>JANSLU010000008.1:0-1200000 GCA_029298855.1 Ophiostoma populinum | reverse complement strand
CGGAGCCGGACACGGAGCCGGCCACGGAGCCCGACGCCGAGCCGGACGAGCACTTTTTCTGCTTGCGCCGTAGGTAGCGCTCGACGTCGGTGCGCGGAACCTTGCGCCCGCGGACAGAGTACGCGTTCTGCCAGGGCTGGGCGAGCAGGGCCTCGTACTCGTAGTCCTTGATGTACTTTGTGTCGAGGCCCCACTCCTTGATCTTGAGCTTGTACTGCTTTGCGGTGGCGTAAAAGTTGTGGACGACAAACATTTGCTGCATGGTCTCGGCGAGGGTGTTGTGGCTGTAGATGTCGGAGATGATGTTGCGGTAGGGCTCCCAGTCGGCGGGCCGCTCCGGCCGGATGGCGTTGTCAATCATCTGTTGGTCCATTTTAGAGGAGGAAACGAGGAGGAGGGGTGCAGAATAGGGAATGAGACGAGATGGCTTGTTTCTTTTTCTGTCAATCTGTATGACAGACGTCGGTACTTATAGCTTCTCGAGATGCGGTGCAGAGGCTCGTGTTGTCGGGCGGGATGCTAGGCAGAAGCCCCGTACTGACCTCGAGGAGGGCGAACGGGGTGTAACACCAGTCGAGGCATCACCCGTGAACAGTGAACAGTGAACAGAAACGATGCTTGGCACCACGAATGGATCTCACGAGAAAAAAAACAGCAAAAAAACAGCAAAAAGGAACGGCACGGTACCTTGTAGTTGGGCTTTGGCGCGATGCTGCCTCTGTTCGTGATCGGGCGACTTGTTGCCGAGAGGTCAATGTGGGATTAGGCGGACACCAGTTCAACGGTCTTGGTTGATGTGTCCTCGTGAACAACTCGATTGTCCTTTCTCCCGGCCTTGCTGGGTTGCGGCCTGTATTGTGGCCTCGGCAGCAACGAGTGCATCTGTGACGATGGTCCCCAGACAGCTTTATACACAACGCGCCTCCAGACTCTTCCGACTTGAACATGGATCGACGTGCATATGTACAGTCTTGCGCGTGGGATTCAGCACCGATCCAACGGGACGAGAGGGGCGCGCGACAAGACGTCGTGGTGTCGTTTGCGTTTGCGGTTTGCGTAAATTTACTTACACTACCCAGTGGCTTGACGCTGGTCTGGCCAAGTCTGTCGTCTGTGCCTTGCGTGCTGAGCCTCGCCCCGCACATGCGCGCCAGTCATGTCGCGTGTCGAGACCGGACGACGGTGCAGCAGGCGTGGGCAGTGTATATTTACTCTGCATGTCAGCAGGCGCCTGGACGCTACGTTGCGGGAAAGTCGACGACCGAGCGGTACGAATGGGGTCTACTTGGAACCGGGAGCCGTGTCATACTCCGTACAGATCCCAGCGTCTGGGAAGCGGGGACAAAGGCGACTCATCCCAGTTCACTCATCCGGCTCGCGCAACGGCCGCCTACTGTGTAGGGACGAGGTGGCGGACCGGTAGACCACGAGGCATCAGGTGCTATGATGACATGTTTGGTTTACGAGGACTCTATTTTACGGTTGCACGGCGATTTCCAGACACGTTCTGACACCGAGCAAACCGACACATGGGACTTGGGCGCTTGTGGCAACAACGATGCATGCGTCTATTAATAAGACAGAATGCAACGTGCTGCGTAAATATAGAAGCACCAAGATCGCGGAGGAACCATTCGGCAGAAACGCCTTCTGGCCGTCGATGCCTGCGTTACAGCGGCCCGAAAGAGCCGCGAGACGAGGGCCGTGTGGAATCGGGTGGCTGACGAGGTCCAGACTACGGGGGCAAGTGAGGCTTGCATCAACGACACCGCGGCCGCGGTGTTTTGGGTTTGCAAACGAGGCCTCCGGCTTCTGCTCAACGAGACGGTTCTGTATATATTTATCCGTAAATATATGATGAATGAGAGGCGGTACGTGAATTTCCGCAGCCTGGCACGGAGTATACCACCGAAGCATTGGGCCGCGAGGATTCGGGCCCGACGACGTTTCCATAGGGCGTGCTCGGCTGGGGCGCAGCCGATGGAAGACTTCCATCGCCTACGGTCGGTGTACATCTACAATATGCTATCGGACATGTCATGATCGCCTGACTCCATGCCCGATAGCTTAAGCGCAGACGCTGATTGGCACATAGACATGCCCAGACTTTTGCTCCATATTTGGATGCTTCTGTGCATTCTTCTGCAATCCCACGACCACTTGTATTTTTTGTATATTTATTTTTTGTTTTTCTTTTCGACTTGGCAATGTCGCTTACACGTCGTCGCTTGGCACGCCATCCCAGTCACTTTCTGTGCAGTTGTTAGCGCATCGTAAATTTATATGTACACATAAATGCGAAAGTTGAGTTGAGCCTCCGGGACCATATCTCTTTTTTGCTGTCCACGATCATCGCACATCGTGGATTATTATGTAATTGGTGATGATAATAATAGCAGTTTTGGGTTGGTTGGGCCAATCCCGATGAGGAAGGAACGCACGTGAAGGGAAGGTGCGTCATGATGGGTGACTCATCCGCCGCGTGACATGAACGGAGGCCAGGCAGAGCCAGAACGAGACGAGCGAGACGAGCAGCACCATGGCTTCCGATACCGACGACATCCGGGCGCTGCTGCGGGCCCTGCCGTCGCTGCAGGGCCCGTACGCGCCCGTCGACTGGGACGCGTTCCCGGCGACACCACAGGCGGCGTTTGTGCCGTGGCTCAAGGATGCGATTGCGAGCGCGGCGTCACACGAGCCACACGCAATGACGCTGTCGACGGTCTCGGCGGACGGCGGCGTCGACGCGCGCGTGCTCATCCTCAAGCACGTCGACGCGCGCGGGTGGCACTTTGCGGCCAAGGCGGACAGTCCCAAGGGCCGCGCGCTGGCGTCGTCGCCACGATGTGCGCTGACGTTCTACTGGCCGGCGCTCGGGCGGCAGGTGCGCGTGCAGGGCGACGCGGTGGCGCTGCCGGCGGACGAGTGCGCAGCAGACTTTCTGGCGCGGCCGCTGGCGTCACGTATCAACGCGGTGGCGTCACAACAGAGCGCCGTCCTCGCCGGCGACACAGAGCAGGCCGATGCGTGTGCGCACGCGCAGGCCAAGCAGCTGTTCCGCGAGAACCCGGGGTACGTATCGCCGGGCTGGGTGGTGTACGCAGTGCGGCCAACGGCAGTCGAATTTTGGCAGGGCGCGACGGACCGGCAGCACGGGCGCCTACGGTACGTGCGTACCGGGGCAGACGCAGACGCAGAGTGGCGGAAGGAGCGTTTGGCTCCGTAGGGTTTGACTTTCATAGGTACTTTATGACTTGTAAGCAGTAGAAGCTAGTACGACACGTTCCCGTCTGGTACGGTTCGCAGTTCTGATCGTGTTCACCGAAAGATTGCTGTCGAATGGTGGGACTTATGATTAGGATTGTATTCATTCTAGCGTAAAACGTGATCGTGTAAGGAAGCGCTGCAAGGTTGAAAGTATGGACAAGAAGTGAAGAGTAAAGATGCAGCTGGCGCTAAGGAGCTTTCCGGACCCACGCGGCCGAGGCGTTCCATGCGTGGTACGTGGTGTGCCACTGGCCGTCGTCGTAGACGCGTGTCGTGGTCGAGGGCAGGGGCGGCACGGTGGTGAGGAGTGAGTGCTGCGCGGCCTCGGTTGGTTCTGCGATTGTCGGAGTGGTAGTAGTGTAGGCTGTAGGAGTGGTAGTGTAGGTCAGGGTGGGGAAGGCGACGTGAGTGGTTGAGAGAGACGAGACGGACGAGGACGAGACGGACGAGAAGGACGAGGACGAGACGGACGAGAAGGACGAGGACGAGGACGGGAACCAGAGCGGCAACGAGTACACGCCGTATGACGTGGTCGTCTCGGCCGCCGACGCGAGCAGGCTGCTGGCTGAGACGGTGCTGAGTGCAGAGGCAAGGATGGAGGTGAGGGCAGACGTGGTGTTGGAGGGCGTGGTCGAGGCGGGGTTCGGAGTGGGAGTGGGAGTGGGAGAGGAGGGGGAGAATGGAGGTGTAGACACGGCCGAGGCAGACACTAAGACGGACGAGGCGGACGAGGCGGACGTCTGCGCGGGCACGACGGCCGAGCCAGCGTCCGTCTGTGCCAGTGTCGACGTCGACACGGCCACGGCCGTCGTCGTGCTTGTCACGGCCGACCCGTCGGCATTGACAATCGCAACCGACGTCACGACGGCCGTCGCCACGACCTGCGGTGTTGTCGTCGACGTTGTCGTCACGACAACGACGTCCGTGTCTGTGCTCGTCGTCGCCGCGGCCGTTGCTACGACGACGCTCGTCTTGGTTTCGGTTTCTGCCGCGGTGGCCGTCGGCGCGCCGCCATCAATGTTGACGACCGAGTACGTGGCACGCGGCACGATTCTGGCGGGCTGGTGCTGCTTCGTGCGTGGCGCTGAGGGCGGGATCGGGGCAAAGGGGAGCGCGGCAGCCGGCACCACGAGCGCGAGCGCGAGCGCCACCAGTGCGCGGAGCGGATGCAACTGCATCGGGTGGATTTTGATTTTTTTGTACTTTTTTGATTTTCAGTTGTGGTAGGCAGGATGTGTGTAGGATGTGTGAAATGTGTGATGGAGGATGCCGTGCAGGGCTGGATTGGGTGGCAGGTGCAAGGAGAGGAGCAGTGGGCGATGGTATGGTGGGCTGGGTTGGGCAAAGGATGGGAAGTGACCGTGCAGGCAGATGCAGATAGATACGTGGGAGATGTTATGGTGCGAAGATGTAAAGGTGCGTAATGTGAAAAGGTGTGCGAAGATGGTGCGTAATGTGAAAAACTGGTGCAAAGAAGGGAAGATGCAAGGCAAGGAAAGTCGGAGCAGTTGGGCTGTGTAGTGAAGAGGCTCGAGTCTGTGAATCAAAATGGGATGGGATGCGTGTAGGGAGAGTTAGTATCGTGTCGAGAATCGTTGCGAATGTGTCGACGAAGTTGTCGGTGTCAATGAGGTGGACGGCCTGAAGGAGCGGCGCTGGCCCTTTTATTGAGACGCAGCAGATGGCCGAACGATCTAGATCCCGGTTACGCAAGCGTCGGAATTGGCGAGGCTGGACGAGGAATTTGCAGCGCTCGGTTGGTATGCGTGGATGCAGGCGAAATTGGCTGCAAATGGGCAAAAGTAAACAAAGTGCTGTTTCGGGCATGCAAGACATGGCGAAAAAGACGTGGCTGGGCGGCGTTTGCGATCGGTGATTGGCCACGCGTGAGCTAGAGTGGGTCAGCTCGTCCCTTTGCACCAGCCACCAAAAGGTTAGCCCCGCTCTAATTAGCTGTCCATTTGCGCAGCCTCCGCAGTCTGTAAATATATATTTATATTTATACTTTTATTTATGCCCCTGCGTCTGCAAATACCCCATGCGCTGCATTCCACGGACCGGCGAGGCTGCGGGCTCTGACCTGCACTAGCCTAAAGCGTCGTTCAGCCTTCCTATGGCTCGATGGGCGCGACGCACGACCAAAAGATCAGACGACGGCGGCTGTGCCTCAGCGAGAAACGGACCAGGACCGAGCTTCCGACGTCGCGTGCTTTTCGTGCATGGCGCAGCCAAACACAGTATGGAGTAGCAGGCAGCCAATCCCACCCGCCGAGAAGGTCGAGAAAAATAGGCTGCTGCCAAGATGTAAGAACAATTTACTCCGTACGGAGTACGTCATGGTCACGACCCCTCGTAGGGCAGACTGATCAGCGCTCTTTTCTCTCGAGTTCTCTTTGCGCTTTTTGTCCGCGCAGTGTCAGTGTACACACATTACAGTAGATTACGACGCGGGCAACTACGACCGTCTTATTACCCCTCCTTCCATATACGACAAGTGGGATGAAATCAGCCATTTTGATCGTGGTTCGCCGTAATCCTGTCTCCTCTTTCTTTCTCTCTTTCTCGCCCAACGCTTTCGATCCACGCTCCGTCATCGCCTCGGGCAGTGCTGCGCCAAGCAGCACAATGCGACTACCTCTGCGCCAGTCAGCCGCCCACACAGCCACACTCCCTATCGTCCCCCGGGGTCTGCATCGCATTGGCAGCCACCAACTTGCCTGCCTCGAGGCTCCTGGGCGCTTCGCTAGCGCGACGCCGGCGTGTAGCAACGTGCAGCACCAGGGAGATGAGGCTTCCCGCAATGCCTCTTGGGGCAGTGTGAGGCCGCGTGCACAGGATCGTTGGCGCCACGCTCTGTTGGATATAAATATACATGGAGCTCCTTTCTCTCGACATTTGGCACCATCGACTCTGCATCTTTTGCCTGTTCTTTGCCAACCCATTACCACGACCGTCAACGTCGGCAGCTTTCGCCCAGCGTCCCATCCCAGTCCTCGCTTCGTCTCTTCTTTCGTTTGTCGCCTCACACGCCGTCTCTGTCAGCACAGTCCGGCCTTTTGAAGACGGGAGTCAGCAACAGCCACCCGCTGCCCCGCCTCCCCACCCTTTCACGCCAATATCGGCTGGAAAGAAAACGTTGAGAGCAGCGACACTACAAGACAGCCGTGTGCGCACCGCCCGCACACCCTCTTCTTCACACTCACACTCTCGACTCGACAACACCATGTCCTACTACCCACCCTACGGCCGTACGTTGCACATGCACATGCACATGCTCGACGAGGAGCCTTGCTAATACGCACAGAACCACCGCCGCAGCAGGGCGGCTACTACCAGCAGCCCCCGGCCGGCCAGTACCCCCCGCCCCAGCAGCCCTATGGCGCACCCCAGCAGCCGTACGGAGCACCTCCGCCCGGTGCACCACCGTATGGCCAGCAGCCCGCCTACGGTGCGCCCCCCCCGCAGCCACCGTACGGCCAACCACCGCCTGCCCAGCACGCACCCTACGGCCAGCAGCCGGCCTATGGTGCCCCCCCCGCGCCGTATGGTGCTCCGCCGCCGCAAGCACCGTACGGCCAGCAGCCCGCCTACGGAGCGCCACCGCCGGGCCCGCCGCCGCAGCATGGGTACGGCGCACCGCCGCAGGGCTACCCCGCGCCGGGCGGGTACGGCGCGCCGGTGATGGTGACGCCGCCGACGCCCGGGTACGGCGCGCCGCAGATGATTGCGTGGGACGCGACGCACGATGCCAACGCGCTGCGGTCGGCGATGAAGGGCTTTGGCACGGACGAGAAGGCGCTGATCCGGGTGCTGGCCGACAAGGACGCGCTGCAGGTGGAGGCGCTGCGCAGCAAGTTCAACCAGCTGCACCGGCGCAACCTGCTGACGGACCTGGCGTCCGAGACGCGCGGGTGGCTCGAGTTTGGCTTGCTGTCGCTGGCGCGCGGGCCGCTGCTCAACGACGTCGACCTGCTGCACACGGCGGTCGACGGCCCGGGGACCAAGGAGTCGGTGCTCAACGACGTGCTGCTCAGCCGCAGCAATGCGGACCTGCAGGCGATCAAGAGCGCGTACCGCCAAAAGTACAACCGCTCGCTCGAGGACGCGGTGCGCGGCGACCTCAGCCTCAAGACGGAGCGCCACTTTATGATTGTGCTGCAGGCGACGCGCGACGAGGACGCGGCACCCATCCAGAAGCAGGACGTCGACCGCGACGTGCAGGAGCTGTACAATGCGACCGAGGGCAAGGCGGGCACCGACGAGATCCGCGTGTGCAGCATCCTCAGCACGCGCAACGACAACCACATCCGCGCCATCACGCACGAGTACCAGCAGCGCTACGCGCGCTCCCTGGAGGACGTCATCAAGCGCGAGTTCTCGGGGCACATGGAGGACGCGCTGCTGTACCAGCTGCGCCACGCGACCGACAAGTACATGCACCAGGCCTCGCTGCTCGAGGACTCCATGGCCGGCATGGGCACCAAGGACCGCCTGCTCATCTCGCGTGCCGTGCGTGTCCACTGGGACCGCAACAACCTGGCCAACGTGCTCGCCGCCTACGAGAAGCGCTACCGCAAGAAACTGGGGCAGCGCATCCGCGGCGAGACCAGCGGCGACGTCGAGAAGATGCTGCTTGCCGTGATTGGCGAGCGTGTCTAATTGATGGTGCAAACGACTACTGCACTGTGCTGCAATGTCGTGTGACATTGCTGTAGATAAATAAATTTACCGTTGGTACTTTTATAAATCTAAAATAGTAAAATGGCATCTAAATGAAAAAAATATGGAGTCGAAGTATGGAGCAGGTGGGTCTGGTGTGTAGCACAACGCTAGATAATAGTCAGACGATTATATACACGCGCTAGCCCGGTCGGTCACGTCAGGCGTAACAAGTTCGTGAAACCCCATTGGCCAGTATGAAATTAAACCATGTTTTTTACTGATAATGTAGCGGTGTAAACAATATTAATTATGCATCTTAACACTTGCGGAGCAGTATAAGTGGATACTACACGGTAAGCGTTTACGAAATTTTAATAGACCCACTTATACTTGCGCCGCTAACCGTAAACATACCCGTACCCGTATATTTACGGTCCGTCTTTATCTCCCTCTCCGCCCGGGTCAGCGTAAGACATCGCCATTTGCACCAGCATCGACGATACACGTTTGCACCTACGCGTCACCGCCTTTTGTTTATTCGGGCACCGTTGACCTCGCACCGGAACGCGTTTGCTTGAATTTGATTTTTTTCTTTTTTCTCCGTTGCAGCACGCGCTGTGACCCGTTTGTCTACGCATCCGCGTCTCCGCGTCTCCGCGTTGCGTGGAAAGCAGCACCACGTGCACCTGCCCTGCCTGCTTTCTTTCCTATAAAGTCTCACTACACCTTCCCGCCCAAGGTTCCCGCTCAAGGTTCCCTCCCAAGGTTCCCGCCCAACGCGGACTGACTGCGCGCGTGCTTCTTTCCTCTTTCTGTAATTTGGAGGGGTACTGCCGGCTGTGCCTTCCGCCCGCCCTACACGTCTCGAGTGGACCGATTGCGTGCAGCTTACAATCTTGCCCCTATACACGGCACACACTTGAGCCATGGAGACTTCAGCAGCAAAGCTGTTCGCTTTGCCGGCCATCCATTCGCCCATGCCAGCACCAGCCCCTGCACCCAGCACAAAGCCAGACCGCTTGGTCTCATCTCTGGCATCGCCTGCGCCCGTCTCAGCCTCGGCACCCGTGTCTGCACCAGCACCAGCGCCATCACCCAAGCCAGCACCAGCACCCACGCCAGCACCAACACCAGCCGCGCCCAGCCCCATCCAGACGACCGTCTCAGCGTCAGCAGCGCCCGCCGCGGCCTTGGTCTCGCCCAGCTTCGCGTCGCAGCCGCGCCACTTGGCGTCAGTGCCGCACGTGTCGTCGCCGCTGAGCCAGCACGCCGCGTCGCCCGTCAACGCATCGCCCCGGCCGTCCATGGTGGCCACCGCCCAGCCCAGTCCGGCACTATCGAACAGCGCTCCGAGGAATGGCGCCAGCGCAGCGTTGCTGTCGTCGCGCTCGGTGCCCCTCAGTATGACGGCGCCGGCGAGCGCACCGTCTCGCCCGCCCGTCCGGTCGACGACACCGCCTCACACAATGGTCTCGTCCACGAAGCGCAAGTGGTCCGACCTGTACCCTTCGCAGGAGCAGTATCAGGCTCAGCGTCTGGCTCAGCGTGAGGCCCAGCAGCATGCGCAGCAGCAGGCTCAGCAGCAGGCGCAGCAGCAGGCGCAGCGTCAGGCTCAGCTGCAGGCCCATCAGGCGCAGCGTCAGGCTCAACTGCAGGCCCATCAGGCTCAGCGTGAGGCTCAGCAAAAGGCACAGCAGCAGGCGCAGCTGCAGGCGCAATTGCAGGCGCATCGGGCTCAGCAGCAGGCGCATCTGGCACAGCAGCAGGCTCAGCAGCAGGCTCAGCAGCAGGCGCATCGGGCTCAGCTGCAGGCGCATCTGGCACAGCAGCAGGCTCAGCAGCAGGCGCCGCACAAGCGACAGACGCTGCAGAAGCACTGGCCGCAGGCACAGCCGGCGACGCACTCACCGGGATGGACGCACCGCCGGCATCCGAGCCAGGGCCAAAACAACGTCCATGTGCGTCGGCAGTCTCAGGGGCCGCCGGCGCCGGCCCCTGGAACTCCTCCTCAACCTCAACCCGGGGAAACGATGGTATTGTTGTCGCCCGGAACGGAGGCCCAGCTGACGGAGGCCAAGTTCCAAGAGGACTTTTTCCGCCTCAAGTTTGCGATTGCGCAGAGCGTGCCCCAGGCGGTGCGCGCGGCGATACGCGATAGCTGGACAAAGGCTATGCTGGGAACGAAATACCACATGGGCTTTATGCTGGGTGCGCTCATGGACCATGCGCCACCAGAGGTGGCGCGCCAGGCATTCACAGACTTTGGACGCAAGATTGTGCCCATGGCGCGTGCAGAGATTATGAACCACTTGAAACCGGCCGACTTTGAGGCGCTGGCGGACGTGATTGCGGAGCGTGCAGGCGACGCGTTTCTGGACGCGATGCTGGAGCGGCGGCTCAAGACGATTGAGTCGAAGCCGCTGATGAACGCGTTGGCGCGCGCGGGGCGGCTGGGCTACAACCCGGACGACATTGTCGAGGACGTCGCGGACGTCGCGGACGTCAGCACGCGCAGCAGCAGCCAGGCGCCACCTGCGCCCGCTCTGGCCTCCCTCAACCAGTGCAAGATGTGCAACCGCTTGTTCGAAGCCGAGACACCGTACTTTTACCACGTCGACAACCGCGTGTGCATGCAGCCGCCGCCGACGATGGAGGGGTTTGCATTCTCGTGCAACTCGTGCGGGCAGGGCTTTGTCGATGTGTCGTCGCGCGAGTACCACCAGGCAGTCAAGGCGTGCACCACGTCCGGGCCGTCGCAGCCGTCGCAGCCGGCGCACACCATGCCGTCGGCGCCGTCGGCGGCGCCGGTGCCGCCGGTGCCGCCGGTGACGTCGGTGACGTCGGTGCCGCCGGTGACGTCGGTGACGTCGGTGCCGTCGCCCATGCCCACTGCGGTACTGCTATCAAACAACGTGCCGCCACAGGCAATCCACGGGCAGGTTGCCCCGGCGGCTGTGCCAGCCCAAAGCCCGACGGCCGCGTCCGTGATGGCATTCAATGCGGCCATGGACCAGCTGCGCGGCCAGCCGAAAGAGGCGGCCGCGCGCACGACGCACGCGAGTTTGTCGTCGCGGTACGAGGCGGCGGCGGCTGTGCATACGGCGCGGGGCACGGCGGGTGGTAGCGCGAGCGCTAGCGCGAGCGCGAGCGCGAGCGCGCCCGTGAACATGACGGATGCGGACGGGAGAAAGGGTGACCCGTACGCGCACCTTTCGCCGGCCCAGAAGGCGAGCCTGGACGCGGAGCTGCTGGCGGCGGAGCATGCGTTTGTGTCGCGGTTCCTCGAGGCGGAGAACGAGACGGACCCGACGGAGCGGCGGTACCGGCTGGACAGCGTGCGCAACTGCTTTGGGACGCGGCAGAGCAACATCCGCAAGAAGTACGGCGTGCGGCTGCGCGAGCGGCGGTCGCGCCCGGAGATTGAAGCGGAGCGCTCGCGCATGGGGCTGGTGGTGAAGAAGCCCGAGCACGACACTGTCGACAGAAAGCGGCTGCGGTACGGGACAGAGATGTCAGTGGTGCGGCCGACGGAGACGGCCTTTGGCAAAGAGCTGGCGTGCCACTCGCCAGACGCAAACGACGAGCGGCGGCGCCCGGTGTCGGGCCACGCGCTCGGCACGAACGGAAGCGCGAGCGTCGACAACTCGCGGCCGCCGTCGACGCACGAGCAGGAGGTGGTGGTGGTGTCGGAACGCAAGCTGGACCACGCGTCCGGCATGAACGGAAGCGCGAGCGTCGACAGCTCGCGGCCGACGCAGCAGCACGTGGTGGAGGCGGAAGCAGAACCCAAGTCGGACCATGCGTCCGGCATGAACGGCAGCACGAGTATCGACAATTTGCAGTCGCCGTCAACGCATGACGTGGAGGTGGAAGCAGAACCCAAGTCGAACCATACGTCCGGCATGATTGCAAGTACGAGCATCAACTTGCAGCCGCCGTCGACGCATGACGTGGTGGAGGCGGAAGCAGAACGCAAGTCGGATCATGCGTCCGGCATGATTGCAAGTACGAGCATCGACAATTTGCGGTCGCCGACGCTGGAGGTGGAGGTGGAGGTGGAAGCAGAGCCCAAGTCGGACCATACGTCCGGCATGATCGCCAGTACGAGCATGAGCTATTTGCGGTCGCCGTCGACGCACGACGTGATGGAGGTGGAGCCGGAACGCGAGTCTGAATCAGGATCAGATTCGGACGACGATATTCCGGCGCAGCTACCGGACAAGGTGCGGCACAGTCTTGCGGGAAAGTACTGGTAGTTTCACGTCTATTTCGTGCATTATATACCCATGATCCCAATACCATTGTTGATACGTCCATACCTGGTGTCGTGAACGTATGATGCAAAGTGTTGTTCGCGGTCCTTGTTCGCGTCCTAAAGAAGACCTACTTTTATAATTGGGGCCTTTTTCAGTGTTATATCACCCGCTGTCGTAGTTATGCCCACATTCTTTCACTTTACCCTTCATGCTCGCTTTTATCTTTATACAGAACTTGTTGAGCTTGTTACGATGCGGACTTTCCACTTTGGCGATCTAAATATAGTGGAAGCATCAGTGACAGATCAAGTAAATATATACGGCAAAGGACAGATTTTGCAAATTACATCCAAATGGCACAAAGTGCTCGGGTTCGTATCCAGTGTACTTTCCTTTTTCAATTGTAGTCAGCCGCATTGGTCGCAATCGAGGTCAATGTGCAAGAGCAACCAGATGTGTTGGGCACGGTCCAAGTCGGCTATATCGAGAAGGAGGAAATGGTCGAGACTGGAAATGTGGACCGGGACCCTATTGTTATTGTGGTCAACCACCGCTTCCTCCTCTTCCTCTTCTTCCTCTTCTTAGGCCTAAAACTGATCTCTACCTTCCAACCGCCAGCAGCCAGCAGCAGTGCAACGAAACGCACCGCCCTCATCTCGGCAGCTCTGTTCTACGAGCACATAGTGTCATGACCGACTACAGTTTGTTCCAGTTGCAATGTAGCTGCTGCTGTTGTGCATTGGCGTCGATCAGTTGATACGTCGGGTGCTACGCTGCTCGGATCAACGCCTCGGATATGGCCGAATCGGGCGGCCTTATCTCTCGGTTCAGCCGCATCTCAGGTCGCCATTCACACAACGCGCATTCCACTTTCTCGCCTCTTGCGCTTTGCACCATTTACCCAGACACTACCACTCTGCAGCGAAATGTCCTCGGGCCTGGCGACGTCGCTGCTGGCAGCTGTCCAGGCGAGCCTGTCGGTGCTTCTGGTGATTGCCTACGGGGCGGGCGCGGCGCATTTCGGGCTGCTGACGCCGACAGCGACCAAGGCGGTGTCCAAGGTGTGCGTGCGCGTGTTCCTGCCGGCGCTGCTCTTTACCAAGATTGGCGCAGAGCTGCACGCGGGCTCGGCGCCGCAGTACGTCGTGGTGCTGCTCTGGGCGGTCGCGTGCCACGCGGTATCGTTTGCGCTCGGGCTGGCGGGCCACGTGTTTCTCGGGCTGCCCGACTGGACGACGGCGGCGGTCATGTTCAACAACACGACGAGCTACCCGCTGCTGCTGGTGAGCGCGCTGGACCAGACGGGCCTGCTGGACGAGCTGGTGCCGGCGGGCGACACTGGGGCGCTCGGGCGCATGACGTCGTACTTTTTGGTCTTTTCGACCGTATCGAGCTGCCTGACGTTTGCCGTCGGGCCACGCCTGATTGACACTGAGCATGCCCCTGAGGACGACGATGCTGACGAGAGCGAGACTGGCCCAGACGAGACGGACGAGAACGACACATCACGACCTGTCTCGCGCAGCAGCGGCTACGACCCTCTGTCGGACGCGCCGGCCCATGCATTCACCTACCCCCCACCCGCCACCGAGTCGACCAGCTTGCTGTCGCCATACAGCGCACCAGGAAGCACGCACCCGACGACGTGGCGTGCGTCCGTCGTGCGCTTCACGGACCCGTTTTCACGCTCGTTTTCACGCTCGTTTTACCCATCGCTGGGCCGCACGCCCGTCGCGGCTGCACGCAAACGACGAGCGTCGTTTGTCCCGCGACGCTCATGGCACACGCTCGGCCCACGCGCGCAGTGGTGGCTCTTGTTTGTCGGCGACTTTTTCAACGCGCCATTGCTCGGGGCGCTCGCCGGCGCGGCCGTCGGCCTTACACCGCCACTGCACCGCGCCTTTTTCGCGCCAACGGCCGACGGCGGCGTGTTTACAGCGTGGCTGACGGCGTCGCTCGACGACATTGGACGGCTGTTTGTGCCGCTGCCGGTCGTCGTCGCGGGCGTGTCGCTGTACGCGGCCCATGCATCGTCGGACCGCCACACGCACGTGCCGACGCACGTGCCGACGCACGTGCCCCTTGCGACGACGGCGTACGTCCTGGCCGTGCGTTTTGTCGCGTGGCCCGTTGCGTCCGTCGCGGCCGTGTACGCCCTCGCGTCGGCCGCCCGACTCGGTACCGACCCTGTGCTCTGGTTCGCGCTCATGCTGATGCCGACCGGTCCGCCGGCGATGAAACTCATTACGCTCGTGCAGGTCAGCGGCGGCGGGCCCGACGACGAGACGCACATTGCACAGCTGCTGGCCGTCGCGTACCTCGTGTCGCCCGTGCTCGCCCTCGCCGTCGTCGCCTCCCTGCGTGTCTCTAGCAGTCTATAATTGCTAGTTTATCGAGTCTATCGAGTCTATTGTCTACCGACCTACTGAAACGCGTCGCGCAGGGCGCGGGCCGTGTTCTCCATCATCGTCGTCGCCTGTGGCAGTGCACCGGCCCACTGGATAAAGGGGTGCACCATGCCCTTGTACACAATGAGCTCGCTGGCGACGCCGACCTTTTGCAGCCGGGCGTGGTACACCTCGGCCTCGGACACGAGCGGGTCAACACCGGCGGCGTGGATCGACGCTGCACATACCTTGGCGAGTGCATCGTCCGTCTCGGCCATTGGCGACGCATCAAGGCCGGCCGCGTTGCGTGCGTGCTCGGCCGGGTCTGCGCCGAGCCAGTAGTTGTAGAACCAGACGAGACGGTGCAGCGGCAGGTTCGGTGCAAACGCGAGCGTCTTGTAGCTCTCGTACGGCGTGTCGAGCGCCATGGCCTCGGCCACCGTCGCCGGGCTCGTCTGTGGGATGTAGCGCGCGTCGAGCACCGGCACAATCAGCACCTGGAGCCGCAGGGGAGGCAGACTGGCCGCCGCCGGGTCCTTGACCATCTTGTGCGCCAGCACGGCCGCCAGGTTGCCGCCCGCCGACAGTCCGCCGACAGCGATGCGTGTCGCGTCAATCTTGAGCGTCGCGGCGGTGCGGTGCAGCCACAGCAGCGTGTCCCAGCAGTCGAGCACCGGCGTCGGGTGGGGGAACTCGGGCGCCAGGCGGTAGTCGACGTTGACGACGGCACAGTGCGCGTGCACGCACAGGAAACGCGCCAGCACGTCGTCGTCGGCCAGGCCGCCAATCACGAACCCGCCGCCGTGGAAGTTGACGTACGCAGGGACGTTGTCGTCGGTGTCGGTCGAGGTCGAGGTCGAGGTCGAGGTCGACGTCGACGGCGGGTAGTAAATGTTGACGGCAATCGACCCGGCCGGGCTCGTCACCGGCACCGTGTGCGTCTCGACACGGGCCACCGGCAGCGGCGTGCCGGCCACGTGTGCCACTGGGAAGTTGTACTTGCTCGGGTCCTGCTTGTACGTCTCGTACGGTACCTGGTCGGCACGCAGGCGGTTGGCTGAGGTCGTTAGTGGCGGCCGACGGTCACGACAGATGACGTACCTTGGTACTGGTTGTAAATCTCGACGACCTTGGGGTCGAGCAGCGGCTCGACCGACGGGTGCAGCTTGTTGATCGGTTCAGACATTGTTCTTGTTCTGTTTACTTTGATTTGGAACTTGTTTGCGACGAGGCCGCCGTTTTATACTTGTACTGGCGATTACCCGGGCGCTAACGTATCGGTATCAGTCACACTTGGTTCCCCACGATGCACACGACCCGTACGTCAGTAGCGTAGCGTAGCCCGTACTCAGTAGCGTAGCCCGTACATCAGTAGCGTAGCGTAGTATCCCGTTCACCTGGTACATTGTGTTGTGCACTGTCTCGTCGCCTTTTGCCATTCTTTTTGCCATTCTTTTTGCCTTTCTTTGCCATTCTTTTCACGCCCTCATCTGTGCATCGTTTCGGCCCAACATGTACCACGTTGCTTCCGCAGAGACACTACAGACACTGCAGACGTGCTGCAACGAGACATTCGCGATAAGGATGTCGTCCTTGGCGTCTGACCCCCACCGACCGCCCGCCTCTCGCCTTGCGTGGGGAGTCGTCGGTAGATGTCCGCAGCTGTTTTTATTCCAGATTAATTCTTTACTTTAATTCATTATTAAATTGACGTCTCGTGCTATCAAGAAAACGGGCCACCCCCAATGAGCATAAAAAACTGGGCGGCCTCGCGTGCCTGCTCGCGCTGCTTCGGGTCCATGTCCACGGCCTCGACGGCCTTGCCCTTGGCGTGTGCCCCGGCCAGACGCGTCGGCACCAGGCCGGCCTTGTACTCGCTGGGGCCGGCGTCGACGATACTGCCGTTGTCGCTGTCGCTGGGCTCGGTGCCGCCGTGCTCGCTGTCGCCATAGTCTGGTACGTACTCGGACAGCGCGCTCTCGCTGCCGGGGTCGCTGCTCATGTCGCTCAAGTCGCCGTCGTCGATGTCGTTGGTCATGTCGGTGGCGTAACTGGCGTAACTGGCGTAACTGGCGTAATTGGCGTAACTGGCGCCGAGGGCCACGCCGAGGGCTGGGCCGACGACTGCACCGCGCGCCGCCGGCTGCAGGTCGACGCCGAACCCGTCGAGCGTCTCCCAGTACGCGGGGTACCAGCCGGCCTGGCTCCAGTCGAGCACGGCCACGATACGCCACGACGTGCCCGCCTGCCGCACGAGCACATTCTCCGGGACCAGCGACCCGTGCGTCAGGCACACGCGCGCGCCGTCGGGCAGCCGAGCGCGCTGCTGTGTGTACTGCACGGCCTGCACGGCGTCGAGGGGCGCGGCCGCGTGCGTCTCGGCCAGCCAGTCGTGCAGCGCGCCCGGGCCCGCAAACGGCCCGGCGTGGCCCGTCGGCGTCGCGCTGTTGACGAGCGCCCAGTCGCGCAGGTGTGTGCCGTTGACGTGCCCGACAAACGGCGTCGCGCTCACCAGGCCCTGCGGCACACGCCGGAGCGCGGCGACGATGCCCTGCAGCTGTGAGTGCACGGCGCCGCTGTGCATCCCCCGCAGCTGCTGTCCGTGCACGAGCTCCATGTACACAAACGTCTGCCGCCCGTCGCGTCGCCACCCGTACACCTCGGGCACCGGCACGCCCGGCACGTGTGCGCGTACAAACAGCAGCGCGTGCGCCTCCGAAACCGACACGTCGTGCCCGTACTTGACCGCAACGCCGAGCGCGCGGAAGTACTGCACGGGCGGCCGGTGGAAGAGCGCGCCACGCCGGCTCCGCTCGGCCGCACGCGTGCGTACCGCTGCCGGCGTCGGCAGCTCATCGTGCCGCGCGAAAAAGGACGAGCCGCGCACGTCGTAGTTGTCGACAAACGGGAACGCAAAGGTCGTCGTCGTCGTTGTCATCTTTGTCGTCGTCATCTTTGTCGTCGTCATCTTTGTCATGATCGTGTCGTCGTCGTCGTCGTGGTCGTCGTCATGGCGTGGTCATCGGCCACGGCTTTATGCCGGACAAGCGAGTCAAACTGTGAATGCATCACCAGCCGATGCAAACAGTCCGCCTGGACAGACCGGCCAAGAACAGCGACTGTTCACAGTTGAGACATGCAGACGTCTGTCGCCGGCGCAGCAATGCCTTCACTCAGTCTCCTGCACGAGCCTCGCGTGTCGTCATTGCACTTGTTTGAGCCAGCTGGACGGATGACTGAGGAGGGGTAAAGACGGCCAAGGAGGGGTAATCATGAAAGGAAAGAGTGACCAAAGGAGATGACCCATCCAAGGCTTCCAAAGGAGGGGTAACCATTCAAAGGAAAGAGCCGTCCATGGAGGCCGCTGTTGCTTGATTCTTGACAATCGTGCCCAAATCGGCCTAGCGCCAAGGGATGCTCGCCCATCATCACTCCAGCCGTCTCGAGACAGAAGACAAGTCAAGATACAACAAACAAACGAGACCGACGGAAGATACATCACGCCCTGCGACTGCTAGCGACGCACTCACTCAACTCAGCTTCCTCAGCCTTGTCAAGACGCCAGCCACTGGCCAGACGCGAGACACGACACAAGCAAGCCAAAACAAGCAAGACACGACACACGACACGTCCAGAGCCCTGGGATGTTGCCTGTATCGAACTGCATCGGCGGCAAGGGCCGCAGCTCGCCACTACACGGACTTGCCCACGAGCACGGCACACGATTACACTCGGTCTGATAATGGTATGAAGGCACAACGGCCGTGATTGAACTACTGTGGACCGCCTGGCTGGTTGGCGTACCGGTGCTGCATCATGCCCTGTGCCGGCTGTCGAAGCTGCTGCGCCTGGTACATGAACTGGCCCTGCATCGGCGGCGGCATCGCCGGGTGCGGCATCTGGCCCTGTCCTTGACCGGCTTGTCCTTGGTCGGTCTGTCCTTGACCGACCTGCCCTTGACCGGCTTGTCCTTGACCGGCTTGTCCTTGACCGACCGGACCTGCTTGTCGAGGAGGCGCCCGAATGTACTGCGGCATGGGAAACTGCTGCTGCTGCACGTACTGCGTTTGCATCTGCATCTGCGTCGGCATTGCCATGGGCATTTGATGCTGCTGCGGCTGCACGTACGTCTGCATCGGCTGCATGGGCACGGGCTGCGGCGGCACGGACCGCTGGTTCGCCTGCCGCGCGCGCAGGGCGTCCATCACGCCCTGGCTGACCGTCTTGAAACTCTCGGCCAGCCGCTCCGCGTCGTCCCAGCGCGCGCCATACACGCCGAGCGTCCACGCGACGCGCTCCAGACACGCCACCGACCGGTCCACGTTTGTCCCCGTCGCCGGATCGACGTTGGACAGCGGTGCACCGCCCTGCACCAAGTGCTGGGGCACCGAAAACACTGTGCGTACCGGCATCGGCGGCGGTGGCGTGTCGCCCGGCATGGCCAGCGGCACCGGCACGCTGCCACCGCCCGCCAGGATCGCGTCGGCCGCCGAGACGTCGCGCAGCACCGCCACAAACTGGCTGCCCATGAAGAAGACGCGCAGGGCGTCGTGGTACGTGTGCCAGTGCCCCGTGCCGAGGCTGACCAGTGCCAGCATCCGGTCGACGTACGCAATCACGTGCTCAAACATGAGCATGCGTCCGTACGCCGTCATCAGCGGCGACCGGGCGCTTGGCGCGATGCAGTACACGTAGCTGTACTGCAGTTCCAGGTCAAACATTTCGCGCACCCGCGGCGGCACCGACGACGGCAGCGCCTCGTACCACTCGCGCATGTCGGCGCACATCCGCCACACGTACGCCGCCGGGTTCTTGAGCTCGTCGGCCGAGTCCGACTGGTACAGTGTCTGGTACCAGTGCGACTGTGCGCGCCGCAGCTGGAACAGAAGCAGCGCCGGGTTTGCCAACGACGCCGACGACGGCGACACGGGGGCCGCCGGCGACCGTGGCGGCTGCAGCGACCCGAGGTTCGGTCCGGGTGCAAGCCCAGGCCCCAGACCCATCCCATGACTGCCGGCCATGGTCGGAAAGGCAACGTTGATGGCGTCGTCGGTAAAGGAAAAGGCACGTGCGTGGACCATGCTAATGGCCCGGTCGAGTGCGTACGCGCAGTAAAACGTCCGCCGCCGTGCGTCCAGGGCGGCGCCGTCCATGCTCTGCGACGACTGCGACGGCGGCGGGTCCTGGTGGAAGCCCTGGTCGACGACGGCGCGGCACGAGAAGCCAATCAAGTGCCAGCTGTCAAAGTGTGCCGGGTCGAGCATCGAGTAGAGCGTCAGCAGCAGCAGCGACTGGATCTGTGTCACGTGACCGGGGGCCAGGGCACGGTCGGCGTACGGCATGGCCTGGGCCGCGTACTCGACGCCGTTGCGGTAGTAGGAATCGTGCCGGCTGCGGCTCTGCGCCGACGATCCAATGGCGAGCACCATGTAGAGCATCCAGTAGTCCTGGCTGCGCAGTGGCGCCGGCTGCTGCACGTGGTACACCTCCTCGAGCAGTGCCAGCAGCGCCGTCTCGGCGAAAAAGGGGAAGAGCACGTGGATGTGTGCCAGGTAGTACTGCACGACCGGGTACGCCGCCTGCCGCGGCGGCAGCTTGGCCGGCGTCGTCATTGTTGTCGTTGTTGTCGTTGTCGTCGTCGTCGTCGTCGTCGTCGCGACCTCGGGCAGCGGCGTGTTGCCGGCCGCCGCGAGCACGAGCCGTGCAAACGTCATGCTGTTGTTGTCCGTCGTGTCAAAGTCACGTGTCGTCGCATTGACCGAAAGGAAGCCAAAGTCGGACACGAGCGAGTTGACGTCCGAGTTCTCGCGTTTGCGTGCCGCCTTGCGGTGGATCGCTGCCCGGATCACCGCCAGCGAGTCCTTGCGCTCCGGCTCCGGCGGGTTCGTGCCAAAGCTCGCCTCGCCGTCGTGGAAGGCGACCGACGCCTTGCGTGATCGTGCATACGCCAGTCGCCGCTCCATCTTCTCGACACGCAGTTCCAGCGCCGCCACGTAGCTGCGCTCCTTGCCCCGTGCAAACTGGTCGTTGGCCGCCGAGCACTCTGACTCGCGGCCCGCCTTTTCGCACGCCGTGCACGCCGGCAACTTTCCGTCGCACTGTCGGTTAGCCTGAACAGATCATCGAATCGAATCGAAACGAAACAAACGCACCTTGACCTTGGCGGACCGGCATCGCGAGCACGCCGACACGGGCCGTGACACGCGCAGGACCGGATTGTCCGAGAAGCTGGAGTGTAGTCGGGGCATTGTTCGTTGGTTGTCGTTGTCGCGTGTCCAGATGCGCGTCGTCGAGAACAGGCGCGTCGTCGAGAAACAGGCTCGGTCAAGGCATGCGGACGAGCGTCGGTCGAGTCGTATCGCGTGGTCGGGTCACGGCCGTGCGTAGGTGCCCTGGCAGTCGTGCAGAGGCTGAGCTCGCCGTCTTCGTCGTCTTTCGTCTTTCGTCTGTCGGCCTCTTCGTCGTCTGTCGGCTTCTTCGTCGCTAGCCGCTGTCCGCTGTCCGCTGTCCGCTTCCCTGCTTCTCTCGTCGCGACGTCTGCGGCTGTTGGTGGAGTCTGCGCAGCGTGCGTGGTGCGTGGGACGTGTCGGTCGGCGGTGGACGGTCGACGTGGGACAGTGGGACAAAGGACGGCGGCGTCACACACGGTAAACGGTAAAGGGTAAACGCCTAGCGGCGCTGACGCCAGTATAGTGCAGATAGGAGCGGTGCCGCGCCGGGCTAGAGCGGGGCAGTCACTAAATATTTATGCGCACGCGCTGGACCGCGCTGGACCGCTTTGCACTGGCCAGGCCCTTGGCATGCACACGCCAGCCGGTACCGTGTCTCACGTAAATTGCAATATTGCTTGCTTGCTTGCATTCCCGTCTCTCAATACGATGAATCATGAATCAAGCAATGGCTGCGTGCACCCGCGTCGGGACATGGGCTGTCGACGCCCCCTCGCTAATGGACCCCACCATGTCCTGTGCCGTCTGTGCCTGGTGCTATCCGCACCGCTGCCCGTCCTGAGCCCGTAGGATGCAAGAGCCATGGCTCGGGCACCATTTTGAAAATTTATGCGTCGCTCCTTCCTGCTTTGCAAAGATCGCATCGCCTGCATTGAAGAGAAGGCGCGACTTGAACTGGCAAGAACCTTTGCAGTCGCGGGTCTCTACGGCGGTCCCACCAATAGGCTCACATCGCTTTGCGGGCCACTCACGACCTCGTCGTTGCACACGGAGCCCAGCTCGCACTGCTTGCGTCATCACATTGTCGCTGCTGTCAATCAGGCTCAGGACCGTCTCAAAGAAAAAGCCTGCTCAAGAGCACGGCCCGTAGCCATGACTTCTATTTTAGTCTACAGAGTAGGCGCGCCATGCCGGGCAGGCGCGATCAGATTCCTTCCGCGATACGCTAGAGCAGACAATCTGCTTGGTGTCGGGCAAAAAAATCCTCTGGTGCCAACGACTGCAGGTCCAATCAAGTTTTCAACCTAAAATATAACGTCTGGTATCGATCACCGAGCCGTTGCAAGCCGCAGAAGCATCAGGACCGTCTATATACTCCGTAGGTACGGAGTACTCCGTGCACAAAGTGGGTACCACTGGCAAATACGCCGACTTCATCAGGCAAGCATTAACATTAAGAAAAACGATGCGTCTTTTCTGCCCAAGTAAAAAGAGACCTGAGATTTTGCAATCTCGCAAGCAGGTTCCGGGATCATAGATATACGGAGTAGACCCTGCATGCGTCGCGCAACGTGGGGCTGGAATGCATTGGACTATTGGACTGTCCTACTATCGACACCGACAGTCCGTTTAGCGTTTCGCAGCCTATCCACTACGGCCACGGATCTAAGACGAAAAGCCCGACGATAGGGGCCTTTGTCTGAAGCCTCACGGCCCGCCCAACTGCGATTTGCCGAGTCTGTGTGCTCGTGGCGCAACCTCGACCAGTCCACGCTTCTACGGAGTAGAACCCTGCGTCCGTCTTCGTCTTTCCGGCCTGCTTTCACGACACCTCACAAACGGCTACCGACTCGGCAGTCCTTTCACCTTTTACTACCGACGACGACCCCGCCCGCCCGACGCATCACGCATCACGACTCGCGCACCCTCGACCGCCGCTGCACAAGGCATACGGCACACGACTTTGCACTGCGTGCTCACCGGTGCCTTGTACGCAGACAACTCAGCGACCGACGCCGCTTGTGCAGTCCGAGACAGCGCTGCCATTCCGCCTGCCGCGTGTCAGCGTCGCTCTTTCCGCTGTCGCGACTGACACAGTCGCTCCTGCGGTGCTCACCCAGCCACGGCCCAGGCTGAGTTGCCCCTGCGTTTTCAGCCTGCAGGCCGCATTGCGCCTGCTGTGCGTAACGACCGGCCTCGCCTGCCTCACTGGCAGAGACCCGCCACCTAGGACAAGCATCTCTCTCGACGATCCTCGACCTCGACCACCATCCCAAAACATCCCACAACGACATACGACATCTCGCATCGACATCCTACGATGGCGGACCCGCGCTTCAACATGCCGCCTCAGGGCGGCATATTTCGCCCGGGCTTCGTGCCCGGCGGCTACCGCCCCCCAATGCAGCCGCACCCGCTCGCCCAGTTCCAGCTTCATCCGCATCAACAACCGCCACAGTTCTTCCAGCAGGTCCCGCGTATGCCGCCGCCGCAGCACCCTCAGCACCCACAACACCCACAGCACCAGGCGCCGCCCCGGAGCCACGATGGCGACAGCGACTCGCCCAGCCGCGTCGCACATACCCTGACGGCCTGCTGCCGATGCAGGCAGGTGAGTGCAGTCTCTTTGCCCCCCGCCCAGCCAACCGCTAACATGCAGCGCAAAACACGCTGCGACCCGACACTCCCGCGGTGTCTGCCGTGCGAGCGCGCCGGGTCCGTGTGCGAGTACTACGACAGCACCAAAGGCCGCAAGATTAGCCGCTTCTACGTCGTCAAGCTGCAGCAAAAGGTGCGCCAGCTCGAAAACGAACTGGCCCAGTTCACCGAGGATGACCTGCCGCCCGACACCGAGGACATGCTGCGGCCGGGCGGCTTTGTGCGCCTCAGCGACTCGGACGAAACGCCGCGCTACCTCGGCCCCAGCAGCGGCATCGCCATGACACGCATTCTCATGGAGGAGGCCAAGCGGTACACGGAGTCGCAGCGCATCTCGGAGCTGATCCCCGAGCTCAACGCACGCCGGATGGAGCGCCTGACGCGCATGCAGAGCATTGTCGGGCCGAACGGGCGCCTGGGCTCGAGCTTTAGCGGCAGCGCCATCCGCAAGAAGAGCTACCCCATGATGAGCGCCCACCCTGCGCAGAGCCTGCCGTCGCGCCCCATTGTCGACAAGCTCGTCGAGGCCTTTTACTCGCGCGCCCAAATCTTTACGCCCATCCTGCACGAGGCCGTCTTTGCCAAGCACCTCGAGGAGGTGTCCAACGGCGACACGGACCCGTACAAGAACTTTGTCGTGCGCATGGTCATGGCCATTAGCCTGCAAAAGATTGACACGCACTATGCCGGTCTCGCCGACAGCTACTACCTCTCCGCCATGGAGACGTTTGAGGATGTGGTGCGCTTCAAGGACCTGCGCACGCTGCAGTGCCTCATGCTCGTCGGGCAGTACTCGCTGCTGACGCCGACGCGTGTCAACATTTACCACGTGGTCGGGCTGGCGACGCGCATCTGCCAGCAGCTGGCGATTGCCGACGAAAAGACGATTGAAAACGGGCTCGACGTCGACCCGCTGACGCTCGACATGCGCCGGCGCCTCGCCTGGGTCGTCGCCACCATGGAGCTCGGCCTCGCACACACCATGGGCCGCCCCAGCGGCCTGGCCAAGGCCAACGACGTCATCGACGTCCGGTTCTTTGCCAACGTCGACGACCAGTACATTACCGAGGACGGCATCCAGGCGGGCCCCGTGTCCGAGCGGAAGAGCGTGGCCATTCACTTTTGCAAGATGCGCATCTGCCAGGCCGAGATCCGGCGCGTGCTGTACGAGAAGAAGCGGCCGACGCCGTCGAGCGAGGACGACGAGTGGTTCGCGCAGATGGAGCGCAAGATCAAGGACTGGCTCGACACGGCGCCACAGCAGCCGGCGTGGTGCCGCCCGTGGTTCACGGGGCGCTACCACGTCATGATTGTGTGCATGTACCGCCCGTCGCCGCAGGTTCCCAAGCCGTCGCCCAAGGCGGCCCTGCGGTGCTACGAGTCGGCGGCGCGCGTCACGGCACTCAGCATCCAGCAGGTCAAGGCGGGCACCATTGACGTGACGTGGGTGTTTCTGCTGACCATTTACATGTCGCTCAACACCATCCTCTGGTCCGTCTCGTACCCCGAGGTGCGTGAAAAGTACCGGCGTGCCGAGGTCGAGGAGCTCGTCAACACGTCGCTCGACATTGTCGACCAGTGCTGCGAGCGCTGGCCCGGCGCGACGGCCGCTTCGCAGCTGTACTCGATCTTTGCCAAGGCGTGCCTCCAGAGCTACGACGCCAGCGCTGCCAGCGCTGCCCAAAAGACGGCGCCCGTCTTCTCCGAGACACAGTACGGCGGGCCCAGCACGCACTACCCGCCGTCGTCGTCGGACATTGACCCCAACTCGCCGTCGACGGCCAGCATGCCCCCGAATGCGAACCAGCAGCAGGTCCAGAACCCGATGCAGCAGCAGGCGTCGCTCTTTAACGCGCAGTTTGGCTACTTTCCCAACGCCAACGCCGGCCAGGCACCAGGACAGGCACCAGGGCAGGCACCAGGACAGGCACCAGGACAGGCACCAGGACAGGCGCCAGGGCAGGCGCCCGCGCCCTTTTCCTTTGACGAGGGCCCAGGGCACCCGCAGTTCCGCTCGGGCTCCATCTTCCTCAACCCGGCGTCGTCGGAGCCCATGGGCCGCCGCTTCTCCTACTTTCCGCCCGACGCGCCGCTGCTGCAAATGACCAACGACGTTCCGATCCAGGAGGAGACGACACCGCCGTCCATTGCGCCGCAGACACAGTACAACGGCCCGCTGGATCCGTCGCCAACGCTCGTGGCGTCGCCCGACGCGTACATCTCGCCGCCCAACTCGAACCAGTACAACATGATGTCGCCCGAGACCACAATCACGTCGCGCTCGTCGCCGACGCCGACGCCGACCGTGCGCCATGTTAGCCCCATGCCGCCGTCGATGCCGGCAAATCTCAAGTTTGAGTCGCCCGCCAGCACGCCACTGAACCAGTTTACGTCACCCAACTACGGCAGCAGTCAGCAGAATCAGCAGAGCCAGCAGAGCCAAAGCCAGCAGAGCCAAAGCCAGCAGAGCCAGGAGAACCAAACCCAGGAGAACCAGCAAGAGCTCAAGCAGGAGCACATCCCCCAACACCAGATCCATGACCGACTGCTGCAGCCCGCGGCGCCTCTCCATTCGTACAGCATGATCAAGCGGCGCTACTTGCTGCAGGGCCAGGCCGGCCAGCCAGGACCACAGCCTGCGCCGGAGCAGCAGTCACTGCCGCCGCCCATCACTTCCCATTCCAAGGGCCAGATGACGACGGGTGCGTCTTCGGTCCCGCCGACGACGTCGACCGAGTGGTTCCCCCAGACCGGGCAGCTCATGAACCCGTACGCGTTTGGCACAATGAACGACGCTGCAGCCAGCTACCTGGCCGACCCGACGGCCGCCTTCTCCGGCTTCGGCCTCGGCGGCTTCGGCGGCGTCAACAACCCGCTCAACCCGCTGCAGAACATCCTAGACGGTCTTCAAGGCAACACTGGCGGTTTCGGCGGTTTCGGCATGCCGGGTGGCACGGGCAGTCCCGGCTACGGTGGTACTGGCGGGTACACATCGTCAGGCATGCCCGCGGGCGCCGAAGGGCTTCCGCTGGGCGAGGCCTTTTCGTTTGGCGGCACGCTGCCGGTGAACATGGAGCGCACGGGCAGTCTGTCGCAGGAGCAGCAGCTAGAGCTGATGGATGTGCTGGAGACTGAAGGCATGGGCGACATCAACACGTTCCTTAACATGGGTGGGGGGATGGGCGGGATGCCGAATACATCTGCGCCGGATGGGAACGCGAACTGGTAATGCATTTGGATAGCAATGGACGACTTATGATTGAATAGCTTTTTTTGTCACGCAACCGGTATACTACTTTAAAATCGAACAATACTTGTAAAAGTTGCATGTCACAACAGCAGGATTATAAAAGGAACTGTGACAAAACAAGTTCTACGTCACAACAGGATTGTAAAGGAACTGTTTCAAAATGGGATATAACTGCACAAAACAAGATGCTAAAGACAAAATGCCAACACGGGCAGAAGGATTGACAGAGGAAACGTAAAGAAAGTAGATGCCAACGAGGCGAGATATCAAGAGAGAAAATAGGTAAAAGGCCGTCAAATCAAAAAAGAAAAAAGAAAAAGAAAAAAAAGAAAAAAATTATCCGGTCACGCGACGCACCCAGAGCGTAGTGGGCTCGTACTCGGCGTTCTTGTCGAGGCGCTTGTACGCGCGGTGCAGCTTGAGCCCGATTTCGTACTCCTCGCGCTGGATCTCGGCGAGGTCGCTGCGAAGGCCCTCTACCTTGCGCTTCTCCATCTCGCGCTTCTGCAGCACGTCGGGGGCCGCGAGCAAGTTGTCCGTCGGCATCAGCTCCGTCATCTGCTTGATGCTGCGGCCAATGTTGATACGGCGCTGCGCGAGGCCGGCGAGCTGCGCGTTAAGCATGGCCACGCGGTCCTTGGCCGACATCTCGGGCGGCGCGAGCGGCAGCGTCTTGTGGATCGAGCCGGCAATGGACGCGCGGTCGTCGGCGGCGCCAAAGTAGTCGCCGGAACTGTTGCCGCTGCCGCTGCCGCTGCCGCTGGGGCCCGGCGTCTTCTCGCGCACAGGCGTGTGCGCGCCGCTCATCCACGGTGTGTTGAGGCTAATGACGACCGGCTCGACCCCGTTCTTTATGGACCGCGGGCCGAGGCGCGGCGGCCGGCGGCGCTCCATGACACTGTCGGGCTCAAACGAGCTGGCGGTGCCGACCGTGCCGACGGTGCCGACGGTCGCTGTCGTTGCGGGGCGCTGCGCGGTGCTCGCCGAGTCGTCCGAGTGGCCGCCCTCGCTGCTGGGTGGCGCCGGCTGGTTCGTCGGGCGACGCTTGATGTGAAAGGGCAGCTTCTGGCGCATGGACTCGGGCAGCGTCGGCATCTTGGGCGTGCTGTAGGGCTCGTGCTCGTCGGCCTCGTTGATGGTCGACGACCACTCGTCGGCGTCAGCGTCGGCGGGGGCGTCGTCGTGGTAGGCGGCGGGCGGGCGCAGTTCAGGCGGCGCAATCGCGGTGCTCAGGTTGGTGCGGTTGTTGTAGTTGAACGGGTCGTTGGCATCGAAGCTGGCAAGGTGTACATGGCTGGGCGTGGGTTTGCGACGGATGGCGCCCTGGGACTGGGCGTCGACGGACGGGGGTGGTGTTGGGTTTTGGGCGTGCAGGTGCTGGCCGTTTCTGGCCTTGGGCGTGGACGAAATGTGTGCCGTGTGCTGGCCCAGAGCAGACACGGCACGGCGGAACGTCGCTTTCTGGTCCAGTGTTTCATGCGTGTTGGAGGAGGATGGGCTGACAGGGGGGCTGGCCAGGCCGGTCACTTGCGCGTCTGGGCCGCTGTGGCCGGCCTGCGATCCCTTCAATTGCGGGTTCGACGCCACGCGCTTGCTGCTCCTCCGCGGAATGTTGAGCGGCGCCACATTGGGTGTGTCGTGGACGGGCGCGACAATGGCCGTGCGCCCGCTGGCGCCGTGCCAGGGCGGGCGCGACGACGAAAAGGCGGCGGCTGCCGGGTCGGTCGCATCGTAGGTTTTGGCCGAGGGCGCAGGCGAGCTGGACGGGCTGGACGGGCTGGACAGGCTGGCGACGGCGACGGGCAGGGCGCTCGCGTTGGCCGCGCTGACCGACCGGAGCGTCGGCAGGGGCGGCACGGCGCCGTTGGCTGACGGTGCAGCCGTGTGTGGGCCGCTCGTCTTGCGCAGGCGGCTGGCAAAGCTGGCGACCTCGGTCTTGATGTCGCTTGGCGACCCCTCGGGCGGGCTGGGAATGTCGGTGGCGAGGCCGCGCACAAACTCAATCGGCTTGACCTGGCTGGGCCGGCCTTTCTGGGAGCTCGTGAGCTCGCCGGTGCGCGGGTCCCAGCGGACCTCGCCGCCCTGGTAGCCGCGCTTGGACTTTGTGGACGTCATGGAGTTGGAGCGCTCCTGGGACTGCTGCAGTCGCTCGAGGCGCTCGCGCGACTTGGCCTCGCGCAGCGTGCGGGCGGCGGCGTCCTGGTTCTGGCGGCGCTCGCGACGCATCGAGCCGATGCTGGAGCGCGACGCCACGGCGGCCGGGCCGTCGGTCGTCGGCTCAACGGCGGCAGACATGTCGAGGGGCGAGGGCGCGCGGTAGATCGATCCAGGGTGGGTGCTGTACCTGGTTAGACGACTTTCGTAGACAAGAGACAAAAGCACTCACGCAGGAGTCAGCTCGGGGGAGCTCTCGGGAGAGACGCCGTCGGCGTTGCGCGGTTTCTGTGACTGCGACTGGGCCTGCGAGTACTGGAGGTACTGCGATCGCGGGTCCATGTACGTGTGCCCGTAGGCCTGGCGCTGGTCGTAGGCTGGCTCGTCGGGCTGGCTGTACTGGGACTCGGCCGAGTAGTTGTGCTGGTGGCTGGGACGCGCAGGCTGGAACTGAAAGCCGGGCGTCACCGGGCTGGGCTGCGAGTAGATGGACGAGGCAGGCCGCTGCGAGAGTCGCTTTGCACCGCGGTTCGAAGAGTTGCCTGCGACCTGGGGAGGCGCCGTGTCGCTAGAGTGTCAGTCCAGGTCGAGGGCGTGATGGCGACGGGAGCCGAGCGAAAGAGCGAGACAAGCAGTGGGCACGGCGTTCCAGACAAGCCGTGGGAAATCAAAGGACAAGCCACGCCAGCCCGCACCACGTCGAAATCGATATAGCAAGCCCCGGGCTCGTTGTGCGTAACAGGACGAGCGACGCAGGCTGCAGGTGCCACAATGCCAATGCAGGAACGCCAGACGCAGTGGAAGTGGGAAAATGGAGCGAGTCGGGGCAGCGCAAAGAGTCGAAATCACTTGATGAGACGCAACGAAGAACACAAGGAAGCAACCGCAACCGCAAACGGCAAAGCAAGCAGAAGCAGCAAACGCGAATAGGGAGGAGATGAGCAGAGGAGCCGCGAGATGTATTAATTACAGTAGCGGGTTTGGTGGAGCAGACGACGAACAGCTGTGGTGGAGAGCCGCAGGGCTGCCGGTACTCGACGGCCAGGAGTCGTGTGAAGAACGGTGAACTGGAGAAAGAGAAGACTGGAGAAGAGAAAGACTCGACTCTCAAGAGCATGAACGAAGCCGTCGACCCCGCTGGCGATCGTGCTGGCTGTACGGAGTAAGACAAGAACTCACCGAACTTGGAGATGCTGCTGCTGCTGCTGCTGCTGTTGCGTGGAGCCGTGCTGGTACTGGTCGTAGCGGTCGTAGTCTTCGTAGTGGGAGTACTTTGGAGGCTGGATCTGCTGCGGCTGCTGGCGGCGTCTCGTGTAGTTTCGTGCAGCCCCGGGCGGCGCGCGCGGTGCGTAGCTGGCCATGGTGTTTGGTGTTTGGATCGCGAGGTCGGTGGTGATCGTGCCGTGTGGCGGACAGGGAGCGAGCGTGGATGCAGAGGGACGTCGCCACGCTCTTGGCCCGTGCAGGGAAGCCGTTGTTTGCTCGAGATCTCAAGGGCGAATGGCCAAAGTCGAATGTGGCGTTGTCCAACGCATAAATGTGCAAATGTGCATCAAACGAAGCCTTGCGTCGATGCAATGGTGGAGGAGCCCCTTTTGCGAGTTGAGATTTCAGGACCTTGTCTCTGATCAATGCGGGCTGGTCTGGACGAGCGACGTTGGTGTTTCAGCGGGACGAAACGGGTCAGTTTGGCGATGCAAGTCGGAGAGTAGTCAGAGAGAAGTGAGGGAAAGAAAAGAGAAAGAAGTCAGAGACAGAGAAAGAAAGACGGAGGATCAATTACAACGGCCGGGCGGTCGATTGGTCGGGGCTGTTTCGAAACAGTCGCTCGAGTCTGGTTGGCCACGGCGACGTGGTATTGCCGTCGCTCGCTGGCTCTCGTTTCGCCTCTGGGTCTGACGCGCTGCGCGAAGAAGAATCAAAGGCCGGGGCTCGGGCCACGGACCGACGCTAATGGCGGGATGATTGGGCAGGGCGCAATAGCCGATGCAAGGAGGCTTCAACGTCGTGAGGTTTGGAGACAGGAGGATCAAGGGGCTGAGCCTGGAGCTGCACTTTGTGCACGCAATTAAATTAATCAATATATATAGAGAGAGAGAGAGAGATACAACGGCAGGCGCGACCTTGCCAACGGAAGGCGCGAGAATTTTTCACAGTTGGGGCGGAAGGCACGATTCGCACGATTTGGCGCCCATTCAGCGACTGCATCATAGCATGCACGCACTTACGAGACTCCCCCTCGATCGCGAGCCGGCGGCCGATGTGACGAGGCGCACGGGCTCGACTCCAGAAATTAAGGAAGTGCACTAGCTTGGCGCGGACCCCTGTCAGCAGCCGTGAATGTAAGTTTATAAAATAAGTATGAAAAATATGAAATAAATAAATAAATATGAAATAGGCAGCGCCCCTATCCACGGGCGCTATGTTCTGACTTGGCTTCATCTCAACTTGGAGGGCATGTCTCTGCAGAGAGACAGAGCTCACGTTTGCTTTCGGGCCAACAAGGACAGACCAAGAACAGTATCAGACGAAGTGCGTTTCAGTCGAGCTGGGGATGTGGGTCAGTCGTGGGAATAAGTGGGACCGTCGCGTTTCAAGACAGTGGCGCGTGGTCGACGCGGCAGTCATGCGCTCATATGCGCCTGACGTTGTGATGAGAGATGAGCATTCTTTCTGCACATGTTGGGCATGTGATGGCTGCTCTATAAGACCGAAAGGGTGCCTATATTTAGATATTTAAATACAAATTGTTACAATAAACGCCAGGTCACGTGACTGACAATAAACGTCAAGTCACGTGACTGGAACCTCCTTTGGACCGTCCCGCAGACAAAAGGACAGAAACTAATCTCAAAGAAGAATTAAATATCAGCACATGCGAATATGGATATAAATATATATCCAGACGTCGTCACCAATATGAAAAGAACTCTGTAAGTAAATACTCGGACGCGGCGTCTGTGCAACGCGGCTTCAGGGCCCCACCGCCCCGCCAAGACAACGACGTAATGCAAGATTTGTGTGGCGCACCTGCACCGGACGCCACTCCGACTCTGCAACACGGACCGCGACACTCCACGACCCGACGACACCGGGACATGCTGGATGGGCTGGACGATGACGGGGCGCGGTGACGCTCAGGCTGCTGGTGCGCATGGTGCTCGGGCGGGGCACGACCCCGCACCTACGGCCAGCAGGCACACGACGCACACGGCAGGCGCGACTGCGACGGACGGACCCCTGAACGAGGGGCAGCAAAACCAGCAGAACCATCAAACCCAGCAGAACCAGGGGCAGCAAAACGACGGCATCTACGGCGGCGGCGTGTACCCCGGCGTGCTTCCGGCGGTGCCGGTGGACGGCATGCCGCTGATCCCTGACACGGACCGACGGACGAACGCGGCGACGGCGGCGCAGGCGGCGGGCGTGCGTGCGTTGTCGGCACAGGCTCTTCAGTTTTACTTTCGAGCACCGGTCAAGGCCTTTTTCCGGACACGCGTCGACTACCTGGCGTACGCGCGCGACACCGGCACCGGCAGCCTGGCACACACGGGCCGGCTGCAGACGTGGCTGAGCCGGACGACGCCAGGGGTACTGGCACTGGCGGTGCGGCGGCACGGGTGGTCGGTGGTGCCGGACCAGGTGCTGCCGCCGCTGCTGGCCAACGTGGGCGTGGCGGCGGTGCTGTACACGAGCTACCTGTCGATTCTGGGGCAGCTGCACCCCGAGAGCGCGCAGGCGGTGCGGCGCGTGTTCCCGCCACCGGCACCGGTCGAGACGTTTGCGGCGGGTTTCCTGGCGGGCACGATCCAGAGCGTGGTGGCGGCGCCACTCGACGCGATCCAGGCGCGCTACGACCACGGCGACGCGGGGCACGGCAAGCGTGGGACGCCACAGAGCATGTGGGCGTTTAGCGCAGCAAAACTGCGCGAGATTGGACTGCGTGGCATCTTTGCCGGCTGGAGCCTGTCGTTTGCCAAGGACAGCATCGGCAACGGACTCTTCTTTTCCGTGTTTGAGTACGTCAAGGCGCAGGGCTACTACCGGTACGTGGTGTGGTACTATGGCGCCATGGACGACGCCGCAGTTTGTGCACAGCAGTCCAGGACTGCTGATGCAGAGACGGATACGCGGCCGAACAATGCACACAATGCGGACGACACACGACACACACACGACACGCCCGTGCTCCGACCACACTACGCGCTCGAGCCGGCGTTTCTCCTTTTGGCGGGCGTCAGTGCGTCGTTTGCTCAGCAGGTCGTGCTGCACCCGCTGACACACGTGCAGGTCGTGCACTGGGACATGCTCGAGGACATTGACGACGCAGCACGTGCAGCACGTGCCCAGACTGGCCCGGCTACAGCATCCCACGCCCGCTCGACGCGCTTCCCCGTCGTGCAGGCGTACTACCGGGCGTACGTGCAGTCGTGGGCGACGTGTGCCGACCTGGCAGCGGCCGAGGGCCGGTCACGCGTGTCGTGGCTGTACCGCGGGTTCTGGTGGAACGCGATCCGGCAGGTACCGAGCACGAGTGCAGGACTCATCATCTTTGAGCTGCTGCGGCGAAAGTACGGCACGGAAGGCGACGGCGTGCGCATCCAGCAGGACGGCTACGACATTTTATTCTAGCTGCATTTCATGATTTTTATAATTTGTGTATTGACTGGTGACTTTTGTATTGACTGGTGACTTTTGTATTGACTGGTGACTTTTGTATTGACTGGTGACTTTTGTATTGACTGGCGACTTTTAGTGGCACTTTTGGCAGGGTCCACGCCACGGACCGCAGCAGCGGCCAAGAAAAGCAAAAGCAGGTGTCGTGCGGCCCACAGGCTGCTTCAAAGTGGCGTCCTTGATCTTCTTGGACCGGCACGTGGCACAGTCGTCGGGCCGGTGGAAGGGGCCGTGCTTCGGGCAGGTATCTTTGGGCTGCGGCATTGTGAATGGCGTCGGGGTGTGGAAAGTGCGTTGACGGAAAGTGCGATGACGGCCAGATCCAGATGTCCACACTCGGCGCCCTTTATCTGTCCACGGGTGGACGCACATGTCACCGACAATCGAGCGACGTGGCATCTCGAGGGTTTCTAACCGTTCCACTGTCGCGCACTCGGGTCTTGCGCGACGTGACGCGATTCGTTGGAGCCGAGCGAGTTGTGCTTGACCGATATGGATGGCATAAACAAGACGTCTGATGCATGTTTGCTTAGTAATCCACAAGCCTTGTTCCAACAGTGTTCTGTTTGTAAACGCGTTCTGGCCACGACAACGCCTGTACCACCGAAAGGACATTAGACAAACAGTGGATGAACGTCACGATGTTCGAGCTCCGTGCATAAGTGGAAACCTGTTGGTACGAATACGACAGTGTTAGTAGGCATGCGGTGTGCTGTTTGACTATCCACACGCCGAAGACGATCGATACGAATACGAATACGCATACGCACTGAATACGCACGCGAATACGACATGAGATCAGCAGTGAATATACTGGTATAAGACGGCGGCGCGGCCTTGCCTGTTGCGTGTCCCATCATCATCTCATCATCATGATTCATACAGTCATTGTCACGGGCGGGGCCTCGGGCCTCGGCAAGGCGATTGCCACGGCGTTTTTGGAGACGGGCGCCTCGGTGGTGCTGGTCGACGTGGCGGGCGACCGGGTGCGCGCGACGGCGGAGGAGCTGGGCGCGCTGGGGCACGGGGGCGCGGTGCTGGCGATCCAGGCGGACATTAGCAGCGCGACGGCGGTCGACGGTGTTGTGGAGGAGACCGAGGGGATGTTTGGAGGCGTCGACGCGCTCGTCAACTGCGCGGGCATCATGGACACGTTCCAGGCGGTCGGCGAGCAGGACGTGGCGCTGTGGACGCGGGTGCTGGCGGTGAACCTGAACGGTCCCTTTCTGATGTCGCGGGCGGTGATGCCCCATTTTGAAGCCCAGCGCAACGGCGTGATTGTCAACGTGGCGTCGATTGCGGCGCTGCGTGGCGGCATGGCGGGCACGGCGTACACGACGAGCAAGTACGCGCTGGTCGGCCTCACCAAGAGCACGGCGGCCGCGTACGCACGCAGCGGCATCCGGTGCAACGCAGTGTGTCCCGGTGGCATGGCCACGGACATGGACGCCAGCATGGACATGGGCGCCATGGGCTCGATGCTGGGCGGCGTGATGAAGACGATGGAGCAGTCGGCCGGCCTCGTGGACGTTGCGCGCCTCGCGCGCATCGTCGTCTTTCTTTGCAGCGACGACGCGCAGGACGTGAATGGCGCCGTCATCACCGTCGACAAGGGGCTGTGTGCCATTTGATCAATTTAGCAACAATACATTGGTCGTATCGGTTGTACCAGTCGTGCGTGAACTACCTCTCGGGATCCTCGTCGGGGCGGAACAGGTCCGACACGTCCAACGCAGGGTCCGTCTCGCCACGCGCGAGCATGCCCTGGCCAGCCATGTCGGCAAAGAGGCCCGACAGTGACGGGCTCGGCGGTGCGTCGACCACAGTGGCGCTGGGGGTCAGTGCAGGGGTGTCTGCAGGGGCGTCGACCGACGTTTGGAGACTAGGATCCGCCATGGGGACGTTCTCGTCGGCCCGAGTCTGAGTCTTTGTCTTTTTTGGCTTGGTCTTGGCTGCGGGTGCCTTGACGAGGCCGGGGCGACTGACGTCCTGCCACGGTGTGTCGGGGAGGCGTGTCGTCGTCTCGTAGCAGGCTCGGTTCGCATACATCGTCTGGCGCATCTTGAAGGCGAGGGTGTCGTCGAGGCTCTGGGGGAGCATGTGCTGCGGGCCAAACGTGTTCTTGTAGAGGTACGCGGGCAGTACCATGACGGTGTGCCACTTGCTCGCGCCCAGGGCGTGGCCGGGCAGCATCTGCTTGCCAAACGTCAGAGACACGTCGACGTCGGGCGTGCGCACCATGTGGGCCTGTATCGTGGTCGCAGGAGCGGAAGCGGAAGACGTCGAACCCAGCAGCTCGTCTGTCTGTGTGGCTGCGTCGCGGTACCCGGCGTTTTTTCGCGACGGTTCCGGGCTGTCTCCCTCTGCGTCCGGGCTGTCTCCCTCTGCGTCCGTGGCCGCCTCAGCCTGGGCCTGGTCCTGGTGAATGGCGTCCGACGGCGCTGGAGACGACGGTGTTTGCAGACGACCGCGTGCCTGGCGCTTGACAGCGGGCGCCGAGCGTGCCTGGGCGGCCTCTGTCGACGACGACCGGTGGCGGCCGCGGATGTGGCGCTGGTGGGGCAGGCGCGACGGTACAACTGGCTGCACGGCCGGTGCTGGCGCCACGGGCTGCGTCGTGTCGGCCAGTGCATCCAGCAGCTCGTGCTCGGGCACGTCGCCGGTCCCCGTTGAGCCCGTTGAACCCGTCGAGCCACACGACCGGGCCGGGCTCTGCACTGCTAGACTCGTCTGTCGTGCCATGTCGGGCGCGTGCGCCGTCTCCAGGAAGCGCAGGCCCTCAATGGCGCCGGTCCGGGCTGGGTACGCGCTCAGCATTTCGTCGAGGCACTGCGAGATGTACGCCTGTGACGCACGCATGGCGGCGATGCGTCCGTCTTGGATGCTGGTGCTGGCCGTGTTCGCAGTGCCTGCAGTGCCTGCAGTGTCCGGTAATGGGAACTGGCGCGGGACCTGGCGAGGGACCTGGCGTGGGACCTGGCGAGGGACCTGGCGAGGGGGCGGCGTGGCGGTCGCGGGCACCTGGTGGCGCAGCCCCGACTGCTTCTTGGGCCGGTGCCGCTGCTCGGTGTGCGGCAGGCTGTGCGACCGTGCAAGGCCTTGCGCGTGCTCGAGCGACGGCACGGGCGGTGGGGGGGCGGTGCGCTGCGGTTGGTCGGTCAGAAACGCCTCGGACTGGCGATGGTGCCGGTTGTCGTCGTGCTGCGAAGGCAGCGGTAACTGGCCAAACGGAAGCTGCTGAGGCAAGGCCTGGTGGTGGTCCGAATTCGCAGGCGCAGCACCAAACAGCTGCTGGACCGGCTGGACCGGCTGATTCGGCTCAACACACTGCTGGTGCGGCCACATGTGATGCGTCTGCGGCGCCGTGCTTGACCGCTGTAGCGCGGGGGTCGGCACCGGCCGGGCCATGTCGAGTGAACCCATCACACTCGACGGTTGGCTCGTTGGTCCCATGAGACCCATCGAGCCCATGAGATCCGACGTGCCCATGTCCGGCCACCCCATCATGCTCGTCGGCGACGGCCACAGAACCTGCTGCTGCATCGGCGACAGTGCCTGCGGCACAAACGAGCTCATGTCCATGTGCGCCTGCTGCACGTCCGCATGGAACGACGTCGCAAACGGACTCTGGACCAGCAGCGGGTCGGTCTCGTGGCCGGCCACGTCCTCGGCACTTGCACCCGTCTCGCCAAAGAACTCGGCAAACATGTGCTCGTCAAAGTCGGGCACAAAGCTCATGTGAATCTCCAAGTCGAATGGCGAGCCAGTCTTCGTCTTGCCCGTTTCTGCGCTCTTTCTGGCGTCAAAGGTCTGTACAAGGTCGACGAGCTGGAGGTAGTCGGGCGCGTACGCCGACCGGGGGGCCGCGGCGATCTCGGACCGGGCACTACCACCACCACCACCACCACCACCACCGCCAGGACGCGCGTCGAAAGGGCCGTCGGTCTGCGCACGCTTCGGCGGCTGGGGCGCAGGCTCGTCGGACGAGCCAGCATCGCCCCCGGTGCCGTCGAACCGGAACAGGCCGGCCGGTCCGTTGTCGCGAACCTTTTTCGAGTTTTGCGAGTTTTTCGAGTTTTGCGAGTTTTGTTTCTCGTTCCTTGGGCGATCATCGGCCATGGCCGCGCCAAACGCCGCCCGGACGCGCGCCTGCTGCTGCAGCCGCGTCTGCTGCAGACGCCGCTGGCGGTCTTCCCTGCGTACCTGGCGCTGCGCCGGCGTCAGTGTCAGCGACGGCGGCGGCGGCGGCGGCATCAGCATGCGGTCGGCGCTGGCCTGGGGACCGTGCACGGCCGGTGCGGGCATGCCCGACACGGCGGTCTCGGCGGCTTGCTGGTAGAAGCCCTGCACGTGATACTGCTGGCGCGCCATAAAGTTGGGGTAGTTGGCCTTGGTCGTCGTCGGCGGCGCCACAGCCATGCTGGGCGGTGCAGGCGGTGCTGATTGCGCTGATCGTGTTGATCGTGCTGATCGCGCTGATGGAGCACGCGGCACGGGCGGTGCGGGCACAGGGTCCGGCAACTGGTCCAACGGAAGGCCCAGCAGCTGTTCAAAGTCCATGGGCAAGCCCGGGTCTGCCGCAAAGCCCAGTTCCTGGTCCTGGGAGTGCTTCCATGCGGGATTGCGCCTCTCGGTGCCAGGGGCCGGGCGTACCTGGCCAAACTGCGCCGGCTGGTTCTGTTCAGAGACGCCCCAGCCCATGTCCACGTCCATGCCGCCCATCCCACCCACCATGGGCATCTGGACCGGCATCTCGTACCGCATGGGTGGCCACGACGTGGGCGGATACGACGTGGGCGGCCATGACGTGGGCCATGGGACCGGACTGCCAAACAAGGGCGGGCTCTCCGCCATACTCGACGAAGCAGATAGAATAGGCGTCTTGGCGGCGTTTGGCGTGCGCTTGGGCACGGCGGGCTTGTCCGTCGCAGCGCCAAACGTCCGGCTGCCGTCGTTGTTGACGACAAACATGGAGTTGGTATCGTCGGCGTCGGCCAGCGTCTCGTCGACGTCAATGTCGTACAGGCCCAGCATAAAGTTGGCCGGCGCGACAACATCGGACGGCGCCGAGCCGGTGTTTCGGCGTGCTTTGCGACGACCAGTCGCCGGCTCGCCCGGCCCGCAGTACTAGCTGCGGGCGGGGTGGTCGGTGTCGGCGGCGTGCTCGAGCGGCTTGGCGTGCGCGGCGTGCGTCGGGATGAGGGCGGCGAGCTCGCGCGGAAAGTTGGCGTGCACGTTGCGCATGTACGACAGGCCGTGCTGGCGGAAGAGCGGCCCGGCGCGGTCGTAGAGCAGCGGCGGCGCGACGTGTGTCTGCGAAAAGTGGCCGACGGCCTCGACGAGCACGATGCGGAATGTGTGGGCGACGACGTGGACGGTGTCGGCGTCGGTTTCAGTGTTGGTGGTGGCGCCGTGCTGCACGACGAGCATCTGTTGCGTGAGCACGGGGTAGCCGGCCGTCTCGAGCACGGCCAGGTTGGTCGACGTGAGTGGCCGCGCAGTCGCCTTGTCGGTGACGCCGACGGCACCGAGCCACGTGCGGTCCTGACCGTCGACGGTCAGGTACATGTGTGCGTCGCGCGGGATCGTCACGGAAAAGAGGTGCTGCAGACGCACGGCGACAAACTGCCGCTTGATGTACGGCGACCCGTTCGGGCAGTAGTTTCGGAGGTCGTCGAGAATGGCCGCGACGTGCCGTGGGAAGGGCAGCACGCCGCCCGTGCCGGTGCACTGCAACGCGCCAAGGCCCAGCAGCAGCACCGCACCGAGCGCCACCGTCGCGCCCTGCCCAAAGCCCGCGACCATGATGCGGTCGAGCGGGTTGCCCGTCGCCATCACCTCGTCGCTGATCAGGACGACGAGCGACAGGATGGTCCGCACAATGTCTGGCGCCGGCGCGTCCTCCCACGCCGCGACGCTGCGGTCGAACTGCTCCATGGCGCGCTCGCTGTACCAGTAGCCCGTCCGCTCCACGCCGGTGTCGTCTGCAGGTGCACGCTTCGCCGGCACGCACATGACGAAGCGCGTGTTGGGGAACGCCTCGAGCAGCGGCGCGTCGTGACCGTCGGGCGCGTCATGTACGTCATGTACGTCGTGTGCGTCGTCGCCGCCCAGCAAAATCTTAATCTCCGACCGGTCACCGCCGGGCACGCCCAGGACAAACACGGTGTGCGTGTGCGGCGCGCGTACCGGGCCGTACGTCTTGATGCGGATCTGGTTGTAGTGTCGCCGGTTCGCCCACAGGGGCATCGGCAGGCCGGGCTGCGTCTTGGTCACTGCCATCTGGCAGAAGCCGTACGCCATCTTCTTGGGCTGGTCGCTCTGGCCGTTCTGGCCGTTCTGGCCGTTCTGGCTCGGCTGGTCGGCACCGGTTCCATCCATGACGACATCGGTCGCCGCCCGGTCTTCGGGAATCGCCGCAAGCGAGGCGCCCTGGCCCTGGCCCTGGCTGTCCACAAGCGGTGCAAACTGAACGGGGGGCACGTCAATCACCGTGACGGGGCGCTCGGGCGGGTGCAGCATCAGCAGCGACGGGTGGATGAACGCAGGCCGGATCACTTCGCCATTGTCGCCAAGCACCGCAGGCGTGTAGCTCTGTCCGCCGGCCGTCGGCTGGAACGCAGCAGCCTGCGGGTTCAACAGCGGCGTGCCGGAGTCCATTGCCGTGGCACGACTGTTTGTCTGTTGTGCTTGATGTTGTATGGCTGGAAAGGGAGTCAAACTGCAAGGTCGCACAGCCCGAACAATGTCCAGGAAACTGACTTTGTCAAGGACTCGGACGGTTTCTGTCCGTCGCGAGACCGTCCAGCGGTAGACGAAATAAGATTGGCACGTTGTCACAAAGTAGAGTCGCGTAGTGACTTGGAGGGATTGTCGAAGATGTTTGTCGGTAGTGATGTCTCAGAGTCGGAGTGAAAGTCACGAGCTGGAGCGGTCGGCTGTTTCGATCAGTACAAGACTTTTGCCAGATGAAGACTTTGCAGATAAAAGCATGTGTTGACGTACTGAGAGCTGCGTGAATGACTGAATGACTGTTCTTTTACTTTTCTAAATCAGACGCGGCTCGTCGCGGTTCAAGACTGGTCTGAGTCTAAAGTCGGAAATCTGACTAAATCATCAACAGTCAGTGAATGACTTTTGTCTACTTCAAGGACGTACCGTTTGTGGGCTGTCTGTTCAACGCGGCCTTAAAAACAGTGCTTGCTGAGTCGATGGAGAGTTGTGTTTCTCGAGTCTCGGAGGAGGTGTGTTCTCGAGTCGCGGAGGAGTTGCGTTTCTCGAGTCGACGTCAAAGAGGTGTGTGATGGCAACAGAGTCAAGACAAAAAGCAACGTGTGAGCTTGTTAGAAGACTGGGAAGAGCACGAGACTGCTGGTGCCGGGAGTCTGCGTGGCTCGTCGTGGTGGCAATGTTGAAGCAGCGTGTCGGCTCGAGATTCAGCTTTGGTGGACGAGTCGGTGGCGTTTGTATAGGGCGAGGACAAGAGAGCAAGCCTGGACTTGGCCAAGGCAGTACCAACCTGCATCAGCCTAGACCTCGGCCTTGACAGATGCTGGGAAGCAGGCTCAAGAATCAAAACTCGTGGTGGTGGGTAGGGCGGCTGCCGCTGCGACGTCTAGAGCGGGAACGACGAGATGGGATCCAAAAGTCTCTTCTTGGGTCCTCCAGTCTATTGTGGTCCCCAACTCCCGTGGTCCCCGTGGTCTCCCTGGTGGACTACAGGCGTGCCTGCCGCCCCGAGGACTACCCACCGGGTCCTCCTGGTCGTCCTTCTCTCCTTCCGTCTCCCGCTCTGCTTGCGTAATATTTTACCAGCCAGTGCCAGCGACGGTATTGACACAGAAATCACTTGCTTGGCCACGCTTGGCTACACCTGGCCGGCCGTCTGCGTACTGAACCAAGTCGTTTTGGACCGGCATCACGGATGCACGGACGCAGCGTCGCCGTCGACCTCCTCATGCCCGTGCCTCTGGTGCACAGTGCGTTTCTGCTCGGTATTGTGCAATTGTGCGTCCGCCTCCTGCCCTCATTCTTAGTCAGACTGGACCTGGGCCCTAGGGCTTCGTGCTCCTGCCGTTTCTGTTCTGTTTACCAGCAGACACGACTTTTGCATCCGAGGAGTGCTCCTTCCTCGACGATGGTAAGGGCATACCGCGTTGGGTTTTTTCCACCAAGCTTGGTCCCGTAGTAAACCTGGGGGCTGCTGGGGCTTCTGCCTAAATATATCAGGCGTGCGACGATTTGTTTTTTGGTTGTGGGGGATATCGTCGGCTTGACTCGATCTGGTCTCGATGGGAGTCTGTTTGTTTCTTCTTCTCGCCGCCATCCGAGTGCCACGTTCTCCGTGACTTTGCACACCTGCATCGGAGGTTTGGCTGTCTGTCGTTGTTGCCCACGTCGAGCTCGTCTTGCCAGGTCAGTTTGTTTTTTTCCCCTTGTTCCTTTGCTTCTGTCTTGTGTCTCGTGTTTCTTTGGCGAGGGTCCGTCAGCTTCCTATATCAACAAACACCAATATCAACACCAGAAACAAAGTCGCCTCCGTCTTACCTCGATATTACCTGTCGTTGACAACGTCGATTTCCTCCAACCGAGCTCGCCGGATTTCCTTTTTCAACCATATTCTCGCCATGCTGTTCCACGATTCTTCCAATCTTCTTGTGTCGACTTTCATAATCAACAGTCAGATTTCGCATCTTTCAGTACTGGAGAGCTCCCTGTTGCTTCTTCTTTGTCGTCGGGCTTGTTTGTCTCTGTTGTTGCTCTGTTTGATCACCCACATTGATCACAATCTTGCAGACACGCCTCTTCCGAGATGTGTGTCGGTAGTGAGGCTGTTACTGACATACAGACACATGCCTGAGCGCGCGCGCCCGCAGTCCATGTACGTGGACGGCGTGTTTGCGCCGTACTCGCCAGACGACGTGGTGTACCGGCCGCCGCCCGTCTTCACGACGCCGTCGGACGAGTCGCTGAGCACGAAGCAGTCGCCTGTGCGGCAGCTGCGGCGCTACGGCTCGCCGCGCGAGTCGAGCCAATCGAGCCAATCGAGCCAGTCGGTGGCTGCAGTGGCCGCGGTGCCGGACCGCGCGCCGTGCGCGCTGCCGTGTGCGCTGCCGTCGATGATGAACCGGCCAAGATGTGCGTCGTACCAGCCGCCGGCGGTCCGCAGCACGCCGTACACGAGCTCGTCGACGGTGCCCGAGTTTTCCGAGTTTGGGCGCGCAGGCCCGCTGGGGCGCGTGACGGCCGAGCCGGTCCCCGAGAGCGTCGCCGAGTCGTGGCAGCCGAGCCCGCCGGCCGGGTCGTACACGGACTGCAGCGGCCCTGTCAGCATGGCGGTGGAGTGGGAGTTTCTGGTCGAGGTGCAGCGTGACGGCCCGTTTGGCGACATGTCGGTGATGCCCGAGGGCGCGGTGGTGGTGCCGCGCGACACGCCCGGCCCGATGGGAATGCAGCGCGACCCGGCGGCGTCGCGGCAGTGCTACATTTACCACATTATCAAGTACCTGACGGACGTGCTGCAGGTACAGGCGGCATCGCCGGCGGCCCTCTTTCTCGCCACGTTCCACCGCGGCTTTGGCGAGCGCCACTTTCCGGCGGCCGACCACGCGGCCGTGGGGTGCGACAAGTTTATCGGCTTCTACACTGTCGGCGTCGACTATTCCATCCACGACGACATCTTCCACGCGTCCGATGCCGCGCCGTGGAAGGGCGTGGAGATTTCGACACCGGCCGTCGTCGGGTTCGACGCCCTCGACGCCGTCCAGGGCGTTCTGGAGCAGCTGCAAAAGGCCTTTAAAATTCGCGTCAACGCCAGCTGTGGCGTGCACGTGGTCAGTCTTTTTTTCCTTTTTTGTTCATCCACTGACAAACAGCACATTGGCAACAGGAAACGCGGCTTCCCGGTCGAGTGGATGCGCATGATGGCGGCCATGGCGTACGTGTCGTCGCCCCTGACCGACACGTTCCACCCTGCGAGCCGCGGCCCGACGTTCCAGCACGCGCCGAGCATCCGGACGTTTTCGTGGGTCGCGCACGACCCCGCGACGCTCGCCGTCGACTCGTCGTGCGTCGAGTACCCGCGGCGCGGCGCACGCAGCACGCGCCACGTGCCACTGGCGCCCGGCCGAGCCGGCTGGGACCGCGCCCAGTTTGGGCACCGCGAGAGCGCGCAAGGCCGGGCGGCCGGGTACGACGCGGGCCCTGAGCCGGCGGGCATGCCCAAGGTGGTGATGCGGGCGTCGGAGGCGCGCGCCAAGGCGACGGAGGAGGTGTTTGCGGCGCACGGGCTGTCGTGGGAGTGCCTGCAGAACGCGGCGTACACGTGGAAGGGCGCGGCGCGGCTGCTGCAGTGCACGACGGCGCGCGAGGTGCTCTTGCTGACGCGGTCGTGCATCGGCAACGACCGGCTCAACTTTAACATGCAGAACCTGCGGTACCAGGGCCGCGCCGACGGCCTGAAGCCACGCACAGTCGAGTTCCGGCAGCACGCGGGCACGACCAACGTGGCGGAGATGATGGCGTGGGCACGCGTCTGCGCGTACTTTGTCGAGTTCTGCCGGCCGGCCGTGGCACCGGTCGTGCGCGACGGCGTGCCGTGTGGCACGTGCCTGGTCGACGCGCGACTTGCCGTGCAGCTGGTCAAGCGCGCCATTGACGGCGGCCTCGGCACCGGCTGCTTTGACGTGTACGACCTGTTTATGAGCATGGGCGCGTGGCGCGAGGTGCGGCTGTACCTCGACCGCGGGCCGTGGACGACCGTGGTGCCGCCGCGCAGCATGGCCGGGCGCCTGCTCGAGCGCGTCCAGTTGACGGCCTAGAAGGCCGCCAAGACGACCAAGCTCGGGCGAAAGCTGTCGGCCAAGCACAACCGCGCCAAAACCGACCGAGCCCGGCCCCGTGCCTCGACCATGAGCACAGGAACGAGAGAGGTACTGGGGCACCGCCCACCGCCCATTGACATCGCCGCGGCCAACGCGGCCAACGCGTCACTTGTCGGTGCCGCGCCCACGACGGCCGCCAGTGAAGCCGTGTACTCGCTGGCCGACTTTCTCAGCGACGCCGGGCCGCCGCCGCCGTACACGCCACATGCCGAGCCCATGCCGCCGCCCACGCTCACAGTGCGCGTACCTGTGCGTGCATCGCGCACGTCGACGTTGATTGGCATGGTGTGTCGCAGCCGGTTCGGCCATGCCTAGTCCGTTCGTTACCAACTAAATCAAAGTCACCAGTCAAAGGAATAATGACAAACGGGTGATTACACGGGAGTAAAGGAGCAGAAGATTGAGTGAGACAGAAAACGGAGCTGGTCGATCGGTAGTAATTGCACGACCAGTACTAGAAGACGGCTATTGAAGTTGATGACTAATAAAGTAATATGCCAAAGATATTATTCGACAAACTTCATATAAATATGTACAGAAAATAGAAGAGGCGAATCTAAATCGAAATTCATTAAAACGTCAGGAAAATAAACTGATCCTCCTCTAGCACCCTTCAGTCATCCACTCGTCGGAACCTCCACGTCGTTGGCATGTCGTCATACTGGAGTGGGGCCGATGCACCTGATAGCCGGTAGGCCGTCCTCGGTACCGCCCACAGCCGACATGACGATGCCGACAACGAGTGCGTGGCAGGCTGTTCGGGCTATTCGGGCGGCGGTGCTGTGGACACCGGCGCAATGTCGCTACGACGAGGCACGTCCGCCCGTGCTCACAACGGGCCTCAATGTGCTGTTTGCACTCGCAGCGACAGCGACAGTGGCCAACCTGTACTACTGCCAGCCAGTACTGTACCAGATCGCCGCGACATTTGGCGTGTCGTTTGAGCACGCGTCGCGCGTTGCCGCGCTCATGCAGGCCGGCTACGCCAGCGGCATCGTGCTTCTGTGCCCGGCCGCCGACGTTCTGCCGCGTCGGCCGTTTGTCCTCGGCCTGGTACTGGCCACTGCGCTCGCGTGGATCGGCCTGTGCGTCACACACAGCTTTGCCGCCTTCTCGGCCCTCTCGTTCATCTGCGGCGCCACCACCGTCACGCCCCAGCTCATGCTCCCCCTCGTCGGCGACCTGGCCCCGCCACACCGTCGTGCGTCTGCGCTTGCTATCGTCGTCTCGGGTCTCTCGCTCGGCATGATGGCCGCACGCGTGCTCGCCGGCGTCGTCGCCACCTACGCGTCGTGGCGTGCCGTCTACTGGCTCGGCCTCGCCGCCCAGCTCGCCGTCCTCGTCGCCCTGTACGCCTGGATGCCCGACTTTCCCGCCAAGAACGCGTCGCCCACGTCGGCATCGTCCTCATCGACAACAACACCGACATCAAAGATGCACGCACTGGCTGCGTACGCCACGACGCTCTACGGCGGCATCCTCGTCCTCGTGGTGCGCCACCCGGCGCTCGTGCAGGCGTGCATCGTCGTCTTCTGCCTCAGCGCCGTCTTTGCCAGCTTCTGGACCACGCTCTCCTTCCTGCTCGCCTCGCCCCCCTACGAGTACCCCGCCATCGCCATCGGCCTGTTTGGGCTCATCGGCATCGTCGTCGTCTGCCTCGCGCCGCTCTACGGCCGCGTCGTCATCCAGCACATTGTGCCCGTCGTCGCCGTGCTCATCGGCACCGCCATCGAAGCAGCCGGTGTCGCCGTCGGCATCGCCATCGGGCCCTTTAGCGTCGCCGGGCCCGTCGTCCAGGCCGTCCTCGTCGACTTTGGCAACCAGGCGTCCAACATTGCGCTGCGCGCCTCCATCTACGGCCTCGCCCCGCACGCCCAGAACCGCGTCAACGCGGCGTACATGGTGGCCTCGTTTACCGGCCAGCTCGCCGGCACAGCAGCAGGGAACCGTCTCTACGCCCTCGCGGGGTGGCGCGCCAGTGGCGCACTCTCCCTCGCGCTCCTGGCCGTCGCCGCCCTCGCGTGTGTCGTGCGCGGGCCCCGCGAGACCGGCTGGGTCGGCTGGCACGGCGGCTGGGCCGTTCGGCGCGACCCGGACGCCGTCGACTCGGAGCAGACGGGCCAGACGGACCAGACGGACAAGACGGACAAGACGGTCAACACGGTCAACACGGTCAACACGGCCAAGACAGAGGCTCAAAAAGAGCCCCAAAACGCGACATCTGCCCCCAAGTAGCACCTGCATGGCACGCATGGCACCTGCACTTCCTGTCCTACTCCCACACTCCCACTTTACAACCAGACAGCTGCATTTTGCATTTGTATCGCGTTCGCCACCCGTTTGCCCGTGATGTATTTGCCGTGCAATGTCAGCTTTGACGTCGCTTCCCTTAAAAGAAGGCACGCGTAAAAACGCGTCGGGTGTGGTCCTTCCGTTTCGGACGCGCCCTTCCCGAACGGCATCACCGTTTACGTCAGACGGTCGCCAAGAACACTACCAGCTGCAAACCGCAAAGACTGCAAAACTCGCCACCATCGCTGTATGCCGCACGCAATGCTGTTCAGCTTGACTGATGCGTGAGGACGAACCATCTCCCGCCATCGCGCCAACCGTCGACAAAAGGGGCTCATCCCTGTGCTGGTCTGCGTCGTGCCAGCTGCGTCGTTGTAACCTGTCATGTGTCTCTTTGCAAATGTGACAGCGCCGCCATCCCCACGGCCAGCCCGAGCGAACGGGCCGCGCAATCACGGGAAGCAGTCAATAGTCTGACTGCAATCTCTTGACTGTTTCGTTTCTGGTTTTTGTTTTCTGTTCAATTTCTCTTCGATTTTCCGCCTTTTCTTTTTTTTCTGCTCTGTTTTCTGTTCTGTTTTCGCTTCTTTTTGGCCGTCTCCTGTTTTTCGCTTCTTTTTGCCTGTCTCCTGTTTTTCGTTTCTTTTTGCCTGTCTCCTGTTTTTCGTTTTATTTTTCGTTTTACTTTTCGTTTTATTTTTCGTTTTATTTTTCGTTTTTTTCGTCTGTCGTCTGTCTCTCCGTTTTCTGTTTTTCTCTTTTTCTCTTTCCGTCGGATCTCTTCCCACGACCATGCCTGACCCTGCGCTACACGCGTCGATCCCCAGTAGTTTACTCCCCGTTTCTTCCTGCTCCCTTCTAGAAGCACCTCGCGTCTCTCGCGCTCCGCTCTCTTCCCAACCGTCACATTCCGGCTTCGCCAGACCACAGACCCGGCGCTAGGGCGCGCCACCCACAGACGCGAGATTGAAACATGGGTTTCGTGCGCGTGCGGCTGCTGCGAGGCACTGGCCGCTGGCCTATGAAAACCCGTCACTGCGGCGACGTACATTCAAATATACATGAGGCGGTTCTATTCTGAGGCGGCGGCGATTCTGAGATGTGAGATGTTGAGCGTCTGGTCCGTCGACAGAGACGCGCCTTGTTCAGCCCTCGTCGAGATACAAATACCACAGATTCGCCCGTCTCTCGCTCCCTCTCCATCCTCACTCGCAACCTCACCTCTACTGGCTCTGATCTTACTACTGCATCTTTGCATCTACTACCGCATCTACTACTGCACTTAATTAATACTCTTTCTTCCTCGAGCCAACTCGACATCAAACGACCACCCACCACTACCACTCGACACTACCATTCGACACTACCACTCGACACTACAAAATGATCAACGACGCCATATTCAGCGGTGTTGACGCCGGCCGGTCCGGCTACGAAATCACAAAGGGCGAGAGTACGTCGACGCAGCTCCCGCCAGCAAGAAACATGCTAACAACACAGAGGACAAGGGCAATACCAAGTAGACGTCTACGTCGGCGGTCCTGCAGGCAGGACCTGCTCTTTGCTCCATTCACTAGAGTATGCAGGCATACAGCAAAAGCAGCAGCAGCAGCAGCAGCAAAAGCAACAGCATACAAGGCGCACGGGACATATATAGACACTATTCTCAAGAATACGGCGGGAAGGACTACTTTTAAAAAATAATAGCATAAAATAAAACAAAATAATAACATAAAATGCGCATATGCTTCAAATTCTTCCATAACGTAAATGCCGTAATAGCGATCACTATCCGTCTCATCCGTAGTGAACAGACCAATCGCACTAGATTGCTTACACGCTGCCCCGACAGCGGGGTTTAGCGCTTGGCATAGCCTGCAACTTCGTACAGTTATTTTTCTTATCGCGATAAGCCGCAGCCGCAAATTTCCAGCATCACATCACGGCCACGGCGACGCCGACCACTGCGAACGCACTCGACAAACACCCACACCCTCTCCAATCCCATATACAGCAATTATGGCGCCCGCAGCGCCCAACATGCCGTTCATCAAGAACCTTGCGTCGAGCGGTGCGTTTTCCGCTCCCGCGCTTCCCGGACTCTGCTAACTCGCCAGACCGCAAGATTCGGACGCACGCCCTCGACACGCTCAAGACGTTTCTGTCGACAAAGTACGCCAGCGCGTACTCGGCGCCGCTGACGTTTGCCGACGCAGAGAAGCTGTGGGCCGGCCTGTTCTACGCGCTGTGGATGGCCGACCGCCCGCTCGTGCAGCAGCGCCTCGCCGACGAGATCGCCGGCATCCCGGGCACGCTCAAGCTGCCCAATGCATCGGTCGCCGCCTGGCTGCGCGCATTCTGGGCGACAATGGCGCGCCAGTGGAACACGGGCATCGACGTGCTGCGCATGGACAAGTTTATGCTGCTCGTGCGTCGCGTGCTTGCCTCGCAGCTCGCGTGGATGGCAGGCGCGGCCGGCGCAGCCGGCGCAGCGATTGAGGAAGGAGCGGAGCTGACGGAGGCACAGGCGCTTGGGCTGGCGGTGCTGGCCAACTGGCCGTTCAACGTCGACGCCGAGGCGCGTCTCGACGACGACGGTGGCGCCGGCGCCGGGTCCGACAAGGACGACGACTCGGCCGAGGACGACGACATGGTCGACATTGGCCGCGACGGCCGCGTGCGCCCGGCCAAGCGCGCGCGCAAGAATACGCCCAGCAAGGCCGAGCCGACCGTGCACATTCCCGTCGGCCTCGCCATCCACGCCGCCGATATCTGGGTCGACGAGGCCGTCAAGACGGCCCTGTTTGCGAGCACCGTCCCCGGCAGCAACGGCAAGGACACGCTCGGCTGGCGCGTCAACGGGCTCGTCGAGGCGCTCGCCGCCAAGACGACGTTCCCTGCGGTACGTGCACGCGCCCGTGAGTCGCTCGCCGACGAGCGTCTGCCATGGAACCAGCCGGCCGACGCCGTCGGCGGCGAGGGCGTCGGCGGCGACGACGACGACGCCAGCAGCGACGGCAGCTGGGACGGCTTCAACGACTAAGGTGGTCACGTGATCACGTGATCATGTGACTGGGATGCATTCTGGCGTTTGGTGCTTTGCCTTATTTTTGCGTTCTTGCATTGAACTTTTTGAACATTACCGCTCAAAACATGTGATTTCTATATGTAAATGCTCCGCTAACGACCAATAACGATGCAGGTAGGATATTCAAAAGCAAGACCAAGAAAAAACCAAAGAACAAGAAAGCAAAACCAAAAAAAACAAAAAAAGACTAGAGGCACAAGCACAGGCGGCAGCGCGACGGCTGCGGGCGCGCTGGGGTATCACTCGTGTCGGGCCCGGGCTCGAGCAGGGCGTCAGAGGCCGGCTAGGCCATGAATCGGTCGACCGCAGTCACGCGGTCCCAGTTGCTCGGTCCGGGCGCGGCGTAGTTGCCGGTGCGCTGGGCAATGACGCGCCCCAGGCCGCGGTGCATCTCGGCCTGGAATGGGACAAACGGGATGCGCTCGCCGTCGATGCTAATGTAGCCGTCCTTTTGGGCCTTGGGCGCCAGCCGGAACGCCGAGATCTTGCGGTAGTGCACGAGCGGGTTGTCAAAGAAGCGGTTGTCCTCGACCGACAGAAGCATCGCGAGCGACTTGGCCGGCGAGATGTCGCCGTCGACCGTCACCAGGTCCATCAGCCCGTCGTTCATGAGCGCCGCCGAGAAAAAGTTGGCGTCGGGCGCCATGTACGCCATGTTGCCGCAGTAAAAGTTGCCCATCTTGTCGCCCGGGATCGTCTCCCAGTCGCCCGGCAGCGGGTCCTGCACCGTACCGTACTGCAGTGGCGGCAGGCCGCCGCTCTCGGCCTCCGCCTCCGTCTGGCCGCTGCTCGACGCCTCGCCCTCGGTATCGGCCCCGGCCTCGGCCTCGGCCTCTTCGGCGATGCTGTCGGCCGCCACGGACACGCTGGCCGACGACGAGCCCAGTTTGGCGCGCTCGCGTTCGCGCTGCTGCCGGCTGCGTGTCGCCGGGGCGCCCGTCTTGCCGGACCCGGACCCGGACCCGGACCCGGAGCCGGCCGCGCGCTGGTGCGAGTAGTGTCGCTTGACGGCGTCCTTGTGGTCGATCTCGACCTTGACCGACAGCTCGCACGGGTACACCTTGCGTGCGAGCAGCCGCTCAAAGAAGCCCCATGTGAAGCGCGCGCCGCCCATCCAGCGCAGGTGCTCGGTGCCGAGGTCGACCTCGGCGACGATGCCGACGGCCTGGCTCAGGAAACTGAGGATGCGCTCGTTGCCGTACGTGATGCTCGCCAGGTCGAGCGGCGCGACGACGCCCTTGACAATGGCGAGCGCCGCAACGCTCACGCGGTGCGACCCGTACAGGTTGCACGCCATGGCGTTGCCGCTGCCGCACGGCAGGTGCGCGACGGCAATGCGTGCGAGCGCGCGACGCGCGTCGGGGCGCTTGCCCAGCCCGTTGAAGCACTCGTGCGGCAGCCCGTCTCCCGAGCACGGAATGACCATGTCAAAGGCGTCAATGTCCATGGCCGCACACAGGTCGACGGCCTGGCCCGAGTGCGTCGTCGTCTCGACCGTCAGCTGCATGCGCGCGGCCTCGAGCAGCGGCTTCGCGTCGAGCTCCCACTTCTTTAGCGCGCCGCCGGGGCCCGCGTGCGGGTTGACGAGCACGTACGCCCGTCGCCGCTGGGGCACCTTGTCGTACGCACGCGCACGCAGCAGCTCGGCCCACGTCGTGGCCTCGGCGGGCGTCGGGCGGTCCGGGCCCTGGTCGAGCGCATACGACTGCTTTGCGGCCTGCAGGCGTGTCTTGGAGGCCACCGCCGCGTAGTCAATGGTCAGGCTGTTGCCGTCGGCCGAAACGTCCGCCCACAGCACGTTGTAGAGCGGAATCTTCTGGCGGAAGCTGCTCGGCACGCACCGCCGCCGGTTCTTTTTTCTGTTTTCCTTGTCTGGGGGGTTAGCGTGGGCGAGACGGGAAGCGGAGAAGCAGACGGCAACGCACCGGTAATGACGAGCTCCGTGTCTTGGATTTCGAGGTCGTACTTGTCGAGCTTCAGAATGTTCTCGAGTGTCTTATCAAACGAGACAACGTGCGACTGGCGCTTGGACGTGCGGCCGGCGGTTGGTGGTGGCGACGCCGCGGGCGTCCGCGGCGTGTCTAGTAGTGGCGCAGTGGCCGAGTCGGATGTGGGCGCTTCGGCCGGTGCAGCCGGATCGGCCGTCTCTGTGGTCTTGGCCGGTTGCTCGGCCGTCTCTGTCGTCTTGGTGGTCTCTGTGGACTTGGCTGGTGCTGGTACTGCCGCGACGGCTGGTGCTGGTACTACCAGCGTGTTCGGTTCGATGGATGCCATGGTGACTCTGTGGTTCTTCGTATGGATGAAGAGGGAAAGCAGTTGGCGGGGAGCGTCGGACGTCGTCACAGCCGCGTCGTGCGGAGGCGCGGAGAAAACACGGAGGTTTTGTCGCTGTTGCGGTCGGACGCGGCTCAATTCCAGCAGAAATCAGGCACGGCGATTTCGAGATTTGGACGTAGCCGGGTATCTTAAGTCTGCCAGGCAGTCAATTGAGGCGATTCGTAAGCCGCGGAAGCCGGGCCGGAGGTGGTGTTAAAGCACGAGTACGGAGTAAGCCGAGCGCGCCGTAATCGGTCGAGCAGGCCGTGGTGTTGCTGTGCGGCGGTGCGGTCTGGTGGTGGTGCAACGGCGATGAAAGTGATGATGCTGGTAGGAAGAGAAAGAAAGAGGGCAAAGAGCAAGAAGGACGACGAGCGGAATAGAAGCCAGACGACGAGGAGGTTCAGGCGAGGAAGGTGCAGTGCGCATGGCCTGTTGAAATTTGGTGGATGCGCGCCGCGGTCGATATTGGCTTTTAGGTAACTGAAGCAGGCGCGACCCGTTGCGGAGCGTCTGGTCGCATGCCAGGTGGGGGCACACACCAAGTAGTACCTGCCTAGCAGAATACCGGCAGAGGTACCTATCACTAACCCTGTAGCGTTGCGTCGGTTAGAAAGGAGATTCTTCACAGTGACGACTGGACGCAAGTCATGGCGCAACCGTGCCGGATTGGCGGGACGGAGCCATCTGGCCATGTCGCGACTTCTCTTGCAGCGACTTTGATTGCGTTTATGCGCGGGATAACTCTCTGCTCCGTAAAATATAACTACCCCGTATTCACAAAGTAAATAAACAGTAAATCCACAGTGAGACGATGGCTGTTTGAAAAGCCAATAACAAATGTTGATATCGTCAGTGGTGCAATTTCGCGAGTTTTTTGGCAGTGAGTAGAGCAGGGAGCTCCCTGAAGCGCGCCCGTTGACCGCCAAGTGCCCTAAAGCCCGAGCTAGAGACGCTAAGTCGCCTACTCCGTAACGACGCCCAACGGTAAAGTCTCCTGCACAAAATAAACAACTTGTAAGTCTACTTTGGCGTGCACTATCGATGCCAGGAAATTGCCGCCTTGTCAACCGAGCACGTCCCCGCGCGCGCGTGGCTTTTACGACGCGATACGACGCTGCATTCTTGTTCTTGCTGGGTGTTTTCTGTTTTTCTGTTTGAATATTGACTGACGGTGCATTGCGCGGTGGCTCCACGGGTCGCCTGTCATAACCGCAGAGGATGGGCTCGTGTCCGGAACGTCGGGTCTCCTGATATGACGCGATGTGCCATCTGTTCGAGGTGTATTTGAATGAAAAGTATATGGGCTGTCTCGTGTTTCCAGAGGCTCGTCCAGCTGGAAAGAGCTGGGGACACCAGGAAGGAGCGTTGTGCGGCGTCGGCGCGAGAAGGTGCGTGGCAAGTAAAAAGGGGCGCCTGAAGAAAAGGAACAGTCACGATAGTGGCAAACGGCTTCACCTCACCATGTCGAAACAGGTCATTATCATGTCTATCTTCTATTCTCGACTCTCGACTCGACTCTCGACTGACGTTACGCCTTGCGCTGCACCTCGCGGATGTCGGGGTCGGACAGCAGCTCGGCGGCCGAGTGGCTCTCGCAAATGTGCCCGACAAGGCGTCCCATGCTGCTGCACGTCGTGACACGGCCGCCGGTGCCGAAGCGCTCGCACAGCGTGCACGCGTACGTCGGCGGCAGGAGCAGGCGCGCGCCCGGGTCAAAGGACGCGGGCCGGTGGCACTTGACGATGAAGCGGTTGCTGACGACAAACGTGCGGTCGCCGCCAGTCTCGACGTCGGGCTTGACGAGCTTCCACGAGCGGTCGAGGTCAATGGCAAAGGTGCCCATGCACGCGGGGCAGATGTTGTCCTCGGGGTCGCTGTCGCTGTTGTAGCGGCTGCTCATGACGCGGCTGTCGTCCTTGCTGAGCCGCAGCGGGCGGCGCCAGTCGCGCTGCAGCTCGAGCGCATAGTTGCAAAAGAACTGGCCCGGCCGTGCGACGACCATGGCCGTCGTGCCCGTCGTGCCCGCCGTGCCCGCCCCAGCGGCCGACGACGCACGGCGGCCCTGGCTCGCGAGAAACGCCTTGTCGCCGTACGCCAGGTGCTGGTCGCGGCCACGCAGTACCATGCGACCCGGTGCCTGGCTGGCCGTCTTGGCCGAGACGGCCGACGGTGCACGTGACCCGTTGGACCCATACGAGCCGTACGACCCATACGACCCGTACGACCCGTACCCTGCGTCGTACGGCGACGGTCGGAGGGGCACGGCCTGCAGCATGCGCTGGTACTGGTCGTGCAGGGCACGGATGCTTCCGTCACGTGCACGGCCGGCGGCGGCGTTCAAGAGGGCCGTGTCGGGCTGCGTTCCGTTGAGGACGGCGTCCTGGAGCATCTGGATGACCGAGGCCTGCAGCTCAATGACCTGGCCCTGCATCTGCGCCTGGCCAATGGCGTCGCCCTCGGCAAAGCGTGGCCCCAGGCGTGCATAGCTGCGCTCGTACTCGCGGCGGATAAGCGGTCCGCTCGTCGACAGTGCCTCGTCGTCGTCGCGGTCGCGCAGCCGGCGACGACGTTCGCGCTCGGCGTCGTCGATACGGCGCTCGAGCTTGGCAATCTTGTCGTCCTGGCCGCCGTCCGTCTTTTCCTGCTTCTGGCGAGCCTTGAGCTTGTCGTACAGCCCGACACCCGTCGTAAAGGTGCCGACAATGGACGAGATGAGGGTCGCAATGACGAAGCCTCGCTGGTGGTCAGTTGTCTCGTCAAAAAGAAAAAGAAAAGAAAAGAAAGAAAGAAAAACCTACTTTAAGCTTGCCCTCGTCAACGAGGTTCGCGTAATTCATGTTGGTTACCACCATGAGACACGGTTGGCACAAACAAGGGGGGTGGTGGTTTAAGTACACGCGGTGCTCGGCGGGCACCAGCGGTCAACGCCAGCAAGGTGTACACGGCGTAACGAGCGGGTGGCAAGAGGTAACGTGAAGAGAGAGAAAGAGAAAAAGAGAAAAAGAGAGAGAAATAAAGAGAAGAGACGAGAAAAAAGAGAAAGAACAGGGTATCGTCGACGGTAGCAAATAGAAAAAGAAACGAATAATATAAATATACGAGAATCAAAGTGAAAACACAATGGCCGAGGGGCCCTTGGCTTTAAGACGGGAGCACGACGCAGCAGACCGCTCGCAGACAGACGAGACAGACGCAGACAGAGACGGGCGGCATGCAGAGGATGGCGGTGCGTGCATGGCCGTGGCATGGATCACTCTGCAAGCGTAGGATCATGTGCCCTTGAGACGAGGATTCCAGCTCCCAGGGCGTGGGATGAGTTTCGGCGCCATCTGGCGGATCACGACGTCACCGAGTCGGCCTTGCTCCCTGCGTCGAGTGTTTGGCGCCAGCCAGCCTCGACTGACCGACCTCCTGATGCCTTTGGGGAACGCTGCACCAGCAGGATCATCCAAGGGGAAGACAGCCTCCGTTGCAGAGCGCAAAGCGCAAAGAGCAAAGCGCAAGCGCAAAGAGCAAAGCGCAAAGGAACAAAAGGCGCAGTCACATGCGACCTTTTGTTGCTCGTGCATGGCATGGTGCTCGGTTGTACTTGGGCTCGGTTGTACTTGGGCTCGGCTTGTGCTCGGCTTGTACTTGGCTTGGACTGCTCTGTGCGTCGACTCGGGCGTCAACCAAGAAAGGTGGCCACTGCACGACGGTCTACGGTCTACTCCGTCTAGCACGACGGATATGCACGACGGCTATGCACGATCCGAATGACCGCGCCAGTCTGCGAGCAAGGGATGGCCATCCCCGCCATGACGTACGATGCAACCTGCAGCCGATCGTGGGCGAATCACGAGGCCTGTCGGTCAATCGACGCAGAAGCCTCCACTTTCGAGCAGCTTCCGTGCATACCTCAATTGACAAGTACAGAGTAAATATAAATATTTAAATATAGAATACCTTTCGATTGACAAGACAGAGTAAATATAAATAGAGCAAAGCGCAGGCTTGGGTCTTTTCCTTTGGGGATCGCTCAAACAGGGCGCAGATGGCACGTCGAGTGAGACGCACTGGAAACAGCGGCCAGCCGATCCCGCAGGCAGCGCACCGACCGTAATTTAGAGGACACCTTAAGGACATTAGACGACGACCGCTTCACGTGGACCACAATGTCTCGCTCGTCCGTCGCATCGCAGGGTCTACAACGTTTGATCACGCCGCTCGCGTCAGCAATAGATTCGTCTAGATAACTTTATCGTCTAGAGAACTTTATCGTCTAGAGAACTTTATCTAGATAACTTTTATCGATGAACTTTTACGCAAATTGCTTGATACTTTCCACGCAATACTTTTACGCCCACGCAAACTCCGCCTTGAGCACGGCCTGCACCTCGGCCGGCAGCGTCGCGACGTCCACCGCGTCCAGTGCCGCACGCAGAGCCGCCGCGTGCTCCGCAACGGCCGCGTGCCCGGCGTCCAGCGCACGCGCTGCGTTGAGACACTTGAGCGCGAGCAGGTACTTGGCGCGACGCAGGTACACGCCGAACCCGGCAAGCTGCGCGTCCAGGATCTTGGGGCTGAAGCGCAGCACGGGCTCGATAAACTTGGTCGCCTCGCCCAGCGGGTCGGTCGTCGCGGCATACTGCAGCCCGAGCGGGTCCTCGTCGACCTTCTTGGGCGTGCCGTCGTCGGCCGTCGCCGGCTTGGCCTTGTTGGGGTCCGCCAGCGCCGCCTTCTCGGCCGCCTTCTCGGCCGCCTCCTTCTCGGCCTTTTCCGCCGCCTTCTTGGCCTTTTTCTCGGCCTTTTTGCGCTCCAGAGCCTCCTCGGCCGACGCAGCATCGCCATCGGCGTTGGCGTTCTTGGTGGCCGCGGCGGCGGCCTGTGCGTCGTCGTACATTTGCGTGTACAGACGCGTCGCGTCGAGCGCGACGCGCGTAAAATAAGGGTGCTCGCGTATCCGGTCCTCCCAGCGCACGAGCTCGACGTACGACCGGACCATGCCCTTGCGCAGCGAAAACGTGTGGAAGTCGACCTGGTCCTCGAACCAGACGTCAAAGATGCTGGCCACCGTGTGGAAGCGCTTGAGGGCGAGGCCCGTGTTGCCGCGGCGCGCGTACGCCTCGCCGTCCTCGGTCAGGTACCAGATGCACTGCATGTCCAGCAGGTCGATCAGCGGGTCCGTCGAGTCGGGGCGCGTAAAGAGCGCGACGGTCTTGAGCGCCTGCTCGTTTTCATTGTTGCGCAGCTGGTACTTGGCCGCCTTGCTGTTAATGTACCGGTCGTGCGTGTCGAGGCTGCGCGCGTGGTCCATGGCGGCCGACGCCCGGGCCAGGTCGCCCCGGTGCTTCCATATCCGCGCCTTGGTCATGTTAAAGTCGACGCTCGACGCGTCGAGCCGAATCGCCCGGTCGCAGAAGGCGTCCGCCTTGTCCAGGTCGCGGCTCAGGTGGTAGTTGTAGTGCTGCGCCAGGAAAAAGAGCGCGGCGCCGACGCCCTTGGACGAGTCAGTCGTCGTCGTTGTCGTCGAGTCAGCCGCGTCTGCCGCCTGCCTCTCCACCAGGTACGCCTCGACGAGCTCGGGCAGCACCGCGCGCTTGGTGTCGTCGACGTACAGGTGCTTGAGGTTGGCAAAGAGCGACGGGATGCCGCGGTCGAGCATGGGCTCAATGTACGAGCGCGCCGCGGCCTTGAACCGGTCGCCCGTCAGAAAGTCGAGCGGCAGGCGCTTGGCGGCGTCGCAGCGCGGCATCTTGGCCGCGTACTCGTCAAAGACGGCCTGGCGCGCGGCCTCGTCGGCGTCGGGGCCGGCGAGCCCGAGCGTCTCGACGAGCTTGTGGTAGTAGAGCGCGCGGTCGGGGTTGCGGTCGATGAGGGCGCGCCAGGCGGCGGCGGCGTCGGCGGTGCGGCCGAGCGCGGTCAGGTACTCGGCGCGGCGCTCGAGGACGGAGAGGCGGTCCGACACGTAATCGTCCGCCACCGTCTCGAGGTGGTCGAGGGCGCGCTGGATGTCGCCCGACTCGGCAATCACGCTGTTCTTGTACAGGATGGCCTCGGAGTGTTCCAGGTCCGTCTTGGGCGGCGGCGTCTTGAGCGTGTCCTCGTACATGCTCAGCGTGCGCTCGGCCTCTTCCAGGTTGCCGTCGAGCTGATGGGCAATGGCCAGGGCGGTCCAGTTCTGGCGCAGCTGGGGGCGCGCCTGCAGCATGGCGTGGCGGCTCTGCACGTAGCCGGCATAGTCGCGCATCTGGATCTGCAGCACGGCCAGGTCGCGCTGGATCTGGTGGCTCTCGGGCTCGAGACGCAGCGCAAACTTGTAGGCACGCATCGCCTCGGCGTAGTTCTTGTCGGCGCGGTACAGCAGGCCGTACACGTGCCAGCAGACGTGCGACTGCATGTCGACCTTGAGCGCCTCCTTGCCGAGCGCAAAGGCCTCGTCCGTCTTGCCCTGGCCGTTGAGGATCAGGGCCTTCATCGCCATGGTCTCGCCATGGCGCGGGTTCTTCTTGAGGATCTGCTCGGCGGCCTTGAGGCCACGCTTGTACTGCTTCTCCTCGAAGTTGCGGATGACCTGGCGCAGCAGGTTGCCGTCACGCGTGCTAAGCGGCTGCGGCATCGTGGTGGGTGCTGGATGCTGGGCGTCGAGGTATCGAGGTAAAAACTCGCGGCCAACGTGACGAGCGAGGCGGGGTCGGGTCGGGTCGAGGCGAGCTCAGGCGGGCGTCACAGCGTGCCGGCGCTTGGTGTCCCGTGGTGGCCTGTGGATGGTGGCAGAGCGTCGGAGACCAGAGGGTGGGCTCAAAACGAGGTCGAGGTCGGCCAGATGGTCGTTGGTGATCGCTCTTGCATCAGCGGGCGCTTGGGGTCTGCCTGCTAGATTGAGGTGCAGTGGGTCGTGCTGGAAGGAAAAGCCGGGGAGTGGGTTTTTTGCTGCTGGCGCAGCAGCCAATGGCGTGCGGGCAGAGCTATCGGCGCCGTGTTCTTCCTGGCGAGTGGGGCGACGGGCTGACGTGTTGCACGACATGGTACGAAAAGAGGTGGGATTGTATATTTATGGAGGTGAAAGCGGCCAGACAAGATATTGCAAGATGCAGCAAGAAAAGTAAAAGAAAAGAAAGAAAAAAAGAAAAAAATGCGCCGCCGATGCTTCCGTGTCGTGTCGCGCCCAGTGGACGCGAGCGCTGTAATTTAGTGCGTCCGCCTGTAATACAGGGCACAAGAGCTATGGCCGTGCAGCCCGCCACTGTGCCAGTGCAGCCTCCCAGCCCGGCTGCCCCGAGGACGCGCCGACGGCGGCGGCGCCGCAGCGGCTCTGCAGGACGTCCCAGGAGCGGGCGCGCACAATGGACTCGACGCCGTGCTCCTGGCGCATGAGCGAGGCCAGCAGGTCAGACGGCGACTCGACGGGCGCGTACTGGCGGCGGTTGATGTACGGGTCGTCACGCTCGGTGACGGGCGGCATGTCCGCCGCGGCGGCGGCAGCGGCGGCGGCTCGACCAGCATCATGCGCCTTGTCGTCGTGGTCCTTGGCGACGGCGTCGGCGGCAACGCGCGAGCAGTACGCAATGACGTCGTCACGTGACTGCCAGGCGGGAAAGAGCACGGCGTCGCGGAAGGCGCGAGCGGCTGCTGGGGGTGGGGCGTTGGCAGCGTGTGCGGCGCTGCGGCTGCTGGTCGAGGCCGGGTCGAAGCCGGCGCGCGCGGGCGTGACGAGGGCGTTGAGGTGCTGCGTGATGGTATCGTCGACGGCACGCGACGCACGGAGGAAGTCTGGGATCAGCACGGTCCGGTTCGGACATGGCCATGGCCATGGCCATGGCCATTGACTGCAGACGACTCACCTCGTAGAAAGACGGTCGAGAAGCAAAACTGCGGCGTCAGGGGCGGCGCGGCAGGCAGTTCGGCCATGGCGGCGCCAATGTGTGCGCGGGGACGCGGCGCGAGCGGCGGCAGGGAGTCGGACGGTGGCGCGCCGGCGGGTTGGCCCGCGCTGGTCGACCACAAGAGGTTCGCCACGGTGCTGCGGCCCAGGACGGCTGGGCTGGCCGAGGCACTGTCGATCGCTGGTCACAGTGTCTGTGTGTTGCAGGCTTGTGTCGCTAAGCTGTGTCGCGGGTCGCGGGTGTCACGTTTGTCACGTTTGTCGTCTGTTAATTGGCTGCGTTGCCAACGTCACTTGAACGGTGATGCGGCTGGCAACGGAAGGCGCGAGCGGGGACGAGGCTTCCGGTGGCGTGGTGTGGGTCCGTCGTTGGCCAATGGGCTGTTATGGTCTGCAAATTCGCTGCCCATGACGGTCTTTGCCTTTTCCCAACTTTAACATTCTTATCATTGTATTTGCCGTTACTGTTGATTTGCCTCTTGTCCGCAGCTGGTTTCTTTGTGCCAGGTCCTCCCAGACGGTCACGCAGATTCAAGTCGAGATAGCTACGTGCAAAGGCGTACAGACTCTTGAGCGACTGCCTCGGCGATCGTCTTTTACGTGTCGTGGCACTGCACGTTCGTAGTCGCCAGCACGCACCACCTGCCCTCAAGTCACGAAGATGCATACACTGCTTGCTGCGGCCCTCTGAATCAAGTCACGGAAGAGGCATACACTGCTTGCTGCGGAATGGATTATATTCAATGGATTATATTCGTCATGGTGTAAAACAAAGATGCTAGGCCTGGGCGCGCGCGACGCTGTAGCCTGGCTGGACAAAGGCGGACACGGCAATCTGCGCGACGCGACGCACAATGTTGGTCGAGCCGCCGCCGCCGCCGCCGATGGTGCCCGGCAATTGTGCGGCGCTGCGAAGGCACTTGACGGCGACGGCGAGCTTGTTGCGCGGGTCCGACTCGTCCAGGTTAAGGATGGAGGCGTTGTACATGTCAAAGCCCGCGGGCGTGCGCGACGACATTTCGCGCAGCACGGCGACCGAGTAGAGCACGTCGCGGTTCTCGCGGCCGTCGAGCAGCGAGCGCAGCTGGGCCAGGGCGTGCTCGCGTTCGCGCACGCGGTCGCGCGTCTCCTTGCCCCTGGGCGTCATCTGGTACAGCTGCACAAACTGTGCGAGCCACCACCAAAACTTGTACTCGCGCGCACGCGTCGGCTCCGTCGCACGTGCCTGGCCCATGCACGGGTTCGCCGTCGCCGTCGGCGGCAGCGAGACGAGCGGTGACGCCGTCGAGGGCAAGCCTGCCGGTGGCGACATGCTTGCACCGGCCGACACCGGGCCCAGCTTGGCGAGGAAGCCGGCCGCTGTCGTCGCTGCCGTCGTCGACGCCGCAAACTCGGTACGTCCCGACAGCAGCGCGTCGACGACGGCGACACGCGCGCGTGCATCGCTCGCCGAAATCGCCGCGTCGCCGAGCAGCACGCCCTGCGGCCCGACCGTCTGGCCAGGGTCGGTGATGATGTGCGCAGGCGGCACCGCGTACGCCAGCGCCACGAGCGCCCACACGAGCCGCAGCTCGAGTGCGCCCGCGGCTGTGCTCTCCGTGCTGGGATTGCTGGGATTGCTGGGAATGCTGGGAATGCTGGGAATGCTGGCATTGCTGGGAATGCTGGCCGGCGCTGTGACCTGCGCGGCGGCCGCCAGAAAGGTGGCAAACAGTCTCATGAGCGGCTCATTCTTCTCGAGCAGTGCCGTCGAGTTGGCGTGCGGCCCGTTGCCGTCGTGCCCGAGCCGGAACCAGCTCGTCTCGAAAAAGGAGCACAGGCCGTGCACGTAAATCTCGTCGTACGCGCTAGTAATGTCTGCGGTCGTCGCGGGTGTCGGCGGCGGTGCCGGTGGCATAGCCACGGGGGCGGTCTTGCCAATAATCTCGTCGACCTTCATCGCCGTAGCCGCGCTCCGTGTAGTCGTAGGGTGGCGGCCTGACGTCGGGCGCGTTGTGCTTGTCCGTGTGCGGGTGGCCGTTGGCGTTGACGTGGCCGTTGGCGTTGACGTGGCCGTTAGGGTGGCCGTGGCCGTTGGCGTTAGGGTGGCCGTTAGGGTGGCCGTGGCCGTTGGCGTTGACGTGGCCGTTGGAGTGGCCGTTGGAGTGGCCGTTGGCGTAGCCGTCGCTGCTGGTGTAGTGGTTGTCGGTCGGCGACACGGCCGGGCGTGACGAGTACCGGCTAAGGTCGTTGCTCGGGGCCGGCGGGTAGTACGGCTTGGCAGGTCCGTTTGCGTACTGGTTCGTCTGAGTCGGGTGAGTCGGGTGAGTCGTCTGGCTCGTCTGAGTCGTCTGAGTCGTCTGGCTCGCGTAGTTCGTCTGACTCGGGCGGGAATAGTCCTCGGGCTCGGCGTTGTTGAGCCGCGAAATGGACAGCGCGTTGGTGGCGTTGCTGCTACGATAGCTCGGGGCACTCGACGTCGGCGGCGCGGCCGAGGTGGCAGGGGCTGGCGGCAGAGGGCCTGCGGCGAGCGACGACGGAGGAGGCAGAGTGGGCGGCGGCGGTGTCTGGCCGTGCGGGTGCGGAGCGTGTGCGTGGGTGGGGTGCGCGTGTGCGCTGTGGCTCGTGTGGCTCGTGTGGCTCGTGTGGTTCGTCGACGTGGACGCCGGCCGCGCGAGAGACGGGCCGTGCTTCGCGTAGTTGTCCGCGTAGCTGTCTGCGTAGCCGTGCGGCGCGTGTGGTGCGTGTGGTGCGTGTGGTGCGTGTGGTGCGTGTGGTGCGTGTGGTGCGTGTGGTGCGTGCGACTGTGGCGTGTGCTGCGAGTGCTGCGTGTACGACGTGTGCTGCGTGTGCGACGTGTGAGGCGTGTGCGACGTGTGAGGCGGCGCGTACGACACGGGCGGCGGGGCGTGCGACACGGGCGCCGGCGGCGGGTGCTGAGAAGGGTCGTGCTGCAAATGGTCGTGAGGCAAAGAGTGGTGAGGCGACGGCGACGGGTCGCGCTCGTCGTCCGACGTAACAGACGTTGCAATGATGGTGTTTGACGAGTGGGCGGAAAACCGGATTCCTCTCTTCTGCTTGTAGATGGGGTCGTAGCCGGCGCACTCGCGTTTGGACTTTTTGCAATTGTTGCAGGTCGGGAGTGCCTCGTCACACTGCTGGTCAGTTGGGCTCGAAGAGGTTGGGGATGACTAATGGATGGATGTGGGAAGTGGGGCGTGTCCAACAGCGCCCGACGCTCGTCCGCCTGCCACACTGCGAGCAAAGGACAGGACAGCGGCAGTAGTGCAAACAGCTGCTAAGCGAGCGGCCGCCTATCGAGAAATGCGCCACGGGCTAAATGGTCGAAATGGTCCAATGGCCAAATGGTCCAATGGCCCAACAGCCTCGCCACCGTTTGCCCAGACAGACCCGTTGCGCCTGCCAATCTGCCCCGCTCGCGCTAGGCGGTACAAAGAGACAAAGAACTGCACAAGGCCAGCGGCCGCGCCTGCCCGTTTGCAGCGATAGGGGGCGGTAGTGCCAATAGCGCTGGGCAGCGGCGACACCACGGCCACGGGCACGTGCATGGTTCGCGCGGCTGCCGTGCACTGGCACTGCAGCCGTCTGAGACCGGGCCGCCTGTGCGACCACGGGGAGGTAAAGTGAAGTAGCGGGACGGGGACGGGACGGAAAACGTACCTTGATTCTGCGCTTGCGGCAGGTCATGCAGCCCGTCTTGGTGCGGCGTTTGATTTCCTGATTGTCAGCATGCCAACGCGAGAGAGACAGACAGAAAGAGAGAAAGAGACAGAAAGAGAGAGAAAGAGAGAGAGAGAGAAAAACGCACCTTTTTCTGGCGGTGCAAGTGGCCCAGGCCGTAGGACGACATGCGCAGTTCGGCCAGGTTGCCCGCGACACCAGGCAGACCATAGGCTGCCAGAGACGGCGGGCCAGAGCCATACGGTGGAGGGTAGTAGCCAGGCGGTGGGTGGCCGTACGCGGCAGACGGTGGCGGGCCGTACGTGACAGTCGTCGGTGGCGGGCCCGCGTAGCCGTTGTACGGCCCATAGGGCGTGCTGTTGCTGCCGTAGCCCGAGTACGAGCCTTGGGGCGCGTAGCTGCTGTGGCTTTCATGGTGGCCATGGCTCTCGTGGTGGCCGTGCTCGCTGTGTGGCGGAGGCCCGTTGTAGGAGGGCGGTGGCGGTGCCGGTGCAGGTGCAGGTGCCGGTGCAGGTGCAGGTGCCGGTGCAGGTGCAGGTGCCGGTGCCGGTGCAGGTGCCGGTGCAGGTGCCGGTGCTGGTGCCTGTACCGGTGCCGAGTGGCTGCTCTGGCTGCTCTGGCTTGCGTAGCTGGTACTGGTCGGCGGGCCGTGCATGGGGTCCATGCTCTTGATGCTCGGCAGCGACGGCCCAGACGGAGGAGGCACGCTATGCGCACTGTGGGACGAGCCATGAGGCATCGGCGGCGCGTCGTGCTGACCGTGGGCACTGGTCGGCGTGTGTGCGTGTGCGTAGCTGGGCGGGTTCGGGTTTGTGTGCTGGTTTGCGTGCTGGTTCGTGTGCTGGTGCGCGTAGCTCGGTGGGTTCGGGTGCGCGTGCTGGGTCGCGTGCTGGGTAGCGTGCTGGGTAGCGTGCTGAGTGTGTGGCGGATGGACGGCCGGCGGTGGCGGTGGCGGTGCGTGCGACGGGTACGCATGCGACGGCCGGTACGGGTCCGGCGGCCCAGAAGGACCCGGCGGGCCAGACGAGCCCGGCGGACCGGCCACTGCAGGGCTGCCGTTGCCGTGGTGGCTGCTTGGCGGGTGCGTCTCGGTGCTTGATGGCGGGTAGCTGCTGTACGGCTGGGCCGAGTGCGACGAGTGGGCCGAGTGCACGGAATGCGCCGAGTGCGCCGAGTGCGCCGAGTGCGTCGAGTAGTTGGTGTTGAGCGGCGGCGGCGGCTGAGGCAGCGACGTGTTGTGGTTGTGGTTGTGGTTGTGGTTGTGCTGGTTGGCGTGGCCGTGGCTGGAGTAGGGGGCCGACGGGCCGGCGTAGCTGCTGCTGCCGCCGTTGACGCCGACCATCATGTGTGGTGGCGGAAGATTGGCCATGGCGGATGGGTTCGAGGTCTGGTACGCGGTCAGGAGCTGCTCAGGCGCGCATCGTGCGTGCTGGCAAGTCGTGGTGGTGGTGGTGGTCGAGGTCGGTTGACTTGTTGCAACGTGCAAAGTGCCGACGGTGTTGTGGCCGCTCTTGCGCGTGCCTGGTGTTCTCCCGTCGTGCTCTAAGCAATAGAAGCAGTGACCATGCCGCTGCTCGTCGAGGCAGGGGCTGGTCGGTAGAGACGCAGAGACGCAGACGCGAGTCAATGGCAAAATGGGTCCAGCTGGGCGCAAAGAGCCGAGTTCTCGTCGTTGGCAGCGGTGTTTAGAGCGTAGATCTTGCGCGATGCTCGTCGGTTCGCTTGCAGAGTACGAGTACTGCGTCGTCGTCCAGAGTGGTGATGTGATGGAGGTAAAAGTCGAAAGAGGGACGGACGAGAGTTGATGTGTTGTTGTGGGCAGACAGATGCGCAGTGGCAGCGCCAATACTAGTAACTAGTATGGGGAGGTGCGCTGGGCAGTGTCTGACGGCTCGAGGAGCGTGCTAATTCCTCTTGGGCCCACCTATGCCTTTCGCGTATTTTGTCATTTAGCTCGAATTACGATATTATCGCTTTTATCCTTGGGCATCCTTCATTCGTAGAGTATTGGCAACTTGATAAATGGACTCGTCGGTCGACGGCGTACGGCGTACTTTTGCACGCCGGGTTGGCGGCCAACTCGGTCGTTCTCTGCTTTCGGCGTCGCAACATTTACAAGGCTGCCTGGCCGGGCTGTCGGCGCGTACGCCAGAATCCCAGTGCAGCTGTTCTCTGCACTCGATGCACGCCGTGCAACGCTGTTAAATATTTTACGCGCATCTTCTCCGGCTGCCAGTAGTGCTTGGAATGGAAATTGGGGATCCCGCTGTCTCACGAAAAGCAGCAGCACAAGGCATGCGTTCAACACGGGACACGGACAGGGTGTGCACCAAACTAAAACGGAGTAAATCTACTTTACTCCTTGCAGACCACCACCATGGCTAGTCTCGCCCTTGCTTCACGAGAAATACATCAAATACGGCGTGCGGTTGGCCAGAGTTGGCCAGGCCGCCCAACGCTCAGACTGCTTTTTCAATACTCCGTAAGCAAGTACTCGAAATAACGGGGTGCACATAGTGAGAACGAACCAAGGGCGCTAGCGCCTGCTCGCTACTACTGGGCTGGCGGTGTGTGGGGGTGGGCGAGCTGCTGCCGCTCGCCTGTGCGCCACAGACGAGCACTAACAGTGCTCCGTAAATATACGGAGTACGGAGCATGCCCCCTACGAGAAGGCAACGGGCTGGACGAGCAGGAGGCCTGTCACGGCCGTGCAAAAAAAGGCAAAAAAGGACACGGAAAGTGCTGGCTGCCTTCCCCTCTTTGCCCTCTTCTCCTCTTGCTCGTATCGCGGCCGCGCCTGCCTCGGCCTGCCGTGCTCGTGCTTCTTCTACTCCGTACTCCGTACTCCGTACTGCGTTGGCGGATCGACTGGTCTCCATGCGTTCTTCGAGTGCCCTCACTGTGAGGTCGGCAGTGCATCGCGTGTACGGAGCATTTTGCGAATTTCAATGTCGAATTTCAATGTGCATTTTGCCCGCTTGGGGCCGGGCACCAGTGGCCCATCTCGCATTCACAGCCTTTCTCGGTTTGGCTTCTCCTGCGTTTCTCTGCGCTTTCCTAATCCGGACGTCTTTATCCCAACTCGTCTGACGTAACAAGCGCCCCAGCCGTTTTTACACCGTTCTCGCACCGCCCTCCAGTGATCGACTCTGGTCTCAGCTGCGCCAGTCGCCCGTCGCAGTTTCTTCCACTCTGAGGCATAAATATACGAAGAAAATATTTCGTTTTTTATTCTATAAATTGCAGACGCGTATCAGTGCCGTCCCCGTGCTCCGTATGTGTGCATGTTAAATTACTCTATTTGCAAGAAATACCGCGTATGGAGCACCGCAACAAGGCACCGGTGCATTGGCTGCAAAGGGAGGGATGCCATGCGGCCAGATGCCAAGCAGTCCAAGGACACGTCCAAGCCTAGGACCAAGCCTAGGCCGCCCAGGCCCAAGCCCAGCATGGCGCACGAACCCAACGACCAACACGGCCGGGTGTCGGCCAAGCGCCGGCTTGCTGCTTCGAGCCATCTTGCACGCCGTCGCTTCTGCTTCAGCCTCGGGTTCTGCGTGCTGACACCAACAGCAGTCGTGTTGTTGGCCGTTGGTCGTTTGGGGTTTTGCGTGTTTTGCGCGGTTGGGTTTACAAAATACGGAGTCGACGGTATTTACTCCGTACCTTGGTGAGTGCATAAATTCATAGCACGCTTCGCCAAATGAGCGCTAAAACGCACTACGCCTAGGGGGGGCTAAACGATAGCGGGCTAGTGCGGGCTAGCCGGTCCTAGGGAGTGCTAAATTAGCGCTAAAGCGCCCTGTGACCCTCGTGCGGTGCTGGTCGACAGAACCCAGGCCCAGAATATGGTCTGATTTGCGCCAGGCGCACAATTCCGCGTATCACGGCGCGCGGTGCTGTATTTTTATTTTTATTTTTATTTTTATTTTTATTTTTATTTTTATTTTTATTTTTATTTACACTTGTCGGGCCAGCGCGAGCCACGACGGGCCCTTGCAGCCTGTTCTGGTCGATTTGCCTCTTGTTCGCTATTTGCTCACAGAGTATTGCCTCGCGGCCATGCCAGGCGATTGGCGAAAGCGCGCCGCACGCGCCGTCTGTTGGGTTGGCTGTCGTCTGCCATCGAACAGTGCGTGCGCAGATGAACAAGACTCGCTCGCGTCCACCTGCTCGCCGTATTCCGTGGTGCGAGACAGCCTCTGCTGCCAGATGCTCTGTTTCTCCTTCTGCACAACATGTGTGTCTCGTGTGGCTGGCCACGGCAGGCCTTTCATGTCACCCTTGTGAAGGGGCAGAGACAGCCGTGAAAACGTCCGTTTTCTGGAGATGGCTTACTCCTTGGAAAGACACAACAACTGCATGAAAACAAGACTGTTGCATTGCGGTCGGATAACACTGCCACTGCTGCCCAGTCCGTGCCTCGGTGCAGCCTGGGCCGCTCGCCAGAATTTGTCTCCTTCGTCTGCGCTGTCTAGCCACTCCGCCTCGCTTCGCCTCGCTTCACATTCGCCTCCAAATAGCCGCTTTCCGGCAGTATATTTATGTTGTTTTAGCTTTGATCCTGTCCTCTCCGCCCGCCCCAGCGCTCTCCGTGATTAATCCGTGATTTGCCATGGCATCGAACCATTTCATCACGAGCGAAAATTATAGCTCCATCGGGTAAGCTCAATTGCATTCTCAATTCTAAATCCAATGCTCTCCTGCTTCTGCATCCCAGTGCCTTCTTGCTTCCGACTCCCAATGCTTTTTTGCAAGGATGCAAGCTCGAGTGAGATTTTAGATTAAAAACGTTTAGCTCTGCCCAATCCTGTGCAATAAGATTTGCCTGGATTTGAGCCTATAATACCGATGATGGAAATCCAGTCGTAAACAAAGGCCTCCACACGGAGTCGAGCAGGAGCAGTTGGCAGTCGGTCTCACTGGCCCCAAGGATCGGCCGGCCCAACAGACGGACGGACGATGGGCCTACGGAGCCAAAAAGATCACTTGGTTTCCGCTCCGGCTAAGAATTGGTAAACGAGCCCGTCATGCCCCTTCAATACGGAGTAGTGTTTCTCTGCACAGGATTGCAAGCCCCTTGCCAGTCATGCCAATGCCCAACAAAGCATGAAACGCGCACTACGGAGTAACTAGGCAAAGGCCTGGACTTGGCCGCTTGGGCGCGGCATGCCAACTTCCAACTCGGGCGAGACATTCGAGGCACGGTCCCCTCTTGTTTTCCTGCACTAACCTCTTCTTCCACTTGCACCTTGCGTCCTGCTCTGTGCCAACATGCTGTTGGTCCTCGGATGGAATCCATTGGCTTGGAGAGTAAATATACGGAGTAAGACGAACCAGTGACCCTCTCAACCGCTTGGATCCTGCCGTTGGACGCCGCTTGCCGCTCCCTCCGTTACCCAGCAGCAAAGATATTGCAAGCATGCAGATATGGGACGATGCGAGTCTTTCGCAAATGTGTTTGGAGTTGTCAACTCGAGAGCCCACGAGTTTGTCGTTTGATTGTGGCGGATCCTAAACCCTATTCACGAGTTTGAGCGACGAAACGTGCCGTCGCAACTCGACGAGCACTGACTACGGAGTACGTATATTTACTCCGTACCGCAATGTCTTGGTCTGGGAACACAGCGGCCACACGGTTCATTTCTTCAAATTAATCTACGAGAGGATTGGGCGCGACGGGGCGGGAAAGGCTTTTGTTCATCTTTCCGGTGGCACTGGCCACTGCCCAGGAATCCCCCCGACGGCGGCCCACGCAATGGTACGTTGTGTTGCTGGCCCTCGCTCCTTTGGACGAGCGCTCGAATGAGCGCGAAGAAAGGCCGACGGGCGACGGCCGACAGAAGCAGGGGTGCGGCGGTGGCCAGCGGATACTACGGAGCACTTTTTCGACGCACGGGAGTCGAGAAGCGAGAGTGAGGAAGCGAGACGGAAAATGGGACGAGTCAAAGCCCAAATTGAAAAGTTGAAAAAAGTATAGCTGTCGCCCCCCCAAAACAGACGTGTTGTGAGAGTTTTGGCGAAAATAACGCGTTTGGAATGCAGTTGAGCACATTTTCCTTGCCCTTTTTCGCGACGGGGTCGTGGCTTGAAGACGCAGGATGCAGCGCCGCAACAAGTCGAGGACGCAGCGTGGTATTTGCAACTGCCAACGGTCTCGCGATGTGAATTCCGATAGATGACAGAACTGGGGCGTTGGCCTGTAAATATAAACATTACTGAATGAATAAATTTACATAAAATAAAAATAAATGACGCGGTGAGGAACATCAAAGAGTAAAGAACAGCCGCGAGAGCAGTGTCAGGGATCAGGCCTTCAACAGGCGACAGTTTCTGCGAACGCGAAGCGCACAGGTATTGACGCGTGTTTCCGTACGCCGTAAATTTATTTCACGGCATGCTAGTTCACATGCACGTCCTGGGGGTCTGCACGCCTGCGTGCGTAAATACATTTTAAAAAAGAGCTCGTCACCGAAGACGACAAGGCGGATCACAGTAGCACTGCCCAACCAGGCCTTCCTGCGCCTCTGTCCATCGCCCCTGTGCTGCAGCTCACCACACCGCTGTACATATTTATAAAATAAAAATTATTTTTAGCCCAGTTGGAGCTTTTGCATTGACATCAGGCCATTTGAGCCGGCCTGGCTCGACGCACCTCAGTGCATGCAGTTCTCGGTGAACGAGGTCTTGCCTGATGTCCGGATGGAGAATGAAAAATGTAGAATGACAGCATTGAATCGCAAAAGTGCATGATGAAAAGTCAACCGGTATGCAGGGCCAACGAGACTGCCAATAGCTGGGTGGACACCGGGGCTAGTCCGCATTTTGCAACTCGCCGACGGTGCCGTTTTGTGTTTTGTGTCTCCTGTCGCATCCAAGGCTGTCTTGTCTGTCTTTGCCTCTTCTCACAGCGCAATCCTCCGTCCTTGTGCACCGCTGTGCTCGACGGGCGTTGGCTGGTGGTGCGTTCCTCTGTGCTCGTCCTTGTGCGCCTCGCTTCGACCCTGCATCGCTCGCTTATGCTCAAAGGCGTCTCGCTTCAGCGTGCCATGGTGGTCGTTCCCGGCGCCTCGTTGTGGTCTTGTGTAAAGTCATTCACCAGCGACGAGATGCCACGGCTGTCCAGTGCATTTACAAGTATGATGTGTTGGGCTGCAAAAGGCCGTGAGGGCGGGCGGACGGCGGCTCGTGGCCGGCCGTCCTTGTTCTGCCTTGTTCTCTGCCTTGCTGGCCCAGTCTCGGTCTCCGTGGCTGGTACGGGGCTTTTCTGAGACACTCGGCGATTTCCAACTGCCAGTGCTCCGTATGTCTTCAAAAGACGTCCAGCCTTGTTTTGTTCTCGTGTCCAGTTTGCCCAAATAAATCACAGAGTATTTGAGCTGCCGCGGAATCATGACCTTGCCTGAGCGCACGAATCGGATCTCGAGTTCCGCGTCCCAGACGCGTTTGGGAAAAAGAATGTGCAAAAAGCAAGAGTGACCCGTAAATATATGCGCTGGCTCGACTGAGACCGTCGTCGTGTGGATGTCATGATCTTTTGACCTTTTGACTCGGGTCGAGATTGGTCTGTTTCGATTTTTCGACTTGGTTTATACTTTTGCTGCAGCGCCTCGCTGTCATTTTCTTGCCAGCGATGCTGCAGGCGCCCTCTCAGGATCTGTCCAGTCTACGCCGAATCCTCCCCAATTTCCAGAGCGGCCCAGAACACGGCCGTCGGGCAGTCGGGCAGTCGGGCTTGCTTGCCGTTCTTCTGTTTCGCCCGATTGCCAGAGTACGGAGTTCTTTGTCTATATTTATTTGTCTATTTAGCCAGACTAATTTACCTGCCCGACGTGACCAGACAGGCATGCCTGTGCCGGATCACCGCAAGCTAACTTTATATATTTTGCCCTTTTGGCCTCGCGGCCATTTCCAGGACCTGACCTTGATACCATTGAGAAAGTTGGTCTGTTTTCTCTAGATATGTTCAAAAATATTTACACTGCATCCTGTGGTACGTCGTCAATCGCTTGCACCCCCCCAGGCCCAACCGAACGATTGACGGGCGTGTGTTGGTGTACACACAAAACGAAAGTCTCGTGTCAGACTAGGAGAGCAGCAGACGTGCACGCTAACGTAATTACCGTACTCCGTACTCCCTAGACACTGACACTGCTCGTTTACGCAACGAAGACAAGGGCCGCGCAGAACGATTCCCAATGCGTCGGTTGCGCTATCGTAGCGTGCCCGCCTCGTCGCTGTCAACGTGCAGAAGAACGGTGAGCGTCGCCTCTAAATAGATAGTTGCTCCGTATCCGTAGAATCGTATGATTTTGACTTGAGCAACCACCAACAGACTGGGTGTGCGCATAGCAAACTGGGCGTGAGCAGCGACTCGCCTTTTCTTTCCAGGCGCAGCCCGCTCTTGCTGCGCGTAGCGCATCGCGAACTTGCCTAGCGGGGCCTGAATACGGAAACAGGCAAGACCGGCACGCGGTCTTGCCCTCCCTAGCCTGCGACCACAACAAAACTGGCAAGAGCAATCCTGATCGTCAGCATGGGGCGATGCGACCGTGCCATTGCACCCATTGCCACCGTGCCGTTTCGCTACTTTGCCCATGCGACCGTGCAGCCGACGCGTGCAGGCGAGTCGGGAGCGCTCGTCGCCCTGTCTCCCAGTGTCTCCCAGTGTCTCCCAGTGCTCCAGCGTGACCGTGTCTGGCTTACGGAGTGTTGTCTGCGCGACGCGGCCAGTGACAGTGTGGCAGGCGCGCTGGCGGTGTTGGGTCGCGGCTTCCAGGAACGCCGAATGAGGCAATCGCGACCTCGATACGTGTTACGACGCGATCCCACCGGGAGGAAAAAGGGACACGTCAAATGCCGGCGGCATGCATCGTAAGTTTTTTAAAGTGCTGTGCAGGGTCTGGTTTCATCGCCTGCAGTCATTTGTTTGTTTCGGCCCAAGCCAAATCAATTCCACCGAGGACGCGTCCAGGGCTGCGTGCGCGGAGCAGCAAACGCCCGGCGGCATGTGTGTTTCCGTCAACGCCCGACAGGAAATACTCCGGGAATAAATAAATAAATAAATAAATATATTTATTCCGTCGGGATCGCTACACGGTAGGCAATGTGAAGGCTGCGACGCGTCGACACTGGTCACGGGCGCGGTGGCTGTGAACACTGCTGGCTCGCGACGATGCAGTGCACCCTGGCCCTTGCGCTCGGCTGCGTAAGAATAGCACTCGACCACTCCATCGGAGAGGGTGTAGACTTTTCGTCCTCTGCAATCTATTATGCGTGGCTCACTATGGGCTTGCATATCGATGCATGCACGTACGGAGGTGATGATATCGTGCCGCTGCGGCCTGTCTCACCCTCGATAGCCGTGCCACCCCACGCGCTGCATCCCGAGACGCCCTGGTCCTGGTGGTGCTTGTGGTGGCGCAAGGCGTCGGGTCTCAGAACTGGGCGTTTTCAATGTTTTCATTCGGTCATAGAGCATGTCTAGCACGCTGGTTGCTGCTCAGTAAAGCATGTGCTGGTGGCCATGCTGGTGGCCATGCTGGGGCCTCCGTTGGCGTGGCTGCCGAGACAAGGGCATGCATCGTGGCCTCTTCCGAGGCATGGCCGGGCGAGCTGAGGCTGGGATCGAGCCATGCCATTTGACAGTGCAACTGTGTACGGAGTAGGCACAGCATCGTCCTGGCCTGCCGAGCTGAGGCACAGGGAGCATGTGCGCTGGACTGAAACGAGGCATGCCCGTCCTCAGCTCGAGGCGGGCCGTCAAAGAGCTGAACAGCCTCGTAGACCCGAAGCTACCGCGCTTCGCCATCAACCTAGAATGCCTCGATGCGCGGTGCCGGCAGAGAGTCACGAGCCAGCCGCCAGGTCGCACGTGCGGACGTTTCGAGCGAGCGTTTGTCCATGGCGTCGTGGTGTCTCGACGGGCGCCCAGTTATCGCGGCCCTCCTCTCTTGTGCGACTTCGCGTAGACACTTGTCGCAGAGCGGGCAGGACTGGCAGTGAGAGCGGGCAGCGAGACATGTCAGCGCAGAGACGCTGCGTCAATCTTTGCCTCAGCATGGGGCGCGACCAACGCATGTCACGGGCATGTCATGGACATGTCATGGACATGTCATGGGCATGTCATGGGCTGTCATGGGCATGTCATGGGCATGTCGGGGCATGCCATGGGCAGCGGCATACGTGGACGCCCACGAGGCCAATCGCTACCGGGCCAGGTCCACCTGCCCGTCCACACAGTTCGCTGGCAAGACGAGACGAGCTTTCCATTGGCGGGCGTCCGCATCGCCGTGACACCAGCCGCGCGAGGGCGTGGTGGATAGGCGCATCGGTCCGGCGGGCAGACCCTGTGCGACGTGGCCGTGACAGACTCAGACGTATGTAGCAGCGCTGGCACGCACGTAAGGTACTCGAACACGGTTGCAGGTGCAGACGGCCACATAGTCATGGTTGCGGTGTACAGTGTGTAGATATGCATTGGACAGCGTGTTGGAAAAGTATATATATGTCATTGGAGAGGTGGTGTTGCCTGGACCGTACTCAAGCCGTCGTGTCTGTAGAAGACCAGTTCATATCAACGAAATGGCGTCTGCGTACATGCAGGCAACGGAGCGGCTCGAGGTCAGCCGTAGCGGGCTACTCCCGTTCTGATGACAGAGCAGGGCGTGATCGACTTCCGTCAAGCAAAGCAAACAAAACATGGCTCCTCTACGCTGTTGAAAACATTGTGTTGAAACATAAGACTGAAAGAGTAGGACACGGCGTGCAGGATCATGACGTGAGAACAAGGTAGACATGGAAAATGGTGCTGATGATGTAGAATCATCCCAGGCCGTAGGCGCTGGTCCCGTTTCTTTTGATAAATAAAAAATAACTCCTCCATTTTTCCCCGGTTGAAATGGGTATAAGGTTTCTTTCGTAAACATGTAAACATATAAAACAAATGACAAATGAAAGAGTATGTCATGTCGCGGATGCCGCCGCTGCGCCTGCCACGTTAAGTGCAGGCCGTCAACGCATGCGGCCCCAAGGTCGTAGATGCGAAATTAGTAGCGGTAGCTGGGCTGTTAGCAGGCGATCACGAGACGGGCAGACGAGAAGAGAGGCAGGGGAACGTACTGGTCGGGCTTGTAGGGGCCCTCGGTGGGCAGGCCCAGGTACTCGGACTGGACGGGGGTGAGCGTCGACAGCTCGACGTTGCAGTGGTCCAGGTGCAGCTTGGCGACCTCCTCGTCGAGGATCTTGGGCAGGACGTAGACGCCGACGCCAAACTCGCCAGACTTGGCAAACTCGACGTACTTGGCGGTGAAGGCGGCGTCCTTGTTCTTGAACAGGGCAATCTGGGCCAGCACCTGGTTGGTGAAGGAGCACGACATGACAAACGACGAGTGGCCCGTGGCGCAGCCCAGGTTGACCAGGCGGCCCTCGGCCAGCAGGATCAGCTTGCGGCCGCTCTTCATGGTGAAGCGGTCGACCTGGGGCTTGATGTTGACGTGCGACGCCGCGTTGGCCTTGAGCCAGGCAACGTCAATCTCAACGTCAAAGTGGCCAATGTTGCAGACAATGGCGTCGTTGGGCATGGCCTCAAAGTGGCGGCCGACCAGGATGTCGCGGCAGCCAGTCGTCGTGACGAAAATCTGGCCAACCGACGCAGCCTTGTCCATGGTCGTGACCTGGTAGCCCTCCATGGCCGCCTGCAGGGCGTTGATGGGGTCAATCTCGGTGACAATGACGCGCGCACCCATGCCCGACAGCGCCTTGGCGCAGCCCTTGCCGACGTCACCGAAGCCGGCGACAACGGCAATCTTGCCGGCAATCATGACGTCCGTGGCGCGCTTGATGCCGTCGACCAGCGACTCGCGGCAGCCGTACAGGTTGTCAAACTTGGACTTGGTGACCGAGTCGTTGACGTTGATGGCAGGGACCAGCAGCTCGCCGTTCTTGAGCATCTTGTACAGGTGGTGCACACCGGTGGTCGTCTCCTCCGACACGCCGTAGCAGCCCTTGAGCATCTCGGGGTACTTGGCGTGGACCAGGGCAGTCAGGTCACCGCCGTCGTCCAGGATCAGGTTCAGCTTCTGGCCGTCCTTGAAGGCGTTGAGCTGCTGCTCCAGGCACCAGTTGTACTCCTCCTCGGTCTCGCCCTTCCAGGCGAAGACGGGGACACCGGCGGCGGCAATGGCAGCCGCGGCGTGGTCCTGGGTCGAGAAGATGTTGCACGACGACCAGGTGACCTCAGCGCCAAGGGCGGTCAGGGTCTCAATCAGGACGGCGGTCTGGATGGTCATGTGCAGGCAGCCAGCGATGCGGGCACCCTTGAGGGGCTGGTCGAGGGCGTACTTGGCACGGGTGGCCATGAGACCGGGCATCTCGTTCTCGGCGAGCTCAATCTCGCGGCGACCGAACGCGGCCAGCGAGATGTCCGCGACCTTGAAGTTCTCGGCGGGGGCAGCCATTGTGAATGTGTGTTGAGTGAGGGGTGTCTGGGGGCACGTTAGCCATTGGGTCTCATGAGGGCTGCCACGGTGGGCGGCCGCTGAAGCTGCTGGAGCTGGACAAGCTGGACAAGCTGGACGAGGCTGTGCGAGTCTTGACCGCGGGAACCTCGATGAGTTGGTCCCTGAAGAGACGCAAGCGAGCTCCGCCGGTCTTTCGAGCCCCAACAGCCTGCCCGGAAGCAACACAAGCAAACGCAAGCAGCCGGGCTCACAGAGCAAACAACTTACCAAGAGAGATTGGTAAAGAGTGGGATGAGAGGAAAGAAGGAAAAGAAGAAGCAAGAGCAAGTGAGGGCGAGACGGAGGGTAATTGTAGGCGGCCGGCCGTCGCCCAGAGCCAACAGAATGCCACACCGGAGAGGGGCCAGCCAGGTACGAGCGAGGCGGCGAACGAGACGAGTGGATAAAGCCGTTTAAACGGTTTATTTCAACGATATGTTTAAAAAAATTGGTGGTGGCAGTGGGGCTGGCGGGCAGTCGCTCTTGCACTTGGTTGTCTTGGTGAGGGGTTGGGCAAGCAGAAAATTTCAGGAACAGCGCTAGGCCGCAATAGGAGGGAGCACAATGGACGATGGTTGGCTGTCGTTGCGCCTAAGTTTATATTTACAGCGTGTCGCTGCGAGTTTACAGCGACTGGAGCCCTGGACGGACAGACTGGAGACGATGAGACCATGTTCCACCGCTGGCCGCCTCCGTCCCAGGCACGTTGTCGAACTTTTCTCTGGGGACGGTCGTCCAGGACTCTGTTAGTCTACGGAGTACGGAGACGAGTCCAGACAGACACATAAATATAAATACATCACGGCTGATGAAACGAGATGCACACGTCGGAGACCGTGATGCTGCGGCACCCAGACGAAGATCCGAAGGATGCCGGTGTGGAACAATTTTTAAGTGCAAAACCAACGCATGTGAGAGCACGAGAGCTGCATACGCCGCCGTTCTGTGTCAGACACAACTTGTTGAGGACGACGGTGACTATCACGCGGATGCAGGCGGCAGGAGACGGTGAGCTCGGGGTTTATCTAGTTTGGGCAGACTTCCAGCTTGAGCTGCCTCGCTCTTTTCGTGGACAATCTTGCTCTACACTTATCTCGATTTACAGAGTAGTTTTACATCATTCTTGCCAGTTTGTAGTGGTCTCTGTCGTTCATTGCCGGCCATTCAGGGACTCGTTCCTCCCGTGGTTGCATGGTTGTCTGGCAAAAATCACTTAAAAAGTCACTTAGCCAAGATATCAGGAAATGTTGAGATGTTGTCCGAGACGTTGCCGGGATGCTGTCCGAGATACTGTCTGAGATGATGTCCTAGCTTGGTCGGCCATGCATGTTCACAGCCACGTTGACGCTTTCTTTTGAAATTTTTATTAACTTTTCTGAAGTTCCAGAACGCCAGGCAAGATGCAAAGAAAACGCAGACGCCCTCGGCCGGCGAGCCCCGCGTCGGTTGCACAGAGCGCCAGACCGACGGCCGACGCCTGCACGACACGAAACGAGCACCGGCCGTCTCGACGTCGGGTACAGCGTCGGCCAGCCCGTCTTCCCGTCTATAACTTTTGGTGCCGTTGACAAACGCCAAACAAAAAGCAGCGCGGGACAAGAAAGAGACAAAAGAACAGGGACCAAGGGCAGGGAACATGGAGCAAGAGCCGAGGGTGTGCGCAAACAAAAGACCGTAGACATGTCAAAACCCGCTCTCCTACCCGGAAAGCTCGCTCATTACACATTCCATATCCGTAGACACGAAGACACGACGACTGAACAAAGGAAAGAGACGCAGGAAGAAGGACGAGCAGCAGCCGCCATGGACGACTGCCAAAGCACAAACGTAGACAAAGCAAGACATGGAAACGCCGTATCATCAGACACTCTCAGCACTCGCCAGCAGGGCAGTGCCGGGCCCCTACTCGGGCAGCAGGTTCCCCCGGACAGCAAACATCTTGGAGCTGACGGTGGAGGTGAAGCCGTCGACCTGGCGGCTGTACTGGTCGACCTGGCGCGCGTTCAGCATGCCCTCGAGGCGGCTGGGCTCCTGGGGCAGCTTGAACAGGCGCTGCCACTCGTCCTCGGGCAGCGGCGTCTGCTTGGCCGCAATGCGCACGGCGTTCTCGGCCTTGCGCTTCGTCTGCCACGCCGCAATCTTCTGCTGCTCGCGCGCGAGCTGGCGCTGGTGGTACTGGTGGTTGTTGAGATCCGTGTAGTGGGCCTCGACGCTCTCGAGCAGCAGGTCGCACGTCTTCTCGAGGAACGGGTCAATGGACAGCTCGAGCGAGTCGAGCGACGGGTAGGCGGGCGCGACAAGCGGGTTGCGGTGGATGTCGGACAGCGAGTCGGGCAGCGGCACGGTGGCGGACACCGGGGGCGCGGGCAGCTGGTGCATGAACGTGTTGAGCAGGTGCGAGTTGTGGATCTCGACGGGGTACTCGATCAAAATGTCCTTGTGCGACAGCTTGGACTTTTGCAGGCTGTGCCGTTAGTATCAGGCAGTATACTATGGGAAGAAAAATACGTACGTCTCGGTGGTAAACTTGCCCTCCTTGAAGGCGGCGACGAACGCGGGCGACAGGCGGAACGCGCGCAGGTTCAGGACGCCCTGCGAGCTGCGGCTGACGTCGTAGACGAGGCCGACGGTCGAGGCGCCGTGCTGCGCGTCGCGCTGCTGGTAGTGGATGAGGTTCTCGATGAAGCTCATGTTGATAAAGTTGCCCATTGTGGCGCTGGTGTAGAAGCCGACGCTGTTGGCGTCGACGTTGACCTCCTTGAGGTGGCGGATCATCTCGGCCTGGTAGACGGCGTTGGCCTTGGTGCGCGGGGCGCCCGCAGCCGCGGTCGAGGCGTCGTTGTGGCCGCGCTCGTTGCCCGACGCGTCGGCGGCCGTGTCGACGGACGGGAACGCAAAGGTGTTGGTGATCTCGAGCTTCTTGGGGCCCTCCATGCCGACAATCGCGCCGGTGGCGGTCGTGGGGAACGCAGCCGAGCAGTGCTTGGTGATCTTCATGACGACCAGCGCCTCGACCTGGACGGTCTCAAAGGAAACGGCACGCGCAGGGGCGTCCGTTGTGGTGGCGGTAGCGGTGGCGGTAGCGGTAGCCATGGTGGGCGATGCGTGTGTGGTGAGACGGTATTGATGAAAGTGTGTAGAGGGGAGGGTTTCGAGATGAGGTCGACAGAGGCCGATTAAAGGTGGGGCCGGAGGACAAATTTTCGGCGGGGTGAGCGGTGGTAGGGAGAGGCCGGGGAGACGGAACAGCAGCGAGCCTGTCAATGTCGGGTCGGGATGCAGGTGTGCGGTTGCGGCGGCCGTGCTGGGAGCAGGTCTTGTCCTTGGGATTGTGGGGGATGAAGCGCTGGATATGGCGATGCCCTGAGATTTTTACCTGTTCTGGAGGACTGAATATTAATATTTTTCGTCGCCAACTGTGCGATAGTGGGGCTTGCGTATGTAAGCACGGATAGCGGTGAGTCTTGGCAGTTTGGTGCACTAGAAGTCGTACACTGTACACTGTAGTACTGTACACTGTACTAAACACTGTTACAAGAGTTGTGACGCTTCTTTTCGATTGACAACGCGCGGCGGTTCTCTGTGGCCATCTGTACAAACCCGTTCCATGTAAGGTTCATCGTCTGTCGATTACGGATAGCCAGGCTCTCTTTTTATTAACAAGTCGTTGTCAGATGTGTATTTCATTGGATTTTTGTTTAAATAAACGGTTTCGTTGCTGGAGGTAGCGGTATTTTTGAACGAAAACAAGAGAATTGAAGCGAAAAGGATAATGGCAGGAGATTTCCCTAAAGTATATATATTTCAGGGATGTGTGCAGATCACAAGTCTTGACGGATGCAAACACAACAAGTCACTCCGTTTTGCAACTTATCATCGTGAACTCGACAGAAACGGACTGGCGTCGAGCTGCCGCCGAGCTGCCGCCGAGCTGCCGCTTACAACGCCAACTATGTGCAAATGGAACAATATTGAGCAGAAACTTGAATTACTAACGGAAAAGAGAAAAAGAAAGTCCACGCCATGAGTGAATGGGGAAGGAGACGCGGTATTGTGCGGTGGTGCGGGATTGCGAAATGCAGCGAAATGCACCATCCCACGCCCCCCCACGCGACGATACAAGTTGTGTACACACACGCACGCACGCCCTACCACACCTCGAATTTGGCTTGGTCATGGGGTCCGGGGACGGGCGGAAGTGCATGGGTATATAGGAAGCCATGTTTCCGTCTTTGACTTTGTCTGAAATGGGGTTGAGATTGTCTAACGAGCAAACGCAGCGGAGGCCGAGGCTGCCTATCGCCTGTCTCACGAGATTTGTCTTCCCGGAGCTGCCATCTTTCAAAGTTAGGCCGCCTTTATGATCTCCGGATTTATTCTTGCCATATACTGCCAATAGTTCTTCCAGCCACCGACTTTGGCATGTCCCATCCACCGTCGGCACCTTCCACAAGTGCTAAAATCGGCCAGATTTTGACCTCTCGACGAATGTCAACATCAAAGATGGCCTTTGCTTCTTGGTCCAAAGCCAGCATGTACGTCGATCATTTCTTTTCTGTGATTTTCCCCTGGGTATCCATCAAGCGAGGTTGTTCGGGTCGAGACAGCAGGACCATCAAATCCATCAAGCGAGGACGAGACAGCACACGCCGAATCATCTGCCTCTGTATCGCAGTTTCAACGAGACGTGGTCGCGTACTCGGTGCACAAGGAACAAGTGTTCATGCTACATGGCCACGAAGAACCACAATGGTAAAAGGCAGTATCGAGTTCATCTTCCGACAGGAAGCCTATTCTAAACCGGGTCATAAGTCATTGTCGGGGCATAAGCATTCAGGGCATAAGGGCGGGAAAGCACAAGAACGGAAGCAACAGAGACCGAAGAGCAAGCGCCAGACAGTTTTTTGCCCTCAGAACGGGCATCCGCCGGCCGTCTTCTTCTCGTCCTGCCAGGGCGCAATCGACCAGCCCTTGAGTCCGTCGTCGAGCGTCAGGCGGAACCGTTCGATTTTCCATTCCGTGTACAGGTCCCGGACGGAGCTGGCGGCCTTGCGGTGGCGCGGCCCGTGGCCGGCACGGTGAGCCTCCTTGGTGGACGTCCAGAGGCACGTGGCCAGGTTGCGGCCGTTCTTGTCTGGCTCGTTGAACCAGTACCGGAGCAGGCCACCGTAGCCGGTGGCCTCGCGGTGGGCGTCGCGGTCCAGGGCCGAGAGGTCGCCGTAGTTGGTGCTGGGCGGGATCTGGCTGCGGAAGGCGACGACAAACAGCGACATGCTCGTCCAGGACGCGCGCTGGGCGGCGGGCGTGAGGCGCACGAGCTCGGCAAAGACGTCGGCCAAGTTGAAGGAGTCGGCGTACGGCGCCGTGGCAAAGTCGCTGCGCGTCTTGTCAAAGACGATGAGCGCGCGCGCGACCAGCTGGGTCTGGGCGTCGAGGGTGTTGAGGTCCAGCATGTGGTCGGTGTACGGGCTGTGCTGGATGAACCGCTCTGGGTCGGGGTTGACGAAGCCGTTGCGCGCCGACTCTAGCGTGATCTCTTTGGCCTGCGCCGCGCGTACCTTGACGAGCTCCTGCTCCGCGAGGTCGGCGGCCAGCAGCGAGGCTTTCTCGTCGACAACAGCAAACGCCGACGTGCCCGACGTGCCCCGCGCGCCCAGGCCCATGGGGCAGAAGCCGCCAACAGCAGCAGAGGGCGGCATGTTTGAAGAAAAAAAGAAAAAAGAAATCAAGAAATCAAAGAGATGAGGGGCTTCTGAAGAGAGCCAAAGTTGCTGGTGCTGCTGGCGAAAGAAGAGGTATCAAGGTGCTGCTGGCGAAAGGGTATCAAGGTGCTGCTGGAAGAAATCAAGTCAGAGACCGACGAGGATATGTATCCTCGGACGGGCTGCTGGGCTTGACAACACAATAAACGCCTTCACTCAAAAGTGAATCACGCAATGGAGGACCTTGATAAGGTGAGTGGGTTACGGGTCGCTCCTGCTCGACGCAGGATGGCGATGCTGGGCAGGCGCGGCTCGGATGACAAGGCGTTCCTTCTGTTTGGCAGTGAGGGACCAAACGGGCTTTGTCGTTTGTATCTGGCGTTGGAGGCGCCGCGAAGCTGCAAACGGCACGGCGTGACTGGGCGGGTGGCGGGCACGAGGAAGCTCTTGTTCCTTTTTGCGGATGCAAAACGAGTGCTGTGGCTGATCTGGGTGCTGGACGGCGGACAAGTGCTCAAGGCTATTCAAGGGAAGGCGCGATGCAGAGGGCTGGATGCTAGGCAAGAGGGCAGAAAGAGCATGAATTAATCGTCCTTAAGTTGGGTCAAGGTCAATCCAGGCAAGGTCCAAGAGCAAGTGCTTCAGGAACAAAAGGGAGCGTGGGCGCGGGCACAGATTATGATATACTATGATCAAGGTGTCTGTTCTGTTGCGGCAGTCGTCCAGCTGGCACGGTGGTCAAGTATCGGACACGGAGCTGAATTTATCGGCTGACCCGAGTTTACCTCTTTCTCTTTCTGTCCTTCTTTCTTTCCTTGTCCGTTTTTCTTTCCTTGTCCTTATTTTATTTATCCTTGTCCTTCTATCGACATGGGCAGTCGCTCGCCATCCGTGAGTGCCAGTAGCACCGGGGCTGTTGACATACCGCTGTCGAATGGCGAGCTTATCGAGAGGACAAAAAGGAACGGCGAACCGACCAGCAAAGCGTACATGCAGCAAAAAACGAAAACGAAAAATAAGAAAAATTCAATGCACGGCAGGATAAAGATTGGTACGGTGCAGCCGAGCTGGAATCCAGAACCGGTGGCTAAAAGGACAAAAATACAAAATACAAAATACAAAAAGACGAAGACAAAAAGAAAAGACAAAAAGAAACAGACGGCGTCCACGCCATGCGGCCATGCCCGTTTGAGACGGTGCCAACACGTGCATGCGTGCGGGCAGCAGCCAATCGCGCCATCGCCTGCACGTCTGATGCGATACATTTGCCCGTTTTCGACGCTGGCTTTGTTCTGTGGCGACATCCAGGCACGTTTTTCGCAGAAGACGTTGAAAGCAAGAGGTAAGAAGCACGTCGCACTGCTTTTGCTCTTTTCTGTTGTCTATCGGCGGCCTGCCGCGCCGTCTTAAAAAACGCCACGATCAGACATCGGCGCCGATGTGCACACCGCATTAGCAAAACCAGCAAGCTCGATGCAACGGCCCATCAAGCCCGTGTGCCGTACGCCGTTCGCACCGGGTTTTCTCTCGGTCTTGACGGATAAATATATTTATAAATATATATGGCAAGGCACTGGCCACGAGAGAATGACTGGCCGTCTGCGATGCGATAAGCCAGGGCAAAGCACGCAGAGAGCAGACGAGTTAGGTCTGGTGCAGACGCATGCACATGCAATGCAGCGACTAGTGCATGCTGCATGCAGGTGCGTGCAGCAGTCACATCGTATCGACCGTAGTCTGTGGCCAAGATGGACATTCGTACGAGACAGCGCGTCTAGCACATTCGTTGCATGGCCAGCGTGCATTATCTCGAGGCGGTCGGTGCGCGTGCATATGCCGCAGTCCTGTTTTCTGTACTTTTTCTGTCCTCTGTCGTCTTGTTCGCGAGCACGTCGAGGCCGACAAACGACGACGGATCCACAAGTGCCGAGACCGAACAATGTCGGCCTACTCCGTAGAGCTGGCATTGGGTTGTCACATACTGATAACGGCTACACGCTGCACTCGAGGGAATCGAGGGAACGACGGCCGATAGGAACTCGGCCCGAATGGCGGCGGGGTGTCACTCACGGTACAGCAGGCACGGTTGACGGTTGGACGTGTATTTGCCTAGTCGCCGTCGCGTGTGCGCAGCCACAACCGGGCCGTCTCGTAGGTGCCCAGGTACAGTCCGCTGCCGACAAACGTCCAGCCGGCACGCAGGATGCCGCCTCGGAACAGACCGCGGATGCCGTGTTCGCGGTAGATGCGACGTGCGAGGTGCAGCGCGCCCTGTCGCTGTCGTCGCTTTGTCGTGGACGGCTCGTTTCTGTCGCCGGGTTTGGGGACTGCTGGACTGCTTCGCTCGGCCTCACCGGCGGCCAGCATCATGCGCGTCTTGACGACATCGGTCGGCGTCGTCACCACGGCCGCCAGCGCACCGGACGTGCCCGCGCTCAATCCGTTGACGGCACCGGTCAGTGCCAGGTCCTGGCCGCGCGTACACTCCGCGTCCCAGTGTGCACGCAGCCGCGCACGCATCGCCTCGAACATTGGAAACTGCAGCGCCGTGAACGGCAGGTTGCGTGCCGCGAGGGCCGTGTAGCCCGACAGCAGCCGCCGCGCGGCACCGCCCTCGGCCGCCCGCAGCATCCGGAGCGCACGCAGCGAGCTGCTGACCCTGGTCTTCTTGCCGTCGTCCTGCAGCATCTGTGCGTTCTGCTTGATGACCTCGGCCGGTGTCAGCACGAGGCACGACGCGAGCTCCGCCGTCGCCGACGACAGCGCGTTGATGACGGCCGCCGGGGGCGTGACGCCCACGGCCGACAACGCTCCGCCATAGACCGTCTTGGCCGACTCGTACGTCGTGAAGAAGACGCCCGACGCCGGCAGTGTCGCCAGCACCACGCTGCCGATGCCCTGGTACAGCCCACGCAGCGCGTACGGCGACGCGGCCGCGCGTGCGCCACGCACGTAGTCGCGGCTCTGCATGCGCGTCTTGATCGTGTCGAGCGGGTACACGAGCAGGTCGATGGTGAAGGCCGCAAACGCGCCCGACTGGGTCAGGTCAGCAGTGTCCCGCACGTCTCGAGTCTCGAGGACGCGTGCGAACCCACCATCAGAATCTCGGCATGGGTATTGTCGCGCGCCATGTTGCCCAGGTCCAGGTCGCCTGGTGCACGCTGGTCACGATGGCGTTGCGTTGCGTTGCGTTGGCGGCCGTGCCCGACACTGGACAAGGCGCGAATGTGAGTTGTGACAGCCGCGCGTGAGAACAGGCCGTGTCAGCAGGCGCGTGGGAGGCCCGGCGCAGTGGCAGCACGGAGAGTCGCTGGTGTGGCAGTGTGAGTGACAGGGAGTGACAGGGAGTGACAGGGAGTGACAGGTCGAGGGCAGCCGAGAGCGGCGTGGCGATGCGCGATCATCTGATAAGCAGAGATAACAGTGTGGCGACGCGGGGGCGCGGCTGGCGGCGATTGGCTGCGACTGCCCGTTGCGTGCAGCGTGCAACAGCAGTGAAACGATGCGGGAGAGTCCGGTGCAATGACGGCTTTGCCGAGGTTGCAGATTGTTCTACGAGTGGTCGGTTTACGTGATCACGATACGTCTTGCATATACTTTAGTGATTGGATAAAATGTTCATGTAAAATGGTTCATGTTGCATAAAATGGTTCGTGAAGATATGGGTCAAAGAGTACAAGTCCACAGCTTATGGAGTCGTGAAAGGTCCAAAGTGATGGGATGCGGTACGCACCAGAGGGATTGTATCGGACGGCAGACACGAGACAACGCTCGCCGTGTCATCTGCTAGTGCCAGGCCTGTCACCAGATGACTGGATGAAGAGTTTGGCGTCGACTTGCGTTCCAGATTGAATAGTACGCCTGCAGCTGATCATGTAGTGGTACGTCTGGCCTTGGATGACAAGAACCGTTCCGTATCCACAGCCTTCTTTCATAGTACTTTGTCCCGTGTCGACTTGTCTCGTCGACTATAATAGCCTCCTCGTCTGCCGGCCGGGTAGGATCGATGTTAGCTACCTCTCGCCTAAAGATGTCTATGTATACGGGGACGAGGTAAGCTACGTTAACTACTAGATAAATCTTCTAGGTCCTTGGTAGTTCGAGCTTGTATACCGTTCGGCCTCTCTGTTTTAATACGCGGAAGGGTCCGGTATATCGCGGGCCGAACTTGCCGAGCGCCGTTATCTTATAGGTAGTTGCCGTCGTGTAGCCTTAGGAGCACGCAGTCTCCGACGGCGAAGAAGCGTAGTTCGTGCTTTCGGTCGTAGTGCTTCTTTATGGCCACTGCCGCGTAGGCTGTCGCGTGGCCCGGCGGTCAGGCGGTAGCGCTAGGAGTGTACTCGCGTCCTTTGGACGGAATCCGAGCACCGCCTCGTTTGGTGCTATGCCGATGGTTGAGTGTTTCGTTTGGTTGTAGTTAAACTGTAAAATTAAAGGCATTCTGGCCAGTTTTCGTAGTCTGGTAATTTCTGGATAATACGTCGTATAACTGTTTGGATCGTTTGGATCGTTCGTTCGGTCTGGCCAGGGCTGGGGCGTATATGGCGTCTAGTATAGACACCATGACGGTACCATAGTACCTCGACTTTAGGTGCGCAAGCACACGCGTGTGCTTGAGCGTCCTGTTCTCACAGACGAACGATTCCCTCCATCACGGCCACTGGATAGACGAGTGCCGTCGTGCGCGTCGAGCAGGCCGGTGCGACGGTAAACAGTTGTTTTAGGTGCTCGATTCGTGCCACGCGTCGCTGACTTGTTGTTCCATTTGGTTTTTGAGACTAGGCTGGTTGGCCTTGTAGCGTGGGCTTGGGTCTCGTCTTGGGTTTGGCCATGGCGCTTAAGGCTTGAGGAAAAGTAGAGAAAAGTTGATCGTAGAGAGGGATATGCTACGAAACTATCACGGCTACTGGGATAGTCGTGACTAGTGTGGTAAATTGCATGGTTGTTTTACATGCAGCGCGCGTAAATATAGTAGAGTCCTAAGTCACGTGATATGATATTTATGGCACGTGATTTTATAAGCAGGGCACCTCCAATATCGTAGAACGTCTGGAGAACGCCGGGTAAACGGATGATGTGATCCCAAACATCGTCAATTGCTTAGCTGCGGAGGCCAATACTCCACCGAGTACATTCTAAAATAGAAGTGAGCTTGACTTTGTCAGTCATGTTTTGGGATCTAAGGGTGATTTTGGTTGGGTATTACTTGTCCTGCTGCTGCTGCTGCTGCCCCTGTTTGCGGAAAGGACGGTTGCCGGTCTTGGGACGAGCTGGCTGAGGCGTAAAGCGAAGGGCCTTGTAATACTCGTAGCGGGGGGAGCCACGCTCGGGGAAAATGTTACGCTGACGTGCGTCATCTTCCAGCGTAGGGGTTTATTCGCGCACAACTTTAGCCAGGTCGTCGAGGGATACGAGCCGGCTAGGAGGCGGAATAGTCTTCTTAATCTCAGGGTCGAGGCAGGCGTACGCACGGCGCAGCTGCTCGGTGGGCGACATGCCGAGGTATTCGGCGTCGGAGGCGATATCTAGGAGGAAGGCCGTAGAGGATTCGCCGTTGACTAGGTTTTGCAGCGTAAAGCGGCGGTAAGCTAGATTCTAGAAGGCGTCGTCGGGGTTACGGCCGAAGTAGATTATAAGGGCCGAGATGACCGCGTCGAGGGAGCCGGTAGCGAGGATAGCGCGCTCGTTCTAGGTAAGAATACAGGAGTGCTATCTCTAGGCCTCGCCTAAAAGGCAGCGGGACCAAGTAGCCATCACTTAGCGTTCGGAGTAGAACGCCTACATCTCGGAGAGGCGTCTGGTGAAGTACTTGACGTCGGTGTAAGTCGACTTGGTGCCGTCGGAGACAAAGCCGGGCGACAAGGGGTCGGCTTTACCGGGGTCGAAGAAGCTAATGATCTCGGGTTTGAGCTGGTTGGAAACGGCGGGGAGCATGCGGTTCTCGTCGTCCTCCACCTCATGGATATTGCCGGGTTCAGGGACGCTGACGAATGAGACTCTTAATTGAGGAGTTGAAAACGTAGTTGCAAAGGTACTTCGCCACATACAGCACCCAGGCCCCGGGTCCCACGTCCCTGTGGCCATTCACTCGTGCCTCCACGATAAAATGCACACCTGGGTCGATTTTCGATCGTGGTGTTTGCGATCGGTTCGGACAGTCGTGCTCTGTTGGAAGCTCCTGTAAGAAGAAGACCGAGTCCTCTTTTATCTCCCTCTTCCCAGATACGACTTCGTCCCAGATACGCTCTCTCGGCCATGTGACTGTACATCAGTCTTTCAGCGACGCCTAGCCTTGCCGACCACCTGAGGTCATTCCCCTATCAATCCGAGGATGCCTGCTTCTTCACTCAGCTTATCATCTCGAAGAGATACGGAAAGACCGACGTGAGAAAGCTTGCTGTAGCGATCGTAGCAGTACGCCAACGGTAGCTGATTATAGTATCTTGCTTGGAGGCACCCAAGGACGCTTTTGCGGCGTGCCGATCGTCACGATCGCAAGGATCTCTTCGTTGCAGGCTGTTCGCAGTGTAATCACCGCTTGCCGATGGGTTGCTTTGGACGTAGTGGGATGTCGAGACGAAAGAGAAGGAGAGCAGAGCTGGGCGACCCGATATTTATACACTTTTGCCATGGGCTGCGCGTTTGCCTGGGCAGGTGAATCGCATGCAAACAAACAGGCTGCGTCCACGTGTCCTGGCAAACGCAGACAGGCAAACAGCAGACAGGCAAACAGCAGACAGGCAAACGGCCAAACAGTCACACGAGCAGTCAGGATCACGCAAACGAAAACGGTCACGATGCAATCAGGCAAGAACAGTGTCAGAGTGTGCTGGCTACCAACAGAACACAGACGAACAGAACACAGAACGACCCAAAAGAAGCGGCGTGCAGAGGCATCAAAACGGGCCTAGGCCGTGGCCGGGGGCTTGGTGTCGGGCTTGGCGGCGAGCTTGGCCTGGTACTCGGCGACGACGTTCTTGTAGTCTTCGGGCCCGTACGGGGTGGTGGCCTCGGCGAGCCAGCCGCCCTTGCGGTGGACGGGCAGGCCGAGGTCGCCGCTGAGCTGGTCGAGGTAGGGCAGGGAGTCAAAGACAAAGTCCGGGAACTGGGCGCCGTGGCCGGCCGGGTAGCGCCACTTGCCGAAGCGGCTGGTGAGGACGGTCTGGTACTGGAGGGCGGCGAGCTTGTCGCCGGACGCGTCGGCGGGCAGGACGGAGTCGGGCAGGGTTCCGTCAAAGGCGGCGGCGATCCAGAGGGCCTGGAGCTGGGCCATGAGCGAGACGGAAAAGTTCATGACGATGCCGGCAAAGGCAATGTCGCGGCGGTCGATGAACGTCTTGGTGGGCGGCAGCACGAAGCGGTAGAGGGTGTAGGGCGTGAGCGTCGTCGCGGGCGTGATGGCGTCCTTGGACGAGAGGCCGCCGGACGCGAGGAGGGGCTTGAGGTCCTTGTTCTGGACGGGCTGGTCCTTGAGGCGCGGCCAGCGCTTGACAATCTCGGCGTCGGCGCGGGCGACGTTGGCGTCGGTCCACAGCGGCTCGGCGTCGCCGGCGGGCGTGTGTGGCAGGCCGAGGTCGCGGTCGATGCCGTCGGGCAGAAAGGCCATGGGCGGCACGTGCTTCCAGCCGGTGGCGCAGGCGAGCAGGTCGGTCTCGAGGACGGTGCCGTCGGTCAGGTGGACGGCGCCGGGCGCGAGCGACGCAATCTCGCCAATGTGGACCTTGACGGTGCCGGACCGGACGAGCTCAAAGAAATCAGTCTCGTAGTTGAGAATGGAAAAGGACGAGGCCGTGAACATGGCCTCGCTCCACGGCTTCAGCTTGGCGGTCTCGGGGTGCGCGGCGTACTTGTTGAGCGTGATGACGTCGCCGCCGAGGACGGACCAGAAGGCGTTGGTGATGGTGCGGCCGAGCGCCGAGCCGTGGTAAAAGTTGCGCATGCCGGTGTAGCCGTCGGCGTCGCCCCAGACACACGGCGAGAACCACGTGAGCATCCGGGTCATCACCAGCTTCTCCAGCCACTTTTTGAGCGGCGTGACGTACGGCGGCGACTGCCAGATGGGGCCGTGGCCGGTCGAGCGGATGACCCAGTCGACGGGCACGCCCTTGCTCGCGTACGCATACACCATGTCCCACGCCGACTTGGTGCCGCCAAAGACGGTGGCCCGCTTGGCCGTCTCCAGGGTGGCCGCGTGCTGCTTAAAGTCGCGCCCGTGGAAGAGGGGTTTGCCAAAGGTCGCCTGGCCGGCAAAGTCGGGCAGGAACGGCTCCGACGTGAGACCGGCCGCGACAATCAGCTTCCGGGCGATGAGCGTCGACGCGGTGCCGTCCTGGTCGAGCGTGAGCTGCCACCCGCCGGCGTCGAGCGCCTCGGCCGACACGACCTTGGTGCGGCCGCGGAACGCGGGCAGCACGTCAAAGGCCGTCGCGTAGTCGGTCAGGTAGCGGTGGATGACGGGGCCGGGAATGTGCTCGCCCGGCTGCACGCCATACTTGGCCGAGTCCATGGGGAAGTCGGGGTACTCGTAGGTGCCGAGCATGTTGTTGCTCTTCAGCCCGGGGTACAGACGGTGCTCGGCCCACACGCCGCCGACGGTGGCGGCGCCATCGAGCACGGCAAACGTCGACGCGGGGTGCAGCTGGTGGTGCGTCTTGGCCGCGCAGAGACCGAACCAGCCTGGTCGCGGTTAGCAGTGGTCGTACAATCACACAAGACGACAGCGACAGGACGCGTGTCACATGCAGGCTGGGCGGATGGAGCACAGGCCTTGGGCGGACAATGGCCAACGGCAAGGCTGGATGTTGATCCAGAGGGTCCATCCAACAAGGCGCGCGCTCTCACGGTCGCAACTTACCAGCGCCGACGACGACCAGGTCCAGAGTCTCAGGAGCGGTAGCCATGGCGTCGTATTCGACTGTTTTCGACTTCCGGGGTATGGTATGTGGAGGCGTGTCCGGTGTTGGGCGATTTACCAGGCCAACGGTCAGGACGAAGAGCAAGATGCACGAGGCAGTTGGTGCGCGTGCGTTGGTCGCGAGCAAGAGAAGACGGCACAGGGCAGGCGCAGCTACAGAGTACTCCGTACAGAGTACAGAAACAAAAGGCCACACGGCAACAGGAGGAGTTTGTATACTCCGTACTAAGGCCTACGATGCCCGGGCCGGGTGGAGATTGTTTGACGTTGCTGCTGGGCTCTTTTAGCTCAGGCTGGACGCCACAGGCGCGCAAAAAGGAGAAAGGATAGGTCAGGTCGGAGAGGACCTGGATGGAAGGAGACGGCCGATGGGACGTTTTCGACTCGGCACCGTCCTAATCGAGTCATTTCCGAGGAAAGACCACGGCAGTTCAGATGTACAAGCAGAATCGGTCTCTTGCACGGCGTCGTCGCTTGCGGTGAGATGTAAACAAAGAGACTGGCTGCTTGATGCAGCTGTTTTGTCGCCCGTCTTTTGAAACTGCCAAGCTAGCGGCCAGCTCGACAGATGCACTAGCCCGAGAGCTAGAGCTAGAGGGAGATCTTGATGCGCAAGGGAGAGTCGAGCACGGAGGCAAGGGAGGCACGAATGAAATATTCTCCGTAAAAATACGTTTTGCGTGAGCCTCGGAAATGAAATGAAGACCAAAAAGACCAAAAGGCACGTGGAACGCAAAACGTCGTCGGGCTGCAAAGCCTTGCGCTACTGCCCTGGCCGATTGGCCAACCGTCGATTGACTCACGTCCAACAGACACACAACGGCCGGCAACGGCGATCCAGAGCCCTGGTTCCGTTCCTTATTGGACTGGCTCGACTTTGGGTGAGCAGAATTTAGCATCGCGCCTGTGCAACCGCTCACACCTGATAGTGGCGAGTCCCTGCAAATTGCACAAATTGCATGGATACACTCGACTGACTTTTTCGCTGCATGCAGCCCCTGGACGCTGCAGCTCGAAAATGCAGAGTCGCATCGTCTGTTATCCACACAGCGTGCCAAGATCAATAAAACGACGAGCGACGCGGAAAAGAACCGTAAATTTAAAACGCAAAGGACGGTGGGCACACTGATTGTCCTTGTAGCCGTATTTAATGTTGGTTGGCATCCTAATATTCGCGCTCACGTGATTCGTGTAGAGATTGTCGATTGGCCTGGTTCCAGATCAGCTGATTCAGTTGTCAGTCTGTCAGTCTGTCAGTTGGTTTGGTTGTCAGCTGGTTCAGTGTCAGTTGGTTCAGTGTCAGTTGGTTCAGTGTCAGTTGGTTCAGTTGCAGTTGGTTCAGTTGCAGTTGGTTCAGATCTGGCTCGAATCTGTGTACGCTCACGTGCCTTATACTCCGTAATTACTCCGTACGCAAGGCAAGACCGTCGCTCGCGACTGCCGCTGCCGCAATGGGCAGGCGGCCGTCAAAATGGCAGGCGCCAGCGGTAGCTTTTTTTATTCACTTACTTGAGAACGACCAAACTGCGCGTCAACTGTCCTTATCAACTTCACCAGTTGACGCGATCCGGTTTATAAATTACAGCTCGGCTTGTGGCGTTCGATAGTTTGGGTTGGGCTGTCGGGGTCAGGCAGCATCCGGGGCCCATAGCAAGGAGATGCACAATGAAGCTTCCTGTCACTCAGATGAATAAATATAAATATACAACTGTGGCGTTGCGCGTCGTATTTACACGGCGCGTGAAACGGATTGACAGGAGGCCGACGGGGCATACTCCGAGCACGGGGCACGGGCGGCCGGGGCACGGGGCGTCGGCGACCAGGACCGAGGCCGGCCGTCTTTTGCTCGCCGGGCATCGCCCTTCTCGCTCTCGCTCTGCTCGAGCTCACGCCTCGCTACGGAGTAGCTCTGGCGCGGATGGGCGCCTGCCAGGCGACGGGAGATGACAGGCGAGCACAGACGGTGGGACGGTGGAAATAGTTGCCGCGCCGTCGATGTCTGTGTCGGTGCGCGATCTCAGTGTCAGCACGGAGAATTACAACGCAATTCATTCTGCGAGAAACTGCCGCGTCTCCATTGGAACTGCATGATTTGCTTGTCTGTGACTTGCTGGTGGCGGTTTGAGAAATCGATATCACAGCACAGGCGTTCCTTCCTTGTGGCGTTTTTTCTTTTTCTTTTTTTCCCTTTTTCTTTTTCCACGCCGTTCCTTCCTCGCCCACCTCCGTGCCTGCTCCACGTCGCTTGCACGATGCTGTGCGGCATGTCTAATTTATATTTACGAGTACTCCGTTGCTGCACACACTCTCGCACGATAGTGGCATGCTGCTGGACGATCGCTCTCCTTTGTATTGTGCCAAAATGGCGGCCGTTCACCTGCCATCTGGCTGCTGGCCATTGACAGTGGCGCCCCGAAATGACGGTGCACAGGTCGGCGGCCCATTGTGTATATTTATTTGTCGGGCTGCCACGCCGTCAGACTGCGGACTGCTTCTGTTCGGCCACTCGAAAAACACAGACAGCAATCTGATCCTTTGCCAAGCGATATCAAATGCAAACGAGATGCAAAACACAAAAGTCCGTCGGCATTTCCCATTCTTAATCATCATGGCCCAAAAGGGAAGGCATCGCCGCTGATGTCAATACTTTAAATACACTTGTTAGATGATATACGGAGTAAATATTTATATTTAGACATCCACGGCGTGTGGCCCATCATGGATGGCCCCTGCACCAGACCGGTTTGCCCGCCACGAGGTGCCAGAAGCGCTGTGCTTGGGCCGTCTCCTGGATCCTGGGAGCCAGGTCCTCTGGCAATGAAGTTGCTGAGAATGATAGTCCGTAGATTTATGTTTAAATATACTTGGAATTGTCAAGTGTGGTTTGTCGCACTCTGTAAATAGCAGAGGTGCACAGTAGCACTGCGACGCGTTCGTCGTTTCGCAAGCGAACCAGACGAGACTTGCCGCGGTCGTGACAACGCGGGCTCGTGGGTGGCCACACGTGCGGGGAGGCAATGACGGATACCTCCGCGCCGCCAGTGCCCTGCTCACTGCCTGCCACTCGCTGCTGGCTGCTTTCCTGCCGGAAGTGTTCCGCGACGTCGCAGTGCCGTATTGGTCGGAGTGCACCCCATCAGGATATCGCAACTTGGCAAACATCGCTCTGTGACCCGGCCAAGACCCGCCTCCGAGACTGTGCCTCGCGGAGACTTCTTTCCTGTTCCAGGTGTGTCTCTGGCAGCAGGTCTTTCATGTGAAGTTACAGGGGCAGGTGCTGGCTTGACCCTCTCGTAATGCCTCTCGTAATGCCCCTGTCAATGCTGGTGGTAGTCGTTCTGGGCCCAATACGAGCACCAGGCTTCGTCAGGCCACGACCAGGGCGCTGTCGCCGCCGGTCTCCGGAAAAGGAGGCCGTGGTAGCCGCGAGTGGTTCATTGCTTTCGTGTCAACTTACTCCGTCAGTGTCGGCGTTGGTGCAACTGTAATTTACGTCCAATACGGTGACGTCCAATACGGTGTCGCCACTGTGCAGAGCATGTGAGCTCACAGTTTGTCCCACCTCGGTCAAGTCGAGCATGAGAAACGACGCTGGAAAGACAGTGAGGTATCTCTATTTACGGAGCAAATGAAATGTAATTTGCTTAAATTCGATGCGGCGGTCATGCACAAGCAAAGCAAGAAATGCCCTTTGTCCATTTGCTATGTCGGAGTTTCGGAGCTTTGCTTTTGATCTTGGATTCTTGACTTGGGCGCGTCCGAAATCACTGTATTCACATGGCGACAACGACCGAAAATGCCAGCTCGAATGACGAGTGACGCCGCGGACAAGTGCATCTATTTTATACTTGAACGATCGGCTCAACAGTGAGAACAAAGAGACGGGCGTCTGCCGCATTGGGCTGGCGGAGAGGGACAAAGGCCTCCAGGAGCTGTCGGAGCTTGATTACGGATACTGGCCAAGCTCCATAATTTTGTAGCTTTGGGGCAGAATGCAATATGGGCATGGGCTGAGTAGCCAGTAAACACCCCGAGTAGAGAAGTGTCTGGAGGCCGATACGTCGCGGGGCGCGAGCGGTCGGGTGGCCGGTCGGGCAGGCCAAGCCGGGCTCAAGACATTTCCCACAAAATGTCTCGACCGATCAAGGGCGGCATGCAAGGAGAAACTGGACCACGGACGAATCACAGGCAGAAGAAGAAAGCAATCGGAGCGCAAGAAAGCAGAGGGCGGAGCAGGTAAAGGCCGGCTGTTGGCCCAATTGGCCCAATTGGATGGCTTCCTGTGACGCGAGTGCATCAAAAAGCAAGATGAAATCCGGTCATCAGAAACACGGATCCATCACAATCGCCCTGGGGTCGCCCATTACGATTTACAGCAAGACAACCCTTGCAGACGACCGCGCGCCGTCTGGCTGAGACCCAATGAGACGGAGTGTCCTCGGAGCTCCGATAGACGAGTAGAAATCCTGCATGTTGTCAGTATTTCATTTGCACGAAATGATGCAAGACACAAGACAACAAGCGACGGACAAACCCCGACAACCGACCAGCCGCCGCGCCGTGTTTGTGAGGAGCCGGAGGAGTTCCGGCGGTCCTGTTTCACATGAGCCGCGCTTGGTTCCTTTTGTTTTTGGCCAGGGGCATGGTATGTGTCTTGGCCTGCACTGCTGCGAGTCCTCATCACAGGGCGACAGGGTGCTCGCCCTGCATCACGTCGGCGGCGGTATCAGAAGCCGATATCACTCTTCTAGGCATGTTTCCTGTTGCATGATAGCGTTGCAGTGTGCTGGAGCTGCTGGACTGCTGCTGCTGCCGATCCAGAGCTGCTCCCGGAACTGTGGCGTTTTTGGTGCCTTGGCTGTTTTTTCTGCGTCTGTTCGCACGCGTACTCCGTAGTAGCTTGCGGAAGACACCCGCATGCCCAAAGCCACGATGCTGCTTTGCCAGTGATTGTGGTCGGGAGTTGAGGCCGTTTGTTTGATCGAGTCATGTTTCTATCAAACGTAAGCTAGAGGTCTATATGCATAAATATATGGCCTGTAGTCTGTTTAGTCATCATGTATATTTATTTTGTATTCAACCTAGCTCCCATGTGTTATGAATCAAGGCAAATGTTTGACCATTTCGTAAATAATACAAAAATATATAGAAAAGCATCAAGTTAAAATAAAATAAAGATAGAAATAGAAATAGAAAAAAAATACAACACGAATAGAAAAGCCAATCGTTCTTGTTACTGCACAACCAAATACCGTCCTGATCTGTATCCAAAGACATGAGCTGAAGCGAAGCAGATTTAGAAGCAAGCGTGAAATAAACTCCGTACAGTACCAAGATAGATAACCCAATCTGTCAGGATGCTGGGCTGCCTTGGCACTGACGACGCACGGCTCCCAACAGCCACCGGCAGTTTCAACTGTCCCCGGCTCAGCATCCCAGTAGCGGGATCGTGGCTGCCACGAGTCCGTGACATCCAGCGGACTCCTGTTGGTCGCCTTGCTGCGGTCTCTGCACTGAGGATTCGAACCGGTCTGGTCTTTTTGAGCAATCTACGTTTCAAAATTGTGCTCGTTCAATTCTGTGCACTTCTCGGTGGCGGTTCTTCTACATGTGCCATCGCTTGCGTTTTGCGTGGGAGTTGGCGCCGGCCAAGGCGAAAAACCAGACTTGCCAGTCAAAAACCGTCCAAATTACCATGGCTATCCCGGCCGGCCAGATCAACCCACCGCCACGTTGCGCAACGTCGGGCAGCGTCTATCACGGGCTGTCCCTTGCACCTTGCACTTCCCCCTTTTTGGTCGTCGCAGCCACCGTCACCGTAAATATAGCCTGCCGCGCAGGCTGGTCTGTGCTGCTCCGCGAGCCTTCTGGATCTCTTGATATCAACGTTACCCGACTTGGGACACGCGTTGCACCGACTCAACAAACGCAGACGTGTAATCTACAGCACGACGGTTTGTATACTTTTCGGTATATTCGAGGAGCCGATTTAGCTTGAAACGTCGGCTGCTGTGAAATATATTTAGATTCGTGTAAATAAAATCTAGACGAAATGGAACAAGCCAGTTCCTGCCTCACGATGCCGGCGCTCTCCTTGTCTCAATCTGTGCGTGGCTGGACACTGAATCCCTCGGCGACGATCGCAGGCTTCTTTTCATCGCCAGATCCCTTACTCCGTACGCCGGTGCTTGAAGCAAAAGCAGGCGTCTGGACAGTGCATGCCCCCTGGACAAGGCCGGCGGTCGTGAGGCTGCGGCTCCTTCTGTGCTACCATGCAGCGATTGCTGCGGCGGAATTTCGCCGAGAGGCTGGTCTTGGACGCCGAACGTTGCAGCCTTCATCGACAATCAAACGACAGAAACATGCGAGAAGACCAGAGACCGACCTTGGCGCCCAAGCGGCATCCTTTTGCAACGTCTCGGTCTCGGATAAGCCCATGCGTCTTCCAGTGCCATCATGGCTCGACCGTTGCAGACGTTCACTTATCAAGAAACAAAGTGCGGAGCGAGCGCCTTGTGCGATCCATATACAGGCGGAGCAGGATCCAAGCCATGACAGAGCATTGTAGCCTGGCTCTCCACGCCTTTGTCGGCAATCGTGTGGCGCCGCCAGGCAGAGGTCCAATCTCTTACAATCTCTTGTCGTGTCGCTGCGGACGGCGCATGAAATGGCAGTCGTGCCTCCTTCGCCAGTACCCCCTGCACAGAGCCGACACGCTGCCCCTCACGTGCATCCACCGCATCACAGGATGCACAAGAGAGACAAGAGGCGTTGTTGGACGGCCCAGGCACCCGGTCAGGACCAGGTACTCGGAAGAGCAGTGTGTGACGAGCGTGACTGGCCCAATGAAATCGCGTGCACCATCAGTTTGGAGCCGGCAGTGTTCCCCGGAAAACGCTAACAACGGTCACCTCGGCCGCGACCTGCCTCTCCGGCACCATCACAAATAATAATAAATAAATCTAATTACAGAGTCCTGCTTTGACGTCGCCTTTGATATATTTTCACATTGGCATCACGGAGCTCTCGAGTGTCACCCGAGGCTGTCGTGTTCCACCCTGCGGTCCCCTGAGTGCCGGCAGACGTCGACCCTGCCGTTGTCCCGCTGTGTCGGGTGTCTCGTCGCAAGAAACAACCCGAAGAATAAACCAATTAAACATGTAATAAAAACAAAAATCCTGAGCCTGGGCGCGGTGTTGATGGCGGTAGCCTTGTGGGCGGGGCCCGCAGCAAGGCGACGCTTGTCAACGGACTCGAGAGCAAGCTGTGCCGCCTTTCCAACCGTCTCTCCACACACCGTTGCATCCGCGCAGCCTTGAAGTGTTTGGGTTTGGCCTCGCTGCCTTTTTCCCTTGCCCTTTCGGCACTTCCTTTCGAGCTTCGTGTCTTGAGCACCTGTTGCCGTGTCTGTCTCCTCTGGCCATTCCATCGATCGCCGCTGTCCCTGGCCATGGGCTTGCCGTGCACTGCACGTTGAAACAACTTGAAAAAGGCAAAAAGGCAAGGGCAAAGGGACTGCGAGGATACATATAAGCGCGTCCCCATCGCCTCGTTTGTTTTGCTCCAGCTTGCCTCATCACCATTGCCGTTTTCCAGCGACTCTTTGCTCGGTGCCCGACTCGACACACTGGCCATATTTATTTGCCTTGCCTTGCTTCTGCGTCTCGACTTTCGCCTAACCTCGCCTATCGCCAGCGACGACCCGGCCACGACTGTTTCCAATCTCACGACTCGACGTGGACCACTGCTTGACTGGACGCTTGACTGGACGCTCGACTTGACTGCCGACTGCTTTCTTGACTCTTGACTGCTTTCTTGACTCTCGACTGCCTTCTTGACTCTTGACTGCTTGCTTGACTGCATTGGCCGTTATTAAATCGGGTACAGCCGATCCGGTCGACTTTTTCTTCTTTGATCCCACCCACCCGGTCTCCTGGTCGCACGCATCCTGCTTGCTGCGCCAGCACGCTTTTTCCTCTTCCCTTCCACATCCCTATTGCGACGGAGCCTGCAGCGCTCTTATTTTATATTTATATCCTCTGGGTCCCTAGCCTCTGCCGTTGGCTCTTTCCTTTTGGGTTTTGGGTTTTAGGTTTTGGGTTTGGGTTTAGGTTTTGGCTTTGTCACTTGCTCTTTCCGTCTCAGCACAACACCACCACACCGACGCCATGGCGAGCGACTTTACGACGGAGGCGTTTACGCTGCTGGCCATTGGCCTGGTGTTCATCATGCTGCGCACGTACGCGCGGCTGTCCAAGACGGGCATGTCGGGCTTCAAGCTCGACGACTGGCTGATGCTCCTGGCCGCCGTCGTCTACGCCGTCGAAACCGTGCTCGCCTATACGGTCGGCGCCTACTGGCAAGGCCTCGCCAACAACGGCATGACGGACGCGGAGCGCAAGGCGCTCGACCCCAACTCGGCCGAGTTCAAGATGCGCGTCAGCGGTTCCAAGACGCAAATCGCCGGCTGGTCCACCTACACCACGCTGCTGTGGCTGCTCAAGGCGTCCATGTGCTCCTTTTACCTGCGCCTGACCGAGGGCCTCGAGTACCGCACCAAGATCATGTTTGGCTTCGGCCTCATTGCCACCACCTGGGTGGCCGTCTTCCTGTCCATCATCTTTGGCTGCCACCCAATGGAGAAGAACTGGCAAATCTACCCCGACCCCGGCAGTACGTTTTTTTCTTTCTTATCCTCTCTCTTTCTCTGCTAACCGACAGACTTTTGCCAGCCGGCCATTTCCAAGATTGACATCTTTGTCACCGTCGTGCTCAACGTGGCGACGGATCTGTACCTCCTGTCGATCCCGCTGCCCATGCTGTGGGCGGCCAACCTGCGCCCGATCAAGAAGATTGGCCTGATGCTGCTCTTCTCGGGCGGCATCTTCGTCACCATTGCCGGCGTCCTCCGCTGCGTCCTCATCCTGACGAACCCCATCACGGGCGCGCAGCAGGCCGGCTCGTGGGCGTGCCGCGAGACGTTTGTGGCGGTCATCACGTCCAACGTGCCCATGATCTTCCCGCTCGTCAAGCGCTGGGGCGGCCCCTTCTTCAGCGGCCTTCGGTCGTCCTTGTCGTCGAGCATCCGCTCACGCAGCAAGCGCTCGGGCAACGGCACCAGCGGCACCGGCCGCTCCGGCAACAACGGCATGATCATCCTCGAGGACAAGAACCCGCGTCGTGGCCAGGGCCCCAAGTCGGTCAACCCGCTGCCCATGACGACGTTTAGCGAGAGCGAGGAGGCCATCAACGAGCAGGAGATCCAGCAGCAAAAGTTTGCGGCGCACCAGCAGGCCCAGGCCCAGGCTCTTGCCCACGGCACCGACGACTTTGGCGCCGAGCGCCGCTGGTCCAAGCACGACGTCGAGGCGCACGCCGGTATCACGAAAAAGGTCGAAATGTGCATCACCGAAGAGGCACGTCGTCGTCGCAGCGCCGCGTCCGACAGCAACGACAGCATGGACATTATGGAGGCCATCCAGGGCGCACACCGCGGCAACTACTTTTTGACGCAGCAGCAGCAGAGCCAGCAGCAGGCGTCGGAGCCGTCGAGCGTGCCCTCGGCCACCACCGCGTCGCCCCTCGCCATGCACGCCTGGAACAGCACCAACGGTGCTCAGCTCGACAAGCGCGCCAGCCTCAAGAGCTCGCGGCGCTAGCACTTGCTTCTTTGCCTCTGCATCTGCACACTTTACACTGCACATTGATACCACATAAACGGCTACGGCGCTTTTGCTTTCCTTGTACTTTTATTGTTCTTTCTTGCGTTTTTGTCGTTTTTGTTTTCATGCTGTTTCCACCACGACCCATGCTAGCTGGTCTGATCATATACCTATTCGCTTTCAATTCATCGCATTGATTTACGGTTCCATGTTTGCTTGCCCGTGATTCGTACCGCTGCTCGATTGTGTATGCAGACCGACTGCCAACATCGGACAGACAACCACTGGCCGACACACGACGTGGATAAAGACTCGTCCATGCCAGGAAGAGTCCATTGATCTGCCGTCTGCTGGCCCAGGGCTACGGAGAAAGCCCGACGACAACGGAAAACGTCCGAGATCTGTTGCCCCACGATCATTTTGTGGTTTTTGCGCTTGAGGTGTCAGTGGCCGATCACGTCGCCCTTGAACACGGACTGCGCTCCGATGCCTCGCTCAAATTACGGCCTTTGACCCGCCTATTGCATGTGCATTTATGAAGCATATTGTCTGGAAGAGGCGGCCAGAACAAGCAAGAGGTATCGGAAACAAAAAGGGGCTACGCGAGGCGTGTGCGACACGAGGCCCCTCACGGCTGGCGGTGCCTCCCTTGCATGCATCGCCGAGGCCATGCAGCTTCAGCCCCGCCAGTTTCGGATAAGTGATCCAAAGGGTGATTGAGTGATCTAAAAAGAGCATCATTAGTCCGAGTGCGTCACTGTCCATCACACATATTTGATCGATAGTTGAGCACGAGCGATCAACGAGGCTTGTCGCAGCGACTCGGTTGAATTCACAAAGTAATGATAGCCCCTATACAATTTGCAAAATAAAAAAAAGACAAAAAACGACGAGTGTGAGATTTGAACTCACGCGTCCGAAGACATATGATTTCTAATCATACCCATTAGACCACTCTGGCAACTCGCCGTTATAATGTATGGCTCTTGTGGGGAATATATATGCTGCACACACTCTGTCTACAACATCCGTGATGCGAATCAATCACGAAACAATGACTGCGTCAATCCTTAATGACATCTTTCTGCTTCAAAATGAATTGAGAACGGCCGATCACGTGGCGATCGCGGGCCGCCGTCGTGGCGCGGCTGTCACCATCGCGGGAAGGCGCATCGGGCGTAGATGCCCCGTCAACAATAAACAGCTGCCTTCTGCATCTCGGGCCCTCATAGCCACTGAGCCTCTCCTTGCCTCTACAACCTAGCTCCAACCACCTGCATCACCACCTGCATCACCTCCCAATCACCACCCGATACCACCTGCATCGTTACCACAGCGCTGGACGCCGACCCGATTTCTTACATGCCCTGTCCCTCAGCCCGACGGCCGTGCTCGTCTCTGCCTTTAGTGCTTCCTCGACTCGACTCGACCTTTGACCAGTCTCGTCATCCTCCGACGGCCACCACCATAGAGTCCATCGTGGCCCTCGCCCAGGCCGGTGCCATTGGCATCGGCTCGTTCCTGCTTTCGTTTGTGCTCGGCCTCATTGGCATCCGCGCCACCGTCTTTGCCATTGCCGTCGGCATCCACATCCGCCACTCGGAGCTCGCCACGCGCATCGACCGCGAGTACCTGATCCCCATTGTCACCGACACCATGCCCGCCGCCGTGCACCGCCTCGAGACGTTCCTGCCCGCCATCCTGGTGCCCGGCAACGACCTCGCGTGGCCCGCGTGGATGCGCTACCCCGTCTTTGGCTTCGTCCTCGTGCCGAGCTTTGCCGGCAGCCTGTTCCTCGGCATGGTCGTGATCCGCCTCGTGCGCGACGCCACGGAACGCCACAACCGCGCCAAAGCAGCGAGCGCCAAGATCAACGCGTGGCAGGCGTCCCAAGAGTCCCAAGAGATGTCCCAAGAGATGTCCCAAGAGTCCCAAGAGATGTCACAAGAGATGTCTTGAGAGCCACTCGTGCAGCCTACCGGGCGCTGAGCGAGATTGGCCAAGTTCCGAGTTGCTGCCGGCCACGAGGCGTGAGAGGCGCCCGTTCGAGCCTGAGGGCATAGCCCTACGGTGGGCGGAGGATTACGACTTTGACAGCATCCATACGAGAATCAATACTTCAAAATACATGACAGTGCTAAAGAACGTGTTGATGCTAGCAGTATGCAAAGACCTGTACGCCGATACTCCGTAAAAAAAGCATAACAAGTGCGAGTAAGCCGCCGGCGATGGCCAAGCTACCGGCCTTAGAAAATCGTGCACCATCTTCCTGGCGCCCCGCGGCTCGTTGCCTCTGCTTCGGCTCCAGCGCGACTCAACTGACGTGCTCAATGACGCCTTCTGGTGAGACATGGGTCTTGGGCGGGAACCTCGTCGACAGGGCCGGGTTGACGTTGTGAGGCACACCCGGCATGTACCACGCGCGGTGGATCGGGCGTGTCCAACGTAGGCGTTCATTCGTCGACGAGCGAGATCTCGCTGGGTCCTGGCAGTCCAGCGTGGACGGGACGTCGCCTCGTCAGTTTCGAGTTTCAATGTCCGGGTGGGGCGGGTCCGGGGCGGGTCCGGGGCGGCTTGGTGCGCTGGGCACCTAGGCGGGCAACGCAGGGAACACGGGCGGGCCCGAGGCGTACGTGGAGACGGCGGTGCGTGCAGTCTTGTCAAAGGCGGCGCGGTCGGAGCGGTACTGGTCGGCGATCTGGGCCTCGAGCGGGTCGTCGGGGTTGGGCTCGGCGAGCAGGTTGCGCACGGCCTCGAGCACGCTGCGCACCGAGAACACGGGCTTCCAGTTGTCCGTCTTGAGCATGGACAGGCAGATGCTGCCGGCGGCGTCGTTGGTGACGTTGGGGTGGTAGATGCGTGTCGTAAAGCAGACGGCGGGCGCCTTGAAGGGGTAGTTGTCGCGCAGCACGACACGTACGCCAAACTGGCCGCCGTCGTAGACGGTGTCGGCAGGGCCACGCAGGGTGACGTTCCAAACGGTCATGTCGCCCTCGGACGCGAGCCGGACGGTCACGCCGTCGGGCGGGTTGGCCGTGCACTCGGCAAAGTCCTGGTCATTAGCAGACGTTGACGACAGACGTTGACGACAGTATTACGAGACACACCTTGGCAATGCGTTTCGACATGGTGGTGTTGTGCGTGGTATTCGGCGGTGATGCTGTGCGGTGATGTGTAGTTGGAGAGTTGAGATTTAGAAGCAAAGTGAGCCTCGAGGATAGAGGGGCACGAGCGGCCGTAGGTCATAATTGTGGAGACTTGGCCTCAGGGCACAAAACTGAACTGACTCGCCTAACTAAGTCCTGACCTTTGATTAGAGTGAACCTAGAACAAAGTGACTAGAACAGAGTGAATCTAGACAAAGTGATCTAGAACAGAGTGATCTAGAACAGAGTGAATCTAGAATAAAAATCCACAAAAGGTCACGTTCGATTGGAGGGACTTGGTTGGATACCTATCTTGCATCCCGGCAGCGCCTTCCTCGTCATCCGAGCTTGGTACCACTTTCTCGTGGCACGGACGCTCCTTCTTTTTGGAGAACCTTGTGAAAAGGGAAGCCGCGTAGCACTTGATCAACGGCAGGTCAAGTCGTGCGGTACCCCCTTGATGAGCAGTCACTGCTGCTGTAAGTGCTAGCTCAGCTAGTCCATCTGCGACAGGCCCCACATTAACCGACGACGCCCCACCGCCGGCCAGGGCTCCGACCTCCTGAGCGTCTGGACGCTCGACTCTGCCACTGCACGACACCGCTGACAGCCACCACCACCCACGACATCACTCTACACTCTCACCATGAGCGGCCTGCAGGACCCGGCCATTGGGGCGGCGTACGATGCGGTGCGCGACGACAAGAATGCCGTCAACTGGCTGATGCTGGGCGACGTGCCCGACAAGAAGGGCGTGCTCGGTCTGCTCGCGACGGGCACCGGCGGCCTTGCCGAGCTGGCCAGCAAGCTCGACGACGGCCAGGCGCAGTACGGCTACGCGCGCGTGGAGTACGCCAACGACTCGGAGTCGACGCGCGTCAAGTTTATCCTCGTCGTCTGGATCGGGCCCAACACGCGCGTGATGCGCAAGGCGCGCGTCAGCATCGAGGCCGGTGAGGTCAAGAATGTCCTGCGCCACCACAGTATCCAGGTCGACGTGCACGACCGCACCGCCGATCTCGTCGAGGCCGACATTGTCGCGCGCCTGCGCAAGGCCGGCGGCGCCGACTACAACGGCGGGCGGGGCTAGTCGCGCCGAGAAAACGAGCCATAAATATATTTATACAATTGGGAGGCGTTTTGCAGCGTTCCGCCAGTGCTTGTGGTGTTGGTTGGTGTTGGGTGCTTGGGATACAGTACAGCGTCTGCATCTGGAATCAAGTCATCACGTCTGTCGTGCCAGTGCGTGAAATCGTGGTAAATTCAGTGCATGCAACCAAGCAGATCCAACCTGCAACACCTCGAAAGAAGGAGAAAAAAGGAAGAAAAAGAATGAAAAAGAAAAGAAGCAAAAAAAGCAGTGGTATGGTGGACGGAGGCTAGGCGACGGGATCGAGCATCTCCGTGTCCGACGCCCCAGCCTGCTCGTCTTCTTCGGCCTCTTCTTCGGCTTCGTCTTCTTCGGCTTCGTCTTCTTCAGCCTCTTCGTCTTCTTCGGCCTCGTCTTCTTCGGCCTCCTCGCCTTCTTCGTCGTCTTCGTCCTCGTCTTCACCCTCCTCGCCTTCCTCGACCTCGCCCTCAACCTCTTCACCCTCCTCGCCCTCCTCGCCCTCGTCTTCCTCGTCTTCCTCCTCCTCCTCCTCATCATCCTCCTCGTCATCCTCGTCGTCGCCCAGCTCTTCGCCCTCGTCCTCGTCCTCGTCAATCACCGTGTCGTCGCCGTGCCCCGACACCATGGCCGTGTCGCCCTCGTCTTCTTCCTCGTCGTCGCCCTCGTCCTCCTCCTCGTCCTCCTCCACGTCAGACTCCTCGGCCTCGTCGTGGTCCAGCGTCTCGTCCGCGCCAATCGTCTCGTCGGGGTCCAGCGTCTCGTCGCCCATTGCCTCGTCCGCCATGGTCATATCCGCAAGCGTATCGTCGGCAAGAGCGTCGGCGTCGTCGGCGTCCTCAACATCAACGTCAACATCGTCAACATCAACATCAACATCGACATCGTCGACATCAGACTTGTCGGCCTCCTCCTCCTCCTCGTCGTCGGCCTCGTCGTCGCCGTCGCTGCTGCCTGCCTCTGACCCGTCGCCACGCCGAAGGTTCGGAAAGAGCATCGACGCCGGTGCATTGTCCTCATAGTCTGCCGGCACATCGCTAAGCTCGCTGTCGTCGTCGTCCAGCCCGTAGCCCCCCCCCGCATCGCGCATCGCCTCGTCCGCGTCCGTGTCCAGCGTCCCGACACGCGCCCGGTCCTCGCTCACGTGCCGGCTCTTGCTGCGCGTCCGCCGCTTCGTCGCGTCATTGTCGCTGCCCTCCTTGCTCTCGCTGCCGCGGTCTGGCCCGCCGCCTGCCTCACCGTCACGGTCGCGGTCACGGTCACGGTCGTCGCCGCCACGCCGCGCGCTCGATGTCGACCCGAGACGCGACGAGCGACGGCCCAGGTTGCCGGTCGTGTCCGTCGCACGCCGCGACAACGTGCCCGGCCCGCCCTGGCCCTGTGCGTCGCCGGTGCCCGTGTGCCCCGCCTTGGCCAGCAGCTCGCCCAGGATGGCCGTCGCCTGCTCGGCCTTGCGCAGAATATCCGGCCGACGCACGCCCAGGAACCGCGGGCGCTTGTAGACGGCGTCGCTGCCGATGCCCGAGCCGATGCCCGAGCCGATGCCCGAGCCGACGCGTTCCATGACACCGGCGCCGAGCCCGACCTCGGAGCCGTACCCATTGTCGCGGTCGGACAGCAGGTTAAACGACTTCATGAGCGCCTCGGTCGTCTCCGACTTGGCCTTTTTGGCGCGGTCGGCGGCCTCGGCCTCGAGGCGGAGGTGGCGGTGCTTGGCCTCGACAATGGCGGCCGGGTCGCCGCCCGGCAGGGTGCGTGCGACCTCGGTGAAGAGGACGCTGTAGCAGTCGCTGACGAGGTCGTCAATGGGCGACGACTTGCTCATGCCGACGTTGAGCTTCTTCATCTCGACCGTTTCGCGCATGGCGGACAGCGCGCGGTGGTCGACGTCGGGCCGTGCGACCCATTCGTTGATGCGGTCGGCGAAAATGTCAAACTCTTCGTGCGGCAGGTTCTTGAAGGCGGCAATGTCGGCGTCGTGCGGAATGTTGTAGTGGGCGCGCACGAGGCGCACGTACTGGGCGACGCACGACTGCCACAGCTCGGTAAAGTGGTAAAAGTCGGCCGACTTTTTGCGGATGCGGCGCAAGAGTGCCTCGAGGTTGAGGCGGTCGTCGAGCACGACGAGCAGGCGTGTCATGAAGCGGATGTAGAGCTCGGTGAAGACGTGGTGGCGCCCCGGGCGCTCGGCGTCGCACTTCCACACGTTCATGACCATGGTCTTGGTGAACATGCTCTCGCGCAGCACGGCAAACGCAGCCCTGGCTTTTTCAACGCGCACGGACGAGGGCGTCACCGCGTCTGTCGTCGTCGTCGTCTCCGGTTCCGTCTTGACCTCGGGCTTGTCGACCTCCTCGGCCTCCGTCATCTTGACCTCGTCAACCATTGCATCGCCGGCCTCGCGTCGCTCGGCAGGCTTGTCCATTGCATCGCCGGCCTCGCTTCGCTCGACCGCCTCGCTTCGCTCGACCGCCTCGCCGACCAACGCCTCATCCGCGACGAGGTCACAATCGGCAAAAAGAATGCGTGCCTGGCGGATAATCATGCGGTGCTGCCAGTTGGACTTGTCCTTGTCGCGCAGGTGCTTGATGCTCTTCACGATAAAGTCGTCCCAGGCGCTTGGTGTCGGCACGGCCACGGACGCGCCACGGCCGAGGGCGCAGGGCTGGCGCTGCAAAATGTCGGCGGCGGCCTGGGTCGCGAGGTCGCCACGGCGCACGAGCTTGTCGACGACGGTGAGCATCTTGTAGTGCGGCTCGAGGATGGGCGCCTGGCCGTGGCGCGGTTTGGGCAGGAGGCCGACGACGGCGATGCTGCGTTCGAGGGCACGCACGACGTCGGCGACGCCAGGCTGGGCGGCGCGTTCGCGGGCGTCGAGCGAGTCGGGCGCCGTTTGGAACATTTTCCACACGCACTTGGACAGCAGGTACGCGCTCCGCCAGTCCTTGGGCCGGTGCGCGAGGGCGCGACGGAAGAGGGCGGCGGCGTACTTGGCGACCATGTAGGCGCTCATCTGCAGCTGGGGCTTGGAGTAGGGCCGCAGCGTGTCGGGCGTGACCTGCCATCGCTCAAAGTCGGCGTGCTGGAAGGCGTCGCCGGCAAACGGTTCGCGGCTGCTCGAGTACATGCGCAGGCCAAACTGGTAGTAGAGGTCGTGGACGGTGTCGGTACTGGCATCAGTGTCGGAACTGCCCAGGAGGTAGGACAGCGCCAGGGTATAACAGTGGATGGCGTTGCGCTGGTGCTTGACGAGGTCGGCGCGGTCCTTGTTCATCTTTTCGGCGGACCAGAGGACCATTTCCTCAACGTCGTAGTCGAAGCACTCGGCGAGGCGGAACCAGGCGTCCCAGCGTGTCGGCGTGAGCTGGAGCTGGAGACGCAGGTACTGCGCGCCGACCCGCAGGTCGTCGGTAGCGCCTGGTGTCTGGCGGCGGTTGAGGTCGACGCCCTTGAACTTGGTGAGGGCGACCATGCCGAGCAGGAAGAACCAGCCGTTGCGTGCGAGCTCGGCGTCGGGCGTCGTTGCGGTGACGGTGTCGAGCTCGGCGGCGCCCTTCCACGCCTGGTACAGACGCACGGGGTTGATGGGCCGGCGCAGGTACTCGGTAAAGTAGCGCAGGTTGTGAATCATTTGCGTCGTCGACTTGGTCTGGCCAATGGCCTGCTGCATGCTCTCAATCGTCGCCTTGAGGTCCGACTTGAGCAGCTCCTTCATCGGCAGGGCGGCCGCGAGCGCGAGCACCTTGTCGACGAGCGCGAGCGCCACCTTGCGGTCGAGCTTGTCGGGCGTGCAGTGGTGCTCGTCGACGGCGTGCAGGCCGAGCTTGAGGCCGTGCAGGTCGTAGAGGACCTGGGCCAGGTACCCCTCGGCGTCGGGCTGTGCCGGCATCCGCAGCAGCTCGGCACGTGCGAGCCGGAGAAAGATTTTGTTGGACGCCTTGCAGTACTTGCGCGCCCCAAGTGCACCGTGCACCGCGTCCAACAGGCCGGCCAGTGCCGAGTCCGTCCTCTCAGTAGCAGACTTGTCCGAATCACGCAGTCCGGCCTTGACGACGAGGTAAAAGAGGCTCCAGACGCGCACGTGCATGTCGCGCAGCTTGGCGACAAAGGCGGCGTGCGTGGCCGAGCTCGACGCGGCCGGTGCCAGGCCGAGACGGACCTCGTCGTCGTGCAGCGCGGCGGCATGCAGCATCCCGGCGACGCCTGCCAGGGCCACGGCGGCCTCGCGCACGTGTGCGTCGTCGAGCACGTCAAAGACGTCGGCGCCGTTGACGGCCAGGTGCAGCGCGTGCACGAGCGCCTCGTCGAGCGTCTTGAGCAGCTGCATGTGCGCCTTTTCCCTCTCTCGGTCTTTGCCCTCGGCCCCCATCTCGTCGGCCATCATGGCGAGGCAGCGCAGGTGGCACGACAGAACCTTGGACGGGTAGTCAATGGCCCGGTACGCGTCGGCGAGGCGCGTCCACAGAAACACGCGCAGGTCCATGCTGCTGCCGTCGAGGAATCGCCAGACATCGCGCAGCTCGGGCGTCGCACACGCCTCGATTGGGCGTGGTTCCTCGCTTTCTTTGCCCTCGACCGCCTCGTCAACGGCGACGGCCACGGACTGGGCATTCAGCACGGGCTCGAGCTTGTCAATGACGGCCAGTGGGTCCTGCAGCTCCTCGCGGAACAGCGACAGGATAAAGTCCATTGACGTCAGCTTGCTAATCTCGCGGTCCGCCGCCTCGCCCGACAGCTCCGTCATCACGCTGCTATTGGGCAGCACGACGCGTGTCTCGCCCGTCTCGCCCGTCTCGCCCGTCGTCTCCGATGCATTGACGGCCTGTCGCAGGCTCTCCCAGCACGCCAAAACGTGCTCGCGTGGGACACCGGGTGCCAGCGTCGTCGACCACACCGAGGCCCATAAAAAGCGGAGCCTCATGGCACTGTCCAGACCATCTGGACCATCTGGAACCACACGCGCCATGTCGCTGGCAAGCCGGGCCCAGCGGTCGAGACGCGTGCGTGTGAGCTGCCGGACATTTCTCTCGTCGTTGTTGTTGTTGTTGTCGCCGTCGCCGTCGCCGCTGGACGCGTCGGGCGAGGCCATTGGATCGTACATGTCAATGTACAGCTCAAACACCATTTGGGCGAGCCGGCGCGTCTCGTCGTCGACCGTCTGGCGCGAAAAGACGGCGTCGTGCACCTGGGCGTACAGCTGCGCGTCAAACGCATTGACCATGTGCACGACGACGCGCTTCAGCGACCCCGGCCACGTCAGTACCGCGTAGCTCCGGGCCACGGCGGCCACAAAACCGACGACGACCTCCTGCAGCGTCGACCAGCCCCCGTTTGTGCCCGCCACAAACGCGTGCAGCCCGCTGCGCTCGTCGAGCGGCGCGCAGTCGTGTGTCGCCGTGTGGCCCGCGCGCGTGCGCTCCAGAAACGCCTCCAGGCCGAGCGCCGGCGTGTCTTTTTTGCTCAGCAAAATCTTGGCCCGGTCGTCGCGGTACGCCGTCACCAGCACCGCGTGCAGGTCCGCTGCGCCGGGTACGTCCACCTTGGCCGCCCGGTCGCCCGTCGCGCCCAGTGCCGCGTCGAGCTGCCCAAACACCGCCGGCACGTGACACCCCAGCTGCTCCAGTGCCAGTCGCACCTGCTCCAGAAGCCGTCGGTCCGCCCACGTGACCGCCTCCACTTGCTCGGCCACCGCCGCACTGCCGTCGCCAGGACCCTCGGCCAGCGTCTCGCGTCGCCGGATCCGTTTGCTCCGCTTCGTGTCCGCCTCGTCGGGACCCGTCTCGCCAGTGCCAGTGCCGTGGCCAGTGCCGTGGCCGTGGCCATGGCCAGGGCCATTTTCGAGCCCGGCCACCGACTGCGACCGCTTGCGTGACTCGCCCTCTGTCGGTGTCGCCACCTCCGTCGCCAGTTCGTGCTCGTCCTCTGCTGTCGCCACCGGCTCGTCCTCTGCCGTCGGCTCGTCCTCGGCCGCCACCGCCGCCTGCTCATGCCGCTCATGCCGCTCGTGCCGCTCATGCTGCTCGTGCTCGTTCTGTCGTGCCTCGGCCTCTTGCGCCGCCAGCTGGCCGTCCAGTTCCTCCTGCAAGAGTTCGTGCTCGTCGGCCATGGGCGGTGCGTCAAACCGGACCGCCTTGCCCGACAGCCCGTGCGTCGCCACCGCCTCCATCAGCGCCGTGCCCAAGCTCGTCCACGACGCCTCGTCGAACCGGATCGTAATGCAGCGGTCGGTTTCGTTTTTTTCTGTTGTCGTTGTCGTTTTTGTCGACGGCAGCCAGGGCAGAGGATCGAGGTACCGCTTCAGTGTCTCGGCCACCTCCTGTCGCAGGTACGGCGCCATGCTCGGGTGCGTCAGCGCCATGTCGTCGGCCAGTCGCTGCAGCTCGTTGTGCAGCTGCTCGCCGGCAAACCCCTCGGCCAGCGACGGCGGACTGACCTCGACGACGGCCGGGTCGTCGTCCAGCTCAATGGCCGCCTCCAGGCAGTACCGCCCAATACGCGCGCTCCGGAGAAACTGGGCCACGCGCGCCGTGCGTCGCCACAGCTCTGCGTCCGACGGGTCGCGGTCGAGTGCCGCCGTAAAGTCGCAGACGGCCGTCCGTGCATCGTCGACCGACGCTGGCTCCGCGAATACCCGTCCGCTCGTGTCGCCCGCCTGTCGCTGCACGCGGCCCTTGTGCCGCACCGTATCCAGCAGAAACTGCCCGTGGTTCTTGTAGGCAATGTAGTACGCCTGCACCAGGCTGCTGCCCGCCTCGTCAAGCACCGGCTGCTCCAGCGACCCGAGCAGTGGCGCGCCAGGTGTGCCGCTGTGCTTCTCGGCACGCTCATAGTCCGTCGCCGCCTCGGGGTACTGGAAGATGCTCGACTGGAACAGCACCCGGTACGCGTCCGACGCCGCCGCGTACGACGAGGGGCCCTGTGCGTGGTGCTTGAGCGCCGTCTGGTACCGCTTCAAAGCATCGTCAATCTTCAATTAGCGTCGACTCACGCTGGTCTTCCGAACCAAACACACCTGGATGCGCCGCGTCACCTCGGCCTCGTCTTCCACATTGTCCTCGGGCTCGACATTGATTGCCACAAAGGCCGGCTGCCAGTCAGTTAGTCAGTCCAAAGACATCTAGACCTTTCGCACCATCGTTGCAGTCAAGAACCCGCATGCGTCGCAATGGCGTTTCCAGTAGCTGGTCGTATGCTTTCGATGCTCGTGTCAATCGCGCGGTGTCAATCGCGCGCGTTCGTCGTCTGCGTCGTCGTCGGCGTCGTCGTCGTGTGTGGTCGTCGGCACGTCGCTGCCTACTGCCTGTCGGACCGCGTACTGGGCAGGAGACGCGATGCTGTCCATCAAACTGCACCGCCACACATGCCAGGAACGAAAGAGCGACCACGGGTGGGTATTGTGGCTGATGGGTGGGTCCAAGTAATATATATTTACATAAATAAATAATAATAAATAAATAATTTACAGGGGTCGTCGCTAGCGTCTACCGCGTAAACAGAGCACCGAGCTCGATGGTCGAACTGCAAGGGGCCACATTGACAGCACACGATACACCGCCGTCGCCGTCCTGCGACGCCACACAGCTTCGCTGCCACGCACCATCGAACGTCCGACGACCGACCGCCCGACCGCGACCGACCTCCCTCTCTTCGTCTAGTCTCGTCTCGTCTCTCCATCTCTCTCGTCTCGTCTCTCTCGTCTCGTCTCTCGTCTCTCCATCACTTGGAGCGACATCACAATGGTGGCCCCCGCCGTTCCCGAGTACGCTGCCCGGCCTGATCGTTCCATGACCCCGCTGACAGCCTAGGATCGTGGAGGAGGAGCTCCACGAGTCGGTCGACAGCCGCACCGAGCAGCTCATGGCGCTGCGCGAACTCGGCCCGCCCGACCTCGTCCACCTCGTCAAGCAGCCCGCCCGCGGCGGCCGTCCGGTGCGTCTCCTCGCCTAGACTTCAAAGCAGACCAGCTAACCTTTAGATGGGCGTCTACCACCACGTCACGGGCGTCGACGCGTCGTCGTCGGCCAGCCTCGCGGCCTACATCAACACCCTGACGTACCGCGAGCCCGGCGCGGCCGCCACCGCCAAAATCACAGAGGGCCTCTACTGCTGCTACAACGCCCTCTCGCGCCTCGACATGCGCGTCCACGTGACCATCCCCGGCACCGTCAAGAGCTACTTTGTCGACGAGCGCGGCGAGATGAAGCCCGCCAGCGACGACCTGTGGCTCGAGACGTACCTGTGCAGCGTCCTGCGCGCCTACGCCTACGCCGACGACGGCAGCGGCGAGACAATACGCAAGATTATGGGCGTCCGTCGCTTCAACCCCGTCACCAGCACCGAGACCGAGCACCGCTTCCTCAGCGCCGCCGAGCAGCTCTTTTTCCGAGGTGCGTCTTTTTCGTTTTGTCTCATGCACCGACTAACCCACAGGCTGGCAACTTGGCTCCGACTCGACGGTCCAGGTGCCGACGGTCGTGTCGAACCACCTGGTCAGCGGCCTGCTCAAGTACTTTGAGACGACGGGCCGCTACGCCTCCGGCATCAACCTCTTCCAGAAACTGCAGTCGCAAAACGTCGAGGTCGCCTCGCTGCTCGCCAAGGTCCTCTTCATGGGCAACGAGGAGGTCGAGGGCGTGCGCGTCCTCTACGAGGCCCTGAAGAAGGAGCCGATGGACTATGTCATGCTCGACACCCAGGCCAGTTTTTTGCTGCGCAAGGCGCGCACCGCCGCCACGCCCGACCAGCGCGACGAGCGTCTGCGCCTCGCCCTCGGCTGCGCCGACCGCAGCACCACGGCCGCCCCCAGCGAGTTTGGCACCTGGGCGCGCCTCGCCGAGGTCTACGTCGCGCAGGAGGACTGGGAGAATGCGCTGACCATTCTCAACTCGTGCCCCATGTTCACCTACCAGGACAAGGACGCGCCCATCATGCCCGAGCCCAAGGAGGTCACGCTGCCCATCCTGCCCGAGACACGCCTCGACGAAATCGACAGCGAGATGGAGCAGCGCTTCAACGAACAGGTCGACCCCAGCCTGCTCAACCTGCGCGCGTCCGCGTACCGCGGCACCTTTAAGCACGCCTACAACATCCTGACCGAGATGACGGCCAAGATTGGCTGGGACCAGCTGCTCAAGATCCGGAGCAACGTGTTTGTCATGGAGGACGAGTACCGCACAGAACGCAAGGACGTCGGGCCCGAGGTCCCGCCAAAAGACGACAAAGACGACAAAGACGACAAAGACGACGCAAACGCCAGCACGGACGCCATCCGCGACGCTTCGGCCCGGCCCAGCTCGGAAAAGGAAGAGGCTGATGCCGACGACGCCGACTCGGACGCCGAATCGGAGATTCTCGAGGCCGACGGTACAGTGTCGCCCGTCAAGGTCGAGAAGCCGGTGCACACGGCCGACGCGGGCGACAAGGCCGAGGCCGAGGCCAACGCGGCGCCCGGGTCCGAAGAGTACCTGTCCAAGCTGAACAACAAGCGGCTGTGCGAGCGCTGGCTCGACAGCCTGTTCATGGTACTGTACGAGGACCTGCGCGTCTACACCATCTGGCGCACGCAAATGGCGCAGTACCGCGCGCAGTCGATGCAGTACAAGAAGTCGGCCGAGGAGTGGGAGATTCTGGGCAGCCTGGCCGAGCGCCTGCAGCACGAGGCCGAGGCCGTCGAGGCGTACCGCGCGTGCCTCTCGCTGCGCTTCAGCCCGCGCGCGCTCTCGGGCATCCTGCGCTCCATCAAGAAGATGCGTGGCGCGTCGCAGGAGACGGTCGGCGCCCTGATTCGCCTCGTCACGTGGCAGTACCGCTGGTACAGTGGCTTCTCGCCGGAGCTGCTGCACGCCGTGCGCGCCCTCATCGAGGACGAGGGCGGCGTCAAGGTCGGCAGCCTCATCCAGGCCACCAACCTGCCGCAGCACGTGCTCGACCTGACCCACCACTACGCCGCCCTGTGCGCCACCTTCCACAGCTCCGGCACCGAAGGCTAGTTAAGGACGGCGTCCGAGCTGCGCTGGTCGCGCCAGCTGTCGGTCACCGAGGTCGCCGAGGTCGCCGAGGCCTCGCCGGCCGGCAGGGTCACCATCGCCGCCTCGCCGGCCTTGTACACTCCGGCCGGTCGTGCTCGCTAGTTGTCTGTCTCGTGTTCAACGTCTGTCTCTTAGGGCAGCTAGATAAAAGTGGGGCTGATCGTCTCTTTCGTGTTGTTGAATCTATTGCGTTGTTGTTGAAGATTGCGACGATACGTTCTGTCACGCGCGTTTAATGTAAAAGTGTATTGACGGTGCGTGTGCCCGTCGTCTAGTCCCAAACTCCTAGTGCTATGATGTGGGCATGTGCCATAAAAGACAGAACGAAGACAGAAAGAAAGAAGACAGAAAGAAGAAAAAGAAAACAGAAAGAAAGAAGACAGAAAAAAGAAAACCGCCGGTCGCTGGGCTTGGGCTGCGTGAGCCGGCCGTAGCTAGATGCTGAAACAGAGCAAAAGACAAGATGACAAAGGAAATTTGCTGGCGCGCACCGACGATCCGCGAAGCAGAAACAAAAACAATGGTCGTCAGTCATGCTGTGGAACGAAATGTCTGGGGAAATCGTGTGAAAACGAAGAAAAGAAAACGAAGAAAAGAAAACGAAGAAAAGAAAACGAAGAAAACGAAGATGGGTATGAAATAAACAAGAGGTCACCGCCAGAGGCAACACTAGAGCTCCGTCGGCCGGCGCTCGCGACGGCGGCCAAACATTGCGCCCTTGCGGTTGGGGACGGTGTGCGCGGCTGCGTCGCCATGCTGCGAACTGTCCATGACCTCGCGGCCACCGACGGCCTCGGCGTCGACGGACGCCGCGGCGGCGCGCGCGGCCTCGTTGGCGACCTCTTTAAAGGCGTCGCGGTGCTCGCGGCGTTTCTCCTCGATGCTCTCCTGGCTGAGGTGCCCGAACCCGTTGCGCCGTCGAAAGGTCGCCTCCATCAGCATGTTGCAGTCCAAGAGGCGGCGCGGAAACGCCTGCACAACGCCAAACATCTCCATAGGATCGGCGACTGCGCGGATCTCCGGCTCGCCAAGCTTGAAAATGGCCAGGGCCACGCGGAACAGCGTCTTGCTGCCCTCGTAAAAGAAAATGTCCCACACGCGCAGCGTCGACTCGATTGGCAGCGTCCCGATGAAGCACGACATGAACCAGGCCGTCATGCACAGCGTAATGGGCGGCAGCCGGTCGCCCAGCGCCGCCGCCGGCACGTCGTTGGACCGGCCGCCGAGCTTGGGGAGTTTCATCTTGCGCCCCAGCGTGCCGTGCCGCGGCGTCTCCGGCCGTGCCGGCGCTGCGTCCTCGAGGTCGCCGCCAATCTTGGCCCATACGCTCGGCAGCGACTCCTGCATCGCCGCCATCAGCACGCCCAAGTCCACCTTGGAGCCCTCGAGCGACAGCTCGTGCGTGCCCGGCAGGAAAATGCGCGTAATCACGTTGAGCAGCCAGAAGCAGTGCTCCTCCGTCTCGACAAACAGCAGCAGCAGGCCTGCCAAGAAGTTGAGGCTCTGGCAGTACCCGATGCGTGGGTTGTAGATGGAAAAGGCCAGCAGCACGCGCCGCAGCTTCGACACAATGACGGGCTCGTCGGCGCGGTTCGCCGTGATGTCGGCCACGCCCTCGGGCTTGCCGTCGTCGCCGTGCCCGGGCTGGAACTCGCCGCTGAACTGGAAGCGCACGTTGTCGGGGAAGGTCCGGTGCAGGTCGCGCTCAATGGCCTCAATGTCGACAGCCTTGGCCTCGCCGCCGCGCGCGCGGCCCACCAGCTTGTCGTAGATGCCGGGGTGTTTGGCCACAATGCTGGGGCCGCCGGCGTAGTAGAACCAGGCGGCGCCGCGCCATTCGGGCGGGATGCCTTTGCGGATGAAACGCTTCGTCTTGACGCTCGGTGCCGGGAAGCGTGTTGGGTTCTCGGTGATCATGCCCGAGTCGCGCAGGTACTGAACCCACTTGCGGCGGCGCCGGCCAATGTACTCGGTGTACGGGCCGTTCCACGTGTCGTACTGCTCGCGCGAAATGTACTGGTTGTGTTTGCGGAAGCCGTAGCGGTCGCGCATCGCCGGGTCGTCGGGTTCGTTGTGGGCGCGTGCAAACAGCGACGTCGACTTGGCCGTGCTCGGGCGGCTGTTGGCGGGCGACGGGATCTGCGGCGACGGCAGCGGCGACGGCGGCGACGGCAGCGGCGACAGGTGGTCGCCGCCCGCGCTCTCGTCCTCGGCGAGCATTTTGGCCGAGTCGCGCTTCTCCTTGGCGTCGTCGAAATCGCTATTGGGCGCAAGCAGCGAGCGCTGCAGTGTGTCGATTGTGTCAACTGTGTCGATTGGGTCGACTGGGTCGACTGGGTTGACGACGGCGCGCGGCGTCGGCAGGGCCGACTCGTCAATCGCCGTGTTCTGGTGCGCCGCAGTGGGCAGCAGGACGAGGTGGCCCGTCATGGCGGCCAGCATTTGCGAGCCAATCGTTTCAGCGCCCAGGGGTGACGGGGGGGGCATTTCCTGGCGTGACGAGCTGCCGCTGCGGCTCGATTCACTAATCGGGCTAACGCCCTCGTCGCCGGAATCCACTGCGTCCGGCTCGTCATTCGGCCCGTCGTTGTCCTCAGCGCCAGTGGAGTCACCAAAACCCCTTTCATACATGCCCATAACATCGTCGACGCTAAGGCCTTCATCAGCCCCAGCAGCGGCGTTGGTGAACCAGGCGAGAGACGCGCGAGTGCTAATGCCGGCCATGAAGCTGCCGCGCAGAGAGTCCGTATCCAGCCCGTTCCCGGGCGTCTGCCCCGTCTGCACCGTCAGCTCAGGACGGTGGTGCGACCGGGCGCCTTCGCCTTCGTTGGTGCGCGTCGGCGACGGGTCGCGCAGGTGCGGCAGGCTGATGGATGGCGTGAGAGTCGAGGCGGTGCTGCTGGCCGTCGGCATGGCCTGTCCGCCCGTGCCGTTGCTCCCGGCGCTGTCGGTCCGGCGGTACGCCAGGGGCGGGCGCGGGATGCCGGGCGAGAGTATGGCGAGGTTGGGTGCCGTGTTGGACGGCTTGAGGCGGCCTGGTCGCGGGTGGTCGTTGTGGGCGGCCGAGGCGTAGGTCGACGAGGACTGGTTGGACGATGCCGACAGGCCACGGCCGCGTTCACGCGGCCACGAGGGCGCGGGCAGAGCGGCCGTGTTGTCCGTGGCGGCCGTGTTGTGCGTGTTGTGCGTGTTGTGCGTGTTGTGCACCGGGTTCTCAAAGAGCGTGGGCTCTGGCTGGCGCAGCCGGGGCCCGGTGGCCGAGCTATCGCGCAGCGGCTGTTTGATGCTGGGCTGCCGCGGTCGGGAAAAGTTGCCGACAATCATGGCGCCGGGGGCTCCAGGCGGAGGCGGCGTGGCGATCTTGGTGATCTTGGCGTCCGTCTGCGGTATGGGCGGCGGTGGCGGCGGTGGGTGTGGAACGGCCGAGGCGTAGGGCAGCTGCGGATGCAGGGCGTCGGCACGGCTCTCGAGGGCGAGCGTGGTCGACTCTGACTCTTCGGTCGACGTCGACGAGCGCTGTGGTGTTGGGTCGGGGACGATAAAGGGGTGAGACGAGAGACCCGCAAAACGAGGTGCAGAAGACGAAGAAGTCGATGGAGACCGGCGGATGGTTTTGGACTTGGTCTTGGTTTTGGTCTTGTCCCATCCAAAGGACGGTGAAATTGGGCTTGTCGGTGCGGTCGATGCGGTCGAAAAGGCAGTGGACGCCACGGAGGTGTGTACCGACGAGAGCGCGGCCGGGGCTGTGACGGCAGACGAGCTGGCGTAGCTGTAGACGTTGGCGCCGTGGGCGAGCGAGGCCCAACGGGGCGAGACGGGCGACGCAAACGCCGTCGATCCTGCAGAGCTGTCGTGTGTTTTGTAGGCGGCGTGCGCGCTGTCAATGTCGTCAATGTCGCCGATGTCGTCGGCGTCGTCGACGTCGTCGTAGCTGTCGTCAAAGTGGAACTTGTTGGACTGTGGTGTGTACGAAGCACAGGATGCATAGGGTGCGTATGGCGTGTGAGCAGAGCGAGGCGAGCTCAGGGCACGGCCGGTCGAGGTTCCTTTGCCGGTGGTACTGGTGCCGGCGCTGACGTTGCTGTTGTTGTTGCTGCGCGAGTGGCCCGGGACCTGGGCTTGGGCTTGGGCCAGGGCTTGGGCTTGGGCTTGGGCCTGGGCTTGGTAGAGAGCTGGAGATTGGGATGTGGATTGGGATGAAAGGTCCAGGGGCTCGCTATCGGAGGCAGCATCGTCGTGTTTCGTCGTGGGGTAGTGCTGCCGCAGGCGGCCCGCATAGAGTCCAAAGTCACGGTTGCGCGGGCTTCGCTGGCGGCGGAAGGATGTCGCGGTGGGCGAGGGCGCGGCGGAGTGGCCAGGGCCGTCTATGTCGGCAGCATAGGCCGCATCGTCGTGCTCCTGGAAGGCCATGTTCGTCGGTGAGCCCGTGGTGCAAGCACCATGGTGGCCGAGCGCGGTGGCAGGCCGATTGAAAGGGCGTGGCAGTGGTCGGGTGTGTGTGTTTGTTGCAATCTTCTGCTGCTGAGACGGATGCACTCCTATGTGTGGCGAGACGAAACAGGTCGAAAGGGAGGAAAGAAGCGTGTGTGCCTAGTGGCGGGTGGAAATCGCGAATGTTTTATGATCCGGGCAGGACCGCCTGCATTGTTTCCCAGCGCGGTGCACCCGTCGTTCTTTCTTTTGTTGACGCCCGTCGTTAAATCCGTAGTTTTGATTTTTCACGGCCTATTTTTCACGTTCTTTCCTGATCCATGCATTCTGCCGCTTCATTCTTTGTTTTATCGAATTTTCCATTTCCATGTGTTGACTTTCAGGGGTGCGCAAGCCGCAGGAGCGAATGGCTCAAGGGCAGTAGCGCTCGCTACACTCGCACCCGCACCTTCCATGCGCCCATGTCGACGCGTGATATGAGCGCGTTTAGTGCCGCAGGCTAGTGGCTCTTTGGGTGATTCGTTGGTCTGGGTGCAGTTGGTTGCTTTTCGATGCTACGTTTGGGCCATCACGCCTCGATCCGCCATGCTCATCTTGAAATGGAACGGCTCTGGCACGGAGGCCCGGGAACGCAATCTGCTCGATGGGGTGGCTGCGCTGGCGAAACAAGGCACATCGAGCCATCGTACGGATACCCCGTACTCACTACGTCAGGCGCTGGTCAGGACAGGCATGTCGGTACATGAGCATTGTCTGGGGGTTATAGTTTGTATTATATTTAGAATAAAATTAGATAAATAAGATCTCGTTTGCAGCAGGTGCAACCACGCACAAGCTGACGCGAACGGTGCACGGCAGAAGCGCACAGGAAGGCGCGAGGTCGCCGTGTCCGGTTCTCGTCTGCAAATAATATATACAATGGCATGAGGACGAGCCGGCGCAGCGCGAAAAGGGGCAAGGCGATGCACGTTTAAATACAACGTCTGGCAGGTGCGTCCCACGATAGTGCAGGACCAGTCGTGATGGTGGGCGGCACCTGCCGTTTCTCGATTTCGTCGCCCATGTCGAAGGAAGGACCAGCTGCAGGGTGGTTATGAGGATGGGCAGGAGCTACTGCAGCCGTGCAGCGAGGCCAACAGCGTGGCGTGGCCAAACGACGCGGCGTCGAAGCGACAGCCTGGACAGGCTGGCCAGCGCAAAGACAGCGATGCCACACAGACGCGCTGCGACAAGATACAGTGCGACTAAATATTTAGGCGTGGGCAGGGCGGCGGCGGATGTTTCACGTTGCGGATCGCTTCTCTTGGCCCATGTATTTTTTGGGTTTTCTGGAACTATTTGAAATAAGTGTAAATATAAATATAAATACATGGGGCAGCTGTGCGGAAACTGTACAGAGAAAGTAGAATAAGATGCCTTGTGACGCAGTTGTGAGGGTGAGTCGGCATGTCGAGTGCTGTTCTGGTGCGGTTATATTTACGGAGTATATTTATTGCTTTGGTCGTGCCTTTTGCTCGACTTTCTGGAGCAGGCAAACGAGCGGCGATGGCGTTTGGTAGCCGAAAAGGGGGCGATTTCATTGGCCAATTGGGCCAAGGACAACAAGGAGCTTACGGGTACGGAGTACGGAGTGGGCGTGGCAGGAGCCAGGGACGGACCATCGAGACGCAGCAGTGGTGCACATGTGCAACGGGTCTACGCCCTGTCTGACAGACGGTTTGCAGCAACGAACACGGGCAGCAGAACAGCACAAACAGCACAAACAGCACAAACAGCGGGCAACACGAGCTGTGCAGCACATGGCGGGCCTGCAGCTGACGCGCAGCCTCCTGCGGCGTGCGCTGTTGCATGTCCAGCGTTGCACAGGCAGGCGATACAGGGGGCGTTAGCGAGAGGCAGCGGCGAGGGACAAACGCAAGCGCAGCCCAGACAAATGGAAAGCGCGATGCGGCGCTGACAGCTGCACATCACGACGGCACACAGCAGCACGACAGGCGCAGTTGCCGCTGACCAGGCGCCCATACGGGCGCGGGCTGTGCCCTGTATATTTAAATAAAAATAAAAATTTACGAGTACTCCGTAGGAACGCAACCTTGATCACACACCCGCCGGCTTTACAACGTCGCAGACGACAGGATGTGAGCATGCTCATTTCCCACCGGCAGGCTCGCGTTGGTCGACCCGCAGCTACGGCTCAGGAAACGCATTCCGGGGCGCTAGGCGCCCACTGCCGTGCAAGCAAACGCCAGGCACTGTAGGCACTGTCGCGATCAGCGCGCCTTGCCCGGTCTGCAGCTTCTGGCAGGTGCCAAATATAAAAATAAAAACCACGACGAAAACCATTGAAAACCAGAGGCTCCTCAGCTTTCATTTCATCATTTCGGGCAGCGCGCGCAGTCCACTTGCTAGTGCTTCATTCCACGGCGATGCCCAAGCGGTGCCCAAGCTCGGTGACGTTTGGCCTGTTCTATCCGATGCCCTGGGTTGACGAAGATCAAGCCGCCTCTTGTGAATGGGCTGTAATCCACAGAAGAAGAAAAAAGAGAAGAAAAAAAGAAAAAAAGAAAATATGCTCGGGCCCGGACGAGTACTTTTGAGGGCATGGCATGACGAAACAAACAGAACCTGCACGCAAGAGCGCCCACTTGCCTGGTGCAAACAGAAATGCGCCTCAGCGAGACCAGGGTGCCAAATTGCGCCGTCAGCCTCTGGCAGGGGTAGTCTTCCAGAAGGAAACTGCTCCCTTGCGTGCGTTGCCGTCTCATCTCGGCCTCGTGGCAGATTGGGGTGTGGGCAGTGGCCAGTATCAAATGCGACTCTCGTCGACAACAATGCACTCGCTTGCATTGTAGTTATTTACAGAGCGGCAGGATTCTCGCGGAAATATTCGTTGTATCAACTGCTTGCATTCCAGGGCTTGAAATGCTCTCATTCCACGCGCACCAAAACAATGGCCAACGCCTCGTGCAGTCCGCCTTGCATAGCAAAGCACCGAATAGCAAAGACCGAATAGCAAAGACCGAATAGCAAAGCACCGAATGTGCGCACGCAATCTGGAAATACCAAACCGTGCACTGGCGGAAGGACGCTCCCATTCGCAGGATCAATATCGTGCTCTGCCATGCCGTGTTCGAGCCGTATATTGAACGAGTTAACGAGTGTATATTTATTGGTCTCATACCAGAGCACGGGGACGATGCAGGCATTCGGCCACTGGGCGCAATCTCCACGGCCGCCACCACTGGTTGTTTCTCCGCCGAGAAGGATCTTGTGAGCAGCGTGTCGATAAAACAAGGCTGCATCAAACGGGCTCACCGTCGGTGTTGCCAGCCGTTCCGTAGGATCGCTTCCGTCGGTGAGAGCAGACCGTCAAGTCGAGGCAAGCGTGTTGGCTCGCGTTAAAGACTTGTCATGGCAACGTCCAACAGGAGCCGTGTCTGTATATTTACTCGGTATATTCATTTGCAAAACTGCTCTGACGCGATGCATCGTCGGCGACTGGTCGTCACATGGGCAGAACAAAAACAGTCACCAAGTCACAGAGTGCTGCATCAAAGCCCGACTCGGTGATTTCCCGGCCATTCTTCCAAGGCGCAGGCACTTCATCGCGATCGCAGTCACGGAGCAGAGTCGAATTCGCGTTTGTCGATCGTATCCGGCGCGGATGGGTCTGAGGCTGCGACGCGTCGCGTCTCAATTCCCATCGCTTCCCCTCACCGGTGTGATGGATGGGCGACCGGTTTGTTTCAATGGAATCTGCTCATTTACTGGCCTTGGCAGTTGGGCTGATCGTGGGGTTGTTATTCTATCATTGTGTGAGCAAAGTCACCAGTCGGCTGGAATGATGGCAATGACAACCGTTGGCGATGGTAGCTGAGTGCTGAGTTGCATGTGTAAACATTTAGAGCAGATTTCATGCAAGAAATGACAATTCAGCACAGTAGCATATATTTATAATGTTTACAGTTTCACGTTGGAAATACTCGCAGTCATTAAACCCAAGAAAAACACATTCTGCAAGCAAGTAAGCCCGTACCACACCATTACATTCAACACAAGTAAAGTGCTGACAAGTGTATGACTTTCAGCTTATATCTTTCTGTACACAGCATGGCCAAGCATAGAAATACACGTGAGCCGCATCTGCTTATCGCCAATCAGAGCGACGCGCAGCTTCCCCGAGCTGTCCGGTGTCGGCCAATCACACAGCCCACTGGCAGCATCGCCTGTCGCCCTCACCGCGCACGCTCGGGCCACCCTGCAGCTCCTGCTCGTCCCAGCAAGAAGGAAAGGGGAGTCTGAAAGCTAACACGGGGAAGGACGAACCGCGACGCCGGACTTTTCTCGTGAATATATATTCAGTGTGTGGCCCAGTGTGTCCTAAACACACACCAGCACGCCGGAACAGAAGCCACAATCTATCGGCCCAGCTCGACCAACTTTCGAGCTGCAGGACTACAGCTCGCACCTCCCTTGCGCCTCCCTTGCGTGCATGATACTGCTCTAAAGGCAGGAGACCACAAGGAGAGACGGCCAGGCGGAAGGACGCGCGACTGACAGTCTTTTGTAAATTTTGTCAGACAGACGATAAAGCTGGGGCGATTGCTCAGGTACAAAGAACAATGCAGACAAGTGCGCAATGGCGGCGTACCTGTCCGCCAAGCCAGGTGTGCAGCCAGTCCAGAGCTTGCCTTGCGTCATCCCCCGGTGTTTCTCCTCTGTTCTGCCCTTTCCTTCTCCTTCTGTCTGTCCTTTGTCGCTGCCTTTCTCTCCAGGTCGTCGGTCCTGCCTGCCTGCCACGACTTTTTCTGCCTTTTTCTGTCTTCTTTGCTCCCCACTGCATTTTGCCCTTTAGAATGGCAACGGCCAAACACCAAGACGCCCGTTTGGCCCGCCGTGCCAACAAGACAAATTCCAATGGCAAATGGCGCCGCGGCGATTGGCAGGCGTTGTAGCTGTTGCCGTTGCCGTAACCGCTACAAAAAGAACTGGAAAGCAAAGACAAAAAGAGCAAGACCTACCGCTCTCCCGTCACTAGCTCTTGCCCTGCCTTTGTCGCCTTGCCTCTTGCCCCAGACTTGGCCAGGGCGCCGCCTACCCTCCCCGTTTCTCTTCGTTTCGGTCTCTCTTTCTCTCTTTCTTCCTGGCCAATCCAGCAGCTAGCAGCTAGCAGCTAGCAGCTAGCAGCTAGCAGCTAGCAGCTAGCAGCCACCAGCCAGCACCACCGTAGCTCGATTCCGCAGTCGCAGCCCGTAGCCCGTAGCCCGTAGCCCATCGCCCTTTCCTGACCCCCTCCTCTTCCTTTTTTCTTTTACCTTGCTCTTTCTCTTTTCCGTTTCCTACCTTTCTCCTCGTTTATTCGTTTCTCTCGATAGCCAAACTCGACCTTAAAAGCTTCAAGACCCGACACCTTACCACAAACCCCACCTACGAAACCACGAATCCAACCTTTACACCCGCCACCATGGTGATTACGTCCCGCAAGCGCAAGAACGACGACGAGGAGCTCGTCGCCCTCCCCAGCGACTCGGAGGAGGAGGAGGAGTAAGTCGAACGTTGACGACGCAAAGGCCATGTTCTTTTGTTCTTCTCTGTTCTTGTAGAGCATTTTCGTGCTCTTTGGAGCTCGTGGAAGCTTTGCGGGCGCTGCGCCGTCGCAAAAGTGCAAAAGTGGGCGCAGCGCAAAGCGCGAGTGCGATCGTGGCGCAAACGCGTGCGTGCTCGTCGCAATTGGTCTGCCATTGGCTTTCCAGTGGTGCCTGCAGCGATGCACGCCCGCTTTGCGCGCATGCGCGCCTGCGCGCGTGCGTGATTGGCGAGCTACGTGTTGCGACGACTTGCGCCTGCATGCGACGCCTGTAGGCGACGCGACAGACACAATGGCCAGCGCACGGTCTGCCTTTTCTGGCCAGCTTTGCTTCGCCTTGCCACGCCCTGCCACGCCCTGCCACGCACTGCCACTCGTTCGGATTGACAGCTAACCGGACAGGTTCATTGACGACGAGGAGTTCAACTCGGGCGACGACGACGACGACGACGAAGAGGAGGAGGAGGAGGAGGAGCCGGAGGAGGAGGAGGACGACGAGGAGCCCGCCAAGCCTGGTAAGCAATGCCCACCAACACTTTTTTTTATCTATTTTGGACGTTCCACGACTGACGATGCAGCTGCCCCGCCCAAGAAGAAGCAGAAGACGGTGACGGCCGAGGACGGTGAGGATGGCGAAGCCAAGGACGGCGAGGAGGAGGAGGCCGAGGACGCTGAGGAGGGCGACGAGGACGACGCCGAGGGCGACGACGCCGAGGACGACGCCGCCGAGGGCGACGCAGAGGGCGACGCTGAGGGCGACGCAGAGGACGACGACGACGCCCCGGCCAAGCCCAAGACCAAGACGGCCGACGCAGAGGACGACGAGGAGTAACCGTTGTCACTGCATCCAAAGCGCCTCATCAGAAACGTGCGGCTGGCTCTATCATTAAACTCCATCGGTCGCAATCTATATAGCGATATACAGCACCTTTCCAGTCTTTCAGTGTATTGATCTGCAACTGTTTTGTGTTTTGTGTTTTGAGTCCCAATTGCTTGAACATGCTAACCGAATTAATTTAATAATTAATTATTAAATGTGGTGAACAGTATCATGCCGCAATAGCCCAAGATCATGGCCACCCACATCGCACCTTCCGGTGTCTGCGCTCCTGCCGCTATGCATTGCCCCTGACGAAAGGTGAGGCAGGAACGAATTGCCCGTGGGTGGCCAAAAGCCCCTTTCTACGGCGGCCACGTCTCCTCTCTTCTTCACCTCACGCACGACCAAGCACCAAAGCATCATACCGCATCTCTATCCGCATCGCTTACTTTATCGTTTGATCAGCACCATTAACAGATACTCCCCAGTTATAATTCAGATATCCCAGTTTCATAATGGACCAGAAAGACCCGACATAGCGCGTTGGCCTCGACTCTTTCGATTGTTTTTCACCCTCGGCCTCGCCATCGGCCTCGCCCTCGCCCTCGCCACCCGGCGACGCACTCTTTAGCCCCCCCCCAACGCCCTCGCCCCCGGCCTCTGACCATGCTGCCTCACCGCCTGGCAAGAGACCCAAGAGGTCTCGCAGCGCGTCACTCACAAGCAGCACTGGCTCCTGTGTTGACGCGCCCTATGCGTCGACCCCCTGCGGCCCCTTTGCCTCGCTGCCGCCCGAGATCCTCGCCCTCATCCTGACCATGTGCTTTGAGCACATGCCGCATGCCCCCGATACCGACAAGCGCGTGCGTGCCCTTGCATCGGTCTGCCGAACGTGGCGGTACCTCGTGTTCAAGCGCCTGTACACGCGGCTCAGCAAGAACTCGCAGACCATGCGCGACCTGGTGCGGCTGGGCCCGGCGCAGACGCAGTGCGTGGAGCATCTGCGCTTCACGTGCAACCTGGGCACATACCACTGCGACGAGTGCACGCTCTGGATGAGCGACACGCAGCGGCAGGCCGAGTCGGCGACGGTCCGCCTCGGCCTGCTCCGTCTCTTTGCGCGGCTCTCGACCTAGCAGGCGGCGCCCGACGGCCTCCACCTGACGCTGGACCTGCACTCGAGCGGCGACGTCATGCACTTTATCCGAAACCTGCACCCGGTCGTCATGGACCCCATGACGCGTGCCGACCGCGAGCGCCTGCCGGAGCAGCTGGGCGACCGCGCGTCGTATGTCAGCCTGATGCACCGCTGGCAGCACGGCATCTACGTCCCCGGCCGCGACACCGTGCCGCCCGGCGCGCTCGTGCGCCCGTTTGCCCCCCTGCTGCCGCCGACGCCGGTCGAGCGGCTCAGCTGTTTCCGAAACGAGTGCGTCCAGAGCCTCTACATTGGCCGCGCGACGCTGCGCCAGTTTGACGCGGCCACGCTACAGTGGGTGCTGCGCAGCCTCGCCGCGCTCGAGACGTTTGTGTGGGAAAAGTGGCGCACGGCACCGGACGCACAGCGTGCGCAGGAGAAGCGGGAGCTCGCCGGGGCACTGCGGCGTGGGCTCGCCGGCAAGGCGCTGCGGCAGCTGCACATTTTTGAGGACGAGGACGCGCCGGTGCGTGAGGCGTTTGAGCGGCAGGCGGTCTTTCAAGGGACGAACGAGGGCGCGTCCGTCTCGGCCGAAACAGGGCGCCGGCCGGAGCGTGCCCTCGAGGCCATTGTGGTGCACCCGGCCGTGCACGCATCGGCTGTCGAGCTGCACCTGTCCAACATTTGCGACGCCCACACTGTGCTCGACACGCTCTACTACGCCGCCCCCAGCGTCATGCTGCCGCAGCTGGCGTCGCTCGTGCTGACGACACACTTTGACGACGACGGCGGTCTTGCGGGCCTCTTGGTGCGCGCGGCGCAGGTGGTGCGTACGCGCACGCCGGCCCTGCGCTCGCTCGTGCTCTGGTCGGGCGACACAACGACGGCGTTTGCGTTTCGGGTCAGGCTGGTGTGCGATACTGTGCGTGACACTGGTGACACTGTGCATGGCACTGTGCGTGTGCACATGCAGAGCCGGCGGCCGTTTGGGCTGAGCCGGGGCGTCGTGCGTGCGTGGATGGCGGTCGCAGCGGCACGCGCGTGCACGCTCGAGGTGCGGCAGGACGCAATCGACACGGACCGGTGCGGCAGCGCGTCACAGGTGCTCGCGGCGCTTGGGCTCACGGGTCTGCTGCGGCCCGTCGCGCTGGCCGCCAAGCAGTACGAGGAGGCGTGCCACCCAGTGTACTGCGTGGCGCCCGTCGATGCAGAGGACTACAAATCACGGCAGACTTGGTAATACATTGATCAGCGAGACTAAAAGTAGCTGCGCATGGCGTCCTGGTAGCCTGGCCCGCCCTTGAGGTCGCGGTCAAAGGACATTTGCACGTCGAGCACCTGGCGGATGTGCTTCATGGCGAGCGGCTCGCGCTTGTTGACGGCGAGCGCCTGCGCGGTGCGCACCGTGTTCTTGATCTGGCGGCCGTTGAGGTCGTGGCGCGCGAGCGCCGTGTAGTCCTCCTCGGTAAAGGGCATGGTGTCCATCTTTTCGAGGACGCGCACGCGCTCGACAAACAGCTTGAAAATGGTCTTTTTCGCGCGGGCGTCGAGGCTGTCGTAGCGCAGTGCAATGTGGATGCGCGACTGGAAGGCGTCGTCAAAGGTCTCGACGCGGTTCGTCGTCAGGAAGAGGATGCCCTGAAAGTACTCGAGCTGCCGCAAGAAGATGCTGACGAGCGCGTTGCGGTGCACTTCGTGCATGTTGCGCTTCTCGAGGAACACGTCGGCCTCGTCGAGCAAGAGGATGGCGCCCCATGCGTGGCAAATGTCGAGAATCTTTTGCAGCTCCGCCTCGAGGAAGCTCGTCTCCGTGCCCAGCTCGCCCGCCGACACCATGTACAGCGGACACTTGAGCAGCTCCGAGATGCCCTCGGCCGTCAGCGTCTTGCCCGTGCCCGGCGGCCCGTGCAGCACCGCCACCAGCCCCTTGCCCTTGCCCTGGATCACGTCGTCGATGCTCTCGGCCGCATGGTACTTGTGGCTCTCGACGAGCGCGCGCACAATGTCCTTGGTCTTGGGCTCCAGCACCAGCGAGTCGTACGCCGTGTCGTTCCACTGGATCTCGCGCACCCTCGACACGGCAAACTCGAGCCACATCTTTTCGGCAAACGCGAACCCGAATACCACCGGCGACGCGATGAGGTACTCTTGGTCGGTAAACTCGGGCGGCGTCTTGTCGTCGTCCGGCGTCGTGTTGATCTTGCTCTTGCTCTTGCTGTTGCTCTTGCTGTTGCTGTCGTTGAGCCGCACGCCCTCGTACTCGCTGTCCGTCTGCTCGCCGTCGGACGCGGAGTCGACGCCACCGTCGCCGTCGCCGTCGCCGTCGCCGTCGAGCGGCCACACCGACGACATGAGGTAATTGGGGTTGATGCGCCGGTAGGTGCTCGAGTCGATCATGATGCGCCCTGCAACGTTGACCTTGACCACCAAATTCTTCCTCATAAAGTACGCCATGCCGTCGTACGTCTTGTACTGCGCGCCGCTCAGCGCCACAAACTTCTTGCCGCGCGCAATCAGCTCGGCACGCAGCTGCGCCTCGTTCTTGTGGTACGCCAGCGGGTAGACCGGCAGGCTTGTAATCTTGCGCGCGCCCTGGAACTCGAGGATCTCGCCGGCGATGCTGCCGTGCCCAAAGTTCTTGCCGTCGTACTCCAAGTACTTGCCCTCAAGGCGGTAGAACTTGCCCGTGTGCACTTCAGAGTGCTTCTCGGCCGTGTCGACCACGAACACGCGCGGCTGGTCGTTTGAGCCGTACGTGGCCGCGTACGCCAGCGTGCCGGGCTTCCACAGCGCCCACAGCAGCTCGTACGTAATCAGTCCGTTGGCCAGCATCGGGTACAGGCTGTTCTTGGCCTCCTCGTAGTCGGCGTCAAGGTAGCGCGCAAGCACCTTGAGCTGCGCGCGCTGCTTGGCCGCGCGCTTGACCTCTTTTTTGCGCGCCTTGCGCTTTTCCTTGCCGTTCTTGCCCTCCTTTTCCTTGCCGTCCTTGCCCTCCTTGCCCTTGCCCTCCTTGCTCGGCTTGTACTTCTTGAGCGCCTTGGCATGCGCCTTAATGTCGTCGAGGTAGAGGAAGAGCATGTTGGGGTCCAGCTTGGGCATGTCCTCCACGAGGCTGATGCCGCGGACGTCGCCCACAATGTCCTTGAGCGCGTCGCGCAGCACCTTGCTCTTGATGTCGACGGCCGTCTGGCGGTACTTGCCCACCCCGTTAAACATGCGCCGCACGTGGAACAGGTAGCCCTCGTATTCCGTGTTGGGCGCGCCCTCGACCGTGTCCTGCAGCTTGTAGTTGTTGATTCCACGGTCCCACACCTCGTCGACACGCTTAAAGTCGCGGTACTTGGGCGTGCGCTTACTACGCTTCTTGCCGTGGCGCGGCCCGTCGCCATCGGCCGGCGGAGGCGGGGGGCGGCCGTGTGCCTGGCAGTCCGGGCAGTCGTGCTGGCCGTTCTGGCCATTCCGGCCATTCCGGCCATTCCGGCCGTGCGGCCACGCCGGCGGCCCCTGGCGGCCGCGTCGGCGCGAGGACTGGCAGTCGGCGTCAGAGTCCGACTCGGACGACGCGTCGTCGCTCGACGCCGACTGTTCCGACGCCGTGTCAGAGTCTGCATCCGAGGACGAGCTTGTGTCGGACTCGACGACGCGGCGCGACTTTTTGGACTTTTTGGGCTGCTTCTTCTTTGCCTTTTTTGCCTTTTTTGCCTTTTTTGCCTTTTTTGCCTTTTTTGCCGCGCCGCCCTTTTTCTTCTTCCGGCTGCGCTCCGCGTCCGAGTCGGAGCTGGCATCGCTGTCGGAGTCGCTGTCGCTGTCGCTGTCGCTGTCGCTGTCGCTGTCGCTGTCGCTGTCGCTATCGGAGCTCGTGTCGCTGTCGGAACTCGACGACTCAAACTCGACAGCCCGCTTCTTCGCCTTCTTCTTGGAACCCTTGTGCTTCGCCGGCTTCGGCGCCTTGGCGCCCTTGGCCGGCCGGTTTGCCGTCGTAGACGAGCCGCCGAGCGGCGGCTTCTTGGCATCGGGGCCAATGGTCGTCGTGACGGTGTCCGCGAGGGGCTTGGCTGCGTCGTCGCGCTTGGCGTCGAGGTCAATGGTCGTCGTGGCGGCGTACGAGACGGGAGTGGTCGCATCGTCGAGCTTGGTGCCGAGCTTGGTGGCGAGCTTGGTGCCGAGCTCGGCCTCGCTGGTACCGGCCTCGCTGGTGCCGGCCTCGCGCCGCGCGCTGTGGCCAAGGTCGTCCATGGTTGCCGCGGGTGTTGTTCAGAGCGAGTGTATGGAACGCGTTCGACAAGAGGTAAGGCTAGCTCAACCGCAACTGCAGAAGCGAGGAACTGGAAAGGATGAAAGAAGAGGGTGTCAGGCTGACCGGCTGGGGACGAGCTTGGTTATATGTCGACCAGAAGCAGGCAGCAAGCAGGCAGCAAGCAGGCAAGCAGGCAGACTGCCAGGCAGACTGCCAGGCAGGCAGGCCGGCAGGTAGTCATCGGGCACGCATGCTTGGCTCGTGGCGTCTTGTGAGGGCTTGCCATGGCAAATGCATGGGTGCAGGACACGATTAGGCCGGCGCAACTGGGGTGCTGTCAGCACTGCATGACGCATGGACTCCCAGGCACATAGTTATGGCGGGTCCAGCCACGACGAGGTGCGTTGGAGGGCCAGAACGACGAAAAGTAAGCATGCAGCTGCACACCGTGCGTGCGTCTGGAGCCTCAGGACGGCACGCGGTGCCGCTTCGTTTCTCGTCGGAGTAGCTCGGGTCAGTGGATAGCACCAGGCAGACAGGTGCGTCCGAATTCTTGCCTTCAAACCGGTGGTCAATTCAGGTATTCAGGCTCGCCTTTTTGGCCATTTGGCCGGAGAAGCGTTCATGGCGCACCGGCCAGACTGCCCATCCGTCGTCTTTGTCGTCTTCTGTGCTCGTTGTGGCCGCGTGGGGCGCAGCCTAGCCAGCTGGCCGTGCATACAGAGTAAATCTACTCTGGTGCGCGTGCAGGTGCCGCAGGTCGGCGGCTGCATGTCGACCCCGACCAGCGAGCAGCACGGCTGGCAGTGAGGGGCGCGGGTGAAAACAGGGCGAACATGAGGCGAGGCGTCCAGTGCGTGCATTGCGTTGCGTGTGCAGCCTGCACACTTCGTAAATATACGCAGGTGCAGACCGAAGACCAACCGGAAGCGATGTGGTTGTGTCACGTTCTTGGCCCACTCGAGCCAACGTTGAGGCAACAGACTGTCGACAGACTCGAAAAGCCAAATGCATAGAGCGAAAGGCGACTGGGGTCGTAAACGACGTGCGACGGAGGGTCGGTGGCGGCGCGAGGCTGGTGTTGAGGCATGCATTGCATGGGATGCAGTTGTGCAGCAGAAAACAGACCTGCGGCTGTCGTGTCGTGTCCGTGCACGCTCGTGACCTGTCAAGGCAGGCGCGTCATGTGGCCCGACGCAAAAGGCAGGACGGCGACCAGGAGTGGCCCGACGCAGAAGGCGAGACGGCGACCAAGGAAGGAGGACTCCAGGCAGTGTAGTCGCATGGCAGGCGCCATGGGCAAGAGTCATGCCAAGCCGGCCATGGTGACTGGTCGGCCCGGGCCAGTGCGGTTCAACATGTTTAGTGGAAATGACACCTCGTAGGTAATATCGGTCTCTAAACAACAGGGTAGTTCAACAGGAGGGTACTGCAGGACACTGGAGTTGGGGTCGAGTGGCCTCAGCAGGTGCGTTCCTGAGCTCTTTTCTGTTCCGTTGCGCCTTCCATCGGTCTTTCTCCGTTGCACCTTCCCTCAGTCTTTCTGTCTCCGTTGCGCCTTCTCCCAGTCTCCGACCAGAGGAGCTCTATGCATGTCGTTGGACTTTTTTTTCATTGTTATGTTATTGTGCTAGAAACTAGAGGTCATTCGATTTGCAAAATCAAGCAAAATCTAGCACAAGTTTAGCACTTTATACTGTCTATTAAAAAAGTATTTACTTGCCTTTGAGACTTCGATTTCTGCGATTATCGTGTGGCTAAATTGAAGCACAATCGCATGAATTGAATCGAAAAGGCGTCCTGGGCGAAAGTCGAAAACAGCGCGACCAGATGCAACACTCTATTGTGGCTTGGAGACGCACAACAGACACCACATATATTACAGGCCTCATGGCCATGACGTAAATATTTACGTTCCATCGGAGCTTGGTTGGCCAAAGCTCGTTTTGCACCGTGCTCGCGCCGCTGATAAAGTCTTGACTGTACAGTGATAAGTTCTTGATTCTTACAACACAATTATATCCTCTTCGGGCTTTCAGGCAGCGTAAATATACTCCGTACTACGAATTAAATAAATTTACTGCATTCCCAGTGAATCAATCTGCGCTATGGCTAGCGCCTTGGCCCAAGATGATCGCCGACGTCATCCAGATTTCCAGATTGCCGTCGGATCACTCGATGGACTGCGCAGGTTGCGGTGGTTGTCAGACAAGATGGTTGCGACTTGCCTGTCTGTCCAACCACCTTGTTTTCGAAGCGTCACAGTCGACTTGAACCCGAAAAGAGCAAATAACAGGACAACTGATGCTGGTCCAGCTGAAAACACAGCTAGGCCGAGCTAACAGAGCTAGCAAACAGGGCTAAGAGCAGCGAGCGGAGCGTGCACTGCCTAGGCAGGAACGACCAAAGACGAAAAAGAAATTCGCGAGCGCAGGAAAGAGGGAGCCGACGCACGCGACGCAGCTTCCTCCATACCCCCCCTCGTTTCGCCCTCCTGCTCTTGCTCCTCTGTCTCTTGTCTTTTGACAACACACAATCCGACAACCATTCGCCTCCTGCATCGACGACGCGACGCGACTCGCGATTCCCGGACACGGACACCGGCACACGGCACGGCAGCAACAGCGCCTTTCACAATCGAACAATGCCCTCGGCAGGCACGCTCGCACGACGCAGCGGCGGCGGCTGGCGGCGGTTCCTCGGCTGGGACCGCCACCCTGCCCACGAAGGCCACGACCAGTGGTGGGAAGAGACGCGGCGCCGGTGTACGTTTGCATTTGCTTGATCAGCTTGATACGCCAGACGCTGCTAACGCCGCCCACGGACAGTTCTCCCTGGCTACGTCGAGGATACCATCGAGTCGGCGATCCCGCCCGAGGAGGTCACCAAGATCGCCGTGCGCCTGCGCTACCTCATCGAGGCGTGCATCCCGTGCGAGATGGAGGCAGACGTTGTCACGCGCTCGCACAGCAAGGTCATTACGCGCCAGGTCGTCCAGGCGGCGCGCGAGGCCGGCGGGCTCGACGGCAGCCCGCAGCACAATGACTGCGTCGTCTACTGCCTGCTCATCTGCAAGCGCTGGTTCCGCCACCAGGCGCTCGTCGAGCTGTGGGATGCGTCCATGCACCTGGTGCGCGCCACCGCGTGCGAGGTCATTGCCAAGCTCATCATTGAAGGCGAGGACGACGAGCAGTACCTGATGCACTCTGTTCTGCTGCGCCGCTACTCCATCCTCGTCGATGGTGAGCCGACGCTGCCGAGCAACGTCATTGAAAAGGCCGTGGACCTGCACGCGCTGCGCGTCATTGGCTCGTCGGGCTACCAGCGGTGCATCTCGCACCTGTGGCGCGGCTGGCTCGTCCAGGACGAAAACGACCCGGCCAGCTTCGTCGACTACAAGGACCGCGACAACACGTCCTTTGTCGCGCACCTCGACCCCGACCGCATGCGCGCGCCCATGTACCAGAACGCTGCGCAGGTGCTCTTCTCCATCCTGTACCTCGTGCTCTTCACCATTGCCATCAACACCATCAACCGCAACGGCGACCTCGACGGCGTCGAGATTGTCCTCTACCTCTTCACCCTCGGCTTCATCCTGGACGAGGTCATCAAGGTCTGGAAGGCCGGCTACTACATTCTCGGCTTCTGGGACGCCTTCAACAGCGTGCTGTACTCGCTGCTCGTCGTCTCGCTCGCGCTGCGCTTCGTCGCCTTTAGCAAGGCGCCCTCGCAGGACCCGCTCGTCAAGGGCCCGCGCGAGCAGTTCAACGAGCTGAGCTACAACTTTCTGGCCTTTAGCGCGCCCATGTTCTGGATCCGGCTGCTGCTGTACCTCGACAGCTTCCGCTTCTTTGGCGCCATGCTCGTCGTGCTCAAGGTGATGATGAAGGAGTCGGTCATCTTCTTTGCGCTGCTCATTGTCATTGTGCTCGGCTTCCTGCAGTCCTTTGTCGGCCTCGACATTGCCGACGACCTGCAGCTCAGCGACGTCACCTTTATCGTGCAGGCCATGGCCAACGCCGTCATGCAGAGCCCCGACTTTGACGGCTTTGAGCAGTTTGGCCACCCCTTTGGCATCATCCTCTACTACTGCTTCACCTTTATCGTCATGGTCGTGCTGCTCAACATCCTCATTGCCCTGTACAACTCGGCGTACGAGGACATTTACGACAACGCCGACGACGAGTACCTGGCGCTCTTTGCACACAAGACGATGCAGTTTGTGCGCGCGCCCGACGAGAACGTCTTCATCGCGCCCTTTAACCTCATTGAAATCTTTTGCCTCGCGCTGCCCTTTGAGTGGTGGCTGCCCAAGCACACGTACGAGCGCCTCAACGACATTGTCATGGCCGTGCTGTACTCGCCGCTGCTCGTCATGGCGGCGTACTTTGAGACGCGCACGGCCTACGACATTCTCGGAAACCGCCGCCGCGGCGACGCCGACGACGACACCGTCGAGGAGTGGGAGCAGCTCGCCGTCGCCAGCAACAGCATCGACTTTGAGGCCGACGGCTGGCGCAAGACGGTCGACACCGTCAAGCCCAACGTCGAGGACGAGCTCGCCGTCGTCGAGGTGCGCGAGCTGCGCGCCGAGGTCGCCGAGCTCAAGCTCATGATTGAGGCCCTGACGCGCTCGCTGTCGGTCGAGCCCGAGGCGCAGCCGGACAAGGGCAAGGCCGTCGCGTCCGTCGCGTCCGTCGCGGAGCCCGAGCCGACATCGCAGGCGACACTCATTGACGCCGGCGAGGACGAGGGCGACTCGGAGAGCAAGTAAACGGCGCAAGGCTTGTCGTATCTTCTCTGCTCTTGTTTTTTGGTATATTTGGATTTTGTCACTTGGTATTGGTGTTTTGATCTCGCGAGTTGGAATACGATTTTTGAATTTTGCATTTGAAAGGAGCGGTCAAAACCGTTACTCTCGACATTCGCTTGATGCGGTGCCAAGACTTCATCAGCATATGACACGAGTCTATGAGCATCTAATTATCCGGACGTCAACTGACAGCAAACCAGGCATCTCAATCCACCCTTCATCCACCGCTACGCAACCTGCTGGACGCCCGGCTTGTCGCTGTCGCCGTCGCGCAGGTGCAGCGCCTTCTCGACGGTATCGTCGCCGGCGGCCTCACGCACGTCGAGGTCGTGTGCGGCGTCAAACTCGCGGCGCAGGTGCTCGGGCCCGGCGAGCGTGAGCACGATGACGTACGCGTACACGCAGCCCATGAAGATGCAAATGACCTTGCCGTACGCGTACCGCTCGCCGGTGACGCCGGGCTCGCTGGGCAGCGGGAAGCGCTCGCCAATGGTGCTCTCAATGGTCGACGACGCCGACGACACGAGGTTGCCGAGCTGGTACGAGGTGCCGACGACAAACGTGCGGAACGCGCCGGGCGACAGCTCCATGAGGTGGATGGGAATGACGCCCCAGGCGCCCTGGACGCAAAACTGCTCAAAGAAGGCGGCGGCGATGACGGCCTTGGTCGTGACAAACGTGTACGGATACAGCAGCGCGCCGCCGAGGACGCACATGACGATGATGGACAGGCGGCGGCCAAAGATTTGCGAGCAGTAGCCGACGACGGTGCCGCCGGACATGGCGCCGAGGTTGGCGACGACCTGCGTGACGGTGACGGCGTTGGCCGAGAACTTGAACTGGTTCGACAGCATCGTCGGGTACAGGTCCTGCGAGCCGTGCGACATGAAGTTGAAGCCGGCCATGAGCAGCACGAGATAGGTCAGCAGCTTCCAGTGGTTGCGCAGCGCGACCTTGCCCTCCTTGAGGAACGTGCGCGACACACTGGCCGGCCCTGCGTCACCCTGGGCACGTGCAGCGTCGCGCACGGCGGCGTGCTGGCGGTACATGTCGGTCTCGGGCAGCATGAGGCGGAAGCCGATGATGAGCACGGGCGGGCACGCGCCGAACCAAAAGAGCGGGCGCCACCCGTGCGGCGTCGTGTTGACGAGCCCGCGCGCAAACGCAGTCGCCAGCAGGTAGCCAAAGGCATAGCCCTGCTGCAGGATGCCGCTCATGAGGCCGCGCGCGTCGGCCGGCAGGTCCTCGAGCGCCGTGGCGGTCGCGTTGCCGTACAGACCGCCCATGGCGACGCCGAACAGGGCGCGACACGCGAGGAACTGGTCGTACGTCTGGCAGAAGCCGGTGCCGAGCTCGAGCGCAATAAAGAGCAGGTTGTTGACGACAAAGGGCCACTTGCGGCCGTAGCGGTCGGCCGCCATGCCAAACACAATCGAGCCGACGGAGCGGAACATGAGCACGAGCGTGATGCCCCAGGTAATGTCCGTCTTGGTCTTGCCAAAGTCGGCCGCCAGGTCGCTGACGGTCAGCGACACGGTGAAAAAGTCAAACGCGTCCCACGTCCACGCGGCAAAGGCGACGGCGAAAAACGCCCACTGGCGGCCCGTCAGGCTCGCGAGAATGGCAAACGGGTTCGGCGCCTTGGCCATGGGCGGCCTGAGCGACGACACGCGCGACGCGACGTACTGGGCCATGGTCATGCCGTGGTGTGGCGGCACGTCGACCTCGTCTTCGTGTCCGGCCATCTCTGCTTTGGTGGATGGGCCGCCAATCTGGGGTTCTGGGGTTCTGGGGTGCAGGCTTGGCCGTGGGGAAACGGCTTGGCGCTCTTTAACGACACGCGACAAGCAATGACAAGCAATCCGAAAGCTTGGTATTGATGCAGTCAGCCTTGGTACTCGATCGCCGAGTTAAGGAAAAGATGAGAGCTCAGAGAAGGCGACGAGCAGACAAGAGACACGGAGACACGAGACGCGAGGACGACAAGCAACGAGAAATGAGGGGGAGCTCTCTTATAGGCAAAAGGACCGCTCGACAGCCGATCACTCAATGACTGGCAGCCGCAGTGACTGTGTCACTCTTTTTTCTCTTTTCTTTCTTCTCCTAGCTCATTTTATCGCGGCCATACCCCAAGCCAACCCCAAGCTAGGAGGCCATGAGCATTTCCGCGTCTGTCTCGGACAACCAACGGCTATTATTCAACACTTGGAGCAGGGTCTCTTTCCAATTTATCAGGTTTTTTCTTCCCTTTCCTCTCCTGGCCCGTCCGCTTCACTACTGCGGCGGTCAGGACGATAAAAGAGATAAAAGAGATAAATACAACGCCAGGGAACGAATTGGCGGGGCTGGAATACAGAGTACTTGCAGAGTACCGAGTTGGATCACTCGAGAGGTCGGCCCTGTCTGCTTGGGCTGCCGTGAAAACAATGCACTCGCCCAGCTCGAGACTCGAATGGTTGCAAGTGCTGCACAGGCAAGACAAACACGAACCCGACACGAGTCGTGCAAAAGGGCTGAAGCGTGTCTGGCCTTGTGCTCACTTCGCTTGCCGGGTACTTTTACTCTAGCTCGAGGCGCTGCACGCTACTCGGCCAATTCAGGCATTGTCATGCACGCGCAAACAGGTCCGAATCGCCGCATCGCACCTTCCTGGCTCGTGGTCATCTGACGCACCCCGCTCCGAATCCAGGCCGTTTTGTTTTTTCTTGCAAGAAAACCGGCCCAACCCATGGTTGCACTCTCTCCGCACCGCGCACGGGCCAGCCGTACGACGGTAGCTGCATCTTACGGAAGTTTGGCCACCGGCATCCTTTCGAGATTATGTTTCTGGAAATGTCTCAACTGGTGTTGTCTCGTCTTGGTCTTCGGATCGCCAGCCATCGCTCCTGCCTCCGGCACATGCAATGCTTCGGATCACCGTGCCATCGCTCCTGCCTCCCGCACATACAGGAATAGCGTGCGCTTGCCAGAAAAAGAATTGGAGAGCGACAGGAAAGAGCGCTGGCATCTGTGATTGGCCGGATCGAGCCGCCCCGGCGCACAGTATGAGATGCCAGAGAAGTGACTCGGCCCTGGCCGAGCTGCGAGTGCGTGCATAAATACTAGACAAAACAGTTGAAATGGCTGCAGAATCAAAAATACGGTACGATGTTTGGTTGCAAAAGAACTTGTTGGGGTAACCGTAGGCCTGAGGGGAAGCTAGCGAGCGAAATGGATATCCGTACTCCAACAGGCAAGAGAGCGTCCAAGCGGCAAGACCATGCAGGATATGATGCGGTAGTGCTTGGGGAATCGGGCAACTGTCCGCAGCCACTCCATCTTTTTGATAGAAAAAAAATAAGGTGGTGGGTCCCGCCCGGCGCTCTTGCCGCCTGGCCTTGCAGTGACGCGAGTGCGCCTGCCGTTGCGCGGCCATTCTTTCAAGATTGGCAAGTCCGATCCGGTGTCGCGACATGCCGAAACGCGACAACGCGAGCTCATCCACGTTGTACATGTTTTTAAGATAAAATGGACTGCCGGTTGACTGCGACGATCACGACGTGCTGTAACCCCATGAGTCAACCACGCGATGATCCGCGCGTGGCAGGGCGGTCTGCCGCGGTCTCTGGCGGCTTAATGCGGCCATTTGCAAAATTAACATCGCACTGGAGACGGTGCAGCTCTCTCAATGCAGGCGCAATGGAAATTATGGACAAGAAACAGCGAGCATAGAGACGTATGAGTCAGTCTGCCTATGGTAATGCGCCAACAGAAGCGTGGGCGGTGTGCCGGCAGCTGCACCACCACGTTGCGGTTGCCAGTGTTAAGCAATTCCATTACTCGAGGAATGCTTATCTAGACTTGAGGTCTCTGTAGTTACTCTGTACAGTACACGAATAGGCAGGCGCGGTGGCCGACCCTCGCTTCTCCATTTGCGCCTGCACTTTTCTGCTTCTTTTGCCGTCATTTCGTGCCATTCTTTCTCCACCGATGATGGGCGCCCGTCAGTCATGGTCCGCCGTATGCCTTTTAAAAAGTCAAAGTGAATCGGGACGGGTGAGGGAACGCAGGACAAAGTGCGGAGAAGAGCAGTCACTGATCAACATTGGTTGGGAAAGGACCATTTGCCAGTTTGATTTAATTTCTTCCCGGATGAAAGCACGCAGAGAATCAGTGTCGTAAGACAAAGAGACCTGAAATCATAAAATCCTCAATATCCTCCGAAGACATACGCTCAGCCCTCGGAGCTTTCTTGCTCCAACAAGCCAGCCAAGCACCAAGAGAAAGCTTGTAAGCTCATGGGAAGCTTGTCAGTTGGTTCCATGAGAAGCTTGCCAGGTCTGGCTCCAAAGGATGCCAAAGCAAGGCCCAAGCCAAACTAGCTGCTCCTCGAAAAAGTGGTCACCCACGTAAATTTAGGACATCGGCACTGGCTGCGCCAAGCTGGTACGTGTCAGGGCCCTGGGGACCGTCTGGATGGACACTTTGGAGACTCTGGGGACCCCAGATTCAAAGTTGATTTTCTTCACTTGCCCTCAACATGCCACACTCCGGCCTGATTCTTTCCCAGCGCCCTGCCTGCATCGTTAAAGGTCGGCTATTTCGATGCATGCGACTGTCGCAACGCTGCGACCCGAAAACATCCAATGCTTCGCGCAGAAACGGTCGACACCGGATGCTCATACTGCCTCTGCATCTGCACCCATCCGCGTTCTGCCGATGTGCAGTTCTGATTGTACGATCTGGCACACGACTACGGCCAAAGTGTATACCTGGCGACGAATCAATCTACAACGGTCGAGACGCTGCGCGCCGAGAGAATACAAACCTGCCCTAGCGACGCACTTGAGAATCGGCATCGATACGCCACACGAGACTGTTGGATTGCCGCGGATGGCAACATACCAAGCCAAGTCGTCGACACGTCTGTTGAGCAGTCGCACTTCGGCTGCCCTGTCCTCCCGTCGTTCTTCTCTGTTGGCACCCGGACAAGCCCGATGGCGCTTGGCCAGCGATCAAATAAACAGAGCACACCACGAACCTACACGCCGAAATCGTTGCTCGGTTATGTGGGAGCCCCTCGGATGTGCGTGGCCACATCTTACCAGTCTCTGTGCCACCCAGTCGCTTCAAGACCGAGAGCGAGCTTGGGAATAGCATTAGTCGAGCCGCGTGGCACACGATTGGCCATGGGTTCGTTTCTTGAAGCACCTGGCCATCTACACCGCCGGATGTGCTGCTCATGGCCGGCAATGGTCTGCCCGCGCTCGGGCAGGTAGTACATGGTAGCAGATGCCCGTGTCAGTGCCAGGCCGTGCCTGATGGTATTGAAATCCTGACGCCGTATCCCGCAAAGGCCGTAGTCCGAGCTCAACACAATCCGGCTCGACAAAACCAAACACCGATAGCACCGACAGCACCGACGACATCGACAACCCTAGCCAGACGGAAACCATCGTCACGTCATACTGACACGTACAGACTCGAATACCACCCAACTCAAAACACCCATCCTAACTGAGACCTGGATGCCGCACCCACGGCCTGGTATCTGGATGGTGCTAGAACGCTGGGCCACGAGCCGGCCGACGGGCACGACAGGCCACGAGACTTCCTCGACCACCGATCATGTTATTGGGGCATAGAGCAGAGGTGTGAGACGGCTTTTGCAGACGAACCTCACTGTGGCAGACTTGTGTAACGGCGTTCAGTGCGCTGGCGTTGAGCGGGAGAATCTTTCGCACATCTCGGCCTGGCATAAGATGAGCGGCCGTGTCAGTACGGTCAAGCCCGAGGAAGTGCGCCGGAGGCGCATTTCAATATGCAACACACAGCCGACAGCTGCTGGCTAGGCCGGGACGCGGCTATGGGCCGACCGATCTTCCAGTCCCGGGCGCCATCCTGCCCTTGGCTGCCCTGGACAAACAACCCTGAGCCAGTTTGGGCATGCAACCGAGGATCCGCAGCCGCGCGAGCCTCAATGTATATTTATGTCGTCAAGATGTAGGATTCTGGCCACGCCGGCGTGCGATTTGTAGCCAGCTCGGAAGAAGACCAACACGCGTGCACAGCCAGCGCCGGCGTCTCTTGGACTCATCCCATAACATAAAAGCAGGCTGCAAAGCCCAAACGCCATTTGGGATATTGGCCGTACGGCCCAGCACCCGGCGTTTGCGGAGCTATAAAGAGCCTGCCGGCCGAGGTATAGCAGCGCATGGTGGGCACTGCTGGCACTGCATGCCTGCTGTTGGCCTGCATCACCGGTCACCAGTGGTGGATGCAGCCCCGTTTCGAGGGATTTTTGCAACGCAAACTGGGCCGCTCCCCGAGCCATGTCCGCGCCGGCGACCGGACCTCTGTTTTTAAGCGCGGCGCGCGTGTGGGTCGTTGGTCGCTGCAGAACAATTTTGTATCGCTCTGCTGCCCGGCGGCGTTGTCTTTGGGTTTTCTTGCCAGAAGTTTCTTTTGGGGTTTGGCCCAGCGGGGTGGTAGTAGAACGTGGACGAAAACTCCTCAGCACAGAAGAGCGGCGAGGCGGGGTGGGCAGTGTCTGCGGCGCGATGCACGCAGGTGGCCCGGCAGAATCGCTAGTCGACGGCGGGGTGGACGGCGGGGTGGTCGATGGCGCGCGTGTGGTTGGCTTGTCGCAGCGCCGAGCAACGAGCGAGCCCTCCGGCTGATCGGCCGATGCAGAAGGAGGGGGCGCTGCCGAAAAAGGATAGACGTCCGCGTCCATGTTCGCCCAGCGTTCCGATTTGTCGATGCCGCTCGATGCCGCTCGATTCGCACAACGGCGGCAAGCCCGCGCAGTGTTTTGATGCAGTTTCTCCCGTAGACTGCAGTGTTTCGCGTTCTTGGCCGATCCTGCTCCTCTTGCCTCGTAAAACATCCACCGCTCCCCGAGGGCCGACTCGGTAGATGCCAGCCCGCGCCCATTCGGTCTGTCTGCCGGCATCAATTGCCACATCGTGCTCAGCGGTCCTCTCTCCAAGTGGCTTTTCGTGTGACGGTAACGTGACCGCTTCTTCTTGCCGGTCGTCAAATAGGTGATCTGTGCCATTCGCACGCAGGCTGCGTCGGAACCCCGAGCGTGCGTCCAGATTCGATTCGATTCGATTCGTTTTGGGGCTGGACTGGTCTCGTTTTGGCGTGTTGGTCTCGTTTTGCCCTTGTCGGCCCATACGACGCGAGTCGCGCGTGCAGACACGGCCTAGCCCTGGTTGGGCGCGCGCCAAGGCGAATGCTATCGGCGACATTGCGGCCAATCTGCGCAGTCGGCCGCGCGCTGGAGGCAGCGCCTTTGCAAGGCGGCCGGTGCGTCAATTTTCTCTGCATGTGGCATGCCAAGCCGACGCACACGGGCAACCAGTTCGAAAAGAAACACGAGCGCCAGGGCGCAAGCACAGCGCAGTGCGCCGCCGGCGTGTCGCCTTCCCCTCTTTCGCGCTTGGCTGATCCGGCGGTGAGCACAATCTCACATCTCGACACAGCCGCCGCCAAATGGAAGCATCACAAGTGACAAAGTAGTACCCGAAGGAAAAAAAGTAGAACCGGAAATCAATCGGCAAAGAGTGTGGGAGGATCATAATCATAGCGGAGGCCACTCGGGCGGCCAGCGGGTTGCGGTGTGGTGTACGGTCGATAAAGACAAAAGAAAGAAAAGGAGTTAAAAAGGGGGATGACGCAGAATTCCACCAGCGCACCGGTGTCAGGCGGCAAGGCGAGAGCGACCATGGCAGACGGCCTCCCACTTTCCCATGATGCCGCCCAACCCGTCGCTCTTTCTGTGCATGCACGTTGCTCTTGCTTTTTGGGATGCATCCAACAAAAGACGCTTGTTGGCTGTTTCCTCGTTGGTTTTTCGATCCTGCCTAATGGGCCCATGCGCAGGGCGCTGCCCGGCGCCTGTGAGACGGAGTCCCTGTGCCTAGCCCGCAGTGTTTTGATTAACGACGCCGGGTCTGACAGGCCCTCCGTTTGGCCAGGATCCGAGACCAACGAGCAACACCTAAATATACAACAGGAAATGATGTGGCCAGCTCGGCATCGTTCAAACGCGGCTTGGCGTGGCAATCAAAAGGCAAACGGGCACGAAATGAGACGGAAGCCACGGCGCAGCATCTTGGCATCCTGGTCTGCGCTTTCCGGTGCGCGTTGGTCTCACTTTCCCGTCGTATCATGCCACGACGCAGCGCAGTGCGCACCGGCCACGCAAGGCGGGAAAGAGCGGTGCACAGGATGGGCGGCACAAGGAAGGAAGACACAAGACGCCCAAAATCGCCAAAAGGGGAATGCACAGCCAGGGAACGCATGCGGCCGACAGGGACGCAGCCAATACGGAGCAGCGTCTGCGCTCGGCGATGCACGCTCCGCGCCGGGTACATGGCCCTCAGCGGGTGCGGAGTGCGCGCGCGGGATTTCCCATTCGCACGACAATCCAATTTACGGATACTAAATTTACGGAGTTGAGAGGAACAGGGGCGGTGCGGGTGCCAGGCGCTCCGGCGTGCATACGAGCACGGAGGCGTGCACAAGGGGGAGGTCGGTCAGAATGGGCCGCCGGACGAAACATGGACGCACCTGTCATGCACGAGCCATGGCCAGCGTAAAAACTGGAAAAGGAGACGTCTCGGCAAGAAAAGGAGGCCATGGCGTGCGGCGCAACGCATCCGGGCCAGTTGGGGCACGCACGGAAGCCAACGAGGGCAAGTGGGCCCATTTCGGTCGGGGCTGAGGAAGGGAGGGGGCGGCAGAGCGTGGCCGAGCGCGTCGCCAAACGAAACGGGCAAGACAGTCACTTGGGGTGGTCGCTGTCCCTGCCTTGCGCTTTCCGTTTTCGGTTTGCACTGCCATGTGCTAGGCAATTTCGTTTGTGCCACACGCGAACAAATTGAACAATTTCGTTGGCACGCGCGTTTGCGCTCCATAATAAAAGTGTCACGGCGCGGGATGTGGCGATCGCGTACAGAAATAATATATTTACAGACCAACCTTCTCGTGAGTGTGGGATGATCATCGACTGGGTCGGCGGAGCGCTAAGAGCGAATGCGGGAGCAGGGGAGCGGTGGCAGGAGAAACCGAGCGCGGGCCAGGCGCCCAACGCAGCATCAGGGGAAATGAGAAACGGCACCTTGAGAGAAACTTGAGAGAAACGGGCATGGGATGGCTGGCCCGAGGTACTCCGTAGACCGCCCGATCCGGCACGGCAACACATCTTCGACCCAGAATGGCAGGCACAGACAGCACAGAGCGCACGCGCCACGCTCCTGCCTGCACCCGCGCCGCGCGCTGCCCAGTCCTCCTTCTATATTTATCAGCGCACATGCGCGCCGAGCACCAATCTCAAGACGAGACCGACTCTCTGCCGGCTCAAGTCTGGTTCCCGCCTCCCCTCCGCCTCCGCGCGATGCCGGCCGCAAAGGAGCTGGCGGACGCGTGCAGCGTTTGAGGTGTGCACGAATGTATATTTAGACCGACTGGCCGACGCGAAGGATGCAACGCGGCCGCAGGCTCGGCACTGGTCGCCAAAGCTGCACGTCCGTCTGCGTTTGACGTAAATATATTTACATGTCTACTTTGTAAATGTAGCCAGCGCAAGCAGATATACACGTAGTCAGCGCCGACTAGACACATGCGACCAGAGGCGGCGCGAAATGGGATGCACAGATGCTGCTCAGGCGACCTAAGCGACATGCGACCTGGACACCACTACCACCGAGCTGCTACCACCAGGTCTAATTAAGCGTTGGCGCCTGGTGCGTCGGGCTGCCTGGCTGCGTCTGATTGCGGCCAGGGCCAGCCAAGACGAGCCAAGCGAAGTCGTGTGTCACTCGAGCCGGTCTTTCCTCTGGCGGCGGTCGGGGGCTGCGCTTTCCTTTTTCTCCTTCGGCGCGGCCTCGCTCTTGCTTTGTGAGCGTTTGCGCTTTTTACACCAGTTTTATATATTATATTAAATATTTACTGCATTCGGCGGACGCGCGCGTGCCGCCCCAAAACGGAACGATTGCACTGACCGGCAAGGACGGCTGCGACTGGCCGACGGGCTAGAGCAGGGCGGCCGCGCCATACGGAGACGGCGCCGTGGGGCGCTCCTGCAACCTCCCAGCTCCCAGGATGCACAAGACACGTAGGCCGGCCGGCTTTTGCCATTTGCCATTTGCCTTTTTCTCTGTCGCTTGCCGTGGTGGCGCTGTGCGCGCCCCGCGCGCCCCTGGGACACGCATGCCTGATGGGCTTGCTGCGCCGGCGCCTGGGCAGTGCTGCACCGTGGCCACCTGGCCACCGGTGTCAGCGTCAGCGTCACTCGCCACGCCGCCGCAATGTCGCGCTCACACCTGCTGCGCTGCGCAAACGAGAAACGAGAAAAAACGAGAAAAAACGAGAAACGAGAAACGAGAAACGAGAAACGAGAAACGTGTAAATTACACACACACACACCGGGTCGCGGCTGGCGACGGGGCGGCGGAGCGACGGGACACGACGCAGCGTCGCTTTCGTGTCTCGTTTGCCTTCGTGCCCGTTCTTTCCGTTCATTTTGTCTGCTCGTGTCGCTCTTGCCCGTCCCGGCCCTTCGTGCGAGCGAGATGCTCGAGCGACCCGCTTTGTGACCTCGCCCAGTCGCGCCCGTGATTTTCACAATTGTATTGCAATTAAACTTAATTCGACGCGCCCGGCATCATCACCCGATCCGCCCGTGATTCGCAGTCATTTATTTAATTTGGGATTTTCTCCCCCCAACCCGTTTCGCAGCCGGTTGCTGTCGCGTCCGTTTTCCCCCCAACCGCACTGCGCGCTGCTCCCGCGCGTGCAATAAATACAGAAACGAAGATTGTTCTAATGAAAAGCCCAACGGCGTGCTTTCTGAACGGTGCCCCCGCCCCTTCCTCTGACCTCTCTTCTCCCGTGCGTTTCGTCTTTTTGTCTTTTTGTCTTTCTGGCTTGGGGCGTCGTGCTTGGCCCTGCCGCCGCCCCGTCCGTCCGTCTGCTGTTTTTGTCGTTCGCCGAGTACGATCTCCTCAGAGATGGACCCACTTATCCTTGTCCCCCGTCTTCCGTCCGTCGCCCACCGACCTACCGACCTGCCACCACCACGCACGCGCGCGAGCGCCAGTTTTGATTTTGATTGATTTTGATTGATTTTGGTTTTGGTTTTGGTTTTGATTGATTTTGCTTTTCTCTGGGCGTGTTGCCTCCGTCGTGCAGCCGTCCCGCCCGCTCCGTTTCCTGCATGGCCCGAAACACTCTTGTGCTGTCACGCTGTCTCATCGCGCCTTCTGTTCGCACCCGGGCCCCTGCCTGATTCCGGGCCCTGCTCCGTTTTGCGCAGCAGGTTTCAATTCTCGATCCCGGCCGCTGTTGCCCGCGTCAGCCGCCTTTGCACCTCTTGCACAGTGGCCGAGTGACCACCTTTCACGCCCAGTGCGAAGCCGCAAAAAGTGGGCAGGAGCGACCACGCTGCCAGGCAGTACAGCCCCGTAGTGTGCGTCGCTGTCTCCGTAAACCCGTCGCCGCCGTCCGTAGCGTGAGGCGCCCCATCCAGACGCCCAGAGACTCCAGAGACAAGGCCTCATGGCCCCCAAAGCAACAATACCAAGCCCGACCAACATACGACGGGCACGAAACGGCGCCGAGAACGGGCGACGCGCATGCAACAGAAACGGGAAAACAAGGGACGAAAATGAGACCGAGGGACAGAATATCGCTCGTCCAGCCAAACGTAGTGCCACGTCCGCCGACCGCCGCCGAACGCACCTGCCCTGCGGCCGAGCCAGGCAAAACACCTGACCGAGGAGCCTTATATTTTAGAAACAGAAAAACTGCGACGCCAGCCAAACTGCGCCGGTCTAAAAGAACCCGCAGACTATTGAAAAGTATCGTTCACGACCGCCGGCCACGCTCGCTGTCGCATCGCTACGGTCGGCCGCTGCTACGACGGAGGAATGCATTTTAAAGACTGAGGCACTCCTGTTGGCTGAATCTGCTGAATGTGCACTGCCGAACGCGCGCGGGAGGCAACAACTAGGCGGTCGGTGCCTGCCTGGCAACCTGCCTGCCTGCCCTACGTGGCCCGTTGGTGGCGCGGAAGGAGCCACGGAGCATTGTGAATAAAATCAAGGTGTGCAATTAAATAGCTAAATGCGCAGCCCCGTTCAAGACGGTGGGAAGAGAAGGAGCGGCCGGTGCTGAGGACCAGATGAGCGACAAAAAGAAGGAGCCAGGGCGCTGGTGGCGCCGGCCGTTCGCCCACCCAACGAGACCCGCGCGTCTTGCGCGTGCGCCTCCTTCCTTGTGCGCTACGCTCGCTCCACGCTCGTTTGCGCTGCCAGTCCCCCCTGCCTTCCGTGTCGAAGCTCCGTTGCCATCTCCGGCGCTGGCAAGCTTTTTTGTTTGCTTTTGGCCGTCTGGCGTTTTCGCTCTGCTCAGTACGGAGTCCTGTAGCCGCCCTTCTTTGCACCTTGGCCGCCCTAATCTCCCCGTTTCTGCCTGTGCGCCCCAAGCCTGACGCCTCCGGCCTTGCCCCCATTGATCGCTGTGCTTTTCTGTGCGCGCGCCGTCGTCTGCCAAGTGCCTTCCCTCCCGTCCCATTTTCCTCTTCTTCCGAGTTCCTTCCGGGCCTTCTCTTTCCTCCTCCCCCAAACACCTCCGGCCCATTTTTACTCTCGCCCTCTTTTCCCTTTGACCCTTCCGTTCCCCTTTGCTCTTTCTTCTCTCCTCTGTCAACATTTCACCAGCATCCTTCGACCATCACCATCGCCATCGCGACCACCGCGTGGCCCTACGAATCACGAGACCGAGTTCGTCGCGTCTCGACCTCGACTCTTTCCATTCGAGCACACCTAGCTGCCTTTTGGCCCCCGCGACACCGCAGCCCGCGACTTTTGGCCTCGATCCGGCGACGGTCCGACCAGCCTGACCGACCAGCCCGACGCTCAGTCGCCTCGCCCATCAGCATCTTTACGCCAATCCAACACTCACACACATCGACACACCAGACACAATGGCCTCGGTTGTCCGTGCCACCGCACTGCGCGCCGGCGGCGCGTGTGTCCGCTGCCGCAAGGGCAAGACCAAGTGTGTTTACGAGAACGGCCGCGCGCCGTGCAAGAACTGTGCCAAGGGCATGCACGAGTGCTACCTGCCCTCGGAGTCCATGAGCCACGGCGGCCAGGGCGTGTCGCCGGCGCGCATCCCCCAGCGCGCGCGCGAGCCGCTGCCCAGCGACAACAAGGTCCCCAACACCTCGTCGGACCGTGCTGTGCCTAGCGCGAACAACAACGCCCGGCACACCGTGACGAGCGTCGAACGGTAAGTCTGCGCCTCTTTACTTTGGGGCTACGGATTCGCCGACCCATTTGCCCCCTCCCCTCTTTTCGGTCTCCCGGAACAGACCCCGAAATCTCGGCATCGCTAGCGTGCTGCCTCGGGGCCGACATGGCTTTGTCCGGTGGCTCCCGGTCTTGTGGCTTGATGCAGTGGCTCCACCAGGGCCTGGGTTTGGGCTAGACGCGCTTTTTGCGCCAGGCTAGCACTAGCCCGACTGTCACATTGTCACATGCCCTCGCCGGCGCCATCCCGCCCAGTCCGAGCGAGAGCTGCCGAGCGAGAGCTGCCGAGCGAGAGCTGCCGAGCGAGAGCTGCCGAGCGACGCCTGGTCGCAGGGCCCGCCTATGGCATCGCACGATCGTGACTCAAGGGCATCCACTCCGGTTTGTCCTACGTCCACGACGTCCGCTCCGGGCCACATCATTTCGTCGCCCACACACTGCACCACCCCAGACGAGACATGGGCACCTGTCCTCCGTCCGCCGGTGGACTGCCAACCAGGCGTTACCTGGCCGCGTTTCCATCTCGATTGCGCACTTTGTACCTTTTGGCAGCTGACTAACCATGATTGCAGGCTCACGCCGGAGCTCATCACCGAGTGCGAGCGGGTCATCTCAAAGACACTGCCCGCCTGCGTCGCTTTCCACAAGCCGTCCTTCCTTCAGCACCTGAAGAATGGTGCACTGGACCTGTCCATGGTTCACGCGCTGCTGACGACTGCCGCCCGGTATGTTCTATTCGATTTGTCAAAGTACAGCGGCGCCATGCTAACTTGTCAGCCACTCTCCCATCCTGATTCGCCGCTTTGGCGGGCACGGTGGCGGCACGGCCGCTGCTGAGCACTTTGCCCAGAAGGCCATCAACTTCACTATGCAGGCGCTCGACCACCCCAGTCTCGGGGACATCCAGGCGCTCTGCCTGCTGGTCATCCACGAGTGGGGCTGCCGCAACGCGGTGCGCGCCTACATCTACCTCGGCCAGGCCGCGCGCATGGCGCAGATGTACCGCATTGTCCACACTCACCAACCGTCGGACCCCGAGAGCTTTATGAAGGAGGAGTCGTTCCGCCGCACGCTGTGGCTGATTTACATCCTGGACTGCTTCCTGACCAGCAGCCCCGGCCGCCACCCGGCCCTGTCGTCGCTCGACATCCTGGACGTTGCCCTGCCGTGCCAGGACATGAACTTCAACTTTGGCAGCCCTGTGTACGTGCGGACGCTGACGGGTGGCGTGCCCGCGGTGGCGCCCGAGCCGGACATTGCGCTGTCCGAGGTGGGCGAGTTTGGGTACATTGTGCTTGCGACCAAGGCGTGGCGCAGCGTGGTCGAGATGATGACGACGACTACGATCAGCACGTTTTCGGAGTCGCGGTGCCGCGACCTGGAGGCCGAGATTGACGCAATCCGGCAGGCGCTGCCGATGCACTTTGCCGACAAGCCCGGCCAGGTGAACCTGCACATTACGATGGGCAGCGGCTTCACGTACGCCATGATCCACTGTCTGCTGCAGTGCGCGACGATTTTCGTCAGCCGGCGGCAGATTCTGCAGGTGGTGACGGCGGAGGACTTTAACGTGGACGACTACCGGGCGACCGGTTCGGACGCGCACCTGGTCGACAAGATCTTTACGGCGTCCCACGCCATCATCTCGATGCTCGTGGCGCTGGAGAATGGGGCGGACAAGGACAGCATCCTGTGCTTCCCTATCGTCATGCTGTTCTCTGCCTTTACTGCAGGCTCAACGATTGCCTACCTGTATCTCAAGGGCCTTGCGCCGCCAGGCGCGACCGAGACGGCGATGGACGTTGTGCGGGACAGCCTGCGGCTGATGAACGACGGCGCGGACTCGTGGCCGCTGGTGATGCCGTGGAACCGCCACCTGACTGTGATGGCCAAGGTGCTGCACGACATTAATGCGCGCGAGGAGCGGTCGGGGTCGCCGGACCAGCTGGAGCAGCTGGAGCAGATGGCGCGGCTGCCGAGCGAGCAGGGCGAGGCCGGCGAGAGCAAGCTGCACAATGGCAGCGGGTCGCCGCGGTCGTACACCAAGGACGACGTGTCGCAGGCAGACACGAACCCCGATGCGATGGACTATGAGCAGACGAGCGCGTCGCAGGAGGGCGAGCAGGCGACGTCGGCGACAGGCCGCGACAGCGAGCCGCCGGTGCCGCGGCGGCCCGGGATTGCGACGATCAACGGTGGCTCGGCGAGCTCGGCGGCGGCGACGCCTGCGCCGGAGAGCCCGCCGGCGGTGCCGGTGAGCAAGATGGAGTCGCCGGAGCCGCCCTCGACGGTGTCGAACGCGCCCGGGTCTGCCGTCGACATTACGGCCAAGGAGCTGTGCAGCGCGTTTGAGCGGCAGCTGCTGGAGCTGGACGACCTGGCGGCGTTTATGGGCGGCGGCGTGTAACTGCCTTGTCGTGCCTGTGTTGCCGACTGCCACAGCCGTCTTCTGGGAAGACGGCGCGTCTTCTTCTCATGTGTTACCGTTACCCTTATGTCTTTAATGAGCGCTTTGCTCGGGGCCGTGGCGCCGGAGTTGCTTTGGTTCTGTTGATTGTTGACCTGTTTGATCTGTTCTTTGATCTGTTCTTTGATCTTTCCTTTGATCTTTCCTGTTGATCTGTCGACCTGTTATGTCTGTCTACAATGTGTGCCGAACGTGTGTTGATCTGTACGGAATATAAAGCTTTGCTGGCCGGTTGAGTGACGGATGTAGAGAATGATAGAGAATGATGTTGACTAAGCGGTCGAGGTGGCCCCACTCACTTATACACCGTTTAGGCAGTTGTCGCAGCACTAGCAGCTAGTGGCATGAAGTAATGCCGGTCGGACAGTATATTTAGAGGCGGCCGGTAGATCTATCGTCTGGTATGCTTCTGAAGCAGTCTGTCGCAGTGATGTACAAGCCTGCGCTAATGATAAAATAAACGTGGCGCGGCCAGGCCGCAATGGGCGATGGCGACATGTGCTCGATGGAAGCCTGTCTCGCGCTGCATGCGGGCTACTGTGCGGCTGCACGTTATGCCGGGACCTGTGCGTGCTTGAGATGGCAAACGAGCTTATATCAGTGCATGACCCATGTTTATTTGAAGCACTTTGGTGTCTTGAGACACAGTTTTTTTCAGTTTTTTCAAGCGCTCCAAAACAACAGGATATCGCTGCTTTGCGTTTTGAGGCACATGCTCTTGATTGGTCGGTACGATAAGGCTAGGCTAGAGCAGCTTTAGGTGTGGTGATGGTGTGATTGAGCCATGTCGCCATTCGTCAGCACAAAGACGACTGCACAAACAAGACCATGGGGACGCGAGAGAGTAGTAGAAATAGGGGCGCGTCTCCCGACACAGGAAGCAGCCAGTTTTCTTTCTCTTTTTCTACCAAAGCGAAATGTTTGAAAAACCAGGACGACTGTAACAGAGTCAAGAGCAGGCCAGCGGACGTGGCGGTCCTTTTTGTGGTCTTGTGCGTCGGTGCTCCATTTCTGCTTCCCGAAGACGATGTCTTACCGGAGGAGGCGTGGGAAGCTGGACCTGACACTGGTCTCGGCGTCGGCGCTGGGCGTGATGATCCGGTACCTGGACCAGGTCAACCTGACCAACGCATTCAACAGCGGCATGAAGGAGAACCTACGGCTGTACGGACGCGAACTCAACTATGCCAACGCGGTATGGAGCGCGGCTACGTTTGCACACGCCCGTGCGTCGTCGGCGATGCAGCTGTACGTCTTCCGCTTCTTTGTCGGGCTGTTTGAGGCCGGCCACTTTCCGGCGGTCATGTACGTGTGCTCGAGCTACTACCGGCCGCACGAGCTGGCGCGACGCAACGCGCTGATTCAGGTGTGTGTCAATGTCGGGCCGCTCTTTGCCGGGTTCCTGATGGCAGCAGTGCACAGTGGGCTGGACGGCGTCGGCGGCCTCGCAGGCTGGCGGTGGATGTTTATGTGAGTACGTCTGGACCTGCTGACTAATCACTACTGACGACGATAGCATCTGCGGCTGCATCTCGGTGCCGTGCGCGTTGTGGACGGCCGTGGCGATGCCGCAGCTGCCGTCGCGCCAAGGCAAACTGGTGCGTCATTTTCGGTTTTTCGTTTTGTTTTTGTTTTCTTTTTTTGTTTTCTTTTTTTGTATTTTTTGTATTGTTTTTTATTTTCTTTTTTTGTCTTCTTTTTTTCTCTCTTTTTCTGTTTACTTTTTTTCTTTTCTTTTTTTCTTTTTTTTCTCTTCTCTCTTCTCTTTTTTCACTTTTTTAACGCTGACGACAGGCTTTTTCCGAGGCCGAGGTGCAGTGTGCACGGGCGCGTATGCCGACGGAGCAGACGCCCATGACGGGCCTGTTCCGGTGGAAGGACATTCGGCGCTGGCACACGACGTGGCACGCCTGGCTCTGTACGACGCCTCGTGATAAAGATACAAAAAGAAAAGACAAAGCTAACGTCAGTCCCCCTCTTCTTTACGTTTAGCTCGCAGCTGGGCCAGTCGGGCCAGTCGATGATTTTCTGGGTCAAGAGCTACAACGAGACCGGACGACCAGCACGGTTCTCGGTGGCCGCCACCAGCCGCGCCGACCCCGAGAAACGCGCATACGTGTCGGCGCTCATGAATGCGTTGCCTACATCTTTACAGCCTGGGTGCCCATCTTTACCTTTCCCGCCAACCGCCAGCCGTACATTGTGGCCGGCAACTACGTGACCACTAGTAGCAATCTAGTTGCCCATTGATTTTTGTATATTTTATATTTGTTTTTGGTCTTGTGCATGGCTCGGCTCGCCTGTCACGTTTGGGCGGGGTATGATGTAATGTTGTGACGGTGGGGCATCCTTCCACCAATCACGTGCTCCGTCGCCAGTCCACCCCGCCGCCTGGTCTGACTCCTCGTGACGATCATGCACACCTCTACTCCGTACACCGGCCCAACCTTGACTGACGCACGCACAACGCTTGCACCACCGACACCATGTCCGACGACGCCCGCAGCAACAGCCCGCCGCCGCGCTCGCCGCCCCCGCTCGCCGCCAAGCGGCCCAAGGGTACGTCGTCATCCTCTTTCTCTCTGTCCTCTGTTCTGTCCGTCGCTGACCACCAGGCATCCTCAAGCACGCATCGTTTACGTCGCCGCCGACATCGCCCACCGTCGTCACCGCCCTGCCGTCCATCGAGTCCGACGCGCCGCTGTCCGCCAAGGAGCTCACCCTGCACAACACCCAGATCAACGCCGGCCACCGCCGCTCGTCGTCTGCTGCACGCGTCGCCGCACGTCGCGCCGCCAGCCGCACGCCCTCGCAGCACGGCGACCCCGCCGAGTCCGCCGAGTCCGCCCCCGACGCCAACGAGTCCGAGGCGCGCCTCAAGTGGGACGAGGTCAACCTGTACCTGACCGAGCAGGACCGCACCGCCAAGATGAAGATTGACGAGCCCAAGACGCCCTACGCCCAGCACTACGACCCGGCCGAGGACCCGTCCGACGACGAAGACTTTGACGCCGCCATGACCCTCGGCGAGCCCGAGGAGGCCGTCCCGGTGTCGGCAACGCGCCGGCCCAGCAGGGTCCATGTCGACGAGTCGTCCGTCGCCGGCAGCGTCCGCGGCGACGACGACGCCGACCCCTACGCCGGCATGTCGACCGAGGAGATTGAGAAGCACAAGCGCTTCGAGGAAATGCGCAAGAAGCACTACGAGATGAAGAACGTCGCCAGCCTGCTGAGCCACGACCACGACGCCATGGACCTGGACGACGACGACGACGACGACGACGAGTCAGGAGCACCGCCCGTACCGCCGCTGCCGAAATAGTTGTCTCTTTGATATCTTTTGCTCTGTATGATTTACGATCAATCTTATTTGACACGTTAGGACTGGCGACGTGACTGAACAAACCCATCCCAGTGCACAAAACAATAGTGATGACAAATCACAGCCATGTGACTGCACGTGCACTGGCGCCAGTTTCGCGTGGAAGGAGTAAAGGCAGCTGCTGCCTGCCGTCGTCGTCGTGCCTGCAGTTCACGGTCGGCGCTGCTGCCTCGCGTGGACTGTACCACCCCCCTGTCGTGTCTCCACACGGGCTGTCTGCCTTGAGCTTGGCCCCGTCTTTGCACACTTGATCCCTACCACAACAATACCCAGACATTCCAGCCTAGCCTCGTCCGTCGCCTTGGCTGTGCGATGGACTGGTTTAAAGCGCTCGGTTCCGCTGCGCGCTCGTGATTTTGGTTTGATTTCGTTGTTTGTCCTTGTTTGCATCTTCTCGCATCGTCATTTCACGCCTACCTCCTTTCTCTTATCAATCTTGTCATCACTCACAATGCCGCTTCGCAGATCAGCGCGCACAGCAGCGGCTGGAGCGGCTGCTATCGCACCGGCCGTCGCAGATCCAGCTGCAGCTCCGGCTCCAGCTCCAGCTCCGGCTCCGGCTCCAGCTCCGGCTCCGGCTCCAGCTCCAGCCAAGGCCAAGGGCCGCAAACGGACGGCCACGGCCGTCGCTGCTCCGGACCCTCCTGCTGCCTCGGCCGACACGACAACCTCGCCGCCGGTCGTGGCGCCCGATACAAAGCGCCAAAAGAAGGAGACGAAGACGCAACCCGCAACGGACACGCCCGCCAAAAACGCCAAAAAGGTGGTCGTGCCGGTCGACGAGTACTGCACGGTCACGGGCGCGCGCGTGTACGTCGACGACGCCGGCACGGTGTACGACGCGGCGCTCAACCAGACCAACGCGGCCAACAACAACAACAAGTTTTACCGCATCCAGATTGTGCGCGACGACAAGGGCGGCCTGCACCTGTGGACGCGCTGGGGACGCGTGGGCGAGCGCGGGCAGTCGGCCTCGGCGGGCGTCAACTGCGAGGACCGCGCCATCTCCGAGTTTGAGAGCAAGTTCCGCAGCAAGTCGGGGCTCAAGTGGGCGGACCGGCTGGCGGACCCGAAGCCAAACAAGTACGCCTTTGTCGAGCGCAACTACGAGGATGACGAGGGCACTGGAAGTGGCGACGCCGAGGCTGCCGAGACTGCCGAGAGCGGCGAGGCCAAGGGAACGGCCGTCGAAGACGTCCCGATGGCGGCGTGCACGCTGCCCAAGGCGGTCGAGGACCTGATGGCCCTCATCTTTGACAAGAAGCTGTTTGCCGACACGATGGCGTCGTTCAACTACGACGCGAACAAGCTGCCGCTGGGCAAGCTGAGCAAGACGACCATCAGCCGGGGCTTCCAGCTGCTCAAGGACCTGACGGAGCTCTTTGACGATGCGACGCTCGCGCTCTCAAAGCACGGCAAGGGCTACGACGCGGCCGTCGAGCACCTGTCCAACACCTTCTACAGCGTGATCCCGCACGCGTTTGGGCGCAACCGGCCGCCCGTTCTGCGGTCGTATGCGGTCCTTAAGAAGGAGATTGAGCTGCTCGAGAGCCTGAGCGACATGAAGGACGCCGAGCTCTCGATGCTGGCGGAAAAGGGGCGCAACCGCGCGCGCGTCGCGGGCGTCCAGGAGCACCCTGCCGACACGCAGTTCCGCGGGCTGCACATGGCCGAGATGACGCCGCTCGACCACGACTCGGCCGAGTTTGGCGAGCTCGCGCGCTACATGCACGACACGCGCGGCGCGTCGCACCACGTGCGCTACACGGTGCACGACATTTTCCGCATCGAGCGCGGCGGCGAGGCCGAGCGCTACGGCCAGTGCGCCCTCGACAAGGTCGGCGCCGACACGCGCCTGCTCTGGCACGGCTCGGGCATCACCAACTACGGCGGCATCCTGAGCCAGGGCCTGCGCATCGCGCCGCCCGAGGCGCCCGTGTCGGGCTACATGTTTGGCAAGGGCATCTACCTGGCCGACATGTCGTCCAAATCGGCCGGCTACTGCCGCACGCACGTCTCGGGCGGCACCGGCCTGATGCTGCTGTGCGAGGCCAAGCTCGGCGCGCCCATGCAGTGCCTGACGCAGGCCGCGTACGGCGCCGGCGACACCGCCAAGAAGCAGGGCCTCTACGCCACGCTCGGCCAGGGCAAGACGGCGCCGCGCGCGTGGAAGGACGCAGGCGCCGTGCACGCGTCGCTCGCGGGCGTCCAGATGCCCGACGTCGCCACGCCGCCGGGCGACACGGGCGTCGACGGCGCCGGGCTGCTGTACAATGAGTACATTGTCTATGACGTGGCACAGATTCGGCTGCGCTACCTGTTTCGCGTCACCATTCACTAGGCGAGCAGTCGAGTCGATTAGGATTTTGCTGAATTTCTTCCTACACTGCACGGGTCAGGATGAGGCGCCCTGGGGCACGGGACGCGAGGGCGCGCAGGCGCGGGCTGGCGTGGCCGGCCGGCACGTCGATGGCGGCGGCGCTCAGTGCACCGCTCTCCACGGCCCCGGCCAGTGCGTCGGCGTCGACGAGCGACCCCGGCACACTGACCAAGCGCGACCCCGGTCGGAGGTGGGCGAGGACGTTGCGCGTGACGAGTGGCTGCGTGACGAGCGGCTCGCTCAATGTCGAGGCCGGCGCGCACAGCACGATGCAGTCGGCCAGCAACCCGTCGAGCGGCTCGGGGCCGGCCGGGTCGTAGGCTTGTACCGCCATGCCAAATGCCGGGCTGCCCAGTTTCTCGGCGATGCGCTTGCACTGTGCCGCGGGCCCAACGAGGCCGAGCGTCTTGCCACGCACGCCCTCGGAGCGCAGTGCACGCGGGTCAGGCGTGTCGGCGTCGTCGGCTGCACTCCACGAAATGTGTCGAAACACTGCCAGGACGAGGGAGACGGCCAGGTCGGCGATGGCGTCAGCGACGGTGTCGGCGACGGCGTCGTCGTGGGAGGGCGGTGCTTGCACGGCCGCCGACGTGATGGTCGAAAACGAGCGCGCCAGGGTCGGCCGCGTGTCAAAGGTGTACGGGTGACCGTGTGGGATGGGCGATTGCGAGCGAGGCGTGGCGCCAGGGACGGGCGTATTGAAAGGCTCAGCCATGTGGGCGTCGAGTGCTGGAGCAGGTGTCGAGGAGAGATCTGTCAGGCCCCGTCGTTTGTTGGTTTTGTTGGGCGCTATGGTTGCGCCAGGCACGGTTCACAGCCAGATCGCGTGCATGAGGGGCACGGGTCCATGTGATGTGCCGAACCACGGGCCAATGGCAGGCATGTGCTGCACGTCAGCGTGTGCAAGAAGGAGCCTGAGGATAAAATAAGTCGTCAAGGCCTGAGAATAAAATAAATCGTCAAATGCCTGTAAAATATAATTAAACTTTTTTTTTAAAAAAAAAACGTATTACCCAAACGCCTGGTATCATAAAGCAACAACGCACGTTATTTAAAGATGCGCCGACCGCCAGTACGCGCCGGAAACCGCTCGACGCCGGTGCTCTGCTGGGCGTGCCACAGGTCGAGGGCGCCGGCAGTCTTGCTCTGGACGGTCGAGCGGTAGCGGCGCCAGGCTTCGCGGAGGTGGTCGGGCCGCAGCGGTCCCTTGGGGTTGTCGCGCAAAATGTGGTCGGCGGCCTCGGGCTCCCACTCGGGGATGGCGAGCGACGCCTGCTCGTCGTAGAGCGCCTGGACTGCCGGTTCGCCTCGTGCAAGAACCATGCCGGGCCACGGAACGTCGCCGTCGGTCTGTGCGGCCTCGCTGGGGTCGCCGGCGATCCATTCGTCCTGCACACGCTGTGCGGCCGTGATGAGGTCGGTGAGAAAGTACTTTGTGACGGACCGGACGGCCGTGACGACGGACGGAGGCACCGACTGAGACACGGTCGCGTTGACGAGACGCTTGATGACGGCGTCGGGCAGTTTTGCCGCACGCCACGCCGAGATCCGCTCGTACTGGTCCATGTCCATGCACGCGACAAGCGCCGCACGCAGCCGCTTCTCTTCCTTGCGCTCCTCGTCCGTCCGCTTGTCGTCGGCCGCCGCGCCCGAGTCTGGTACGTCGCCCTCGCCCTCGTCGTCGTCGTCGGCCCCGGCCCCGGCCCCAGCCGCAGCCGCACCCGCACCCCCCTCGGCGGCATGGGCGGCTTTGCCGACGGCACTCGCGGCCACTGTCGATGCCGCCCGGCCACCCACGACGCTCGGTGTCGCGTCGCGTGCTGCAGCGCTTTTCGGATCGCCCTTGGCATCGCCCTTGGGTTTGCGTCCGCGCTTCTTCTTGCCGCCCGGCGCCACCGAGCTCGCACCGCCCGCGCTCACCAGGCTCGACGTGTCAAAGTCGACCGACGGCGAGCGTGCCGCCAGTGCCAGTGCCGTCGCGCTCTCGTCGGGCGGAAACGACGTTTGTCGAAGCGGGTGCACCGATGGCAGCGACGACACCGACAGGCTCGACGGCTTGCGGCGCTTGACTGCCGGTGTCGGTGACGCACCGTCGGCCGCACCGGCCGCGCGTTTCTTCTTGTAGTTGGTCGGAGCGCTCATGGCGAGATGTCAATGTCCCTTGGTCGTCAGACGCGTCGCGCTGTGATCACAAGTGGGTACGTTCCATGGATGCGTCACATGACTCTACACGTGATAACCTGACGTCAACTAGCCGTATCGATAAGCGAAAAGTCAACGTGCTGCAAGGGCTCAGCGATCGGCCCCGAAAAAGTCAAACGCGCCGAAAAGAACTTTAAATAAAGAGGCAAAGCTGCTGGCCAGCAAATTTAAATTCCGGCGTTGACAAGATTAGCAGTGACGCACCGTTCGTGCACCGTTTGTCTGACCTCGCTCTTTCTTCTGTGTCCTGCTCTTTTGCACCTGTCTTGCTCCTTTGCACCTTCTGTGTCTTGCTCCCTCGCTCCTTCTTTCGGTGTGAGCTCACCTCGACCGACACCTAGAACCGGCCACGGCCGACCCCGACCGACCCGACCGACCCGACCGACCCGACACACCCTCCACCCACCACCACCATGGCTGGCTCCCAGAACGGCGAGGCTGCCGCGCCTGCACCTGCACCCGCTGCTGCTGCTGTCGCTGCTGCTGTGTCCGGCGAGACACCGGCGACCACCAACGGCACTTCGTCGACGCCCGGCTCACCGGCCAAAAAGAACCGACGTGACGACGAGGACGCCGGCAAGCCCAAGAAACAGCGCAGACGCCGTGCACGCAGCAGCCACGTTGCATCAGCAAGCGCGACGGCGTCACAGAACGGTGATGCGGGGGTAGATACTATCGAGACGACCCCCACCGGATCGCACCCGACCGAATCGACCCCGACACTGCCAGTGTCACAAGTGTCCGAGACGGTGCCCAAGGCCAAGGGCCGCCGCAGCCGCCGCAGCACGCGCCGGCATAGCCTGACCAAGGCCGCACGTGACCCACGCGACGAGCCTGCATCGAGCACGGCACCATCGCCCATCCCAGGCGCCACGCCTGCTCCGTCCGTCGTGGTCAGGTCGGCAAAGACCAAAAAACAGGCCTCGACGGAAAAGACGGCCACGCGCTCGCCGAGCCCGGTCATTGACTTTGACGGGCTGAGCCGGCCGAGCACGGGCACGCGCGCGCGTCTCGAGGAGAACGACGCGGACCGGCAGCAGCGGCTCGAAAAGATCCGTGGCGCTGTGCGCACGATCCTCGAGTGTGTCGGCGAGGACCCCGACCGCGCTGGTCTCGTGGGCACGCCGGACCGGTACGCGCGTGCGCTGCTCGACTTTACACAGGGCTACCAGCAAAACGTGCGCAACATTATCAACAACGCCATCTTCCACGAGGGGCACAACGAGATGGTCATTGTCAAGGACATTGAAGTCTTTAGTCTGTGCGAGCACCACATGGTACCCTTTACGGGCAAGATGCACATTGGCTACATCCCGAACCACTCCGTCATTGGCATCAGCAAGCTGCCGCGCATCGCCGAGATGTTCAGCCGGCGCCTGCAGATCCAGGAGCGGCTCACCAAGGACGTCGCCAATACTATTATGGAGGTGCTGCAGCCGCAGGGCGTCGCCGTCGTCATGGAGTCGAGCCACCTGTGCATGGTCATGCGCGGCGTCGAGAAGACGAGCGCCACCACCATTACCAGCTGCGTGCTCGGCTGCTTTGAGCGCAAGGAAAAGACGCGCATGGAGTTTTTGAACCTCGTCGGCGTCAACCGGCGGTAGTTTTTTCTTTTCTTCTTTCTTTTTTCCTTTTTCTCTTTTTTCTGTTTCTCTTTTTTCTGTTTCTCTTTTTTCTGTTTTTTTTTGTTTATTTTCTCTCCTCATGCCGCTTCAACACGCACCGGCAGTCTTGGTTCTGTATATTGCACGGCGTTGGTTGGCAAGGATCATTCACCATTGTTCTGGATACTGCTTTGACTCATGGATATCATCGGTGCACCTCTCACGTGACACGCCGCACGGTGCGACCGACCTCGCCGCGCTCGACGGCTGCCACGCGCGGCCCGGCCACGGCCCAGATTGACGCGGCCACCTCGGCGACGGCCGGCGACGCGTCAATCACCTGCAGGTCCTCCTCCTCCTCGCGAAACGTCCACACGCGCTCGGTCCCGTCGCGCGCCGTGTGCGCCACGCGCCCAAAGCTCAGGCCCCAAAACAGCTCGCGCACGCGTCCCTGCAGCGCTGCCTTTTCGTACTTTTCGTCGCCCCAGCCGCCGCGCGTCTGCGCCTCCGCCTCGGTCAGGTTCAGAAACACGACCAGGTCCGGCCGCGGCAGCCCGACCTCGGGCGCGCGCGCCCACGGAAGCGCCAGCGTCGCGTTGCCCTTGGCCGCCGAGTACACCATGCCGCTGTAGTAGTACCGGTCGCACACGACCGTCGTGCCCGCCGCCAGCAGCGCCTCAATCCGCGCCGCCGCCTCCCACCGGTTCGCCGAGAAGAGCAGGTGGATCACGTGGTCGTCCATGTCCGCCTGGCTCTTGAGGTACCCGTCAATCATCGCCCCAATCGGCGTCGTCCGGTCGGGGAACCGCATCACCTCCACAGGGCGCCCGGCCGTGTCGTCGCCCGCCGCCGCCAGTCGTTCCGCCAGCAGCTTCACCTGCGTCGTCTTGCCGCTGCGGTCCAGGCCCTCGAGCACCACCAACGCCCCGCGCACGGGCTTCGTCGCCGTCGATTCGCTGTCGGCCATGGTCGTTGTGTTGTTTGGTCGCGCGTGTGTTGGCAATCGCGTTCTGTTCGCGACTGGTGTGTAGATATAGACGGACGCGTGGCGCCACGCGACGCGAGTCAGTCCACTGACCCCGCTACCTTCCTTCCAGAAATGGCATGTTCTATGGCGTGTTAGACGTCACGTGAGCACTGACGCGACAAGTAGACCAAAACTGGCAAAATGTTCAATAGCATTCTGTAGGCGGTCATTGCAAAACGAAATCTCGCAGAAAATCTCGCAGTCGTGAAATCATCCAAGCGCCAACCAACGATATCCAAAAACGTAAAACCAACAAAAACCAACAAACCAAAACGTAAATCAAAACTGTTCCGTGATATCATTCAGCCCACCAGACCGGGCACCGAGAACGCCGTAAAGCAAAGAGAAACGGAACCAAGAGACGATTACTCGTCCTTTTGGCTGCCGCTCTCCCACAGCTGGAAGCTCTCGCCGGTGCCCTCAATCGGCTCCAGCACGGAGGCGGGCGCGGGCTGCTTGCGGCCCGACATAATGTCGTCGACCGACAGCGCCGGCCCCGAGGCCTTGGCCGGCTGCATCTCGGACGCCTTGGGCGCAGGCGCGGCCGTCTGGCTGAGAATCGCGTCGATGCTGTTGATGCTGTCGGTGCTGTCGATGCGGCTGGCCGAGGCGGTCGCGTCGGTCGAGGCGGCGGCGGCGTCGGCGTCGTCGGCCACCAGGATGACCGACGCCTCGTCGCAGCCGGCGGCGTAAAAGTCGGCCGCGTTGAGCTGGCCGAGCGGCGCGCGCGCCTTCTCAACGGCCATGGCGTCCTCGGCGACAGACGAGGCGGCCGAGGCGGCCGTGGCGGCCGTGGCCGCCGCGCGCGCGCTGCTCGTCTGGCTGACGTCGTTGGGCGGCGGAATGTTCTCCTTGTCGCGGCCCTCGGCGCGCTCGCGCCGCAGCTTCTGCGCCGACTCCTCGTCGCTGCTAATGTCGAGCACGCACGTACTGTGCTGCAGCAAGTTGGTCATCTCCTGTTCCGCCGTGTCCTCGTAGATGGAAAAGGACCACGACGCGTTGAGGCCCGACGCGTCGAGCCCCGACGTCAGCGGCGTCGGCAGCGCCGCCTCCGCCAGGCGCGACTCGTACGGCGTAAATGTGCCCTTGATCGCGGCGTCCAGCGAAAAGGGCAGGCTCGACTTGGGCATGGCCGTGCGGCGCTTGCTGGACAGGATGCCACCGCGGCGCGGGCCGCGAATCGGCGACCGAGACGACAGCGACGACATCAGCGACGACGACGACGACAGCGACGACGACGACAGCGAAGACATTGACGACGACATTGACGACGACATCGAAGACGACGACAGAGGCGACGCCGCGGGTGTGAAGCGCACAGCGCTCTTGGCCTTGATGGCGCCGACCTTGGCCGACGGCGCGTGCGGCTTCAGCACCACACGCGGCGCAGCCGACAGCGGCAGCGGCGACGACTTCTTAAAGGGCGCGTCAAAGGACGACACGGCACCCGACGCCTTGGTCAGCGTAAAGGCCGGCTTCTTAAAGAGGCCGCTGGCGGGCGAGCACGAGTCGGAGCCCTTGGAGCGCTTGGCGAACATGCTGGGGTCGATGTTCTCGGCGTCGTCGGACTCGGTCCAGACCGGCGCCTTTCTCTTGGCCAGGCCGGCTTTGGTGCCTGCTGGTCAGTCTTTGTCTGTCTGTATCGCTCCAAGACGACTTACCATTCTGTCTGTTCTTGGTGCTGGTCAGGGCCTGCAGACGGGCACCGTCGAGGGGGGCAAACGGCTGGCGGGTGACGGCGGCCATTGTATTGGAGTTGATAATGGATCGAGATAGAAGATAAATGGCAGGGCGTTGGAAGGGAGCCGATGAGTGGTGGAGTGATGGTGTAACGAGAGCAAGTGACGAGATGTCGGTAAAGAGTGACTAGAGTGAGCGTGGCGAGAGTCTTGTGTCCGGCTGGTAGTGACGACTTTGGGGATCAAGACGTTGGACGGAGACAAGACAGCGAGGAGTCACGGTTTTGTATATCTCGGGTCGAGCTTGGACAGCACCAAAGTGGGACGCCGACGCGAGGGAGATTGAGAGTTTTTGCTGCAGCGAGCAGTGGAGGATTCGCTCTGGAGCTGAAGACGCGGTGAGCACAACGTAATTGAAAGGGCGGATGGGTGGAATGGAAGTGGGTGTCGACACGCGACGGAGGATGGATTGCTAGCGATTGTATTTTGAAGAGCCGAAGAGGATGATGAAGAAAGGGAGAGAAGAGGAGAATGAGCAGACGAGAGACGAGAGACGAAAGAACTCGAGATAAAACGAGAGGGAGGGCAGAGGTAGCGGCGACTACAAGTAAGAGAACGGACAGACGGACGGACAGAGGACAGAGGACGGAACAGACAGGGAGGGTGAGACGAGGGGACGAGGCGAGTGGTGGAGGACGCACGCGTTGGGTGGTGTTTCCTCGTTTCTCTTGCTCTAGGGCGCTCCTGCTACGACGCTTGGCCGCGCATTGGGGCCATTGGGGCTTGGGGCCGTGGTCGCCCAATTTCAGGCGATTTCAAGCGTGTTGGCTCAGGCGGCCTGGTCAGATTGCAAGTGGGACGGAGAGGGTCGCCCTTGCCGAAGGAGGAAAGAGTGTCACGACAGGGGAGGCACGCTGGGGCACGCTGACCGCGTAGAGAGAATTTTCAGACGCGTAAAGGGCTCGCGAGGAAGGAACGATTGGATTCAATGCACTGTTCCAGGTGGAAGGAGCGTCTCGCGATGCCAGTCGCGCTGACCGTTTTACGGGTTTTACGAGGGGAGACGGCGAGCGCCTAACGGCCTGCCGTGCAGGCTGAAATACTCGACACAGGCCAGGAAATGGTTGCCTAAATTACAGGACAGGACCGCCTGTACGCCGCCTGGCCGCAGGTTCTGAGGTGTTTCTGAAGCTGGCCGGGCCGGCGGCCTGGCAGTGCATGCGACTACGTAGAACTGAGAATAAAAATGAACTAGAACTGGGAATAAAACTGAAAACTGAGAATAGGCGACGATCAGCTGCGGAGCACGGGCACGGAAGTCGCGCCAGGGTTGGAGGTCGGCCACGACGATTGTGAGGCAAGAAGGTCGATGCGCCCCAGAAAGTACTTGCCGGTGCACAGTGGCGAAGCGTGGCAGCAGGTACCCTCGAGAGCCGCAGGCGTGTGGCCCAACCCGAATTTATCGATGAGAGACATTTTCGAGAATTACGAGAACAGGGAGGAGTCGAGAGGAGACACTGTGCTGGCCGCTGCAGGTCGGAAGGAAAGACAAGAAACGCTGCAGACTGAGACACGGGCTGCAGGAGGCCATGGACGCGTGCGATTGGCTGGACCCGTGCTGCGGCCAGTCTCTAGTCTGGTGCGTGCAGCGCGCAGGAGCGGCGGCGTGACAGGACGGGCGAATCAACGCGTCGCTGCTAAAGTGGCCGTCCACCTGTAGTGGGTCTGTGTGAGACGCTGTACACGGGATTGGCCAGGGCAGCGGGTCCCAGTTAATAGCAAGCGTCCTCAGCTCACACGGCAGGTTCTATTCATTTTATATTTTATATTTTATATATTTGTTGTATCGATGTGCCGAATCTGCGTTGGGCACAAGGCGGTGCGAGTCAGGAGACCGCCGATGCTGCCGATGCCCATTCGTCATGCAAAGGACGATGGCAGTCGCCTGACAAATGCTAGCACTGTGCGTGGGCAGTGCGTCGACCAAGCGCCGGCCACATGGCGGGTCTTGGTCGGCAACGAGCGGCCGTCAGGCATTTCGTTGCGACTGGTGAAACTGCACCAAACTCGATGCCCAGATTCGATGCCCCTCGATGCCGCTCGGTGCTGCTCGATGCCGACCGCGACTCGAGCAGACAAAGAAGGCGAGCGAATCGGCCACATCAGGCAACCAGGCATCGAGGTCGGCTCGCAATCAGTACCGACTAGGGCGTTTCATCGTGTTATTCGTGCTAGTGTTATTTGTGCTATTCGTGCTATTCGTGCTATTCGTGCTATTCGTGCTATTCGTGCTATTCGTGCTATTCGTGCTATTCGTGCTATGGTTCTTCAATGTTCTGTCAGATGTGCCAACGAGCGGTCCAACGGTTGGTGTCGGCTGATAAATTACTTGTTGGTCTCAATTTTTTACGCACACAGCTTTGGAAAATTTGCCCGAATGCATGGCCACGCCAGACATGTCAGACTGCTGTCACGAAAACGTCAGCGGAAGCACCTTGGTGCAGTCGGTCATGGCGTTCAGATTGTAGACGCCGAGGACGCTGATGCGGAGGTACTCTGCGGCAAAGGCCTGTCTGTTAGCACGGTCAACTGGTCAACTCCGAGCGATGACAATCACAACACAACTCACAGTCTGCCAGACAGTGCGCCCTGCGTCGGTCCCGAAAAAGGCAAAGCCCGGGCCGGTGAGGGGATGGTCGGCGAGCGAGACGTCGCTGGCGAACCGGAACACACCCGCGGGCGGCGCGACGTCCTGTGTCGTGCGAAAGTAGTCATTGTCCCAGCGGCCGGGCGTCGGGTCCTGTGGCGCGCCGGCGAAGCGTACGTCGACGACCGTCTGCGTGCTGGCCGTGTGCGCGCCTATGAGCGCCACGAGGCCACCCGGCGCGATGCTCTTGCGTGCAAACAGTGCCAGGAGCGTGTCGGCGTCGTCGGTCGGGTCGGGCAAAAGGTTGTCGAGCGCCGCGTCGGCACGGTCGGTGCGTCCGACGAAGAGACGCATACGCGGCCCGCCCGGGCACGCGGCGACGCCGGCCATGGCGGCGAGCTGCACGAGGTCCGCCATTGTCGCATTGTACGGCCCAAACTGGTCGTGCCAGGCGCGCATCTGCGCGGCGGCCGGCTCGAGGCCGCGGTTGACGGGCCGTGACCACTCGGTGTCCGACAGCAGCACCGACCCGTCGGCGCCGCCACCGCCGTAGCCCGCGTCCAGGCTCCAGGCGGCCGCGTCGTGGAACCCCAGCCGGATCGCGCCGCGCGCCAGGCCCGTGCACTGGCCGGACGCATCGACAAAGACCGGGGCCATCGTGTCGGCCGCGTGCTTGTACACGCAGCACGCGTCGGCGGCGCACGCGGCCGACCCCAGCGGCCCCGGCGCGTCGTACGGCGCCACCAACGAGCTGTTGGCCAGCGGCTGGCCCGCACCGCCCAGAATGGCCCTAATGTCGGCGCCGGCCGAGGTCAGGCTCGTGTCCGCCAGGTAGGCCACGTCGCCAAGCAGCGTCGTCGAGCCGTTGTAGGCAGCCGCCGTCTGGGCATCGGCATCCGCGGCCAGCATGGCCAGAGCAAGAGCAGTCGTGGGTCTCATGGCAGCAGGTCGAAACCGTCGTATAGCTGTCGTGGTCGTCGTGGTCGATGCATGTCTCGTTTTGTCTTTTGAGCTCCGCTATAAAAGCTATCATGACAACGAGGAAGGCGCGATACCTGCTCCTTCTTGTTCGGGCATCAATCCAGGCATCACTTTTCTCGTCTCGTCTCTCTCGTCTCTCTTCTCTCTCTCGTCTCTCTCGTCTCTCTCGTATCTCTTCTCTCTCCAAACGTATGCGCACCGTCGCCAGCAAGAGGCGGAATGCCCCTCCGTAATATAGACGCAAACATCAATTCATCGTACAGCTATCGCCCGGCTCACGCCTTGGCCTTCTTCTTCCGGTCCTTTTTGCTCGCGGCAGGCGCGGCGGCCTTCTTGCCCTTCTTCCCCCCCTTGCCCTTGCCCTTGTTGAGCGCGTTTTGCTGGCGCGCCACCTCACGTGCCGTCTGCCGTTTGGCGTCTGCGTTGAGCCGGCGCCGCCGCATGCGCCCGTGGCGGCTGCCGAGCGGGCGCGTGCCGGGCGTGTGGCCGTTGTGCATGCCCATGAGCCGGCCAATCATCACGTTGGACTCGGCGTACGCATAGTTCTTCTGGAGGAACAGCACGCGGTGCGTCCGCTTCATGCGCATGTACGCGTTCCAGCGCCGCGCCGCCGCCGACGCCTTGGTCTTTTTGGCCGCCGCCGCAGGCGTGCCCCGTGCAGCCTCGTTGGCCGCCGCCACGGCCTCCTGGTCCGCCTTGATCTTGGCCTGCTTGGCCGTCTCGACCTCGGCATCGAGCGCCGCAAAATCGACCCGGTCGTCGCTGTCAACCTCGACGACGCCCGGGCGCCGCAGAACACGCACCGGCAGCCCCGACGAGCTCGTCGCCGGCTGTGTCGCGTGTGCCTTGATCGGTACCGCCACCATGCCGACGCGGCGCTGGCGTGGCGCCTGGGCCGGGTACGGCAGCGAGTCGGTGCGCTTAAACGCCACGCCAATGTACTGCCGCGTCGGGTGCCGCGCGGGGTCGCGGTAGTACTTGACGTAGCCCGCCACCGCCGCGTGCACCGTGTGGTCGCGGCCCAGCAGCGCGTTCTCGCCCGCGTGCCAGATGGTGCCTCGCTGCTTGTACAGGATCGTGCCCGGCAGCACGTACTGCTCGCCCACGCGCTTCGCGCCGAGCTTCTTGGGGATCGTCTTCTTGTTCGTCACGCGGTACGCGCCCTGTGCCTTGACCGACGCAAAACGTGCACCCGCAGGGCCAAACGCGGCCGCTAGTGGTGCTGGTGATGGTGCTGATCCGGACGGCCGTGTGGTCGGCGCTGTCGCGAGCATCGGGCGCACGGCCGCGACGCCGAGCGCCGGCCGGAACGGCAGCCGCAGCTGCACGAGTCGCATGGCTGTGCTGTGTGTGTGGCCGCAGGAGTGCTGCGTGTTGCGTAGTCGCTGTCGCGTCGTCCTCCGTCGGTCGTCCGGTCGAGTTTGCCGACCCAGTAAATTTTCGCATCACGTGACCAGTCCCGCCGCACCGAGCACCAAACGGTACACCTGTCGTGACGCGATAAGATAAGCGCGAGTGGGTCGTTTCGTAGCTGGCCAGCCGCAAGCTGCCAATTGGCCACTCCTTTGGCGTCATTCATACGCCTGCCGTTCGTTGCACGTTACGATTTCTTTCTCATCTTTGTCATTCACACTTTCAACAACATGTTTGGCGTCCGCCTCGTCATTCTCTGGGCGCTCGCCCTTTTGCCGGCCGCCCACGCGCAGTTCGACTTCTTCGACCAAATGTTCGGCGGCCAGGGCCAGCAGCGTCAGCAGCCACAACAGCCGCAGAACGTCCCCAGCGACTCTGCCTGGTACCGCAGCCACGTCGAGACCATGCACTGCGACAAGTACCTGTGTCCCGATACTCTGGGTTCGTCGCCGCCTCCTTGCACCTTGCACCTTGCTTCTTGCTTCTTGCACCTTGCTTCTTGTCATGGCGCCCTGCTAACTCCACAGCCTGCGTGCACTTTGCGCACCACTGTCCGTGCCCGTTCCCCAGCGTCGAGGACAAGATTGAGCTGGCCGACGGCAGCCGCGTGTGCGTGTCGCGCGGCGGCTTCAAGGCGGGCGAGGCCGCGCGCAAGATGGAGCTCGCGCGCAAGGGGCTCCTGTAGCCGCGCCCCGGCGTGGTTTTGGTTTTGGTTTTGGTTTTGGTTTTCCGTCTTGTCTTGCCTCGTCGCGTGATAATTCAAGTCTTGCTCCTCCTTTGCCGGGCCTTGTGCCATTGCCTTTACATCTCATCGTCGCTAGTCTCGTCGCTGGTCTCGTCGCGAGTCTCGTCGCTGGTCTCGTCGCGAGTCTCGTCGCTCGTCTCGTGGCTCGTCTCGTCGCTAGTCTCGTCGCGAGTCTCGTGGCTCGTGTTCTCTCCGTGCTCCCTGGCTGCCTGCCGCATTCTGTAAATATAAAGGTTCTCGAACGAGACCAGCTGCTCGCGCGCAAACGCGGACAGGTCCTCAGCCACACGCCCCGGCGACGGCGCCACGACGAACGGCAGTTTATAGTCCCTGCTGCTCACGACATTCACAAACAAAAAGGTGCCGCGCCAGGCTTCGCGGAACTCGTCTAGAGGCTCACCATCCAGGGGGAACGATTCTTGCATGCGCCACAGCGTGAGGCGTCGTAGGTTGGACAGGCGCTCACCAATCCCCGTAATCAGGCGGGGCCACGCGGTCCACAGAGGCGCTGGCCCCGCGATTGGCCACGAGACTGGCCCCGAGAATGCCTTCCTCAGTGGGGTCTGCCAGGCCAGGGTGACGCAGTGGAGCGTCAGCATCTCGAGACCGGGAAGCTCCGCGAGCACATCCAGCAAGGTGCACATCGACAGCACCGCATATCCAATCTCGAGCGTGCGCAGCCGCGGGTACCGCACGCGGTCGTCGCCGGCCGGCCCGCTCGTGCGGCTCGTGTGGCACAGGCGCGCCAGCAGGTATTCTGCCTCGGAGGTGGTGGACTTGGCGTTGAGGTTGAGGCGCAGCGTCTCGAGGCTGGGCGCGGCCGTCGTGAGCAGTCTGTGGACGTTGGCCACGTGCTCGTCCAAGTCAGCTTTGTTGCGACTGTGCAGGAGCCAGGACCGGGACCCGTTGGTGATGAGGTTCAGGTCGAGGTGGATGGTCCGGAGGCCGCCCAGTACGGCCGCGTACTGGTCGGCCATGGCCGGGGGCAGGTAGAAGTGCTCGTTGCCCAGGCCGGTGTTGCGGCGCAGGCGCGTAAGCAGGCGCTGGGGGCGCGCGTTCGCCATCACCAGGGCACTGAGCACCGGGGTAAAGGGGTCGTAGTAGGGGTGCCGGTACATGGAAGCCGTCACGGGGCCCTCCGGCCAGGACGGCCGCCGCGGACAGTCCGGGTCGATGCCCAAGCTGCGGCAGAGCGTCGGGAAGCCGTAGCTGTGCCACGCGCGTAGACCGATGGGAAAGTCGCGGAAGCGCGTTTGCGACGTGACTGTGCGAAACTCGACCGTCTCCAGGTTGGGCAGGTGCCGGAACGCGTCGGTCAGCATCGCTTGGGCCACGCCCGACGCCACAATGGTGTGCTCCTCGGTCCTCGCCCGCTCAAAGAGGTCCTGTTCCGTGGACGTCGGCACGGCGTCGGAAAAGTTGTGCGCTAGCTGCTGCAAAAACTCGTGGGCCAGACTGACGTGCGTGAGCATCGGGCCCAGGGCCGGGTGCTTTGCAATGTCGACGAGCGCCTGCAGCCCAAACTGGCTGATCATGAAGCACTTGCGCGTAAAGTAGACACGTCCAAACTCGAGAAACAGGGCCCGCTCGGTGGCGCGGCACGCCAGCCGCAGCGCGCAAAAGTCGGGCGTCGTCAGGTCGCGCGAAATGCGGATGAACAGCTCGACAGGCAAATCGACGAGCGCGGCCGTCGCTCTCCGCGCGTCCATGGTCGTCGGCGGCCCAGAGTGGTCTGGCACGGTTGCCATGGTGTGGTGCAGACAAAAGGTCAAGCTCAGCCAGACTCGGACGGCGAGATGGGGATACAAGTACGGCGTGGTGGTCGCACCTGGAACCGCTGCTGCTGCCTGCTCAGCTCGGCCCCTTCACAGTCGCCCAGAGTCATGAGACTCAGGCTACAGTGTATCCACTTTTATCTGCATGCGGCTGCCGCATTCACACCACACCGGACGCGTTCAGCAAAGGAGAAGGAAAGCAAGAGAGTGCGCGTGAAAAGACGATGAGGAGCGGGAGGCTCGAGGCCAACGTGTCGAAGGCGTGAATCATGTCGCTCGAAATATACGGAGTACAATATACTCTGTCAGTCGTAAAAGAAGGTGAGAAGAGGGAAGAGGGCGAGAAGAGGGCGAGAAGGGAGAAGAGGGATGCTTTGCCTCGGGCAGGGGACGTACGCCTCGGCGCCTTCTCTTTTGAGGCTCTCCAAAGTGCAAGAGTGACCCACGAGTGGCCGGTGATGCCTTCCATCTAACGGGTGCTTCCTTCCTCGGCTTTTCGCACTATGGTAGGTTTCGGAAGGCGCAGCATACTACGGAGTCAACATGCTCTCAAGATATCGACAAAGTTGCTCGTACGTGAGTCTGTCTGTTTTGGGTGCAGTTATGCTATCTGTCTGTTCTTGGTCGGGTGATACTATCTGTCTGTTCTTGGTCGGGTGATACTATCTGTCTGTTCTTGGTCGGGTGCAAAAAAGAGCGCTCGGCGTGTCGTCGCGGCCTCGGATTGTGCCAGCGACGCACTCGACGCTAGCGGCGACACTAGTAAAGGTGGATCTGTCCACCGTACAGGTCTTCCACATCCACGGCGGCGAGAGCCGGTGCGTCGTCACAGTTGGGCGATCTGGACAGGTCCACACGAGCGATTTAGTTTCTGTAGATACAAGGCGGCGCGCAAGCACGTCAGGGGCAGCAGGCAGCAGGCAGCAGGCGGGACGAGGGCGTGAAGCAGTGATTAGAAGGAAGGGTACGAATCGAAATTAAGGCCATGGCCGGCTATCATACAGTCAAGGTACATGGCAGGAAGAAAGGCAAGCAAAGGCAAGGCGAGCGGCGTGCGAGGCGGCGAGGCGGCGAGGCACTTACGCAATCGGCCCGTAGAAGCTGAAGCGGCCGGAAGGGTCGTACTTGGCCTTGATGGCCTTGAGCTTGGCCTGGCGCCAGGCGTCGGAGCCGTACCAGTCGGCGCTGGTCTCGTCGCCGTAGGAGTAGTTGACGTACGAGCCGTGGTCGCCGCCGGGGGCGCCGTCCTTGAGGGCCTGGCGGATGGCGGTACCCATCTCGTAGGCCTGGGCCTGGTTGGCGCCGGCGTCGTCGAGGTTGTAGATGAGCAGCGGGGCGAGCAGGAGGTTGTCGCCGCGGAAGGCAAAGGCGGCGGACGCGTCGTCAATCTCCTTGACGCCGTGCTGGGGGTAGCCCTCGGCCATGAAGAGCGAGAGGGGGAAGGGCGCGGGAATGGTGTTGTTGTCGGCGTCGGTCGTCGGCGTGGTGGCGGCCTTGAAGATGCGGTAGGCCTCGGCCATGGCGGAGCCGTTGTACGACGGCAGGTAGATGGGGAAGCGGTTGTTGGCGGTGCCAAACTTTTGGCACGGGTTGGCGTTAAAGTCAATGTCGGTCCAGGCGGCCAGGTCGAGGTAGGTGCCGGTGTCGGGGACGACCTGGAGGGGCGTGACGGCGTCAAAGGGCGTGGTCCAGCGGGGGTTCACGACGTCGACGCCGGCCTCGATGATGTAGAAGACGAGGACGGGGCCGGTGGGGTCGATGGCGGGTTCGTAGAACCAGTAGGACCAGATGGTCAGCTCGACGGGCTGCGCCTCGAGGTTGTCGGCGCCGTTGTTGCCGAGCCAGAGCGAGTTGGCAATCTCGTAGGCCTCCTCGACCTTGTCGCCGCTGATGAAGAGCGTCGACAGCGCGTACTTTTCGGCGGCAATGTCAAAGATCTTGGACGTCGCAGACGTGACGATGCCAAAGTTGTGGCCGGCGCCCTTCATGGCCCAGAACAGGTCCGGGTCAGGGCCGGTCTCAGTCAGGGTGACGGCCGAGCCGTTGGCCAGGACGACGTCGAGCGACACAAACTGGTCGGCAATCAGGCCGTGGTAGCCCTGCAGCCAGCCGTGGCCGCCGCCCAGGGCGGGGCCCAGGTACGACACGCACTCGCACGTGCCGGTGACGGCCTGCTTGCCCTGCGCGTACAGGTCGCGCGTCAGGTTGCCGGCAATGATGCCGCCGCCGACGGTCATGGTGGCGCCATCGTCGGCAATCGTGAGCGAGTTGAGCTTGGTCAGGTAGATCTCAATGCCGCAGTCGAGCTTGCCCAGCGTCGTGATCGAGCCGTGCGCGCCGTTGGTCGCCAGGAACTTGATGTTGCGCGACGACGCGTATTGGACCTGGACGTTAGCGGTGTTTTGGCGCTTAGTGGTTGCGAGAGGCGCTAACGTGTAGCGAGCTGCAGGCCATGCAGCCAAGACCGGACATGAATGCAACATCCAAACAATGCGAAAAAAAAATGCGAAAAGGCAAATTAAATGCATGAAAAAGCACAAACGAAAATAAAGTAAAAAGAAAAACTCACAGTGGCCTGGACGTCGGCGGCTGTCGCGGGGACGACGACAATCTGCGAGACGGGCGCCTCGAGGACGGACCAGCGGGCCGAGGTCTCGTTGAAACCGGCCGTGCCGGCCGTGAAGATCTCGGCTTCGGGCGACAGGGCGCGCTGCAGCTTGTTGAGGTTGATCGAGGGGCAGCCGGCCGAGCAGCTGACGGCGGCGGCCGACGCAGCCCAAAGGGCCGTGGTGGTGAGTGCCTTGAGCATGGTGGCGGTGCAAAGGCAGACGGAAGACAAGCTGAACAGAACAGACAGGAACAAAAGAACGACAGGAAAGGGCAGGCGAAACAAGGTTTATATGAGAAAGGAGGGCAAAGGGCAAAGGGCAAGGGCCTAGTCTGTACGGAGTCGACAAATCGACAAACGGGGCTGCGCGGAGCTAGCGAAGCAAGGTGAAAAAGAGCGAAATTGCCGGGGACGACAGTAAGGAACGGAAGCAGACAAAGACCGGTGCAGAGACAAGAGACGACCACAGTTGGCGCCGGGCTGGTCAGGTATATTTATACGCTGTTGTGAGGTCCATTCCGTGCGTCGACCTTGCCTTGCGTCTTTTGCATTGCTAAGCGGCTATGCGCCGGTACGGTCACCGCGCGCACACTGCGCAGGCCGCGACGACGGGGCACGACAGGGAGCCACTGCGCGACGCCATGTGGTGCAATTTGGGATACCCCGTTGCCAGCATGCGAAACCCACGGCAATGCAACGTGTTTTTGTTTTTTTGTTTTTTATTTTGTAATTGCAACGGCCTTTTCGCTTGCGTCTCCGGCATCGCTCTGCGTGGCTCTGGCTCTGCATAGCTCTATCCGATCTTTACATGGCTATTGTTTACCTCTGCGAGGCTGTTTTGCCATAATCAGCGCGAGATGTGCGGCGGCTGCCTGACCACGTTTTGCGGTGGGCCGCCGGCGAAGCGTGCTAATTTGCATGGCGCAAAGTAGACAAACAGGGACCGCCGCAGTCAAAGACGATGCGCACGAGGTGCTGTCGCGCCGACTAGCGAGGCGTTATGGGGAGAATGGCCGTCCAGAACGTGGAAGAGGAGCCATGACGAGATGGCGTCGCCAACTCAATCAATAGCGCGCGGGGCGAGCAGGGGCAGCGCTCGTATTGGCGTCGAATGAACATGTAAAATACACGGAGTAGGTATAGTTGTGCAGATTGCACAAGACGGAGAGTGCGGCAAACTGACATGTCGTCCAAGCATCAATATCAGGCATAAAGTAGGTCCAGTGCATAAGACGCGCCAAACTCGCGACGCCTGTCTGTCTCAACTGTGCCTCTTTGCCGTCACAGTGCATGGCGCGGCAGGGGCGGAGGGGCTAGAAGGAGACGTAGAAGCCGGCCAGAATGGGCATGGAAAAGAGAATCGAAGAAAGAAGAGTAAAGAAGGAAAAAAGAAGGAGGTAAAAATGGGTCCTCGGTGGCCATGTGGCAGCCGGGGTCGTTCCGCGCAATGGACAGACGAATCAAAGGAATCTCCGCGCTTCCTTTCTTTGTCGTGTGCCTGCTGTCGAGTCCCGTTGGCCGGATATCCGCTGTCGAGTCGAGTCGAGTCTCAACGTCTTGGCAGTTTCATTGGGACGAAATGAGATGCAACAGCAATATCGAAAACTAGCAGCACGGTGGCAAGCGTTTGCCGTAAATTACTACAGGTATTTCTTGTTTGTTTATTTTCAGTTATTTACTTCACTTCTTATTGTTACTTTAATTCATTTACTTCACTTCTTATTGTTCATTTTAATTCATTTACTTATACAGAGTCGAGTGCTTGCATCGCGTAAATTTACAGAGAAATAGTGGTCTGTCTCCGTATATTGACGGAGCAAGGTGAGGAAGGTGAGCAAGGTGAGCAAGGTGAGCAAGGAGCACGGTGAGCACGGTGAGCATGAAGATGTGCGTGACGCGGAGCCATGCATGAAAGTCGGTCATGACCTTCTCAGCAACTGTCCGCCGCTGCTCATGCAGCAACCTGCCAATGCCAACGTCGTCCGTGTAGGCACACTGCCCAAGTCTCCGTATATTTATAGTCGAATTACTTCTGCCCGCCGCTACGCCAGGTTGCAGCCACGCGCTCGCTGATTGCTGTGGGGAAAAGTGCACCATATAGCGCGCGCGGTATGGTCTGTATGAGGAAAGCATCGCCGCAGCTGGTGTGATCCAACTGCGCGGCCACGGCAGAACGGGAGCAGACGCGGCGATGGCAGGCTGTGAGAGCGGGGGGGGGCAGACGCTCGTTGCATGTCGACGGAGTATATTGAAACATGAGTGGCGCGACTTGCCCGGCGTTATTCTCGGCGTTGCATGTCCAAGTGAGGTCGCACGACTTGGGCCGTGTCGTGGCTCGATGCTGCAGTGAACGCGACCGGACGCCGAGCCAATCGATATTTAATTTTACATAAATATACAAAGCACGGGCCGGGAGAGGAGCCGCCAGATGCCGCGCAGGCCGGTCGCTCGAGCCGGGCGACAACACAACAACTGGCGGCTCCGCGACGACAACCACGCGTCAAGATACGACGCGCCTCAATCACTGCACACAGTACCGTTGCTCGCAAGGCAGTATAAGTCGCACGCTGCTAAGTGCAAGCCAACGACGTCTTGCGTCGATCTTGTGCGCGACAAGTCGTTGGACGAGTCAAGCTGGCGACACATGGCTGTCATCGGATATGGTATTCGTCGTCAGTCGTCCCTCGCCCATTCTCCGCATGACGCGATGCCCCAGACGGCCACCATCTTATCTGATGCGGCACAGAACGCGAAAGATGGTGTGACAGGTGTGATGAAATAAGGTTCTGACTGCAGGTACCACACCAGCGCAGCAACACACCTGCCCAGCCGGTGTGATACCAGCCTGGCGGAAAGCTGTCGCGCTAGCGGCACTGGCAAGTACCGAACGCAGAACCGGCGATGCGCCGGGAATAACTGCGACCAGTAGACGGCTCAGCGCGACAAGGTCAGCCGGTGATGGGTCCCGAGTCCGGAGGCAGGACTAGGAACAATGCACGATGTAGCGCCAGAGCTGTGCACAGGTTTGCGTAAAGGCAGGATGAGGTGCTGTGGCGATGGTCGAGCACTGTCTTTGTTAGGGGCTGGTTTAGTACAGCGACACCTGAACCCAGCCTGACAGGCCGCCACCCGGAGTAGCTTTGATCCGCTGACTAAGCCAGGGCGGTGCGAAACAGCCTAGCAAATCTTAGCTCAATCCATCAACAAAGAATCAGCCAAACCATGAACCATGTTCAGCTGGATGATAGCAGCCCGCTCCACAAGATTCGCTCAGCCGGTTCTCTGCCTATCCGTAGTGAGAGACAGTGTTCCGGTGACAGGTTCCTCCCGAGACATGACACTGACAGGCCAACCCCGACGGCATTGTTGTTCGGAGTCTTCCGTCGACGTGGACGCTGCGTAGAGGAGGCGAACTGGGTGCTCGTGGTATCTACTCCGTACGGAGCAGTCCGTATTTATGCATCGCCGACCACCCGTTGCAGATAGATTTGCCGGTCTGTCTTTGACTGGGCCTTTGTCCACAACAGCCCGAGAATCCGGTGCGCTGGGCGCTTTAGTGGCACCTCGTTCCTCTGGCGCGGCTTTCGATCTTAAAGCGCTCTTGCTCCGAAACCAATTCGGCGCCGCAACGCGGAACCAAATTCAAATCTACGGAGTTTGCCCGCACGACTGTGTTCTGTGACCTCGTTTGCGGTAGCCCCTGAGCTAGCCGGTGCTAGTTGTCTTGGACGTTGCAGGCGCCATCGGTAGCGCATAACTTGATTATTTTATTTTATAATTTATCCACATATAAATGGTTAGCCAGCTTGGTGCAACACGTCGTATTCGTCATTTACCAAGAAAGCATTGTGCCAAGCTCTGTTCTGCGGGACCCTGCAAGGTATATTTTCATTTTAATTCTCATTTTTATTTAGTTCAAGTTTTCTCATGGTGTTGTATTTCCATATTCTTGAGATGAAAAGCGCCATAAACCGACAGAAAGAGAAAGACACCGGCTCCAAAACCTCATCCTGCCTGAAGGCAAGCCAAGAGCGCGAGAGCCCAAAGAGGTGTTGTCCGAGACCAAGCAAGGGGCACAGTCTGGCAGTCTGGCATCTGGCGTCCGGCATCTGGCATCTGGCGTCTGGCATGCCTGATTTGGTTGGATTCATCCGGCGACGCTTGTCACTGAACAAAGAGCCGTTGCGGGTAACCAGCACACCCTCTTGCACAGACAAAGAAACGAAACGGCCGGCACTTGGACGGCTGTTGGTTTGTTGGTTCGGGTAGATGGGACGGCTCAGCCATCCGATCGTCTCGGGAGCGATGCAACAGCTTTGATCTCACTGCATCTCACTTTATTGTTTCCAGGCCGTCTGCCGGCTAAACTCGCCCTTGAGATCCGGATAGTTCGCACTTCGACTACCGCCGGGGGCCAAAGCGTATTTTGAAACACGGTAGCATCAGCCGTTGCAGAAGTCACCAGTGATCCAGAGCAACGCGCACGGGGCACGGTCAACGAACTAGAAGTGCAACGTCCGGCGTTTTCACTTTTCAAACCTTGCAGCCACGGCATGGTCTGATTTTGCCTTTACTCCGTACGAGACAACTTGGCCGGCCGGCTGGCTTTCCTTTCTCGGTGTCCAAGTTCTGCCCAGAATGCGTTGATCATGGCTAATCTGGTTGCCGTTGCAGCAGCATGGTGGCAATTTTATCATGCATATCTGGATTGAGGTCTGCTCTTTTATTTTTAAAATAAATTTAACTCCAATTTATGCACCAGTCGGATCAAGCCATTTTTAGTCTTTCACACAGGCCGCCTCCGCCGCAAAATCCACTGCGGCCTCCGTTTTTGCTCTTTGCTCGTCGACGCCCGCGCCGGCTCTTGGCAGTGTCGTCGTGTTTGGGGCGCGATGCATTTGCCGTGTCTTGATCTTGACGAAGCGGCATATTCCGTAATGAAGGCCTACCCTGTTTCTGGGTCGCAATCGTCAGCAACCACGCACTATGGTCCACGGTCGGCCATTGTCTTCTGTTGCGGCGTCTTGCCGTCTTGCCGTCTTGCTGCTGTCTTGCCGCGTCCACGTTCATCCGGCGACGGACCGAACAAAGGACAACGGAACCAGCACCGGTCTGCTTCTTTGAAATATCGCTCATTGTCTTGTAAAATATTTAATCCCTGCAAAAGACGCAGGGACTAAACAGATACGGCAGGTACTCCGCTATTTGCGACTTATTTGCACACAAAGCGGCACCCTGCGGGTCCTGCCTGACAGGGACTATTCCCGTTTTGAGCTAGCGCGTCTAGTGTTAGTCCTGCACTAGCGTGCTAGTCGAGACTCGACTGCGACTGGCATCTCGAGCACGAGTCCACCTGTTTGGCTTGTCGATATCAGTTTGAAGTATAATTTACAGAGGTCACTACGAGCAGATTTTAAATATATATGTTTTACGCTCAGAATCAGTCGGGTTGCTGCGGTTTCTCGCCCGCGGGCACACTTGTAATGGCGTAGATTGAGATCAGATCTAAACATACCTGCAAAACACGTGCTCCGTAATTCACTCCCTAACCGTCATAAATTACTGATACTCGATCTCTGATCCGCGCGCAGAACCCATCGCCCAACCACCCTTGCTGGGAGAATAAAATATGCAATGCAATACCGCAGTAAATATACTATTTACGCAGTCTACGTCCAGGGGCTGTCGTCTCTGTCTCCTCGTAACGATTTCTGCTAAACAAGAAACACAGGATTTGGAGCGGTCTGGACCTCGACTGGGATTGAAATTCGGGGTCTGTTACTCCGTACGTGCTCCGTGCCGGGTTCTAAATTCTACGCCGTACGATTATGGAGGCTCGGGCATTTTATCGGACACCACTGAAGATGGGCTGACTGTAACGCCGGCGGACATTTCCGTTTCTTTACTCCGTAAGCGAAGCTTGGGTCGTTTGGGCTGAGGCGCATTTGGCCTTTCGTGTTCGATGCCGCGCGTTGTGCCGTCGTAGTCGTAACTACTCCGTATAAATTTATCAATCACTTGGATGTCTCTTATTGACAAGAGGATCAGGCCCATGGTCGGGGAGATATCCACTGCTGAGACGTGGCTTTGTCTGGAAACATCAAAGCGGCAGCTAGGCACTCTCATAGGACGCCTTCCCGTTTTGCGATGCCAGGGCAACAACGCCACAGTCCGTGGGCAAACTGTCACGGGCAATTTGTGTTTCCCGAGATTTTGTGCACAGTCGTACCGGCACGGACGGCCCAGTGCCGGGTGGCAGCGCACGGAGAAGGAAGGCGATGGCAAAAAGGAGGCGCACCAGACAACTCCCGTCAAAGCGACGCGCGATGCTGCCGGAGCACTGCCTGCGACGCTGCCACTCTCTGGGCGTCTTGGTATATTTGCTCTATATTTATATTTGAATTATATTTATATCAACTGGTACTCCGTACTTGGTCGCGGCCCACGGACGACAGGCCGGAGCAGACGCAGTTTTCGTTCCTGCATGCCTCGCCCAGTCACAGGCCAAACTGCCACGTCCACATGCTTTCTCTAGAAATTTATATACATGATAACGAAACTCGGCTGCGACGAGTTGCTTTTTTGAGGGCAAGGCCCGTCTTGGTATCGGCCGTCGACGTCCTAGGGCCCTGATCGGCGCCGTGTTGCCCAGCACAGGCGCAGAAAGTAGATTTAGCCTTGCTTTGCCTTTGCTTTTCTTTGCTTTTGCTTTGCTTTTTGCGTTGCTTTTTGCTTTTTGGACTTCCTTTTGGCCTTTCCCATTTGGATCGGCTCCGAGCCAGTCTATCCCAAGATGGCGCCCTTTTGGCTGGCGCTGGCCGCTCTGGATTGGCCGGAACCAGCGATGGAGACTGATGGATGCACAAATTCTCATCTCCCATCGGAGAATTTCTCATCTGCGCGCCCCCTTTTCGGCGCGCAAGCTCAGTTCCTCCTCTTTCCTCTGTACTCCGCCGTCTGGCCCGCTGCTCTGTCCCCGTCCGTGCTCGAGCTCCCTGGCCGGACATCACAAAAGTTACCGTCCCCTTCTGCGGCGACGCTTCTTGTCACATATCTGCCCATTGCGCACCTGAAAATATGTACGGAGTGCTGTGCTCCTGTTTGGATCCTCGGCACCCTAGCCGCGATCTTTGTCGCCTGGGCCAATGCGACGCTGTGTGTTTCTTTTTCTCCCGTACTCCGTATACTTTCTTTTTGGACATGAATACAATTGATTATGCAGCTCTCGGGCCTTGGAGGCTATTCCCCTTTGGATTCTTTTTCGCTTTGTGCTCTTTGACACTTTTGCCAGACAAGTCGCAAAGTATATTTACTTTTGGCCGCCGATTTGGACCGGGGCCAAAGTGACCCATAAGTTGCTAGTGCCCGCCACCCTTCTCTACTTTCTTTTTCTTGATAAGCTCTTGTGTTCTCTTTTCTGGTCGTCTCTGGATCTCACATCGGCCACTCTACGTCGTTGACCGGCGACGCTCACGTCTTTCGTCTTCGTCTTTCGTTACTTTTCCTTCGTCTTTTGTCATTCTTTCGCTTCACTTGCTTCACTTGCTTCGCTTGCTTCACTTGCTTCACTTGCTTCGCTTGCTTCACTTGCTTCACTTGCTTCACTTGCTTCACTTCGACTCCGGATCACCAACATGTCCGACGCGGACAGCGCAGCCGCAGCGGCCGCGGCGGCCAAGGCCATGGCCGCGGCGCTGGCGACGTTCAACACGGAGCTGTGGACGCTGTGGGCGCTGGGCGTGAGCTTGACGGCGCTGCGGACGTATGCACGCATCGCAGCCACGTCGCGTGTCAGCGGCATCGTGGCAGGTCTGCGCCCCGACGACTTTTTGGTGTGGGCGGCGATCCTGGTGTACACGACACAGACGACGCTGGCGTTCTGGGTGGTCAACCACGTGCAAGGCCTGGCCAACAACAGCATGTCGGACGAGGAGCGCGCGGCGCTGGACGTGACGTCGGTCGAGTACGCGGACCGCGTGCTCGGGTCCAAGATCCAGGTCGTCGGGTGGACGACGTACATTGTGCTCATCTTCTTCCTGCGCCTGTGCATGCTCTTCTTCTACGTCCGCCTGACCGAGGGCCTGCAGTCGTACCGCATCCGCATCAAGGCCGGCTTTGCCATTATCACGGCCGTCTTTATCGCCTCGTTCCTGACCGTCTACCTCGAGTGCCGCCCCTTCCACCTGAACTGGCAGGTCAACCCCAACCCAGGCAGTACGTCTCTCTCTCTCTTGTCGTTTTCTCTTCCCTGCTAACCGACAGACGCGTGCCAGCCGGCGATTGCGTTCCCTCTGGTGTGGATTACCTTTGCGTCGAGCGTGATCAGCGATCTGTACCTGATTATGATCCCGCTGCCGATGCTGTGGAGCACGACGCTCAAGCCGATCAAGAAGATTGCGTCGTCGATTATCCTGGGCGCGGGCATCTTTGTGCTCGCGTGCTCGCTGCTCAAGACGATTTTCGTCGTGACGGACCCGCTGCACGGTGCGTCGCAGGCCGGTTCATGGGGCACGCGCGAGGCGTTTGTGTCGGTGGCCATTACGAACCTGCCCATGATCTTCCCGCTGATCCGCAAGTGGCTGCGCCCCATCATTGGCAGCGCGGCGGGCGGGTCGTACGGCGACAAGAAGTACAACTACAACAAGAACAGCAACGGCTTCCGCACCATTGGCGGCGGCATCGTGGGCAACGGCGGCAACAGCGCGAGCGCGGGCATCAAGACGATTGGCAGCAGCCGGACGCGCGGCAACACGAGCCCGACGCACTCGTTTGCCGAGAGCGAGGAGCACATTATGGACGGCATCAAGATGGGCCAGATGGGCCAGTACCGCGGCAACGTGACGGCCAACGACGGCGCCAGCAACAACAGCGGCACGACGGTGGGCGGCGGGCCCGGGCACCCGCGCATCAGCAACGCCAAGGGCATCGTGGTGTCCAACGAGTTTAGCGTGACGGAGGACGCGCGCAGCTTGCGCTAGGTTTGAGGATGCTGCACAATCGGGTGCGCGTATTTGTCTTTTACATTTGCCAACTTTTTAAAAAAGGCCTTGACTTTTGCTTTGCCTTTGCGTTTTTCTCTTCTGCTTGCCTTGCCTTGCTTTTGCGCTTCTGTACATTACGTGATACCTGTCCGGATGGGAGGACGAGTTCTGGGCTAGCCAGGCAATTCAATCTCTTACGACTTACGACTTTGCCTTTTTACGTCTTGGTCTTTCACTTGTCATGTAACCATTGAGAATAATTAATTCTAAATAAAAAAGGTCAAAGCACTCGTGTTGCGTTGTTTGCGTTGCATTCACTCATGGTGCAAATTTCGTGCGCTATGGCCAAGGTGCGTGTCCGTATTCTGTAACGAATTTGCATCAACGTGAGGTCTCGAGTCACGTTTACTCCGTACTAAATACAAATGGATAAACGAAAGACTACATGCGGCTAGCGCACGTCCTAGTCGTACAATGGCATTGTCTGGCGGTGCTACCGTTGCAGTTGCATCGTGCATTGTTGCCCGCATGATTGCGCGACACGTGATGAGCAAAAGAGGAAGGAGAGCCGTCAATACCGAGAAATGCGCTATAAATATACAACGGCCGCTATAGCTACTACGACCGTTGAGCTACTGGTGGCGCCGTCTGTGAGTAAAACCAACAGTATTGACGGCAGGCGCCGGCGTTATCATCTGTCGGTGCCGCCAAGCAACGGACAAAGGGTGGTAAATATTTGTCCACCGCCACATCACGTGACATACAGTCTCGACGCCACTACTGACCAAGCCGCCTAAACACCCCTATAATGAGTTTTCACTGCTAATTAGCAGTTTTCACGTTATTATAGCACCTGCTTTTACACATTAGGGGGCAACCAGCGTATATTTAATAATCGACCATTTCGTGTCGTATATGTTTTGGATTTTGAATTGCTCAAAAGTCACATTAACCAAAAAACACCAACGCAAATACAAAAAAAAGTCACATACGCAAAAAAAATCGCTATGCATCACCACCAGGACCCGGGCACTTTGTAGTTCCCCCAGTCGTCCCAACTCTCCTTTTCCTTCCCCTTGAGCCCCTCGGCGGCCCTGTTGAACAGCTTCTTGCCCTCGACGCGCGGCCCAGAGGGTCCACGCAGTGGCTCGTACGTGTAGCCAGAGGTGCGCTTGCTACGGCTGCTGCGACTGCTGCGCGCGACGCCCGAGGCGCTGCTCTGTGACGGCGGGGGCCGCGGACCGTACATGCTGCTGGCGGGCTGGGCCATGGGCGAGACGTACGACGACAGCGGCGGCGGCTGGTTATGCGTGTGCGGGCCGGGCGGGGCTGTCGTGTAGGCGCCCTCGTCGACACGGCTCCAGACGTCGCGCAAGGTTTGCGATGGGGCGTGTGGTGCGTGCGACGTTGGTGGTGCCGGGCGGTGCGATGACGGGCGCGTCGAGGCAGAGGGCGCCGAGGCAGAGGGCGTTTCGGGCGCGGCGGCGAACGTGACAGAGGGTGCAGGACGTGCACTGCCGATGGTGGCGGTTCGGGGTGTGGCTGCGACGTGTGGTTGTGGCGGCTGTGGGTGTGGCGGGTAGTAGGCGGGAAGCATGGGCGCGGGCGGGTAGACGTGGTAGCCCGGGTAGATGGGCGACGGTACGGGCATGGCGCCGTGCATCATTGGGGCCTGGAGGTAGAAGGCGGCCGGGGCGACGTGTTCTCGGACGTGATCGACGACGGGCTCGATGGGCGTCGACTCGTCGGGCGTCGGCGGCTCTGCGAGGGTCGACAGTGGCGGCACGGGCGTGTCGACGGGCTCCGGGTCGTCGGCGGCGGCGGCGAGGGCGGTGGTGACTTGGACGGTGGCGTGGCCGCCGATACCGTCGCCGAGAATGTCGTCGATGAGGGCGCGTGCATGGTCCGACAGTGCTGCGCCTTCGGGCACGGGCGGCGACAGCCAGGGCAGGACAAAGGGCATGCGTGTGCGCTCGACGGCGAACTGGACGAGCAGCATGCCGGCGATGTTGATGACGCAGGCGGCCAGGTTGGTGCGCAGGATGCCGATCGACGACGCGTCGGACGCGGATGCCTGGGCCATGGTGATGCCGACGGCGAGCATCGCGACGGTCCAGAGCGCGAGCGTGATGCGTCCGAGCTGCACAATCGTCGTGTGCAGCGGCCGTCGGTGGCGTCGACGAAAGAGCCCGAGTCCGACGGCCTGGCGTGCTGCGACGGCATAAAAGACCATGTAGACCAGGCCAAAGACGCTGCTAAAGAGGACCAGGCTCTGTGTCAGGCCGACTGCGCGCGCGCCCGTGACCGTCAGCGTGCCGCCGAGCACCAGGCTGCTCACCACCACGGCCACCACGATCAGCACCGTGTTGACCACAAACGCGCCAAACACGAGCTTTGGCAGCGGCAGCCACGTCGGCGGCGTGCGTAGTGTAATGACGTCCGCCTCGCGCGTCGCCGCCACGATCGGCACCGTCTCGTCCGTCTCGGCCGTCTCGGTCGCCTCCTCGTCCGCCTTGGCCAGCTTGCGTTTCGGCGCCGTCTTGGCCGGTGCTTTTTTTGTCGTCACCTTTTCTGTCGCCGCCTTTTCGGCCACCTCGGCCACCTCGGCCACCTCGGCCACCTCTGCCCTCTCCTTCTTCCCCCATTTCGCCCGGATACGCTCCAGGTCCGCCTCCACCTTGAACGGGTTGTTAAACTCAAACTTGGGGCGCTCGCTCGGCATCGTGGCCTCCTTGCCGGCCTGGCGTGTCACTGGTTGGTGTCTTGTCAGCCGCTACGTGGGCATCGTACGTCGCGGGCCGTGCGATATAGTGGTGCAGTTGCGACGTGGTGGCTGTGGTCGGGAGCAGGGTGGTTTAGAAGCTGTGATGCGCTCTGTCCCGACACCGACACGCTTTGTCGGCCAGCCGGCTTGGTCGGTAGCCTCACATTCCAGACGCTGTCCTTGGTCGCCGCCCAGCAACCCGCTGGAATGCGAGACGCACCAGACGCACAGCGACATGATGTCCCGCAAGACATCCGACACGGTGCTTGCGTTCATTCTTGTCATTCTTGTATGGCATCACATGTCTAGGCATCGAGTCGTCGGATGGTCTCGTGGTGAATGATTATGTAAGCAGGTCGGACCGGTGTCTATCAGTCAATGCGACACTTTTTCTTTCTTTTTTCATTTTTTTCATTTCTTCTTCTTACTCTTCCCATTTTGTTGTTTCTGAAATCACCCTCCACACCGCGAGCAGCTGTATTCTCCGTTGATGGATCGGCTGGCTAACCTACCCTCAGATAATCGGCTGGGCGCACCGTACTCCGTACGGAGTAGAAACGCGGCGGTGGACCCCCACTAAAAAGTCGCTCACCGCCCGAAGAAAAGATTCTGCCGTGCAATCACGTCTCTGCACCACCACACACTGGACGTACAACCACCACACAACACAATGGCCGGACTCACGACAAAAAAGCGGCGCGGCGACGAGATTGAGCGCGCGTCGGCGAAGCGCGCGGCCAAGGCGGCCAAGAACAGCGACCGGTTCCAGCGCAAGATGAAGCGCGTGCAGTACCACAGCAGCGACGACGAGGCGAGCGACAAGAAGGACGACAAGGACGAGAAAGACGCAAAGAAGGAGAAGGACGACGGCGACAGCGACAGCGACGGATCCTTCCAGGCGGTGGACCTGCTGGACAGCGACAACGAGGCGCTCGACGGGCTGGCCGAGGATATGGGGTCGGATGGCGACGCCGGGTCGGGCTCAGACACGGGTTCGGACGCAGGCTCAGACGGGGGCGCCCCGGTCAAGAAGCGCACCACGATCCGCATCAGCGACGCGCCGCTCGACTCGGACAACCAGTCGGACGCCGACGACGACGAGTTTGACCTCTCCGACGACGGACGCAAGACGAGCAAGCGCAACGACCCCGGCATGTTTGCCAACTCGCTGCAAAAGATTCTCGGGACCAAACTGTCGACGGCACGCCGTGCCGACCCCGTGCTGGCGCGCAGTGCCGACGCGCGCGACGCCAGCCGGCGCGTGGTGGACGCTGCGCTCGAAGAAAAGGTGCGGCGGCAGATGCGTGTCGAGCGGCGCGCGGCGCTCGAAAAGGGACGCGTCAAGGACGTCCTGGTCGCGACGAACCGCGAGACGGGCGCGACGGGCGCGACGGGCGCGACGGGCGCGACGGGCGAGACCACTGCCTCCATCCTTGCGTCGGAGAAGCGTCTGCGCAAGGTGGCACAGCGTGGTGTCGTGCAGCTGTTCAACGCCGTGCGCGCTGCCCAAGTCAAGGCCGGCCAGGCCAAGAAGCAGGTGCACCGCGACGGCGTCATCGGCATGGACAAGCGCGACGCCAAGGTGACCGAGATGTCGCGCAAGGGGTTCCTCGACCTAATTGCGTCGGGCGGCGGCGCCCTGAAAAAGGGCGCCCTAGAGGAGGCGTAGTCTTTTTTTGTCTTTTTTTTGTTTTGTCTTGTCTTTCTTGCCTCTTGGCGGTGTACGGTAAAGGTCTTTCACATCGGCTGCGCCTGCGTCTGTTTTGCACTTGTTCGTCCATGCATATGCTACATCTTCAGCTATCATACAATCAGAGTTGAGCTTTTCGTCCGTGTCATGAGTCGTGGGTGTTGGTAGGTCGGCGGCAGAGGCGGCGTATAGTCAGATTGGCAGCAGGGTCGTGGTCGAGACGGGAGACGCCGGACGGGCTTGGATCCTCCGACAATCAGACAGTCAGTGCTCGTGAAAACATGCGAGACAAAGCCTCGATACGGAAAGAGCTGCGCCGCGCCTGCCTCGCTGGCGGACATTGGCCGAAGCAAAAGGCTCTCGTGGCGCAGCCGTCCTCGTTGGTCGTCGCTCGTGCTCGTGCTCGGCTCGTCGCGTGCTCGTCGCGTGCTCGTCGCGTGCTCGGCTCGGCTAGGCTCGTCGCGGCCGCCGCGAATCACGAAAAGTCGCTTGCCTGCAGGTTGCGTGTCATTGACGGCAGGCGCACGACGAGCCCGTCGAGTTCCTTGGTCATGACGACCTGGCAGCCGAGGCGGCTCGTCTCGGTGAGGCCAAAGGCCAGGTCGAGCATATCGTTTTCGTCGTCGTCGGGCTCGGCCATGCGGTCAAACATGTCTTCGCTGTCCACAATGACGTGGCACGTCGAGCACGCGCACGACCCGCCGCACGCGCCCTCCATCTCGAGGTCGTTGGCCTGTGCAATGTCGAGCAGGTTGTCGCCGGCGGCGACGGCAAACTTGTGCTCGTGGCCGTCTTTTTCGATAAAGGTAATGTAGAGCCTGGCGGTTAGAGGAGATGAAGACGGAAGAAGAGACGGAAAGGAGACAGGAGAAGAAGAGCTTACTCCTCGCCGGGTTTCGGCTTGTGCACGTGGCCGTGCGCGCGCGCCGGCGATGTCGCAAAGAGGCGCGCGGCCGGCCTTGACAGCAACGTGCGCGGGAGGGGGATTGTGCGGTTCGAGTGTGTGCGCGCGCTGGTACTGCTGGTGCTCATGCGCGCTGCAAAGGGTATCGAGAAGACCGATGCAGATGGTGCTGGCGGTGCTGGCTGTGCTGGGCGCGCGAGGCGCAGGCCGGCCTGCACGAGCTGTCTTGCACGCGGCATCGTATCGTGGGCGGGGCGTCAAGGTGCGAGAGCCAGGCACGAGGGCACGAGGGCACGAGAGAGGGCGTCGTGTCGAGTCCAACGACGCTGCCCAAAGACGCTGCGTCTGTTTAAAGTTAAAGTTTGAGGCGCTGCGATTCGGAAGGAGCCAGAGTAGCAGCCGCGGCAGGTGCGCTGGGCCTGTACGACTCGGCGGGCAGGTACAAAAGAATGTGTGTCGGAAGGTAGGACCGGGCCCGTCGTCTGTCGTTTGCTATCGGCTTCGCTCTCGTCTCAGCACGTTGGTGACGCTGTAGTATAGTATGGTATGCCCGCGTCGTGGTCCGTCGCTGCGGCTGTCGTGCTGCACTTTTTTCTCTCCGCGGTTTTACGCTTTACGCCACCAGCCAATCGCGGGCCTCGAATTGGCTCGTCTGACCGCGCCGCAGCGACAGTGCCGCTATCTTATCTCCGCCGTCAAAGACTGCCTGCACCATACTCTGTAAATTATAGCATGTACAGCGGTTAGCAGTGGGACGACCCCTCCACCAAATTTTATTCACCACTAAAAGTTGGCAGCAATTTTAAATCGAAAAGCACAGCGCGTGGCAGCTGTGCACGGCGAAAAGCGGTCACTAGCTGGCACATGCTAGTCAGTCGAGCCCACGACGAGTCACTCACGACACGACTCAAACGACCGACTCAAACGACACATTGTGCCGATGGCGATGCCGTGACATTGATTGTCTCCACAGCTCCGACCAACATCGCCACCTTACGACCGACCTCGACGCCGAGACGACGCCATGGCGGCCTACAGAGAAGGGCCCAACCCCCTCCGGCCCTACTACATCCCGCCCTCCATTGGCGATGCCCCCGAGCCGGGCCCGGGTCTTGCGGCCAGCGGTGGTGCGGCGGCGCCCAGTGCGGCCGTACGCACGCACGGCTACGGCGCCACGCCATACTCGCAAAAGGCGCGCGACATCTTTGCCGACCTCGATTACAAGGGCTACATGGCCGACCCGTCGCCGTCTGCCGTGCAGTCCGTGCGCGACGTCGTCGACGAGCTCATGTGGCGATACACGAGCGTGCTCATGGCACAGCCGTTTGAGGTCGCCAAGACGATCCTGCAAGTGCGACGCCAGGACGTCGTGGCCGGCCCGGCGAGTCCGGTGAGCGCTGCCGTCGACGACACACGCGACGCCCGTGACCGCGATGCACGCGACAAGGAGGCGCGTGACCGCGACCGTGATACACGCCGCGCCAGCCACCACCAGGGCGGCGCACGCAGCAGTCTCGGCGCTGGTGGCTCCGGCGGCTGGGGCGAGCCCGACTTGTACAGCGGCCCCGGCTACGAGTCGGACCCCGACGAGCCTGCCTACTTTACCGGCAGCGTCGTGTCGAGCGTGCGTCCGTACGGCTACGGCGGCACCGGTCGCATCGACGTCAGCCGCATGGACGGCATGGCCGGCATGGGCGGACTCAGCACGATTGGCAGCAGCCAGGCACCACCGTCTCCGCCCGCCACAGCCACGTCGACGTCGGCCGCCAGTGCACGTGCACGCATGGCCGCCCAGGCCGGCGACGACGAGCCCGCGTCGCCGTTTGTCACGCTCGCCGAGCAGCAGCTGGTGCTCGCCGGCCGCAAGCCCGACTCCATCCTCGAGGTCGTCGGCCAGCTGTGGCAAAAGGAGGGCGCCTGGGGCGTCTGGAAGGGCACGCACGCCTCGTTCCTCTACAACGTGCTGCAGTCGCTGCTCGAAAACTGGTCGCGCAGCCTGCTCAGCGCCCTCTTCAACGTCCCGGACCTCGGGCTCAAGGACGACGTCGACCGCCTCATCGACCTCGCCGCGCCGTACCCGTGGGCGTCGCTGTGCGTCGCCGCCGCCGCCGCCGTCACCGCCGGCCTCGTCCTGGCCCCGCTCGACCTCGTGCGCACCCGGCTCATCATCACGCCCACCACCTCGCGCATGGGCCGCACCCACACCCGCCGCGCCATCTCCGTCCTCCGCAGCCTGCCCTCGCTCGCCTGCCCGGCCCTGCTCGTCGTGCCCACCGTCCTGCACGCCCTCGTCCACCCCCTGCTGACGCTGCCCGCCCCGCTCGTCCTGCGCACCCGCTTCGGCGTCGACCGCGACGAGAGCCCCGTCGCCTTTGCCGTCGCCAAGTTTGCCAGCGCCTCGCTCGCCCTGCTCGTCAAGCTGCCGCTCGAGACCGTCCTGCGCCGCGGCCAGGCCCACGTCGCCAGCACCACCGACTACGTCCAGGCCATCGAGCTCGGCCGCCAGGACCACGCCGCCGCCGCCCTGCTCGCCCACAACCCCGCCGCCGAGCAGCCCGCGCCCGTCATGGAGACAATCTTTCCCATCGGGCCCTACAAGGGCGTCCTCGGCACCATGGCCCACATTGTCAACGCCGAGGGCTCCTCCGTCGTCGAGCCCGCCGGCGGCGCCTCTGCGTCGTCCTCGTCGTCGTCCCCGAGAAACAAGAAGAAGAAGAAGATTGCCGAGACCGTCTACCGCCGCGGCCAGGGCATGGAGGGGCTGTGGCGCGGCTGGAAGGTCAGCTGGTGGGGTCTCGTCGGCCTCTGGGCCGCCACCGCGCTGCAGGACGGCGACAGCCACCAGTTTTAACTCGTCTGGCCACGACTCACGGACTCCCAGCTCTGCTTCTCTCCTCATGCTTTACGATTGGATATGACGGCTGTTTTGTTTTGTTTGTTTTGTATGTTAGTTATCTTGCTAGATTTGCATGCCAAATACCCCTTCTCTAGTTGTCTTCTCGTGCTCATGTTCAGTCATGTGGTAAATGGTAAGAAATCACGGTTGACTGATTTTAATATTTTTTGTATTTATTCTCCGTCTCACAACGTGGATATTCATCGTTTTTATTGTAAACGCCGGAACCCATGTATTCGAGAAAACATACATGGAAATCTCGTAAAAATCTTTCCGTGTGATCCCTTTTCCCCTTTAACTTCCATAAAAAAAGAGTACGTGACGACGTAACATTTATGCAACCAGCTCGACGACGGCACCGGCCTCCTTCAGCTTGCGCTCAGCCAGCTTGCTGACGTAGCGGGCACGGACGACTAGTGGGATCTCGGGCAGACGGCCCTTGCCCAGAAGCTTGGAGTAGCCGAGGGGCAGCAGGTCGATGACGGGAGCGGTGTCCTTCTTGTTGCCGGCCAGGTACTCGGTGCGGAGCTCCTCAGGGACGAGCGACCAGAGCTGGAGGGTTAGCAACACGTTGGCAGAGACTGGAAAACATGTCGGAGCGTGCTCACCTTGTCGACGTTGATCGTGGGGTTCCACTGCTGGTTGCGCAGCAGGTGGAATCTCCGCATACCGACCTTACCAAAGTAACCGGGGTGGTACTTGTCAAGGTTCGTGCGGTGGTGGTGCTGAGCATGTTAGCACTGTCCGGCGTCTAGCGACCTGGACTGTCGGCACGAGCTGCTGGGCTGCTGGGGTGCTGGGGTGCTGGGCTGCTGGGCTGCTGGGCTGGAACAGGGTTGGGCTGAGAAGAGCTGTCGAGGACGTGTCCTGTGTCGTTTGCTGTCGTCCACCTCGAGTGGGATTGGGTGTTGGCGTCGTCAGACGAACGCCAGTCAATGGCCGAATTGACCAGACCGTCCGCCATTGATGGCTGGCGCAGTCCGGAGTCGTCAAGCCGTGAAGCCAGTGCGTAGCCGCAGTGTTATGGGCATGCGCAGGCATGCTCGCGTCGTGTGTCGAAGAGTAGTGGCGGTGAGCTGGATCGTCGGTTCCGATGTGTGTGTGCGTAAGAGTTTTCAACCCTGACTCGTTTGCAGTCGGTTCGGTTCGTCGTCTTGCGTCGTTCGTGCCCGGCGTATTCCAGTGTCCAGCGCCCAGTCACCAGTGCATTCGTTGCTGCAGACTCGGTGCCGTACAGATCCAGAGTCGTAATGTGTGCGTTTCGTGCGCCGTCAACGTACCATACCACCGGCCATACCACGACCACCGGGATGCTTCCGGTGCTTGCCAACGCGGCCCTTACCGGCGCTGACGTGACCACGGTGCTTGCGAGTCTTGGAGAAACGAGTCGGCATTTTGACGATGTTGTTGTCGAATCGTTGATGTTGATTGATCAAACAGATCGAGAAGCAGAACAGAGAGAGGGGAGATGAGGACTTTCGGGCAAAGACTGGAGCAGTGCAATTTTGCGGCACACTTTTTCGCAGGCCCTAACGCGCCGTTTGGCGGGCGGCCCGCTTTTTCATCATAAAATTTCTCTCCATTTCTCGCTTTGGCAAGCGCCCTTGGTGACCACGGCAAGAACATAATTCCGAGACAGCGGGGCAGCTCAGTCAAGTGGAGACTCTTACCCAGTCACGTGGTAGGGCAATCTGACTTTATCGATAAGCCCAGGGTCACACTGTCCGCAACGCTCATACATTCCAGTTAATGGTTCTGACTACGAGTTTGCATGGTTGCGTAAAATGACTTGAGGTGCTTGCAAAGTTGTAGGCAGATCCCGGCAATATTTTGTCCCGCCAGTCGTCCTGCAAGCAGCGCGCCCGTCGACGTCGAGGTACACTTCGAGGCTCGAGTGTTGATTTCGCCGAGGCAACATGCGCAGCCCCTCGTCGACGTCGTAATAGTAGGGCGCGGTCGCGCAGATGCGCTCGCTGAGCGTTCCTTTGACGTGCCACGAGCCGCCATAGTACGTGGCGCTGCTTTTGACGTCCTCGGGGTCGGAGATCCTGGCGCTGTCGTCATCCGTCAGTCGCCCTCGACGGTGGCGGCGCCGTTGGGCATCAGGTGGATGTTGGCGAGCTTGAAGATGACCTGCAGGCCATCGGGGTACGCGGCGGCGTCGGCCAGGTCCGTGCTCATCTGGCTGTCGCCGAAATCGGTCACGCGGCAATGGCCAACGGGCTGTACGCGCGGGTTCCGGCCAAATGAGCTCGCGCAGTGTTACTTCGATGTGTCTTTCGACCCGACCCGTGCATTCCTGAAAATCAATAGTCCGCTCAATGAAATCATGCAACAGGCGTGAGTCCTCCAGTATGACAAATCGTAATCACCAACATAGCAAAACACCAAACAAAACCAAAAGCTTGCAAGAAAACAGTGTATTGTCCACATGAGACCCGAAACGGGCCGCAGGCACTAATAAAGCAGGCTGCGTAGCAGGAGATGCCGACATACAGGACAGACAGACAGAACAGTCTGGTCGAGCATGCCTCCAGGCTGCAGCAGCCTGTAAAAGTGAACAGGGTCAACGAGAGACTAAGAATGCGCAACATTGTGCCGTGGACAATACCAAAACACAACACAAATTGCCAAAACAAAAGGCAATGCAACAAGAGTCAAAAAGCACATGAACAACGCTGCAACGCTGCAAAACTACAGCTCGCCAACGCGCGCCTCGCCGTTGCTGACAAAGTCGTCGCGCTCGTAGAACCGGAACACGAGGTCGTAGTCCTCAAAGTCGTGCACGATCCGGTCGATGCGGCGGTAGCCGGCGATGCCCTCCAGGCGCGGCTTGACCGCGTCGCCCGCCGCCACCGCCGGCGCGTTGACATCGTTGGCCAAGAAGTACTGGTCCTTGGCCGGCTGGCCCTTGCCCTTGGCCTCGAACAGCGTCACGCTGAACCGGCCCGGCCGGAAAATGTCCACCACCTGCTTGACAATGTCCGCCGTCTTGCGCCCCTTCTGGCCGCCCGGCACGTTGGTCTCAAACGACGCAAACGAGCACTGCGGCTCCGGCGTCACGTGCACCGTAAAGTAGTGCATGCCCGAGCCAGGCGTTGCCTCCGCCTCCGAGGGCGGAGCAGGGACCACACCGTTGGCCGAGAAGCCGCAGGGCGAGAACATGTAGGCGTCAATGTGGGCATCGGGGTACGCCGATTTGGGGTACACGTCCGACAGGCCGCAACTGTCAGACACCACGGTGCCCAGCGCATGACCCTCCGTTGTCAGCGCCTCGTCAATCTCAACCTGGTCCTCGCTCATCGGCGTCAGCGACCCGTTGCTGCTGCCGTTGCCGGTCTCGTTGATGTCCTCGACATCGAAAATCTCCTCCGGCGCCGTGTCCACGCTGAACGTGCTCTCCGACATCTTGGCACGCGCCTGGTTCGCCTTGGACACGACGCTGTCGCGCGCGACGGCCGCCGCGTGGTCCAGGTAGAACTGCTTGGCGTTGACCGGGTCGAGGTCCGTCATCAGGATCTCGAGCGTCTCGTCGTTGAGCTCGCCGTCCGAGACAGGCGCCGACAGCAGGCCCGTGGGAATCTTCTTCTTGCCCATGTTCAGGCGCATGATCGGGCTGCTGGTGCCGCTGTTGACGGTGCTCGCGCCGTTGATGCTGCGGCCGTCGTCCGTCGGCGTGCGGGGCGGGGTCGCGCCGGCCGAGGGCGACGTGATGTACAGGTACCAGTGGTCGCCGTTCATCTTGCCCACCATGTAGGCGCTGCCGCCCTCGAACATGTCGTCGAGGAACTTGACCTCCGAGTTCCAGCTGCGGTGGGGGCCCTGCTGGCGGTCAGGGAACAGAAAGTTCTTGCGGCTGTAGAAGACGCGGTACGGCGTGGCCGCCACGTGCTCCTCGTCGACCGACAGGGCGTTGTGGAACGCGAAGCCGGCGACACGCGCAGCAATGCGCAGCATGCGGTGGATGCCCAGCAGCAGGGTGGTGGTGCCGCACGTCTTGAGGATGATCTTGTGCGGGAAGACAAACATGCTCGACTCGGACAGCAGGTAGGCGTCGACGGTGTCGGAGTGGATCACAGAGAGAATCTTGCAGTTGACCATGTCCAGCATCTCGACCCAGACGGCCTCGGGAACGCACTTGAGGCCATTCTCCTTGACGGTGGGGCCCAGCGAGTTGGGGCCGGGGGCGAACCAGACCTCGAGGAGCTTCTCGGGGCCCTCAAAGGCGTTGGACGAGTCTAGATCCGCAGCGACATCGTGATTGATGGTCAGGTGCGGCGTAGCAGACAGCGACGACGAAAGAGGGACGCTGTTGGTGATGGGGGTGTCAAGGGGAGCGGTCATCTCTAGGTAGTTGAGCGGTGAGGCAGCGGAAGACGATGCCGAGCGGACGAAAGCGGGAGCGGGATCGGGAGCGGGATCGGAGCGGAAGGCCGGGACGGCGGTAGCGGAGAATGGCAACAGAAGAGAACTTCTGCGGAGCGCTAGCTACCTCTCAAACGAACCTTGCGGCGGCCGTTTGAGGAGAGTAGGCCCACAGGCGGTGGGCGTAGATCAGACGCTGGCAAAAGCCAGCTGCAGCAGTGCGATGGATGCGGGTGTGGTGTTATAACGTCTCTGCGTAGAGGACGTTATGGAGGGCGCGTGGCGACGGGGAGGCGAAAGACCTGCGAGGAAGGAATCTTGGGCTATCTGCAGCAGCGATGCACCCGATTGTAGAACCGATACTGGCAGTGGAAGGCCGAGTATCAGAAGCAACGATCGGAGAGCGTCGTTGAAGACTGGTTGAGGGTTGGTGGGTTGGTGGTGGAGGTGGATTCGTTGTACGTTGTAAATGTGTCTTTCAGTCGTGTTATCTGGGCCTATGCGATGTTAGGACACCCGGCCAAAGAATGCGATTGCCTGAAGCGAGGACACCCGTCCAAACGATCGCGGGCCGTACTCACTTGGAGGGCTTGGAGAGGAAGCGCAGGAGATCCTTTGAGCTCATGGATCACTGCAAGAAGAGACGGGGGGCAGTTTGTTGAGACAGTTTGACGGTCGTGCGAGCGGACCGTGAGCGGTAACGAGCTGGTGGTGATGGGATCAATGGGTGATGGTGATTGTGGTGAGATGAAGCAGACGAAGCAGAGACGTGTGTCGTGGTGTGAGTCGAAAACTGAGGGAGAGAAAAGTGTGGACAGAAAAAAAGGGACGTTTTGTCGCGTGCTGGAGACGAATCGTCGATGACGAGGTGGGGTCTTGCCACGGATGAATTTTTTGGCTGTGCCTGGCCTCGTTTTAGCCCAGGGCCAAGAGTTTTGGTGGGATTTTTGCAGTCGCGTAGTCGGAACGACACGAGGGCGGACGATGAAGGGTGAGGAGAGAAGAGAAGGGAAGAGAAGAGAGGAGAAGAGAGAAAAAGAAAACGAAGCGGGATTCGGCGGTGAAAAGGACGGGAAGGTGCGAGGACGAGGGCGCGCAGAGCGAGGCAGGCGCAGATGGTTGATGCACGGGGGATGCAAAACGTGATTAAAGCAGTTGATTTGTCGCGAATTTTAATGGGTTATATGCGAGAAGCAGCGAAATTGGCAGTCGCGACCGGGCCTGAAAACTGGAACTTGCGAGCTAAACAGCGCATGGGGGAAGGATCGTGTCGGACGGATCGCAGAACAGGGAAAGAACAAGAGAGCGCTAGCGAGCGCCGCACGGGACGTGCCCGAACGTCGCCACCGAGTATACACGGGGTAACTGCCATGCGATGGACAGGGTGCCTGAGACTGTCCCTGTACTTTAGCAAGGCGCCCACCGAGTCATATAAAAAGATAAAAGACGGTAAAGACAGAAGGACTGAAAGACTGAAACAGGATGGCTACGAGGAAACGCCGCGTTAGGCCGTACACGGCTCAACACGGCTGGCATCCGTTTTATTTTCTAGGCGTGCAAGACGAATCGCGATGCGGTGAGTCGAGCGTCGGCGGGCGGTTGCGGTGATTGATTTGCGTGACATATGACAGGCCAAACTTGATACTGGCTGTCTGCGCCTTGGAGCAGGCGGTATAACAGTGGGACTGCTAGGCTGTTTTCTAGGGAAGGTGCAATGGAAAAAAGACGGAAGCCCTGAGAAGGGACTGGCACGGCGTCGAGCTCGAGGAAAGACAAAGGCACGTCGTTGTCGTACGGAGTACTCTGTAGACAGAGACACGGATCTGAGACATGTGAGCGCCGAGGACGCAGGCCGACACGAGACACGACAGACGCACGATACGAGCGCGAGACAGGCACCGCATGAACCCCACGTTCCATTGGCGAGCGGCCCACAGAAGTTGAACCGTATTGAGTAGTGTTTGACAATGGAAAGAGCGGCCAGCAGTCGCCCGATTCTTTCCAAACGTCAGACGGTGGCATAACACGTAGACTAGATTTAGGTGACTGACTGATGTGGCCGGTGATTGTTGACTGGTGACTGTGACTGTGACTGTGACTGACTGTGACATGCCATGCCATGCACCATGCAGTCAACGTCGGACAGCATGTGTCGTCATAGGAAGATCCCTGGTGTCTGGGGATAAAGTTCTGGCGAATGAGACGGACGAAGCGAGCCATCTCGAACCCTGTAAGCATCCGGACGTAAATCTATTTAGGTGATAATGTGCTGGAATATCTCCGATGACAGCCGAGATGTTTTGTTTATATTGGTTTCTGATGAGCTGTCTTGATGACCGTCGCCTTTCGTTTCCGGTTTCGATCATTGTCGGACGGAGGCGTTCCTGATGGAAGAATTGCTGTAGTTTTTTATATCATACGTCATGGTCAAATTGCATGGAGAGTAAACTTTTTGTCATATCGTCGTTATCGTCTATAGGTACAAGTCCATGTTACACGGCCGCGTGCGCCACGACGTCGGCCGCGATGCGCCGAAAGATGGGCTCGAGCGAGCAGGCGCGGTACTTTTGGGCAAACGTCTGGCGCTTGGCGGCGTCGCCGAGGGCGTCGGTGTGGGCGAGGACGGGCACAAAGTCGCGCCCCTCGACCTGGGTGCCGGCCGGGTACTCGGGGACGCGGCCGGACTCGACGAGGACGACAAACTGCGGATCGATGGGAACGCTGCCGAGGAAGGGGACGTGAAAGTCGGCCGCCATGGTGCGGCCGCCGCCGCTCATGAAAATGTCGGTGCACTCGCTGCAGTTGGGGCAGACGAAGCCGCTCATGTTCTCGACGACGCCGAGGACGCGGATGCTGGTCTTGGCACAAAAGTTGAGCTCCTTGCGGACGTCGGCGGTGGCGACGGCCTGTGGCGTGGTGACGATGACGGCGCCGGCCATCTGGTCGGGCGCCGTGGTCTGCAGCAGCGTCTCGGCGAGCGAGATGTGCTCGTCGCTGGTGCCGGGCGGCGTGTCGATGAGCAGGTAGTCGCAGTCGCCCCAGAAGACGTCGCTCAGAAACTGGCGCACCATGGCCGTCTTCTTGGGCCCGCGCCAGACGACGGCGTCGCCACGTTTCGGCAGCAGGAAGCCGAGCGAGATGACGCGCAGCGAGCCGACGCCGTGCTCCGGGTCCGCCTCATGCACGGTGACGGGCAGCCAGCCGCCGGGGGCCTGGGTCACCTTTTCGCCTTCAATCGAGAACATGCGCGGGATGGACGGGCCGGTCAGGTCGACGTCGAGCACGCCGACCGAGTGGCCCGCGAGCGACAGCGACAGCGCGAGCTGCGTCGTGACGGACGACTTGCCGACGCCGCCCTTGCCGGAGAGGACCTGTCGTTAGCTGCGATCTGTGCTCCGACGACGAGGCGCACGTAAAACGACGACGTACCAGCACAATGTGCTTGACCTTGGAGAGCGACATGATTCTGTGCTGCCAGGCGAGCGACAGTCCAGTCCAGTCAATCCGGGAGAACTATACACGCTTGGTGTTTAAGTTCATAGAGGCGACGACTCGCTGTTCAGAGATTCAGAGCCTTGCGCGCAAGGCTTGCCCATCGCAGCCCCATTCGTCAGCGGCCAGCGCATTTCTAAGCGCTGGTGCGCTACCACATGCCATGACTAATTGACGTCAGCGTGGAGCGCTGAGCGGCGCCCACAGCGCCATGGCGGAATCGTACAGGGGCAGGCACGCCTGTAGTGCACTGGACACTGGAGGCACTGGACACTGGAGGCACTGGCACTGGCACTGGAGGGATTGACCCCTGGCACTAGCGCCTCAACTGCAGGAGTGGAGCCACACTTGGTCTACGGTGTCAATGGACGTACTCGCCTGGGACGCACCGCGTCCGAGCTGGCCGTTCCATGAGCTGTCCATCTCCTTGCACGCTGCGCCCTCGACACTCGACAGCACCTCCTTGTACCACCACTGGCACTTTCCCAGACTCTGTACGACAACGGTCCCCGCACGAGCCGTATTCGCCCGACCATCCGCCGACCAGCTGGACGCTCGACTCTGCACGACTTTACGAGTGCCTAGTTTGACCTCGACACTCCGACGACCTCCGCCCGCCCCGATGCGCCCATAGTCGCCAGAACTAGAACATGCCCATGCCCGCCGCCTGCCATGGACGATCCCTGGGGCTCGCCGTGGGCCAGCACCGACACCGGGCTGGCGTCTGCTGACGGCACCGGCACCGGCACCAGCACCAGCTTCGGCACGCCCGGCCCGAAACCGCCGCAGCCGGCCCTGCTGTCGCTTAAGCCGGTGTCCGGGCCGGCGTCCGGGGCATCCGGGCCGGCGTCCGGGGTGTCCGGGCCGGCTTATACCCCCCACGCCATTGCGCCCACGCTGTCGTTTTCGACGCTCAACGACGCGTCGCCGTGGGCCGACGACGGCGACTTTGGCGACTGGGAGGCGCCGGCGCCGCCCGCGTCGTCGCTGCACGCGGCGTCGAACCCATGGGACTACGACGACCGGCGCCTGTCGCCACGACCGACACGCAAGCCGTCGCAGTCGTCGCAGTCGTCGCTCGCGGCCAGCCCAAGTCCAGGCCCTTTGGCGTCCGGGTCCGGGTCCGGGTCCGGTACAAACTCTACGCCGACGCGGCCGCCGGGTGTTCTGACGAGCCGGTCGCGTGCCAGCAGCACGCTGTCGCGGGCGTCGTCGGACCCCTGGGGTCGCGACGACGCCGACCGACGGCGGCCCAAGAGCGAGCTGGACGACACAATGGAGACGAACGGCGTACAAATCGACGTGGCCGAGGACGACGACAAGAGCAGCTTTGCGTCGTTTGAAGAGGCCGACTCCCGCGACCGCGAGATGCAGGACGCGCCCGAACCGGTCTCGGCAACGTCTGACGGGACCGCGAAACCCGACGGCGATACCAGCGACGTGGCGGAACGCGAAAAAGACGCAGACGACGCAGACGACGCAAAAGACACTGACGGTGCACCGTCATCTACAGACGACCATACCGACAGCCGGACAGCAAGCCGGTCGGGCAGCCAGGCCGGGCACGACACTGACGCGGACCGCGGACAGCACGACTCGCCGACGACCTCGCTCGATGCCGACGATGCTGATGAGAGAAATGAGATGAATGAAAACGACGGAAACGAAAACGACGGAAACAAAAACGACGACGAGACACATGACAATGTGCTGCGGCGCAAGGCGTCGACCAAGGTGCAGGGTCTGGTGGAACTGTTTGACGGCTTGGCGCGGCGGCCGGTGTCGTCGAGCAGCTCTCTGTCGCGGCCGGCGTCGCGGTCGGCGTCGGGCACGCGGTCGGTGTCCGTGGAGCGGTCGCGCGACCCTGAGATGGACGGCGACCGACGGCCGTCGCGGCAGCTGTCGATCAAGGAACTGCCGGTGCCGTCGCCGCTGCCCGAGGCCGACGAAGAGAGTGGCGACGACGACGTGGTCCCCGTGTCGCCCGACCATGCACCGGAGATTCAGGTCGAAGTGGTCGACGAGGCGGACGAGGCGGACACGACGGCCGACGCGGCCAAGACGGAGGCGGACACGAAACGAGCGACGCAGACAGACGGCCTCTCGCCGGCGCGGCTTCTCGATCTGTACGGGCCGCCGACGCCGTACACGGTCGACGCGGCGCTGGTGGACAGCCTGTTTCGCCATGCACCGCCCGGGCGCACGACGACGTATGCGGCGGATGACCCGAGCGTGTTCATCCCCGAGGGCTACATTCTCGACGACAGTTTTACGAGCTCGTCGGAGCGGCGCACGTGGTACCGCGTGTCGCGCACGGGCAGTGCGCGGCGGCACGAGACGGCCGACTACCGGCCGGTGACGTGGGCGACGTCGACGGTGCGCCCCGAGACGGTCAAGATTGTGCGGCGGTGGATGGAGGAGGACTCGTTTACGGGCAAGCCGACGCTGGGCGGCGCGTTTCTCGGGTTCGGCGCGGGCGGCGGCAGCATGTTTGGCTGGGACTCGACGGCGGCGCCGGTGGCGCTGGACCAGGCGTTTAAGAAGCCGGTCGACAAGAACACCAAGGCCGACAAGACCGACAAGACCGACAAAGACGACAAAAACAAAAAGGGTCACGTGCACGCACGCACGCCGAGCGCGGCGGCGGAAGGTGCGGCGGCCGCGCCTGCCAAAGACAAGGCGCGCCACTCGGTGCACATTGGGGCGTTTGCGGTGCCCGAGGACAATGTGTGGGCGGCCAGCGAACAGCCCGAGGCGCCGGCGAACCAGCACCGGCGGACGCGCTCGAGCTTTGAACTGCCGCCGCCGCCACGGGCCGCGCCACGGCCGTCGCCTCTGTCGCTGAGCATGACGCCGGAGCCGCAAACGGAACCTGCCAAGGACGACGCCGCCGACGACGACGCCGACGACGACGAGTGGGGCGAGATGGTCATGTCGCCGACGGCACCCGAGGGCTTTGCGCCGGCGCTGCCTCTACCCTTGCCCACATCGACGCTGCAGCCGGCGCCTTCCCTGCCGCCCGTCCTGCCGCCCGTCCTGTCGCCCATCGTTCCTGCCCCGGCCAAGACGGTGTCGTTTGTCAGCAATCCTCGAGAGAGCCTGGATGCATCGCCTCGTGCATTCTCCAGCGCCGGTCTTGGCATTGCTGGCGGCAGCCCCGACATTGGCGAATCCGACAATACCGACGTGTCGGACGTGCCGGCGCTGGTGGACGAGATTGTCGCCCAGCTGCCGGACCTCACGTACATGTCCCGTTAGCCCGTTGCGTCTTTTTGTACGTTTCCGTTACGTCTTGCTGTACATTCCCGTTGGCGCTTTTGCTTGTACATTCCCGTTGGCGCTTTTGCTTGTACATATATCCCGTAATCTCGACATGTTTGGATCATCATCATATACTGAGTAAGATAGCGACGCTTAAGGGTGGATACCGTCAACGCCATGCGCTATCGGAGAGCCAATCATTCTCCCAGCCGTATCCACCCTTAGATTTCCTTAATTCTTGCACGAATCCGTCCTTCTTATTCGTCGAGACTGGATTTTGTGGGTTATACGAATCCGGCCTTCTTATTCGTTTATAGCTGAATTTGTGGGTTGCTTATATAATCTATATTTTTCGTAACGGGATTTTTTGATTTTGCTTTTCGCGACGATGTTTTTTCCGACGACGACGCGACGCTTAACGCTTATGTAATCTATGTTTTTCGCGACGATGTTTTTTCCGACGACGACGCGATGCTTTTTACGACGGCGACGAGATGTTTTTTCCGACGATTTTTTACGACGACGACGCCGTGTTTTTTATTAAAGAAAAACGTAAAAAAACGTAAAAAAACGTAAAAAAATATTTAAGAAGTCTTAAAAAAATAATTATACTAGAAAAATTTTAAAAATAATTTTAAAAATAATTTTAAAAATCTTAAACTTTTTTAAAATAAACTTAAAAAATAGGCTTAAAAAATAAACTTTAAAAAATTATATACTAAGTAAAATAACGACGTTTAAAGGTAAATACCGTTAATATTTTCTACGATTTAATAGTTAATTATTCTCTTAGCTATATCTACTTTTAAAAAATTTTAACTTTTATATAAATCTATTTTTTTATTCGTCGAAGTTATATTTTATAAGTTATACGAATCTAGCCTTTTTATTCGTTTATAGTTATATTTTATAGGTTATTTATATAATTTATAGTTTTTATAACGGGGATTTTTTAATTTTACTTTTCGCGATAATATATTTTTAACGATAATACGATACTTTTTATAACGGCGATATAATTTTTTAAACGATTTTTTATAATAACGACGCGTTTTTTTAACGATATTTTACGGCGGTAACGTATTATTTTTTCGATTTTTTATAGTAATAATACGTTATTTTTTAACGACTTTTTACGACGGCGACGTATAGTTTATTTTACGATTTTTTATAATAGCGACGCGATATTTTTTTACGACGCGATACTTTTTTTAACGGCGACGCGATACTTTTTATAACGGCGACGCGATACTTTTTACGATAGTAACGCTTTACTTTTTATAATAATAACGCGATACTTTTTATAACGGTAACGTAATACTTTTTTTAATTATTTTTATAACAGCGACGTAGTATTTTTTTCGACGACTTTTTATAACGACGACGCGATACTTTTTTTAATATTAACGCGGTGTTTTTTACGACGGTAATATAATATTTTTTTAACGGCCGTATAATACTTTTACCGACGACGACGCGGTATTTTTTAACGACGGCGACGCGATATTTTTTAAAGGCTTTTTATAATAATAACGTAATACTTTTTTAACGATTTTTTATAACGGCGACGTAATACTTTTTAACGACTTTATTTAATAGTAACGTAATACTTTATAATAATAACGTAAAATTTTTTACAACGGCGGCGTAATATATTTTTCGACGATAATATAATATTTTTATAATAACGACGCGATATTTTTTTTATTAACGACGTAGTATTTTTTACGACGACGACGCGGTATTTTTTACGACGGCGACGTAATATTTTTAACGGCGATACGATATTTTACCGACTTTTTTATAACGGTAACGCGATACTTTTTTTAATAACTTTTTACGGCGGTATTAATTTACTAATAATTAATTACGCGGAGAGTTTTTTAACTACGTTATATAGTAGGGTACGATAAAGTATAGCGGTATTACGATAAACGAAGTATATAAAATTTACGTTAAAAAAATAACGTTAAAAAAATAATAAAAAGCTATAAAAAATAACGGAAAACTATTAAAGCTTTTATATTTACTATACGAGGTTAGTTAGTAGGTATATATATCTCGCTTAACCCTTATTTTTTTTTAACTTAAATCGAAATACTTATACCGTATATTATAACGTATATACGTAACCTTTAATAACGTTTTTTTAGTTAATAACGTTAACGCTTTACGCGCCCGTTAAATTCGTTATTAAGTTTCTTCGGCCGACGTTTTAAACGCGTTATAGTAAAAATCTTTATACCTTAACCGACGTTTTAAACGTCCGCCGTTATAAAAAAGAAAATTATATAAGGGTTAACTATTATTAATAAAAGTAAAGTCTTACTAACTTATAAGCGGTAACGTAATATTTTTTAACGATTTTTTACGATAATAACGTAGTACTTTTTATAACGGTAACGTAATACTTTTTTACGAATTTTTTATAATAACGGTATAATATTTTTAATAACTTTTTATAACGACGATATAATATACGGCGACGCGATAATTTTTTAACGATTTTTTACGACGGTAGTTTAATATATTTTTACCGACTTTTTATAATAATAACGCGGTATTTTTTACGATAATAACGTAATATTTTTACGACGGTTTTTTATAACGGCGACGCGATATATTTTACGACGGTAACGTAATATTTTTTTTAACGACGTAATATTATTTTTAAATAATAATACGATATTTTATAACGGCGACGTAATATTTTTAACGACTTTTTACGATAACGACGTAATTATTTTTACGATAACGACGCGATACTTTTTCCGACGACTTTTTATAACGGTAATACGATATCTTTAGCGGCGTAATATTTTTTTAATAACGCGATATTTTTTTTAATAATAACGTAATATTTTACGACGGCTAATACTTTTTAACGATTTTTTATAATAATAATACGATATTTTTAGCGACTTTTTACGATAATAACGTAGTATTATTTATAATAATAATATACGTAATATATTTAATAATAATAATACGATATTTTTTCCGGCGACTTTTTACGATAACGACGACGTATATAATACTTTTTACGACGGTAGCGCGATATTTTTTCTAATAATTTTCTATAATAATAACGCGATACTTTTTCCGACGATTTTTAACGACGGTAACGCGGTATTTTTTATAACGGCGACGCGATACTTTTTAAATTTTTTTCTTTACTTTATAATACTTTTTACGATAACGATACGGTACTTTTTATAATAACGACGCGATATTTTAACGACGACGCGATATTTTTTTTAACGGTAACGTAATACTTTTTCCGATTACTTTTTTCGATAACGATACGATATTTTTTACGACGGCGACGTAATATTTTTTATAATAGTAACGCGAAACGTAATATTTTCTACGGTACGTTATTTTTTACTACGTAATATATTTTAAAAAATACGTTAAAAAATACGTAGAAAATACGTAAAATAATCCTTAAAAATAATCTTAATTAATCCTTAAAACCCCTTAAAATAAACTTAAAAAAAATAAAAAATAAACCTAAAAAAGAAAAATTAAACCTAAAAAAAAAAAACTAAACCTAAAGAAGAAAAATTAAACCTAAGGAAAATAAACCTAAGGAAAATAAACCTAAGCCTAAGGAAAACAACCCTATAACGTAGGCGAAGCCGTCACCCCCCTAGTAGAAATATATTTATCAGATACAGTTGTACTCGTTCTCCGTAGTGATGCGAGGTGCTGCTGGGACCCACATTTCACCGTGACAAACCCATGACAGACCCACTGACGTAACGCCCCACTGAAGCTTTTCAACCAACTTTGAGCTGACTTTCGCAACTTGCGACACACGACATTCGCCAATACCATTCACACCAACACACTGCCATGGACCAGTGGACGACCGAACTCGCTGGACGCGTCCGCGGGGCCTCTGCGACGGTGTGGTCGGCGCTCCGGACGCCACGACGGCCGCTCGTGCGCGCGCTCCCGCTCGGCGCTCTGCTCGTCGTGCCGGTACTGCTGGCGGTCGCGACGGCGAGCACGCTGTTTGTGCACGCCGACGTCGACGTCGCGCTGCTCTTCTCGCAGTGCCACGCACGAGCGCGCGTGCCGTGGCTGTCGCACGTACCCGTCGTCGGCGCGCCCGCGTGCTTTCTCGTCAGCTTCTTCCAAGAGGCGCTCGAGGCGGTGCGTGGACAGGCCGTCGTCGGCGCCGGGCTCGCGTTTGTCGGCGCGCTGCTCACCGTCAGCACGGTCGAGGCGGCGCGCGTGTGCCACCGCGCGAGCGTGCTCATTGCGTACCCGACGGGCGGCTGGCTCGTCTTCAACCTCGTCGGCGGCGCCATGGTCTGGCAGCTCGTCATCCTGCCCGCGTTTCTGCGCCAAGCCAAGGAGGAGCGCGACGACGACGGCGGCGACGACGGCGACGCGACGGCCAATGCCGAGGGGCGTCGCATGGCCTCGGCCGAGATTGTCGCGATTCCCACGGGCGTCGCGCTCGGCTTCGTCGTGCCCTCGGTCGTCATGGTCGTGTCCGACAGCCCCGTCGCCGTCCTCGTCTGGCTCTTCTTCCCACTCTACGTGTCGGCCGTGCGCCAGGCCGTGCGTGCGCTGCTGCACGCACTCGTGCCCTCGCTCGCCGGCCACACGCTGCACCTCGAACGCGACCGCCCGGCGCTTCTTGCCGTTTACGCTCTGCCGGTCACGTGCTCTGTTCTGGCCCACGGCTTCCTCGTCTACCACCTGGCGACGGCCGTCGACGACCGCACCGAGTTTACGCGCGCCACCACCAAGTTTATCGAGATTGACCTCTTTTTCGTGCTGCTGACGGTGCTCTACTGGGTGCTCGTCGAGGCCGGCTGGCGCGTCGTCGCCATCATCCTGGGCGCCGGTGTCGTGTTTGGGCCTGGTGCTGGCGTCTGCGTCGGCTGGATCTACCGCGAAGAGCACCTGCTGGACAGGAGCCACACGCCCGACGACAGCAGTCCGAGCGAGGCAACGCCGCTGCTGCGTTAGCGTTTCTCTTTGTCAGTTGCATCAGTCTAGAAATACAATCATATTCAGCCGACGCGCCTAGGTATCCAAGTGCAGAAAAAAGGAAAAAGAGAGAAGAAAGAAAGAGAGAAAAAGTGAAAAAAAAATCACGTGGTAAACTCGTTGCTCGCCCAGTCGCCCGAGAACCAGCCGCCCAGGTCGGTCGACCCAAAGTTGTCGACGTCCAGGTCAAACGCATCGAGCGCCGACGCCGACACGGCCGACGCGGGCGGCTGTGGCGATGCGTCGCTCGGCGGGTGCACCGGCGTCGTGGCCAGCGGCGGCTGTGCTTGTGCTGGCGCCGAGGGCATGTCAAACGCCTCAAACATGACTGGGTTGTTTGTGGGGGCCTGTCCGTTCGCGTTGGCGATGAGACCCGGACTATAAACCGGCTGGGCCGGGGGTCGGCCGAGTCCGAGCACGGACCCTGGGCTCGTGCGTGCAAGGGGCGTCCCGACGGCCGAGGCCGGGCGCATCAGCCCCGACATGTCGTCGTCCGGGTCCATGTGCAGCATGTCGGACGTGCTGTGGCCGTGGCTGCCGGGCGCGTCCATGTCGACCATGGTGAGGCCCTGCGTCATGAGCTTCTCGAGGTTCGCACGGATCTGCTGCGTCGCCGGCGTCGTGACCGTCTGCCGCAGCACCTCTGTGCACACGCCCGCCAGCTCGAGGAACGAGTCGGGCGGCACGCCCGACTCGCGCCGGCACACGTAAAAGAGCAGGCGGACGCACTGGTACAGGCAGATGGGCAGGTCCAGGTCCGTCACCGGCACGCCATTGTCGAGCGTCAGCAGCAGCCGGAACATTTCGGCCATGGCGCTCGCGTGCTCGAGCACCTGCTGGCGGCAGTGCGGCACAAAGGCGGGATACTGCGCGCTCACTTGCGCGACGACCGACGGCGCCAGCGCCTCCTGCAGGCCGACCAGGCCCAGCCGGTACAGCTCGCAGTGGCACTGCTCCCACCACACGTGCGTCATCAGAAAGACGCACAGCCGCGGCGAGTACGTGCGCAGGCGGACGTTGGCGTCCGACCAGCGGAAGCTGACGGGCAGGCGCGCCGCAAACGCAGCGAGCTCGTCGGCAATCTCGGCGCAGCGCGCGGGGATCGTCGCGACGTCGACTGTGCGGCCCGTCGTCGCGTCCTTGGTGTACTGCAGGATGCGTCCACGCAGCGAGCGGATGCGCACGTGCAGTGCCAGGAAGCCAATGTCGTCGGGCAGCGGCGGCAGCGACCCGTCGGGCGCGCGTGGCGGCGGCCGCAGCGGCTCCGTGCGCTCCGGCAGGTCAAACTCAAAGTTGCGCTCGTTGCACGGCAGCTGGATGTTCATCGTGTCGTCGGACCGGTACGCCCACAGCGAAAAGTCGGCGTACCCGTTGGCCATGCTCGAGTCGATCATGTACAGCGCCCACATGAGCCGCCGGCGCGACTCGCGCGCCAAAAAGCACAGCCGCTCGTTCTCGTGGTTCAGCCGCAGCGCCGACGCGAACCGCGACGCCACGCCGTGCAGCATAAAGGCCGACGAGAAGCGCCCGGAGAGCACGCGGTAGTGGATGACAAACACGAGCGTCTGCAGCCCGAGCGTCGACGGCCGGTCCAGCCGTGACAGCACCAGCGCTTCGGCCTCGGCAATGCACTGCTTGCCCAGCTCGCGCGTGTTCGGCCCCAGGTCCGTCATCAGCGACGTGATGCCCACGAGCGCCAGCAGCAGCGGCCGGTCGACCAGGCCCGCACGGTACCGCTGCATCAGCGACGCCCGGTGCAGAAAGGCAAACGTCGGAATGTGGTGCACGTGCCGGAAAAACTGGTCAAACGTCCGCATCGCCAGCCCTTCGAGCAGGTCGCTCGGTACCGCGCGCGCGCCCATTGGGTTGTTGGCCGTCGGGCCGACCATGTGTCCTGTGGTCGGGTGCCGCCCGTTTATGCTGCTGCCGCCCGACGGTATGGCGCTGCCGGCACCGGCCATGCCCGTGATGCCGCCGCCAACGCCGAGCGGCATCGGTGCATGGGCCGGCAGGTTGTGTGCCGTGTGCGTCGGGTGAGTTGGCGTCGTGTGTGTCGGATGGGCCGTGTGCGGGTGGGCCGTGCCGGCCATGAGGACGTCGTCGTCGTACTCGTGCGGCGGGACATGGTCCAGGGACCCCGACCCCGACCCCGACACGGGGCTCATGCGCGTCCGCTTGCCGGGGCGGTACACGCAGTCGATACCGAGCGACCGACATCGGTCGCACTGGGGTGTGCCGCCGGTACATCGTGCTTTGCGTGCGTGGCAGTTTTGGCACGCCTGGCGTGCACGACGCCGGGGGATCGTCACCGTCTCGGCCAGCGCCGCGGACTCGGTGCCGGCGGCAGCAGCGTCGGCGTCGTCAAAGGTGCACGGGAAATTGAGACGCTCGCAATTGGAGCAGATGGGGCGGCGGCCGTCGCAGCGGACCTTGCGGACACGGCACGTCACGCACGTCTGCGACGTCTTTTTCGGTGCGTCGTCGGCAGTCTCAATTGTCGGGGCATTCGGGGGATTGTCTTGCGGTGCATCGCCGGCGTTTGTGGTTGTGTTGTCGTTGCTGGCGGCTGGTGCTGGGACCGTTGCTGGGACCGTTGCTGGGACCGTTGCTGGCGTCGTCGTCTCCGCAGCCGCCGTCGCAGCCGCCGTCGCGGTCGGCGCGCTACCCGTAGTCTGGGACTCCATCAGGCAAGGCGCTGCGGTCTCGTCGAGGCGGACGCAGACGAAGCGGGTGTCGGTGGCGGTTGAGATGTCGTCAGTAGCTGCTGGGTCTTCGATTGGCCAGTCGGGCAATCGGGCAATCGGGCACAGTCAGGCAGTAAGTGGGAGCAGCGTGGGCGAGGGAGGCGGAAGCGGGTCGCCGGCCGAGTCCAAGCACAAATCACGGGTCGTCGCTTCCTCTGGTTTGCACCGGGAACGCAAGAGCCGGCAGGCCTCTTTCCCACTGCTTCCTACTGCTTCTTGCACAAGCCAGGCGCGACGCGCCATTGCTGGTTGCCACTTGCCTCTTGCCTCTTGATCCTTCCTTGAGTTTGGCCGGCCATTGCACTTTCTGTGCCTTGGACCGTCGGGTATATTTACAGCGGGGCACGAATCGCCAACGACCCCACTTGCCGTTCCTTTTCTGTCGCAGTAGCTGCAAAGCGTCGATATGCGTTTTTGTCTTGACCATTGTGTTTTAAGCACAATACGATACTAGAAACATGCAATTTGTCCGAGTTCTAGCTGCCCAGATCTGTTTGTGCCACTTGCTCGAATTGAATAATGAATAAATTGGCACTAGGTTTATTTAGAATATGCAAGCTGCCGCACAGGTCTTACACCCAATTGGCAGGTTCAACGTCCGACGTTACGCAGAGCGACTTTATTGACTTTAAATTTAGTACAGATAGGTATATGACAAGAAGAAACGTTAAATTAAGCATAAAGGTGCAAGAGACGGTGAAACTAGCAATCACCAGTGGCCAAAATCAAGACAAAAGACAAAAAAGCACGGGTATCAAAACAAAGCTCACTCCATGGCAAATCGACGAGTGGCTGGTACCACACGAGGAACTTTGCACGTGTCGATCGAGTCCGAATCTTGCACGGCCTGCTTTGTTGGCTCCTGGACGTATGTTGGAGACTGGCCATTTGCGTCGCTGAAAGAGCTGGTAACGGGCGTGAGCTTAACGGCGTGGAGCGGGCGGGCCGTCTTTTCGAGATCGGACTGGCCGGACGGAGGCGACGCACCCGACGCGTCCAGCTCGTTCATGGCATCCTCGGCGGCGTCGAGGCCGCGAAAGAAAAGGAAAAAGGTGATGCCGGCGAGGCCAGAGAGGATGGTGCAGACGACAAAGTTCCACGTGAGCAGCGGGTCCTCGGTGAGCCGGATCAAGGCAAAGCCCAAGGCGGTCGACACGGCATTGGTGCTCATCTGCAGCGCCTGGACCATGGACCGCATGTTCCGGGGCGCCTTGGTCTGCGCGTACTCCATGCACGTGACGGCGATGAGCACCTCGGCGGTGGAAATGAGAATGTAGATGGGCATGGACCACCAGACAGAGACGTCGGTGGGCGGGCAGCGTTCGTTGGCGTCTGGCAAAGTGCCGGACAAAGTGCCGGACGCGTGGTGGCCGCAGACGCTGTGCGCGTAGATTTGGCTCTGGAGACCGGCGGCCCAGGCCATGGCGAGCGACGCGACGACGAAGCCGACGGCAATCTTGCGAATGGGCGTGACGCGGACGCCGAGGCGGCGGCCCAGCGGCAGCACGGCCTGGGTGAGCAGTGCGTTGACGACGATGAGCGACGTCGGCTCGAGGTTGAGCATCAGGTCGTTGGGCAGGTTGTAGAGCTTCATGGTCGCCGACATGCCGACGAGCGTCGTCGTCACCTGTGCATAGCACAGCCAGAAGACGGGCATAAAGAGAAAGACCTTGCAGGCGCGCAGGCCACGCGCCACCTCGTCGACCCATGCGTCGTCAAAGTCCATCCACGCCGGCACCGCGTCGCCCAGCCGGCTCGGCTTGACCGACTCCCAAAAGGTGCCGTCGTGCAGCTGGCGGTGCGTCTGCACCGGGCTCCACGACCAGCGGCCCGCGTTGGCCAGGGCAAACAGCCGCCACGCCTTGCGCAGTACCGAGCCCTCGGGCGGTGTCCGCCGGTAGCGCTGGCGGCCCCACAAAAGCACGATTGGGCAGAGCGATAGCAGCACCGTCGGCAGCACAAACGCGAGCCAGAAGCCGACGTACTTTTCGACCAGCGCCATGCCGGCCTGCCCGCCAATGGCGCCCAGCTGGATAAAGGTGTACAGGTTGTGGAAGATGTTGGACGTCGTGACGGCCGGGTCGACAATCACCCACTCGAACCGGGCGTCGTCGTTGGCGACGACCTCGGGGATGCGCTCGAGCTCGTGCTCCAGCTCGTCGCGTGTCGGCGCGTCGATCGGTACCTGGATCAGCTGGTCGGCCGGTGCCCTGCCCAGGCGCCGGAGAAGACTGCGGAACACGCAACCGAGTCGGTCCGACTGTGGCTCGTCATCGTCGCGGGCCATCTTGGCACGCCACCAGTCGCCACCGAGGACAATGTGCGTCCGTGGCACGCGCGCCACGTACATGTGCTCGACCTCGACCTGCTCGGCGATGAGCGTGTTGATGTTGGGCTTGAACGCGCCCGTGCCAAAGCCCAGGACCACCAGCCCGCCGACGAGCAGCAGCATCGACCACGCCTTGCTGTCGAGCTGCAGCACCGGCGGCACCGCTGACGCGACCAGGATGCCGTGGCCGACCAGGCTCAGCACGAGTCCGCCTGCAATCGTCTGGAACCGGCCCAGCCGGTTCTCCGCCACGTACGCGCCCAGGTACGGCATCGTGTACTGCCAGAACGTGTTGGACGTTGCCACCGCCACCGCCGCCTTCTGGCCCAAGCCGAGGGCGCCCGCCTGTCCGTTGGGCGACGCGCCCGTCGTCGATCCTGCCGGCCGTGGCCACTGCACAAAGTTGGTCAGGATCGTCACCGTCCCGTAGTACGAGAACCGCTCGCAGAACTCGATAAAGGCAATGGAAAACACCTGCCACTGGAGCTTCGACGGCACGCGCCGCAGACGTGCAGACTCCTTGGCCGTCGGCGCACGGCCAATAGGGTCGCCGTGGACGTCGAGGACGACGTGGTTGACCACGGGGCCAGGCTCCTGCTTGGGCCACTCGTCGTCGGAGGCGCTCGTGTCGGAGTCGCTGGGCGACGAGGGGCCCTCCATGGGGCGGGCCATGATGCCGCCGGGGATCAAAGTAGACGAAAGAGCCATGTTGACAAAGGAGGCACTCGTATAAAGATGACGAGGAGTCGATGATGATGGATAAGATACTCGGCGAGACCAAGAATACCAGAGAATAGACCAAGTGTACGTAGGCGTTCGCGAATATGCTGTGATGAAGGCGTTGTCAAGAGCTCTGTGGTTTTTTTAAGACGAGTTCAAGCAGGAGACGAGAAACTCTGGAAGAGCTGATGACGGGGATATATAGACATCTTTAAACCACGCATGGTCACCGGAGGTATTGTCTACGGCAGCAAAAGAACAGGATGGATCGATGCCGATGAGAGAACGTACGTAAGGCCAAAAGGACCACGAGAGTACTTTTACAATAGGAAGAAGAGACAGACGCTAGGTTGTTTTCTATTTACATCATGTGCTAACTGAAAATGAATGGGCGTGAAAACATCATGATGGACAAAGGATGGACATTATATGCTAACTGAAAACGAGCATGGAGCATGGGCGTGCAACATCGTGGATGGACAAAGGATGGACAAAAGACGACGGCAGGTTCTCGGGTGGCAAAAGACAGGCATCGAGCCAGATCCCGACGTACAAGCCGAGAAGACAAACGCAGCCCTTGGAAGACGATGGCCATGTTAGATGACGTCTGCTTGACACCCATGACAGACGCGGGATATTTCGCGGCATCTAATAGTGTAATGTGTCAAATCTGGCAGGTCTAGCTCGGCCGAAGAACAAAAGTACGCCAACATCAAAAGTACGAGCACCACGCCCATCACACCTGCACTTTCCATCACGAAACCCTAATCACAACCCTGGTCACGTGGTCGTCGCGAACATGGCCATTGTACTCCAAACATCCATTGTAGACAAGAACTAACCATGCTAGACCCTCCGAGGGATGACAAGACAAGACGCAAACAACCACAAATGACAAAACGACAACGACAGACGGCTATGCCACGTCCGGTAGACGCACGGCTATGTCGCCCGACTGCGTAATGTAGCGCACCCAGGGCAGCGACGGGTACTGCAGCTTGGGCTCCGTAATCTTGAGGTAGCGCACCTGGATGCCGCTCGTCGTAAAGTAGGGAATCTCAAACTTGACCTGGATCGGGCGCTTGGCGCCCTTGCCGGGCGCGCCGACGCCGCCCATGCTGCCGCCGAAGCCGCCGGTCATGCCGCCGCCGTGCTCGTCGTCGCCGCGCACGCTGGGCAGGCCGAGCTCGGCGCGCATGAGAAACTCCTTGTTGCCGCCAAACTGCTTAATCTTCCAGACGATGGCGCTCTGCTCGGGCGCGTAGTGGACGGTGCCAATGTTGGTGCGGAAGCGCGGCGAGTCGGCGTCGTCGGGCACGGGGACGATGATTTCGACATTGTTGGCGGTGCTGCGGCGCTTGAACTGCGCCTTGGCCTTGAGCATGTACTCGATGCGGCTGCCGCTGTGCGACTCGACGACGCACTCGACCCAGATGAGCGGCTTGACCTGCGTGTTGAGGCGGTACGACATGAGCTCAAACTCGCCGTCGGGCGGGATAAAGGAGATGGTGCGGTCGTTTTCGAAGCGCGACAGGCGCACGCACTGGTGGAACTTGACGTCCTCCATCTCAATGGCCTTGCCGCGCGTCGTGCGGCCCGTCGTCTCAAACATGACCTTGTCGTTGAGCCCGAGGCGCAGCTCCGGCATGCCCGACAGGTAGCACTTCATCTTGATCGCGCCCAGAATCTCGGACCGCAGCACGTTGCCGTTGGCCGACACCAGCAGGTTGAGCGACTCGACAACATCCAGAAACACCTCGTTCTTGCGGTACCGGATGCCCTCGGAGCGCCACGACACCGCATTCGTCACGGCAATCGGCGGCCGCGCCTGCACCTCGAGCTTGTGCGACTCCTGCGTAATGTACTCCTGCAGAATCTTGGACTCGGTCGTCTGCGGGTACCCAAAGTCCATCATCTCGTCGAGCAGCTCGTAGATGATGACAAAGTTGTCGCGGATCGACTCCTCCTCGAGCGCCTTGAAGTACTCGGTAAAGACGTCGACAATCTTGTGCAGGAACAGCAGGATCTCGGCCGCGTTGGTGTTGCGTTTCGTCAGCGCCAGCAGGTACAGGTTGTTGTGGCGGATGTAGAGGTAGTTGATGCCCTCGTGCGAAAAGCACGGCGGCACCGCGGACGACTCCTCTTCGGCCTCGCTCAGCAGGATCGGGAACTTTTCCACGGCCGACATGGGGATGTCGCCGCGGTAGTTGCGTGCCAGCAGGGTCTGGACGCATCGTTAGCAGGGACGAATGGCACGGCACAGGGCACAGCATGGGCACGCACCTTGCCCTTGAGGTCGAGGAAGAACACGGCGGACGCCATTGTATCAATGTGACGGAGACGGAGACGGAGAGGATGGAAACGTTCGGTCGGTCGTCGGTCACCAGGCAGCGTGCGAGTGTGCCGTCGCAGTCGCAGACTGTGGCCCGGCCAGCAGCTGGTGGGGGAAGGGGCGAGATCGGCTGGCGGCGTGCGGGCTGGCGTCGGGGGCAGCGTCGGGGGCAGCGTCGGCGGCGGGGCGCGCAAGGAGGTTGGGTTCCGTGTTCCGTGGCAGTGTCTCGCTGGAAATGTCGTGCCGGTGGTGGCGTCGTCGTCGTGCAATGCCGTGTCGCGCAGCTGATGCACAAGGCCACGATGCGGTGACAGCCGCTCGTCAGGGAGTCATTACGTAAGCACCCAGGGACACCCCACTGTCTCCTGGCTCTCCTGGCCGCGGCCTGAGCTACCGCGTTCGGAGAGCTCCTCTGCGCGCCGTGTTTGCATCAAAAGGAGAAGCGGGTCCGGCAGCGGAACAACAATGGTGCGGGGCATCTACATAAGCACGCTGCGAATTTTTCGGTTCGCATCCGCCTGCTTCTCCCTTCTCTCCAACGCACCCTTTAGACAGTGCAGCCCATCTGTTGTCCAGGCCGACTCGTCGGCGTGGACTGTTGCTCGACTAGGCTGGGCATTTTGCCTGGTCCTGACTGCGCAGCTGTGGATGAAGGTTGCGATTTCGTGGTGCGGAGAGAAGGGTCTCTTCTTCGGAGGAGGCCATTGGTTCCATAAGAGCTGCCTGGGCATTCACATTGTGATCCGTTGCATATGGCGGCGTCAGAGGAGCCATACATCTCAACGCCAGTTGAGTCGTTGAGAATATAGAGTCTGGTACGGTGGTTTACAACGGCCAGGACGACGTTGGAAGGTATCGTCGACGTGGTGGCGGTTCGACGTGCGGATGACTAGATTGACGCAGACGCGCTGTATATTTACGTGCGTTGTAAGCTTTGGTCTATGACCGCCAAGGACGGCGACCGACGACGGGACCCAGCTGACGCCAATGCGTCATTCCAGAATCTATCGAGTGTCGTCGACTGTAAATATATTCCCACGATTGCCATCGATGCTCGACCAGCGCTATTTTCACATCACGTGACTGATCTCAGCCCTGCCAATCAGGAGCGATCAGAAGCACGCGCGCTAACGAGCCGCTATCACATGCAAACCCAACAAAATCCCAACAAACGAGACGGCCGGCACGAATGTGGCAAGGCGGCCTACGGAGTACGCGAGCGTCGAACATGCAGCGGCGCTGCCGCTTTGACGTTCTGTGCCGCCTGACAAATCTTCACATGCCTCTTTCCTGTACGGTATAAATAAATATATCTCCATGATGCTATTTATGGTAGGAGCGGCGGGTTAGGTCATCCCGAGCATCCGACCCGATGCATACGAGCCCTGCCGATGCGTAAACGTTTAGACGACGTTCATGTGAAAGCTGCATCGCATCGCGCATTTCTCGGCCACTCACATAATTATATTTAGGTCGTGGTCGTTATGGATTGGCTGGACAAGAGCCGCCGAGTGCTATTTCGGGAGCCACGCACCACCTGACCATCCTGGGCAGTTGGCTGTATATTTATATTAAATTTAAAATTTGTATTCATCAAAGATTGCTCACAGCCGCACGTCTCACCCATCTCACAAGTGTGTGTGGAGCACGTGCGTTTGCTCTCCAGCAACACCGGCATCCCGTCGTTTCTGCAGAATTGGAATGAAAACGATGGACATGATCGTGGAGTGATGAATATAGCTGCAAATATGGTCAAACTCTGAATCGCCTCTTTGTTGGCGTCAATATATTACTTTGGCGTGTGGCCCCACTTGCCTTTTCCATGGTCGATTCGCACGTGAAAGTCGTTTGCAGGGGCTATACGCTGAAAACGGGGCCTGGAAGCGAAGAAACAGCCAAGCGCCGCCAACAAGTAGGGCGGCCAGGCGCTACTGCAGGCGGGCTGCAGCGCATCGGCCGCTACAGTCTGGACTCTGGACCACGAGCGTCAGGCGACACATGGTGCAGCGTTTGCACGTGCCAGCGCCGCAGTGGCCACAGTGAGGAGCACGCCTGGGCAAAACGGGTTCCTGGGTCTGGGGCGCGCGAGAGAGGCAAGAGAAGTGCAGAGAAACGGGGAAAGCGACGTCCCCTCCCGTCTGAATTCGCCGTTGGTCACACCCAGCCGTTTGCTCTCGACATTTCGACCCGACAATCCGACGATTCTTATTCTGATTCTGATTCTGCAGTATCGCTAACCGCGTCCTTCATCCGCGACACTATCCCATTTACCTTTCCGTCTCTCGCGCCCGACGACGGAACGCCATTGCCATTGCAGCCTTTGAGCCGACGTAAGGTCGCCTCGCGTATATTCACGTACCCCAACAAATTGGTCGGCGTGGCGTGACAGGCACTGGGCGACGCCACGGCAAACGCCAGACGACCGACTGCCTCCGAGACAAAGGACTCGGCCGTTGCATGTGAGCGACCGAGAACAGCCATCAGACGCGCAGTGGCCTCGGCGACAAAAGACAAAAGTACAAAAGACGACTCTAGCCTGCAACGCGCCCGAGTTGTCCACGGACTACCCGACTCTTCGACTGCATCTCGCGCGACTGAACAATTTACACGACTGATTGATCTACGCGACTGATTGATTCACCAGACCGCTCAGACCAGGCGTTGCCAGCATTCCAGGAGGCGACGACCCGCGGCCTCCTACAACGTTTATGCTTATACGACCTCGGACACACCGTACCACACACTATGGCGTTGGCTCCCGACCGTGCAGAGCCTCCGTCTTACGCACAAGCAAGGGCGCTGGCGCCGGCGTCGGCGCCCGACTTCCACAGACTGCCGTACCGCGAGCGACCCGGCGACGACGACGAGGCGGCACCGTCGCTGCACTCCTTGGCGGAAGCGAGTGCTGGCGCCAGCCCGAATTCGTTGACCCTGCGCAACCAACTGCCGCCGATCCAGACCGTGCCGTCGGCCGATTTTGACGCGCCGTCGCGCGGGACCACGTTGCCGTCCATTTCGTCGGTGACGGCGTCGGTCGGCGGGTCGATGGCGCCGTCCATGTCGGCGGGCTCCGTGGCGTCGCAGTCGCCGACGACGTCGATTGCGCCGTCCGAGTCGTTTCTGACCATGGCGACGACGCCACGCGCGTCGTCGTCGGCGGTGCCGGCGGAGCACTGGCCGAGCGTCAACCCGCTGACGGCGTACTACAGCCCGGGACACGTCGAGCCGGCGTCGTCGTCATCGGCCATGGACGTGGACTCCTTGGCGAGCGGCAGCCGGGCCGCAAGCCGGGCCGCGAGCCGGGCCGCGAGCGTCAGCCTAGACGACCCCGACGTGCGGCTGGCGGCTGAGGCACTGGGCGACCTGCGCACCGACTTTTCGCGGTCGGCGCGGCCGTCGCACAGCCGGCAGGCGTCGCAGGCGTCGGCACGGTCGCACCGGTCGCAGGCGGGCACGGCACACGGACACGCGGAGCCGCTGCTGTCGCTGCTGACGACATCGCACCCGCTGCTGGCGCGCACGATTGAAGGCACACAGTCGGTGTACACGCACGGCAAGAACTTTTCGCCGCGGTTCAAGACGGGCGCCGAGTACGTCGAGGGCTACCTGACGCCGCTGGGACACACGCTCGGCTCGGTCAGCCGCAAGACGGGCGTCGAGGGCGGTGTGCGGTGGTTCCTTGGCGGACGGCGGCGGCAGACTGGCGGCGGCGAAGGCGGCGAGGGCGAAGGCAACGAAGCCAGCGAGGGCAACGAACGCGAGGGCGGCGGGTTCTTTAACAAGCGACGCAAGGTGGACGGCCGTGCGCCAAGCACCGGCCCCTCAGCAGGCACTTTGGCAGGCACCTCAGCAGGCACCAGCAGTCCGAGCCTCAGCACGGGGGTGTCGGCCGACGGCGTGGTGCACAGCGCCAACAACTCCAAGACGGGCACGCCGCGGTCGTCGGTCAGCACGGTGGAGACGCTGCCGGCGTACGACGACGGGCGGTCGCCGGCGTACACGGAGCACGAGGGCCAGGAACCAAGTCCCCAGCCGGGTCAGCCTGGTCAGCCTGGTCAGAACGGACAGAACGGTCAGACCGGCGAAAAGGGGTGGCCGCAGCGGCTCATCATGTCGACGTCGGGGCTGAGCATTGCCATGAGCGACGAGAGCCTGCGCAGCCTCAAGTACTGCCTGAGCTGGCTGCGGCGGGCCAACAGCCGGGTAGACGGGCTGATTGCGTCGCTCAAGACGGCCATGGAGCAGTACGACCAGCATGACGTGGACGAGCCGGCGGGCGAGGCGACGGCGCGGCTGGCGCTCGAGGAACGCATCGTCGCACTGCGCACGGACCTGTTGCTGACGCTGCGCGGCGCGGTCGAGACGGTGAGCACGTACGCGGGCGGTGCGCTGCCGGAGAATGCACGCGAGCTGGTGCGCAAGCACCTGACGAGCCTGCCGGCCCGGTTCCGCATCGCCAACGTGTACGTGCCCAAGGAGACGGACGGGTCGGCGGACGCGCAGGAGGGCGCACAGCGTGTGCTGACGCTCGCACGAGAGGGCCTCGACATGATGTCGCAGGTCAGCGGCGTGCTCGACGGCACGATTGTCAGCGCCGAGGCGTGGTGCGAGCGTCTCGGCAAGAAACGTCCGCGCGAGCCGAGCACACCGGTTGGTGCGGGCGCCCAGTCGCAGTCAAAGTCGCACATGCTCGTGATGGCCGACGAGCACGCGTCGCCGTCAACGCCGACGACGCCACAGGCCACACACGCCGCCGACACCGTCATGGGCTAGTCGCCTTGGTTTTGTCTTGTCTCTTTGTCTTTGGCTTGTCTGTCTTTGGCTTGTCTTGTCTTTGGCCGGTGTTGGATTGTTTCTTGTCTCCTTTGTCTGGATGTTTGTCATACCCATTGGTTTCGTGGCCACGGATCTGTTCTCATACTACACAATCTACCTTTTCAGTCCTTCTGTCCTTCTTGACGCACATCAGATGACTGTATCGACCTGCCCACCGCACTCGGCCTGAATGCTCGGCCGTTGCTTGTTGCTTATTGCCATGCCTTACCTAAGCGGGCGGAAGTGGTGCATTCACGGGAGAAGGGGGATGCCCCGCTTTAGCGACATGTCCACCAATCACTTGTCGCCCATTCAATCAGTCATCGACAACACAACGTGCAACCTAGCGCAGCTGCTTCTCAATCTGCCGTGTCCCCAAGTCATCAAGAATGGAAAACTTCTGCGTATGGCCACGAACGTGGCCGTCGAACGCTACATCCTCGTAAATCTGGTTGCAATCGCGATGCTAAAGTCAAGTTTTGTGGCTGTCTTGTGTAAGCTTGGTCTCGGGGTTTGGAGTCGGAGTCGGTGTCTTGGCCATCCCTGATGCAACGGCGACAACTGACCTATTCAGGCATGCAGCCAAAGGGTCTTTTCAGCTTTCAACCCTGGTCGAGTGATTATCGTCGTACACACACAGATTGCTATGAATGCTGGGCCTCTATCTTGGTGACATCATTCCGCGCGGGTACCATGACGAGCAAGATTCTCAGCACAACGCCCTAGCCGCCGGACCAAAGAGCATCGCGCACGAAGCAAGGCAAGAGCATCAAGTGAAGTAGAATGAGTCGAGGACAAACGTGTCGACGGGCAGGCGAAGCAGAGGTGAAGTTCAAGTCACCCGTTCATTCCCAAATAGGCCACTCTGGGGCTTGGAGGAAGGCACAATGCGGCCATGCACGTGCCTTTTACGGAGCATACAGCGTCAGAGTGCTAGTAAATACGTAATTCAGTCCGACACTGTCCGTGCTTCAGAAAGACTGGGTTGAGAATGTCGGAAAGTGAAGGGAGCCAGCGCCGAGAGGCCCAGTTCGGCCAAGCAGCCAACTGGGTCCGGTAAATTACCGCATTGCGTTGTGGTGTTTCAAAGGCATGATGAATGTGTGATATGGAAGCGGTATAGAAGTGACGATACAGTGTGCACTGCGACAGAAAAGGCGCGCTTGGGTGAGATTGCGTTCTGTCCGTCTTCTGTCCGTCTTCTGTCCGTCTTCTGTCCGGCTTCTGTCGTCTCGGCGAACGAAACAGGGAAAACGTACGAGGCGGATCGGCAGGTGCAGCGTTGGCACTGCAGGCGATCCTCCAGTCGAGTCGTGCAGATGCAGCCAAGAAGGCCGAATTGTTCTGGAAGCCAGCCCGAGCGGCGGTCGAGCTTATCGCAGTGCATTTTACAGAGTAGGCATTTTGGGCGTGCGTTGCCCTTGATTAGGCGAGGCTGACCAGGCCACCGTATGGACCGTGTTGGAGGACAAGGCACGGTTCGCGATCCTTCTATTACGCCGACACTTTACATGATACACAACCACTCGGCGCGTGCGTCTTGACTGGATTGGTGACCGACGGCGCCGGGTTCGGGTTGGACTGAAGGATTGTTCCCCAGAAACCAGCACACGATTGCTGGCTGTGATGGATTGCAAGGACGCGTCTCTGGCGCTCTGGCGAGGCGGATTCCATGACACACGGAAACGCCGCACGGCCAGAACGGACGTCGAGACAAGGCGAGTGACGACACCACCACGCCTGGTGCTGCACCAATGCACGACAACCGATTAAAACGAGATGGACTAAAACGAGATAGACTTGCCGGCACTGCCTGCCTTGGCCTGAGCTAGCGACGCCTCCCGTGCGCCACCTGGCCTTGTCTGAAAGCTGCTACCGAGCACATCGGCGTGGCGCTCTTGGCCGTTTTAAACAATTACAGTGGCAGGCCTGGCAGGCCTGGCAGGCGCAGAGGCGCGCCGCGTCTTGTTTGCCTTGTTTGCCTTGTTTGGTGGGTTCCTGGTGCGCCTCTGCCGGGGCGCTTGGCCAGGGTGCCGCTCCCAAGTCTGGGCGCGATACGCACATGCCTCTTTGAGCACTGGCGCCTGGGCATGCAGGACGCTTTTTCGACGAGCGCACCGAACACAACATTCGGGTGCTCCGTACCGTTTACTCCGTATATTTACATTTTCTTTCTAAAATGTACAACCAAATCTCATCAATCTCACAGTGCAATTCTCCGACCTAGCCCGCTGCCAAGCACATCACCGACGACCAATGCAGACCCGCTGTCGCGATAAGCAGTTTGCCCAGAAGAGGAGCAAAGGAAGAGGATTGCACGACGCTGCAATCTACTGTTGGACAAATGTTGAAGACTGAAAGACTGAGAGAAAGACTGGGCGAGATACGGTAAACGTACGGAGGCGAGAAAGCGTCGGGCAATCGGGCAAGGCGAGAGTCGAGACTACGACGAGTACAAGCGTAAATATGTACTAATTTCTACAAGTATATTTATGTAATTTCTAGGTAATGACAGCATGTCAACTGTCCCACCTGGCCCGTGGTGCGCTGGAGTCGTCTCGATATATAAATGTGTCTGTATTGCGGCGGAATAGACGACGGAGCATTGCTACTTGCGGTGGTGACTGACGCGAGACAAACGTAATTCTTTTGACAATCGTCGAGTCAACGAAACTGTTATCGCAGGATGCACGGCGCGTGTTCTCCACGTTGCGACGCGTCCTTCACATTCTAATTACACTTGAAAAAGGACGCCGGTAGGAGCGTCTGGAGCGTGTCGTCGAGTGGCAGGCTTTGTGCGAGTCTTGGCCAGACTCTCGGTCTCTCTTTGCGCTTGAGGATTGTCGACATGATAACGAGAGAGGCGTGCAGATCGGGGCGCCAAGGCGCTGCTGGGCCAGACGCACGCAGTTTGTGAGCGAGAAACAAGGACTGAGAAACACGACCGAAAAACACGAAAAACACGAAAAACGAAAAACACGACGGGTGAGCGCCAAGGCGCCTGATAAGAGGGCAAACGGTGTCGATTTTGTCCAACATTTGAGTATAAATTAAACGTTCACGCGGTGGGGCAGATAGCACCTGACCTGTCACCCTGGCGTGCCCAAGTACCTCTGTACCGTAGTACCTGCAAGCACGCCAGGGTGACCGGTCAGGTGCGGTACCCAACGACAGGTGTACTTGCAGTGAAAAGGCATTCGGTGTGTAAGTCGAGCAAGTCATGCAGCGCCCGACAGGGCACGCGAGCATCAGAGGAGCTGCGTTTTGGCTAGGCGAGGCGCAGGAGTGCAAATAAATTTACAGTTAATATATAAATATAGAAAATAAAATAATCTCGCCAGGCTGGGCCACGTATATAGAGCGGTGCCCTCCTCGTCTGTCGGCGACGGTCGGTATCTCGTCCACGACATTCGACTTTTGTGTCTGCTCGACCGCTCGACCGACCACCACCATGTCCTGGGAAAAGAACAATGTCGAACAGGAGGCCACGGCGGCCTCCGACTCGGCCGTCGGCAACGTCGTGACGGCCGACAGCGAGGGCGGCGACCACCTGCGCCGCGACTTCAAGGAGCGCCACATTAGCATGATTGCCGTCGCCGGTGCCATTGGTACCGGCCTGATCATTGGCTCCGGCACGGCCATGGTGCGCGGCGGCCCTGCGAGTCTGCTGATTGCGTACACGCTCATCGGCGCCGTCGTCTTCTTCCTCATGACGGCGCTCGGCGAGATGGCGTGCATGCTGCCGATGGAGAAGGCGCCTTTTTCCGGCTACTCGACGCGTTTCGTGGACCCTGCCCTCGGCTACGCCGCCGGCTGGAACTACTTTTTCAAGGTGCGTCTTTTACGTTTACTTTACTTTTCAAGATTTTGCTAACCACCAGTACGCGATTGTGCTTCCCAACAACTTGACGGCGGCGGGCATCATTGTGCAGTACTGGCGGCCGGACCTGAACGTGGGCATTTTCGTGGCGTCCATTAGCGTGGCCATTATTGCACTGAACCTGTGCCACGTCTCCTTCTTTGGCGAGGCCGAGTTCTGGATGTCGGTGGTTAAGCTGCTGATCCTGACGACGCTGGTCCTCACCTGTTTCATCATCAGCATGGGCGGCCAGCCGTCGGGCGTGCGGATCGGCTTCAGCTACTGGCAGGAGCCCGGTCCGTTTGCCGAGTACCTGGTCGAGGGCAGCACGGGCCGCTTCCTGGGCTTCTGGGCGTGCATGGTGCAGGCGTGCTTTGCCTACGTCGGCACGGAGCTCGTCGGCATCGCGTTCGGCGAGGCGCCCAACCCGCGCACGACGGTGCGTCGCGCGACGCGCCAGACGCTGTGGCGTATCGGCTTCTTCTACGTCCTGGGCGTGCTGGTGCTGGGCATGTCGCTGCCGTACGACAACGAGCTGCTGATTGGTGCGACCAAGAGCCGGACGAGCGCCAACGCGTCGCCCTTTGTGGCGGCCATCAAGCTGGCCAACATCCCCTACTTCCCCGACGTCGTCAACGGCTGCCTGCTCGTCTTTGTCATTAGCGCGGCCAACAGCGACATTTACATTGGCTCGCGCCAAATCTTTTCGCTCGCGCACGACGGCCAGGCGCCGCGCATCTTCCAGCGCACGAACAAGCAGGGCGTGCCCGTGTGGGGCGTCGTGTCCGTGTCCATCTTCTGCGCGCTCGGCTTCCTCAACGTGACGTCGAGCGCGGCCACCGTCTTTGGCTACCTGGTCAACTTGGTGACGGTGTTTGGCACGCTCAACTGGATCAGCATGCTCGTCTGCTACGTCCAGTTTACGCGCGGCATGCGCGCCCAGGGCCTGTCACGTGACACCCTGCCCTACCGCGGCTCCTTCCAGCCGTACGGCGCCTACTTTTCGCTCGTCATCACCATCCTCGTCACCGTCTTCAACGGCTACAGCTCCTTTATCCCCAAGTTCAAGGCGAGCACCTTTATCACGACCTACCTCGGCATCGTCATCTACCTCTTCAACATTGCCAGCTACAAGATCTTTACCGGCTGCAAGGCCGTCAAGCTCGAGGAGATGGACCTGTACAGCGGCCGTCTCGTCAAGGAAGAGGGCGACGACCGCAGCGATACCTGGGAGAAGATTACCGGCGTCGTCGGCAAGCTGCGGAACCGCGCATAGCTAGACACTAGATTACTAGACTAGACAGAATTTGAATTATGAAAGTATGGATTAAAACAGATTGCCCTTGGACTGGGTACCTTCGCGGGCCTCCTTCTCCTTGAGGTTAATGTTGCGCCAGAGCAGGACGCTGAGGAACATGGGAATGAAAAAGACGGCGCCGGCAATGACCATGCGGTGCATCAGCGTGCGGTAGGCCTCGACAATGGCGGTGCGCACCTCGGAGCCGACCGGGTACGACAGCTGGACGGCGAGCGAGGCGTAAATGTCGGCCGTCAGGTTCTTGTACTCGGCCGGCAGCTCGTCGTACATGAGGCCGGGCAGCTGGTTGGTCCAGAGGGCGCCGGCAATGGTCTCGCCAATGGCGGCGCCAATGGAGCCAAACATGCCGTAGATGGCGAGCACGACGGCGACCTCCTGGTGCGTCACGGGCGCCATGACGGCCATCTGGCCGGTGAGCGAGAGGAAGCCGGAGCCGAAGCCGTTAAAGAGCTGGCACATGGTGAGGAAGCCGGGCGTGCTGTCGGGGTTGCGGAACTTGATGAGCAGCGCGGTGCCGAGGACCATGAACGGGACGCCGACCATGCCGACGTACTTGTAGTTGCCCGTGTAGCTCGTCAGCCAGCCGACAAAGGGCGCGAGGAAGGCGGCGCCGACGCTAAAGGCATTGACAATGTAGCCGGCGGCCGAGATGGACTGGTTGTTGGCGACCTGCAGGTACGAGTAGTAGTACGTGTCCCAGCAAAAGATGCTGATAAACATCCAGCCGTACGTCATGGAGCCGCCGAGGATGCCACGGTCCGTCAGGTAGCGCCACGGCAGGTACTGCACCGGCGCCCAGTACTTTTCCCACGCGCAGAACGCAATCAGGCACACGCCACCGAGGACAAACATGGCGATAATGTAGCCGGTGCGCCAGCCGTCCGGTGCCGACGACGCGAGTGAAAAGGGCAGCAAGAGCAGGACCCAGCCGGCCGTCGTCAGCAGCAGGCCGAGGGCGTCAAACTGCACGACGTAGTAGCGCACGCTCTCGGCCACCGTGCGGCCCGACTTGGGGCGCAGGAGGCCGCGCTTCTTGGCGCGGTGCGACTGCAAGAGGAGGATGGCGAGCATCGGCACCGACACGCCGGCCGTGATAATGGCCCACGAGCCAAAGGCCCAGCGGAAGTTGAGGTTGGTCATGTACAGCTCCGACACCTTGGACCCGGCAAAGACGGTGATGATGATGGGCGTCTGGTTGAAGCCAAAGATGAGCAGCCGGTTCTTGAGCGTCGTCATGTCCGCCACAATGACGCTGAGAATGTAGAGCAGGCCGAGGTAGCCCACCCAGTACAGCGTGTGCGCGGCCGCGTACGTCTCAATGTTCTTGCACGTCGACTTCATAATCTGCCCGACAACAATGAGCACGACCATGAACGTGAAGCCCTGCGCGCGCCCAATCACGTCGGCAATCTTGGCAATCGTCAGCGCGCACACGCCGCCCACAATCGTCGCCACGACCGAAATGGTCGACGTCAGACCGTGCTCCTCAAACGTCGACGTCACGTACGGCGACAGGTTCGCCTGCACCGTGCTCTGCATGCCCAGCACAAACGTGAGCAGGTAGATCATGGCAAACATGACGATAATGTACGGCCGCGTCCACACCTGCGTAATCGCCTCGACCTCGCGCACGCCGTCCTGCTTGAACGTGCTCTCCTGGTCCGACGACGCATCGTGGTCGCCGTGCACGTCCGCCAGATGCGGCGCCTTCTCCGCGTCGGCCACGGGGGTCTGGTGTTCGGCGCTCATGGTGTTGAAAGGTAAGTGGTAAGGGTGAGATGAGGACAGCCAGAACGAGGACCAGATCGGCAGCGCGACTGTATTTATATCCAGCCTGCGAGATTATCAGTCTTTTTTTCTTTTTTTTCTGTAAATATACACTTTTTCCTTTTTTCTTTTTCCTTCTATTTCCACGCGCTCGTCTGCTGGCTCCAGCCAAAACGTGGGTCTGGGTCAGTCCATGGAAAAAGCGCCGCTGTCAGACAATCAGACAACAGCAGGCCATGCAGGATCTAATCAAATTATCGATATTATTTGTACAAAACCATGCCCGAGGACCCAGGCAGACGTTGCACCCAATGTGACAGCCAAGCGCGTCACGCGTCTGGCCAAGTCTTCCAGCGGACAAAAATATTCAAAAAGCAGCTCAATGGGACGCATCGGATGTTGAGGCGTTCGATCACGGCGATTCCAGGCAATGGCCTCGTAGTAAAAGGAATAGACTCTCCGTAAGTGAAAACTCTGCACGACAAGATCTAATCAACTGTATTGATCGTGTGGATCAGATAACCTCACGACTTGCCAACGGGTCAAACTCGGCACAGAAACGATGGTCCTGCTATTTGCTTTTTACTTTTTGCTTTTGCGCTTTGTTTTTGCCTCTCATCTGCTCATCTCGGCGACCGCTCGTTTGAGCAACTCGTCCTGGCATCGCGTCGTCGGCCAGACCACACCTCCCAACCGCCGATAAGATCCGTCGTGTTAGCGCCCCTTCTTCCACATGACCGATCCACGATACTTGCAGCGTGCGCCTGCCGTGCGGTAGGGCTAGGTACCGGCGATAGCGTAGATAGCATAAAGTGGCCCCCGGATTCTCGTTTTTTGTCTTGGTCGTCTGTGCTTTTTCTATATTTTTTCTACAATGCGCCGCCGCCCTCCCTTTTCGCCTGCTTTTCGCGCCTCTGTGCGCTCGTGCGCTCGTGCGCTCGGCTGCGTTTGGCTGTTTCCAGCCCGCGCCGTCCTCCGGCCTGGTCCCTGCCGGGGCTAACCTGCGCGGCTCATGCCTTCGTTTTCAACAAAACGAGTGCATTTCGTCCAATTTCGCTCCCTTGCTTGTTGCTTTTTCGATTTCCATCTCGCCCCTATCCAATATTTCGTAAATACTTTTATACAATTATGTAAATTTACGGATATACAACAATGTTCGTACCGCAGCCTGTCACGTCGTCTCACGGGCGTGGGGATCTGATTAAAATATAGCCCCATCCCATCTGATAATCGCTAAATTGATAAAATGGTCAACACGCACGGCCTCCGCCGGTTCCTCTCGCAGACAAGCCACCGTTCATATGCCGTCATGCGACGAACGACGTGTGCGTAGCATCGCACAGGATTTAAATTTATATTTCATTAACTGTGTAGAAGAGAAACGGCCTGTTTGGCGCTGGCCACGATGATCAGATAATCTAGCTGATTCAGAGATACCAACAGCAGGCAAGTTGGCCAGGGTCCAAGCCCAGTGGCTAGCGTCGGTCGGTCGTTCTTCTTTCAGACTCGGATTCCATACTAATATAGTCCAATGCCGAACATGTAAATATACGGAGGTACGCTTCATGCCTCCAAGTCGTCTTACTCTTGGCCTCCGATGCCGGTCCAGAAAAAATGGTGCAACAAAAAGACAACCATGTTGCATCGACATCGCTCTGGCCTGGTTTGGGCTGGTGCTTACGCTCTTGTGCTGACGACTTGGCGCCGGCATGTTTGCTTGCAAGGCACTTGTCGGCTTGTGACACGGCTATTGTACGGCACTTTTGCCAAATTTAAATTTATTGTTCTTTGCGCCTGGCGCTCAGCTGTGTTTTTTTTCTTTTTTCTTTTTTTCCTTTTCTTTTCTCTGCATATGCACGAGGATCGCGTGCGCGAGTGTGTTCAAAGCGTTCGATTCACATTCAAGACGCTGCATCGTACCAGACGTCCGGCACAAAGACTGATTTTTCAGGTCCAAGCTTTTCTGCACTCCGGGTCAGCCAGGCTGGTCCATCGTCTTGGCCGAGAGACTTGGCTTCGCCTTGGCCCGAGGCCCTCGAGAAAACCCACCAAGACTCGGTCTTCGCCAGTTGACTCGCCGTTCGGTGCCGCTCAGCGATGCCAGCAGCTCACCCAGTTGTACAGAGTATATTTACGTAAATCTAGCTCACAGTCAACAACCAAGCTGGACGAGCAAGGGATAGACAGATATACGGCTTTGCCTTGATATCACATTCGTGATACCCACGGAGAACGGGGATAACCGTTTGATACATTGGACGAACCCAAAACGCCCAGCAGTGGCGCTTAGGAGAGAATGCATGTCAAAGGATTGTCGGGAAATGATGGTATTGCATGAGGTAGAAATACCACGGAAAACCAGAAGACATTTGAATAGAAATAGGACAGAAAAAAAATGCGGAGAAAACGAGAGAAAACGAGAGAAAACGAGAGAAAAAAGACAGAAAATGAGAAAAACCAGAAAAATACCAGGATAGAATGCAGCCAAGACGCGCGAGACAGTTGCTCGGATGGAATACGCGGGTTCGACAGAGTATACGGCTGTTCCCTTCCACGTCCCTGGGTCGTCTCGCCCGTGTTTGCAGTTGCTTCGCGTCCTGTCCACGCCACGCGGCAGCAGGATGCATGGCCATCGTCCATGGGCTGTCTGCGTAAATTTAAATTAAATATGAATACCACTCGATTGGGAAGTCGTGCCGAAGTTACCTTGTCTGGCAGTGCTGTCGTCATGTCTCGATCTGCGCCAGTCGCCGACAGCTACTCGCGACTTTTTGCTCGCCACCGGCCACTTCCGCTCGTCCTCTTACGGAAAAATACTAGCTGCTTGCCGGCCACCTTTCTGTCTTTCACCTCGGATACAGGGCCCGTCTGCCGTTGGTCTTTCTTGTGCCATTAAGCTTGCCACCAGAGGTCGTCTTCGGTGTGCCTCTTGCTTGTCGCTAACCTCGGCTTTCGCCTGCTAAGAGAATCCAAGTCGCAGCTTGCCGATCTGCTGCGCAAAGACCCAAGGCCTGCTCTATCGAAACACTACTTGTGCTTGCAAACGCACTCGTCAAACACGTACGGCCATAGATACTGGAAAGCACGGGATCCCGTCCGCTCTCCCCTAGTTAAACCAGTAATCGGCGGATTAGTAGTTGGGTCGGTGACGACCAGCGAATACCCTCTGCTGTACGTTTTTTTTTGTCTTTTTGTCTTTGACTGATTGAGATGGAAGAAAACCCTGCTGCTTCAACACACGTTCATCACAGACACCTCACTTGTCTTGTCATATACTCTTCACTTGTCTTGTCATACTCTTCACTTGTCTTGTCATCTATGGCATTGATCGTAGCTAGTTGGACTTGCCGCTGGGAATGAGGAACATGACGACGCGTGGGCCCTTGGCGCCGGCCTCGCCCTCGGCCCAGTCGTAGAGGCCCTTGTCGACGCGGTAGAAGCCGCGGCGCTCCAGCTGGATAATGTCGTCCTTTTCGAGGCCCGCCATGTTCTCGCCGCACAGCACGTCCTCCTCGGTCGCCGTCACGGGCGTCAGGAAATCCTCGAGGTTGTCGTCCTCGCCGAGCGTGTTCTTGGTCAGCAGGTAGTCAAAGTCCCATGCCTCGCCCTTGCTCAGCGTCTGCCCCGCCGACGACAGCCACGTCACCTTCTTCTCTGTCTTCTTGACGTCGCCTGCGAGGTGCAGCTCAAAGGTCGCGCCCGTCACGACGCCGTCGGCGCCCGTCTCGATGCTCTTGACAATCGCGTTGCCCCACGACATGAGCGTAATCTCCTCGCCCTCCTTCATCAGCTTGAGGTCCGCCTGGTCGAGGACAATGTGCCGGCTGAAGACGACCGTCTTGACGCCGACGTCCTTGTTCTTGGGGTGCAGCGGCTTCTCGACCAGCGTCGGCTCCGCCGGCACGTCGGCGCCCGTCACCGTCACCGTCACCGCGTCCTTGGCCGCAATGACCGTGTGCCGCGGCGCCACCGGGTCAATCTCCTTCTTGTTGCCCGCCCAGAACACGCCCCATTCCATTGTCGTCACCGTGCGGCTCGGGCCCTGCTTGAGGATAAAGTCGCGCAGCGCCGGGATCGTCATGCCACGCCGGCGCACGCCGCGGATCGTCGGCATGCGCGGGTCGTCCCAGCCCCAGACGCGGCCGGTGTCGACGAGCTTGGCCAGCTTGCGCTTCGAGAGGAACGTGCGGATAAAGTTCATGCGCGCAAAGTCAAACAGGTGCACCTGGCGCAGCTTGAGCGTGTCGAGGAACCACTGGTACTGCGCGTTGCGGTCCGTGTACTCGGTCGAGCGCATCGCGTGCGTGATGCCCTCGTGGCTGTCGACAAGGGGGCACGCAAAGTCGTACGTCGGGTACATCTTCCACGCCGCCCCCGTGCGGTGGTGCGTCGCCTCAATGTTGACGCGGTAGATGACGGGGTCGCGCAGCGTCTTGTTGGGCGCGTCCGCCGAGATCTTGGCGCGCAGGCAGTTCCGGATGCCCTCGGGCGACGCCACCTTCATCTCGCCAAAGATGCGCAGGTTCTCCTCGACGCCGCGCTCGCGGTTCTTGCTGGCAATGCCGTGCATGCGCTCGTCGCGCATCTGCTCCTGCACGGTGTCGTCCGTGTAGGCGTGGCCCTCCTTGATCATGCGCAGCGCCATCTCGTACAGGTAGTCAAAGTAGTCGGACGTGTACGACAGCGTGTCGGGCTTGATGCCCATCAGGCGCAGGTCCTCAATGATGGAGTCCTGGAACTCCTCCTTCTCCTTGCTCGGGTTCGTGTCGTCCAGGCGCAGCTTGAGCGTGCCGTTGTACGCGCGCGCAAAGTAGTCGCTCAGGAGCGCCGCCTTGGCGTGTCCAATGTGCAGGTAGCCCGACGGCTCCGGCAGGAACCGCGTGACGACGCCCTTGTCGGCGTCCTTGAGCGACATGTTGTAGGAGCCGCCCGCCTTGGACGCCGCCGCCACCTTGGCCTTGGCCGACGCCATGGCCGCCTTGACGTTGGCCTGGATCTCGGGGTGCGTCTCCTCGACAAAGATGAACCAGCGCTTCAGGTTGATCATCGAGCCGCGCCGCACAAACGATACCGCCGCCCGGTTCTCCGCAATCGCCAGCCAAATCTTCTCGTCAATGGGCGAGAACGCGTGGCCGTCGAGGTACGTGCGCAGCACCAGGTGCTTGTCGAGCGCCAGCAGCGTCGGCTCCGCCGAGCGGAAGTCGCCCTTGAGCTTCTCCGGGAGCGTGGTGAGTTCGTTGGCCTTCATGGTGGTGGTGGTGGTGGCTTGTAGACGCAAAGTACGTTGGACCTGCGTAAACACCATCAGCGTCCAGCATCGCGGGGCTGGTGGGGTGACTAACAATTTTTGGCGATAAGATACCGCTCTCGGTAGGTCCCCTGTAGCTCGGTTTTTTTCAGCGCCCTTACAGCGCCACGTCGCTGTATTTACAATGACAAAACTCTCCACTTTATGCTTGACTAAGCAGCATAATTTTCGAGCTCGACGTTCACGCTTCGCGTGACGACCCGAGCGCCGCTCAACGCACGCCACACCCTCGCAATGGCCTCACAACGCCAATGCCTCGCCTCGTTGGCGAGAGCGTCATTACTATCCGCCACACGGCCATCAGTTTTGCCGGCCGCCTCGCGCGTGCTCGCGCCCGCGTTTGGCCAGACTCGCACGGCCGTCAGCCGGGTGGTTGAGAAGAAGAAGACGACGTACAAGGCCTTTCGCGTCTACGACAAGGCCCAGCTCATGCAGTACTCGCTGTGTGATGCCATGAGGTGAGTCTCGGCCCCAGCTGCTGGGCCTCTCTCTGCGTGAGCGCCGACTGACATCCAGATACCTCCGCGCCATCGAGGTCGGCCGGCCACCACTCGGCATCACCTACGACATCGCCGTCAAGCTGCGCACCAACAAGGACGGCGCCGTCCTGCGCAACCGCATCCGCCTGCCCTACCCCTGCTCTTCCGACTACCGCATCGCCGTCATCTGCCCAGAGGACAGCACGGTCGCGTCCGAGGCACGTGCCGACGGCGCCGTCGCCGTCGGCGAGGAGTCGCTCTTTGCCGACATCAGGGCCGGCAACATCACCTTTAACCGCCTGCTGTGCCACGTCGACTCCGTGCCGGCGCTGGGCAAGGCCGGCCTCGGCCAGATCCTCGGCCCACAGGGCCTGATGCCAAGCTCCAAGACCAAGACCATTACGGGCGACGTGCGCACCCTGATGCGTGAGATTGCAGGCACCGACGAGTACCGCGAGCGTGGTGGCGTCGTGCGCATGGCGATTGGCCAGCTGCACTTTACGCCCGAGATGGTGGGCGACAACGTGCGCGTGCTCATGGAACAGATCAAGAAGGAGATCCGCGACGTCGAGCGCACCACGTCCAAGGCGGTCGACGAGGTCGTCCTGAGCACGACAAACGGGCCCGGCTTCAGCCTGGACGGCGCGTTCGGGTCGACAGATCCAAATGTGACGCCGGCACACCTCTCGACCGTCATGTAGGCGACCCTTACGCGAGCACGCATCCAGCCATCCAAACGTGGAAGCCCGTATGTATGATATATTGTCTCCGGTGGACGACTCTTTGTCTTGTATATCACAAACATCTGTACACAATACAGCGTTCTTTGTCTACGATTAGACTCGTTTGTTGTGAATTGGATAATCACGAGTAAAAGGCAGACGACTGGGTCGCCTCCAGACGACGGCCGCTATTTCTCCTTGAGCACACGGACCACTTCGTCTTCTCGGTCGAGGATCCGGTAAATGGCCAGCAGCTTGAGCAGCCTGGACTGCGCCCGTGCCGAGCCCTTTGTTGCCCGTCGCCGTGCCTCCTTGACGGCGGATCCCAAGTCGAGCAGCAGCGTCGTCTCGCACTTGGCCAGCCGGTCGTCCATCTTCTTGACGAGCGGTATGTGGTGGCCCACGGCGTCGGCCAGTTGGTGTGCCAGCACGAGATTCCGGCCCAGCGTGGCCAGTTTTGTCGGCCCGCTCGCCATAAACTCGGCGTCGTCGTCGTCGGCGCCCTCGTCGCCCGCGTCGCCCTCGTCGGCCTCGTCCTCCTCGTCCTCCTCGTCGCTTTCCAGGTCCCACGCCGCGTCGACAGGGTCTGGCACCGTTCCGTCGAGCGCGTCGCTGCTGCCTTTGGCGCCCGTGCTGCCCCCACGCTCGCCAATGGCCAGCTTGTCCTCGAGCTGCGACGTGCGCTCGTCCAGCTCCAGCAGCCGCCGCCCGGTGCTGATGGACGACCGCACGTCGCCGAGCTCACGGCACGCGTCGTCGACCGCGGTGCGCCGCTCGCGCACGCGGCCCTGCACCTCCTCAATCGACCGTCGGAAGCCAAAGAGCGCAACACGCACGTCCTCGACCTTTTCGTCGCCGCCCTTGAGCTCGTCGCCTAGCCCGAGGAAGCTCGTGTAATTGGCGTTGACCAGCTCCAGCAGCTCGGCGCTGATCGCACTGCTGCGTTCGCGCAGCTCCGTCCGCAGGTCCTCGAGCGTCTGGTGCCGCTGCGCCGACAGGCTGCCGCCCTCCTCCTCGGACGGGAACAGCGACGACAAGTAGGCCGTGGCGTCAAAGGACGGCGCGAGAAAGTCGTTGCGCGCGAGCGCCGTCGGAAAGGGCAGGCTCTGGGGGTCGAATTCGTCGTCGTCGCCCGTGCCGTTGTACGCATTGTCGCCAGCCTCGGAAGACGACCCCGATGGCAGGTGGAAGTCGGCGTAGGGAGATCGTGGTGGCGGCGCGTACTGCGACGCTGGTGGCCGGCCTGCGGGCAGACTAATGCCAAGTCCGGATTGTTGTGAGGCCATTGCAGCGAATACGTGTCGGAAGGTGTAGGCCGACCGGAGTCGAGGCAGTGATCTATCGAGGGGTGATGTTGAGCTTGAGCTCGCAGCTCCACCAATTGCGCTGAGTAGCACAACGTAATTGGTGAACTGTCATTACTGGACTGTGTCGGCTGACACATCACGTGACTATATGCGCACATCTACTGATTAGATCTCTTCATCAGATAACATGATCTGATAACGGGCGTCATCAGCCTCATTTTTACGTCAACCGACACGTACCACGTTGGGTTTAGTCACAGTTTCAGTAGAGATTTTTAAGATGTGACACATTGTATCTTTATTTTCATTTCTTTATTTTCATTACACATTTGATCCCAAGTAAAAGGAATGGTTAAAAATAAGTATGCAACGTTTCAACACCAACTTTCAAATTGTTTCAAATTACTTGTGGCCTATATTTTACGTACTTGCATCCAAAACACATCTGCCTGCGATCTCACAATGACTATGCCTTGTCTTGCCGCGAGTAGCCTTTGCCCATGAGCCCATTGCTCCTGAAATAGCCGACACTCGTGCACCGGAATTTTTCGTTGCATTCGCCCAGACCACGCGAGCTATTTTGACCGCCAAGTTGCCACCAGTGTGAACCCGAAAACCAGAATTTTACACGAGCCCATTCGCCATAGATCTTGGAGATAACAGGCCGCGGCATTGGGGACACTCGTCGTTTACAGGAAATTTGAAACCGCACCAATGGAATCGCTTCCGAATCGGACCTATTGGCCGTTGGCCGTCGAATCAAAAACATCCTGTACGGCTTGACCGTTCTCGGAGCCCAGCCCAACTGATTATCTTGCGGATGGGGATTCTGATAATCTTGCCTGTGCCCCAGGATCCATTAGTCTTTTGCATTTCGTCGAATCTTGTTTTCTCTCCATACTCCGTAGTTAATCCTTTGACTGAAAGCGGCAAGTATTGTCAAATTGCCTCTTTGTGCGGCAATGATTTGCCGAGCAGTCTCACGCGACCTTGTATCGCCTTTGCCGTGAATTACCGCCGCTTGACTGAACATTCTGCGTCGCTGCATGGCTACTTTCTTCCATCAACAATGCTCTCTTCCTTCTACCCTTCTCTCTTGTCAACACAGAACGAGTGATTTTCTCCATTTACCCTTTTGTCTTGTCAAACAGAACGAGAGTAATTTTCTTCCATTCACCCTTCTCGCTTGTTGAAACAGAACGGGTGACTGTCTGCCCACTGCACCCCTAGCCGGCAAATTGATAATCTTGCATGGCGCTGACCAGCTTGGTCAGAAGCCCAGTTTTCTATGCTCCTAAGTGGTGCTCGGCTGTTGGCTGCCCCTACGGCCCACCCTCGTTCGATCTGATAAAAATTTTCACACGCCGCTTTCGCAGTCCATATATCGGGAGTTGATTTGGGGCTGTAAATATACAGAGTACGGGGTAGACTGGCAATTCTGTACCGGGCCATAAGGTCCACAGTTCATGTTTTATTCGTTCTCATGAGCCATTAGCGACCAAGAGCTGTGTGCGTAGCGACTAACCCGGCCCTTCTTGCTCTCGTTTCGCCATCCTCGTCAATTTTCCTTGACTTTTAGAATGAAGCTGGGGCAAGGTGCTGACAAGCTAGCCCTCAAGCTGAAGGAGATCTATTGAGTCGTGGAAAAATGTCGCCCAAAGTGAACAAGGCGTCTCCGAAATCGCCATCACCATGAGAGCTCCTCCTGGCATACTGGGGCTCAACCGAAACGAGCGACACGGCTGCTTCTCCGCACGTATCGTGTATGGGCGGCTTCAAGCTTCAAATTCCAACCAATGCTTGTAGATTCCACACAAGGCCGATACCGGCGAAAGCTTGGGTGTGGCGAGTCTACGGAATACGCATCGAGATTCGGCAGCCATCTTGAGTCCCAAGCCACATGCAGCGCAAATTGAGTTGTCTTGGCTTGTTTGTCCGTACGGAATAGGATTTGCCCGAATCTTATCAGATGCGGTATCAAAAATCGTAAAGTTTATTACATGAAAACTCTGCCGCGCTACGGACACCCGAATCCATCGCAAGCTTAATTTATCGCGCCCACTTTTACTTTGTGCACGCACTCATGGGTTGGGCGTCGTGTGTCTTTGCTACTGAGTGCGTTGACAATTTTGCTGACAGCTGGTTTGGTCAGACGATTTCCATCACAAGTAGCTCGACAGGGGTCGTGAGCAAATAGAATGTTGGGAAAAAAACAGGAGGACCAAGGGCGACAAAGGACATGGAACTGCTACGTTCCGGGCTTTGAAAATGATGCCATTTTGCAGGGCCGGACGAGGATTGGGGCGCGTGGACAGGTAGTCAAGCTGGAATAGGAAAGCCAAGACACTGCTGGAAATTATCTTATCAATCGCATCAGTGGAGACCCACAAAGTTCAGTCGCTCGAAGCGGTGTTTGCCATTTTAGCTATTAAATAATGGCAAATGTAAATTTGTACGTTCCGTTTTACAGCCGAGCAGCGAATCACATCACTGAGCGACGGTAAAGACCCGCCGTCACCCAGTCAATTCAATGGGCCACCGGTGGTATGGAGCAGTCTTGTACCTAGGTACCAGCTTCCGAAGTGAAATGAATTGAAATCAAACGAGCCGAAGTAAAAACGGAAACTCGAGCGCGACGCAGACGGACCACAGGCGACGATCGACGATGCATCACTCCTCTTGAGCTGTGGGTTGCCGTTTCACGGCCAGTCTAGTTTTTACTTTGTCAATTTCCATCGCGTGCTCCTAAAGAGCTGTTCCTCTCCATCTGTTTTTGTGCGTTGCAAAAAAGTCCTTAAAGTCTTCCAGATTGAAAGGGCGCTACTCTGCGCCACCCGTCTATGGCGCAGGGCGTATTGAGTTACGGTCATGACTCGCCATTTTTATCTGATTGCCCGAGGGCATCACATTGGCCGCCTGCTGAACAGGGAAAGAACACCCACATTCTTCAGTGGAGCCGCCTGCTATTTACGACCGGTTCTCCGTACTTTGTGAATATAGCCCACCCGTAAATGAGCCGTGTACCCGTAAAATACCTCTCAGTGATGGAAGGATGCTGCACCGTCACCGCCTGATCAGCTGAGACGAACGAGTTTTTGTTGCTACGCACTAGTCGGTCGTTGTGTCTGGGCTGCTCTTTCCTGCTCTCTCGTTTGTTGCTCAAAACTGCAATCTCCGTTGCTCTTTCCTCCCCGCGCTCCACGTTTTCGTTTCGCAACTTGGCCCCCTCATCCGGCGATGCATGCTGCCAGCCAACCACCTCGGCAAGTGCGCTGTCTGCATACTCCGTACTCCGTAAATATACTCACCGCAGCGAATTGAGCCTCAACCGGAGCCGTGACAGTGTAAATTACATCCATCCATGTACGGAGTACTTTGGAGTGAAACTGCGACGGCCGTTGCAGCGGCGCTGAATCCCACATTTCGGCTGCGGGGCTCTTTAGAGTACGAGAGAAAGAAGGCCCCATCGCTCTTGCCAGGACCCAGCGCAGAATCCACTCACAATCAACGCACCAATTCGGCAAGCACGCCCTAACAGCCAAGCCAAGGGCGAAGCCGGCCACTCGGTCCAAGTAGGCCAGAAAAATTGAAGGCAAAAAGATACATAATAACAACGCCCATCCGGCCATCGCCGCGAGTCCGCTCTTCCTCGGATTGTCATTGTGCATTGCGTGTTTCCCGCGATTCCCATCCTTTCAATTCTTATCTGCGCCCGCCACAGCAGCCACCGCCACGCGATTGCCAATTCGACTGCAATCCATTACCGGACTGCACAGAAACACCTCACCAAAATCGACAAAATCACCACCGCGAATCGAGCCCACACCGTCAAACGAGCTGGGTCAAACTGCCTACAGAACCGGCGACGAATACACAATCTGAACGTCAAACGTACGCTGCACCGACCACCGCCCGGCTCCTCATCGGTACATGAGGGACTAGTTACTCTAGTTACAGCGGCCTCTCGCTTTGAGATGCCTGCTGTCACGGGGGCCCTGACCTTGCACGCCGTCCACGCTTCCACGACAACCTCTGTCTTTGCTCCCATCGCCCTTGCGCCCGCGTACTGCAGCCAGAGCAGCACACCACAGTCACCCGCGTCGCCCATGTCGTCCCACAACTCGCCCAACCCGAACGCGGCCCCGGTCGCCGCCAAACCCCAGCTCGCCATCAAGCCCGTCGCTCCAATCGCCGGCGCCCGCCCCCTGCCGATTGCCGCGAACCGGCCACCGACGTCGGCCGCGTCGCCCGGCGGCCATGTCATGGCCATGACGTCGGTCATGTCGCCGGTGCCACAGTCGCCGGCGGGCTCGCCGAGCCCGGCCGCCATGATGGCCAAGCCGCCCATGTCCATCACGAGCAAGGAGTGGGTGATCCCGCCGCGCCCCAAGCCCGGCCGGAAGCCGGCCACGGACACGCCGCCGACGAAGCGCAAGGCACAGAACCGGGCTGCGCAGCGGGCGTTCCGCGAGCGGCGGGCGGCTCGGGTGGGCGAGCTCGAGGACCAGCTGGAGGAGATCAAGACGGAGCACGACCGGGTGGACCAGGAGAACCTGGACAAGATCCGGGCGCTGGAGACGCAGGTGCAGGTCCTGCAGAGCCGGTGCCAGTTCTTGGAGAACCTGATTGAGAAGGACAAGGCGGCCAGCCAGGCGTGGCCGGGCAAGGAGCGGCAGGACAGCGCGGCGTCGCTGCGCAGCACCACGCTGCACCACAACGCACTGCAGAACCCGCACCAGCAGCGCAACCAGTCGCAGGGTCACATCCACTCCCCTATGCCGCACAAGCTGCTGGCGCCGGAGCACGCAGCACGTGGCAGTGCATCGAGCTCCGTGTCGTCGGCGTCGGGACGGCGCATCTCGGCGCAGCCGTTTTCGATATCGCAAATCATCTCGCCGCCGGACGAGGACCTCAGCTGCAGCAACTGCAACACCAACGGGTCGTGTGCGTGTGCGGACGAGGTGCTGGCGGCGGCGGCGGCGTCGGCGGCGTCGGCGGCCGTGGACTGCGGCAACTGCACGCTGGGGTCCAAGTGTGCGTGCCTCGAGGCGAGCCTCAACGCCTTGGGCGGCGGCGGCATCGACAACTTCCTCGGCACGACGCACCACGCGTCGCTGGACCTGAAGCGGTCGCACTCGAGCTCGTCGCTGACGCTCGAGCCGGACGAGAAGAAGCCGCGGCACAACAGCCACAACCACGGCCATGCCGGGCGCGCGGCCGACACCGGCACCAGCACCAGCACCAGCACGGAAATCGATTTTACCCACATGTTTGCACGGCCCAAGGCGGCGCCGACACGCACGCCGCTGCCGTCGATGCCGCCGCGGCACCAGCCGTCGCCCGTCATCCAGCAGCCGACGCAGCGCTACGAGATCCCGCTCAAGGAGCGGTGCGGGTTCTGCTCCGACGGCACGTACTGTGTGTGCGCCGACAGCATGCCCGGCATGGGCATGGCCGACGCGCTCGACATGCCGCCGAGTACCGTCGTCGCGCAGCAAAAGACACCGCCGCCGTCGGAGAACGACGCGATGGCGCTGCCGCTGGAGGTGACGGCGACTGGCGCCATCAAGCTGTCGAGCATGGCGGCGTACCGGCGGCAGCAGCAGCAGCAGCAGCAGCAGCAGCTGCAGAACCAGCAGAACCAGCAACCCTCCGTCTCCCAGCCAGGCACATCCACCGGCGCGTCCTCGTCTGCGGCGCCGCGGTCCACGTGTGGTCCTGGCGGCCCAGGTACATGCGCGCAATGTTTGTCAGACCCGGTCTCGGGCCTGTTCTGTCGGTCGCTCGCGGCTAATTTTGAACGCCAGGGTAGCGGCAAGGCGGGCGGCTGTTGCGGTGGCGGCGGCGGTGGTGGTGGGTGCTGCAAGGACAAGTCCAGCGCCCGCGCGAGTGCCAGTGCCAGTGCCAGTGCCAGTGCCAGTGCCAGTGCGGCCGGCAACGTCATGTCCAAGAACAGCGTGGGCGCGAGCGCGGCCAACGCGGCCAACACGCTCAGCAGCATCAAGCCCGGCAGCAGCAGCGCCAACGTGTCGCTGCCGTCGCTCAAGCAGAACCTGAGCCTGTCGTGCGCGGACGCGTACAAGACGCTCGCGAGCCACCGGCACTTTGACGAGGCGACCGACGAGATCGGCGTGTGGCTGCCGAAGCTACGTGCGGCGCCGCGCCACGACGCGTCCCGGCCGTCGCCGCGGCACCCGATGGAGGTCGAGGCCGCGAGCATCATGAGTGTGCTCAAGGGCTTTGACGTGCGCTTCGGCCAGAGCGACGGCGACTAACGGCGGGCACTGGGCCCGGGCTCGTTTCGTCGTTTCGTTGGGTGTGCATACATTTACGCCGGGAGCGCACACGGTGCATGGCCTGGTCTGTCTTTGAGCGTTGCTGTTTTCTGCATTCTGTTTGGGTCGAGGCCACGGACGGCCATCATGTTATGGGAAAGGGAAAAGGAATGGCGGTTGGGTTACTTGTTTACTTGTTAGGGATCTTTGTGCCCGTCAACCCATATTTGCATCGTTTGCAAGTCAACTGTATACTATGTCTGAATACAAAAGGCGGGAATGGAACAGCACATGCCTTGCATTTGACCGTGAAGTCAGTACGAATAGCTGGCAGAATCAACGAACGACACCGGCCAGACGGCGATTAAGCGGGCTACAAAGTACGGATAAGCGCTAGCCAGGACACGCGACAAAAGAAAAGGCAATACGAGGCAGAATGGAACCGGACCGACCCGTATATTCACATACCTCCAGTGTTAAAAGGAGTTTTATTCTTAAAAAACCACTATTCGTATGCAAGTCCGCGTGGAGCTCTGTGATTGGCCGGCTGCATGGTGGCTGCATCAGGGCAAGATACTCCGTAGACAAGGCCGCAGCCAGGGGCCACAAACGGACAACAGTTTCATGTCAGACAGCATGCAGACACGGAACAGTGAGCCTCGAGCCTAGAACTGGCTGGAAAACGCCTGCGCCAGGCGGCCTACCGTGGCCAGTTGCCTCGACTGACGCCTTCACATGACCAATGCGGCTTGCCTGCGTCGTAAAAGGCAAGATCGGCCCATCGATCCTGCACGTGAATGGGGGGCAACCGCAGGGCGGCAGGACGGCATGGCGGAAGGAGCGACACCGCGAGTCTGACAGTGACAGCATGGCCAGCGCGCGCCGCGCCACGCCGCCACCGGCACGAGGCCTCGACAACTTTAGTGCTCGCGCATACACACGCACAAGCACAAGCACCGTGGCAGGGACAGCGACCAGCGACCAGCGCAGCGGTAAGCGCGTGGTGACTTGGCCGTGCGACGTGACACGGCGGAAACCGGGCGGCGAGTTCTGGTCTGGTCAAAGTCGAGACGAGAAGGCGCGGCCGAATGACGTTGGCACACGGGAGGCGCGACCGGCGTGCTAGCCGCCAGCGATACAGCGATACCTGGCGGCCCCTTCCGCTGATATTTACATCAAACCTACGTAGCTCCTGCATTTGGCCCAGTGCACCTGCCCCAATGGCTGGGCCTCCCGGCAGGCGCGTTCCTGATCTTCCCTTTGCGTTTGGCGGCGATTCGTTTCGTCACTGGCGCTCGGCATGATTTTGCCATTTTCTAGTTCTAGTCCAATAGGATAAGTATAAAGTACTCCGTACGCCTACTTCCGTGGCGGACACTGGCTAGTAAATATACCCGTCGGCCGCATCGACTGGCTGCAGTTTGGGCGGCGACGGCAGCAGCTGTGCATCCTACCCCACGGGCCAGCAGCGCCTCTGCGCCAACAGATCCAGAACAGCAAGCGTGCCAGCGAACAGAGTGGATTGCCCTGCGCCTGCATATTTCCATTTGTCTCTTTTCGCCATGTATTTACATTTACATGTACAAAGGTATTGCGGTCAGCTGTTTCGTGACACACCGCACCTGCGCTTCGACGGCCGCTTGGTGATCCTCGCTGGACCGGGCTGCGGCCTCGACGTCGACGTAAAATCGTAAAACACATAAATTCAGGCGCCAACATAAAACGCAACGACTCGTATATATGTGTATATATGTACATCACTGTGCCCTGCTCCTGCACCTGCATGCTGCACAGTAGCCGCCCTCCCCTCTTGCCATCGCTTGCCAGAGGGAAGGCGCGAACGCAACTCTTTCCTGCGCATTTCATTCGGTCCATTGCTCTTTCCCTGGCGACGCACCACCCGGATCCCGGATTCGTTGGCTTGCGTCTGCTTGCCCCTTTTTTGCTTTTGATGCCTCCGCCGCTTTGCCGTCTCTCCTTTTCCTTGTTTCTTCGAGCATCGCAACGCCGTGATCGCCGGCGCTCTCGTCCATCACGCATCCCTGCTGCACCCACTCTTTTGGCGCCCGATCGCCCAGTCGCAAGCGCACGACTCTCTCGCACCCAGACCGCCCACACACGACCGCTGCGCAGAGACGACTGCTACGACTGCTACGACTGCTGCACCCAACCATCGTCTTGCCGGCCCAAACGCAGCTGGTGACGTCTGCCGCTTTGTTCGCGACCGCCGACCCGTCCAGGCTTTGATATCAAGATATCACACACCCGCTCCTGCGACGCCAACCGAGACATCCGCCGTGCCGTTATGGTTCCCTTGCGGCCATTTTCGCCGCTTCCTGTGAACACACACTCGCCCCGTACGTCCAGATTGGTGCCCAAGGCTGGGCTTTGGTGGATGAATCCGGAGAGCTGGGCGGCGTTGTGGTTTCGGGAGTCGAGTCGCATCCAAGCGTTGGGCCTTGGGCCGCGATACGAAGATTGCCAAGTTGAGAAACTCGCTCGTCGTGCACGTTGATCGACGCGCCCCGAGCCACGCTCGCGCCCAACGCCAGGGCATCGCAGCAACCAGCGACGCTCCCTTCACGCCTCTCCACGCCTCTTCACGCCTCTTCACGCCTCTTCACGGCTAACTCGCTTACAGACTCCACCCCGACCGTCGCACATGGCGCGCCAGGGCCCTCGACAGCCACGCCGACACCCAGGACACCACCGCTCATAGACACCGCTGGCACCGACGAGAAACATGTCGACCACGACGGGTACCACCAGTTTCGCAGCTACTTTCGACAGCCATCCGCTGCACAGCCCACCGTTGTGCAGCCCGCCGCCAACGAGCTCCCGACCCATCCACGCGCGCCGGCCCGCCGCTTCACCATGCACACCGGCCACGCCGACGACGCGGCACAGCCGCCGCAGCAGCGCCCAGACAGCCCGGCCAGCGTGAGAAGTCACCACAGCCATAGCCACAAGGCGTCTGTCTCGCAGGCACCAGCCCGACGCGGCGAGGCGTCGTCCCTCAAATCCTTGGCCGGGCCGTCGGCGAGCGCCCAGCCGCCCAACCTGATCCTGCCGAGCAAAACCACCGCGGCGGCGGCCACCACGGCACCCATCACAGCAACGGCAATCCCATCGTCTGCCAACGAAACACCTCTGCTCTCCTTTACCAACTCCAGGCTTCTGGTCGACATCGGCTCGGCCGACGAAATGGACGCGCGACAGACGGAAACGACATTGCCTACACCGGCACCGGCACCGGCACAGGCGCCTAGCTTTGCTGCGTCATCAGGCTCGCATGCCAAGTATCGAAAATTCACACAAGAGCCGCTCTTGAAGGATGTGTCTCTGTATACCAACGCGCGCCTGGTCGCGGATGCCTCCGAACCGAGCGGGACGTCGTTGGGCGAGCTTGCGCACCTCGTGCGCCTGTCCAAGTACCAGGAGTGGAAACGGTCGCAAACGCGTCTCCGACTGCAGCTGAATCTCATCTCGACCGCGCTCTCTGCGCGCCTGGTGCGCTGCAGCGAAATGGCGCACCGCAGCCTGGCCGAGTGCTTCCGCAACGACGACAACGAAGGGTTCGCGGAGCTCTACACGTCCGTCGTCAATGTGCGAAAGAGCTGCGACGAGATCCGCAAGTACGCCCTCTTTGAGCCCGAGCTCGACGCTCTCCGGTCGCCGGTGTCCGTCGACAGCCTCAACACGGCGACGGCGTTTGGCGGCGGCGGCGGCGGCGGTGGTGGCAGTGGCGGCGGTGGCGGCGGTAGCAGCAGCCCCTCCCCCACGACCAACCCGACGAGCTCGAGCGCCGCCGTATCAGCTACGCCCTTCCTCAACGTCATTCCGGCCGAAGCGCGGGACACCTTTTTGCGTTTCCTCACATCGCTCCGAGGCAACCCCAACTACCTGGCGACAAGGCTGTGCAACCTGAGCACGAGCGAGCTGAATGCGCTCTGCTCGTTCTACCAGGGCATGGAACCCATCGACTCGGTCCTCCCTTTCCACACGCGAAGCTCTACCCGCGTAAGCGGGTCCTCCGTCTCCGGACGGTTGTCTTCCGTGCTCAGCGGCGGCAGTGCTGGTCCAGGGAACGGCCCGGGCTCGATCAAGGACGCCAGTCCCGTGCAAAAGCTGCTCTCCTTCCAACGACACGACCCGCTGTCGGCCTTGGTGCACACCTGCTTCGCCAACTCGGCCGGGCCGGACAGCGCAGAGGACCGACGCCGGACCGATATCTGGTCCACGGCATGTGCGCGGCTCATCTCGGAAAAGGGAGCCGCGGGCGAGCCCGTGTTGACGGCCGTTCTCGCTGCCTGGACGTCTCTGCGGGGCTGGTCAGGCCGGTCCAACATGGAATTCTACTTGATGAAGATTCTGGAAGACGGCGCGTTCCTCCTCGACCGCGCCGAGGACCAGAACGGCACCCGGTTCAACCTCAACGAGTGGACCGCCAAGGACCAGATTGCAGCGGAAGATTTCTACCACAAGGCCATCTCTGACCTATTCGAGGTGATTGACGACGAGGACAATACCGGCATTCCAGAGGGCCTCATCGAGATGGGCAACCAGGTCCTCGCCAAGCTCGACGGGAACAACAAGCAGCTTGTGCATAGCACGCGCAAGTGGATGGTGTCCAAGTGGCTCTTTGGAAACTGGCTGTTGAGTGTCATGATCCACCCCGAAACACACGGCCTCATGGCCGAATACCACATTACAGAATACGGACGACAAAAGATTCTCAAAGAGGTGGCGCTGCGCGCCCAGAGATACGTCGTCGACTTGGCAAGCTCAATGAGCAACCCGTCGAATCGGCCGCCCAAACACATTTCGCTGCCCACAGACATTCGTGGCCACATTGTCAACATCCTCGGCCAGTTCAGTGCCGACAAGGCGAGACGTCCGGCGGCGCGTCTCCTCCCGGCACGGTCCATTACGTCGCTGCGCGAGACGGTCGAGGTGCACCCGTACCTCGTCGTGAGCCCGGCAGACCTCGTCACCATGGTCAATGCGCTTTTCCCCGAGCGTCGCCCTCGCTCGGCCTACTCGGGAAGCGTCCGCTCGGGCCCCGGGTCGTTGTCCAACTTCAGCGTCGGGTCCCAGCCCATGCCCGTGACGACGCCGCGCAGCAGCAACGACGCATACTCTGTCCTGAGCACAAGCGTGTCGTCGGCCAACAGCGACGCAACGACGTCGGTCGAGCCCCTTTTGGAAAGTCAGCAGACTGGCACGTCCACATCCTACCGGTCCTCGCCACCGCCACAGTCGCTTGCCGGCGCCGAGCAAAATATGCGGCTCATCAGCAGCTACGAAATCGACGGACAGAAACTCCGCCAGGCCATCCAGGAGATGGCAAAACGGCTCGGCCAAGAGTGTGTCATGGGTGCTGGCCACCCGTGCTTGGAGCGGTGGTCTGTCATTTTCATTGCCGCCGACGGAAACAGCCTGTCGACACACATGACCTTTGACCCCGACGACGACGACGAGGGCGGTGGCGACGACCCCGACGACACAACCTCGGTCTCCTCCGACGACTCGGCCGACGAAGACGAAACCCAGTCGGACGACCCGAGCCAAAAGGTGCCCGACAGCGACTACCATCATCTGCGCAACTCAATCTTCAAGCTCGTCGAAGACTACGAGATCCCGCACATGGCCGAGCCCGGCGGCGATGGCACGACGACGGCCTTTAGCAACCGCGCCAGCCGGCAGAAGAAGTATCGCGCGAAAAACAGCAACACGGTGATGGAGACGGCCTCGTCGCGAAGCTCGCCCGCCTCGCCACTAAAGAGCCGCAATCCGTACCTCCGCCACGCGACCAGCTCAAGCGCAAAGCCGGGAAAGGAAGCCGTGGAAGACGACGAGGCGGATACCGAGACGGCCCCCGTCCTGATTACGATGCTGACGGCGGCCGTGTCGCAGTCGCGCGCACAGTCCGACTTTTCGGCGGCGCACCAGTACTGGAAGACGGTACAGCAGCTCAATGCGCTGCAGTCGGACTCGCTGCGGCGCGACGGCTTCTCGGCCCTGCTCAACATTTTTTCGCGTGGCCCGCGCGACTCCATTCGCCGATCGGCCGCGGCGGTGGAAGAGTACGAAGCCTGGCTCACCTGGCTGCGGCAGTCGCAGGAACGCGCCGAGGGCGTGATTGAGACGACGGCTCGTCGTCTTCGGGCCTTGCGCGACAAAATGTGGTACGTGACCGAGGTGCGCAACTCGTCGTCGTACGAGATGACGCGCAACGTGGTCGCCGCCCTGAAGACGATGGGCACGAGCCGCAAGTGGAACCCGCACCAAAAAGCACGGCCACAAGGCCGTCAGCTGCGCTCGTTCATGTACAAGTCGGAGAGCGAGACGGTCGACCTGCTGTCTGCGGCGGACATGCACGGCGGCCCCAACAAGCTGTCGGACGAGCAGGCCGACAAGACGCGGCGGTGGCTGCAAAACAGTGGCATTGCCAACTTTTGCCAGGGCGAGGAGCGCATCCACCGGTTCGCCTGCGAGCTCGAAGGGTGTCTCGACAAACTGGTTGGCGAGAGTCTTGTCGATGCGCCCGTTCTCTGGTCCAGCCAGCTGTACGAGGGCGACCGGGCATTGTTCGAGGCCTTGCAGCCGCCGGCGTTGCAGCCTCTGTCGCCTGCGTCGACGGGACGAAGCGACAGAAACTCAGTGGCATCGCGCCTGTCCGGCCGGGGCATGGGCGACCTGCGCTCTGCCTTTGGCGGCAGCAGCCCGGCCGTCCACCCCTTTGAGCCCGGGAGACGCCCGAGGCGCGACAGCATCGGCACGAGCACCGTGTACTCGGAAACATTTGACCCGCAGGATTACTTTTCCGGCAGCCTGTTGTCGCCGGTGCCGGCCATTGACACCTCAATGACCTTTTGGTCGCCCTACCAGCAGGCGCCACCGCCGCTCACGCCGAGCAGTACGGGCGGCCACACGGCCTTTTCCACTTCATCGACGGCTGCCAGCATGGCGAACCTGGCCATCCCCCGGGCATCCCCATTTTCCGGGCTTCCTGGGATGCGCCCGCGGGCGTCATTTAGCAGCAGCCGACAGCACACGAGCCAAGCGAGCCAAGCGAGCCAGGGCGGCCCGGCCACCAACACGAACCGGCCGGGAACGTCGGCCTCGTCCGTCGACACGGTCTTTCAGAACAGGAGCATGTCCGACGACAAGGCCCGATTTCTGCGCGAGCTCAGGCAGACAATCACGAGCCTGCTAGTGTCGGACCTGGGCAACCTGGTGTTTGCACGGGGATCGGAGACGGACGCGTGGTTCAGCAACGTGGGCCAGGAGTGCATCGACCACCGGGAGCAGGCGCTCGAGAAGCAGCGCGAGGCGGAACGAAAGCGCAAGAGCCTGGGCAGCAAGCGGACGTCGCCCAAGCAGGCCGTGATCGACGCGGAGCGCAAGAGCGAGTCGGGCGACAGCTACGGCAATGTGTCGACCACTGGCAGCGACCACACACCGACCGGCCCTCGACACGAGCAGTCGCCGCTGAGCGGCGATCCGAAAACCAGCTCGGGCGGGCACGGCGGGCACGGCGGGCACGGAGGCAGCGGAGGCAGTGGAGGCAGCGGTGGCAGCGGTGGCAGCGGAGGCAGCGGAGGCAGTGGCCGACGCAAGCCGCCCGACTCCGACTTTCCCTTTACCAAGGCGTACCAGCGCCTGCTGCGAATGTTTAGCGTGCACCCGAACCCGTACGCCAAGATGAATGCGCTGCACGAGCTGGAAAATCTGATTTCGGCGTCGCTTTCGTCGCGCAGCACGCGGCGGCGGCTGGCCCAGTTGACGCGGACGTTTAGGAGCAGCCCGGTCATTAGCCAGGGCAACACGCACGGGACGAGCGGCTACGTGTACGCAACCAGCAGCAGCGCACCAGCGGCCGAGGCCGGGGACAGCGCACAGGCTGTGCACGTGCGGCCGCTCGACGAGGCGATTGACAATGCCAAGGGGCGCCGACGCAGCCAGGCCAGCACGCACGGATCGCACGGATCGCACGGATCGCACGGATCGCACGGTACCTCCCACAGCCAGGGAGGCGCCCCCCAGCACAAAGACACCAAGGATGCGGTTGCGTCCATTCTCCAGTCGCTGTTCCGGGACGCAGAGATCCGGCCCAAGAGCCTGTTCCGGGACCTGCAGTTTATTGCGTCGTTTGTGCCGAGCGGGGTACTGGACGGGACGGAGCGCGGCAAGTCGTTCTGGGCGGCGGGCCTGGCGGCGCTGCAGCTCAAGAGCGAGGTGTGCACGACAATGATTGAGGTGGCCGACGGGATTGTGGCACACCAGACGAAGACGGCACCGGCGGCGTCGTCGGCCTCCTCGCTGGGAGCCGTGCTGCCGCAGCTGTCGACGTACTCAATGGAGGACGCCGGGCGCATGTTTCTCATTACGGCCAAGGAGGGCGAGCCGGCGGCGCAGCGCGAGCTGGCCATTATGTACATGACGTTCCCGGAGCTGATTGAGCGCACGACGCTGCCTCTGTCACGGCCGCTCGAGGTGTTTAAGAAGATGACGACGGAGACGGGCGGCAGCGGGTCGGGCAGCAGCGGGCCGGAGCTGTACGACGTGCGCAACGACCGCGGTATGATGTGCGTGGCGGTGCACTGGATGCAGGCGGCAAGCAAGGGCGGCGACGACGTCGCGCGGTCGTACCTGGCGCAGCAGGGCCTGACGAGCGTCTAGGCCAGGTCTGTGCAGGTCTGTGCAGGTCTGTTTGGCAGGTCTGTTTGGCAGGTATCTGCTTGGCTTTGGCTTGCTTTGGCGCTTTGGCTTGCTTTGGCTTTTCAGTGTGTCGAAACGACGGGCACAACGTGCCGGTTTACTGTTTTTCCAGGCAGCCAGTCTGTCTGTCCCAGTCCCTTGTTTGTCTTGCATTCTCTGCGCCTGCCATTTCCACCATATACCCGCGTCTTGTATCAGCCATGTTTGCCGGTTCCACCTTGATTATTGTTTATTGTTTATTCTGCACTCGCTTACTTTCACTTTGGACCTTGCAGTCTGTCGCCATACTTGATACTTGCCGATAGGCTGGTGACTGGCACCTGACCGAATATACGTAGCATGAGGAGCTTGTCTGCGTCCGCCAAGATTTGCCCAGGACCTGACGCCCTTTCTTGGAGTTTTTCTTGAGTTTTCGTCTGGCCTAGATGGTCCGACTAGTCTCTGGTTAGCCTGCGATGGCTGATGGCTGGATGGCAGTGCCGGAGCTCGAGCTACCCCGCGTTCTCGTATGGACGGGCCGCATCTCGCTCTGTTATTTTTATCTACTCGGCCAATTTGCCCAGATTGCGCTTGGCGACGACGCTGACCTTTGTCCGGCAACGATAGGACACCATGTCTCCGTAAATTACATTTACATTTACGATGGATGTGCGAGGCGCAGGGCAGGCAAGGTGGGATCGCGGCAGTTGGAGTTGGGAGTTGGGGTTCCTTGGTGTCGACCGACGGCCAGAAAGCGTGCATCGTGCGGCCATGAGGTCTTCGGACAGACGCTTAGGCCGTCTGCCGTTTGGCATTCTTGGAGAACCGGTCGTCCCCTCACGCCCCGCGCGGTGGCTGCAGACCTGCCTCGGCCTGGTCGAGCACAGCGCCGGATTGTGTGCACAATGGCCAGGCACATGCTTTTGTCGTCTTTCGGGTGTCCCTTGCGCGTCGACTCCAACGCATCCAACCCAACGCAGACATATTCCGTACCGCCTTGCGGCGGGTAATAAAAATAAAAATAAAATGCAGACGACGGCAGCAAAACGCGGGGAAGCGGGTGGAACGGGGCACTTGCCAGAAATGTCTACAGGTCCGATGCATCTGTCACAAATGCATTTTGCATTTTTGTGAGGCATCGTCAGCCGGCATCACGGCCGTTGTTGACGGTGATGCCCCGATGCTGTGGTGCAGTGACGATATACTCGTCGACAGCGCCCCGCTCTGGGGTACTGTCTCTAGGCTGCCGGATTTTCTCTGCTCCGTTCTTCTCCTCTCTTCTGCCTGCTATTTCTACTTTTCTTGTTGAGAAACAGGACGCGCTGGCTTTTTCGTCTTGCGGTGCGTCGGTGAATTATGGAGTCACCAAGTGTCGCATTTCCCCAGATTCTGCGTGCCGCTTTTTCTCGGCGCCGTTATCGATAGCCGGCGACGGCAGCGACTGATCGACAGAGAAGAGAGTAATTCATACAGAGTCGACGAGGCACGTCAATGTGTTTAGGTGCACGTCAAGCGTATACTTGCAAGAACAAGAGGCAAGAGCCTCATCGCTGCTGCACGATGCGCCTTCCGTTGTGCTCTGCTTCCGTCTTTGGCAGCCGGCTGTAAATATCGCGTACCCACTAGGCGCCCCATCGCGGCTGCCACGTCAGGCGTCATCAACAATGTTGGGGTTTGGCCAAACTAGCGACAAATTTTTACTCCGTATAAATATTTATTTAAATTTACATGCTTGATATTTGAGGAGTGCCGCCCAGCAAGTGCCGTAGTGCCGTGCCGGCCGTGCGCTGAAAGACGGCCGCGGAGCGGCTATGACACTGAAGAAATGCAACGGTATCGGCAGGCGCACTGCAACGCAACGCTGCCGGGCGCTTCCTAAACGGGAAGGCGTTCTGACCGCATCGCGACAACGTGACCACGTTCTGATCCTGGCGCTCGTTTACAGAGACGTAGAACGGATTGGTGGCCGCCTAAACAAGACGTAAATATGAAGATAAATATACAGAGCGACGAAGCAAACACTGCAGTCTCGCAGTCTCGCCATGGTCAAGCGGGTCGCGGCGATCGCCATCTCTCAGACGAGGGGAAGGCACGCTGGGCGCGGCTTCCAAGACAACATCCCCAACAGGTCGAATTGGGATCCTGATCGCTGCAGCAGAGGGCTGAGACCCCAGTCTTTTCGAGATTAGTCTATGCTTGGCCAGCCATGGCTTCGTACGGAATACTCTGTATACTCCGTAGTAATAAGCAAATGTATAAATATATATTTGTAATACGGTCTACCAGGGCCGGCCGTCCTTTTGTTTTCGTGCAGTGCAACCGACCCGAGACGGGGACGAACGACCAGACAAGTACACAGTTTGGTTCGCCGATGCGCGGGCCAGCGACGAATCACCGGGCCAAACCGTCGGAAGGGTACCTTGCCAGCAAACAAGCCACAAGCCACAGCTGACTGCACCAGTAAAGGTGATGAAGGTCAAATTCGGATCCGGTGACGCTTTTGTTTCCGGGTGTTGTTCGAGTTGTTCGTGTCCAGTGTAAAAACACAGTTTAGATTTTTCCGTTTTTCCTCTTGGGTATTTGTCCACTTGCTTGCCATTTTGTTGAGCTGTCCACGCAGTGACTTACACCGGCGCCCATATTTGCATAACTATTTGAAATTTAGTTGAACGCTAGCGCCGCAAGTGTTGTCATGCTGAGTCGACATGTCTAGACAAAGGCACAGATGAGCAATGAGCAACGAGAAACGGCCACAAAGCACAAAGAACCGTTGCAAAGGCCGGACGGCCATGGCCGCCAGTTGGACAAAAGTACGGCAGTCACGCGTCCTAGCTAGGCGTTTATTACTCTCCCCATTTTAGGTGGCGGTGACAGCTCGCAGGATTTTCCTTTCTCTGCATGTCTCAACATTATATTTACTAAAACTATAAGACAGTCGGAGCACGGAGCAACACCAGATTCCAGGGTCTCGGGCCGCTGCACGCCAGTCGTGTCGTGTCTCGTCGGAGAGATTCCGTAGACTGTCTCACCCTCGAGCCCCCTCTGTAAACCTTTGTTTTTGTTCTTGTATTTCATTCCGCCAACGCCCCTCAGCTCGCCTTTTCGTGGCTTCGTTCCGCCCAGCGCCCCTCAGCTCGCGTGGTGCCCCGATGCAAGGCTCGACGGACGTGTGCCTGGATCCGGCGTCGTCTGCGCGCCGCCGCCGCCGTTCACGATGCTTCCCCTCCCCGTCAAGCTCGGCTCGCAACGCTCCCCTCTTTGCCGTCCGTCGTCTGCCCGACCACATGCCAGACCAAGACACACAGACGCCAGGTTCTCGTCTCCGCGACGTGACCTCTCCAGTTCGTCTGCCAGATCCCAGTCTGTGCAAGACGAGACCCGTCACGCCCCCTCACGGTTTTCCTTTTTCCTTTTCCTTTTCCTTTTTTCATATTATTCTTTTATTATCTTTCTCGTTTGTCTCTTTCTCGCAGGATCCTTTGGCTTCAGCTCCTCTTGGCCTGGCCGGCACTCCATACCAAGCCGCTTGCACAGCACCACCCGATGCCCCATGCACGCCATCTCCATCTCCCGCACCGCCGTCTTTGGCTCTCCTCTGGTCTTGGCCCTCTCTGGTATGGTCCCCGGTCGTCAAGTCATGTAAACTATAAATATAGGCGGCCGCCCCGACAGATCCATCCGTTCTGTATCCGCTCACGCTCACGCTCACGATCGTGCTTCTCCTGCTTCCTCCTACATCTGCCACCCCAGCACCATGAAGTACTCTGCTGTTGCGGCTCTGCTCGCGGGCCTCGTGGGCCTCGTCGATGCCGGTCCGGCCGGCACGCGTTTCAAGCCACGCACGATGCCGAAGCGGCGCCTGGACACGGCCGAGTCGGACGTGGTCAAGCGCACGACGACGACGGTGACGTACCCCGAGGGCGCGGTGACGGGCCTGTCGCTGCTGGGCATCGAGTCGTTCCGTGGCATTCCGTTTGCGCAGCCGCCGACGGGCAACCTGCGTCTTCGGCCGCCGGTTCGGTACAACGAGACGGTCCGGGTCGGCAGTGTCGACGGCACGGGCATTGGCCCGAGCTGCCCGCAAATGTTCTTTTCGACGGCGAGCGACGGTCCGCTGGCGTCGATCCTGGGCAACGCACTCAACCTGCCACTGCTGCAGACGGTGACGGGCGCGACCGAGGACTGCCTGACGATCAACGTGCAGCGCCCTGCAGGCACGACGGCCAACAGCAGCCTGCCGGTGCTCTTCTGGATCTTTGGCGGCGGTTTCGAGCTCGGCTCGACGGCCATGTACGATGGTTCGGACCTCGTGGCCGAGGGCATCGAGATTGGCCAACCGTTTGTCTTTGTCGCCGTCAACTACCGCACCGGCGGCTTCGGCTTCCTCGGCGGCAAGGAGATTGCGGCCGACGGCGCGGCCAACCTGGGCCTGCTCGACCAGCGTGTCGGTCTACAGTGGGTGGCCGACAACATTGCGGCCTTTGGCGGCGACCCTGACAAGGTGACCGTCTGGGGCGAGTCGGCCGGCGCCATCTCCGTGTACGACCAGATGGTCATGTACGACGGCGACCACACGTACAAGGGCAAGCCGCTCTTCCGCGGCGCCATCATGAGCAGCGGCAGTATCGTGCCGGCCGAGGCCGTCGACAGCGCCAAGGCGCAAAAGGTGTACGACGCCGTCGTCAAGGCCGGCGGCTGCGCCGGGTCACGTGACACGCTCAACTGCCTGCGCGCGCTCGACTACGACGCCTTTCTCGACGCGGCCAACTCGGTGCCCGGGCTGCTGCTGACGTACACGGGCCTCGCGCTGTCGTACCTGCCGCGCCCCGACGGCACCGTGCTCACGGCGAGCCCCGACGTGCTGACGGCGACGAACCGGCGCGCCAAGGTGCCCTTTATCATTGGCGACCAGGAGGACGAGGGCACGCTGTTTGCGCTCGCGACCAACAACATTACGTCGACCAGCAAGATTGTCACCTACCTCAGCACGCTCTTCTTCCAGCAGGCCGACCCCGCCATGCTCAAGGGCCTCGTCGAGACGTACAGCACGTCCGTCACGGCCGGCTCGCCCTTTCGCACCGGCATCTTCAACGAGCTGTACCCCGGCTTCAAGCGCCTCGCCGCCATCCTCGGCGATATGACCTTTAACATGCCGCGCCGCATCCTGCTCGCCGAGTCCGCCAAGCAGAACCCCGACGTGCCCACCTGGTCGTACCTCGGCTCCTACGACTACGGCTTCCCCTTCCTCGGCACCTTTCACGGCAGCGACCTGCTCCAGGTCTTTTACGGCATCCTCCCCAACCACGCCAGCGAGACCATCCAAAAGTACCACATTAACTTTGTCACCAACGGCGACCCCAACAAGGGCGCCCCGGTCGACATGCAGTGGCCGCGCTGGAGCGCCGGTCAAAAGATGCTGCAGTTCTTTGCCGACTCCACGACCGTGCTCGCCGACACGTACCGCGCCGCCTCGTTCCAGTACCTGTACGACAATGTCGCCACGCTGCTCGTCTAGCCTTTGCCTTTTCCTTTTCCTTTTGCCTTTTGACTTTTTGTTTTTCTGATTTTTTCTGATTTTTCTTTCTTCGATTGTATATATCTGCGCCGTACATTTTGATTTCAATATATTTTGAATTGGATTTCAACCAATTTTTGAATTGGATCGCAAAAGTGTAGCTAAGCAAGGTCTCATTGGGCGTCCCCAAAGCAAAAGCCTCAGCCGCGAGGATCAGCCGCACATTGCCGGATGCGGCAATCTTTCCTTGTGATATGGTCCGACGACCCCTGTGCAGTGCACTCGTATTATAAATTTACTCGTATATTTATAGTATATTTGTGGCATCGAGATACGTCTAATTATGGATTGAGCTTGGAAGGGGGACCAACAGACAACTAGCATGCAGTAAGCGCCAAGGTGTCTGTTGGAAGTCGGGGACGGCACGAACAGCCAGCGAGGTGCGGCCCTAGCCAGGGAGTGGTTTAAGACGGCTGAGACGAGAAACGAGAAAACGAGGGAGAAATTCACCGACAGACGTCGGAGAACAGCATCGCCATGGCCGGGATACCTTGTCCATGCCAGTAGCCCAGTCCACGCAAGAGTGCCTCGAAACGACACCCACGACAAGAGTGCCTCGAAACGACACCATCCACGTCGTCTGCCGGCTTCGATCTCCTCGTCTCGTCTCGTCTCGTCTCGTCTCGATCTCGTCTTGCCTGACACGATCCAACGCGTTCTTTTGCACGCTACGCCAGCTTCAGACAAAGACACAGACACCGCCATGGCGTTTCCGACATCGTGCACGCCGCCGCGCGCCATCGACGCCAAGCACCCGTCCGACGAGCCTCGACACCGCGCCGGCAGCCGTCTCGTCTGGACCGCCGCCATGCCGCTCGCCAATAGACGCACCAGCCCGCTGCCACGCAACGTCGTGCGGCTCTTCCGCGACCGCCACGACGAGCCCGCGGCCGGCATCTCGTTCCAGTGCCAGTCGCGTCGTGCCGTCTGCCACGACGGCCAGGACCGGACCACGTGTGGCCGATGCAAGGGCCCCATCAGCACCGGCATCCGGCCGCGCGTCGACACCAGCACGACGCCCGAACGCGTGCTGCGCGACCTTGTCGTGTCCGACGCCGAGGACCCCCTGCCGCCGGCAGTGCGCGACGCCCTGCTTGATGCTTTTTGCTCGACGCAGTCGATGCGGTCGACGCAGTCGATGCGGTCGATGTCGTCGACGCCCGAGACGAATGCGGAAATAGTTGCCCAAGAAGGAAGGAGCTTCCCGTTTATGCACCTGCCGTACGAGATCCGGCAGATGGTGTGGGAGGCGGCGCTGCCGCGGCGCGTGCTGCTGCGCACCGACCTCGACGCACGGCCGCACGGGGGCAAAGGCGACCGCGTGCACACGGGCCACACGCGCGAGGCGCTGTGGCAGTCGGACCTGTTTTACGTGTGCCGCGAGTCGCGGCGCGTCGTCGAGGCGATGCTTGCCCGGCCACGGCGGCCGCAGTCGCCCGCGCCCGCCACTCCCCAGCACCAGCGGCCGAGCGTGCAGGCCACGACGCGCGCGCGGCTGGCGCGCGGCCTGGACGTGCTGTACTACCCGTGGCTCGGCAGCACGACGGCGCACGACCGCGGCGGCGGCCGGCCGTTTGTGTCCAGGCACGCCCGGTGGCACCTTCCCGTTTCGGACGCCGACACGTGCGCTGCAAGGCCGCCGCGCGTGCCCGTGGTCCGCGACGCGCCCGTCGAGGTCGACCGCGGTGCCGACGGCGCCGACGGTGCCGACGACGACGACGCGGATGACGCAGTATCGCCCGGCCCCGTGTCGGCAGTCCCGTACGGCCACTGGGCGAGCCAGCTGCGCGTGCTGGGGCTCGCGCCACCGGCCGTCGCGCTCGACGTCGCCTGGCTCGACAAGCAGCACGCCGACACCCTCGCGTGGGCGCTCGGCGTCGACCTGTCCGAGTCAGAAGCCGCGTCGCACACGCCACCGCACACGCTGCTCGTCGTTCTCGCCGACCTCGTCGTGCCCGTCGCCGTGTCGTACAGAAACGGCAGGCACGCCGCGCAGCTGGGAAGGCACGTCCGCGCGCAGTCCGCTGGTATCGACGCGCGTCGCGCTTGCCCCACGCGCCTCAACGGCAAGGACTACTGCACGCTCGTCGCGCTCGACGACCACGCGCGCCTCGCCGAGCTCTTTGCGCTTGCCGATGCCGCCGACGCGCCCCAGAGCAAGGGCGCGCTGCACCAGTGCCTCGCCTGCACGCGCCGTGCGTGGCAGGCGCGGTCGGACCCGGCCTCGCCGTCGTACTGGGGGAGGCGCTTCGGGCCGACCGTCGGGCCGTCGCTCGCCGCGCGGTGCCAGCCCATGGTCCTCGTCAGCATCGTCCTCGTCATGTAGGCTCCTGCCTTTTGTCTCCTGTCTGTCTCTTGCTCCTGCCTTGTCTCCTGTCTGTCTCTTGCTCCTGCCTTTGTCTCCTGTCTGTCTCTTGCTCCTGCCGTTGTCTCCTGTCTGTCTCTTGCTCCTGCCTTCTGTCTCCTGTCTGTCACCTGCCTTCTGCTCCTGCCTTCTGTCACCTGCTCCTGCCTTCTTCTCCCGCCTCCTGCCTTCTGTCTCCTGCCCCTATCTGTGGACCCTCATCGACCATCGTTACGAATCACGTCCATTGCTACCACCGACCGTGCACAAACGCTACGTTGCCTCCATCCCATGCCTGCTCGACGTGCACCGCCGCTGTGCGTCGTGCGTCGTCGCCGTACGCGTCTCGGCTCTGCCCATGCTGTCCTCTGTCACCGTTGTGCAGCATTTGTGAACGGAAACTCTCAAGACTATGCACGCGAATATGCACGCAGCCGTTTGTGCACCGACACAGCCGAACGCATGCACGCACCACGCACCACGCACCACGCACCCACGCACGCCGACGCGCCACCGACGCCACCGAGCGCCTCGAGTCCGCACGTTTTGCCGCAGCACGCCCTGATGGCGCCAGCCCTTGCGCGTCCGTCCTCGTCCAGTTCCGTCAGTCCCGTCAGTCCCGTCAGCCCGTCAGTCCGTCAGCCCGTCAGTCCCGTCAGCCAGTCCATCCACCATCGTCAGCGTGCCATTCTGTGCAATCTGTGCGCCCGTGTGCTCCAGTCGCCGTGCTGGTGTGTCCTGCAAATATACAGTCCTGCCTGTGCTGCCGATCGCGCTGGATCCCTGGGTCGATCTGTCTCTCTGTGCCTGCCTCTGCACTCTGCGCTGCTTTCTTTTGGCGGTATGGAGCCGATCGCCGCCGTCCCATCGCACCGCTGGCACGTCTCCATCAAGGCAGGCACTCTATCGACATGGCTGCTGTGCCACCACGCGCGCACCACGTCGCCGACCTGCGCGACCCGACGCCAGACGAACCATTTGTTACATCCGTCCCTGTCCTGTCTCGCTCTGTCGCTCTGTCGCTCTGTCGCTCTGTCTCGATCTGTCTCGCTGTCCCGCTGTCTCGCTCTGTCTCGGTCTCGCTGCAGTCTCTCGTTTGTCTCTGCCTCTCTCTGTCTGTCGGCACGCGTCATGCTGTGCGCCGCGGCGACGTCGTCTGCCCGCTCGTGCTGCACAACCTCTCGCATGCATGTACACAAGCACCGCATCGTCCCGACGCGGCCCGCCCGTCGTCTCAACATGTCTGTGCGTCGCATCCGCCACTGGCCCGGGCGCGGCCAGCCTGCCTCACACGGACGACACGACGACGGACAAGAAAACACAAACGAGCACGGAAAAAAAGAAAAAAAGTACGAAAAAAGACTACGAAAAAAGTACGGAAAAAAGAGTACGGTGTCGCACCGAGACAGAAAAAGACGACAGTGCCCGATCGGCAGAGCTAGTCGTCCAACGTGTCTCGTGACAGACGGCGAGGGTGACAAACGGCGAGGCGGCGGCCGGTAGGAACGCGACTGAGAAATTGCACAGAGCACATCAGTCACCGTGCGAGGCGTGCGTGCGCGCTCGAGTCCAGCGCCCGTGCCGTGGCCCGTCTGCAAGACGTTGACGACTGCAACAAAGAAACACATGGCAGCCTGGCACTGCTGCCGCCGCCGCCGCATTGTTCCACTTTCAGGTAGGGCGGGATGGGGCGCATCTTCCGTGAAATAAATTAAATTAAATTAAACTAAATTTGAACCTGCGTGCGTTTTTGGATACATTTCGCGCTGCCACACTGACTTGCTCGGCGCTACTCCAATACAAATATCGACTGTATTTCTATATTTCTACTTTTACTTGGCATGGCCTCCAAAGACGAGACACAGCGGGGGGATCGCGCCCTCGCTGCCAGACCGCCGGGCTGGTTCCTGTGCCCGGCGCTGCTTTTGGTTCCGGGCCCCGGCGCCCTCTTTACTCCGTAAACTCAAATAAAAATAGAAAATAAAAAATAAAAATAGATTTGCACCTGGCCCTACAAGTTGAGAAATCGACAACCGACAGCACGCGCGATGCTGGATCTGCTTGCTAACGATTTGGTGTGGCCATTGCACGGCCGGACATCTCAACGTCTGTCTACTCCGTAGATCCGACTTTTTAGTCATTGGAATATGTTTGCTGTGAGAGTATTCTTCACTTTGAATTCAGCGTCCCTTGCGTCCTTGCGTCCTTGCGTGAACTGCTGGCCCGACCGCTGCCGCCAGGGAGCGTCGTGCGCTGTCCCTCGAGACCGTTCCGCTTCGAGTTGAGTCCATTTTGCCTCCTCAACTCCGGCGCATTTTTATGCTTCATGTTTGGCAGTGGCTCTGTTGCTGTCGCTCTGTCGCTCATGTCTTACGACTGCCATGGCCGGCCACTCGTTCATCGCGCCACGCGTCGCAGGAGGACGGGGCTGACCGGCTGCAGCCACTGTCGATGCGCGACGGTGTGCGTAAATATACTCCGTATTCGTAGTGCCGGCCCGACGTCCATGCTGTTCGCCGGGCCCTCGATCCCGGCCTCGAGACAGCACCAGCCTTTCGCCCGTGGCCAAAAAGCACGGCCCAAAACGCCCTGTCGCCACCACGTTACGTCTTCTGTCTTGTTATCTGTCTTGCTGCCTGTCTTGCAGCCTGTCTTGCTGCTGTCTTGCTGCCTGTCAGCCCTTTGAACCCTCCCGTCGTTCCAGTCGCAGTCTCTCACGCTGCGCCTGTGCACTGCTGTCTTGCTCGACCCTGTCGGGCCTTGTGCGGCGCATTGGCGCTGTCTGACCACTGCTGGCATGCCCTGACCCAGCGGCCCGGCCATGTGTCGCCACTCCCCAAGCTGTACTCAAGCATGAAGGATCTGCAGCCTGATCATCTCAACGCCAGCAATATCACGCACGGCGTCTGCTGTTCATTTTCGAAAAGACCAAATAGAGAAGTAAAAATGTAAAATGTAAAATGTAAATTAAAAATCAAAAAGAAAAAAAGAAAAAAGAAAAAAGAAAAAAGAAAAGAAAAAAGAAAAAGAACTGCCACCTGCCGCGTCGCACCGGCTGCTCGGCGAACGTACAGGACGGCGAATTCGCAGTCTTTTTCCTTGGTGCTGTCTCAAACAGCGTGTGCCACCATCGTATCGTCAGAGGCGCGCAGTTCGTGCAAGGTCGTGAGAGAACACACTACGACGACTCGGGGAGCAGTCGCGGAGCGGCTGGCCTGAAACGTGCGAGGACGGCGGGCAGCAGACACGAGAAACGGGAAGCGAGACCGTTCACGTTCACGGCTGTCATCCAGGTCGTGTTTTGCCAATGTTCCCAGCAGGTGCCACATTGTGCAGCAGAGCCGTGCATGGACGGGTTATGCAGGGCAGCCGCCGAATCAGGCGACACGCACTGCTGCGTGTACGGAGTACAGAGTAAATATACAGTTCTCTGGCACCGACCAGGCGCGCGCGTTCACGCTGTGCGACGGCGGGTTACGAGTTCATGCGACGGACAGTTTGTGGCATGTTGAACTTGCTGCACGCCGCACGACAGGCGTCAGCCTTTTAGTTTTTTTTCTTTTCCTTTTTCCTTTTTTTAATCCTTTTTCTTTTTGCTTTATTTTTAGTTTTTAGTTTTTCTTTTGCCTTATTTTTAGTTCTATTTTTAATTATGCTGAAGTCATTTTTTTTCTTCTATTTGTGTTTTTTACTTTCATTTTCCTTCTGTCTGCCGGAATGGAGCGCGATGCTCAGCTGGCCATGTGTCTGCCGTGCCACACTGGTCGGTATGGCGCGGCGTGTCGACGGAGTAGTGGCACTCGATTCAAAAGTGCACGACGGTCAACGGCGGCGTGGTGGAGTTGTGCCACGAGATGCAAGAACCGCTTGCATACGGAGTAAATATACGGAGTGGTCTCGTATATCTGGAGACGAGGTCGTTGAACACTCAGTGCGGGAGTCGTTCAAAATTGCAGAGGATTGGCGGTAAATTGTTTATTGTGAGCTAGTACTATACTCTTAAATATACGCGAAAACAGATTGGAAATCATCTCATCTCTTTTGGACAAATCTCGGCCGTGGGATGCATCGGGCCGGAATGGCAAAACAGCAGGATGGCGATCATGAACTCGACTTGGCAAGCCACTCTCACGCTACTCCGTACTCCGTACTGCTCGCCCACGACGGACGTGCTGATATTGCACGTGGAGAACATGCGCGGCGCCATGGCCAGGCTGATGGCAGTGGCTGGCTGCAAGGGATCCGTCATTTGGCCGTGGCTGACAACAGGGCAAAGGATCGTCATTTCGTTCTTCCTACGGAGTATGGCATTACGGGGTATATGCTTATTTGCGAATATCGTGAATCGTCATATCACAGCAGCCAAACCAGATCGTGGAGATTGCCCTCGTCGTCGCACATTGTCGCCGACCTCGTTGTCTTGTGCGACCGACCGTGCCATCCCAGCAATAGAAGATATAAATAAGAGTTCATAAAAAAAAAGCTCGTCGCGAACCGTCCTTTTGCCATGCTGGCCGTCGCAGAGCGCGGTGGCTGTCTGCACCGTGCCTGGCTGGGGTGCCACGGCGTCAATATCGGCAAAGAGGCCAGGCCTAGCCGCAGCTGAGCAAATACGGCGTCCTGCGTGCTCAGTCGCCCGAACATTGGCCAGGCATCGCCAATATCGTGTCTCGGGCCGGGCTGGTGTTGGGTGTTTGAGGTACTCTTTGGGCACCGATGAAAGTAAACGTATCCGTATCGTACGTATCCGTATTTTACTGCTATTTTACAGCTACTTTGCATGTGCCCAGCCAAGACACAAATTATATCTAATTTGATGATTGATGCCGCGATAGCAGTCGTGCTATGACGGGGATGCGGTGCCTGCCATGCCCGCCGGCGCTATTGACTGAGCAGCTCGTTCCAACCTAGTTCCCAACCTAGTTCGCCATGGCACGGCTCGACAATCACACAGCGTGGCATCCTCATGACGATCGCAGCCAAGCCCCGCCGTCGTTCATCTTATTCTCGCCGCCAGCCTGTAGGTTGCATTCAGATCGCCCTCTGGGCTGTCTGCAAAGAGAACCGAGCAAGCATATATTTGAATATAAACATACTCTATGCCATCGCCGCCTCAATCCTGGTGGTCATGAAGAAGAGCAGCGACGTGATTCGGGCGGCGGTTTGCGACTCTCAAGCACACTCAGCCGCATCCTCACGAGCAAATCACGAAAACCCCGAGCGCACTGACATGTAACAACGCTGCGCATCACGCCTAGCGTACAGCGGTTGCGCAGCGTTCTGTTTCTTTTATAAACAATGGTTGACTCCAGGTCTGGCATTTAGGGCACTGCTATTGGCACCTGAAACAACGCCCTATATTTACTGTGCGGCATGCAATTTAGAATCGCGCTGGTAAATAAATACTACTTACATATTATACTTTTAAAGCACGCCAATGCAACATTGTCACATTGCAGCCATCACATTTGGCTCGCCGAAATCTTGCATGCACAGGCATCGCAGCCACAGCACACCACCACGAAAACAACGTGGCGCCCCTAAATTCCCGCTTGCCACGCGGCGATCACTCCCACCGCTCTACTCCGTAGCGCTCCTCTGTGCGGGGTACCCAGAGGTACACTTGCACTGCGCCAAGCAGCGCCAGTACCTGCCAGTACCGCTGTCCATCACGTGGCAAGCACGCACAGAACCTGCGTCTGCACTGTCTGCACTGTCCTTGCGAGCCGCTGACTGCACTACCTGTCACGAAAGACTGCAATCAGTATATTTATATCTTTATATCTTGTATATTTACTGCTCATGTACGGCCAGCAAGCTGCATGGCTATCTGCTGCTCCGTAGGAGCATCTCGGGGCCAAGCCGCTGCCGCTGCAGCACAGTGTGCGCCCGTGGCGGCACGGCACCTGGCCACGATGGCACCTGCCATGCGTATTTTAGCGCACTCGTTAGCGCTGCTGGCCGATGTTAGGGCACGTGCAGCGCTACTGTGCTCCATATATTATAAATTTATTTCATTGGGCCAGCCCGTCCAGTTGCTGCGTTTCAAGACGAGGCGAAAACAGGGCGTCTCGATGCGCACTGCGCATTGCCAGTCCTGAATCGGCCCTGAGAAAGGGACACATAAAAATGATTATTTATAAATATTTTCAGTCAACCATACGGAGTAACTGGAGACGGGCGACCGACACTCCTCCCTGGCACACACCCCTCCCCTGCCACAACACACACCCGCGCCCACGCTTCCGTTTGGTGGCGTCTGCTAGGTTTCTCGCTCCTGGCCAGGCCCTGGTTTGCCATGCGCCAGCGGCATGCCCTTTTTGCGTAGTAAATTGAAATACTTCCATGTTGACAATCGGCAGGCCCTGGGCCGGCGTTGGCAGGAGGCAGCTCTCATTTACTCATTTACCTTTGCTCCTGCCGCGCGGAGCAAATTGAGCTTGCCACTGCACATGTGCGCAGGAGCAGGAAGCACTGTTCCTGCCTGCTGCTCGTTCTCGCCAATCACGTAAATTTGTGTATAACAGTAAACATACTCCGTACTGAAAGTACATATACGCAGACTCGTCCGGCCGCGCCTCGTGCCACGCGAGAATAAAAAGTAGCACATGTACGTTTGCGTGTGCTCGTCTGCTCGTCTGTCGTCTGCTCGTCTGCTCGTCGTTTCAACGTCAACGAAAAAAGTATGTCCTACGTGCTCCGCCAGATGCCAGGTGCAGCCCATCCGATCGAGCAAGATTAGCCCACCACCGCCGAACTGGACTATTAACCACTGCCTCCCCCCTTTCCCTCTTTCCCCGGCCCGTCTTCAGCTGCTCTGCTCTTTCCTCATCCATTGTGCTCGCCTCGTCTGTTCGTCCCGCCTGTCGCCTGTCGTCTGTCGCCTGTCTTGTGCCTTTCTTCTCTTTACTCTTGCCCTGACACCACGACATTGGCCTGACGCCTCGACTCTGCACCGCGTGTCGCATCTCCGCCACAGCCTGTGCGTTCTCCCCTACTCCGTCCAGTCCACCGTCCAGTCCACCGTCCACGCACCGACCACCCACCACCGACCGCCCGCCGAGCACACAGACTAACTTTGCAGACAGAACCCAGCGACGCACTCTGGAACGACTGCCAATCCCGACCGATCGCGCCATCGCGACGCTGCCTCTCGAATCACACGCTGCAGTCTGCCGTCCGCAGTCCGCAGTCCGCAGTTCGCAATCCGCAATCGCCGACCGCCGACCGCCCGACCGACCGACCACGAGCCACGTTTTACGCAGCGCCCCAGTTTCCAGCTCACTCTTATCCCCGCCGGCGTGGCGACTCGATTGACGATTCCTCCACTGTCCCTGTCCCCCGTCCCCGTCCTTCCGACTCAATCGACGCTGCCTGCGCATTCTCGACTTCCCATCCTTTGCGCGCCGTGTAACCCGACCACGGGCACCAGACCGACGGCGCCTTTGCCTCGTGCACGCGTGCACCAGCACCAGCGACCGACTGCGACCGACGGCGACCGACGACGCCGGTGAACGCGACACTCGACCCGACCGCGACTGCAACCCACGCCATGGAGGCGCCGCAGAAAATGCCCGCCGGGCTGGCGGGCGTGCTGAACGCGCCCGGCGACAAGCGAGACTCGGCCTACTACTCGAGCACGGACGCGTCCTCCAAACGTGAGTCGGCCTTGCACGGCCTGGCTGCGGCCGCGCGCGCGTCTGCGTCCTCTGCTGACTGTGATTTGGTGTGTGCAGACAACTCGGCCGCGTCCAACATGGGCCTTAGCATCAACGGGCACGCGCACCCGCCACCAGCGCCGTCGAGCCTGTTCCGCGGCGCGCCGTCGCACCTCGACAAGACGCCGTCGCCGACGGCCGCCGCACACATTCTCCCCGACCCGACGCAGAGCCAGAACCGCCACCAGGCGCTGCCGTCGCCGTCGACGGGCAGCATGAGCGTGGCGTCCATGGTGTCGCCGACGACGCCGAGCTCGGGCGACCTGCGGCGGATCACGGTGGACCGGCTCCAGGCCTCGGGCCCGGGCCCGGGCCAGGCCCCAGGGCACGAGTCGGGCGCGCCAGAGTACGACCACCTGGCACGGCGCGAGAGCGTGGACAGCCGGATCAACCAGGGCTTTGGCGAGCTGCGGCTGGGCGGCAACTCGCCGTACGGGACGCACAACCACTCGACGACGTCGATCCACAACAGTTTCCCGGCGCAGCAGCGCGGCGCGCGCGGCGCCCTCGACGGCCTGTCGGTGCACCGCATCTCGAACGGGTACCAGCCGAACGCGGACCGCAACCCCGACGCGCTCAAGGCGACGCGGACGGCGCCGGCCATTACGGGCCCGGCGACGAGCCAGATTGCACGGGCGGCGGAGCCGACCAAGGGCCAGGCGTGGGCGTTTCCGGAAGAGGAGATCCAGCGGCTGCCGTCGATGGGCACGGCGCCGAGCTCGCTGCTGGACTCGCGACGCAGCAGCGTGGCGGACTCGTTTGCGAGCAGCCAGTTTACGACAGAGTCGCGTCTGCCATCGGGCCAGCGGCGTTTCGACGAGACGACGCCCCCGCACCTGCAGGGCGGCCTTCACGCCGAGTACCGCGACAGCCGCGACGGGCGTGACGGGCGTGACGGGCGTGACGGGCGTGACGGGCGCGACAGCCAGCGGCTGTCGGTGGTGTCGGGCGAGTACCCGACGACGCACCACCACGCGCTGCAGCACAAGCAGATTGACGATTTGCAGTCGGAGAATGGGAGCATCCACGCGGGCGCGCAGCCGTACAGCCGGACACCCGAGCTGCGCATCAGCCACAAGCTGGCGGAGCGCAAGCGGCGCACGGAGATGAAGGAGCTGTTTGAGCAGCTGCGCGACCTGATGCCGCAGGAGCGTGGCAGCAAGGCGTCCAAGTGGGAGATTCTGACCAAGGCGATCAACGAGCACCAGCGCCTGCAGGACACGATGCGTGGCACGCAGCAGCACATGGCGGCGCTCAACAAGGAGAACATGTCGATGAAGAACGAGATCCACACGCTGCGCATGGAGCTGCAGCAGCTGCGCGCCGAGGTCGGCAGCAGCCACATGCCGCCCATGAACGGAATCGGCCTCAACGGGCGCCAGGGCAGCATGCCGGACGCGTACGCGCGTGGTGCGCCGCCGGTGCACACGCCGGGTCCGGAACTGCCGCCGCTGCGGTCGCTGGGTGCCGGACTGCCGCCGCCGGGGCCGGGCGCGCCACCGAACCAGGGCCAGGGGCCGCCGTTGCCGCCACAGTCGCAGTCGCAGCCCGAGTCCATGACGGGCGTGCAGTACGAGCAGTCGGCGCGCGTCAACGGGTACCGCGTCAGCGAGCACTACTAGCCGGATGTACGATACGTTTTTTTGTCTTTTTGTCTTCCTTCCTTTTTGCTCTTTTCTTTGTTTGCATTTGGCGGTCGCGGCGGGCTGTGGTATCTAAAAGGAAGCGTTTGGTTGTCTGGGACGACTCGGTGACCGTCTTGGCCACCCTATATCCTTGGTTTGTTTGTCCGTTGGTTCTGGCGTTGTCTTTCGCATCTTTTCTTTTTTTCTTGTCGCATCTTGTCGCATCTTCTTTTGTCGCTCGTCAGCGAGACTAATGGCAAGCACGTCTACGCCGCCTTTTCTTTGTCATTTTCTCATCTTTCTCTCATTCTATCTTTCTGTCTTTCTCTGATCTACGGCACAGGATGGTTATGAGCTACGAACGCTCACGAGCCAGACAGGCCTCCATATACCCAAACAATCCGTCTCCAGTCAACGTGTGCAGTGTAGTCCGTAGTCGTGTCGAATGGACCCAGCTCCCAGCTTACCCTAGACGAACGTAGTGCCAGGCCCATAATTATAGCTCCCGTTACTCCATCACTATAAATATACTGACTTGGCAGGGAGCTTCCGTGTCATTGGACCATCTCTGTCACGCAACCACGGACTCGACGGCCGACGCGTCCAACACGAATCGAAATGCCGCCGGTTGCCGAGCGCACGCACAGCTACACCGCACGAAATTAAACGACAAGAGACACGAGACGGACACGACACAGGCACGGCATTGACACGACAAGAGACACAAAGACGAGACGGACACGGACACGACGATGCTGCTGAGCGCGAGGCTGGTTCGGCGGGCGCGCGCGTACCGACGACCGGCGCTCTATTTTTTCGCGGCCGTCCTCTTCCTCGACGCACTGCGTATCCTGGGCCGCCGCAGCGCGACGGTGCGTGCCGACCTGGCCGATGCGTCTGTGCGTAGGCCGTCCGTGTTCATCGTGTCGGTACACCGCAACACGGAGACAATCTTGCGCGCGGCGTGGTCGGCGAGCATCCTGGGCCTGGCCGACTACCTGGGCCACGACAATGTGTTTGTCTCGGCGGTCGAGTCGGGGTCGCAGGACGGGACCAAGGCGGCGCTGACCGAACTGGAGGGGCAGCTGGCGGCGCGTGGGATCGCACACGACGTGCGGCTGGGTCCGACCGTGTGGGAGCAGCTGGACGAGCTGAGCGCGGGGCCGCCGGCGGGCACGCCACGTGACGAGCGGCCGGGCTGGATCTGGCACGCGGCCGAGGACCGGTTTGCACTGCGACGCATCCCGTACCTGGCGCGCGTGCGCAACGAGGCCATGGCGCCGCTGCTGCGACAGGCCAAGACCAAGACGTACGACTACGTGCTATGGGTCAACGACGTGGCCTTTGACACGGCCGACGTGGTGACGCTGCTGCAGACGCGCGGCGGGCATTTTGCAGCGGCGTGTGCCATGGACTTTATGGCGTATCCCTACTACTACGACACGTTTGCCCTGCGCGATGAGCACGGCGACAAGGCAGTGTCGGACCAGTGGCCCTGGTTCCGTGCACCAGACGCACGCGCTGCCGTGCAGGCCGGTCGGGCGGTGCGCGTGCAGTCGTGCTGGAATGGCCTGGTCGCCTTTGACGCCCGGCCCTTTTACGGGTTTTACGGTCGGGCCAGTACCACTCAAAAGAAGGACAAGAACGGGCTGCTGTTCCGTGGCGTCGACGACAGCCTGGCGGAGCTGCACCTGGAAGCCAGCGAGTGCTGTCTCGTGCACGCCGACAACCCGCTGTCGCACTTTGGCGAGGCGATTTCGGACGCACAGGCGCACGACAGCGTCGGCGTGTGGCTCAACCCGAACGTGCGCGTCGCGTACTCGGCGGGCGTGTACGAGACGCTGCGGCGTCTGCACCACGGCGTCTTCCCCGGCGCGTGGGCGGCCGTGCGTGGCACGTGGGCGAACCGTGTCGAGCGTGCACGCAGCACGGTCCAGTTTGCGCTCGAGAGCCAGACGGTGCTGAAACGGCTTCGGCAGTGGCGTGCAGACGCGCCGGCGGGGACAGAGCGGCACGAGCCAGGGGCGGTGTGCCTGATTAACGAGATGCAAATCATGTGGCAGAACGGGTGGAAGCATTTGTAGTAGAATGTATAAGTAAGGCACCGGTGACGGTAAAGCAACGCGTCTAGAGAGAAAAGAGTCGAAAGGAGACGGAGACAAAGACGAAGAGACGGAGACAGACGCGACGACTACGTATTGTGCCATAGCAGGGTGCGCAGGCTGGTCCAGTGGTCGCTCTGGACGTAAATGTAGCTCATACTGTGGCGCAGGCTGCTCTGGATTTCGGCGTCGTGGTAGCGAAAGACGTGCATGACCATGGCCCAGGAACCGGCGGCGAACGCGGGCCAGGCGTAGTGGCTGATCTGGGCGGCCATGTCGGGGCGCGAGATGACGGGCAGGCCGACGCCCGGCTTGACGGCGAGCTTGGCGAGCGCGAGGACGACGCGGGCAAAGACGTAAATGACAATCTGCATGCTGACGGAGCTGATCTTGCCGGAGCGCGTGCGGCCGCCAAAGACGAGGTAGCCGCCGAGCAGGCCGCCGACAAAGGCGTCGTACGGGCCCTCCTTGCCGTTGTTGGCGCGCCGCAGCAGCAGGCGTGTCGTCTTGTAGATGATGGCGAACCGCGCGAGATTGCTGGCGTGTGTCCGTGTCGCCTTGAGCACGAGCGCCGTCTTTTCGCGCAGCGTGCCCGAGCGGAAGAGGAAGATCATGACGAGCGCGTGCGGGAAGCGCACCTTGGCGCCGTAGACGGCACCGCTGCGTGCGCCCTTGACAATCGAGAGCAGGTCGTGGTAGCGCGGGTCGAGGGCGACGCGTTCGGCAGCGGCCTGGCAGTTAGTACGTACAGGCGGCGCAGGTGCAGAACAGAGTGACGCACCCGGAGCACCTCGACCGAGGCCGACAGCTGGGCAGGAAGCGGCATGGCGGTGGTGGTGGCGACGGTAGTGATAACAATGCGATGATGGTAATGACAGTGGCGATGACGATGGACCAATGGACAGTCAGCCGTCACGTGCCGTCGCAAAGTCGGGCGCCAGGATCTAGGATGGATGGCGCAGGCTGGTGAGGTTAGGATGCGGTTCGAGGTTGAGGTCGAGGTTGAGGTCGAGGTTGAGGTGGTCGAGTGGTTAGTGGTCGACGACCGTCGTCGCCAACAGGGTGCTCTGCTCGGCTGCGCGCTCGGCTTGTGATTGCTTTTCCGTGAGCGCTGGGCCGAGCGCTGTACTGTCTCCGTAGTACAGCGCCCAGCGCGCTTCCCCAAGAAGAATGGGTCCGCCCAGGCCGAGAGTGGGTCGCAGCCCTTCCCCGCGTCATCGTCATGGAGCAGCCGCTTATCGTCACGTGATAAGCATTCAGGTCACGTGATACGATCTATCGACCCCCCGCGCATGGCATGTAGAGGGGATGGCTTTATGCTCGTTTTCTGAGTCGGTTCTGGCGTTTCCTGGGCTCTGAGCTCGTTAAAGGTCGTTTCCTGGACGTTCTAGGCTCATCGTTCCCGTGGGATGTTGTGTCTGTCTTCGTTTGTCGCTGAAACCTGTCGCTGCACGGTTCGCGGATGCCAGTCTGAACAGCCATGACGCCAGCCGATTGGCCAATGCAGACGCAAAAGTAAGCGGCTGTCTGCTTAAATTCACACAGATGGCTGCGAGACGTCGGCCGGTGAGTGCACTGGACCGGGCCGTTCCCGTTGTCGGTGGTGGCAACTCGCGTTTCTGTGCGTTTCTGTCGGTGCAGTGGCAAAGTCTCGTGTGTTCTGTCCGTATCTGGTGGCAATGGCAAGTCACGTGTGCTCCCACCTGTGTTGTGCAGTGGCAAAGTCACGTGTCGTCGTTGACCTCGTCACTTTGATGGCAGTGTCCGGTCTCGCTGGCGTACGGTTCGTGCCACAAATCGTACCACAGCAAACGTATCCGTACTATGTAAATTGAGAAATTTACTCGCGCTTCGCGTACTGTACCCTGGCACCGAGCCGGAGCAAAGACCACGCACTATTTTAGTCTCCGTAAAAAATCCGGAGCGGAGTTAACGGGGTGGGCCCTGAGCTGGAGCCGCTGAACCTGAACACGCCACGTACCACTGCTACTACTGGCATCGATCGGTGTCGATTACAAATGCGGCTGCTGCAGGGCTCGGAAAGCGAGGTTTTTTATTTAAAAGAAAATTCGTGCACCGTTGATTTCTAAGCGTGCAGTATATATACGGGTACCTCCCGTCGTACGTAGCTCTTTTCTTCTCAGTTCTTCTCAGCTCTCAGTTCTTCTCAGTTCTTCTTCTCATTTCTTCTTCTCAGTCCTTTTTAAGCTCTCTTCTCAGCTCTTCTCAGCTCTTCTCAGCTCTTTTAGCTCTTCATTCCTCAACCTACTCATCCACCATGGAGAACTCGCGCCTGTTCAAGCCGCTGCAGATCGGCAGCGTCACGCTGCAGAACCGCATCGCGATGGCGCCGCTGACGCGTTTCCGTGCGACGCTGGAGCACGTCCCGACGCCCATCATGGCCGAGTACTATGGGCAGCGCGCGTCGACGCCGGGCACGCTGATCGTGTCGGAGGCGACGTTCATTGCACCGGAGCACGGCGGGTACGCGCGTGCACCCGGCATCTGGTCGGACGATCAGGTCGCCGGCTGGCGCGCGGTGACGGACGCCGTGCACGCGCAGGGCTCCTTCATCTACTGCCAGCTGTGGGCGCTGGGCCGCGCGGCGTCGACGTCGGAGCTGGCGCTGACGGGCCACGTGGTGCGCAGCGCGAGCGCGATCAAGCTCAAGTTTTCGGGCCAGGAGGTGCGCAGCGCCAGCGCGGCCAAGATCCGGGAGAGCGGCGACGAGGAGGCGACGCCGGTGCCGCTGACCGAGGCCGAGATCCAGGACACGATCCAAAAGTACGCGACGGCGGCCAAGAACGCCATTGCGGCCGGCTTTGACGGCGTCGAGATCCACGGCGCCAACGGGTACCTGATTGACCAGTTCCTGCAGGACGTGAGCAACGAGCGCACCGACGAGTGGGGCGGCAGCATCGAGAACCGGTCGCGCTTTGCCATCAAGGTCGCCGAGGCCGTCGTGGCGGCCGTGGGCGCGGACCGCGTCGGTATCCGCCTCAGCCCGTACGGCACCTTCCAGGACATGCGCATGGCCGACCCCGTGCCGCAGTTCACGGACGTGCTGACTAAGCTGGACAAGCTGAATCTGGCGTACGTGCACGTGGTCTCGGGCCGCATTGCGGGCGACGCGACGCACGACGACAACAACAAGGACTCGCTCGACTTTGTGTTTGCGGCGTGGCCGACGCGCCCCATCCTGGTGGCCGGCGGCCTGACGAGCGCGCGCGCCGCGCAGCTCGTCGACGAGGAGCGCCCCGACCGCGACGTCGTCGCCGTCTTTGGCCGCCACTTTATCTCGACGCCCGACCTCGTGTTCCGCGTGCGCCACGGCCTGCCGTTCAACCCGTACGACCGCACGACCTTTTACAACTGGAAGTCGATTGAGGGGTACACGGGGCAGCCGTTTAGCGAGGAGTTTTTGGCGCAGCGGCCCGAGTTTAAGTAGTCGTTAAACTTGAATAGAGAGTATCATTGACACGCCGTCACGTGATTGGTCGTTATAGGCGGTCCAGGCACTGTAGGATAAGGCGCCCAATCTGCCAGCGGGCACGGCGCTGAAAAACGCGACGGGCCCACTGTAGGGCACCATCACGGTCGCCATCGGCGACACCGACGACACGCATGGCGCCGGCAAACGCGTCGCCGTCGCCGCTGGTGAGCAGCTGCCAGGCGATGAGAAAGGCCTTGTAGGCGTAGAGCGTCGTCCACGGGGCCTCGGCGGCGGGCGCGTGGTCGGCATCGAGAAAGAGGAGGAACCACTCGACATGGGGCCGGACGGCGTCGGCGGTGGCCGTGTCGTAGACAAAGGCGGCCGGCGCGGTCTCGGCATCGAGCACGTCGCGGAGCCGGCGGCCGACGACGCCGCGGGTGTGTGCGGGCGACCACAGCTGCAGCTCGACCATGGCGATTTCCCAGGCGGCCTCGCACATGAGCGCGGCCGGCGACGCAGCGTCGTCGGCGTTGGCGGCGGCGGCCTGTGGGCTCGGGTGGATGTGCGGCCCAAGCGCGAGCAGCGACGCCTTGAGCGGCTGGACGCGCTCGAGGCTGAGCATGCCGGTCATGGTCGACCAGCCCGAGATTTCGCGCGCGCTCGAAATGAGAAACTGCACAATGTTGACGGCGCCGTACGCGTCAAACGGCGGCACCGACGCGACGGCGTGTGGCGGCGTCAGAAAGAGACGGACGGCCTCGGTGTACGCCAGCGGCGCGCCCGAACCTCGTGCCACGAGCTGCCGGTGCGCCCACGCGCCCGCCGACGCCGCGGCCCACAAGTCACGTGCACACGGCAGTCGGTGCTTGATCTCGAGGTGCGACACCGACCGTGGGACCGACAGCGCCTGGTACCACAGCGCGTCCACCTGGTGCACCGCCAGCATCGTGCGTGCGTGCGCCTCGTGCCGCATCGTGCGTCGCCATAGCGCGTCCAGGTCGTCGGGCGCGTGTGTCGGTGCCGGTGCCGGCTGCCACAGACCGCCCGTGCGTGCGAGTGATACCATGCGTGCGTGCAGCGCAAGTGCGTCGACCGAGGCGTCCCCGTCGTCGGCGTCCAGGCACTGGTACAGCATCGCGTGGATCTGCAGCAGCAGCAGTGCCTGCACCGTCGCCAGCGTCGCACTCAGCCTTTCGTCGTCGTCGTCACGTGACGGTGAGGATGGTGATGATGACGACGACGAAACGAGTTCCAGACTCGTATGGAAACACTGCTGCGACAGATGCAGGCCCGATGCGTCGTCGCTGTGCTCTGCGTCGGGGTCCGGCCCGTACTGAAACGCCAGCGCCAGCATCGCCAGGAGGAGCGGCCGCGGTGCACGTCGTGCGTCAAACGTCGCCTCGTGCACCATGGGCACGAAAAAGGATACGTGGTGGAAAAAGAGCCGGCAGCCCTCGTCGACCTGCCGTGCCGTCGGCTGCCACGCACCCACGCCCGAGCCCGAGCCCGACGACCCAGGGCTCGCCGCCGCCGGTGGGTCAAAGAGAAAGCCCATGTGAAAGGACAGCGTCGGCGAGGGGGCCGTGGCGTGCACTGGCTGTCCTTGATGCGGTCCTTGATGCGGTCCTTGGTGCGGTCCAAACACGTCCGGCGACGTCCCAAACGAAAATGCACCGCGGTCGTTGTACGGTACCGTCGTGTCTGCTGTCTCTGTCTCTGTCTCTGCCTGGGACGTCATTGCACGTCGTGTCCGCCGCGACGACTCGCCCGTCTGGGCCTGGTCGGCGTGTTTGCGCCGGACGTGACGACTGCGGAGGTCCGGCCGCGAAAATGTCGCCGGGCACAGTGCACACGGAAGTCCGCCCGACTTGCCCGCGCGTGCATGCAGCGCCGCGTGCCGCTTGAGGTTCTCGTGCCGCGTGAACCGGTTGCCGCATACCGTGCACTGGTACGGCTGGAACGGGCCCGTCGCGGTGGGCAAAGTCGAGGCCGTCGCCGATGCCGGGTCGGCCAGCGCCAGGAGCGCCACAGATGCTGCTGCCGTCGAGGCCGTCATGTCTTTTGTCTTTTTCGAGAGAGCGTGACAGAGAGGACAGAGAGGCGGCCAGCAAACTGCGTCCATAGCGCGTAGTCGAGATAGCCGGCGTAGATAACGCCGGCTGGTGTCCGTTGAAGGTGTAGTGAGTATAGCCTTTTTAGTGCGAGTATCACTACATGCACCGCTGCTTATCGCACACGACCAAGTGGAATACAACCAAGTGGAAAAAGGCCGAGCGTTGGATCATGACATTTTGCATGATAGCCTTCCCCGGATTCTGCTGTACGATATTGCAGACGTATGTCTAGTCACAAACAAGTCTTGCGGACTGTGGGCAGGAGGATATACCGGATCGCCCTTGACGCGCGACAGAGAGCATAGCTTCTTTCAGTCTTTAGCGTATGGTGGCCGTCGATGGATACAGGCGCGTCCACGGTAGGAACTAAGAAAAGTGCCTGTCGAAGCATAGAATCAACCAGGTTTTATCTTTGTTACAACTACATGCTCGTACTCTTCTGCTCGGCCTGTAAAATCACGTGACCTTAGAGATATGTTGTCTTGCAGCTGCTCATGGAGAACTCGACAAGTATGTACCAAACGACAAAGCGCCGAAAAGAGCAAAACATTGTGATAGTATCATCCTTACTAATCAGTCTGAGCGGTACTCTGTACATACTCCTTACATTGCAACGATCGGGTTGACCGTCGGGTCGACATCGGCTGTTCAACCCCAGCGAACGGCAAATGGTCGGGACACGGTGGATAGTAGTCGTGCTTGTATAGTACCTGATGACGCGCCGTTGAACCGACGCCCCGAAGCGATAGCCGACTGAGCCAGCGGCTCATATCTTACCCTGTTCGGCACGACGCCGCGTGACCTGCCGGCTTGTATAGCCGTCCGATGCTGGAAGGGGTGCGAGTTTGTTCTTTTGCCACAGACCGCTTACGATATAAATATACGGAGTTATTGACACGCCCATGCAAAAATATTCATATGAAGCACGGCAGTTTTTATCAATTCCTAGTTATGCCTGGGCGATGCACTCAATCTCAATGACGGTGCCGTTGCCGGGGGGCGTGGCCTGTAAGCACGAGCGCGGGGGCATGGGGGTGGGCAGAAAGTCAATGTAGACCTCGTTCATGGCGGCAAAGTCGTTCATGTCGGTCAGGTAGACATTGTACTTGACGACCTTGTCGAGCGACGAGCCAGCGAGCTCGAGGACCTCCTTGAGGTTCTGGAGGACGGTGCGCTGGGGATTAGCACGCGGTACAACTAGAGGCACAGGGCACGTACCGTGGCCTGCTTAATCTCGCCGGTGGCGGTCTGGCCGGCACAAAAGACGAGGCCGGGAATGCGGATGGCCGGGTTGTTGTGCGGCTTGGAGGGGAACTTGGCGCTGTTGATGATCTGGCGGTCCGACATGTTGGCAGTGTGGCGTGGCGACTGGGACGACAGGGGACGACGGGCAGGGTGGACGGACGTTTGATTGTGGTGATTGTGGTGATTGTGGTGATTGTGGTGATTGTGGCGAGGTGTGTGCGAGACGCGCGACGAGGTGTTGTCTTATAGTCCGAATCTGGTTAGTGGCCGACTTACATGTGGGAGGAGCTCCTCTGGACCCACCCAGCCGGAGGAGCTGCCACCAGCAGTCTTGGAATTATATTTACATTTACATTTATATTTATATTTATATTACATCTGACTAGCGCGTGCGTGCTTGGCTTTACAAATGGAATTACAGGCACGTCTCTCTCTGGATGGTCGTCGCTGCGCCGAGTAGATGGTCGTCGCTGCGCCGAGGAGGAGCCCAGTGTCTCGGTTCGGCCATGGAGCTCTGAGCTCTAGGGTGCGTGTAGCCGGGCACAGTTAGCCGGAGCTCTGGCAAGGAGCTCACACCGGGGTGAGGGCCGGCGATAAGCGCGACATGCACTAGGATGGGGACGAGGGTGTGGATGTGCGGATAGGCAGGGACGGTGCAGGCGGAGGACGGGCGGAGGGAATGAGGAGGAGGCGTCGATGCCGTGCTGGTGTTGCTTGGTTCTCTGGTTGCTCGTAAAGTGATCAGTCGATTGATTTAAACCACGTCGCGGACCAGACATTCTAGGACTCAAAATAAAACATCAACACAAGACAGAAACAAGACAGAAGACATCAAGACAGAAGACATCAACATCAAATCAACATCAACACAACGAAATGCCTGCTGCTCCGTTCAACCCGCCTTCGCCGGACCTGCCTGGCAAGCCGGCGGTGGAGACGTGGGTGCCGCCGCCGGTGACCAAGGAGACGCACAACTTTGCCGAGCTGCAGTCGATTGATCTGTCGCAGATGGACGCCGAGGACCCGGCGGTGGTGGACGCGCTGGTGGCGCAGGTGAAGCACGCGATCCGCGAGGACGGGTTCCTGTTTCTGGAGAACTACGGGGTGTCGCTGGAGCAGCTGCACCGGCAGTTTTCGCTGGCGCAGTACCTGTACCGCACCATGTCGGAGGAGGACAAGCAGCGGCTGCTCTTCCACCCCGAGGACGGGTCATGGTCGGGCTACAAGCACCCGTTTGGCTTCAAGCGCACGCCGGGCGTCGCGGATGGGATCGAGCAGTTCAACTGGTACCGGGCGGACTGGGAGGACGTGGCGCAGCGGGTGCCGACGTGCCTGCACCCGTTCATGGACGAGATTGAGGCCTTTTGCCGGTACCTGACGGAGAGCGTGAACCGGCGGCTGCTGGCTCTGTTTTCGCGTGTGCTCGAGCTGCCCGACGACTACCTGTGGGAGCACGTGCAGTCGCACGGCGGCCCGACGGGCGAGGGCTACTTCCGGCACGCGCTCTTCCGGCCGGTCGGGCGCGAGACGCAGGCGGCGAGCAAGGGCCTGCGCATGCACGGGCACACCGACTTTGGGCTGACGACGCTGCTCTTTAGTGTGCCGGTGTCGTGCCTGCAGATCTGGGGCCGCGACGAGGCGTGGCACTATGTGCCGTACAAGCCGGGCGCGCTCGTCGTCAACATTGGCGACACGCTCGAGATTGTCAGCGGCGGGCACTTTCGCGCGACGCGCCACCGCGTGTACCGCCCGCCCGCCGACCAGCTCGACCAGGAGCGCCTGTCGCTCGTGCTCTTCAACAGCTCGCAGGGCGACCTGCCGATGCAGCCCGCGCTCGCGTCGCCCCTCATCCAGCGCGACGGCTGCGTCGCCGAGCAGGGCATCTACAAGGAGTGGAAGGCGCGCACGACCGTCGGTGCGCCGCCGACGAACCGCCAGTGGCGCGAGATCCAGATCGCCACGTGCACCGATCCCACCGACCAGGAGAGCAACCGCGTCGGCGTGCACCAGACGATTGTCGACGGCAAGCTGATGCACCAGCGCGAGTACATGGGCATGAAGGTTCTGCTGCCCGTGTAGTGTACCAGAGACTAGTTTACCTGAGACCTTTATAATTTAGTTGCCCTGAGCCGTGTCCTGTGATGCTTGATGCCCTGTAAGCCCTGTAATCTTGCTGATGCTCTGTAATGCCCTGTAAAATAAGAGCCGTGATGCCCTGATGCCCTGATGCCCTGATGCCCTGATGCCCTGATGCCCTGATGCCCTGATGCCCTGATGCCCTGTAATGCCCTGTGAAATAAGAGCCCTGGGCCCTGTAAGCTCTGGTTGCCCTGGTGCTCTGTGAGCCCTGTTAGAGCCTAAGAGCCCTGTAACCCTGTGCCCTGATACTGTTGATGCCCTAGCCTATTGAATGCTGTTAACACGTGATCGTGTACATGTCACAAGTCTTAATCACTTGATATCACGTCTGCAAGTCAACAACGCAAGTCTATACGCAAGTATATTAACCACTAGGACCGCGCCTTGTCAAACTCGGCCGTGTACCAGTTCTGGAGGGCCTTGGTGTCGCCGGTGATGGCGACGGTGTCGTAGCGCGCGCGCGCCTCCTTGGCGAGGGTGCCGTCGTTGACCATGCGCGCCACCCACTTGCCGTGCCGGCGGCCGGCGGCGATAATCTTGTCGACGGCGGCGATAAACACCGGCTCGTCGCCGCGTGCGGGCGTGTACCCGAGCAGCGACTGGGCCAGGTCGTTGGGCCCGATGAAGACGCAGTCGACGCCGGGGACCTGGCAGATGGCGTCGACATTGTCGACGCCGGCGGCCGTCTCGATCTGGATCATGGTGAGGATGGTCTCGTTGGCCGACCGCATGTACTCGGGCGTCGTGAGGCCGTGCGCAATCGCGGGGAACGCCGAGCCCTGGCCGCGGCCGCCGACGAGCGGGAACTTGCTCGAGTAAACGACCTGGCGCGCCTCGTCGGCCGTGTTGACCTGCGGCACGACGATGCCGTGGCACCCCGTGTCGAGCGCGCGCTTGAGAATGTCGTGCGACGTGCCGCGCACGCGGATCAGCGGTGACACGCCGAGACCGGCAATGGCCGCGACGGCGTTGTGCACGGCGTCGTCGCCAAAGTGGCCGTGCTCCGCGTCGATGATGATGCCGTCGACGCCCGTCAGCGCCACAATCTGTGCCTGGCGCACCGACGGAATGGCCATGAACGTCATCAGCGGGAACGACCCGGCCTTGAGGCCGTTGAGCACCGTCAGGCGCGGGTTGTGGATCGTCGTCGTGTGTGCGTCGGCCATTTTTCGTATTCTTTTGTATGTAAAAATAATTGGAAAATTAATGGTAAACCGATGCGGTGATTGCCTCGCGGCGAGTCATCTACGGTATATAAGACTACACACATGACGACCAGACGCCGACGGGCCGTTCGTTTGCCGACGCATCCCGGCGCGTCTCGTTGACCGACCATGCCGGAGCACCTCTGCCCCTCTGCACTTCTGTCACAGCTCCTCTGTCACAGCTCCTCTGTCACAGCTCCTCTCCACGACCTGGCCGTCCTCCCACGAGTCAACGATAGTCAACGATAGCACGCATACAGACGCCTCCCGTCGACGGTGCAGCTCCACCGGGAGGAGCTCCGCGCGGCCTGCTCGAACGCTATCGCTCCACATGCCAAGCGCGGCTCATAGTCCGTACCGACTGAAGATACGGCTATCTGCGAGTGGGCCGCTCGTTGTTAGCCTGCTGGGCGCATCATGACCTGCGACGTCGCCAGGCTACGCACGCGGACGGTATGTGCCCGTCTCGCTTCCACCAATGCGCGACGCGTGATTGGCCGGGTTGATACACCCCCTCAGACTCGTTGCGTGTGGTCGTGTGGTCTGGTATCGAGTGTGCCGGCTGTTGGGTATAGTTGATTGCCGACGAGGACGCAGGGACGCTCCCGAGTTCAAAAGGGCAGCATCCCCTCTGGTTTCCATCCTCTCGATCATCTAGACCATCTCGACCATCTCGACCATCAATCTCGACCTCACATCTCGCGCACATTGACCACCATGGCCACGGAAAAGGACACCAAGGACGAGACGCGTGCCGACGACGCCACGTCGGTGGCCGAGGGCGTCGCGGCCGGCGTGCCTCGTGCGATGCCGGCGTCGCTGGCGGCGCTGGACGCGGACGAGCAGCAGCGTGTCAATGCCAAGCTGGTGCGCAAGCTGGACCTGCTGATCCTGCCCATCATTGGCGTGCTCTACATCCTCAACTACATTGATCGCCAGAACCTGGCGTCGGCCAAGCTGCAGGGCATCACGGAGGACCTCAACATGACGACGCAGCAGTTTGCCACGGCCGTCTCCATCCTGTTTGTCGGCTACCTGCCCTTCCAGATCCCGAGCAACCTGATCATCACCAAGATTGCACGCCCCGGCCTCTACATCTGCGGCGCCGTCACCGTCTGGGGCACCATCAGCGCCGCCACGGCCGCCGTCCAGACGTACGGCCAGCTGCTCGCCGTGCGTGCCATCCTCGGTGCCGCCGAGGCCGTCTTCTTCCCCGGCGCCATCTACTACCTGTCGGCCTGGTACACCAAGACCGAGCTCGGCAAGCGCTTCGCCGCCCTCTACATTGCACAGCAGGTCGGCAACGCCTTTGGCGGCCTGCTCGCCGCCGGCATCCTGCAAATGGACGGCCTCCAGGGTATCGCCGGCTGGCGCTGGCTCTTTATCGTCGAGGGCGCCCTCACCGTCTTTGTCGGCGTCATCTGCGCCTTCCTCATGCCCGAGTACCCCCACAACTGCCGCATGCTGACGCCCGTCGAGCGCGACCTGGCCGTCTGGCGCATCGAGAGCGAGGCCGGCGCCGCCGAGGGCTCCGAGAACGGGTCGACCATGGACGGCTTCCGCAAGGCCCTTGCCGACCCCAAACTCCTCCTGCTCATCCTCTGCAACATGCTCTCCCAGGCCCAGGGCTCCATTGCCAACTACTTTCCCACCCTCGTCCGCTCGCTCGGCTTCAACGCCACCATCTCGCTGCTGCTCACCGCCCCGCCCTATGTGCTCGCCGGTGCCGTCTACTGGTGCCTCATGGCCTACTCCGACCGGCGCAACACCGTCTACGTGCCCATCCTCGTGCTCATCGCCATCGCCTGCAGCATGTACATCATCCCCATGGCCACCACCAACGTCGGCGCCCGCTACTTTAGCATGATGGTCCTGCCCTTTGCCAGCGTCGGGCCCCAGCTCCTCCTCTACAAGACCATCAACCTCCACCTCGCACGGCCCGTCTCCAAACGCGCTGCCGCCTCCGCCCTCGTCAACGCCATTGGCGGCACCAGCAACATCTGGGCCTCCTACCTCTACTACGAGGCGCCCCAGTTCTTCGCCGCCTTTGGCACCCTCATGGCCTGCGGGTTTCTCTTCATGGGCACCATCACCATCTACCGCTGGCTCATCCTCCGCCACAACGCCTACATGGACTCGGGCAACCCCACCCTCGTGGCCAAGGCCATGAAGGGCGGCGTCACCGAGGAGATGCTCGACCTGGGCTGGCGCTACGAGATGTACTAGCGGGGCGTATTGTAGATAGCTCGTCAATTGTTTATTTCTGTATTCTGTATTTTCTATATTTTCTGCAACACATTGAACATAAAGACACCGTTCCTCCTTGTCGTATTGTACGAATGTCGGCGGTGAACAGCGGCAAAACTCCTACAGCTTGCGGACACGTCGACACCGCCGGCACCGTATTTGTGGGTCAACCCCTGTGCGCTAGCGGTGCCAATCGCACACGGCAACACCCCCTGCGCCTCTGACCTCACTGTGTCCTTTCTCTTCCACCACACATCACCAACTCATCGCTTCTGCCGTGCACCCTCGGTCCCTTGGAATCCAGACGTGCTCACAGGTCCGCCTGATACTTTTGCATCTCTGTAAGTTTTACCTTCTACATTGACTGGTTCTCAGCGCACCAGCTTTCCAGCATTCCAGTGTCCAGCGCATCAGCCATTAGCCCACGTCCAGCTCGCCAGCTCGCCAGGTATCCCCAACACCGCATCCCCTGCGCCCAGGACATGCGTCGGCACGCATGCCCGCCGGCCAGGGACAGCTTGCTTCGAGGCGCGGCCGGCGCGGCGTGTCTCGAACATGTCGTGACGCTTGTGTCCTTGTGTCACCACTCGGCTCCCAGCATCATGGCGGGCTTTGCGATCGGCTAGTCCCATGGCAGCGCAACCGTCCTTTTGCACCACCCAAAAGAACTCGTACGAGGCCGGAATGGGACTCGCGCGATACCTGACCGTCTATAAAGCCCTTGTGCTTTCTTCTTGCTTCTCCCATTTCGCTCTTGCTAACTTCTCAGACACAATCATCGTCGCATCTTGGCTGTCCGGCTCAAACGACCCGGCCCACCCTACCCCTGGTAATCGACTCTGCTCCCGGTTCACGAAACAATGGCCTCTGGTACTTCGAACGAGCTTTCTGCGGCTCAGCGCCTCATGGAGCAGCACGGCAACCACCACGTGGTCGTCGAGACTGTCCCCGACGAGGAGGACCTCAAGCACGACGCCGCCATGGCCGCCCAGGCCAGCGACGCTGCCGGTCCCGTCATCGCCGACGCCCCGGCGGCTTCCTGGGTCCCCGCCCAGGGGGCCGATGAGAACCGGCCGCCCGTGGCCCAGAAGATTGACACCCAGTCGGACGAGAGCTTCCCCCAGCTCGGCGGACTCAAGAAGGCGTCCGTCAACGTCCCCACCTGGGGCGCCAAGGCCGGCGGCACTGCTGCCGCCAACGGCTCGGCCCCCTCTGCTCCGGCCCCGGCTCCCGTCGCCCGTCCGCCCCCGTCCATCAACATCCCCGGCCGCGAAACGTCCAGCATCACCCTGGACGACAACGAACTCCTCCCGCGTGCTCAGCTCAAGCGCCCCATCCCCGACATTATCAAGGACATTAACCGCAAGTCGCGTGCCAACATCAGCATGGTCCAGGCCCCCGGTGGCCGCAAGGTGTTCCGTGCTGCCGGCTCGGCCGATGCGGCCCAGCAAGCTCTCAAGGAGCTGCTGCAGCAAATCGGCGCCAAGGTGAGCGGAGTGCTTCCTTTTCTCCTGTCTTATCACCGCTAACGTGCAGGTCACCTTGAACGTCCCCATTCCCCAGTCTGTCAGACCCCACATTATCGGCAAGCAGGGCGCGACCATCAAGTCGCTGCAGGAGAAGACGGGTGCCCGCATCCAGCTCCCCAAGGTCGACGAGGTCGCCGACCTGGACGAGGATGCGCTGATCAACGTCTTGGTCGAGGGCAACGCCCAGTCCACGCGTGCCGCCAGCGAGGCCATCCTCAAGATTGTCGGCGAGCGCTCGGCCGGCGTCAACACCCGCGTCCGGTCCGTCCCCGCCGAGTTCTTCCCCTTTATTGCTGACCCCCGACGCGGCCTCGTCCCCAGCCTGGAGAGCAGCGGTGTCCAGGTCCACGTGCCGAGCCTGCCCCCCCGATCGGCGCAGCCGCCCGTCATCACCGACGGCCTTCCCGTCTACACGCCCAGCGCCGAGGACCACATTTCCCTGACGGGCGACCGCGAGGCCGTCCAGGCTGCGCGCACCGAGATTGAGCGGCTCGCGGCCCAGCTCAAGGAGCAGCTGACGCTGCACGAGGCCGAGATCCCGCCTGGTCGCCAGCAGTTTATCATTGGCGGCGACCACGGTATCCCCATGGACCAGTTCTACGAGGACACCGGCTGCGTTGTCATCCTGCCGCAGGACAGCCAGGACCACACCGTCGCCATCCTAGGCACCCCCGAGCAGATTGGCGCTGGCTACGACCGCGTCATTGACCTGGCCATGGGCATGCAGTGCTCCAACTACGACATTTCGCGCTTCCACCGTCCGGCCACGGCGAGCGCGGCCGCCCACGCGCGCAATGTCACGCGCTACCTGCGCCAGCGCAACGAGATCCAGCGCCTGGAGAAGGAGTACCAGAGCCTGATCAACACGCCCTTCAACCAGGACGGCGCCCTGCCCTGGGAGCTGTACTCGCGCGACGGCAAGAGCGCCTTCCGCGCCCAGAGCGAGATCAAGAACATTATCACGAGCCACCCGCCGAGCCGCATGGCCAACGTCCCCGTCGATCCCTTTTACCACCAGTACCTGCGCAGCGAGGTCAAGCCGCGCGTGCAGCAGGACTTTGGCGTCCACCTGGTCGTCCCCGACGCGTCCGACGCCGGCGCCCCGCTGCTGCTCGTCTACGAGGGCGCGTCGGACGATGCCGACGCCTACACCATCCCCCAGACGGTGCCTTCCGCCCAGGAGATTGCTGCCTTTAAGGCTGGCGTCGCCGCGGCCGAGGCACACCTCCGGGCCGTCCTGGCTGCCCAGGAGACGCTCAAGGCGGCCAGCATCGAGGTCCCCCTCAAGTTCCACGACCGCCTGCGCAAGTTTATCAAGGAGGAGCAGACCAACCGGCCGGCCGACCAGCCCCGTGCGCGCGTGTCCAGCCAGGGCGCCACCGTGACGATCCGGGGCCCCGCGTCGCACGTCGATTCGCTGCTGGCCAAGATTGGCGCCTTCCTCGAGCAGGAGCAGGAGGACGAGAAGGAGCGTGGCCACATTACGACCTTTGACTTTCCGCAGGCGTATGCCAACCACTTGATTGGCAAGGGCGGCAGCAAGATTCGCGAGCTGCGCGACAAGTTTGACGTTGAGATCCAGGTCGAGAATGGCAAGGTCGAGCTCAAGGGCCCCAAGGCCAAGGCCGAGAAGGCCAAGGCGCACATCAACTCGGTGGCCCGGCACCTGGCAAACGAGGCGACGCACCACTTGAAGATTGACACCAAGTTCCACGGCGAGCTGATTGGCGCGCACGGCAGCACGTCGAACCGTCTGCAGCAGCGCTACGACGTCCGCATCATCTTCCCACGCCTGGCCAAGGCCGTGCCGGACGACGACTCGGCCACGGACGGTGCGAGCGACGCGGGCAAGACGCGCCGCCCGCAGGCGGCCGACGAGGTCATTATTCGCGGCCAGAAGAAGGGCGCCGATGGCGCACGTGACGAGCTCCTGTCTCTCTACCAGTACCTCAAGGAGAACTCCTTCAAGGCGACGCTGGAGGTGCAGCAGAAGCACATTCCCCTGCTCATGGGCCAGGGCGGTTCTGCCATGGAGGCGATCCGCCAGGCGACCAATGCCACGATTGACGTGCCCAAGAACAGCGGCGATGCCGAGTCCATGGTCGAGATCCAGATCAAGGGCACCAAGGAGAATGTGGCGGCGGCCAAGAAGCTGCTCGAGGCGAAGACGGCGGTCTTGAACGACACGACGGTGCAGACGCTCGACATTCCCAAGAAGCACCACCGCGCGCTGATTGGCACGGGCGGCAGCAGTCTGCGCGAGATGATTTTGAAGGCGGGCGGCCCCGACGACCAGCGGGCCGTGCAGTTCCCCAAGGTGGGCAGCGACTCGACGACGGTCAAGGTGGAGGGCGCCGCGGCGTTTGTCGACAAAATGGTCGCGCTGCTCAGCGAGGCGGTGGCGGAGCGCGAGAGCCAGGTCGTCGAGGTCCTGGACGTGCCGCAGGACAAGCACAAGCTCTTGATTGGCAAGGACGGCGCGGTGCGGCAGGCGATCCAGACCGACTACAATGTTGTGCTGCAGATTCCGCGCCGCGACAGTGCGAGCACGGAGGTCACGATTACGGGCCAGCCGGCCGACGTGGCCAAGGCGGTGGAGCACGTGCAGTCGCTCATCAAGGAGCCCCACTCGGTGACGGTGCCGGTGCCGTGCCGTCTGCATCACGTGATTTCGAACCGCGGGCAAATCTTCCGCGACCTGCGCCGGGACCATCACGTGACTGTGGACCATGCGGGCCACAAGATCCCCAAGCAGCCGGAGGTGTCGGCGGCGCCGGTGACGGGCTCGCTGCCGCTGATTACCGACGACGACGAGCTGGCCGAGGACGCGCACGCGTGGCAGGTTGTCGAGACGTCGGCGACGGAGCCGGGCGACATTCCGTGGGTTCTGCGCGGCACGCCGGAGAATGTGGAGCGGGCGCAAAAGGTGCTGGAGCGGGCGCTGGCGCAGTCGGGCACGGGCGGCGGCGTGACTGGGTACCTGGTTCTGCCGGACACGCAGCTGTTCCGGCACGTGGTGGGCCAGGGCGGCAAGAAGATTGACTCGATCCGCAAGCAGAGCGGGTGCCGGATCCACGTGCCACAGAACAAGTCGGGCCAGGCGATTGAGGTCAGCGGCAGCAAGGAGGGCGTCGAGAAGGCGCGCGAGCTCATTCTCGCGGCCGTCAAGGAGGGCTCGTCGAAGCGCGCGCAGTAGAGCCTGCCGGTGCGCGGTGCCCTCGCCAACGACTGGTAGCCCGTTTTCCTTTTAGTTTACGTTGCACGTTGCACGTTGCTCACGACTTTTGGTTATACCGACGGACGAGCAGGCTCGCCGCAGTCCGCAGTCTGGAGGCTCCTGGTTCATTTCTCATAGCGAGCGTCTACATTTGTTTTTGTTGGTTTTTTGCGGTTCACGCCAGATACACAGTGCCATGGGGCACGGTTGCATAGCTAGATGGACTGCGGTCCGGAATACACGTTCAGCTTTATTGTAATTTATCCGTGTGGGCTCGGTCTATGTATTGGCCAGTGTAATCGTTGCCTCATTCAGAGGCTGGGCGGTGAGCCGAGAGAGGCAGTGGATGCAGAGCGGCACGACCTCGCGCTGGGGTTCCTAGCGCACGAGGTGCGACAGCTCGCTGCTCTTGGCGAGGTCCTCGGTGAGGTAGAGCAGTGCCTGCTCGACGAGGCGGTACTGGTCCTCGAGCGAAGGAGCAGGGACGGGCGTGGTGGACGTGGTGGACGCGGTGGTGCCAGAAGGCCCGGCGATACCGAGGCCGCTAAAGAGGCTGCCGAGCGGGTCGGCCAGCATGCTTGTCGTCAGGCTGCTGCCGTCCTCGACGAGCGCGTCGGGCGGACCGGAGACGGGTCGCGTCAGGCGTTCGCGGCAGTGCTCGAGGTACTTTTGGCTCTTGAGAAAAATGGCGAGCGTGTCGTCGGGCAGCGGCGGCATCTCGCCCTTTTCAATCGACTGCGCCATGCGCGCCGTGTGGTCCGACAGCGAGATGATTTCGCCCAGCAGCGCCTCGCAGCGTGCACGCCGTGCCGTCAGTGCGTCGGCCGTCTTGGCCGACATGGGCTGCTGCGCCTGCTGTTGCGCCTGCTGCTGTGCCTGCAGCTGGACCTGCTGCGCAAAGGTCTGGCTGAGCGGGTGTCCTGCGCCGAAGACGCCCATTGGGTAGCTGCCGGGAATCGTTTGGACGAGCGTCGGAAAGTTGAGTACGCCGCCGGGCGGTGGCGGTGGCGGCGGACCAAAGACGCGCGGAGCCGGAGTCGGAGCTGTGGTCGGAGTCGGAGTCGAGGTCGGAGCCGAGGCCGGAGCCGAGGCCGGAGTCGGAGTCGGTGTCGGAGTCGATGCAGCCGGAGTCGGAGTCGATGCAGCCTGGGCCGGCTGAGTTGATGCAGCCTGGGCCGGCTGGGCCGGCTGGGCAGACAAAGAGGCACGCGCATGACCAGACTGACAACAGACACACTGTCGAGACGCCTGTACTTGCAGAGCCAGCTGGGCGATCTGGGTGGCTTGGGCCGGGGTCGGAAAGGCAGCAGTCTGAGCGGCTTGAGCAGTCTGGGCTGGCGAGGTCTCGGCCTGGGCGGTCGAGGCGGCCTGGGCGGTCGAGGCGGCCCGGTTGGTCGAGGCGGCCTGGTTGGTCGAGGTCTCGGCCCGGTCAGCCACGCCGAGCACGTGCTGCAGTTTCTGGCGCTGCTGCTGGCGCTGCTGGCGTTTCTGGCGCTGCTTACGCTGGCGCGCAGTACCCAGAGGCGGATTGGCAGTGCTCGTGTTGGTCGCCAGCGAGTCATAGACTGAAGAGGAGCGTGCATCGGTGACGACGGATGCTGTCAGGGTCGTGGTACCGGCCTCGGCCGTGGTCCGCCCGTCGGCCGGGCCGTCTGGGCGGTCTGAGCGTACCTGCACATTAATCTCGCCTCCGATGCCGTCGACACGGAGACGCGTGACCGTGCTCGGGTCGGTAGGGTCTTGTGCGTGGCCCGGCCCCCCGTTCTTGCGCAGTGCCTGCTGCTCCGGGGTCGCTGTGGGCGTCGACTTGACCAGCTCGCGCACAAAGGCATTGGCCTCGTCGCAGCCGTCCATGAGGTACTTGAGACAGAGCTGCACGCGCTCGCGCGCAAACTTGTGGTGGTCGTCGTACACGCACGCGTTGAGCAGCGGCACCATGCCCTTTTCCTCCATCACCTGCTTCTGCACCGTCTTGTTGCCCGGACCCGACTGCCCCGGTGGCGGCTGCAGCAGGGCCGCCAGGACCTCTAGCACCTTGGTCTTGATCCCCTTCCAAGGGAAACGCCAGGCCGGCTCCTGCGGCTCCGTCGTCGACTTGTCCTTGTCCTCTCCTTCTGTGCCTTCTGTGCCTGCTTTGTCTTCTGTGCCTGCTTTGTCTGCAGGCCGCGCCTCCACCAGCGGCTTCTTGGCCACCGCCTCGTCGAGGCCCTTGAGCAGCGCAAGCAGTTCGCGTGCACAGCCCCACTCCACCAGACTCAGGCGCAAAACGTCAATGTCGAGGATGGCCACGATAAAGTCGAGCAACTGGCGCAGGCCTTCGTGGGTCCGCTCAAAGTCCCAGCTTTCGAGGGGAAAGTGCACCGCCTCCGACGGCCGCCGCCGGATTTCGGTCTGGTGCGACATGTACGCCAGGCACTCGGGGACGACACGCACGCGTATCATCTTGAAGAGAAAGTGCACCGGCTTCAGGTCGTGGTCGTCGACCTTGGCCGGCGTCGACGGTGTCGGTATGCCGTGGTTGGCCCGGGCCTTGGCATACGTCTCGTCGTTCAGGTACCGCATCCGCAAATTGTACGCCAGCAGACGCAGGATCGTGCCCTGCGCCGGCGACAAAATGTCCTTGACCGTGTGCATCTCCGTGTACAGGTACGGCAGCAGGTGCAGTCGCTGGATCGACGTCAAAATGTCCGCCAGGAGCTGCCACACCAGCGTCGTCTCGCCTTGGTCCCACACCGCCGTAAACACCAGCAGCTCCCGCATCAGGCTGCGTCCGTTGGGCGTCGCCATCAGCAGCTTGCACCGCACGTCCTGCAGCTTCTCGCCCGCCTCCGACTTGGGTGCGTCGTCGGCCGCGCCAAACACGCACGCCTTGATCATCATGGGCAGCGCATCAATCTGCTTGGGGTCCAGGATGTTGGGGATGTCGGTCAACAGGCCCAGCGGCAGGAGGTCGTACGGGTCTTCGTCGTCAATGCCGACGACCCCGTCGGCCCTCTTGCCGTCGGCCCGGTTGGCCTCGTCCTCCTCGACAATCTCGCCCTCCTCAAGCTCGTCCTCGACAATCTCGCCCTCCTCAAGCTCGTCCTCGACGATTTCGCCCTCCTCAATCTCGTCGTCGCCGCCCTCGTCGCCGCCCTCCTCGTCCTCGTTGACCTCCACAACCGGCCGGCAGTCGTCGTGATCATCGTCATACTCGGCGTCGGCTTCGTCGTACAGGTCGCCGTACTTTTTCCGCAAACTCTCGCGCACATCCAGCGCCAGCTCCTCCTCGTCCTTTGACGTCGGGAGCGCAAAGTACCCGCCGGGCACGCTCATGCCATAGCCCAGGAGGCGGTGCTCGTTGCGCAGCCGCCACCCCGAGTCGAAGCGGAGATCGAGGACATCGGAAAACATGCGGTGGCGCTGCTTGCCGTACGCAAAGTCGGGCATCGGCATCTCCCAGTCTTTGTAGTTTGGGTCGCGCACTTGCAGGTACCACGACTCAATCTGCATCGACACGCGCCCAAGCTCCCGGTCCCGTCGGACCTTGTCGGGGTCCGGCTCCTCGGGCGACTCCTGCAGGTGCTTGGGGATCCAGAGCCGCGACAGCGGCGTCTCCATCGCCTGCACAAAGGCTGCCCTGCTCTCGTGCTTCTTGGCGTATGCAATGAGCCGCGCCTTGGCCTCGTCGCACATGTACAGGTTGCGCTCCAGCCAGTTCTCAAACTCCGTCTTGGCCACGGACTCGTGGAAGTCGGTGTAGTCGGTCGCTTTGACGTCGTGGAACTGGAGGTACGAGTCGTCCTCAAAGAGGGCGCCGTGGCAAAAGACCATTAGGTTGCGCTCGTGCTTGTGCGTCCAGTTGTGCAAGTACTGGACGCACGTCACCAGAAGCTTCTTGTACAGGTCGTACATCTCATTCAGCTTGGCGAGGCCGGCCGCGTCCGCCGGGTCGCTGTGGTAGCCCTTGCCGGCCACGTCCACGCTCAGCGCCGTGAGCTCGATCACGGCTGCTTCGAGGCCGACGGCGCTGCTCAGGTCCTGCGCCACCGCCGTGTTTTTGCCGCTCGCCAGCATGTTGCGCGCAACGTGCAGCAGCTTGGTGAGAATCTGCAAGTCTTCCTTGAGGCTCGCATAGTTCTTAATCATCATCCGCGTATTGTCCTTGGAGTGGAGCGAGTTGAGGGCCTGCCGCTGGCCGTCGTCCGCCTTGTCATCGTACTCGGTCGCGCTCATCGACCGCGTCGACAGCAGGTCAACGGCCTTGTGGAAGACGAGCGACAGGTACATCCAGATCTCGACGTTGACCGCCAGCGACTCGCGCACGTCCAGCCGCGACTGCGTCTTTTCAAAGGTGCGCGTGATGATGCCTTCGACACGCGCAAATGTCTGGGGGCCGGGGATCGTCTGGTCGCCATCAAAGTAGCCGTCGATGCAGATGAGGGCGGCAATCAGGCACACCTCCTCAATCGTTTGCTTGGACGACGGCGCGCGGATGCGGTCGACGGGCGGCACGGAGCCAGCTGCCGAGGCCATGGTGGTGTCGAGCGTCGAGCGTCGAGCGGTCGAGCGGTCGAGAGCACGTGTGCGGTAAAGTGGTGTCCGGTAAGTGAGATGCGGCGGATGGTCGTGATGGTGCGATGCTGTGCAGCAGTCTCTGGGTCAATGGAGGGGAAGTCGCCAACGGTTTGCACGAGATGGCAGGACGTTTGTAAGCTGCTTCCTAAAATTTTGGAGGCTGAGCGGGGCTTGGTTATCTCATCACGGCTCCACTCACGGAGCTGGACGACCCCCTCGACCTTGACTTCTCGACCTTTGGTTAGTATTTTTTGGTACGCTTCTCGACCTTTGGTTAGTATTGATAGATTTTGGTACGATTCAGCCTGTCCAAAGAGAAATACACGGCACGAATGGTGGCTGCATGGCTACCACTCACCAGTATACAGGTTACTGGGCCATTGAATGTTGCAAAACACCCAGAGTCATGACAATAGACTATAGTAACCTACAATTGGGCGTAGCTGTGGCGAATTGGCGAGACAGCGTACGGATGGGTTGGTCGGTAATATTGGTTACACTCGTACGGATGGGTTGGTGGTATTGGACTCATCAACACCAGCCACAGTGGCGGTGCCGTTGGTTCGTGGGTCTTGCGTATTTGGAAAGAACGTCGTCTAGGTTCATCGTTCCTTCTTCTCATGCTACTGTTTCATTTCGGCTCATTTCGGCATCGTATGTTCTATAAACGCCTGACTAAACGCCTGAACAACGGTCACTCGGTTCGCAGGACGCCAATATGGACGGCAAACCCGGCACCGGGACACAGTTCTGGGCTCAGAAGCTCGTCGGGGACACGCCAGACACGGAACGCGGCATGGAAGGCAGTCAGCCAAGCTGTGAGCACGTCGGGGTCGCGCAGCTGCTGGGCGACGAGGCAGATTGTGGGTGGCAGTGGGGCCTGGCCACCCGACCGATCCCGGTCGTCCTCCCTGTCCTTTTCACGCAGCCGACAGGCGTCGGCAAACGTCTGCACGAGCGGCTCGACGAGCGCCTCGTTGTAGATGCAGTCGCAGGCGAGCACGGCGTCGAAGCTGGTGTGCTGGGCCGGACGAGGCGCGCCGTGGCCGTGTCGTTCGCCAGCACTGGGGCTCGCGCCGCGGTCTAGGGTGGTCCGCAGTAGAGACGCAGTGGGCTCGTCCGTCTCCCAGTCGAGCGGTCGAAAGTAGACGGAGCTGCCATTGGTGCTGCCCGGCTTCTTTTTGGCCGGGGCCAGATGGCTGCCGTGGTGGTGGCTGTGACTGTGGCCAGGGCCATGCTCGTGTCCTTGGTCTTCGTCAACGTCCCCAGCGCCATTCGCCTCGAGGTTCTTGAGCAGAAACTTGGCCACGTACGACTGGTCCGTCAGCACGTAGCGGCCGACGGTGTTGGCATTGGCAAACGTCGTCGTCGTCGTCGTCGTCGTCGTCGTCGTCGGCAGGACGGCCGACGCTGCACCTGTTCGCCGTGCCCCGGACCGTGCCAATCTCTTTTTTGTCGAGGCGCTGGCCGCAGCCATCCCGTCGTTGTTGCGCCTGCCCTTGCCGGTCAGAGTGAGCCCGATGATGCCGCCGATGCCACAGCCCAGCTCGAGGACGGCCGAGTCGGGGCCCAGCAGGCCACTGCCAAACAGCAGGTTGCCGGGCCAGGCCAGCCACGCGGCCACGGCCGGCGAAATCTTCCAGAGGACGGCGCCGGTCGTGCCGCCCGACCGGTTGGACGTCAGCACGGCCGGCGACTGGTGGACGGTCAGGTCGCGGCCGGCCACGGTCACGTCCAAGACGGGCGCATGGGCGTCGATGAAGCCCAGGTTCTGTGCCTGGGGGCGCTCGTCGGCAAAGAGTAGAAACGTCTCTGTACGGTCAGCGTGCGTCGCGTGAGTCTACAACGACCATGGCAGCCTACCTTCGTCGGGGTCGTCGACCGCCGGCCCGAGTCGGGCAATGAGCCGCTCAAAGGCCGAGGCGGGCGCTGGCATTGCACTCGTTCCACTGGCCAATGCGCGCATGCAGGACCAGGTGGCTGCAGCTGACACCACAGGGTCTTGGAACTGCGGAGGCCGGTTCTTGGCCCCAGCGCAGCTGAGCTCCGACTCCAAAACAAACTGCTCGATTACCCTTTCGGGCTTCGGGCTAGCTTGGTGTCAATGTGACTGCATTCCGTTAGCCATGATGGATCAGGAGTGTGCCAATGTACTCCGTAATTTATACCTCGAAGGCCAAGCAAGGCCCAGACCCAACGTTTTTCAAGCACCCCTCTCGACGTGCGGCTCGGGCTCCTGCGTGAAATACGGAGTACGTGACCCCTTTGGCCTTTGTACAGCGCTCGTGATGTCCAGTCAGGCGCGCCTTTAGCGGGCCAGGCCCGAAACCCAAGCCTATTCCGTCCAAACTAGCCTGGAACGATAGCGGAGTGGCCGCTGTCAACGGTATAATAGTGCGAATGGCCGCGGAGATTTACGACGTCGGCAGCGCATCAATATTCACCTCGTATAAATAAATATATATTATACAATTGACGATATCTTGGGCCCCCGACTGTGACTTGCGTTTGGCCGAATTTTTCTTGAATATTTTACATTTTCCACGTTGCACTGCAAACGAGGAGTTTACAAAAATATACGTAGATCGACCGGACGCACCCAACGCGACCTCACGATGGCAGGGTGTCGTTCGCTGTAGAATTTCATGTTTGCGCCGTGGTGCCGACTCTTTCTTGCTTCCAACACCAAGACCGTAGGCAGCAATGGAAGAAAGTCAGGTCGTTCAGAGTGCTGACGGAGCCCCAACATTTGCTTCGTGTATCTTGTGACTGAATGTATGGAGGCCGGACTCGATCTCGGTCGGCTTCGACCCGGGAATAGTACTCCGTATGTAAATTTACTCCGCACATTGAATTCATGGCTGAACGCTGCCAGTGCACGACCGAACACATCACGTTGCCTGTCACGTGGCTCGAAAGGTATGAGAGACAGAATCAAGACGTCTTTCGGGGAGATTATATGAATTGTCTCCGAGATTTTCAAATGTCTCCAAAAGCCCCGGATGCCCGCCGACCGGGATATACTTGAAATTACTCTGTCTCGACCGCCGGGCGTGCAATGAAGAATCGCATCAGGGGCGTCGGTTGCTACCGAGTGTTTCTGTTCCGGGCCGATGCGACTCTGACTGTAATTTACAGCGATTTAGTTGGGACTTATCAAAGTCCGTACGTCGAGCACTGCAGACGACGGGCCGCTGCAGTCGAGAGTATATTTAATCTAAATTAAATAGATTTAGATTTTGTAATTTACTGCAGTGTTTTGGATTGACGAGTCGAGGCGTTGCTGCGTCTGCCTGCTACGGAGTAAGCGTCTGGAACCAACCGCCAAGCGCCAGGTGGCTTATTTGGAGTTTGTCGTTTTTCACTGGCGCGCCGTTGTCCCCAACAAAACCAGCACTGGGGCAAGCGACCGCCCCAAGCCCCGAAACGGAAATGGTCACGCCGCCTAGTACCCGCCCTAGCACCCGCCCCAGCCCCTAGCGTGCGCACGCGGGCAGGATTGGCACTTGTTGGGGTGCCAGGCTGCGCTGTCAATCATTGATCGGCCATCGAGCCTCACTCGCGTCCACACAGCGCGGACAACGCGGGCGAGTGCCATAAATTTATATTTACTTACTTGAATCCATCCGTTCATTCGCCTCCGAGCTCGACTGACGTGTGACCGGCTGCCTCGAGGACTGGAGGACTGGTGCGTCATGCTCACGGTTGCAGCTGCTGTAACACCGCCGAGCTCCTGCGTTGTTGCGTCTGCCTGTGTCGGGGCTCGATCGCCTGCAGGGAATAAAAATAGCTATTCGTTGCTGCTCGCTGCTCGCTGCTCGCTGAAGCAAGCTCAAAACCGGGCCGTCGTTGGACGCCACATATATTTATATTTATTTGTAAATATATGCGTATCTCGGACACATAATCGCAATGCTCATGTCGAAACTACGCTGCCTGTTGTCGCGGTCTCGGAATTGCGACGCAGCCACAGACGCAGCGCTGTGGGTGGCACTAGCCCGCCCTGGAATTAGCGCAATGCACGCTGCATTGCCAGAACCAAGAGACTCGTTCGCTCGCCACTCGGGCTGCGTCTCCACGCTCTGCCCTCCACCACCGTGCGCTAGCGCCCTGCTTCTCCGCACAATGGGTGCATTCGTTCCTGTATTGGGCAGTTGGCGACTGGCTGCCGCCTTCGTCATGGACGGCCCCTGCGGGCGCAGAGCACTCCAATGTGTTGGGCCAGCTGGCCAGCTGCGCCTTCCTCGAGCTTTCGTTGTGCAAGTTCGACCGGCCGTGCCGTCCAATCCTGCCATGGATCCGGAGCTTCTGGGGCACACAAGCCCAGAGCAGCCCAGGCGCCTGGTCGTCGCTGCCGTTGCGCGCGCCTGCGCCTCGCCCGCTTGCCTTCTCCGCGTCTTGGCCAGAGTCTCGGCGCCCAAGACTTGTCTCACCCTGGCCGTAGCTCTGCGCAACTCCCAGACCTGCCTAATTCTAACCAGCTAACCACACTGCACGTATTGACTCGCTGTCGCGCCAGACACAGGAAACAGCAAGCTGCAGAGCTCCCCTGGTAATTTCCATTGCCTGCCTGCGCCTGCATCACAGTCGCTGAATCCGTCTATTTACAGAAGCCGCCCCTGGCATCCCGGTCCCTTTTGCCTTCCTCTTTTTGCTTTTTGCCCAGGTTCTTCGTAACGGTCCGTCGCTGTGTCGCTGTTTCCTCTGCTGTCGACCACCCCTTTATCTCCAGCTGGTTCCTGCCTTCTTCGGCCTGTGTGTCTTCTCGACCGAGATCCTTCTTCGGGCCTTTCTCGCAGCTCCTTTTCGTGCATTTCGTGCATTCCTTCGTCATCCTTTTGCACAGCCTGTGGACTTTGTCCTCTTGCCCATCCACTTTCAGCCTTCTCGCAATTGCCATTGCTCAGTACCTGGCAAAGCGTCGCAGTATCCGTACGGGGTACGCTCGACCTACGACGCTACGCACACTACACAAAATACACAAAACGGAGTAGTGAAGTCCGAAGACAAGCGACAAAGCTCCCCTAGCCCGCCGTATAGCTCAATTTTAGTAAGAAAATCCATACCGCGCCCCCTCCGCCATTGCCTCGTCTCTTTCGTCTCTTTCGTCTCTGTCCCCTTTACCATCTGGATCGTGCCCCGTCGCTATCCTGCTTTGTGTCTTTGTGTCTCTTCTCCATTCTCATCCCTCCGCGCAACGAGTTTCGGCCTGACCTTTGCCAGCCTCCATCACCACCGGGCTACCTCTCGCACCTCTGCCGAGCTCCTCAGGGTACAGCCAGACCACCGCGCCTCGCTGCCTCGATTCGCTGTGGATCGCGCGTGCTGACCAGTTGCTACAGTCATAACCACCACACACCACACCAACAGACGCCGCCACCATGCCGATCCAGCATCTGACGCCGCGCATCACGGCCAAGGGCCCCTTCACCGTCGAGGTCCCGGGCCAGAAGCCCATCCCGGGCGAGACCCCGATCCGCCGCCACCCCGGGTCCGTCCCCGAGATCATTGCGACGCCCGCGCCCGACATCACCACCATCTACGAGCTCGTCACCGTCTCCGCCGCCAAGTATGGCAACAGCAACGTCCTGGGCTCGCGGCGGCTCGTGCGCACGCACCAGGAGACCAAGAAGGTCAAGAAGATTATCGACGGCCAGGAGCAGCTCGTCGACAAGCAGTGGACCTACTTTGAGCTGAGCGGCTACGAATACAAGACATACAACGAGTACCTGCGCCTCACCCGCGAGATTGGCTCCGGCCTGCGCCACCTCGGCCTCGCCGCCGGCGACCGCGTCCACATCTTTGCCGCGACGAGCGCCAACTGGCTGACCGTGTCGCACGGCGCCGCCTCGCAGTCCATGCCCATTGTCACCGCCTACGACACGCTCGGCCAGGAGGGCCTGCGCCACTCCATGGTCGCGACCCGCGCCAAGGCCATCTTCCTCGACCCTCACCTGCTGCCCATCCTGTCCAACGTGCTCAAGGACGCCTCCGAGATCTCCCACATCATCTGGAACGACCAGAACCCGGCCAAGCAGGAGCACATTGACAAGCTCCAGGCCGCGTTTCCCAACGTCTCCATCCGCAGCTTCGAGGACCTCCGCAAGCTCGGCGAGGAGAACCCGGCCGAGCCTGTGCCTCCCACGCCCCAGGACCTGTGCTGCATCATGTACACCTCGGGCTCCACAGGCACCCCCAAGGGTGTCCCTCTGACGCACCAAAACGTCGTCGCTGCCGGTACGTTGCTCATGCGGCGGATGTTGTTTCGTGTTTCGGGCCTGTTTACTAACTGCTGCAGTGGCTGGCGTCAGTGTCGTGGTTCAGCCCTACGTCGGCCCGGGTGATGGTCTCCTGACCTACCTGCCCGCCGCCCACATTCTCGAGTATGTCTTTGAAAACGCCTCGCTCTTCTGGGGCTGCACCATGGGCTACGGCAACCCCAAGACGCTGTCAGACACGTCGGTGCGCAACTGCAACGGCGACATCCGGGAGTTTAAGCCCAGTGTCCTGGTCGGTGTTCCTGCCGTCTGGGAGATGGTCAAGAAGGGCATTGTTGGCAAGGTGTCGGCCGGCAGCCCGATTGTCCGGTCTCTCTTCTGGGGCGCCATGTGGGCCAAGAGCAACCTGATGAACCTGGGCCTGCCTGGCTCGGGCGTCCTCGACGCCGTCGTCTTCAAGAAGATCAAGGAGGCCACCGGTGGCCGCCTCAAGCTGTGCATGAACGGCGGCGGCCCCATCTCGCGCGACACCCAGCGCTTCATCTCCATGGCCATCTGCCCCATGATTAGCGGTTACGGCTTGACCGAGACGACGGCCATGGGTGTCCTGCAGAACCCCGCCGAGTGGACCACGGACGCCCTCGGCGGCATGCCCGCCTCGGTCGAGTGCAAGCTGGTCGACTTTGCCGAAGCCGGCTACTTCTCCACCAACAAGCCCCATGCCCAGGGCGAAGTCTGGCTCCGCGGCCCCAGCGTCATGAAGGGCTACTACGACAACGAGGCCGAGACCGCCGAGGCGCTGACACCCGACGGCTGGTTCAAGACGGGCGACATTGGCGAGTTTGACGACCGCGGCCACCTGAAGCTCATTGACCGCAAGAAGAACCTGATCAAGACGCTCAACGGCGAGTACATTGCGCTCGAGAAGCTCGAGTCCGTCTACCGGTCAGCCACCGTCGTCGCCAACATCTGCTGCTACGCCGATGCCCAAAAGGCCAAGCCCGTTGCCATTATCGTGCCTGCCGAGCCTGCTCTGAAGAAGCTGGCGGCCTCGATTGGCGTGCCCGGCGAGAGCCTGGAGGAGCTGGTGCACAACAAGAAGCTGCAGGCGGCCGTTCTCAAGGAGCTGCAGACGGCCGGTCGCCAGGGCGGCCTGTCGGGCATCGAGATCATCGACGGCGTTGTCGTCTCGGACGAGGAGTGGACACCCCAGAACAGCCTGGTTACGGCTGCGCAGAAGCTGAACCGCCGCGGCATTCTGAACAAGTACCGGAAGGAGGTCGACGCCGCGTACGCCGCGTCCAGCTAGACAGGCGTGCCCCTCGCCACCGCACCACAGCACGTCTAGCCGTGTCCTCTGGCTCCTGCATCTTCTCCCGTGTCTTTTGTTTTATCTTTGCTCTTGCTCTCGTGCTACTTTTACTGTTCTTTGTTGATTCCCATTCATTTATTCTGTTTTGGATTACGCTTGTCTTTGAACGTTACGGATGGGACTTGTACGAGTTATTTTATGTTTGCTAGCAGTCTGGATTTCCATTGCCACGCCATCAACATGTTACCTCGTTGAGCACAATGCTAGTTTTGGTGCTGTGATTAGGCCACTCGGCATGCACTGTTGCATGTTGATGAACGCACTTTGGCACGGCATCGGGAAGCTGCGTCGTAGAACATGGTGATAGCTCGACGATAACCGTTTGAGCCGAACAAGGCCTCGTCGGGCGTTGGTTGGTGGTACAGGGTTGGACGCCTTCAGAACATGTGGAAAAAACTGGTATTGGGACATAGCTAGGTAGATTCTCAAAAGACAGGCATATGATAGAATACACTGCCCAGGCGGAAGTAAAGAAAAGGTAATATATGCAAAAAAGACAAGAGATATCACGTTACAAAAGCCAAAGCCCGTTGTGCTGGTCTCCAACCACAGCACCGGGCAACCCCGACACCCTTTTTTGTTGTTTTCTGTATTTTCTGACGTATACACGCGGACCCGTCCTTTGGCGAGGGCTGTCTACACCAGCCCGTCATACAAGGAGAGCGCCGAGACAATGGTCTCGTCACGCTTGCTGCCCTCCTTGAATTCTTCCATGTCTAAGCAGCCGTTCTCGTCCTTGTCCATCATGCGGAAGATCTTCTTGACACGCTTCTCGGGGGTGTCCTCGTCATCCGGGAGCTTGACCATGGAGCCAACCTGTTTGGTTAGCACTGTGACGTTGGTGCGCAGTAGCAGAGCGCAAAGACCCACCATCTTGTAGATCGCCTCGACAATCTTGAGCATCTCGTCGTAGCTGATCTTGCCGTCGCCGTCGATATCGTAGAGCTGGAAGGCCCAGTCGAGCTTGTCCTCCATCTTGCCGCGTGATGTGACGCTGAGGGCACAAATGAACTCCTTGAACTCAATGGTGCCCGACTTGTCGCTGTCAAAAACATTAAATACATAGTCGGCAAAACTGGACGGGTCGCCAAATGGGAAGAACTGGCGGTAGATCTTTTGGAACTCCTCCTTGGACAGCATGCCCGATGGGCAGTCTCTCAAGAAGCCTGTTGTCGCCTGTTAGCAGAGTGGCATAGTGGCAGTGTCGGGCACACGAATGGACGACGTACCCTTGTACCACTGCTGGAGCTCCTTCTTGTCGAAATGCGTCGACTTCTGGAGCTCCGTCAGCTGCTCCTGGGAAAGTTTTGACTGGCTGCGGCTCGTTAGTCGTTTGTCCGAGTATGCTGCCTCGTCTGTATCGTCCGAATCGCCAGCGCATTGCGGTACTCGAGCCCATGCTGATCGCCGCGTGTGCTGCGTGATACCTGCCGAGGCGGGGAAGCAGATGCAGTAAGCAGAACTGGTCATGTCGCCAGCCCCTGGGCCTTGGCGCGCGGCAAAGCGCATGAGACGAAACAGACGAAACACAGCGGCAACGAGGCATATGACCAGATCTCAAGTCCCGCGGGCGCCGTGGCGGATGGACGTGACGGGGAGACGAGTTTCGGGGCAAGAAGAGGTGACGACGTACGATTTGCCCATTACGAGGATGTATGCGGTTGTAAGTGAGGTAGAATGCGCAAGGCCGAGAGACGGAGAGCGGGTGCACTTGTCGACGTCGGTCGCGATGTCGTCGGCGTGTTGGCGGGCTCGATGAGCAGCTGCGCTTGTGTCGCGCGGGATTGCACAGGTGGCGGTTTCCGATCGCGAGGAGACCGGTCGAGTCAGGTCGAGTCTGCCGAAACAATGTTAACACGGGAGCTCAGGCCGAAGTTGGTTGCGGGTTGTGAGAGTGACGGATGGGCAGGAGGAGGGCAACGATGCGCCGTAGCAGAGGCAAAGATGAGGACGGTCTCTAACGAGATACGGCTCTCAAGAAGACAAACGGCTGGAGGTGGAGGGCCGGCCGTGGCCGAGACTCGCGACCAGCGACTGTCGTCGCCCGAAGGGGCAAGAAGACGCCAACGCACGTTGACTCGACAAGGCAAAGACCCTCGCGATGACAGGCCGAAGTGGAACAAGGCAACAGGCAAGACAGGCGGTTTGGGTTTGCCAGTGCAGCCGACAGGTAGCGACGATGCTGGGACCAGGCAGGGTGACGATGACGGGTGCAGGAGGGGAGCTTTGTATCTTACGGCGGACGAGGAGGCGGACGAGGAACGAGAGGTCGAAGGGGTCGCTGGCCGGGCGGGTGACGGATGGCAAAGCTGGACGACAGCTCTGATCGCTGCGAGTTCGAGGCGATAGGATGAAGAAGGGAGGGGTGGACGACGAGTGTCTGGAGAAGAGGCAGAGGTAAAAGCGACGACAGGCTCGAACGTAATATGTCACCACGTAAAACGTAAATGGTGGGCTGGCGCGTGGGCGGCGCAAGAGGCAAGGCAAAGCTCGGCAGCGAAGGCGACCTGCCGTGGAGGGGTTCTAGCGTTCCAGGGGGAGGTTCTGGGCTTTGGCGGCCGCTGGTGGAGTGCTAGCACGTTTTACGGGGCGCTGGTGGTGGCAAGAGGCTCTGTAATCGCTGCTGTCCAACCGCTGGACGAGCGTCTCGAGCACTGCGGCCACGCCGCCAAGACCACAGAACCAGCGACTCTCGCGTCATGACAACTGGCCGGACCATCTGCTCGGACCAGACCTGCCCGAGCGCTGTGTCAGAGGCAAAGTCCATGGCTTTGGGATCAGGGATTGGGGACGGATTTCTACGGAGCAGTGAAGCGCTTCCCTCGATCACGGAGAGACGGAGAGCACCAAGCACTACGGAGTACTTTGTATATTTACAGCAATGGCAGGAGTGCTGTTTGAGCACTGCCAAGGATGTGCATGTGAAGCGCAGTTGGGCAGGTGGCAGCGGCGGTGCGGACGCGCGCTCCCTCCCAATCGGGCTACTCGCAAACGCCTTGCATGAAACTGGCAGGAGCGGCACTCCGTAGGCGAATAGACATCCACGTAAATAACAGCAAAAAGCGAGCGATTCTGCGCGCCAGGAAGACATGGAACCCATTCGACTGGGCCAAGATTTGGGTCCTTTGTAGATGTGGAGAGGCCAAGCGACTGCGGCTGGCGACGAGATGAACGGCATGGGAAAAGGTGAGAGGCCGGCGGTTATCGCCAGACACGGCAAGGGCGTGGACAAACAGTGCATCTGCTACCGGTCGCGCTTGCCCCTGGACTGTGTCTTTGTGCAGCGTTTGTCAGCGGCCGACGCGCCGTCGGCCCCGTCGACGATTGCGCTTTCCGCCAGCAGACCAGCAGACCAGCAGACGACCTGACTCCCTCCTGCCGCAAAGCTTTGGCCGACGGACAACGGTGGCAGCCACGATGCGTCCATGCGCAGCACGACGCAGGAGCACACCGACAAGACTTGTTTCGTGGCGCAGTCGCAGCACGCCTCAAACGGGAAAGATGACGTCGGGCAGCAGCACGGAAAAGAATAAGAGTAAAAAGCGAGGAAGCGGCGGTGGATTCCGCACAATAAATCAACCGTTAGCTGCTCGGCCGTGGCTGTGTAGTAGTGGAATGCCGACGCACCAGAGGCTCGGCCGCCTCGATTAGGAAAGTGGCTGCTCGCCTACCAGTCCTCAAGAGTGGTAGCATTTGTGATGCGAGATGCGTTATCAAGAAGCTTTGTCATGGAGGCTGGCGTAGGACCCAGTGTCACCAGTCGCCTATTATAAATATGGATTAGAGTACACCCTGTGCGTCAGCTCACAATATATTTATAAATTTATGCATTGCTGGAGAATCGTAATATGCATCTATTCTATCAGAAACTAGCTGCAAAGTAGTAAAAGCAATCGCAAGACGCGCTGAAAGACATAGTACGGCGTGATTGAGAAGAAAGCAAATGCTAATATGCATGTAAAACAAAGACAAACACCACAACGCCTGCACAGTGACCCGCCCCGGCCCATGTTACCGTAAATATATGCTTTCTAATCGAGTCGTCCGAATCAGCCCACGACCGCCTTCATGCTCAGGGTCTCGAGGAAGCCCTGCAGGTCTTCCTTGACGACCTCCACCACGCAGTGCTCGAAGCTGTCGATGCGCACGTGCGCATTCGTCTCGGCCACAACGTCCTGGAACGCAACGCCAAACCGGTTCAGGCCGAACCCACGGCTCGACTTTTGCGCCTGCTCGTCGTCGTCGTCGGATGCCACCTCCGAGCCCGACTCGGAGCCCTCCGACTCGGATCCGTCCTCGATGTTGTCAATGTCGTCCTCGTTGTCGTCCTCGTCGTCGTCGACGTCCTCACCGGCCGCCAGCTTCTCCAGCCGCCGGCGCTCCTTGGCCTCCTCACGCTGCGCCTTGCGTGCCTGCCGCCGGTCCTCGCGCAGCTTCGCCTTGTTGGCGCGGTTCTCCTTCTTCTTGCGCGACGCCTCCTTGTCCTGCGCGACCGTGTCCGGGCCGCCGCCGCCGCCTGTGCCGACGAGTATGTAGACGCCGCGCTGCTCGTTGAGCGACGCCACGACGAGCGGCGTACCGCGGCCGCCCAGTGCCAGCCGCCCGCCCGTCGCCTCCTTCTCCTGCTCGGCCAGTGCCTCGCCGACCCAGAGGGCCAGCTTCGTCAGCGCGCCCGGGTGGTTGAAGACGGCCACGTCGGGCCCGTCCTTGACAATGCACATGCGGAACGCGCGCAGGTGCGTAATCTGCTTCTTCTTGATCAGGGCGGTACCCGTGTTAAAGATGGCCCGGTGCAGAAATTTGGCCGTCGGCAGGCCCTCCTTGAGCGCTTCAATGTTGGACAGGGCGTCGTAGGCGTCCCAGAACCGTGGCACCCACTCCTGGGCCGGGTCCTCGTCGTCGTTGGCCTCGTCTTCGACGCCGCCCGCGCTGCTGCCCTCGGGCAGTGCACCGCGGTTCTTGCCGACCTCGAGCAGCGCGCCAATCACGACGGCCACGTCCTGTGCGCTCAGCGTCGCGCGCCAGCCCCAGCTGCGCACAAAGCCCCAGCCGTCCTTGGCGCCGGCGCGGTCCTTGCCGTCCGAGTCGATTGTGGGCACCATGCCGTCCAGGTTGTAGAGCGACGCGTACTGCAGCAGCTTCGTGCGCAGCTCGCGCTTGAGAACCATGTCCATGTGCACGTAGCTCTGCTTGCACTGCACCAGACTCACGCCCATCTTGGCAAACAGCTTGTTCAGCCGCTTCAGGCCCGTCTCGCTCCACATCTTGAGCCGCGAGAAGAGGTAGGGCGAGTGCAGCATGCTGTCGTACAAGCTCCAGTGGCGGATCAGGAGAAACTTGGGCTCCGGCGACAGCCGGATGCTGTTGTCCTCGGGGCTGCTCGCCGTCGTCGGGATCACGCCCGACGACTCCGTCAACCGGCCGGCCGGTGTCGTGTCGGGCGGGTTCAGACGCCGCACCTCGTCGCGCAGAAGCTGCCGGATCCGCGCGCCACGCATGCCCATCCACCCCGACGGGCGCGTGCCCGTGATGCTGCGCGTCGACACGGCAAGACCGCCCGACGTGCGGCCGTAGAGCTCCATCGACGTCACGCCGACAATCGTGAGCCACAACAAGTCGTTATCTTCGCGGCCCAGCTCCGAAGCCAGCGAGTACATGATGGACGAGATGGGCTCTGCAAACGACGCGCCCGTGCGGTAGTATTTCCGCAGAATTTTTTCATTTTCTTGCCGCAGACGGAGAAGCCGGCGCCGCAGTTTCCGTGCCGAGGGGGCTTTTTTCGCCTTGGGAGTCGGGGCCCCGGACGCCCCGGAGGCCCGGTCGTCATCGTTGTGCGAGACGTCCGAAAACGCCAGAGCGTCGCTGGACGACTGTCCGTCTCGCGTCGAAATCAGCGGCCTGGACTTTGGTTTGCCCTCGGGGATCGGACTCGACTGGCATTGTTAGTATCCAAGTGCCCGCCCCGTAAAGTATGACGTCAGCGTCACTCACCGAGTTGCTTCGTCTGCGCTGCGCTGGCCGGTCGTCGTCGCTGTCGTCGTCCAGCCACGATTTCCGTTTCTGGCCGGCACGCGGCTCAGGCGGCGAGAGTGTTGTGCCAGCGTCTTCGTCGTCGTCGTCGTCGTCGCTGTCGTCTTCTGTGTCGTCGTCACTGTCGCCGAGAAGGTCGTCGCCGTCCTCGATCTCGGGCATGTCGGCCAGCTCCATGTACGCGTCACGCTCGGCGCCCAAGTCGTCCTCAATGTCGCCGTCGTCAAACACAATCAGGCCGCCCTTGCCTGGCTTGTAGGACCGGTCGATCTGGCCGCGTGTCAGTCCGGGAGGAACGCGCGACGACAGCATCTGGGACGTCTGGAGCGCCTGTGCGTCGCCGTCAGAGGCTGGTGCCGGCTCGAGCGGGAACCCGCCAAACACATTGTTGAGGTTCCAGGGCCGGTGCGAGTCCAGAACCCAGACCTCGACGCCGCTAAACGCAGCCTCGCCACTGGCCAAGTCACCGTCGGCCGACTCCAGGCCCAGCATCGTGGACAGGTCGATCGTGCCGCCGACGCCAAGGCAGACCACGACACCACCAGTTCCGCCTTGCGACTCCATCATGGGCGCCACAAGCTCACGGCCAACACGCTTGAGGTCTGTGTAGCCCGCCACAGGCTGGATTTTGTGAGGGATGTAGTCATTCTTGAGCAGGGTCGTGAGGATGCGGCAAGCGCTCAGGGCGTCGGGTTCGAGGGCGACGAGAAGGAGCACGGGGGGCGAAAGCGGGTGCCGCGAGTTCTGCAGATGCAGATACAGCTTGGATATCAGGGACCGTGGGAGATACATGGCGGCGATGGTTGTCGTATCGGCTCGGACTCGGTGCCGAGAGGCTATGGTGCTGCTGCACGCGTCGGTGGCTCAGGTCCGGCCCGTTTGTGCTTGCAGGTGCCCTGTCACGTCGAGATCAAGACGGACAGGAGAACACGAAGACGGCGGTCTAGGGTCGAGGCTGGATGCAAAGGTCGGGTCGGACGAGTGCCGGACGTCGGTGTCTTTTACAGCACAGGGGCCGGAAGCAGACGCGACGCTATGCGAAAGCTAAGATGTATGCAGGACGCAAATAAGAAACTCGTAAACAAACGTGACGATGCTGTCGTGTGCTAAGCAAATTCGTGTGGCGGTTGGGCGGCAGCAAGAGACGAGGGACATGCCGCTCTTTTGACTCGTGCGTGGGCGTGGCCAGGGTTGCTCCTCCCGCATGTGTATTTCCCAATTTATTTTCCACGACGCGGTTCCCTTGCGAAAGACGCGACCGACCATTTCTGCACGGTAGCGGGACCTGGCCAATGGCGTGGCCCAATTTCGCTATTGACAGCTAAAAAGCGGGTCAACTGCCTCTTTGGACGCATCGCAGTCGCCCAGCACGCCAGGGAAGGCACGATCCCAAGCACTTTACGCGTAGCCACTGTAGTTACGGTGCCGCAGAGCGCGTTTCTAGCACCCACACCGCTACAGGCTAAACGTAGCTTGCCCAGCAACAGCGCTGGGCCTCGGTAGTGCATCCTCACAATATATTTACATCCCTTCGTGCACCCTTGGCCACCGGCAGTACAAGCTGCACGCACTACACGCAGATTGCATATATTGCACGAAATGACACCAGTATGATGGCATCAGCAGACAAGTACAGTACATTCAACGCATGATTGCAGTGTGTACGTGCTATTCAACTCCAAGCACAGAAAAGGGGTTGGCACCACCTCTGGATGCAGAGCTTGCGCTCGGGTCTGACCGCTTCCGCTTCTTGTTCTTGTTCCTGTTCTTGCTCTTCTTGGCGTCGGCCTCGAACCGGACACTGTCGGGCAGCTTGGCCAGCTTCGCGAGAAGCCTCAGCGCGCCAAACTCCCGCATCTTGGCCGGCAGGTCGCGCAGGCTTTGCAGTGTTGGGTAGTCTTTCAACGCGGGCACAATGGACGAAGCGGCCAGCGCTGCGTCGAGGGCGGAGAGCATGGTGGCCAGCGCGGCATCGATGGCGAGACCCGGCTTGGTCGGTTGGGTTTTCTGGGCGTCGAGCAAAAAGTGCAGGACCTGCGTGAGAATACGCAGCGAGTAGAGTGTTGCCTGGATCTCAGACAGCCAGTGCACGGCGTCCCAGGTGACGCGGCTCAGGATCCCGCCGGCATCGGTGCCCTTGCACAGCACCTCGAGCGCGATGGCGTCCTTGCCATTGTCCTGCGACCACCGAACACTCTGCCACGACGCCAGCGTAGCCCATTTGACGACGGGCGTCGCGCCCGGGAGCGTGTCCGTCTGCCGGATCGCGTTCAGCAGCTGGCTCAGGTGCTCGCCCAGGTCGGCCGCCGGCAAAAGGTCCAGCAGAGTGCCCCGGGTGGCCATGGTGGCCATGCGAGCGTATTCGCGCACGTGTTGGATCGGCCGGCCGGCCAGAATCCGTAGCAGCGAGTAGGCACAGCACCGGATCGAGCTACTGGCTTCCCATGCATTGGTCCGCGTACAGTTGTCGAGCAGCGGCGGTTGGAAGACGAGAATCTCGCCCGCCTTTGCCTTTGCCTTTGTCTTTGCCTTAAGGTCGTGCGACCGCCCCTCGTCGGGGAAGAGGCTCTGGACGACGAGTTCCGACACACGCGGATCGAGCTTGTTAATGTCGTACGCCTTGACACTCGCAGCCAGCTCACGGGGAAAGGCAAACTGCTCGGCAAACTCGTCGTACTCTGGGCGGTGCCTTTCCCTCGCGCTGCCCTTCTTGGCCAGCTCGGCCAGCTCGGTGGTGCTCAGGTGCGCGTCCATAAACAGCTCAAAGGCAAAGTCGACCATGATGCCCTGCCGGTCGCTGGGAAAGCCGAGCCGTCGGCTGATGGTCGGCATGGAAAAGGCGGGGACGACGAGCGTGCTGCCTTGAGCTGCCCGGTTGACGTCGGCGAGATCGCGGAAGAGGACCACTTGCGAGTCGGGGCCCAGGTCCTGGACAAGCAGGTCCGAGTCGGACGTGATGACGGTCGCACCAGCCTTGGACCGGGCACTCTGGGCACAGAACGCGTCGGCCTCGCCGGGCACCACGAGCGTGGCCGGCCCGTAGACGGGTGAGTCTCGCAACGCATCGAGGACGGCCGGGACGGCAAAGGGAGGCGCCGGCAACAGGCTGCCCGTGCGGGGCCCTTTGACATCGAGGCCGGGCAGGTTGTCCTTTTGGTAGAAGCCGTAGACATCCTTGAGCTGAGACGATGTCCGGTACGATCTCTCCAGACGAACCGGCCGTTTGCCCTTGGGGAGGTAGCCGTCAAAGTAGATGACGTTGCTATTCATAGTGTCAGCACCAGACGTGTGCGTGAGATGCATGAGATGCATGAGATGCATGATGGAGCACGTACACCTCGATATCAAAGCTCTGCAGCTTGTCCAGCCACGCGACGGCTGCGTCGCCCAGCTGTCCGTAGGTCGGCTGGTCGAGGGGGTGGTTCCGGCCGGCCGACAGAGCCGGGTCCGCCATGCACAGACCGACTGCAAAGTAGGCCAGGGCGGGGCCGTCAATCACCACACAGGCGCCATTGAGCTGCTTCCGCTCGCCGTGCGGCGTAAGGGTGGACAGGAGTTTGGGGACGCCCATGTGAGGCGGGGTAGTGCGCCAGCGGTCTCGACGAGCGCCGGTGAAGTTAGGTGAAGATGTGGGCAATCAGTGTATCATTTCCTCGACGGTACCGTGTATGCCTCGATGCGTTGTGTAAACAAAAGATGAGGCCTGATGAGGCCTGCCTGGTCACAAGTAGTAAAATATAAGACTGCTCCTTCCCTGGCAGATCCAGTTGCTAAAATTTCATACGCTGCGTAAAAGTGTGCAAAAAATGATCGAACACGGGATCGAACCGCGGACCTAGGCCGTGTTAAGGCCTCGTCATAACCAACTAGACCATTCGACCAGCTGTATGAAAGATAGGTGTCTCGACTGGTATGATAAGCTACGACCAAATTTCGCGTCTCATTGAATCACCCGTTTCGAAGACTCGTGCCGTTTTTTCTGCCCTTGACCCCTCGTTTACAGTACGACAACCCAGCAGAATGTAGGACGACTGCTTCACCGTGTAACATCCAGCGTTCCGAGCAGCACCATTGGATCAGGCGACCTGTAATACGCGCACACGATTCGCCAGAGTCGTCCATGTACCCCACTCGATGACTAATACTTTCCTATCGTATTTTTCTTCTTCTCCACCCAACACGTTTTCTCTCCTCTTTGCTCCTCCAGCACTGCGCTGCGACGTTTGGTCCTCTCGTTTGCTTCAACCGCCCGTCCCTGCCACCCAGCCCACCCGAGCACCCTCCAAATTGCAAAGCGGAGCCGTTGGTATTGTCCTGGGACCGGGGAACTGAAAAACTGAAAAAAAATTGCGAGCCGAGCGCCACCGACCTCTTCTTCTCTTGACGCCTCGCCTCTCTTCTCCTCCCTTCCTCTTCCTCTCAGGGTCCCGTCACCTCTCGCCACCCTCGCCATGCGGAACACCCAAATCTTTGGCGGCACGAGCTGCCCTGCGCTCACGCAGCAGATTTGTGAGAACCTGGGTATGGCCAGGGGCCACACCGAGCTCGGCCAGTTTGCCAACGTGAGTTTGCCATTCGTCCTGCTGGGTGGGCGCGGACGCACGGCTAACCGACCAGGGCGAGACGAGCGTGCGCATTCTCAACAGCGTGCGTGAAAAGGACGTCTTCATTGTACAGTCCGGCAGCCCCAAGATCAACGACACGATCATGGAGCTGTTGATTATGATCCAGGCGTGCAACGGCGGCTCGGCCAACAAGATTACCGGTTCGTTTTCGACTTTTCGACCCTGCGATACATGTCCGTCGTTGGCTAACGCGCGCAGCCGTTCTCCCCTACTTCCCCTACAGCCGGCAGTCAAAGAAAAAGTCGCACCGCGGTGCCATTACGGCGCGGATGCTGGCCAACCTGTTGAACGTGGCGGGTGTCAAGCACGTCGTGACGGTGGATCTGCACGCGTCGCAGATGCAGGGCTTTTTCAAGTGCCCCGTCGACAACCTGCACGCCGAGCCGCTGATTGCGCGCTGGGTGCGGCACAACGTGCCCAACTGGAAGGAGGCCGTCGTGGTGTCCAAGAATGCGGGCGGGACGAAGCGTGTGACCTCGCTGGCCGATGCGCTCAAGCTCAACTTTGGCATGGTGACGACGGACCGGCGGCGCGGCAACCGCATGAATACGCTGTCGGCGAGCCTGATGATGACGCAGCTCGACAACATTGAGCAAAAGATTGTCGTCAACACGATCCGGCGGGCCTCGTACGTGGGCCGCCGGGAGGGCCGCGACTCGTCGAGCCCTGGCCCATCGACGCCGACGGGGACGGGCCACTCGAGCCTCAAGCCGCCGGCCACGGCGAACGGCGGCATCCCCGAGGGCGTCGAGGTGCCTGCGAGCGCGACGTCCGATAAGTCGGTCAGCATCGCGGCCGAGGCCCGGGTGCTGGGCGAGGGGCAGGTGGACGGCGACGACAACGACTGCGCGGCGCCCGAGGTGACGCACGCGCGGCTCTTCCAGGGCCACATTGTGCCCGACGACTTTACGTCGCCCGCCCTGTCGACGACAGAGGGCAGCGTGGTGGAGGACGACCCGATGGCCATGTCGCACGTGTCGTCCTTCTTCCACGCCGAGAACCACGCGCTGGGCGGGTCGGGCGGCGAGTCGGACTCGGAGGACGAGGAGGAGTCGGTCAAGAACTCGTCGCTCGAGCGCATGGTGACGCTGGTGGGCGACGTGCGCGGGCGCACGGTGTTTATCGTGGACGACATGATTGACAAGTCGACGTCGTGGGTGGCGGCGGCCGAGACGGTGGTCAAGCGCGGGCGCGCCAAGAAGGTGTACTGCATTGCGACGCACGGCATCTTTGGCGACGACTGCCTGGCGGAGATGCAGGCGTGCGACTGCATCGACGTCATTGTCGTGACCAACAGCTACCCGATCCCGCCCGAGCAGACCAGGGACATTACGAAGCTGGTGGTGCTGGACCTGTCGTACCTGCTGGCCGAGGCCATCCGGCGCAACCACTATGGCGAGTCGATGTCGCCCCTGTTCCAGCACGTCTCCGAGTAGCGCTTGGCCTCCTCTTTTTCTTTTCTTTTCAACTTTCAACCTTTATCACTACCTTTTGCTTTCCCGTCCGCGGCGGAACGGACACAGCGACGGCGTTTGGCGACATTATATCACACACTCGATGGACGACTCGAGGTGTTTGGGTTTGTTCTTTTCTCTTTGCAACAGGGCACGGCCGGTTCTAGACGGATGGCTTTACGCATCATGACTATACACACTTTTCTTGGGTCCCGCGTGACGTCCATGTTTTTTTCTCGTTCTCTTTTTCAGTCTTTTTTCCCTATTTTGTTTTCCCCCTTTTCCTTTTCCTTCCCCTCTTCTCCAGCGTTGCTACCTTTGGGTAGCACGGGCTTATATCCATCCCAGGATCTTGCTCGTAACGGACCGTTGGAAGATTAATCATGTCTACCAGGGACCCGTGTTGGGTTTCTGACCTCGACTCTGGTAGACAATCGGTTGCTGAAGGCCTTTCGCTCTGACGTATGTCACCTTTTGGATGGGCGACGGGCAAGAGAACTCCACGAACATCTTTAACGTAGGCAGTCTGCAAATGTGCTGACTGACGAATTGCAGTACGGCGTCTCCGAGGCAGGTTTCGCGTAGTCCGCCTGCGCAGTGCATTACTTTAGTCAGACACTGGAGATGAGAATAAATCACAATTCAATTATGACTCAATTATGCTTACAATGTCGCTGTAAATATGAGTACCTCTTCTCGACGTTGTACGTCACTGATGTCAGTCACGTGACCACGCGCCGTTATCGATACGCTGAGCTTTTGGCGCCGCCATCGAACGCTGCACCGACCGACCTGCCAATTTGCAGCCATCTCGACAGTCTTTGCCATGCCCGACGACCTCGCTGCATACCTGGCGGCGCGCTACCTCACGGCCGACACGAAACCGAGCAAGAAGCGCAAGCGCAAGGACAAGGCAGCGGCCGAGGGCCTGACGGTGATTGAGGACGACGACGACGGCTGGGCCAAGCCCAAGGAGGACGGCGACGATGTGGTGATGGGCGGCAGTGGGCTCGGCGGGCCGACCGTGGTGGGCACGACGTCCGAGTTTCGCAAGGCCAAAAAGTCCAACTGGGCGACGGTTGGCAGCACGGGCAGCACGGGTGCGAAACCCGAGGCCGACGCAGCTGATGCAGCCGATGCAGCCGACGCCATCATTTCGGCGGCGGCAGCCGAGACGGCGGCCCGAATCGCGGCCGAGGACGAGGCGCCGGTCGTTGACGGCGCGGTGCCCGAGTCCAAACCGAAGCCGGCACTGATGAGCGACGGTACGCACGCCGGGCTGCAGTCGGCGGCCTCGGTGACGAAGCAGCTGGAACGGCGGCGACGCGAGGAGCGCGAGCAGTACGAGCAGGAGAAGAAAGAGCGTCGGCGACAGGGCAAGAAGGACGGGCAGGAAGAGGTGGTGTACCGCGACGCGACGGGCCGACGCGTGGACCTGTCGATGCGACGGCACGAGGCGGCGCAGGCGGAGGCGGAGGCACGCGAAAAGGAGCAACGTGCACGTGACGCGCTCAAAGGAGACGTGCAGCGACGCGAGGCAGAGCAGAGGCGTGCACAGCTGGCGGACGCAGCGCTGATGCCAATGGCACGTGGCATCGACGATGCAGAGCTGAACCGCGACCTCAAGGCGCAGACACGCTGGAACGACCCAATGGCCGAGTTCCTGGCCAAGAAGCAGGAGAAGGCGCAGGCCAAGGCGGTGGTCGGCGCCACTGGGTCGGCGAAAACGGCGCTGGCCAGGCCGCAGTACCGTGGCTCTGCGGCCCCAAACCGCTACGGGATCCGGCCCGGGTACCGCTGGGACGGCGTGGACCGCGGCAACGGGTTCGAGGCGGAGCGGTTCAAGGCACTCAACCGTCGTGAACGCGTGCGCCATTCCGAGTACGAGTGGCAGATGGACGAGTAGCGTCACGGCTACAGGGGCATCTACAGGGCATCTACAGCGTTGCGATTTCATACCAATACCCACTGCGTTTATTTCATACACTGCATACACGTGCTTGTCACTTGTCGTCGGGGTAGGCGCCGGTGCCGTTGCGTTCGCCAACTGGACTGTCAGTATGAGGAGAGATGAGACGCAGACGAAGAAAGACGAAGAAAGACGAAGCCTACCGTTGAGGGCGACGAGGAAGCGGCTGACGCAGTTGTAGGCGGCAATGATACTGGTGAGCTCGACCACCTGGCGGTCGTCAAAGTGCGCGCGCAGCGTGGCAAACGCCGCGTCGCTGACCTCGACGTTGCGCGTCATCTCGTCCGTGTACACGAGCACCGCCCACTGTGCGGGCGTGTGCCCCACTGACACTGTGCCGGCCCGAAACGGCTGCGAGTCGAGCAGGACGTCGAGCGCGCCTTCCTCGACGCCCGCCTGCAGCGCCAGCGGCGCGTGCTGCGCCCACTCGTACCACGCGCGGTTGATGGCCGCGACGCGGCAGATGGCGAGCTCGCGCAGATCGGCCGCGATGCCGCTCGTCTGTGTGCGGATCGCGCCCAGGAACGAGTTCCAGCCGTCGGCAACGGGCGGTGCGTGCAGCAGAGCGAGGTCGAGCTCCTGCAGCGGGCGCGGTGCACGCCGGGCGGCCACGCGCGCGACGACGGCCGCCTCGGCCGGATCGTCAAAGCGCGGCGGGTTTTCCTTGTACGGGATGCGCATTTCGTCAGTCGTTGGTTCGTGCAAGTTGCTTTTGACAGCTTTTGACGCGCTCGTGCTGCTTGCTAGAGTCTCGTCGCGATGTACGCGTCGGCCCGATTGCGCCTTCCCCGCGTGCTAGCGATCAAGCGTCGCACCTGCCCCAACGCCTCTTGAACGTTTATCCAGATGGCTTTCATTATTTACGTTTTATTCATTAATAATTAATGTGACTCGATCTGCTGCTTTTTTCTTCTTTTTCTTCATTTACTTTTTACTTTTTACTTTTTTACTTTTTTACTTTTTTACTTATTTTTTACTTTTATACCTATAAACATTTTGAACATGTAAAGTCTACTTTTTACTTAAAACACCGGCACTAACAATATTTTGCGCCAGATCTCATCTGAAGCGCATGACAACGCATCATCGATACTTTTTGACCAACTTGAGTAGGTATCATACAAACGATCAAACTGCTCTGTACAAGATATTCAGAAGGTGCTTTACAACCGGTACCGGTACTCACACCGAGGCGACCGCTGTCCCTCGGTAATACGTGACCGACCACTCGGAAAAGGCCCATTGCGTCGACGTGACACAGGACCGCCTCTCCAACTGTCTCCAACCGTCCAGTTCAATAACCGGTGGGGGTCAGGTTGCCGTCTGTCTCTTGGTGTCTTGGAGGACCAACTCTTTTTACAGCCAATCTATATTTATAATACTTCTAAGAAGCCGGGATAGGTATCCGCCCACGTTGCTCAGGCCGTCGACATGATCATGCAGGATCTGGGCACAGGATGCAAGGACGGCACACCGCATGACACCAGCTGATAACGCACCAACGCACCAACACACCAACACAAGAGGCAGTTTGATCCGTCTCTCTCTGCGCTGCTGATAAGCAAGAATCAAAGCAAGTAATTACACGACCGCCTCGAGTGATGGGCGCAGATCTGCCGAGTCGAAGCCGACGGGCGGGGAAGCGGACGATGTGTATATTTAGACTCAGAGTAATATACTCCGTAGATATATGTTGGGCCACGATGCCATGTGACTGGTGTCCGTTTCAGGAAGGAAAGCTTTGCAGTGTATCCGTACAAAATTAAGACGAGACGAAAGCGGCAATCTATGAGCAATGACGGCAGGCGCTCGTGTCGCACAGGTAGACGCAAGTGGCCAGTCGCACTTCCCGACTTTTTATTCTGATTCGGCTCCCTTCTCCGAGTCAAGCAATGATGCCCCTATCGACCAACCAGACGCGGCACAGTTGCTCTTTCAAGATATGACAACCTCCAATGTCACCTGCGCACCCTGCCGCCCAGAAAGGGGCCCGGGCGTCATGTAAATTGAATGTCCTGCTACCCCACACCCGTATCATTACCCCGGAGCGCCACCTCCAGTTCCCCAGTTCTCCAGTCTCCAGTCTCTCCAGTCTCCCCGTTCCCCAGTTCACTTGCCATTTGCGGCAGTTGTGCTCGGGGTTTTGTGCGGGGAAAGAGGAGCGCCAGTGTCGACGCGAAAGCGCGGCTTGGCAATGGGCTTGCTTTGGCGTGGCGTGCTTGGTGAAGCTTCTTGCCAGCCACACCCGTGACCAAGCATTGGGACAAGCATTGGTACAGCCTGGAGTGTCTGGAGTGTGCTGCACCGAGCCCCAGAGCGCCCAGACGGAGAAATGAGCCCTTGGACGTCGTTTGACCCGCACGTCGTTCCTCGGCCGGCGCATCATTGCCAAACAGGACAACAATATAATATATTTACAAGAGTTGATGCCAAGGCGCAGCGTACGAGTACTCCGTACTCCGGGCTCGCGAGGCCCGTCCTGGGTAGCACCGTTGCATCCCAACTGCTACCATGGCAGCGAAAGCGTCACCAGCGGCTGCATGGACAGGTCAGGTCAGGTCAGGTCAGGTCAGTCAGGTATCGGAAATCGATACTCTTCTGTCCGCCACAACGCGCCAAGCACATGGCGTCCGGGGAATGCGTCGGAATACGTCCTGTTTCAAGGAAGAAGATACGGGGGCGATGGAGCCACACGACCTGGGGGAACGGAAGAGGATGCCCTGGCCATGTAAAGTCCTGCCAACGCGAACAGGACCGGTAGCCCTGTGCAGGCGGAATCTGCCCGTCGTATCTATATTTATATTTTTTTTAAAATGTAGTGTGGTGATCGGCCCGGCCTCCTCCTTTGAGACACGTTGAGCCCCCATCGAGTAGCCGCTGCCTGCCTGCCGGCGGCCCTGCTTGCTCTTGGTTCGGCCGAGCTGATGTCGTCTGTTGGCCCATGCAGTGACACGCTGGATATAAATACAGTCGTCCGCCCACTCCAACTGAGTCTGATCAGTCTCACCAGACCAGGCCGACCAGCATTGACTCCAAAGACTGAGAGCATTCCTCAACAGGTGTGACAGCCCTGAGACACTGCAACGTCTGGCGACTACGTACCTGCTCACGCTTGTTCTACCTCGACACCCTTACCCGACACAGACTTGACCTCTACTCGCTCCATCACCAACATGGCCGACCTTGCAAGCGTCGAGTCGGACTCCAAGCCCGAGGTGACGCACGTGTCGAGCCGCGACGGGTCGGCGACCAACACGGCCGGGCGCGACCTTGAGAAGAACGGTCTCGCGCCCGCCGGCAGCCACTATGCGGGCATGCCGGTGGCGGGTGACGGTGTCGTGGCCGAGGTCGAACGTACGCGGTCGCGCGGGCTGCACCCGCCGGCCTTCCTGGCCAACAAGACGCCCGAGGAGCGTGCGGAGCTGGAGCGCAAGCTCAAGCGCAAGATTGACCTGCGGCTGATGCCCATGGTGATTGTCATGTACATTCTCAACTACATTGACCGCAACAACATCTCGGCCGCGACGCTGGGCGGGCTCGAGGAGGACCTGAACCTGACGTCGACGCAGTTCCTGACGGCCGTCAGCATCCTCTTTGTCGGGTAGGTCTCGTCAGTTGTCTCTTGTCTTGTGTCTAACAGCCAGTTACCTGCTCATGCAGATCCCGTCCAACCTGTTCCTCAACAAGACGGGCCGCCCGGCCATCTACCTCCCGACTTGTGTACGTCTGACTGCTCCAAGACCGTAGCACTGCTAACAGACAGATGGTCCTCTGGGGCATCGTCTCGGGCGCCACGGCGGGCTGCCGCAACGCGGGCGACCTGTACGCCGTGCGCTTCGTGCTCGGTTTCGTCGAGGCCGCCTACTTTCCCGGCTGCCTGTACTACCTGTCGTGCTGGTACACGCGCAAGGAGCTGAGCTTCCGCAGCGCCGTGCTCTACTCGGGCGCGCTCATCTCCGGTGCCTTCTCGGGCCTGATTGCGGCCGGTGTCGTCGGCGGCATGGACGGCCTGCGCGGGCTGCGCTCGTGGCGCTGGCTCTTTATCCTCGAGGGCGTGGCGACGGTGCTCGTCGCGATCGGCGCCTTTTTTATCCTGCCCAACTTCCCGCGCACGACCATGTGGCTGAGCGAGGAGGAGCGCCAGCTGGCGGCGTGGCGGCTCGAGGAGGACATTGGCGACGACGACTGGGTCGACAGCCGGCACCAGACGTTCTGGCAGGGCGCCAAGATGGCCTTTATGGACGTCAAGACGTACGTCTTCATGACGCTCATGTTCTGCATCGTCGCGAGCGGCAGCATCACCAACTTCTTTCCCATTGTCGTCAAGACGCTCAACAAGGGCGACGTCGAGACGCTGCTGCTGTCGGCGCCGCCGTACGTGCTCGCCGTCATCACGACGTACGCCAACGCGCTGCATGCCGACCGCACCGGCGAGCGCTACCTGCACGTCGTCGGGCCGCTCGTCGTCGCCATCGTCGCGTACATTCTCGGCGTCGCCACGTCGTCCTTTGCCGCGCGCTACGTCGCCATGATGCTCGTCGTGCCCGGCGTCTACTCGGGCTACGTCGTCGCGCTCGCCTGGATCAGCAACACCATGCCGCGCCCGCCCGCCAAGCGCGCCGCCGCCCTCGCCTTTATCAACGCCGTGTCCAACTCGAGCAGCATCTACGCCAGCTTCATGTACCAGGCGCGCTTCGCCCCGCAGTACACCATTGCCTTTAGCATCAACTGCGTCACCGCCTTCATTGCCATTGTCGCCGCCACCGTGCTGCGCTTCATGCTCGTCCGCCTCAACAAGAAGCTCGAGGCCGGCATCCACGTCGAGGGCGCCATCAACGCCGTGCCGGGCGCCGCCGCCTCGCACGGGTTCCGCTTCAACGTCTAGCGCGGCACAATTGATCGTTTGTTCTAAAATCTGCTCTTGTTGGGTGAATACACTGCTCGTTGAAAAAGCAACCGCCACTTGTGAGAAATGTCACGATACTTGCTGCTGTGGATAGCTTCACGTGCCAATGGCTGCTCCTGCGTTTTCAAGAGACGGCCGGGCGTTCTTGCGCGTTCTGGGTCGCCGCCGTTGGCAATCACATGCCATTTCGCCGTCGCAGCTGCCTTTTTCTGCTTCGCCTGTCCGTGGCACGGCTCCAGTCCTCAACAAAATGCGTGCCGGCCAAGCGACGCCCAAAAAGGAAGGCTCCAGGGCCGACGGTAGGCAGCGCCTTTCGTGGAAAGCTCCGAATCATGGCCGTTGAGACGAGATCGACGAATGCATTTTCAACTGCTTCTCAGCGCTTTTTACACCACTCTGTAAATACTCCGAAAACTACTCTGTAGATTGAACTCGATCGCTTGTGACGGACCAACGGTCAATCTTTCTCCGACTGCCTATTGAGTAGTTCCCGAGTCACTAGCGTAATCAGTTCAAATTCAAGAAAATCTCCGATGCAAAGCATTGCCATGGACGCGCATAGAATAGCAATACTAGGCCATAAAGCAGCAGCGTCGTGCCAGAGTATTCGTACAGAGTAATGGCCTTATCTTTCCATATTCATCCTTGAGTGGCACACAAGGCCAATCACGTCGCACCGTTCTATCGATCGCCTGCACTTGCCGTGCCATCGCCCCTGCTGCTTCGTGAGAGCGCCGATAACAAGCTACAAACACCTGTCAGGGTGTGGTGGGATTACCAGTGTAGATATGCCGGTAGAAGTTGCTGTTCGTGGCAATGACAGCCGGTATCAGCCCAGTATGTCCAAATCTTGTCTATCATTTGTGTTGTGAACAGATTGCTCAATGCTCAAGTGGCTTTCAAGAGCTAGAGTGCATCTGAGAGAACGGACGAACGTAGCTCCGAACATGGGCGTCCTGGTGGGAAACGACCAGTTGACAGCAGCTATGAGCGTTGCTTTACTCTGTACCGAGTAGACAGCCAGCGGTAGACAGACGTGCTCATTCAGTCTGTATATGTATATTTATAAAGCTTAAATATAATACTGTAAGCCAAAGTGAAGGCTCTGGCAAGCTCTCACTAACAAGAAGTGCTTGGCGTCTTGGCAAATATTTGCGTCAGGTCTTGTCGGTTTCGGGCGTCAAATACTCAAAGTACAGAGCTTCGACTTTTCACAGCAGCGCGACGAACCCAGAAGAAACATCATGCATTGGTTAGAATATTCAGAAATCATTGTTTGAATCAAGCACGCCGCGAGGCTTCATCGTATTCTGCTTCCTTGGTGTCCACTGTAAATGGACGCTCCCCGCTATAAACGTTCACTTACGGCGACCGCAGCACTAAATCTTCGCCGGGTTGGTTTTGGCTGGACAGACGCCACCGGTGGCTTGCAAATGACAAACCGTGCCCCAAAGGCAATGTCGCTGACCAGACAGTATGCGACAATCGCGTTCAAGCCACTAATCGATCGCTGTGGCGTGCTGGCCAAGATACCAAGAGCACGCTGATGGGTCGGCTGGCGAAACAAGCAATGGGGCTCAGCTTACCGCCGGCTTGTCAAAGCTTGGATGCGGCAGTTCTTAGTGCTTGTCTTGGTTCCTGCTGCACAACAGGGGCGTGGAAGCCGCGTAGAAGGCCAAGAGCAGACTAGAAGGAACACCTGCCCAGTACGGGATACAGCAGTATGCCGCCACGTGCTCGCCTGTATTTACTCTCTAAACGCCCCTCTCCCATCTGCTTGATCCTGCCCGTCCTGTGAGCCCAGATGAACGGAAAAACGGAAAAGGCCAAGCAAAAACGCCATCTCGATCGCCCTCCAGACCTCTCACGCTGCCGACAGGGATCACCACCTCTGGCGCGCGGTTGATTTTCTACTTGTCGTCGTCTTGTTCCCGAGACTCGGACTTTTTTGCCAGCACGGCTCCTCTGGCCCAACGAAATGGAGGCTAGGCCCGTCCAGGCGTGCCTGCCATATCGAGACATGGGGGCGGCGCGCGCACGGCAGGCGGCGTGAACGAGCAGGCGTGCGTGGTGCCACAGAGAACAGAACAAGCAGGCACGCTCGAGAAGCAGCACGGTTCTTGCTCTTTGCTCCTTGCTCTCGCTTTCCTCATCGGCCGTGCCTGCCGTGCCTGCGCTGGCTCTCTGCAGAGTAGGTCGCTGTGCGTACCTTCTTTTATTCTTCTCGTACGAGTGTCGGCGCTCGTAGCGGTCGACAAGCCTCAAGCGAGACGTCCCAGAGGCTACCGGCGTCCTGCCTCGCTATCCTCCGAACATCGTAGTGCCCCGGCCCGCTGCCCCCTTGGTCAGTATACGTATGGTGCTGGGATGTGTACAAACGTTCTGGCCGCCATTCGCCGTCGTTCGTCGGGCCTTCCTCGCACGTCTTAAAGGCAGGCCTGTCCCCGGTCGTATCACAAGCTCCTTCCTCTCTCGTTCATTCGTCATCTTCGCCGTACAGTCGCGCCTCACCTCCGCCGGGCTTTCCTTCTTCTTCCGCCCCTCGCTCCTTCCTCTTTCACCGTCATCGTCCGGTCTCGACCGTCTTTCCTTCCTCGACTCTGACCCTTCAGCTCCTTACCCCTCGGCTGCTTCCCACGGGTACCGTTCCACGTGCCTGTCTGCACCGTCTGGTGACACGAGGAACAGAACGAACAGACGAACAGACAAACAGACGGACAGAATCAGACAGGAATGTCTGCTACAAAGGAGGAATTGTCCGTGTCGGCCGCCGCGGCCGTTGGCAGCGACGACCAGGCGCTCGCCGAGATGGGCTACGTGCCCGTCTTCCAGCGGCACTTTTCGCTGTGGGACTGCTTCAGCTTTGCACTGTCCGTGTCGGGCCTGTTTGGCACTGTCATGACCACCTTTAGCTACCCGCTGTACGCAGGCGGCGCCGCGTCTGCCATTTGGTGCTGGCTGATTTCGGGCCTGGGCGCGCTGTGCCTGGCGCTGTCGATTGCCGAGGTGTCGTCGGCGTACCCGACATCGGGCGCCATGTACTTTACCATCAAGTACCTGGCCCCTGAAAAGCACGTGCCCGTCGTCGCCTGGATCGACGGCTGGCTCAACCTGATCGGCCAGATCTGCGGCAGCGCCTCGTCCGAGTACGGCGCCGCCCAGATGCTGCTGGCCGCCGTGTCCATCAGCAAGGACGGCACCTACGTCCCGACCCAGGGCCACATCATCGCCGTCATGGCCGGCCTCGCCATCGTCCACGCCCTCATCAACAGCATGTCCACCAGCTGGCTTGCCCGCTTCGCCCGCACCTACGCCGTCATCCACATCGCCGTCCTCCTCGCCGCCTGCATCTCGCTGCTCGTCATGCAAGGGGACAAGCACACCGCCACCTACGCCTTTACCAACATCGAGCCCGCCTCCGGCTGGACCCCGCCCGGCTTCTCGTTCCTCTTCGGCTTCCTCTCCGTCGCCTGGACCATGACCGACTACGACGCCACCGCCCACATCGCCGAGGAGGCCAAGGACCCCGCCCGCGTCGTCCCCAAGGCCATCGCCCTCGCCCTCACCTTCACCTACGTCGTCGGCTGGCTCTTCAACATCGTCCTCGTCTTCTGCATGGGCGAGCCTGCCGACATCCTCGCCAGCCCCGTCGGCCAGCCCGTCGCCCAGATCTTCTGGAACGTCCTCGGCAAGAGCGGCGGCATCTTCTTCTCCGTCGCCGCCTTCCTCATCATGAACTTTGTCTGCATCACCGCCCTGCAGGCCGGCTCGCGCACCGTCTGGGCTTTCTCGCGCGACTCCATGCTGCCCGGCTCCCGCATCTGGTACCGCATCTGGTCCAAGACTGACACCCCCGTCCTCGCCGTCTGGCTGTACACCCTCATCTGCATCCTCATCAACCTCATCGGCCTCGGCAGCTACATCACAATCTCCGCCATCTTCAACCTCTGCGCCATCGCCCTCGACTGGTCCTACTGCATCCCCATCCTGTGCAAGCTGTTCTACGGCAAGTTCCAGCCCGGCCCCTGGAACCTCGGCCGTGCCAGTGTCTACATCAACGCCTGGGCCTGCATCTGGACTTTTTTTGTCTCCATCATCTTCCTGTTCCCGACCGTCCACCCCGTCGCTGCCGATACCATGAACTACGCCGTCGTCATCCTGGCCTTTGTCTTCATCGTCGCCCTCGGCTACTGGTTCATCCACGGTCGCCACTACTACTCTGGCCCTCGTACTCATGCCCACGTTGAAGGCGGCGTCATCATTGCCGCTCAGAGCGAGGATCACTCCACGGACCCGGAGAAGGCCCCGGCAGGTTTCAGTGCTCCAGGCACCAACAGCCTGCACCAACGCTCCGTTGCAACCGATGCACTCAAGGCGTAAGCTCCCAAAGCTCCATATGCCCTCTTTTGTAACAGACTTGGATATATAGAGATTGAAATTGAACTCTCGTTTCAGATACCCGCACATGTCGTAATATTGATATCTCGATGGTCATGCTAGACTAGCCGAATAGACTTATCCCAAATTCTCGATTGTAATCTGCATGCATCACTTGCACTATCGTCTTTTCGAAGTCACATCATTACATGTTGCACTCTGTCGTCTTTTCAGTCACATCAATACATGCTTGTATTGGACTACAAATGCACAAACTGCAAGCACGGTGAAAAGTTGTTGAGAATCTCAGATTCCTAGGTATCGAACTAACATACATGAGCCATTAAAAATTGCCTGCTCGCTCATCCAAACTGAATTGTGGCCAGCCATCAAAACAGAACACAAAACACACCCTACTTCTTCTTCTCGCAAGAGTAGTTCTCAGGGCAGTTGGCGTGCTTGCCGCTGCGCTTGCATACACCAGGGCGAGCGCAAAGAACACATTCGTGCTCAGGAGCGCACTCTTCCTCATATGCAATGGGGTCGAAGCGGACAGGAACATCACAGCCAGCGACACAAACCCAGTCACCCTCCGTGAGCTTCTCGCTGGAGCCAATCCAGGGGTTCAGGTGAAGAACGTCGCCACGAGTAATCTTGTAGCGGTCGGCAATGCTCTCAGTGGTGTCACCGGGCCAGACGTTGTGCCAAGCGTGGCAGAGACCGCAGTGGATCGGAGAGTCCTCGTTGCAGTCCAAGTCAGGGCGAGGCGTGACGACCTCAATCTGAGTCGTAGTCTTGGTGGCCTTGTGGTGGTGAAGGTGGTGGTGGTGCTTGTGGTGCTTGTGGTGGTGGTGGTGGTGACCGTGGTGCTTGTGGTGGTGGTGACCGTGGTGGTGACCGTGGTGGTGGTGGTGCTTCTTCTTCTCGGCAGAGCACGAAGGCTCATCAGGTGTCTCCTCGCAGCTCGGGCGGTTCTTGTGGTGGTGGTGGTGAGCAGTGTCACGCTTCTCCATCACATCATCCGAGGGAACACAGAGAACATCACCAGCCTGGACATCATCACCAGACGCCAGAAGGGAGTTGAACATGACCAGCTCATCCACCGAAATGTTGAAGAGTTCGGCGACATCAGACGAAGACTCGCCCTCCAGGACAGTGTACTGCTGCTGGTTACCCAGGCAGCATGGCTTCTGGGGCTGGGGGGTACACTTGGGAGGATCAGTCACCGTGACCGTGGCGGTCGCGGTGGTGTACTTGGGGAACCACTGAGTCTGAGTCTTGGTGCGGTCAATGCACTTTGTCAAGGTCTTGGACTGAACGACAGTCGTGGTGCACTGTCTCAACTTGGTGACGGTCGTGGGGTTGGCGAACTTGGTGACGGTGCAAACCTTGTTCTTGATGACAGTCGTAGGCTCAGGGACCTTGACAGTGCAGGTGTTTGTGACAACACAAGACTTGGTGGCAGTGGCCATGCAAGTCTTCGTGACAGTGCAAGGGTCCTGGGTCACAGTCATGCACTCCTTGAGAGTCTTTGTCAGAGTCTTGGCCTTGGGCTTCTCACAACACTCGTGGTGGTGGTGGTGGTGGCCATGGTGGTGGTGACCGTGGTGGTGGTGACCGTGGTGGCCATGGTGGTGGTGATGATGCAGGTCAATGTCGTCCACCTGAACCTGGGGTTCAGTGTCAGCCAAAGCACCAATGAGGAGCAGGCTTGCGCCGGCAATGAGAGGTGCCGACTTCATGATGAATGACTGATGTAGGGAACGAGAAAAGAGAATCTGAGGAGGATAATAGGGATAAGGAAGTCAAAGAGGTGATATCTGATGCAATGTAAAGATGATGATGAAAGCCGCCCTTGGTGATGAAAGGAAGAGAAAAAGAGAGAGAAGAGAAACGAGGAAGAAGAAGAGAAAGGAAGAGGAAGTGAGCGGACAAGAGACGAATAAAGGGGGACCTGGGCCACACGCGGAAAGCTCGCTGCTGGGCTACGAAAAGGAGGGCAACGCGAAGAAAGGAAGGCGCATATATCTCTTTTGGGAAGGCGAAGAAGTATCACGACTTCCGGTAGAACGATGATGGCGGCTGCGACTGCCTTTCTCTACGCGAAAGTCGACAAAATCAGGGCTCACGGATGCCGGTACAGCAAGCACGATCAAAACACGAGTAAATCATAAGGAGGTTGGAAGCTACGGGCGAGCCTAGGCAGTCATCGGGGCAAGAGCTTTCTGTCGAGGGCGTACGCAACCAGCTAGGAAGACTAAATTAGGAAGGGGTTGTTGCACGCTGCTCAAGAGTTGCACGTTGTTGCCAAAAAAGGCAATGCACCCGGGAAGGCTCTTCCCTAGAGGCTTGAGGCAGAAACCATACAGACGATTCAACGGACAGCTATTTCTAGTCGAGCTGCTGCCGACACGCTGGCATATATTCTGGCCGTACACATCATCGGCCGCTTCGAGCGGCAAACGTAGGCCCGAGCGTAAACAGAGATGCTCAATGCGAGTTCCGTCGGTCGGCCGAGCGCAGCCGGCGCTGCCCGGGCGCTCTTTCCGGTCTCTTCGTAGCTTAGGCAAGTCCCGCCCGATTATACCGAGACGACCTGCCGTCATTGGAGTAGCCCCCTAGCCCCTTCTTTTGATCGCGCCTACTCGCTCTGCGGGTGCCCCCTGCCCGTGGGTCGGCGAGAGAAGTGTCATGAGAGAAGTAGGAACCCCCCGCATGGCCGTTGAAGAGCCGGAATTCATAGCAACGAGGAAAGAGGAACTGTGGCCAGAGCAAGCACGATGCAACAGAGGCAGGAGAATATGGGTGGAACACGGTGTTATTGCCAAAATCAAAAGTACCGGTGCAATACAGGAAGGAGTGACGCCGTAAGACAAGATGGAGAGAAATGTGGTGAACAAATTAAGAAAAATAAAGCACGAAAATAGAGAGTCCGATGCACGAGATAAGATAACTGTTAAGACAAACTGAGAAGCCGCATGCCCAATGCGAAAGAAATGGCCTAAGTGGCCAAGACGGTGGCCTACTCTTCGGGCACGCCCGAAAACAGACCAACGCGCATACGGTGGCTCTGTCGTGTAATGTCAGTGAACTGTACGTCAATCTTGGCATCCAAAAGCAGACTTACGTATGGCAGCTTCGGGATGACGACGCTGAGGACGGCAAAAAAGTTGATGGTGAAGTATGTCAGGTCGTAGTGGGTGTAGTGGGTGCTGAGTAGGAAGAGAACAATAGGCACACTGAGCAAGAACTTCTTGGCCGGTGTGTACTGCGCGCCGTCGTCGATCTGCTCCCACATGTTCAGGTTGTCGTATGCGCCGGCGTTGAACTCAAAGGGAACGCCGCGGACCCAGTGGAACATGATGTAGGAGCCAAACATGTAGGTGATGTTGGTCAGGGTCCACGAGGTTTCTTGTGAAACGCCGGGAACGATGTCGTACACGATCTTCAAAAGGCAGATGATGACGATGTGAACCATCCAAGCACCTGGCGCGGTTAGCCTCGGATCCGAAACGCATGCTGCGCACGCGCGGCTCGCGCCATGGCCGGTGCGGTGCCGGAAAAGAACAAAACCTACCCTTGGCGTTGACCCAGTTGGCATTGCCGTTCGGGAGCGCAGACTGGTCGCTGAGCTGCTCGAGGGTCTCGACAGGCTCGTGGTACACCTGCAGAATACTGCTAGATCTCCTCCTACGGGTGGTCTTCGTGTCGGTCATTGTTGAGGAGTTCGGGACAGGAGCGCCTGCGGTGCCGGGTGCTGCGAGATTGTTACCGCTGCGCGGTGGGCGGGTGGCCGCGTCGTACGTGACGGTCCGGGGGAGAACAATTGGGGAAGACAGCTTGGCGGTAGTGAAGGAGATGAGAGATCGACGTGACTCGATCTATCCTCTCGTGGCGGTTTGGTATGGACAACGCAAGCTTCAACGATGGCAGTCCTGGCAAGCGAGTGTGTCTTTTGCTGTATGGACAAGATGCGTTAGTAATGGCCGACGCGAGATGTACGAGTGGTGAGAAGCTGAGACGGCTGGACCGCGAGTTGCAGCACGGGCGCCGCGATTGGATGTCACGAGCCAGCAAACGATCGCGGCGGGGGGCCAGGGTAGGTGCAGGATGGCGATGCTCGAGGCGTGGGCAGTTCTGGGAAGCGACTGGGCGCGTTGAAGGAAGAGAGGACGAACCTCGACTCAGACGTTCGGCTGGTGGTAGATGGGTGAATGCAGCAGGAACGCTCTCGGAAGCTGGCACCCACGCGGGCGTCGGAGATGGCGTGTTGTGGCGAGCACGGTGCGTGTGGTGGTGAGGAGGCAGAAATGTATGTTCGGTCGCTTCGACTCGTCGGTCTGCAGCGGCAGAGAATGGGCGCGTCGATAGGGGTGAGCGTCCAGCAGGAACGGGGTTGATGTTGATGAGGAGATGGTTGTGATGTAAGATGTGGTAGTAGAAGCCCAAAAGGAAGACGTGTGCAGTAGCACACCCTACTCCGTAGTAAGCCAGGCGGGAGGCACGGGCGAGAGGCAAGGGGGGCGCCCTAAAACCAACGCTATTTTTGGCGTGCAAGATGTGGACTGGTAGTTGATTTAATGCTAATTCGCTGGTTCTGGCAGCTCCGAGACAGGCAGTTTCACGCAAGCAAGCGCGTGAGTTTGCGCTTGATGATGGGCATTCTCTCACAAAGCGGGCGAGCTCTCGGTCAGTGATAAGAGGCTTTATTTCAGTGGAAATTGGGACTCGCACAGGCGCAGCTGAACAGAACGCAAAGGCCTGGAACACGCCGCGCATGTGCACGTGATGTCATTTGCCACGTACGGCAGCACCGCGGCAAGATAAGGAGCGATAACGAGCAATCCAGCCCAGTTCAGCCAGAGTGGGTCATTACCAATACCGATAACGCCAGAGTGCGGAAAGATAAGCGATTCCAGTGAGGCAGTAACGCCGGGTAATGGAGACGCGACGTCGCGAGACGACGGAATGGAGCCCGGGACCACAGAAACGGCATCAAGGCTTGTCCTAGGCGGAAGACAAAAGCCGGGAAATGATGCGCAGTCGAGACGTCGCAGGCAAACATCCGACTTGACACGGTCTTGGCAACCACGGACGCGGGCTCCGCGCCGCAACAGTCGCTACTTCCGGTTCAATCCAAACACGGTCGTACCTCCCTGCCATTGGTAATCGGCCGGTGTGGTCGAGGGAAAAAGGCAGGTGCACGGGGCGTTACTCAGGGGCAATGCACATTTGACCTCCACCGACAAGTGCGACTGGTGGCGACGTTCGTTACCCTTGCAGGCGCGTCTTCGTACGGAGTAGGCGCGAGTACGATGGAGGCACAGTAGCACTGGCCGTCTGCCAGTCGACGTGACGCAATCACACGGTCCATTTCTGAACGCTCCATGGCCTTTCTTTTGGATTCGAACTATAGCGACGGAAGAACATGAAAATCAAATGTAGCTAGTAAACACGCAGGCAACAAAATGTGACATCATTGTACACGGGGAGGGCAAGCAGGAGGGGAGGAAGACGCCTCCCTTTGCACCGGCCTTGTGAGCACCCCGCCCAGCGTCTATGTATGTATATGGAGTGGGGGTACGAGAGAGGAAGGAGATGGATGGTGATAGTTTTGGGCGGTGCCAGTCATGGCACGCCTCCATTAGACACCAGCACCGGCATCAGCGGCCGCAGACAGGTACAGAAACTGACGAGGAGCTTGCATGCCGCTTACAGCAGCAGCTCCAGGGGGTTCTCGACGACCTGCTTCAGCTCCTTGATCCACTCGGCGCCGACGGCGCCGTCGACGACCTTGTGGTCGAAGCTGGCGGTGACGGTGATCTGGTCGTCCCAGGCGACGCCGGTGGTGCCGTCCTCGTTCTCTACCGGGACGGCTACCTTGCGGCTGGTGCCAATGGCGAGGATGGTCGACTGGGGAGGGTTGATGATGGAGGTGAAGGCATCGACGGCGGGGTTCATGCCCATGTTGGAGATGGAGATGCTGCCGCCCTGGTACTCCTCGGGCTTAAGCTTGCCCTCGCGAGCGCGCTTGGCCAGCTCCTTGACGGAGGCGGAGATGCTCTCCAGGCCCTTGCTCTCGACGCCGGTGACAATGGGGGTGATGAGGCCGGTGGGAGTCGAGACGGCGACGGAGACGTCGACGGTCTTGAACTGGCGGACGGCACCCTCGCGCCACGAGGCGTTGGCCTGGGGGACCTTGCGCGAGGCAACGGAGATGGCCTTGATGAGGAAGTCGTTGACGCTCAGCTTGTAGCGGCCGTCGCTGGAGGCGTTGAGGGCGGTGCGCAGCTTCTGGAGCTTGCTGACGGACAGGTTCGAGGTGACAAAGTAGTGGGGGTTGCCGTTCCACGACTCGAGCAGGCGGTTGGCAATGGTCTTGCGCATGCCGCTGGTAGGCGTGTCCTCGAAGACGGGGCCGCTGGCGCCAGACGCCGAGGCGCCAGCAGCAGGGGCCGCGGCGGCGGCCGCGTTGACGTCCGCCTCGGTGATCTTGCCACCGGGGCCGGAACCCTTGAGGCCGGCGACCTTGACGCCCTTCTCGATGGCGAGGCGCTTGACGGCGGCGGCGATGTTGGGCTCGCGCGACAGGGCAGTCTGCAGACGGACGGGCCCGTTGCTGGTGGGCTGCTCGACGGGCGCGGACGCGGCGGGGGCGGCGGCGGGCGCAGGGGCGGACTCGGCCGGGGCGGCAGCGGCGGGGGCAGCGGCACCACCGGCATCGGCCAGGGTGAAGTTGGCAAACGCGGAGACATCGGCAGCGTCATCGACGAGGACGGCAATGGGCTGCAGACGTGTTAGCTTGGGTCCCGGGCGCAAGGAGCAGGCGTGCCAGCGGGTGGCAGAATTGACGCACGTTACCGACAGCGACGTCCTTCTCGCCGCTCGGCTTCAGGAGCTGGGCAAGAACACCCTCCTCCTGGTACTCAAAGTCCATCTGGGCCTTGTCGGTCTCGATCTCGACGAGGACATCGCCAGGGGCGATAGCATCGCCAATGTTCTTCTGCCAGACGCCAATGTTGCCGGCCGTCATGGTGGGCGACAGGGCAGGCATCTTGACGATTGTGTGCGGCGGAAAGGACGCGTAGAAGCGGGCGAGGGCCGCAGGGGCGGCATACCGCAGGAAGGACTGCGGCTGCAGAACGCGCCTCCGGAGGACGGGAGCGAGCATGGCGGCGGTTGGTTGAGCGGGAATCTGGTGAGGGAGGGGGCGGACGGGTATGGAAAAGGACGTCGGTGGAAGTCCGATGCGAGCTTTTTGAGTCGGGTGGTGGTGTGCAGAGCGACAGAGGCGATGATCTGGGTGGCTCGCTGTTTGGATTTTTTTGCGGGCTTTTCTTTACTGGGCCCTTGATCGGAGTCGTCTTGGGGGAGAATAGGGGTGGAGACGAGAAAAATAACGGAGGAGCACGGAACGAGAAGCAAGCTACAGGGGTAGGACTCGGTTGAGTATCCAGCGAAGCAGGCTGCGGCAGAGCTCGGGTTGCGAAAGAGCGAAGCTCGAGACAAAGACGAGATAATTGGTTCGCAAAGATCCATTGCAATGTTTTCGCTCAGTTTTCTTTCCATGCGCCGGGCCGTTTACAGAATACATACTTAAGATGCCCACGAACAAAGCCAATCCAGGGGCAGCCGCTGTTAGTCCTATCGGAGAAAGCGTTGGGGCTGTTGAGGATAGGTGTTGCTACGGGACACTGGGACCGAGACAGGCCAGACGCGTTCTGCAACAAACGTGGCTGCGCCCGACTGCGACCGACTTATTTGTATGACGGGGCGTCGACGGTGAGATTGACTTGCTCGTTCATTCATTCATCATTCATTCATTTATTCATTGCTTGTCACCAGCACCCGGAGCGGACAGAATGGTAATCTAGGGAATAGGGAATGCGACGGGACTGGTAGGACTCGTGTCCCGCTATTAGGATGTCGTAAAATATGCAGCTTGGCGCCGTGGCCGATAATAGCCGAACCGGTTGACGCCAGCTGTCGAATCGGGCTTTGTGCCATCGACGACACCTCTCATGGCTCTGGATGCAATGGACATGCCGTCGACGAAACACCAGCAGCAGAAGCCGGGCCCGAGGTGGTTGTCGACGCCCAAGTACCGCGTCGGCCTCCACTTTTCTGGCCGATATACGGACGCCCTTGGTGAACGAGAACTGTTTGTTTAGGGGAAGCAAAGAGCAACTTTTAGTTCCTGCAGCAATGACATTGATGTATGAACGTAGCATGCGAATTGTGAGCCTACTTTGTGCGTGTCGCTAGATAGATTGACACGTTGTCCGCGTGGCTTGTCATTTTTGTGAATTGTGCTAGCCAGTGCCAAAAAGTTGCAGTTGAATACATGTAATATTCTGGGAAAATAGGAAAATAAGGAAAAAATAAAACTCACGCACCTAGCAACAGTACAAAATGACATAAAAGGGAGGCGAATGGACATAAAATATGATTTGGAACAAACTGGAAACCAAAACGAAAAAATAACAAGATAGAGCAGGCAAGAGACCGGTGGCGTAGGCTCAACTTGCATCTGACAAGAAACAGCAGTATTGGTAGCATTGAAGACACGGTAGAAGGCAGCAGAGCAACCGAAGCAGCTTGGCCGGCGTCGACTCGTGCCCACGACTTGAACCTAACCCGTGTCATCCTATCATCGTCATCAACGTTGCAAATAGGGGCTGCTGAGTCGATGGATATCTGACACTCAATCATATTCTACGCCCGATTCCGACCGGCCTTCAACAAGCATAAAATCGATGCACCGCCACTTCGTGCTCGATGTGAGACGAAATTCGTCGACTCTTTCCGGGAGCTTCGTAGTGCAGGAGTTTCCCACCGGCGACGACCAAGTAACGCGGCAGATGGCCACCGAGTTGCCGAACACTACTGCCAGAGCATGTGTCCGACGGAGTCGAGATGATCCCAGACGTCAATGGCTGCTTGATTCCATCCTGGCCATCTCGTCCTTGTGGCCTGGCTTCACTGCCACTACTATTGTACGGAGATGTGAGGACGCATAGGTCCTGTTGTCGAGGCAGTCCCGAGACTGTAAACGAGTATACTGACTGGTATAACCGTAGCACGTTTTGGGACAAAAAGGCCAGGTCAAGAGCTTGCAGACGTTTACCGATAGAGCATGAAAAAAGTGGAGCACTCTAACCTTATCGTTCTTACACAACGCGGCGGCCTGACATCATACTGCGCTAACATCGCCGACGAACCCAACAGACTCATTTGCGACACACATCCTCCATCGACCTCGATCCTAGACCCGCACCCTCCTTCGACGTACCTGGACCACCTACGAAACGATGCGGCTGGCGCACCTGCCCGTCTTTGCATCGCTGAGCCTGATCGCTTCGTCCCAACTGCTCGTCCCGTTCGTTGCCGACTCTACCGACTCCGCCGCCGCCGACGCCGCCCAGCTCCACCAGAATAAGCAGCAGAAGACCATCGCCATGCCGCCGGTTGCACCGCCGCCCGGCGCGGCCAACCCGTCGGACCCTTTGAACCCGGTATCGCCGCCGCCCGAGACGGGCACCACCATGCTGTCTGACGTCATGGGCCGCGACCGCAGCATCAACGTGTACGCCGGCTTCACGCGCGACTTTGCCCCCATCTCGAACCGGTTCAACGACATGGCCCAGAACTCGACTGTCCTGGCGCCCCTCAACTCGGCCATTGAGGCCCTGCCGCGCAAGCCGTGGGAGAACCCCGACGACTACCGCACCCAGGGCGAGAACGTGTACGAGGGCCCCGGCGGCCAAGAGCGCGCGCAGCAGAACCTGCGCCGCTTCGTCGAAGCCCACATTGTCCCCTTTAGCCCGTGGCCCGAAAACTACAAGGCCAGCGCCCTCGCCGGCAAGGGCGAGCTGTGGTGGGAGACGACTGCCGACGGCAAGCGCGTGGTGCGTTCCTTCTCCGTCAACTCGACGACGTCTCCACCCATCACAGCCCATGCTAACAATGACAGATCCAGCCAGGCAACATTGAGGTGGAAAACGTCGCATCCTCTGTTTCCAACGGCCAAATTGTAAGTGCTTGGTGCCTCTTGCAACGCACATACTAACAGAGAAGTGGATTATCAAGGGCGTCCGGAACTACGCGGCCTGACCGTGAGCGCATGCGTGCAGATTCTGACTGAACGAGACGCTCTTTTTGTATTTTTAGTGTATTGCGCGTGACCTGTAAATATACACAGATTCAATATACCGCGCGTCACAGGCTGTATAGTCAGATGAATAGTGCGTCAATGAGGCATAACCGAGATAGGAATCACGTGATCTTCAAGGACACGATAAGCCGCTTATCCTGCCTTATCGGCCGATAGCTGTCTGCGCTAGGCGGAATGCAGCAAGCGCGTCGGCTTTATCTCTTATCGCGTCGGGCCGGCAAAAAATCCAGCCCTCCCCTATTGCTACGTGACGCCAGATTTGGGGAAGGCGCCAAAGCTACGGGGCCCTCTCTGTTCCTGTTTCGCTCTCCTCGTTCCTCGCGCCTCAAAACACCTCTCCATCCAGTCTGCATCACCATTCCCCATTCCGCCACGACCCGCGCATCCCCGACAAACCGACCTTGCCCTTTTCCATCTCTGCATGGCTGCCCCGTGCTAGTCTCGCTTCGATCGTATCGACAACAGCTACGGCTCATCTGCATCGAAGCCGTTTGCGACCGCGTCAGTTTGGCGAACCCGCGTTTGCCGCCCCAGACACGCCAGGCTCTCCTCGGTCCGATCGAGTCGCAAGACAGGCGGCCCATCGTGTCTTGGTGCCGCACACGGCCATCCTCTTGATTGAAGAGCTGTCCCAGGTTCGTACTCGTTGCTTTGTTGCAGTTTCACGCCGGTGGTCCTCGCTCCTCTCTCCACCTCGCCCATTTCCCTCAGTCGCGTCGTCTCTACGCAATCGCCCCCTCCCGCCCATCGGAACCCAGCTGACACGGCCTCGTGGCATCACAGACCCATCTACACTCTCTTCTGCGACAAACTTGATGCAAGCTTCGACGACCGCCCCATCTGCTGGCGAGTTATGAACAACGGTCCGCCTCCACACTACGGCCCCAGTCATCGCGACCGCGAGAGAGACCGCAGTCTCGACGCCCAGCATAGCAGTCGCGTCTTGCAAGAGCAAATCAGCGAGCATCCTTATACCCAGCATCGGCCACCACACACCCCCAACGACGCCATGTCGCATCGCGATCGCGATTCTCGGGATCTTCGTGACCCTCGCGATTTGCCACGCGACGCGTACCCTCCCCAACAGCCCCCTTCGCACCAGCAGCAGGGCCCGCCGGGACCGCAGCACCACAGCTCGGCCGGCTCGATCCCCATCCACCAGCCGGTCGCGTCACGTCTGCCAGGCGCCATTCATAGTCCCAACGGCCTCCTTGCAAACCACGGCGCTGGCGCAGGCGGCGCCCCCCCGTCCCAGATGGGCGGCCCCCCGCCCCAGAGCGCATACGGTGGTCCGCCGCCCATGCACAATGGCGGTGGCGACCCGGGGCGTCACCCGTCCATGCAGGAGCAGCAACCGTCCATGTACTCGATGATGCAGCACAACGGATCGGCCGCTCCGCCCAACGGATCTGGTCCGCCTCCAGGGTTCGGCGGTCCGCTGCAGCCCGACAACCGCGGCCCCCAAGGACCACCGCCGTACACTGGCAACAACACAAACCCTGGCCATGCTGCACAGGGCCCTGCCGGTCCTCCTGGTCCGCCCGGCCCTCCTGGCGCCCCGGGTGCCTCTGCCCAGGGCCAGCAGCCCATTCTCAACGTACGTGTCTGTCTTCTTTTTTTTGTCGCCTCGACCTTGCTAACCCACAGGATGCTCTGAGTTATCTCGACCAGGTCAAGGTCCAGTTCCACGAACACCCCGATGTCTACAACCGGTTCCTCGATATCATGAAGGACTTTAAGAGCCAGGCGTATGTTGCACCTCATGTCTCTACTGCCCACGCACTGACATTTCAGAATCGACACCCCCGGTGTCATCAGCCGCGTCTCCGACTTGTTCGCCGGCCACCCCAACCTGATCCAGGGCTTCAACACGTTCCTGCCGCCTGGCTACCGGATCGAGTGTGGCCTGGAAAACAACCCCAACAGCATCCGTGTCACCACCCCGTCCGGCTCGACCATCCACTCCATCGGCGCCAGCCGTGCCATGCAGGACGGCCCCCATGCACCACCCGGCGCCGGCAACATGTTCATGGGCCCGCGCTCGTGGCCCCAGCAGCCTCCGCATGTCCAGCATAGTGTCGAGGGCCCCGAGTCGCAGTACGGAGGCCCCGGCCCTGCCATCTCGCAGGGTCAGTATGTCATGGGCGGGCCCAACTCCCTGTACGACGGCCCGCGCGGATCGCAGAGTGGTCCTGGCGGTATCGGCGGCGGCCCGGGAAGCCAGGCCATGGGCCACCCGTCCCAGCGCAACGCGCAGACCCCCGTTCCCGGTGCAGGAATGGGCGGCAACAATGGCCAGCACGGAAGCGGCGAGAAGCGTGGCCCAGTCGAGTTTAACCACGCCATCTCGTACGTCAACAAGATCAAGGTTCGTATTTCTCTCGTCTCCATCTCGTCTCCTTGCTAACCGGGTAGAACCGCTTCCAGGACAAGCCGGAAATCTACAAACAGTTCCTCGAGATACTTCAGACCTACCAACGGGAACAGAAGCCGATCCAGGAAGTGTACGCGCAAGTCACTCTCCTGTTCAGCGGCGCGCCCGATCTGCTCGAGGACTTTAAGCAGTTCCTTCCCGACACGACGGCCCAGAACCGCCCTGCTGGAGGCCGCCCTAGCGAGGATGCCTCGGCCCAGCTGGCCGCCACCCAGTCGACGCCTCCCAGCCAGACGGCCCGCGACGGCCCCAAGATGCCACCGGTCGGCAACTTTGCGCCTCCCTCGAGCACGACCAAGGAGAACAAGAAGCGCCCGCGTCAGGACAAGCAGGCCGCCCCCATCTCGGCCCCTGCCGAGCTGGCTGCCAGCACGTCGGCCGTCCGTGGTCCGCCGCCGGCCGCGCCTCTCGGCAACAAGCGCGCCAAGCTCACGCACAAGGGTCTCGTGGACGCGACGGGCGCTCCGCTGCCCGAGCCGACGCTGACGCCGACGATGCCCGGCCCGCTTCCGCCGTCGAGCCTGATGCAAGAGACGCAGGAGGCCCTGGCCTTTTTTGAGCGCGTCAAGAAGTTCTTGCCGAACCGGACGACCATGAACGAGTTCCTCAAGCTGACCAACATGTTCCGCATGGGCCTCATCGAGGTCAACGTGCTCGTGTCCAAGAGCTACGCCTTTATTGGCGGAAACGCCGAGCTGTTCAACTGGTTCAAGAACTTTGTCGGGTACACGGGCGAGGACGAGGTGGTCGACAACCAGCCGGCGCCGCCCTCGGGCAAGATCTCGCTCAGCAACTGCCGAGGGTTCGGGCCGAGCTACCGCCTGCTCCCGCGCCGCGAGCGCCTCAAGCGCTGCAGTGGCCGTGACGAGCTGTGCAACTCGGTGCTCAACGACGAGTGGGCGTCGCACCCGACGTGGGCCTCTGAGGATTCGGGTTTCGTCGCGCACCGCAAGAACGGCTACGAGGAGGGCCTGCACCGTATCGAGGAGGAACGCCACGATTACGACTTTTACATTGAGGCGAATCAAAAGTTTATTGCCCTCCTCGAGCCGCTGGCGCAGCAGATGCTGACGCTCACGCCCTCGGAGCGCGAAAACTTTCGCATGCCCCCCGGCCTCGGTGGCCAGAGCACGTCCATCTACAAGCGCGTTCTGAAAAAGGTGTACGGGCTGGAGAAGGGCGCCGAAGTGGCGGCCGACATGTTTGCCCACCCCTTTGCCGCCGTGCCCGTCATCATGACGCGCCTGAAGCAAAAGGACGAGGAGTGGCGCTTTTCGCAGCGCGAATGGGAAAAGGTGTGGATGGCGCAGACCGAGGCTATGCACCTCAAGAGTCTCGACCACATGGGCATCCAGGTCAAGTCGACCGACAAGCGCACCCTGTCCGCCAAGCACCTCGTCGACGTCATCAAGACGAAGCGCGAGGAGCAGCGCCGCGGCGTGGCCGCCATCGACCCAAAGAGCACGCCCAGCGTCCACCAGTTCCTGTGGTCCTTTTCCGACCGCGATGTCCTGCTCGACCTGCTGCGCTTCATGGTGCTGTACGTGCTGAATAGCGGACAGCACGGCACCAACGAAAAGGAGCGCATTACCGAGTTCTTTGAGTCGTTTATCCCCCAGTTCTTTGACCTCCCCGACGACCTTGTCGCCCAGCGCCTGGCGGATATCGACCGCGAGTCCGGCGACGAGGACGGCGAGGAGTCTGTGCCCATGGAGCTGACCAACAGCCGCAGCAGCCGCCGGAACGCCAAAAAGTCGGATCTCTTGCGCGGCGTCCTCGACCCGGGCCGCAACGGCAGCACCAAGCCAGTGCGCAGCAGCAGCACCAAGGAGGAGTCGAGCGCCGGCTCCAAGGAGACGACGCCCGACACCTCTGCCAACGAGGAGGACATGGCGGACGCGCCGGCGGCCGAGGGCACGCCCACCCCGGCCCCGCCGGCGTCGTCTCTGGAGCTGAGCAACGAGCGGTGGCTGCCGGCGGCGCCCCACGCGACGGTCGTCGCCGGCCAGGGGCCGCTGACCGAGGACGAGGAGAAGGACCTCCGGGCCGACGGCACGTTCAAGCGCCCGTGGTACAACCTGTTTTGCAACCAGACCATTTACGTCTTCTTTAGCGTCTTCCACACGCTCTACAAGCGACTCAAAGAAGTCAAGGAGAGCACGGCGAGCGTGCTCGAGGAGCTGCGACGCGAAAACGCCGACAAGGCCGGCCGCGCCTTGGGCATGATGGCCGAGCGTATGGCGTACTTTGATGCCACGAAGCCCGAGACCTTTTGGCCGCGCACCCGCGAGCTCGTCGAGGACTTTTTGACGGGCGAGATTGACGAGAACCGGTACTATGACGTGCTGCGTCGCTACTACCTCAACAAGGGCTGGACGCTCTACACGATCCAGGACCTGCTCAAGACGCTGTGCCGGCAGGCCCTCGTCTGCGGCACGGGCAGCGACAACAGCCGCGACAAGACGGCCGACCTCGTGCAGCAGTTCCTGACGAACCGCCAGCAGGAGGAGACGAGCTTTGCGGCCGAGATTAGCGCCCGCAAGTTTGCCGAAAAGTGCATCAAGGACGGCGAGCTGTTCCAAATCACGTGGTACCCCGGCAAGGCGGAGGCGGCCATTCGCTGGCTGCAGCGCGACGAGCCGACGTTCAACGCCGACGCAATGGCGCGCCGCGAAAAGTGGCAGTACTACATCTCGTCGTACATGCGCATCGAGCCGACAGAGGGCGTCGACCTGTCGCGTGTGCGCAAGCCGCTGCTGACACGGTCGCTCGTCTACGAAGATGGCAGTAACGGCACCATCTCCGAGGCCGACAACCACAGCGAGGGCCGCCACGCAGTCGCGTTCCGCGAGGAGCTGGACCTGCGCATCTGCATCAACTCGTCGGCGATTGTGTACGGCGAGAACACGTCCGAGTTTTTCATCTACAACCACGACCGCGTCGACGACGACGAGCACGACGAGCACGACGACGACGAGAGCACGGCCGACGACGACGACGACCAGAGCGAGGCGGCCGTCGGGGCACGGCGCGCAGCCAAGGAGGCGGCACGCGCAGCACGTCTCGTCGAGCGCACCAAGGCGCGTGCGGCCGAGCGGGAGTCGCTGGCGGCACGACGCAAGGCGCGTCGCGAGCAGCGTTTCACCGAGAAATTTGTCATCAACAATGCGTGGATGAAGGACAAGACGCGTGAGGAGGTGCGCACGGCGACGGACAAGTTTGCGCGTTGGGTCAACGACGGCGTGCTGCCGAGTGGCGAGTCTGTGGCTGCATCGTCGGCCTCGGCGGCCGCTGGCGCGTTGGTCGACACGGCCATGGACACGACGGCATGAGTTGATGAGCTGCCTAGATTGATTTCCTTTCCTACCGTTTATGTGTATGGTTCGTTTTATGTTATGGTTCGTTGGTTGTTTTCGGATGTTTCGGTGGTCTGCTTTGTCTCTGGTTTCCTGTCGCACCGGGCCGTTTGGCTCGGCAATAATCTGCAATGGTTGCGCTTGTTTTACTGGTATCTCTTTGGTTGTTTACTGTTGTATCTCTTTGGTCTTTGTCTGGTTGTCTGGGGCGTGTTGCCTGTAAGAATAGTATTGCGGTATCGAATGGTCTTGAAACGGAGCATACAAGTCACGTGTCACGTCACAGGTTGGACCTTGTGCTGGGTGCCGACGTCTCGAGCCTATTGATGTTATTTGACGTTCTATTGGCACGTCTCCTAAAACAAATCCTGCATGTGCGTCGCAAATCAACCGTAAACCGTGTATGTCCTTGCTTCCATCGACAAGACGTACTTACTGCAGGTTCTCAATGACGAGCGCCGAGGCACCGCCGCCGCCGTTGCAGATCCCGGCCACGCCAATCTTGCCCTTCTTGGCGCTCAGGACGGTGGTGAGCGTGGTGACGATGCGCGCGCCCGAGGCGCCCAGGGGGTGGCCGATGGCGACGGAGCCGCCGAGGACGTTGACCTTGTCGCAGTCGAGGCCGAGCAGCTTCATGTTGGCGAGGGCGACGACGGAAAAGGCCTCGTTGATCTCGTAAAAGTCGACGTCGGCGGGGGTCAGGCCGGCGTGCGCAATGGCCTTGGGGATGGCCAGGGCGGGGGTGGTGGTGAACAGCTCGGGGGCCTGCTCGGCGTCGCCCCAACCGCGGATGACGGCGAGGGGCTTGAGGCCGAGCTCCTTGAGCTTGGCCTCGGAGACGAGGACGACGGCGGCGGCGCCGTCGTTGATGGGGGCGGCGTTGGCGGCGGTGACGGTGCCGCCCTGGGGCTTGAAGGCGGGGCGGACGGACTTGAGCTTGTCAATGTTGAGGTTCTTGACCTCGTCGTCGCGGTCGACGCGGACGGCGGGCTTGCCGCGGGGGCCGGGGACCTCAATGGGCGCAATCTCGGCAAAGAGACCGGCCTCGGTCGAGGCCTGGGCGCGCTGGTAGGTGGCAATGGCGTAGGCGTCCTGGTCCTCGCGTGAGATGCCGTGGGTGGTGCTGCAGAGCTCGGCCTGGATGCCCATGTGCTCCTTGGAGTAGGCGTCGGTCAGGCCGTCGTTGAGGACGCCGTCGACGACCTGGGTGTTGCCGTACTTGGTGCCGGTGCGCAGGGTGGGTAGGTAGTGGGGGGTGTTGGACATGGACTCGGTGCCGCCGGCGACGACAATGTCGGCCGTGCCGGTGATGATGGCCTGGGCGCCAAAGATGATGGACTTGAGGCCGGACGCGCAGACCTTGTTGACCGTCGTGCACACGACGTTGGGCGACAGGCCGGCGCTCACGGCGCACTGGCGGGCAGGGGCCTGGCCGAGGCTGGGGGTTAGTCGGGCTCGGCGTGTTCGTTGCGAAGGTGTACGTACTTGGCGGACAGGACGTTGCCAAAAATGACCTCCTGGACATCCTCGGGCTTGATCTCGGGCACACGCTCAACAGCGGCTGGGCGGTGTTAGCTGTACTGTGCGTACGTCACAGGAAGATGCGGACAGGACAGGACAGGGACAGACGTACACTTGATGGCGTGGGCACCCAGCTGGATGGCCGTCAGGCTGGACAGCGAGCTGCAGGAGGCATTGTCAGTACCAGTGGCAGGTCGAGCCCGAAAAAGACCCGAGGGGGCAGCTCGAGCCGGTGGCGTTTGGTGCAGCCGAGAGCAGCTCGAGCCGGTGGCGTTGGTGCAGCCGAGAGCTCGAGCAAAAGGGGGGTTGCTGCTCACCCAAGGAACGAACCCACAGGGGTTCTGGCCGCAGAGACAATGTAGACGGGGGGCACGGAAGGCATTGTGAGGCGTGGTTGGTGAAGCTTGCTGAAAGATGCAGACAGAGACAGACGAGATCGCGAGACGAAGAGGAGGCAAGACGGAAAAGGAGAAGGAAGAGGTGTCGTAAATTTACACGTAAATAGACGAGTAGACTACGACCGCATCAGCAGTTGTAGTCTGCCGAGCCCGCACGCCGCTGGCCTGTTCTGGCGCTGGCGCTGGAGCCCCACTGGAAAATTTGTTGAGGTCCCTGGCCGCGTAGCAGTGCCGGCCGCTAGGAAGGCGCAATCCAGGAACGGCGCCGTCGTTGCGAGAAACGGCAGGCGGCCATGCACACCGCCCATGGCGATGCCCCTTTCTTCCAACGAGGTTCCATTCAGGCAGCCGCGTCCTAGCCGCTGGGGAAAGAGGCATGGAGAGCGCAGTCGCGATGGCGTCTACGACCGTCCACGAGGCAGGACGTCCGGTTCGGCAGCCGCGCCCGGCGCCTGCACTCGACGGCGCAGTTTGGCAATGTGTGCTGTTGGTGGTTGTCCTGACCAGCTGCCTGTGCTTTTTATTCTTATTTCTTATAGAAAACATTTCTCGCCGTGAGACGGAAAGAACGTCGATGGGTCCTGCTTGAATGTGCTGACCATCCACGAGACTCGGCGACGTAGGCATCGGATCAACACGATGCTTGACACATACAAGAGCATCGATACGGAACAGACGTGAGACATGGTTTCAGGCCGTTTACATGGACCGCATCACTTGCCCGTTTCCCGTCAATGTGCGTGCAGCTGTCTCGGTTGCACTGTCGAATGTGGAAGCATGCACTCTGATTACAGCTGACAGCACGTGATGTGTCAGCTGACGCTCGCATTTTATGGGTACTGGTAGAGCGGGCCTGCCAGTCGCCCAGTCGCGCTATTGGCACGCCTTGCAGCGAGTCTCACGCAGCCCGTAGCTTCTGGTCGTGATGGAACAGCCTCCTAGCGCGGCGAAGCTGGTTCCAGTGCCTGCCGTGGCCGATCCCGCGGCGCTGTTTTCGTGCATCCTCCCTTTTTCGTGTCTTCGTGTCGTGAACCGAACCCGCCCCTTTTCCCTTTGCACTCGGACGCGGCGACGCACGTTTTCACGTTTCGTTTACGTTTACGTTTTCGAATACTCGTCTGTTGCCCATCGCCAAACTTTGCGACACGCGCTGGCGACTATTTGGCGACTCCTTTTCTGATTGTCGATGCGCGCCATCGACTCGGCCAAGCCTTCATCTTCAACGCACGAATCGCACGAATCGCACGAATTGCACCACCATCGCACCACTTGGTATGGCCAGTGACAACATGGCACGCGACGTCAAGGTGGAGGAGCCGGCATCGCGTGCGCCGTCGGCCGTCGCCGACACCGAAGCCGCACCGCACAAGCCGTACCGGTCGTGGAAGAAAAAGTTTCAAAAGATGCGCATCGTCTTTGACGGAAAGATGGAACTCAACGAAACACTGGCCCGGCAGGAAGTGTCGGCCATCCAGACGAGCAAGCGGCTGGCCGTCGAGATTGAGTGCGTCTCTTTTTTGCCCCAGCTTGATCCTCGCTAACAATACAGTCGCATCCTCGACCTCCTCCTCGACGTCAACAATGCCCCCCAGATCCCGCCCGAGAAACGCATCGACCTGTCTCTCCCGCCCAGCGGGCCGTGCAGCCTCGACATTGACACCGACGATGGCTGGGTCAAGCGTCTGCGGGACAAGACGATTGCCGACCTGGACGCTCTCGAACCGCCGGCCACGTCGCTCCGGACCCTGCTTGCGACCGTGCCTCACATCGACCTGGCGACGGCGGTGAAGAGCCACCCCGAGGTCATTGTCGACCTGGTCCCGTCCGGCGCCAACGAGAACGCGTTTGCCCACCCGACCGACTTTGCCGCGCCCCAGCCGTGGCACCAGGTGCCGCCGCCCTCGCCCCACCACCAGGAAAAGGACAAGGAGGAGAGACGGCTGTACCCGGAGCACTTTTTGACCGCCGACGACATTGACAACTACCTGTGGGAGGTCGACCGCAACGTGGCGGCGCGCGCCCTGCTCAGTGGCGCGCCGGCGCCGCCCATGGTGCCAACCCTGTCGCCGTTTGCCAACCTGCCCGACATGAAGGTCTCGGCGACGGTCAAGGGCCAGAGCGGCTGGGACGAGTTCTTCAACCGCAGCATCAGCAAGTCCGACCTGCCGTCCATTGTGTCGCACTCCAAGGCCATGACGATACGCGACGGCATCCTCCACAACCCGACGTCGGCCTACACCTGGCTCAAGGAAAACGCCCCCAAGGCCATCTTTTTGCAGGAGGGCGAAGCGACTGCCGCCGCCCACGCGGCTGCACAGGCTGCACAGGCTGCACAGGCTGCACAGGCCGCCGCCGCCGCCGCCGAAAAGGACAGTGCCGCCTCTGACGGCTACCACCACTACACGGGGCCCAACGGCAACGGCGTCGGCGGTGTCGGCGGTGTCGGTGGTGTCGGCGGCCCCGGCGCGGCGTCCCGGAAGCGCAAACCGGTCGCCGCCGCCGACAAGTCGGCCCGCACTGGCCGCGGTGTTAAGCGCACCGCGCCCACGGCCGGTGGCTCGTCGCTGGCCCGCGAACTGGTCCCGCCCGACGACGCCGACTCCGACGACCTCTCGGCCGAGCCCCTGACGCCACGCACCGCGCCTTCGGCGGCCGCCCGTGGTGGCAAGCGCAAGCGCGACGACGACGCGGGCTACCACAACAAGAGCGCCAGTGGCACGCCGGCCGCCCCCGGCTCGGCCAGCCGCGCCGTCAAGAGAAAGCGCAAGAGCGACGGCACGGACGCCGATGCGACCGACACCGGCATCGACACGCCGCTCGCGTCCAAGCACCACCTGGGCGACGCCGTCACGGATGCCGATACCGACGTTGCGTCCGAGGCCGCCATTGACCTAGACGAGGAGGCCGGCGACGCCACGTCGGTGACCGGCTGAGACGTTACTTTACTTTGTGCGTGGCCGGCTGAGACTCTACTTTACTTTGTGCGTGTTTTATTTTGGGCCATGGACTGGGCGTTGGATTGGGATTGGCTGGATACACTGTACATTACACTACAAAGTCAGGTTCAAAAGGAGGCAACGCATGGACTCGATTAAGCGTCACGTGATATGTACTGGTAGAAACAAGGCGGCCTGTCTAGACTATTCCAACGCGACAGGCGCGCCTCCGTTGTCGTTTTGTCGCTTCTTAGAGCTTCTCCTGGAAGCTCTTGCGGATGCGGCGCTCGACGGCGTTGAGGTACTCGGACGTCGTGACATAGTCCTCGCGCGCCGTCTTGCCGCAGGCCAGGGCCAGGTCCTTGGTCATGATGCCGTCGACGTCGACCGTGTCGATGCACGCCTTCTCGAGCGCGTCGGCAAAGGCAACGAGCTCGGGCGTGTTGTCGAGGCGGCCGCGCTGGGCCAGGCCGCGCGTCCAGGCAAAGATGGACGCAATCGGGTTGGTCGACGTCTCGCGGCCCTTTTGGTGCTCGCGGTAGTGGCGCGTCACGGTGCCGTGCGCGGCCTCCGACTCAAACGTCTTGCCGTCGGGCGTGATGAGCACCGACGTCATCAGGCCGAGCGAGCCAAAGCCCTGCGCGACAATGTCCGACTGGACGTCGCCGTCGTAGTTCTTGAGCGCCATAATGTAGCCGCCCTTGCTCTTGATCATTTGCGCGACCATGTCGTCAATGAGGCGGTGCTCGTACCAGATGCCCTTGGCCTCAAAGTCGGCCTTGTACGTCGACTCGTAAATCTCCTGGAAGATGTCCTTGAAGCGGCCGTCGTACTTTTTGAGGATCGTGTTCTTGGTGCTCATGTACAGCGGCAGGCTCTTGTTGAGCGCCAGCTTGAACGACGCGTGCGCAAAGCCCTGGATGCTCTCGTCCGTGTTGTACTGCGTCTGCGCAACGCCGCCGCCGTTCTTAAAGTCGTACACGGCAATCTCCTCGGCCGGGCTGCCGTCGGCCGGCGTAAAGACCATGGACAGCTTGCCGTTGCCGGTAATGACCTTGTCCTTGGCGCGGTACTGGTCGCCAAACGCGTGGCGGCCAATAATAATGGGCTTCTCCCAGCCGGGCACCAGGCGCGGGACACGGGGGATGACAATCGGCTCGCGGAAGACGGTGCCGCCGAGGTGGTTGCGGATGGTGCCGTTGGGCGACAGCCACACTAAACGTCAGTCGCTCTGTTTTAGCTAAAAGGTCCACACGGCACGTACTCTGCTTCAGGTTAAACTCCTTGACACGCGCCTCGTCGGGCGTGATGGTGGCGCACTTGACACCGACCGAGTACTTCTTGATGGCCTCGGCCGACTCGAGGGTGACCTTGTCGTCGGTCGCGTCGCGGTTCTCCAGGCCCAGGTCGTAGTACTTGAGATCAATGTCGAGAAAGGGGAAGATGAGCTGGTCCTTGATGTTCTGCCAGATGATACGGGTCATCTCGTCGCCATCGAGCTCGACGACGGGGTTGACGACCTTGATCTTCTTGGCGGTGGCCTCCGAGGCCATGCCGGCCTTGTGGGAGGGCATGACGGCAGACGCAGACGAAGACGCAATGGTAGGACGGGTGGCAAGCGATGCAAGGGCTGCAAGGGCGGCAGTTCTGCGCGAGGTGGTGGCGGCCGTGGTGGTGGTGGTCTTGGTCTTGGAAAAGGAAGACAGCTTGGCCGAGACGGTCTTGGATGCAGTGTTAAAAACAGGGCGGGCAGCAAGGGCCCGGCTGCTGGCAACAGAGGACCGGATAAGAAGCGAGCTCATAGTGCACAAGGAGGGGGTCGGATCCCGAGGCGCAATGCGATAGCGGCAGGTGGCAGGGGTGTGACGAGCTCGTGGTCGTCGGGTGGTCGTCGAATGTCGGAAAGCGTTGGCCAATGAATGCGACGCTATTGGACTGCTGGGGCACGGCGACAGGCAGCAAGCACTGGAGGGCAGGGTCGAATGCGAGTTAGCCGAGGATCACCGCGGGTATGTATACCAATGACAGGAGGGCAGGTTGGCGAACGGAAGCTGAGCGGCAGCGGGAAAATCCAATGCAAAAACAATGGCCAGGAGGGGCCGGCCGTGGAGGCCGATAACGATAAGAATGGACCGGCAAGGCAAGCACGCACCTGGCAGTTGCAGACGTTGCAGAAGATCGGGTTCGGCTCGGCGAAGCTACCGGCAGGTTGGCGGAGCTGTCCAGAGCACGGAGGCGTTTCGGCAAAGATGGCGTGTTGGTTGGTCGGACAGCGTATGCAGCAGGCGGTGCTGTCAAATGCAGGATGCAGGACAAGTGGACGTACGAACAGGAACAGGTCAAGCAGCACGACAGGTGTTGTGATTCAAAAGACGTGGCGGCCGTCTTTATGAGCTACAGGCAGATGCGACATCGGCCAAAATGCGGTATATTCAAGCTTCTGCAGCGGCCGTTACCAATTTTCAGTAAGACTCTCTTTGCTGGTGGGTTTTGCGTAGTTTTGCCTATTACTTTTTTTCTCCGCGTCAGACACGCCGAGGTCTCCACAAAAAGTAGCAACGATATGCTGGGGCCGGGGCAGATGGTGCAAGCCCGGGGGCAAGACGCTCGGCGTGAAGCAGCTTATGTGTTGGTTTTGGTTTTATTTACGTTGCGTCGAACCAGTCGCGCAAGACAGTTTTGAAGACGTAAATATATGCGAACTACTCCGTAAAGAAGAGCGACGGGGCATCTCGTTATGTAATTTAATTTAGGGTCTCCGTCCGGGGAAGGCGCGGCTGGCCGACGTTTACTCCGACGAGCTCAAACGGATTGGGAGCAGGCACAGTCGGCAAGTCGGGCCTTCCTCATCAAAGTTCACTATGCTGGCGTGGACCTGATTTGGAAACCGCGATGCCGTTGGCGACAAAACGCCAACGAGGGGTTGCACAGAAGCAGAAGCTTCGCCTGCCATTTGCAGGGGTCTAAATTGCGGGGAAGGAAGGAGCAGCGACAGCGAGCTGTCCATGTGAATGTCCATCTTGGCCACTGCCATCTGTTAATGCAAAGACGTCTGCTCGCAAAACAGTGCCTGGCCTTTTGAATACAATTACAAGCTGCCGGCGTGCCTGCTTGCCTGCAGTATCTCCGCATCTGGTCGTCCCGTCCTTCTCTTTCGGGCGTACCACAAACAGAAAGACGGATGCTGCGTCTCTTATTCGCCGGCAGGTTGATAACACCTTCCGCATATATCACCCGCCCTAAGACCGAGAAGGCACAACCGGCGAATGTATGTACAAAGTCCGCATTGATGCTGACCTAATATACTGTCTTACACCTTGCTGATTCAACCGACAAAGTACATAATCGTATCAGAAAGACATTCTTCCACGTACGGCCATAGATACTGGAAAGCACGGGATCCCGTCCGCTCTCCCCTAGTTAAACCAGTAATCGGCGGATTAGTAGTTGGGTCGGTGACGACCAGCGAATACCCTCTGCTGTACGTTTTTTTGTCTCTCCTTAAATATTTACCAACCGCAGTGCCACAGTATCCTTTCAATGGGTACCTTTCAATGGGTACGACAATGTATGCGGAGAATCGCAAGCTACGCAATGGAAAGAATCAAATACTCTAGCCCCCAATTTTTTGGCAAAATACAAACAAGCGCGTCATGAACACTTGCGAGCTGGACATGCAGTTCGTTTTTGCCATGTACACCTCACAGCACGACAAAAGGACATACAATCTGGTTGTAGATAATCGGTAAATTCAAAGCAGTCCACCAGGCAAATACCATCCCGTCCATTGGTGGGCGCGGCAGAATACAGAGCAGCAAAACAGACCCGGCTGACCCCATGAGAAACCTGATAGAGCCAAGCCAACAAGGAAACGCGAAACAAGCAGCAGTCTGGTCTCGCGGCCTAGACCTCGTCTTCAAGGTACTTGTAGACGAATTTGAAGTCGGCCTTTCTACGGTTCATCCTGGGCTGTTAGCATGAAAAGGACAGAAGGAGAAAAGAAAAGAAAAAACGTACCAGGTGCTCTCATAGTCAAAGAAGCGGTAGGTGCCTTGCTCGTACTCCTCGGTAATGTTCTCCGGGTTGTCGTGCCGCTGGAACCAGGTCTGGTACTGCTTGTGGAAGCGCCAGCTCATATCCTTGAGCGCCTGGGCCGCCAGGTACTGCTGGTGCGTGCCCTGCTTGTAGTAGAACACGTAGAAGAGCGTGTCGGTGTCGAGCCGCTTGTACAGCCGCGGGTCGTCGAGCAGCGCCAGCGACTCTGTGGGAAAGTTGAGGCCCGAGACGTAGCGCACGTCGGGAAAGTAGCGCCGGGCCGGCTCGCCGTCCAACGCGTCCGGCGCGCTGCTGTTGGAGTGCGCCAGCATCTCGAGACGCGCACCCACCATCCCGGGCGTGTGCGCTTGTGCGTTGCGCGCCTTGGTCGTCTCGTACGACTCGAGCAGGTCGCGCAGCGACTCGGGCAGGTGGTACACGCACTCGTCCAGCTCCTCCTCGGTGTCGGCCGCTTCGGCCGGTGCCGAGGCCGGGGCCGGTGCCGAGGCCGCGGCCGGTTTGGTGGCAGCCGCTGATGCGGTAGCACGTGCACCGTTGGCGTGCGACGACGCCTTGCTCGACGACTCGCCCGACTCGGCGGCCGCCTTGGATGCCGATGCAGCGGCGGCAGCAGCAGCGGCGGCGGCGGCCTTGCCACGACGCGACGTTGTCGGCGGTGCCGATCCCGATCCCGCGGCCTCCGATCTGCTCTCCTTGCCCGACGCGGCCGCCGGCGTGGCCTGTGCGACGGCGGGCGAGGCACCTGCCTTCTCCGAGGACGCCACGGGGTGTGCGGCTGCGGGCCGTGGCGAGTTGGTCGCGCTGGCGGTGTGCTGCTTGTTGGCGTGCACGGCCGTCAGCGGTGGCGGCAGCGGCGAGATGCCGAGGCCGAGCTTGTCGCTGGCGGCGGCGGCGGCGGCGGCAGACGCGTACTTGAGCGTCTCTCCGGCGGGACGCATGGGCACGGCGGCCGGTTTCATGCCGGGTGGTGCCGCCGACCCCGACCCCGACCCCGACCCGTTGGCGAGTGTCGATGCTGGTGTGTGCAGGGTGGCGACGGCGGGCAGCGGCGACTTGACCTGGGCGGCCTTGCGCGCGGGCGCGGACGGCTCGTTCGCGGCGACGGCGGCGTGGCGGCTCTTGGCAGGGGCGGTGGGCGGGGGCGGTGCTGGTGTGGCGGCCGGTGGCGCGGCGGCCGGTGGTGTGGCCTTGGCGGGCTCCGGGTCGGCATCGCCCTGTACCGAGTGGCTGTCCTGCTGCGACACGCTGTCCTTGTCCTGGTTCATGCCAAAGACGTCTTCGTCCTCGTCGAGGTTGAGGTCGTCGTACAGGTACTCGTCCTCGTTAAAGTCGTCGCTCATGCCGTCGGTGACGTAGTAGCGGATGCTCTCCTCCAGCTCGTTGACCTGCTCGACATCGACGCCCCCATTTTCGAGCGAGCGCCGGATCAGCTCGAGCTTGCCCTGGTGGAACTTATGTCGGTCAATGATGGCGTCGATGCGCGACATGCGGTCCGCCTTGGCGCCGTGCAGCTTGCCGCGCTTGACCGTCGCCTGGATCGACTCGCGCTCCGCCTCGAGCGCCTCAATCTGCTGCTCAAGCTCGTCGACCTGCGTGTTGATGAACTCGGTCGTCTCGTGTTTCGCCTGGTCCTTGGGGTCGAGTTTTGTCGCTGCCGACAGGCCTTCTTTCGAGTACGCCTTTGTCTTCATGGCCTTTTCGACCGCCTTGAATCGCTCCATTTGCTGGGCTGTCAGTACCGCGTCCACACACACACACGCACAAAAAAGCATACCGTCTCAATCAACCTCCGGTTCTCCATCAGCGGACCCTTGTCCTTGATCTCGTTGCCGGCCGCCCACGTCTTGATCTGGTCTCTCAAGCGCTGCAGCTTCTTGATCTCGCGTTTCAAGTTGTCCTCGAGCTTCTCCTTCTGCGCCATATTACTGGATTGCCCTATTTTCTCGTAAATGGCGTCGAATTCGGCCACGCCCTCGGTGACCTTTTTGAAGCATTTGTCCACCTCCTGCTGCAGCTTGCGGGCCGCCATGGTGTCGGTTGTGTCGGGTGTGTTGGGTGTGTTGGGTGTTGTCGAGGGGAAGCGTCTCGTTGGCGGGGCATGTGTGCCTCGTCAAGTGGTGTGGCTCGCGGCGCGCGAGGCTTGTCCGTGTCGACTGTCGACGGGGTGTGTGTCCCGGCGCTGCTGGTTGCTGGTGTTGGCGATGCCGGTGCCTGTTGTCTGTTGCAAGTTGCAATGCTACAAGTCGGCCGTGTTCTGGATGCGACGTGTATGGGAGATGGATGGTTATGCGGTCGCAAACGTTCTTTGCTGAGCGGCCGAGATACAGAGATAGAATGGCAGAATCCAAGGGGGCGTCGGGCGGCGAAACGGTCCTTTTGGGGCTCTTGACGCCGTTTGGTCCTAGTGTCTGGCCGGACAAAGAGGCGTCGAGCAAGGGCGATTGATGCGTGGCACTACCGCCTGGTACAGCTGTCCGGGCACTGTCGCCAATCGGCCGCGTGGGCAGCTCGTCGAGAAGAGTTGGGAGGGTGCAGGTGGTCGCAGTGCGAAACGTGCCGGGTCGGTCGGTGCGTATGTCTCTCGAGGAGGGGGGACGTTGATGGCAGTGATGGCAGCCAGAAACGGTGGTGTTGGTCTTGGTAGGCGCGATGCACCAGGCCAGCGAAACAAATCGAGGCCAGCAGCCCACGACCCACCTAAAGCGGAAAAGCGGGTCTTGGAATGTCTGATGCGGCTGGGACCTGCCAAAAGCAGCACCTGCCAGGTCACATGACGTGTCTTGGCCAATCAGAAGCTCATCGACATCACCATGGTCAAGGTCAAGGTCGCCTCGACGTTTACGCAGTAAATATAGGTATCAACACAAAACATGAAGGGTACGTTGCTGATCCGAGATGAACAGTCGGCACTAACAGCCAGCCATTCTGCAGCGCGTGCTGTCGGCCTCGGTGACGGTCGAAAAGGAGCTGGTCTCATCGATTGGCAAGGGCATTTTGGTGCTTGCTGCTGTGGCGCCTGGCGACACGGAAAAGGACTGTGAGGCGCTGGCCAACAAGATTGTCAAGCTGAGGCTGTGGGACGACGACGAGGGCGGGACGGTAGGTCAGATAGGCAGAAGACTCGCGAGCACAGCTAACAGGCAGTGGAAGAAGAGCGTCCAGGACATTGGCGGCGAGATTCTGTGTGGTGCGTTTCATTAATGTCCAAAAAAACTATAAAAAAAACTAACCACCAGTCTCGCAATTCACGCTGCTGGCGTCGACCAAGAAGGGGAGCAAACCGTCGTTCAGCGGCGCTCTCAACGGCGACGAGGCGCAGCGGCTGTACAACTGCTTTGTCCAGAAGGTGGGCGAGATGCACGGTGCCGACCGGGTCAAGGACGGCCGCTTCCGGGCCATGATGCAGGTCGCCCTGGTCAATGACGGGCCGGTACGTTGATGGACAGAGGTGGATGCCTGATGACAAGCTGACAAGATAGGTAACCATTGAGGTCAACTCGCCGGCCAAGCCCTCTCCCTCCACCAAGCCTGTCCTTGATGCTAGCTGACGCTTGTCTGTGATTTAGCTGAGCTTGTCAATGAATGCTTTTCTCGTCTGTTGATTCCGTCTGTTTTTCTTCATTTTCTTTTCAAATTACATATTCGTGTATATTTATATCTGTTTTTTTAAAACAACGAGAATATCAAATTTATATCTGTTTTTTTAAAATAACGAGTATATCAAAATACACGCAACGCGGCTCAACAACAGGTAACTTGCAAGAAACCAACCAAAACATAATATAAGCGAATGCCATGCTGTAGCAAAAAGTCAACGAGCGTATAATTAAGCCACGAGTGGCCCATTAATTTAAGTCAGGCAGGGACTGGACCCACTTGTGACAACAGCATCTAGAAGCTTCCACTTGTAAACGGGACAGCTGCAGGTTGACAGTTGGCGGAGGAGCAGCACGAGACGGCGTTTACTGACACCAACTGTGCAAGAGTGATTCAGTGGCAGCAGTATCTCTTGAATCTTGGAATGGTCCTGGAATGGCATCTTGGATGAGCGCCGACTTGCTGCGCCGGCTTGTCACTGTTGTTCCGCGTTCTGTGGACTGCTGTTGCTGCACTTGTACTCCGTATAGTATATATTTGAACGTAAACGCCAACGGAACGCAGACGGGTGGCAATCAACCACCGAGCGTCCTGCATGTTTCTGTCGTTTTCCACGCCCGTTTCTCCACCCTAATTTTTGGATATTACGCCCCCTCCCGTCGTCGTTGCACCTTCCCAGCTTCCTCATCACAGCCTCACCCACCTGCCAGCTAGCTGACTTGACCCCTCCAACGACATCCATCCCCAAACAACAACCTCACCCATCTCTTCCCACCCCTAACCGACACGATGGCCGACGACAAGCCGCAGCGCTCGCGCGTCTTCTTTGACATTACGATTGGCAACAAGCCGGCGGGCCGCATCAACTTTGAGCTGTTCAACGATGTGGTGCCCAAGACGGCCGAGAACTTCCGGGCACTGTGCGCGGGCGACAAGGGCACGACGCCGGACGGCAAGCCGCTGCACTTCAAGGGGTCCATTTTCCACCGCGTGATCAAGCAATTCATGATCCAGGGCGGCGACTTTACGGCGGCCAACGGCACGGGCGGCGCGTCAATCTACGGCGAGAAGTTTGCCGACGAGAACTTTACGCTCAAGCACGACCGGCCCTTTCTCCTGAGCATGGCCAACGCGGGCCCCGACACCAACGGGTCGCAGTTTTTCGTGACGACGGTGCCGACGCCGCACCTGGACAACAAGCACGTGGTGTTTGGGCAGGTGCTGACGGGCAAGTCGGTGGTGCGGCAGATTGAGAACGTGGCGACGCAGCCGGGCGATAAGCCGACGCACGACGTGACCATTGTCGACTGCGGCGAGCTGTCGCCGGCCGAGGCGGCGGCGGCGGCGGACGCGCCCAAGCAGGCGGACGCGCTGGGCGACCCGTACGAGGACTTTCCCGAGGACGAGGCCGAGGTTGGCGTGAGCGCCGCCGAGGCCAAGAAGGCGGCGGCGGCGGCCGGTGCCGGTGCCGGTGCCGGTGCCGGTGCCGACCCGACGGCGTCGCTTCTGGGCAGCAGCACGGCGCCGCCGCTGTCGGCGGAGCGCGTGCTCAAGATTGCGACGGACTGCAAGGGCTTTGGCAACGCGGCGTTCAAGCAGGGCAACTGGGAGACGGCGCTGGACAAGTACCAAAAGGCGCTGCGGTACCTCAACGAGGAGCCGGAGCTGGAGGGCGCGCCGGAGGGCACCAAGGCGGTGCTGGACGCGGTGCGCATCAGCGTCAACAGCAACGCGGCCCTGATGCACCTCAAGCTGGGCGCGTGGAACGACGCACGCACGGCGGCGACGAGCGCGCTCGCAGTGGCCGGAATTACGCCGACGGACCAGGCCAAGGCACTGTTCCGGCGTGGTCAGGCGCTGGTCAAGCAAAAGGACGAGGAGGGCGCGCTGTCGGACCTGCAGGCGGCGCACAAGCTGGCGCCCACCGACGCGGCCGTTCTCAAGGAGCTCAATGCCGTCAAGGCAGCGCTCAAGGCGCGCCGCGACAAGGAGAAGAAGACGTACCAAAAGTTTTTTGCTTGAGCGTGGCATGTCGAGCACGAGGGGGTAGACGACGCAGAAGACGGACTGGGATTACTGATTTACGAGAGCGATACGACAACATGGCGTTCCGGTAGAGCATCAATACAAGTAATGACAAGAAGACCAGACCAGACCAAAAGAGAGAAAGACAAGACCAGCCAAGAGACCAGACCAGACTAAAAGAGACCAGACCAGACCAGACCAAGTGACTCGCGTCAGGGAATGCAGCCACGGGTGCAGTGGCGAGGCGGCCCGTTCGACCCATTGTGCATTCACTTTTCCATCTCGGGCACCGTGAGCCCACTCCACTCTGGCAGGCTATATCTAGATCTGCCGCCCGGCGTCTCTGTCCTCTCTTCTTTTCGACATGACACTCGCCAGCCATTCGCCCTGGCTGTCCTCCACTGACGCTCTGACGATCTGACGTCCGTTGCCGGCATCTTTGCTCGCCAGTCTTTGTCGCACCTTGGCGTCTTTGCTTGCCTTTGGGCACCACTCTCATGTCGGCCTCGCAGACTGGCTGGCAGCCATGGCCAGCCCTCGGCAGCACGAGCAGCCATCTTCACGCACAAAACCAACAGCACCAGGAGCACCAGGAGCAGGGCGCGTGGACCGACGATCACGTCCTCACCGGCCACGGTGACTCCTTTGGCCAGGCCAGCACGGCCCAGGCCCAGGCGCAGTACTCCCCCTTCCCTGCGTACCTCCGTGCAGCAACCGGCCCCCAGAACGTCGGCTTCCACGGCTGCACGGCCGGCTGCTGTGGCGGGCCCGCGTTTTCCGGCGACAACTGGCCAAACGACACCCCCCTCGGCGCGAACAGCGTCGGCATGCCCTTTCCCAACACGCTCAACACGCTGTACCGCGCGGCCCCGAGCGTGCTGTCGAGCACCACAGACACCCGCAGCCGCCAGCGCTTTCCGTCCAACAGCTCGACGGACGCGACTGACGTGTCGTCGGCGACGTCTGTCTCGAGCCCGGACACGGACAAGGTGCAGAATGCGCAGCAGCTGTACGCACCTCGGACGAGCGTGCACCCTTTTCTGACGTCCATCCCGACGTCCATCCCGACGTCCATTCCGACGTCCATGTGGCCGCCTCACCATCTGGGCCACCATGCTGGCTACCCGTACGCCCCAAACACGTGGAGCAGCCGCCTGTTTGATTTTGGGCCAGGCCCGACGCACGACGCACGCGAGACGCAGCCGCACCACATGGACCACATGGACCACATGGACCCAGTGACGCCGCTTGGCCCGAGCCCCGAAAGTGCCTGGCCGACGTCGACCAGCACCCAGGTGCACCGCCCGGCACAGAACGCGGCTCAGAACGCGGCACAGAACGCGGCACAGAACGCAGCTCAGAACGCGACGCGGCGTCTGTCGGCCGTGTCGTCGGCACCACGCCACTCGCTGCAGGCCCTTCAGAGCCTTCTGCACAGCAACAACTCCAACAACTCCAACTCCAACGCCAACGCCAACGCCAACTCCAACGCCAACTCCAACCACTCGGCCACGGACGGCACCGAGGGCACGGGCTAGCAGCCCGGCACTCGGCCACGCCACGTCCTGCCGTCGCCGCCACCGGCCACCAGCCCGTCGCCGCCACCCGCCAGCAACAAGACGGACACGAACACGGTGCGTGGCCCGCCTGCGCCCGGATTCTGCGCGCCCATGACGGGCTACGAGTTTGAGCTCAACCACGACGGCAACCTGCGCGAACTGCGGCGCCAAAAGGCATGGGCACGGGCGCAGCTGCGCTCGTGCAACGAGAACAACCGGTTCCAGCACACGCAGACGACGGCGTGCGTCGTCGCCGTCAACGGGCACATTGCGGGCGAGTACAACCCGGCGAGCCTGCACTGCTACGGCACGAACCCCGAGGTTCCGGGCCTGCGCGTGACCATGACGGTCTATGAAGACATTCTGAGCGCCGGCGAGCGCGTCCAGGCAGAGACTGCAAACGACGACAACGACAACGACGACGACGACGACGACGACGACGAGATGCCCGTCTTCCGCAACGCGACGCTCGTGCTCCGCCACCAGATTATCGTGTCGCTGCCCCGCCAGACCGTGCCGCCCTCGCTGTCGACGCCCGGCCACGCCGCCCTCGGGTCGTACATGCGTGCCCTGTCGCTTGGATCGCGTCCGACGCTTCCCGCGCCCGCTCGTGCCGCCGCCAGCACAGGCACAGCCCCAAGCAGAGCTGCCAGCACCTCCAGCACCTCCACAACGTCTGCTGCCCCCACGTACCGCAGCCACGGCGGCCACCAGCAGGGCCGACGCTTCCACTTTGCGACGACGACGATCCCGCTGCGTTTCGGCGTCGCCGCACGACCTGGCTACCGCCCCATCGAGGCCAGCGCCGCTGCCGACCGTATCCGTGCCTGGGGCGGCCACCCCGACCACGGCGTCTTTGGCAACGCCTGGCTCGTCCACATGGCCGTCGAGCCGGGCCACGTCAAGCACGTCGTGCACGCCAAGATCATGGACCAAATTGCGCGCGTCACGATGGGCATGGCCGACGCCAGTGCTAACGCTAACGCCAGTGCCAGTGCCGGCGGCATCTCAGCCGCGCTGCTCAACGCCGCCCCGACGACGCACAGCGTCAACAAGCACATGGCGCAGCTCGCTGCCAACGAGGGCACGCTGTCGGTGCTGCTGTCCAACCACATGACGCAGAAGCGCATCGCGCGCCAGTGCCCGGACCTCGTCGCCATGTGGACCATGGCCCAGGAGAACCTGTAGTTTTGCTCGCTTTTTTCGTTTTCGTTTCGTTTTCGTTTCCTGTTTGTTGGTCTCGTCAGACATATAGGATGGCCAGAATGATCTGGCTGGTGCGGGCCGTATCCGCCGAAAGCGGACTATATCATAGAAGAAATATAAATAGATGTTGAGCGCAAGGACATGACGAACTGGTACGCGAGGGCCCGAGCTCAAGCAGAAGCTGCAGCAGCAGGCGACGCCAGGGCGACGCCCAGCACCTTGGCCATCTCGTCCGCCTCGACGTGGTCGCGCGTCGTTGTCATGCGGTGGCACCACGTCACCGTCGCGGCGCCACTGCCACTGGCGTCGGTCTCAAACAGAAACTCGCCGCCAATCTGCCGCTGGTTGCCCGCCTTGAACACGAGTCCCTTGGGGATCGACCGCAGGCCCTGCATGATTGACCGCAGCGACGACGCCAGGATGCTCGTGTGCTGCATGTACTGCGGCGCCGCACCGAGCGCCAGCGAGCACACCATACCGAGCGCGTCGTACAGCTTGCGCGTCGGGTCGGCGTACACGGGGTACGGGCAGCTGGCCGCGTCGGCGTACGAGTCAATGAGCTCGGGCTCGCCGCAGCCAACGACGACAAGGCGTGTCGGCACGGGTGCTGCCGCGAGCGCCGCTGGCGGGATCGCCGTCGACAGGATGCGTAGGTACTCTTGGCAGTTCTGCCAGTCAGCGCGCGTTCGAGAGTGTCCGAGAGTCCTCAAATCGAAACTTACCCCGCAGAAAAAGTGCCGCACAAAGATGACGAGCGTGCGTCCTGGCGCGGCATACAGCGTCTTGAACGGCTGCGTCGCGCCCGTCCGGTCGAGCACCGGTAGGTCCGCGATCGCAGCGAGGGTCTTGGCCGACGGTAGGCTGTTGTCGGAGCGGACAGCGCCCTGGAACTCGGGAGGGTTGACGTCGTCGGCGGCCATGGCGATGTGACGGTGAGATGGAGACGTTGACTGAATAGGGGTGGGATGTAGGTCGAACGGAAGGTGGGTGAAAGGCCGTTGCACTTGCCTGGCGCAGGACACGGAAGGTGGGGGAAAGGCCGTCGCACTTGCCTGGCGCAGGTCGACACGGAAGGTGGGTGAAAGTGCCGTCGCACTTGCCTGGCGAAGTGAGATGGAGGTCGACGGAAGGTGGGTGAAAGGCCGTCGCACTTGCCTAGAGCAGAGATGGAGACGAAACAGGAAGGGGTGTGGTGCGGCAGGTGCGTGGGGCCAGCCGAGCGTCAGGCACAAGATACGAGGCCTACAACGCAAGAGATGAGTCGTAAATATACTCTGGTCGAGCTGGATTTGCATTTGCGATCCCACGAGCGTTCGGCAACACTGTTTCCGTGCTAGCTCGGTTCGTTATGCATGCGTTGCGGCTCGGGATCGGGTTCCACCGTCGGGGAACTAGCCCTGATCTTGCTAGCAGCGAAAACGGAAAACGTCCAACACCAGCACACTGTCGGCTCTTGTTTTGCAGGTAGATTCAATTCATCTATTGGCTACATTCCCTGCCGAGGCCCAAACACACGCAGCCGGCCTAGGCACGACCGCGAGTGTTGGATCCCAGCGACAACCAAAGATTGTCACTCCCACATGAACACACTAAAACAAACGATCCCTTCTCCACACAATGTAAGATACTGAACCGCCGTCGCTGCGAGCCAGTGGGCCTGCACGGCGCATTCGCACACCTCGGCCGGGCTGTTCAGAGCACCACTGCCGACAGACGACGACACAACGCGAGGCTGCCATGGCGGCCGTGGCAGCCGCACGTGGCCTCGTTGAGACTTGAGACTTGAACACCCGAAGCCTGGCGCAACCGTTTGCGAGCCGAGCCAGCCGACCAGGCTGCTCGAGGAGCCGATAAGTTGAGTATGGCGTAAGAATGTTGAAAATGGAGCGCCTGGCGCTCGTCTGTAGTCGACAGTCGAGGCCAGCGCCTGCTGTTCGTCTGCTCGTCTGCTCGTCTGGGTCGAATAGCCACGCAGCAACACGCAGCAACACCTTGGAGCACCTTGGACACCTGGTCACCTTGGGCAGGCGCAGTGGACGACGGCCGGCAACGTGCGGTCGGATAGACGTCATCATCGATCCAGAGGCCTCAATCACTCGTAGCCCGCGCCGCCCACCTGGCTGGCAAACCCGGCCGTGCTGATGCTCTGCTGGTCGTCGTCGTGGCGCCGGTACCCGTTGCCCGTCGCCGACCGCCCGCTGCTCGTCTCGACATAGTGCTTCAGCCGGTCGCTGTGGCTGTACGACGTCATCCGCCCGCCGACGGCGTCGTACAGCCCGGCGCCCAGGCTTGCCCCGCCCTGGCCCACGCCCTTGCTGCCCACGACGCTCGACGTGCCGGTCGTGTCCGTGTACTCGGAGTTGGCCACGCTCTCGCCCGCCACGCTCTCGGCCCCCCCGTTGCGCATGCGCCCCTTGCCGCCCGACCGGCCCATTGAGCCGGCGCCGGGCAGACCGGGCCACTGGTCCGCGCTGAACCCAGAGAACATGGCCGGGTACGCCGACCCGAGACCGGCGCCGCCGCCGAGCGCCGAGCTGTGGATCGACGACACGTCGTCGGGAATGTACGACACAATCGACCCCGTGTCGAACTCGCGCCCCATGCCGCTGTGTGCGTACCGCGGGCCGACCGGCCCGCCGTTGCCGCCGTTGCCGCCGCCGCCGCCCGTCTCGGCGCCGAGGTCGGAGTGAAAGTTGCGCGGCGGCCGGTAGCTGTGCTTTGGCCGGCTAAACTGGTGCAGCGACGGCTGCAAATTCGACAGCGGACCCTCGACCAGGCACTGACGGTCCTTGTAGTGCGTCAAGAGGTGGTACCACAGGTCGTGCTTAGCGAGAACCTTGGGGTTGCCGAGGATGACCAGCCCGTACTTGGCGCGCGTCAGCGCCACGTTGAGGCGCCGCGGGTCCGACAGGAAACCGATGCCCTGGCTGTCGTTGGAGCGCACGCACGACAGCACAATGTAGTCCTTCTCGCGGCCCTGGAAGGCGTCGACGGACGCGACCTCGACCTCCTTGTACTGCTCCTTTTTAAAGGTGCCCGTGTTCTGCATCGTCGAGACAATGTAGCTGCGCTGGCCCTCGTACGGCGTGATCACGCCGACGTCGGCCGGCTTGACGCCCGCCTTGAAGAAGCGCGTGACAATCTTTTCGACATTCGATGCCTCGGTGCGGTTCAGGTACGACGTGCCCGACGCCGAAATCTCCTCGTGGCCCAGGTTCGACCAGAACATCATGGGCGTGTGCGCCATGGGCCAGGGAAAGTCAATGTCGCGGCGCAGGCGCTCCTGCTCCGTCACGCCGTCCTGCAGCGAGCCCTCGTAGAACATGTTTGAGGGAAACTCGGACAGGCGCGGGTGCATGCGGTACTGCATCGTCAGCCGGTTCGGCGAGATGCCCAGCTTGACGAGCCGCTCAAAGAGCGACTGGTTCAGGCCGGCCTTGGCCGCCTTCTTGTTCATAATGACGGGGCCGAGCTGCTTGTGGTCGCCGACCAGGACCACCTGCTTGCACCCGAGCACCAGCGGGATGATGCACTCGGGCTCCGCCGACTGCGTCGACTCGTCAATCAGGACGTTGCGGAACTTCATCTTGGCCAGCCGCGGGTCGCCCGCACCAACGCACGTGCAGCAGACCACGTCAGCATTATTGAGGACCTCCCGCTCCGCCGCCTTGGTCAGCCGCCGCAGCTGCTTCTCGTCGCGCGCATTCAGCTCGCCGTACTCGAGCTTGAGCTGTTGGAGGCGGCTAATGTCGACGTTGGACTCGTTCATGCGCACCTGCTCGTGCAGCGACAGGAAGCTCACCGTCGACTCAACGTCCTCGCGCGACTTGGCCGTCAGGCGCACCACCTTGAGGCCGGTCCGGTGGATGCGCTCGCACAGCTGGTCGACGGCGACGTTGGACGGCGCACACACCAGCACCTGGCTGTTGTTCTGCTTGGCCAGGTGGTAGATGATGGTCGCCGACGTGACCGTCTTGCCCGTGCCGGGCGGGCCCTGGATCAGACTGAGCGGGTTCGTCAGCGCCGCCTTGATCGCGCTGACCTGGCTGCCGTTGAGCGCAGGCAGGTTCGGCGCCATAAACTTCTTGGGCATCGGCGTCTTGACGGGCATGACGGCCACTTCGTGCCCGAGCAGCTTGTGGAAGATGTAGCCCGACACGCTCAGCTCGTCGACGGCAAACGTCTTCATCGCGCACTGCATCCGGTCGTACGACGTCGCCTTCCACACGTAGTCGGCCGAGAAGTTGTGCGTGCAGTCGAGCGGAATGTTCTTGTCGTTGCCCATCTTGCGCAGCTCCAGCTTGACCTCGTCCGACTGGTTGTTGGGAATCTTGACGACGTAGCCGACGCCCTCCCAGGCGCCACGCAGCTCGCCCTTGTACTTGAGGCGCATTTCGTCGCCGACGGCCAGCTTGACGTCGCCCGACTCAATCTTGGGCAGGACAAAGGCCGCCATGGGCTTGTCGCCCAGGCCGTAGAACCAGCGGATGGTCAGGTTGTCCTCGGACTGCGCCTCCTTGAGCTTCTTGTCGTAGTCCGACTCCATCTTGACGAGCGGGCCAAAAATGTTCTGGTAGTGGTACGGGTCGTCGTACTTGAGCAGCACGGGCTGCGGGTCGTCGTCGACGCTGTCGCCACGCTCCAGGTCCTCAATGGTCGCATTGGCATTGTCCTTCCAAATCGACTCCAGCTTGTTGATCATCAGCGGCGGCAGGTGGCGCGCCCGCAGCTGCTCGGCGTCCGTCGGCACCGTGACGAGCCAGGGCAGGAACGAGCGCTCCTCAATCAGGGGCTGCCAGCGCTGAATGTCCCAGCTCATGTCCTTGGACGACGTGCTGGCCGCACACGGCTGGCGGCAGAGCAGCACGACGACCGTGTCGGACTTGGCCGGGATGAAGCCCAGCAGAAAGACGTTGCGCACGCCGCAGTTGTAGCACTCGAGGACGGTGCCGCCGAGCGACGACTCGGGGTGCAGCTGGACCTCCTTGTGGCGCGAGCGCACCAGGTGGTTGATAATGTGCGAGGACGACGAGTTGCCGCGCGCGGTGCAGAACCACTTGTTGCAGTTGGGGTGGATGCACTTGACGACCGACGACGGCGAGTGGATGCCGCAGTACCTAGATTGTTAGCCGCGTCTCGACAGCATAGAGCGTGCAAACGTACGCGCAGGCGTGCTCGGGCAGCTCCTTCTCCTCCTCCTCGTCGGCCTCGAGGTTCAGGCCGGCGACGGCATCGGCCGTCGCGCTCACAACGCTCTCCGTATCGCCATCGTCGTAGTTTTCCGTCGCGTCGTCGTCGTCATCGTCCGTGCGGCGCCGGTTGGCGAGACCGAGGCCGTTGGCACCGCCGAGCGCGGCGCCGCCGCTGTACGCCTCGTCGGGGTCAACGGTCGACTGGTCGTCGTTGTCGCCAGCTGCCATGGCAGCCTTGTCAGTACTGCCCAGGGTGGCGTGCGACGTCATGGTATCGAGCGGTGCGTCGATCGGTGTTGGTGCCTGCTTGCGCAGAGCCCGAGTTGGGGCGAGTTGTTGAGTTTGTCAGCGAGAGGTCGGAGATTTGGGTTTGGGTTTGGTCCCAGCTGTCATGGGCCCCTCGGAACGCTGCGACTGAGATCCTGTGACAAGCTGTGCAGGTCAGAGCCAGGAGTGCCAAGAGTGTGATGGCCGCCTTCGGGTGAGGCTGGATGGACGTTGGCGACGTTGGCAGCAGGGCAGAAAGATTTGGAGTTCCTCGCGCACCTCCAATCACGCTTGCTCTGCGTTCTGCGTTGCTGGTGCGCGGGGCGGCCACGCCCAAATGCCACTAGAGCCTCTTTGTGGAGCCAAACGAGGTGGATGACGTGTCACGTGCTGGTTGCTGGACAGGTATCGCATACTCCGTACAAATGGCTTATCGATAACGGCTCGCCTTATCGGCAACTTTTTTCCTTCTCTGTGCGACGCATCTCACTGCACCAACGGTCCGACATTCATCCACGACACACACCACAACCGCCACCATGCTTGTATGTCCCAAGATTGCCATGGTCCAGGCTGAGAGCTGAGCTAACACCCGCAGCGCAGAGCCGCCCGCGAGCGGAGAGACTATCTCTACCGCAAGGCGATGGCCCTCAAGGAGGCCGAGATCAGCGAGAAGCGTGCCAAGCTCCGTGCGGCGATTGCGCAGGGCCGACCGCTGGAGAAGAGCGTGGCCAACGACAAACAGCTGCGCAAGGACTTTGCCTACGACGAGTCGCGCGAGGACCTCGACGCCAACGCCCAAATCGATCTTGACGACGAGTACGCACAGCTGAGCGGCCTTGTCGACCCACGCGTGCTCGTGACGACGTCGCGCTCGTCGTCGAGCCGGCTGACGACGTTTAGCAAGGAGATCCGCCTGCTGATCCCGACGGCGATCCGCCTCAACCGCGGCAACCTGATCCTCGACGACTGTGTGCGCTCGGCCAACTCGGCCGGCCTGACGGACCTCGTGCTGCTGTCGGAGCACCGTGGCACGCCCACCGGCCTGACCATTTCGCACCTGCCGCACGGCCCGACGGTCTCCTTTTCGCTGCACAACGTGCTCATGCGCAACGATATCCCCGGCAGCATCCGTGGCAGTGTGTCCGAGGCGTACCCGCACCTCATCTTTGAGGGTTTCCAGACGCGTCTCGGCGAGCGCGTGTGCAAGGTGCTCAAGCACCTGTTCCCGCCGCGCGACCCCATTACCAGCAAGACCAAGCTGTCGAACCGGGTCGTCGTCTTCAAGAACATTGAGGACGTCATCGAGGTGCGCCACTACGTGTACGTGCGCACGTCGCACGACTCGGTCGAGCTGTCCGAGGTTGGCCCGCGCATGTCCATGAAGCTCTTTGAGATTCGCAACGGCACGCTCGAGAACAAGGACGGCCACGTCGAGTGGCACCTGAACCAGTTTACACGCACGAGCCGCAAGAAGGACTACCTGTAATTCTGGCAAGGGCGATTTGTGCTACGCGCATCTTTCATCGTTGGCCTTTTGCTTTCTGTTGTTTTGTTGCTTCTGTTTCATATATCATGCGGCGCATAACGGTACGGTTGGGATCATTGGGATCAATACATTTGGGTTACTTTCAGACGTGTGGCCAAGTTACGCGAGGCTGTGGCCCCGAACCAGGCAGCAAGATACGTCCGATCTGTCTTGCTTTGTGACGTAACAGCGGGCGAATGCAACAATGCAGACCACGACCGAGTCAGTGCTGTCGTGCGAGTGAAGTCCTCGTTGTTCTGACAAGTGGCTTGAACTGTGTGAAGGCTCTCAGAGTGTATGCATTTATGTTCAAAACACATATCCCAGTCGTAAAGTTTACCAGTCTCAGCCTTGTCGCCGTTCCTGGCAACGGTCTGCAGACGTGCCAGACTGGTGGTGTGGCGCGGTCTTGGCCGTTTTCGGAGTACTCTGTAATTGCACAAAGTCTTACTCCGTACTCAACTTATCCCTAGATTTACCAGTGCTAAGCTTCGCCGTTCTCGTTACGGTGCAACTGCGTCCATGGATCTACTTGCTGCTGCCTGATTCTTTGCAAGTAGCAAGCTTTCGAAACAGCACTGCCAGATCCAGCGCATGGTCTTGCACGGATCGTGCCGAGGCTCAACACACACACATTCACCCTTGCTCCTTGTGGAGAGACCGTCAACATTGCAGAATCTTGACAGCAAGGGACAGGAACCGTTTTAGACGTGCATATACGCTAGTCCCAACTAGGCAGTCGAGGATTGCCGTCGCAAAGCCGTAAATATACATCGTAATCGTATTGCCAATAATCGTCCGTTTCACGAGCCTCAACGCGACGCAATTGCTTGCCGGACGGCAGTCTTTGTCAGCAGTTTTGCTCTTTCCAACGCTCTCCTTGCCCTTTCCGTTGTGGCTGCAGCAAGTGGATGGACCCTGGCATCCTGGCGGCTGCAGTCTGCGAGTGCATGCGCTGCGCATTGGTTTCTAAATTTATACTTACTACGTACAGCGTGCCTTCACGCCCTCCGCAGCAATGGCAAACATCCGGCCAAGCCACAATGCACACACCAGCTTGTGGACCGTTCGTACAACACACGCACATGCTGTTCCAGACGCTGCAGCTTCGTACCGCACATCTGAATTGAATGGAAAGGACAGTGCAACCTATCCCAGGCGCTCCTGCCGCCAAAAGTTGACTTGTTCCTGTTCCCCCGTGCCGGCTGCTCCAACTCGCGCCTTCCTCAGCGGCTAGTATGGGCGGAGCAACAGACACAAACAGAGCTTTGTGCAGTGTGCAGCGCCACACTGGCGATGATAGCGCCTTCCGCCGACGTGCCCCGGAGAACTTTTTAAGAAAGAAAGAAAGAAAGACCGCAGGCGACACATTACGTATCCCAATGGGCTCTCAGAGAAAGAACGGAAAGAACTGCGTACTCCGTACACCATCGTCGGCAGGTGGGCCTAGTTCCGAGCTCAGTTAGCTGCGGCCGATTTTTCCATTTAATTTCGTTTCTCATTGTTTTCTTGCTAGCTCCCAGTTCGCCCGTGCAGAAATTCGGGCTTATTTTCGCCATAACTTTTAATGGCTTTAATTTCCCACGGCCCTCCTCGTCCTCGTTTTGTGCTCACGCGCCTTTCTCCATTCGACTCTTGCCATCTCCTCTGCCATTCCACCCGCCGGTCGACGTCAGCACACACAGGCTCTCCTCCCTTGTGTTTGTTTTTCGTGGGCTTTTCTTCCCTTCTTCCTCGTCCACAAGTGTCGATTTCGCTCCGGCACCACCGACACACCTGCGCCAACACGTCTTGCGCACCGGCTTGTCGATTTTGCGGCCCTTTATTTTGCGGCCCTTTATTTTGCGGCCCTTTTTTGCGCGTCCCTCGTCCGAATTGACGCCGCCAATTGACAATTGAACCGGCCCGCGCGTTCCGACGCCGTTTCCGACCCGCGCGTCTTCCATCCCTCACGCGCCGCCACCATGGCCTACAACCAGTACCAGCAGGGCCAGCAGGCCCAGAACCCATACCAGCAGTACCAGGGCAACCCGTACGAGGAGGCTCCGGCCGCCGACGGTTATGTGAGTTGCTGCCGCGACGCGTTTTGGTTTTTTTGGTTTTGGTTTTGTATGCCAAGCACGCTTGCTGACCACGATGGCTCTACAGGAGATGAACAGCTACAACCAGCAGCCCGCTGCCGGCGCCCCCGTCATGACCCAGCAGGAGTACCTTACGCAGGTGTCCAATGTCCGCGGCGAGATCCGGTCCCTGACGACCAGCGTGCAGTCGATTGGCACGCTGCACCAGCGCACGCTTGATGGCAACGATGCGAGCGCGTCCCACCAGCTCGAGCAGCTGGTCGCCGAGACGCAGCTCAAGAACGCGGGCATCCGCAACCAGCTGCGCCTGCTGCAGCGCGACTGCGAGCGCACCGGCGACAGCACGCACGCCCTCAAGAAGCGCCAGTTTGAGACGCTCAACAACGACTTCAAGCGCGAGCTGCAGAGCTACATTGCCGAGGAGAAGGCGTACCGCGACCGTTACCGCGAGCAAATCTCGCGCCAGTACCTCATTGTCAACCCCGACGCGACGCAGGAGGAAGTCAACCAGGCCGCCGACGCCGATTGGGGCAACGAGGGCATCTTTACGACTGCTGTATGTTTTTGTCAAACTGTTCTGTTTTGTTCTGTGACTTGACTAACCCTCCCAGCTCCAGACGAACCGTTCCGGCCAGGCCGCCGCTGTTCTCGGCGCCGTCCGTGCTCGCCACAACGAGCTGCAGGGCATTGAGCGCTCGCTCACCGAGCTGACTAGCATGTTCCAGGACCTGGACACGCTTGTCATCCAGCACGACGCCGTCGTCGCGCACGCCGAGGAGCAGACCCAGGGCGCCGTCCAGAACCTCGAGGGCGGCAACAAGCAGGTCGCCGTCGCGACCGAGCACGCGCGCCGTCGCCGCAAGCTCAAGTGGTGGTGCTTCTTCATCGTGCTCCTCATCATCATTGCCATTGTCCTGGGTGTGACGCTCGGCATCGTTCTGAACAAGAAGTAAACGGCCACTCGAACAATGCAACACGCCAACAACCTTGCGCCGCCTCTTTGAATGCACCCCTGCACCTCTGCACCTCTGCATCTCTGCATCTCCGCCCCTCTTAATCAACGGGAGCACCGTCGCCGGCACAGGTCGACGGCCGCGCGACGGCTCTGCCACCCAGGCGGTCCGTGGTCGTGGCGGTGTACCGTGCACTCGTTTGTTTCCTTTCGTCACATACTTATACATGCTGCCTCGGCAGCACCAGGCCAGCAGCCTGCTGTATTTTTGGGTTTTGTCTTTTGGTTTCCCTATTTCCCCTTTTGTTTGTACATGCCCGGGCTGTTGGCGCTGTTTATGTTTATATCAGGTTTTGGATTTCGTAATGCACCATTTCATCTGTGCGTCTGAGGAGATTAAGTGAGTCGCTGTTTCGCGCTGCTCGTCTATCAAAAGAGACACGACTACGACGCATTGCCAACTCGGGAGTGGAACAAAATACAATAAAAGACTAAAGTGCTGGAAACGATAACTCCATGCCAACAAAGACAGCGGGTAACAAGTATACAGACGACTAAAAAGACTAAAAAGAAATAAAAGCAATGCTTTTTGGTGTTGGATTTCTTTTATTGGGCGTTTCGGTCGTAGGTTACCGCATGACGGTGCCCATGCCCTGCAGCTTGGCGGCGAGGGCCGGGTACTTGTCCTGGACGTGGATCTGTGTCCGCGTGGCCTCGGCGTACGAGAGGGCGTTGACGAGCTCGCCCTCGGTGCGGGCGAGGTCGGCAGCGCGCTCAAAGTAGGTGAGGGCGTCGGTGACCTTGCCCTGCTGGAGCAGCAGCTGGGCCATGGTGGCGACGGCAATGTCGCACTCGGGGTCGACTGTTTGTTAGCATGGACGTAGAGAGAGACAAAAGAAAAACGTACTGATGAGGGCCTTGGAGCACAGCTTCTCGGCCTCGGCAAAGTCCTGCTTCCACTGGAAGAGCGCCAGCGACTTGTTGATGAGCGGCAGGACGTTCATGTTCATGGGCTTGGTCTCCTTTTCCATCTCAATGGCCTTGTCAAACTTCTCGATTGCGTCCTGGTACCGGCCCTGGTCCAGGAGCAGCTCGCCGTGGTAGTTATACACATCGGGAACCTTGCTAAAGTTCTTCTCGCAGCGCCGGAACGTGGCCATAGACGAGGCGATGGAGCCGAGCTTGTACTGGGTCACACCGAGCTGGATGTGGGAGAAGATAAAGTCCGCGTCCAGGTCAATGGACTTTTGGTAGTCCTTGGCCGCCTCGCCAAACTCGCCCTTGATAAAGTGCAGCTGGGCGCGGTGGTAAAAGATGTCGGGGTCGTTGCTGTTCTGCTCGAGCGCCTTGGAAAAGTCCTCCTCGGCCTTGCCCGGCGCACCGAGCTCCAGGTTCATGCTGGCGCGCTTGATGTAGCTCTGGGTCAGGCTGGCGTCGAGCTCGATGCTCTTGGTCAGCGCGGCCAGGGCCTCCTCGTGCTTGCCGAGCAGGCAGAGGAAGGTGCCGCGCAGGTTGTACGTCAGGGCCTCGTGCTCGTCGAGGCCGCCGAGCTCGAGGGCCTTGGTGAAGGCGTTGGACGCCTCCTCGTAGCCGTCGGCCGTCTTCTTCTCGAGCGACTGCAGGCCGAGGCGCAGCTGCCCCTTGCCCGAGTCCTCGGGCAGCTCGGCGGTGTCGTCGAGGCCCTCGGGGCGCGGCTGGGGGCGGAAGCTCTGCAGGTAGTTGCCGACAAAGGTCGGGCTGGGCAGCTTGGCGGGGCGCGTGGCCATAATCTCCTTGGCCTTGGTCTCGGCGTACTTTTTCAGCAGGCGCTCGACGGCCTGCGCACTGGCCTCGTTCTTGAAGCCGTCAATGATGCAGCTGGCGGTGTAGTCGAGCAGCGACTCGCTGTACTTGCCCAGGCGGTCGTACGCGTTGGCCCGGCGGTTGAGTGCCTTGATGTACTCGGCGTCAATGTTGATGGCGGCGGTCGTGTCCTCGACGACCTTGTCCCACTCGTTCTGGGCGCTGTAGCAGGCGGCGCGGTTCGAGTAGTAGACGGGGTCCTGCTTGCACACAATGGCCTTGGAGTACAGCTCAATGGCGCGCTCGAGGTTCTTGGTGCCGTAGGCCTTGTTGCCGAGCTCCTTAAGGCGCTGCGCGATGCGCTTGCGCTCCTCGGGCGACATGGCCTGCACTGTGGTCTCGTCGATCTCGGGCAGCTCCTCGTCGGCGGCGGCGGCCTCGGCCGGCTTCGCCGCCGACTTGTCGCCCTCGACCGACGCGGACTCGGCCGCGGCCTTGCGCTCGGCCTCTTTCCGTTTCCGGCGCTCCTTCTTACTGAGCTTTGGTGACGAATCGGAGGACTGTGCATGGTTAGCGGAGTTTGACATGGCAGACGGGCAGACGGGCATGCTTACGCGGCTGGACTGCGCGTAGTAGACGGCGCCGCCGGTGACGACGACGGCGACACCGGCAATGGTGTAGACGACGGCCTTGTTCTCGCTGGCCCACGTCGATACCCGGTCCCAGAAGGACGAGTTCTCGGCAACGGGGACGGCGGCAGTGGCGAGTGGCACCGGCGGGAAGACGGCCGCCGGCGACGGAATGGGCGGTCTGGCAGCCATTGCGTCTGGATGGTGTGCAGTGGTGGTCAACGACAGAGTGTGACGACAAGGAAAGAAGGAAAAAGGAAAAGGGCTGAGACCGCGTGGATTGCGCCCAGCCTGGTCAGGGTGTCGAGCAGTCGGAGGGCCGGATCGGAGGGGCACGAGCTGTGTGCTGGATTCCGACAAGTCTGACGTCTGCGGTCGTGCAGTTCCGAATAACGAGGTCCGGAGGGCGGTGTGGTGAGCGTATGGACGCAATGAGAAGTAGGAGTTCCTAAAAATGAACCAATGGATGACGGGCCTTGTCAATGTCAATGTTGCGCTGCGTAAGACTGTCGTGCCGCAGTGTCTGGAGTAATTTTTGGCATCGACTCGGCTGCGATTTGATGTTTTTACTTTGTGATTGATTTCGTATTTTTGTATTTGTTTTTGCTATTTTCGCATTATTTCTGTGGTCGCCGGCGTCTTCGCTCGCCTTCTACCGCAGTCTCCCACCTGCCCGCGCCCGCCCGAGTTTGCGTGTGCCCACCGATGATGTCGGTGGTGCGTCCACTGAAATGGGACGTTAAGTGGGTATATGGAGCTTGGGCGGGCGACGGCTGAAATTTTGCGTTCCTGCCCCCCGATTGCAACGAGCCACGCGTGGCGCAACATCCGACCAACAGCAGCAACGACTGTCGGCCCCACCCATTCACTGCCTCAGGCGACGACAACGCAGCAACGGCTGTGACTTTTTGATTTAAATATTGATCAACTTTTATTGAATTTATCAGGTCAAGAAAACAAAATGAACAATATGTTTAGATGGTGTGCTGTATATTTAGAAATTATAAAAATAATAATGGCAAGAAAAGAAGAGAGTTTCTATTTTTTGCCTTTTTTCATTTTTCTGACAGGTGTCAGTCTGAACGCCCGTTGCATGGCAACTTCCAAGCCCAAGCCTCTTGGCGTTGCTGCACCACTTGACGCCTGGTAAATATACGGATTACTGATAGTCTGAACATTGCAATGGCGGACGACGCGACGTTTGAGCTCTTCAGCTCGGTGCGGTACGACACAAAGCTGCTCAGTGTTGCGGGCAACCCGCAGTACGCGTTTGCCGGCTGGAACTACCGCCAGGCGTCGCCATACTACATGCTCGACTTCCACCGAGACCGGCTGCTGCGTGCGGCGACGCACTGGGGCTGGGACGCGGCGGTGGCGACGGTCACGGGTGACGCGGGTCTCGCACGCATCGAGCAGGTGCTCAACGAGTCCGTCGGGGCCACGGACGGCCTCGAACCGGCACAGACCCAGCCGAAACGATGCCGGATCGTGCTGAACAAGAACGGCGAGATGGCAGCACAGGCGTTTGACGTGCCGGCGACCGACGTGGCCAGTCTGTTGCCACCGACACTGCCGACACCGGGCTTCATGCTGGGCCAGAGTGCAGCGGACGCCGACAGACAAGGACGGACCGGAAGCGAAGACGACACGCCACTGCTGCTCGACCTGCGCGCGGCCCAGGCCCAAGCACCGTACGAGGTATCGGTGGACCGCGACACGACCACGTCGTCGGCACACACGCACTACAAGACGACGAGACGGGCCATGTACGACGCCGCTCGGCAACGCGCCGGGATCGCGGGGCCAGAGCGACGTGAGGTGCTCCTCGTGCACGCGGGCACAGACACTGTCATGGACGGCAGCATCTGCACCGTCTACCTGTACCGCGACGGAGGCTGGGTGACGCCGCCGGTGTCGGTGTCGTATGCCGAGGGGCGTGGCTGTGGCGGCCTCGACGGCACGACGCGACGCTGGGCGCTCGAACGGTGCGTATCTTTTGTGTTTGTCGTTTGGCAACTTTCCTGGCGCTGACGTCAACTCGGATCGCCATGTGACGTGTACAAGTACTGACACACACAGGGGCCTGGCCAGAGAGCAAGCCATCCCTGCACACTCGCTGCAGGACGGCGAGGCGTGCTGGATGAGCAACGGCGTGCGGGGGTTCTTGTATGGCCGAATCAAGCTATGAGGTCGTGGCGGCGTTTGAGTGTTTGAGGTGTCCGAGGCGGGCGTGTCTGGTCTCGCAATGTTTGCCTCCTCGGTTCTGTCTCGCGTTGCTCGCTTGGCCTCTGGCGACATCGTGTGTGCGTGGCGTGCTGATCGCCTACGAGCGTGGCTGTCTCTCGGTCCTTGGGCATGCTCATGACGTGTCTCATCTTTCTTGCTTTCCTATTTTACGGCTAGTAACGTTCAATTTCGTCTGCGCATGGGACCACCTGGTCAACTGATAACTGTCGACGCGGAGTGGCATGGCACCAGCTGACCAGCTGCAGCCAGCTGCGACTCGACACTGCCCTCTTCACCGCTCGCCGACCACAGGCGACCAGCGAGGCCCGTTTCATGCACCGGCGTGCCCAGACAATGCACGCAGCAACAAGCATGCCCAGCCGGCAGATTGCACGTCGCACACGACCGTGTGCCACCCCGTGCCGACTCCAGACGAGGCTGCATCGCGCACAACATGCACCCTGCACAAAAACTCCGGCTTTGGGATGCATCATGTTCCGTGATGAAAATGAAAAATTAAAATATAAAAACAAAAAAATGAACGATGATTGTCGGTGTGTGCCATTGGTGGCCGTGGCAGCAGGCGCGGCCCAGATCAGCGTCGCACCTGCCGTGCAGCTGATTTCGTCATGATTGGGCTGTTGCATGGCCGGCCGGGCTTCCTTGGCACCAACGCCGACGGGCTTCATGCGTCACACCTTCTTCTGCGCGCGTACCAGCAGGCCCCTGCCTCCAGCGCCTCCAGCGCCCGCCCAACCAGGAAGGCGAGGGCGCCGCGGAGAGAAGCACCGTCCCTGCAGAGGCAGGTGCCGCTGGTTGCACATCCTGTTTTCACCAGACAACACCGCCGAGGCAGGCGCTGGTCCGGTCGTCTCTGGGAGGCCAACCGCCGCTTCTGCATCCGGCCTGCGGTCGACCTATAAAGGCCATCTGTCCTCCGTGCTCTTCTCCCTGTTTTCTTCTCTCGTCTCATCTCCTCATCGTCTCCTCATCGTCTCCTACCAGCCATTTCTCACCCACCTTTGTTTTTTCTCCTTCTTACTACACATTTCCTATAAACATTGACAACCAGCAACCTGTTCACCGCCATCATGCAAAAGGCATTCAAGATCCAGCAGGAGGTCAAGGCCAACCTTGGCCTCAAGCGCATCGCGGTCAAGGTCAACGACAAGTACAAGCCCATTGGCCCGCGCCAGTACGCCAGAGCCGTCAAGAAGTACAGCTTTGAGCCCACCCTGCCTGGTCCCTGCAAGGGCCTGTGCGCGCTCGGCCTTGCCAAGAAGGCCGGCAAGGCCGGCCAAGACGTGTCGGCCCTCGACGCCGCGGGCTCGCCTCGGAAGGGCAAGGAACCGGCCGAGGACCAGGAGGACCTGCTCTACCTCGCCGAGGTCGAGATTGGCACGCCGCCGCAGAAGCTGATGCTCGACTTTGACACCGGCTCGGCCGATCTCTGGGTCTTCTCGACCGACCTTGACGCGAGCGCCCAGTCGGGCCACAACGTCTTTGACCCGTCCGCGTCGTCGACCTTCAAGGCGGCCGGCGACCTCTCGTGGGAAATCTCCTACGGCGACGGCAGCACTGCGTCGGGCAGTGTCGGCACCGACACCATTTCGATTGGCGGCCTGCCGATCAAGGCCCAGGCCATTGAGCTGGCCAGCACGCTCTCGCGGCAGTTTGAGCAGAGCCCCGGCGACGGTCTGCTCGGTCTGGCCTGGGGGTCGATCAACACTGTGACGGACAGCTCTGGGCGTGCGCCTGTCAAAACGCCCGTCGAGAACATGATTGCCGAGAAGACGCTGCCCAAGGACGCCCAGCTCTTTACGTCGTGCTTTTACAGCACCGTCGACGGCGACAAGGAGTCTTTCTTCACCTTTGGCTACATTGAGGAGAGCCTGGTGACGGCGTCCAAGAAGGAGATTGCGTGGACCAAGGTCGACAACAGCCAGGGCTTCTGGATGATGCCGTCGGAGACGGTCACGATCAATGGCAAGAAGGTGGCGCGCTCCGGCAACACGGCCATTGCCGACACGGGCACCACGCTGGCGCTCGTCGAGGACTCGGTCGTCTCTGCCCTCTACGATGCCATTCCGGGCTCCAAGTACGACCAGTACCAGGGTGGTTACATGATTCCCACGACCACCACGCTGGAGACGCTGCCCGAGCTGTCGATTACGCTGGGCGACACGGACTTTGTCATCCAAAAGGAGAACATTGTCTTTGGCGAGCCCCAGGACGGTTTCTGGTTCGGCGGTATCCAGTCCCGCGGCAACCTCACCTTTGACATTCTGGGCGACGTCTTTCTAAAGTCGATTTACGCTGTAAGTCTCCCGCCGTGGCTGTCATCTACTAGACTAACCAAGCAGATTTGGGACCAGGGCAATGTGCGCTTTGGCGCTGTCCCCAAGATTGAGGCCAAGCAGCACCTGGGCAACAGCGGCACCAAGGGCGGCAGCACTGGCAACACTGGCAGCAACTAGAAGTGCCCTCTCGGCAAATGAGTGTCGCGACTTGTCTTGCGCGCGGTTGAACGGTTGTTGGGCTCTTCCTATACTCTATAATACTCTATACATAAATTCGGTGTCCTTGTATGCAATTGGGTGGCACGTGAATGAGTCGGTGACGATGGACGAGGCAACAGTGATAAAAGCCTATTCTCACTGTTGTGCACTGAGGCACCATTTCCAGTGTATTGTGGCGTTCTAGCAGGTAATTCAGTGTACAGCCAGCGTATCACTGACTTGTTAATTTTAGGCGCCCCATTCTTCAGCCGGATCGATGATCAAAGACGAGCTCCGATCGGCCGGCTGGCGGCGAGGCGTACCTTTGCATGAGCTCCGTACGAGCTTCGCGAGACTCGTCTGTTCAGCGTGGCGGCCATGGCAGACGAACAATCATGGCCAAGTTTTGGCTGGAACGGTTGTACGCCGTACGGAGCAAGCAGATAGTGCTAGAACCCACTGTAAAAACTACCCCGGACTCTGTTGGAGCACTGGGCCAGGGCTGGCCAGGGCTGGCCAGGCCAGGCGCTGGAACAATATTACACTTGCCAGCGAGGCTGGAGCACTAAAGCCGGAGCTGTATTCGCACTGTCGTCATCGTCGCCGACCCTGGCTGGCCGGACTCCGCTCTCGACCATTGGCAGCTGTTTCGATCAAGAGTTTCTTTTGGACCGGGCCGTACCAAAGCCATCCGTCTGCATTTCCATTGTCATTATCGAGGCACACGGAGCAGGCTGATTTGCTGCATTTCGACAGTGGCAACACACGACCAGCCAGAGAAGCGAGAAAGCGAAATCCAGAAAGGCAAAAAGGCAACAAGGCAGCGAAGCTAGGACTCGCCTCGCCCAATCCGCGCCCCGATCGCGCGACCTGCATTGGTGCATTGCTCCAGCATTGCCGTCCATTGCCGCCCTGCACGCCATTGCACCCATTGCACCCATTGCACGCCCGACAGAGTCGCTGCTCGACAATCAACACCTCGACCTGCTTTGGCGTTTGGTGCCGACCCCTATGCTCACGATCACGAGCCATCATCGACCGACAATCCGACATCCTGACAATCCGATAGCCTGAGCCCGACAGCCTGAGCCCGACAGCCCGACAGCCTGAACCCGACAGCCCGACAGCTCCGACGAGCTACGCCCAGCCCAACAACATGGCCACTGCTACTGCTGCTCCGACCAGTGCCACGCAGCGGCACAGCGTGGCACGCCGAAGCAGACGGCTGGTAGGCCAGCGCCGCCGGGCGGACGACGACATGGCAGACGACCTCGACCACGGTGCTGGCGGCGACGCACATCCAGCGGCCAGCACCGACGTGTCTGACGATGCACGTCAGAGCCAGAGCCAGAGTCAAAACGCAAGCCAGAGCCAAAATGCAAGCCGCAGCCAGAGCCGTGCCAAGAAACGCGACGGCCACCGCAAACCCACCAACATCAACCCGAACCGGCGGCCGTCGAGCGCTATGGGCGGACGGGCGCCAGAAGGACTGGTGGGCATGTCGGCGGTGCTGGCCGCAGCGCGACGTGCCGAGTCGACACCGCCGAGCCGGCAGCAGCTGGCCGAGTCAATGGCCAGTGCGGGCGCGACGCCCGTCCCCCGAACACGTCCGGCCGGCGAGACACCGACACCGACTCCGACACAGGAACCGACGCAACCGCCACTGGTAGTGTCGTCGTCGCAGGGCACGTCGCCCAAGCAGACGTCGGCCATTGCCACGGTAACGCCGTCGCGGCCGCAGCCCTTGAGCCAGCGACGTGAGATTGCATACGAGCGGATGCGGCGCGAGCACGACGCGTACCGACAGCAGATGGACGCCGACCCGTCGTTTGTGCCGAACCGAGGGGCGTTTTTCATGCACGACCACCGCGGCGCCGGGCCGGCCGGCAACGGGTTCCGTCCGTTCCAACCAGGTGGCCGAGGTCGACGGGGCGGCCGCGGCGGGTTCGGGTACCAGTACGTTTTTTTTCTTTCCATCTTCCTTCTATAGTGACGTGCTAACGGCAGACAATACCGGGCGGACCCGGTCAACGGACTATGGACACACGACATGCACGACGCGGCCCCCCCCCACGGACCAGGGCGGGCGTACGACTCGGCAAGCCAGTACGGGGGCAGCCAGGCGTCCGTCGCAGTGGTGGCGGCGCCGCCGCCGATGCCGGTGATCCCGACGTGCGCGACGAGCACGACGCCGATCAACCGCGAGATGTCGGTCGAGCGCGAGGTGGGCCAGACGACGGTGCGGGTGTGGCTGCCGGGCATGGCCGAGGCGGTGTCGTTTGACCGGTTCCTGTCGGTGCAGTACACGAAACTGCCCGAGCACCGGCCGCCGCTGCGGCGCGACAAGGCCGTCGTGATTGACCTGCCGGGTCACGCGCGTCGGCAAATCTTTCCGGCCATGGACCGGTCGTTTATCTTTATTCCACGCGCCATGCGGCCGAACCAGCAGCGCGCTCGTGGCAACCGGGCCCGGTCGGGGCACGGGTCGGTGTCGAGTGCTGGTCGTCGCTCGAGCTTTTACGTCGACAGCTACTATGGTGGCAGCACGTACGGAAGTGCCTACGGAAGCGCCTATGGAAGCGTGTATGGCAGTGCCTATGGCAGTGCCTATGGCAGCGTGTACGCACCCAGCGTGGCAGCGAGCCGGCGGTCGTCGATTGTCATGGACGGCCGTGGCGACTTTGTGGCGCCGACCAGCAACTCCTTTACACGGCCGCCAGTGCGTGCTCCGCCCGTCCCGGGCACGTCGTACACCGGGTACGCCGGGTTTGCAGGCGCGTCCGGGCCGATGCCGATGGCGCCAGTGTCCATGAACGCGTATGGCCCTGGCCCCATGCCCATGTCCTTCTACAATCCGGCCCAGGCCAGCTACGGTGCGTCGTACGCGTCCGGCTACCGCGCGCCACAGCGTCCTCCAGTGCGTCCCGTTCCCGTTCCTGCATCTGTCCCTGCATCTTCATCTGGGGCGACATCGACACTGAACAGCGTGGCCCAGCCACAGACGCACCCGCTGCCGCAAAAACCCGCGTACCAGGAGGCACGGCCCGGACAGAACTTGCCGATGCATGCACCACGGCCGCAAAAGGCGGTGCAGATGCAGAACCTGGACCCGGCCACAAAGGCGGACGGCGGTGCCGACGGGACCGACTCGAGCGGGGGCGGCGAGGCGGAGAGCACGGCGACGGCGACGGCCCAGGCCAAGGCGTCGGACACTAGCAGCCAGGCGCCTCTGGCCGCGTTCCATCAGCAGGTTCCGGTGCAGGCGCAGTCGCATCTCAACGAGCGCGCGGTGCACGCGCCGCCCTTTACGCCACACAGCCAGCCGGCGCCCTTTTACCCGGGAGGCAGCGTGTACGGCGGCGGCATGACTCCGTATGGAGGCTACTACTATGGCGCCGGGGGCTACGGGATGCCTGGGATGAATGGGATGCCTGGGATAAATGGGGCGTCGGGGATGCCTGGGATGCCCGGGCACGCCAACGGCACGATTGCACAAGAGGCCAACGGTATGGTGTACTATGTCAATTCTGCATCGGCACACGGACCGGCAGCCCAGGCACCGCCCCAGGGGTACCCATACACGTCGGCGGACGGGCCGTACTATGGCAGCGGGTTCTACCCCTAGCGTGGCACGCCCGTGAGCCGCGACTGGATGCCAGGTTGTTTCTTGCATTCCAGGTACACATGTTGTCGGCGTTGGTGAGTAGATTGTATCGTTTTGAGACGTATATTTAGAGTGCTGTTATCGTTATCAGACTAGGCTAGGCGGGGCGAATCCACTGTTAGTTACGTCCTCTCAGGCATCTTTCCGTGGCATCATCATTCTCTCATCACTTTCATCCACATGGAGCCCACCGCACAAGATGCACCGGCGAGTGCACCGGGTTCGCTGGCGAGTCCGCCCTCACGGCCTCGACGAGCATGTCGGGTCGACAACTGCGGCTTTGTCGGCACCGACGTGGCCATGATGGCCCACCGACGGGAGCACGGACAACCGTCTACCAAAAAAACGATGCCGTGCCCGCACTGCGGCGTGGTGGTGCGGTTCGGCAACCTCCCCCGGCACATTCGCAATGTCCACCCAACAACCACGGACGCGGCCTTGAGCGAGGACCGGGAGAGGTGCGAGGTGTGCAAGTATGCCGTTTTGGCGCGCAACGCCGCCTCGCACAGAGCACGGTGCCACGGCAGCTCGTCACGCGCCACTGCACAGGCACGTCGCAAGGCGAAATGCACGACCTGCGGGAAGGATATCTTGACTGCCAACCTCGCGCGCCACGAAAAGACAAAGCACGGCGGCAGCCGGGCGTCGCAGACGGGTGAGGCGAGCCACGCGCCACAACCTCAGCCACAGCCACACCTACAACCTCAGCCACAACCTCAGTCACAGCCACAACCTCAGCCACAGCCACAACCTCAGCCACAGCCACAACCTCAGCCACAGCCGCCACACCTACAACCCCAGCCACAGCCACAGCCACACCTACAGTCACAACAACCACCAGCCAACATGGACGCCTACGACGTGCGCGGCGGAATCTGCGTCTTTTCGGGCGGCACGGCGGCCAACTCGCTCGTCGACGCGTTCCAGGCGGTCGCGGCACACGCGGCACACGCGGCACACGCGGCACATGCGGCACGACGCGACACGGGCCGCGACACGGACACTGCACTGACGTACATCATTCCCATCTCGGACAATGGCGGCTCGTCGTCGGAACTGATCCGCTTCTTTGGCGGCCCGAGCGTCGGCGACATTCGCAGCCGCCTGGTCCGGCTGATCCCGCACGACGAGGCGCTGCGCACGCTATTTGAGCACCGCCTGTGTGTCGGCAGCACGGAGAAGGCACGCGCCGAGTGGCTCGACCTCGTCGAGGCGCGCCACGCGCTGTGGCAGCACGTCCCTAGCGCGACACGCGAGCTCGTCCGCGCCGTCCTCAACACGCTCAACCTCGAAATTGCCAAACGCACGCGCCCGCCTGCGTCCGTGTTTGACTTTGGCGGCGCCAGCGTCGGCAACCTGTTCCTCACGGGTGCCCGACTCTTTTCCGGCTCCTTTGAGGCCAGCATCCACCTGCTCTCGCTCGTCTGCCGCATTCCCGCCCACGTCGCCGTCCTGCCGAGCATCGACTCGACCTTTACACACCACATCTCCGCCGGGCTCGCCGACGGCACCACCATTGCCGGCCAGGTCAACATTAGCCACCCGTCTGCGCCCACCTCGCTGCCCGATGTCCCTTCTGACATCGTTTCTGACACGTCGGACACGCCACACCCGCGTCGCCAGCGGGCCAGTACGGCCGTCGACTTTGGCGACGCCACGCTGCCCGGCTCGCTGCCCGCCCTGCGCCAGGCCCAGACGGCGTTTAGCAAGGACGACGAGGAGGATCTCGGCGCTCGTATCGTGCGTGTCTGGTACATTAACCCGTACGGCCACGAGATCCGACCGCCCGCCAACCCCAAGACGCTCACTGCACTGCGTCGGGCGCGTGCCATTGTTTACTCCGTCGGCAGCCTCTACACCAGCATCGTGCCGAGCCTGGTACTGCGTGGTGTCGGCGACGCCATCGACGCCGGACCGCCACGGCCCAAGATTCTCGTGCTCAACAGCCGCCTCGACCGCGAGACTGGGCCCTCGCACAACCCCATGGCCGCCGCCGACTTTGTGCGTGCCATTGCCGCCGCCTGCCAGCAGAGCCGCGATGCTGAAACCGACACCGACACTGACAATGTCACGCGCTACGTCACGCACGTGCTGCACCTCGCCGATGCCACCGACCGTCCGGGCGCGCCACGCGTCGACGTGGGCGCGCTCCTGGCCATGGGCGTGCAGTGCATCGGCGTGCGGAGCCAGGCGGCCGCCGGCAGCGAGGCCCGGCACGCCAAGTCGCACGAGCGGTACGACGAGACCGCCCTGACCCGGGCGCTCGAGGTCCTCGTCGACAGTGCCGGGGCGTGAGTTCGTTTCAGTTCTGCTGGTTCTTGTAGGGGTATAAGTTTGTGGGTTCGTTTGGAGTTGTTTCATGTATTCTTGGGTTTGCTAGTTTGTTTGGTTTTTTCGTAGGTTATAATGACGTTTGCATCAGGCTGTATACTACAGGTAACAGGACGTCGGGATGCTTCTCTGCCACGCGCCCACCGAACGCCACTGTCTTGCGTCGGCTCTGGCTTCTGCCTTTAGTGTCAGCAGGCGACGCCCGCGGCTGGGCACGGCTCTGTCTCTGCTGGGGGGAACATGAGGCAGCCACGGCGTCGGGCGCTGGGCTACACAATGCAGGGCCTGTCTCGCAGTGACGTCGTTGATCTGTGTTGTGGTCTGGCACTGTGTCTATACTGTGCTTGCACTGTGCTGCACTGTGCTTTGCAGGCCACGCACGATGCTCGCCGATGCACTGCAGGCGACGAGAACGCTGCGTCTCGGCTCCTGCACGGCAGCACGCACGGGCGCGTCGCGTCAGCTGAGGGTCGGGCGGAGGAGCAGACGACAGCCGACGACGAGAAGAGAGAAGACGAGAAGAGGGGCTGCGAGGCCTTCTATTTCCCTATATCCATGGCTCCGTGTCTTGTGTCGCCTGTCTCTGCCGCGCCGCTTGGATCTTGCCACATTGCGTGGCCCGAGGGGCGACTTTTTTTTCTGTTTTCTGTCTTGTGCTCTGTCTTGCTTGCTTGTTCCTGACGTCTTCTGCTTGTTCCTGACTCTGTCCGTCCAGACCGGCGCAAGGACTGCCGACGTGGCTTGGCCTAGCGAGGTGCCAGCGCTGTCGGCGGCGTCACAAACGCCATCGTTTCGCCTATTCCTGCGCAAGAACAGACGCGCCGCAAGGCAGACTGGACGAGCTGGACTGGACGGCTGGACAGGACTCGGACTCGGAAATAGAACGGGTCGTCTGTTACTTTTGCACGACGCGACGTCCAAAGTCCTACTTGCCGTCAGCCGGTCACGTCGCTGCGGACAACGACAGCGCGTGACCTGCGCCTTCAAATGCATACGCATACATGCATTGGATGCATACATGCATTCGATCCATTCGATGCAGATATGCAGCTCTGCTGTGCGAGCAACAGGCCTGGTGGTCTGCGTGCGTCGCTGCGTGCGTTGCTGCGTGCGCGGCCTACCCTTCTCCTCCGTCGAAAGGCCTGCATCGTATCTGCAGGCCTGCCGAGGTGCAGCGTGCATGTGGCCTGTCTGAGGCGCCCGTCCGCGTCGTCGTCTGTCGCGCTCCTGCGCCCAGCAAGCCACTTACTCAATACGTAACATCGGCCATCGGCGTCGCTCCTTCCCCTCTTTGCCCCTATATTTACTCCGTACTATCTCTATATATATTTAAATATATCTGTTATCTTGTATGTTATACGATTGTCTATCTGCAGCCAATTGGCTTGCCCGGACCAAGGGCGCGATGTGATGCAATGCAGTCGGCCTTGGCAGCTCATGCCCAAACGCCTCTGCATTAGTTTATATTTGGTCCGTTGTGGGATCAGGCGTCTGAATCCGCCTGCCAGCCGTATCCTTGCTCCGTCGTCAGCCGCTGTCGTCTCTTGTTTCGGCCTCCTCGATCTGCCCGTCGGTGTCTGTCTCGCTGTAGGGAGAAAGAGTCAGAGCGCCAGTTAGAGCGCCAGTCACAGCGTGAGAGCGCCAGTCACAGCGCCAGTCAGAGCCAGAGCGCCACACTTGTAAATCCGCTACATCCCGTGCGCCTGCCTCGTGCTCCTATATCCACCTGCCTGCCGGGCAATGTACCATGTAGGAACAGGAAAGAGCAGAGGGTGGCGGTGGCTGCTGATGCCGTCAGAGCAGCCATCTCAGACACGCCATGTTCAGTGTCAGACCCGTGCTCGGTCGCGAGGCAGTGAGGCCAATATCGTTACTTTGGCGGCAACAGACGCAACAGACAATAGACGCAACAGACGCAACAGAGACGACGATCGCAATTGCGCTGTTTGGCTCTTTCGATCGCCTGTCGTCCGATCAGGCCGTGCTCCCCGTCTGTGCTTCCGTCGGGTGCATTCTCTCGAGTCTACCGATCGTGCAAGCAGAGTGAAGCCAGACCGAACCACTCTCGACCGCTCGACCGCTCGACCGCTCGCGCTCAACCACTCGTTCAAGACCAACAACGCTGCCAAGACGGAAACAGCGCGCGTCCGCGCTCTTGCTTGCTCGTTGCTTGCTCGTTGCTTGCTCGTTGCTTGCACCTTCCCTGCTTCCCACCCTCCACGTCGCACCGCGTTTCACAGCACCTGCCGCCGCATGCTCCGCATGCTCCACATGCTCCGCATCCTACGGCTCCTGCCCATTCATTCGCCTGCCAGCAGTGACCGCCCTTTCCTTGCTGTTTGGTTGCTTTTGGTCGACTGATGAATGCATCTACTCGAAACAGCGCCGTTGGCCGTTGGCTATTTCTCATTTCTCGCTCCCTCGCTCCTCGCTCTAATATTTAAATAAATATATTTATACAAGCTGACGGCGGCAACGCCGCGGCGCCGCCGCCCTCGCATCCTCTTCTGTCTCGACGTGTCTCGCTTCCTCAGCCTCTCGCCCCTCCCGCTTTCCGTTTTCCGTTTTCCGCCTTACGTCTTGCGCCTTCCACCTCCCACCCTCCGCCTGCCAGATCGGGATGCATCGCCGCCCTGGTTAAATATTAGCATTCACTCACATTCGGAGGACTTTTCTGACACACAATCCCGGTGCGTCTACGACATCTAGACCCTGGACGACCGTGGTGACGTCGGTCGTGCTGCCTACTCCGTACTCGCTAGCGTCCCAGTGGGCCGACGGTCGGAGCCTCCCTGAATGCCTGGCCAGCTGCTTTGGACCTAATACTCCGTACGAAAACCCGCCCCGTCTCCATCACGTCTCCATTTTCCATTTCCTCCCCAACCCGCGACGGGCTGCAATTTATAATGTACTCCGTAAATATAAATATATTGATAAATATCCGTCAGCGCCGATCGCTTCCCGTGCCTATCTGCACCGCCGTGGGCTCGTTTGTCTCTGGTTAATGTAGCCCCTGCGCCTCCTGCTCCTGCTCCTGCTCCTATCGCTTCACTGTCTTGCTGTCTTTCTGTCTTTCTGTGCTTGCTGCGTTCCGAGCGTCCGCTTCCGCGCGCAGCTCGTCGTGCTGTTCGAATCAATCTCAACCAAGTCCTGCCTCGGAACCGGAAGCTCCTGCTTCTTTTGGCCCGCTCGTATCGCTCCCGTGAATGCTATCGCCACAGTCTAGCCGACGAGTTAAAGCACGTAAAATTAGTATTTACACTTGATTTAAATCAAATATACAACCGAACAACCGAAATAGAAATACGTCAGGTCATTGTGTGCCTGGCAAAAGGACCGCCCCCAACCCCGGCAAAACAGCTTCGTTCGCTTTTACCATTTTATCTGTCCCTAAATCAGACAGAATACAAGTCACGACGCAGCAGCCTTTGCTAGTTTGGTACCCCGATTCCGCCGATGCTGCAATGGCACGGAGCAAATAAATGATAAACGAATAAATGAATGAATATAAATGGAACGCGCTGCGTCACCAATCACCGCCTTCCACACCACCCCTGCGCCTTCCTGTCTCAGACGCCTTGCGTCCACGAGCCTGGGCGTACTGGATACCGCTGCTCTGTGCGTATCCGTACGGAGTAGTGGGTGGGGCCCGTCAACCGCTCACGTGCCGCCTAGGTCGCCGCCTAGGTCGCCGCCTAATCGCACTACACTACACCTCCGCACCCGTACGGAAGGCCTGGTCTTTGTTGACTCGCCTGCACTGCTGCCTCGCGCCTCCTCAAGCGGTACACCGACCGAATATATCTAGCCGCCCTCCCCTCCCGTTCCTTCCTCTCCTCTTCTCCTCTCGTTTCCATCGCCACCCGCCACGACGAGTCCGCGATCATCTGGTAAGCTCTTCTTCTCTTGTCTCTTGCATCGCCTGCCTCTGCCTCTGCACCTCCATTCGACGCATCCCATTGTACGTCTTCCACACACCTGCACGGCGTCGCGCCTTTGCCACCTCTCGTGGCCGCAATCAACGCCAACGCCATCTGTCAAACGCCTGCGTCGTGAGCTGCATCGTGAGCCACCATCTGTTTGCAGTTGCATCTCTCGTCTCCGTCGCTCGCCGTGCCCGGATTCTTACCACTGGCATTCACGCTCTCGCGCTGGCCCAGGCATGCAACGCCTCACACGGGGTTGAGCTTGTTTGTGCCGGTCTCAAAAATGTGGGGGAGATAAGCGCTACAGCACAACGCTAGGCTCGCTGTGTGCTAGCGCCTCCCGCCCCGTCACCGCCCTTATCTTTTCGTCATTCCGACCACGCCATCGAGGCAGCGGCCGCTTGCGTCTTCTGCGTCTTCTGCGTCTTGCCTGCGTCTTGCCTGCGTCTTGCACCATTCCTTCTTCCTACCACTCATCCGCCTCCCGCCATCCATCGGCAGCGTCGGCTTTTCATCTCCCTTTCGCCCTTTCGATTGCATCGTCTCCTTTCTGTATCGTTCCATCGTCTAACAGTCCAGCAAATTCATCCAACCTATCATCATGTCGGCCGCGCCCGACACCATGCCGGTGGCGGTTGCGCCCACCGTCACCACCCCTGAGACCCTCATCGCCATCAAGGTCTTCCACGACGGCATCAACAAGAAGATCAAGCTGCCGCTCAAGTTCATGACACCCGACCAGTTTGAGACCAAGGTATGTTCTTTTATCGTGCCGTTGCCGGCAGAAACTTGGCCCAGTGCTAACCACCGTCAGGTCCGCGCGGCCCTCAAGATGGCGCCCGAGACTGCGTGCTGCCTGGAGCGCTACTCCGACTCCGCCGGCCGCTTCATGGTCCTCAACCGTCACAACACCAGCGTCTACAAGCAGCTGATGCGTGCCGCCAAGGCCAAGCATAAGCTCAAGGTCCGCGTTGTCTACAACGAGCCCGAGGCTGCTGCTGCACCCGAGGCTGCTGCTGCCCCTGCGCCTGCGCCTGCTACCGTGGAGGAGGCCAAGCCCGAGGAGGCCAAGCTTGTGCCTGTGCCCCAGCTCGTCGCGTCGGTCTCTGTGTCCAACAGTGTTGCTGCGCTCCCCATCAGAACCATGCGGCAGACCAAGAAGAGCGACGACGCGGCCCAGGCCGCTAAGCCCGCCGCTGAGCCCGCCGCTAAGCCCGCTGAGAAGCCGGCTGAGAAGCCGGCCGAGAAGCCCGCTGATAAGCCCGCCGTGCAGGCCGAGCCCGCCCCCTTCACCATCCGCTGCAACTTGTGCAACGACGTCATGCCCCAATTCCACTGGCACTGCGCCGTCTGCGAGGACGGCGACTTTGACCTGTGCGACCCCTGCACCGAGGCTGGCAAGACCTGCAAGGACATGAAGCACCTGCTCATCCGCCGCGGCGTCGGCCACGGCAAGATCTTTCCCAGAACCAACGAGAGCTTTCTCACCCGGAAAGATGTGGACACTGATGAGTACAAGGACGACCTGGCCCAGCTCGAGGGCGAGCGCAAGATCCGTGTGCAACGGCCTCGTGACGAGGCGAGAGATCGGAAGATCTGGGCCGACTTCCTGCGGATCCGGGAACGGTGCGGGGGAAGCCGCAACAAATACCTGCACCGGCCCGAGATGTACTCGGAGGCCTACATGAACCGGATTATTGCCGAACAACATGTGGTGGAGAGGCAGCTCGAATCCGTGAAGCGGGATATGGAGAGAGAGAAGAGGCAGAAGAAGGAGATGGAGAGAGAGAAGAGGGAGAAGAAGGAGATGGAGAAGGAGATGAGGGTGGTGAATGAGTTGGCGCGGGACATGCTCGCCTCCACGGACATGCCCGCCTCCGAGCCCCCCGCCTCCGAGCCCGTCGCCTTGTCGCGCACCTGCAACAACTGCCTCATCGAGAACGACGAGTCGGACTTTATCCACTGCGTCGAATGCCTCGACTTTGACCTGTGCACGCAGTGCTTCATCGGCAACATCCACGGCCACGACCCAAGCCACGCCTTTGAGCCCGCCAAGAAGGGCACCGTGGTCCGCAACGCCGTCCAACGGCTGCTCGCCCCCGGCCGCAACGCGCGCCACAACGCCGTCTGCGACGGCTGCGACACCTTTATCCACGGCGTGCGCTACAAGTGCCTCACGTGCCCCGACTGGGATTTCTGCGCCAAGTGCATTGTCCAGGCCCGCGCCAAGCACGAGGGCCACCGCTTCGCTCCGCTGTACACGCCCATTGATGGCGTCCACGGCAACCCCCAGGCCACTGCTGCGGTTCCGGCCTTCCACGTCGGCATCTACTGCGACGGCCCCCACTGCACTCGCCACAGCGCCCCGTGCATTGTCGGCGAGCGCTTCAAGTGTGCCGTCTGCCCCAACACGGACTTTTGCGCCAAGTGCGAGGCCAGCCCCGAGAACAAGCACAACGTGACGCACCCCCTCATCAAGTTCCGCTCGCCCGTCCGCCACGTCCAGATCTCGACCACCGGCTCGCACCCCAACGGCAGCCCCATGCCCCGCATGGGCGACCACCGCCAGCCGGCAGCTGACTCCGGCCCCCTCCCCTACCTGCCCACCTACTGCGGCTACCAGTCCCACCCCGATGTGCCCAAGGGGGCTCGCCTGGCGTACCTGCCGTCTGATCTGAACCAGATGAACCAGGTCCGGACGATTGTCAACGTCAAGCCCTCGGCTCCCGCCAAGGCTCAGGCTCCCGCCAAGGCTCAGGCTCCCGCCAAGGCTCAGGCTCCCGCCAAGGATCAGGCTCAGGCTCAGGCTCAGGCTCAGGCTCCGGCTCCGGCTCCGGCTCCGGCTCCGGCCGCACCCCGCGCTCCGGAGCTCAAGGCCATGTTCCAGCGCGAGACCATTGCTGACGGCACGTACTTCCCCTTGAACTCTGTGTTTGTGCAGACCTGGGTCCTGCGCAACTCGGGCGAGACCGCCTGGCCCGCCGGCTGCTTCGTGCAGTTTGTCAGCGGCACGTACATGGGCTGCTTGGGCTCGGGCAACTGTGTTGCCACCAAGGATCTTGCGTCGACCCTGCTGTCGACTGTCTGCGATAAGGAGCTTGCGCCTGGCGCCGAGTTCCCCTTCTCTGTCTACATGCGCACGCCCATGCACTACGGCGCGGGCCAGGCCACGTCGTACTGGCGCCTGACCACGCCCACTGGCGAGCGCTTCGGCGACCGCCTGTGGTGCGACGTCAAGTTTTTGCCCGATGTGAAGGAGGCCGAGGCGGAGGCCAAGGAGACCAAGGAGGCCAAGGAGGTCAAGGTGGAGGAGGCTTCGGCGTCGCAGTCGTCGAGCCAGATGATCTTCCCCACGCTGCCCTCGGAGAGCGTCGAGTTTGGCGAGACGGGCTCCAACGCTGCCGAGCGCGCGACCTCGGACGCTGAGGACGACGTCGAGCTCAACGAGGACGAGATCACCGAGGACGACGAGGACTGGAACGACGACGGTTTCATGACGGACGAGGAGTACGACGTCCTCGACGGCTCGGATGGCGAGTTTGCGCCGTAGATCACTCTGTCGGTGTCACAAGCTTGCTTATGCGACATGGTTTGATTTATCCGGGTCTTGTGCGTATTGTTTGTCTGGCTTTAGTTTCCTTGATCTTCTTTACCTGAATCTTGTTTGTTCTGCTGCAGTGCTAGTTCACTCCTAGTCCAAACGATAGCTGCATATCAAATTGAATATACCTACTCACCTCGTGACCGCGTCCTCTCCGTAGCATGCGAAAACAGTTATATATCTTTTCATGGAGCATCAAAACCAAACAAACGCCAAAGTCAAGTAAACCAAAAGCACAACGCCAGTACTGTCACGTGATCTAGTCGAACGTGATCTAGTCGAACGTGACCTTGACACCCGTAGACTCGACGATACCGCCTGTCCGCGACGCAACGCTCATGTCCGTCTCCTTCTTGTAGCGTGGCTTGAACTCCTTGCGTGGCGGACGGCCCTCGCCGGCACCGCTGCCACCGCTGCCGCCCTCCTTGTCCGGTTGCCGGCCCTTGGTGAAGCGCTTCTTGTAGCGCTGCTGGTCGTCCTCGGCAAACTGCACCTTGAGCGGGCGGCCCTTGAGCATGTTGACCCACCACTTGCGCGACTTGGTCTTGCGCTCCTTGCCGCCATTCTTCGTGGCAGGCTCGGCACCGGTCTCGGCGGAGTTGTCTGCATCGTCGCCGCCCTCGGCCTCGGCGATAAAGTCCTCCTCGGTGTCGACGGCCTCCTCGACACGCACAAAGCCCTTGACGGCGGCGGCGGCCGCGGTCGCAGCGACCTCGGGCGTCACGTTGCCGCCGTCGTCCGTCTTTCCGCCAAATTGCACCCAGCCGTAGCCGCGGCACTTTTCCGTGTTGTCGGGGAACGTCGCGACCTTGACCCAGGCAACGGGCCCGCACGGCGCAAAGTGGCGTCGCAGGTCCTCCTCGGACGTGTCGAAACCCAGGTTGCCGACAAACACCTTGGTGCTCGTCATGCCCGTCGGCGCCGTGACCTCCTTGTCGTCGTCGGCGCGGCTGGCGGCCGTCTTGTCGGCCGGGTTGCCGGGCGCGCCCGAGTTGGCGGCCGGGCGGCCCTCAAACGACTTGCTGTCCTTGATGAGCACGCGGCGGCCCTCGAGTTCCGTCTCGGACAGCGCCGTCGCCGCCGTCTTGGCCTCGAGCGACACAAAGTCGACATAGGCAAAACCCTTGTTGGGCGCGGCGGTCGCACCTGCCGCCTTGTCCTGGCTCTCGGCGTGCGTATTGTGGGGCCGGAAGTGCGCGTTGGGCAGGCGCTTCCCGAGTGGCAGGTTGATGCGCGTAATGTCCGACGCCGCAATGGCACCGCCCGAGCTGTCGACAAACCACTGGAACAGCTGCGGCCGCGTAATCGTAAACGCCAGGTTGCCGATCCAGATGCCGAACTGCGACCGCTCCTCCTTGTCCTTCTTGCTGCCCGCCTTCTTGTCCTTGTCGTCCGCCGCGTCCGCCACATCGTCGTCAAACTTGGGCTTGTTCGCCTTGGACGGCAGCACCTTGCCCTTCTTGAGCGCACGCTTGGCGCGCTTCGATGGCGGCTCCGGCAGCTCCAGGTCGACCTCGAGCTCCGGCACGTCGTCGTTCTTGCTTTTGCGCTTCTTGTCCGTCTTGTCGGCCGGCACGGCCGGCGACGGCGGTGGTGATGATGTATCAGACATTCTCTCTGTCTCAGTGTCGGTGTTGGGTGTGGCTTGATGCTCGTTGAATGCGACTCCAGACTTTTCACGCCGCTCATTCGAGTCGCTCGTTCTGCCAGCCAAAACTTTTCTATGCCTTATCGCTCTTATCTCCTTATCGGTCACCGATAACACGAACCGGGTCCACAGTTGACTTACTCGAAAATTGGACCCATTTACAGCTTGGAGGCCCGCATTTTACAGTGCACCAGCCCATGAGAAGTAGACCATCATCAGTGTTTTTGAGTCAGGCGCCAGGTTGTATTTATTAAAGTAGGATTTTGTGTTGTGGGTGTTCTTGTCTCAGCTTACATTCGATATCAGCCGCTCTATAGCACGTCTGGAACTGTAGTCTCGCTACTAGAAGAGAACAAAGAACAATAGACTTGCTAGTTGGCTCTTGCCGAGGAGAACTCGCTGGTCTTGCCGATCCTGGCCACGAGAGAGGCGGTGCAGTTGCCTTGGCTTTATCAGTATATTTACGGAGTATACTTACGAAACGACCTGGAGGTGTGTTGTAGCATCGCGGGATAGCCTGTCTCACCCCATTGCACCGCCGGAGTAGATATAAATATACTCCGTATTCCGTTCTTCAGCCCAAGCATCGTAATGCGACCAAACGAGAGTTGCATGCGTGCCAATCACCTCGTCGCATTCCGTATCGCGCTGCCAGGCCACCTGCTCGTCCGCCTTGACCCCTTCTCCACAAATCGCCATTTGCAGTTCTGGTCGTCACTATCACGTTGCACTCTAATCGCCAATCACTCCAAGCCCTCTTGCATCCATCATGCACCCGCCAAGCCGATGGATGCCGAATGAAGGGAACGGCCAAGCAGGTCGCATGCCCTGGTGCAGTGGCAACCTGCACGGGACCATTTCTCTTTTCGTCCATCGCCGTCACCGACTCGCCGCCGTGGCGAAGCCCAGAGGGTGCATGCACACTTCTGACACAACGTACCTGTAAATATAGGCATATTTACAACATACGTACGGAGTATATTTAGTATATTTAAATAAATATATAGAGGTGCACCGTGGGTTGTCGCTTCCTCACGTCATGTGCGCTGGTCGCTCCGTCCTATTTCGTTTTTCGACTTGGGCCGCCGTCCGTGGTTTCCGCAGCCGGGTGTTCACTTGTTTGCACCTTCCCGGCGCGGCCACAACGATGCACGGCAGCAGCGGGCCACCTGTCTCGCACACACGCCTCCTTCTTTGTTGGCTGCCAGGGCCGGTCCAACCTGCCTTGTAATTTTTGAGAGGATACGATACGGAAACTCCAAACAGCCCTACATGGCAGTACACGGATCGTTTGGCCGCATTTTCCCGCCTGCTCCTGCCTTTCTCGAACAGGTATAAATATAAATAAACAACGACTGCTGCGCTGGCTCCTTCCAGTTCTACCCCAGTCGATCGCCTGCACAGGCCTATTTTTATCGTTGCAACTTCCACACTGGGAGGCCTCGTAGGATCGGTGTCTTATCAAGACTGGAAACCTGCATCATCACATTCACAACAGCACGGGGTTAGACAGCGCTTCCCCAGGGACGTGCATTGCAGCGAGACACTTGTGCAGCTGCGACGGAACCAGCCATGCTGTGCACCTCGTCCACGGGCCTAGGCTGTGGTTAAGGACGCCGAAACCGTGTTGGATGTGTGAGATGAGACCTGTGTGTCCGCCCTGCAGCGAGCAAATCAAACGATCCCGGAACATGTTCTTTAGCCCCGACACCCTTGCATCGTGATCCGCCACGGCCAGCAAACGCCTAGCCAGGTAGCCAAGTAGCCAGGTAGCCAGGGCAGGCAGGGGTCGACTGGTTGGCAAGCGGCCAACAACTGCTGCACTCGACTGATCACGAATGGCAGCCTCACACACAGCCTGCGAAAGACACGCACGCACACACAGAAACACACACACATGCAGACACCCAGGCGGGTGTGTTGTTGTTTGGCTGGAATGGGGCCAGCCATGGACTGACCGACGGTGTCAGCGCAGCTGCGTGATGCCACGGCAAAAGAAACTAAGAAATAACCTCGTATAAATATATTTCTGGTGTTTCGCAGGGAAGGAAGGGAGGCAGCCCTCAACGCCGAGTGGTGAATGGTCAAAGTGTCGCCGCCTGTTGGTGTTGCAATATCGAAAGACGAAAATCGGCCTTTGCAGGCGGCAAAGGGCACCCACACTGGTCGCTGGGCCAGCTGCGCTAGCTGTTAGCTGCGCTATTGGGCTCTGTTTTAGCGATTCCCTGCCGCATTGGGCTGGCCTATTGGCGCAGTCCCATGCGATGTGGGGTGCGCGGCGTCAGACCAGGGATTCTGGGCAGTGAGTTGAGTGAGCGAGCACCTGAAAGAATGAGGCGGTGGGCGCTGCTGCAGCCAGCGCATCGACCCTCGCCGCCTTTTAGCGCCCGACCACAGCGAGCTGTTTTCGCCGGAAACGCCCCGTGACAGCAACCCCTTCTCCCTGTGACCGCTGTGGCTCCCTCTGTTTGTTATTCAGCGACTCCTCTTTTCTGCCTTATTTTTTTCTCGGTCTTCGTCACTCACTCCTACTTCCCCCTTGCTTGCGTCGGCTCATTAGCCTCCCGTCTTCATCCTCTTCCATTCACGAATATCTCTCGCACTCTCTCGCACTTCTCTCGCACTCTCCCGCTTCAACCCGACAGCCGCCACATCACCACTCACTCAGCCCGCCTACAACTGCGCCGTCTACGACGCACATATACTCCCAGTGCAGCTCTGCCTCGCCTGCTTTCTCAACGGGCGCAGCGCAGCATCCCGCTTCTGCTCTGTCAACCCAGCTTCGCAATCGCCACTCGTCTTCACACTTGGGGGCCTGGTGACTGTACTTTGCAACACCGTTGGAAAGGTAGAACAGCCAGAACAGCCAGTCCTTTTGCCACCACAAGAACAAAGCCGCTCGACACCCGTCCTGTTCCGCCCGGGCTTATCGCAGCCGTCCTTCCCGATCCGGCCGGACACATTGCACAGCATCGCGACGAACATGAACGCCCTGTTATCGCCACAGCCTCCTTTTTTCCCACACCAACACGACACACCGAAACGCTCTCCCTCCCGGTCTAGTACGTACATACTCCAGTCGCTGCCTAGCCGCGCCAGCCTGCCAGGCCAGCACACGAATGGCCCTGGCGCGGAAATCCGTCGAGCACATGCTAACCAAACAGTGTCGCCCTTCCCCAACATGTCCGCTTCCAAGAAGCGGAAAGCCGACGACGACATTGATGAGATGTCCGTCTCGCCGATGAGCTCGCCCGCCATCTCCAACCGCCAAATTGCCCGTGCTCCGAAAAAGGCCCGCGCTGCCGAACTGACCGGCCGCCCGCTACCTCTGCCCCGGTTACTGGAGGCTCTGGACCCGGCTCAGCTTCGGTCTATTCTGCAGACGATTTGCGAACAACGTCCGGAAATTGCACAGCAGATCTCGGAACACTCGCCACGTCCGACGGCGTCGTCGACCCTTCGCATTCTCGGCGAGTACCAGGGCCGGTTACGAGAGGCCATGCCTTACGGCCAGTCTAGCGCCGACTACAACTACTACCGCGTCAAGCAGCCTCTCGTCGCTCTTGTCGAGGCCATCTCCGACTTTACCCGCCAGTTCCTGCCGCCGGTCGAGACACAAACGACCGTGTCGCTCGAGTTCCTCGATGGCGCCACCAAGATTGTCCACCAGCTCCCCGACTGGGATAGCCCGACATACCGCCAGCACAAGGAGGGTGCCTACGACGAGATTGCGCGCGCATGGGCAGTCGTCATCCAGGAGGCGTCCAAGCGCAGCGCGGCATTTACGTCGCTCATGACCTCGGAGCAGTGGGATCAGAAGCTCACCAAGCACAACAACCAGTCGGGCGGCCGCCTCGACCAGGCTATGAGCGCCATGTCGACACACATTGGCTGGATGGGTGCCGGTGCCGGCGGAGTCGGCAACGACCCCAATTCGATCCGCGCCCAGCTAATGAACGGCACGTTTGGAGCGCCCGTTCGTGTTGGCCCTTGGTAGGCCCAAGCGCCGCCCAATCGGGGCTATGAGAGGCCAGCGCAAGCGAGGCCTGACACTTGCATACATTTTCATTTGACGAACTAACGACACGCGTTTCTACTTTCTGCCTTTCTGTACTTTCTCGCTTTCGGGGTACATTTGCATGGGTTTCTGTACAGTCATTCCGGCTTCGAGCTTTTCGAGTTCCTCTGTCGCAATGTTCTGCCCGTTGCCCCCTCATTCGCGTCATTCACGGCCAGCCTCATTTTATATCCCTTTCCATCAGAGCCTTGTTGTTTTTCTGTTTCCACACATCACACCCTCAGGCTGAGGACCAGTATCAGCCAGGGTACTCGCAAACTTGAGTGCCATACATATTGTTCACGGCGTTTTTTATTCTTGTCAGACTAGTTAATTTATGATGACTTTGTACATCTGTTCGTTTTGCTCTATTGGTGACATCTTACCATGTGACCTACACTTCGTCCTCGGCAGTTGGGGAGGTGGGTTTTTGTCGATGGCAGTTTCATGACAACGGCTGGAGCTACCTAGGCAAACAGGCAGGTCGGTGTCGGCTAGTTTTGGTTTCTTCGTGTTAGAGGCGAATGTGGCTGCGCAAGTACCACACTTATTTGGCTGCACGCTCGCCGCGTGGCCTTGTGCATGGCATTCGTCATCGCCCATCAGCATGCCCGACATGCACATGAGCTTCTCGGTGATGGCGTCGCAAAGTACCTCCGGGGGCACAAACGTTATAGAGACATGTGCGCATGAAAATGTACCTGTGCTGGTGGTGTCACAGCATTTGTGTTTTCAAATCAATTTACACATGAATAAAAAAAAATCCTCAAGAAACCAGATCCCAAAATTGTTTCCAGTGATATTTTATAATTAATGAGAGAATGTCATAATAGATTTGTTCTACTCTATAAAAAAGACACAAATCAATCTGTAGCGACTCCAAGAATGAAATAAATATACGGAAAGGATGCATACCTCTGAGGTCTGTGCTACGAGTCACGTGACTACGAGACAGTCTTGCGCGCCAGTCGCGTCGTAATGATAAATAAATACATAAATATATTTACTGTCCGTATGGACCTTCCGCGTGCTAGTGGGTATGTTTGTTTGGAAGCACCGACCGACGCGCTTTCCTCATGCCAGCAGCATCGCAGGCAACCACCACCAGCCCGACGCACCCCTATTGATCTCCTTTTTTGAGCCTCGCCCAACTCGAGAGTTTCCCTCTTTCCATCCAAAATTCCGATTGCACTGCGTTTGATGAACCTTTCTTCCGCCACGCTACGCGACACCCGCATGCGACGAAACGCGTCGTGAGCCGGATTAACGACATTAGAACAAAACGCCGTCACAACCAACGACCAAGTTTGCAGCTTTTGAGCTCGAACCGAAGACCAAAGCCCATTGTTTCATCTAATTGAAGCTCAATTCTGCCTCGAGTCGTCTCGCCCGCCACGATGCCTGCGTACGTCAGGTCAAGCCCCTCCTCGCTTCGCGATTCACGGCCGGATACGTGCTAACATCTCGCCATACAGTCCCGGCGACCAGCACACATATGTGCACAACCCGTTCCTGGAGAACCCAGACCAGAGAGGCAACGCCCAGTTTGGCGACCCGAACAACCAGTCGACCACGAATTACATGTCCTTCGAGCCCGTCCAGCACGTGTCGGAGTACACGGCCCTGGAGATTGCCACCATCCAGGCCCGCCTCGAGAGACAGCTCGGCCCCGAGTACTTGTCGTCGCGCGCGGGCCCGTCTGGCCACAAGGTGCACTATGTTGCCGCCGACAAGGTCATCAGTCTGGCCAACGAGGTCTTGGGGTTCAACGGCTGGTCGTCGTCCATCCGGAGCTCCCATATCGACTTTGTCGAAGAGAATCCCCAGACGCTGCGCACCAGCATCGGCATATCTGTCATTGTCCGCGTGACGCTGCGCGACGGCACCTTTCACGAAGATACTGGCTATGGTCACATTGAAAACTGCAAGGGCAAGGCGGCGGCGTTTGAGAAGGCCAGAAAAGAGGGCACCACGGACGCGCTGAAGCGCGCCCTGCGCACGTTTGGCAACGTTCTTGGCAACTGCATCTACGACAAGTCCTACATCGAGCGCGTTAACAAGATCAAGACTGTGCCAGCCAGCCGGCGCCCGTTCAACGAGCAGAACCTGCACCGCCACCCCGACTTTGTCAACAAGATCGAGCCGGCCCCAGCGCCGGCCCCTGCGCCGGCACCGGCCCACCATGCTGCCCCCAGCGCCGCCGCAAATGCAAGCGGACCAGCCCCCCCGGCGCCGGCGTACGCTATCAAATCCGAAGCAGAAGCAGCTGATGTCGGTGAGTACTGGCGCCTACTGCTTTGCATGATCAATGACATGCTGACCACAATAGCTCTTGCCATGGAGATGCTTGAAGACGACGAGTTTCTCGGAGGTATGTTCCTGTCCTTGTCCTTGCGCCGATTGCGACTAACCTGAAGATGACTTTGACGAAGCCGACTTTTGCGTCCCGGAAGAGGAAGACATCATGGACGAGGTGGTGCTCCCTAAGACGGAAGCCCCCGCAGCGCCTGGCTTCGGCGCACCCCCGAGCCTTCAGCCGCAGCAGAACCAGTTTAGAAGCACCAGTCCCGTTCGCCAAGCGCCCCCGCAGCCCATGAACAATGGCAACAAGCCCTCTGTGGGCAACGGAGTCCCCCCTCGCCAGCCCCAGACGCCCGGGAACGCAAACGGACGGCCCAACGGCAATGCGAGCAACACGTACAACGGCAACAACAACCAGTTCACCAAACCGCCCCAGCCGCCAGCACAGAAGCCGCAGGGTGGCGGAGCAAATGGGTCCGGGCCTTCGGACGTTGGCACTGGCACGCCTTGGCTCTCGGCCCGTGCTGTGTCCAAGGCGAATGACGGCACAGATATTACCTTGGTCGCACAGGCCGGACAGCTGTTCAACCACAAGACCGAGACGCCCTCCATTCCCAGAACACCCGGCGTTGACCATAGCACCTCGGCCCGGGTCTCGAGACAGGTTGTTGTGCAGAATGGCGCCGTCGGCACGTCGAACGCGGGACGCGGTGGCCCGGGCCAGACGGGTTCACCGTCTCCTGCCGCGGTCGCTCGCCCAGGTATGGCGAACCCAATCGAGGCGCGGCGTATTGGTGCCCCGCCCAGTGTGTCCAGCCCACTTGCCAACCGCGGCCAGTTCCGCCCGCCGCCGATGAAGCGCGGGCCGCCCAACAATGGCGCCAGCAGACCGCCTCTGGCCGACGTGTCAAGCAACTTTACGGGCGGCGCCCGTTCCGGCGCTGATGGCATGGACACCAAACGCCCGCGACTTGCCTGAGCTCGTGCGGGAGCCATGCCTTTGCTTCTCTGGTTTGATTTGCGGCGTTTTCGGCTTGCTTCTATATCCCCAGGTTGTCGGTCATCTGTGCATGATTTATACCAAGTCTGATCTGGTCGTGCATTGTTATGCGCAGCTTTAACGACTTTCGCCAAACATTTGCTACGTCTGCTGCTCTGTTGCATTTGCTACTCTGCTACTCTGCTACTCTGCTGCATCTGCTACTCTGCTACTCTGCTACTCTGCTACTCTGCTACTCTGCTACTCTGCTGCATCTGCTGCATTTGCTGCATTTGCTGCTGCTGTTTTCTTTTTTCCGGGCACGGTGTTGCAAAGGAGTTTGTTATGGGCCTTGCATTTCTTTACGGAAACGATAGACTACAATAAAACGAGTATAATTAGCCAGTGCAGGTATTTGATCACAATGTGGCCATGTGTGCCACCGTGACAGTGCTAAAAATTTCGATAGATGAGCTCAGGCACACGTTACAGATGCCATAATGAAATGCTCGAATAAATAAATATATAATTTACGTGTAAATATAGGGCTGTTGAGACGACGTTGGAATTGAGCGCGGCCTGATTGGCCAGAACGTGCATGATCGCTCTTACCTTTAAGTGAATTTTTCTGCGGTGGCTCCTTCCCCAAGCCAAATACCCGCTCTCGGTTCCGATGGCCGGCGGGTCTCAATTTTCAGTGTGTCACACTCGTCAATTGGCATATGCAGCACTTTTTTTATAGTTGCCGATTGAATTCATTATTGCATTTTTGGTCATCTCCCCGCAAATTTTCACGATTTACAATCTCGAACCTGGCACCACACGTTCTACTCCGGCGCATTCGACACTGGACGCCGCGATTGCTCTTGCGCTTTTCGACATTGACCTTGCCAAAACAAGAAGCCTCGTCCGCCACGAGTCGTCATGGGTCCTATCGCGCTTGCCGGGCGCTCTGGGGCTCTGGCCAGGGTACGTCGCGATGCTCGTGTCCCCGCTGTTGCCATTCCGACCTTCCTTTCGTGGACGTGTGCCGTCACCACCCACCTGCCCAGCTGGGCCAGCTGGGACGCGTTTTGTTTTGGGGTCCTCACGTGAGCGAGCAAGCTGCTAACACGCTGCCAGCATGTCCAGACGTCTCTGCGCACCCGCGCGCTGCCCACGGCGCGCCGCTTCTCGACTGTCAACGATGTCAACCCGCTGACGCCCGTGTACGAGCGCATGTACAACCGGTACGCGACGGTACGACGCGTGCTCGGCCCTGAGCGACGCCTGACGCTTGCCGAGAAGATCCTCTACAGCCACCTGGACGATGTCGAGACGAACTTGCTGACGGGCACCAACGGCGGCCGCGACATCCGCGGCACGGTCAACCTGCAGCTCAAGCCCGACCGGGTGAACATGCAGGATGCGTCGGCACAGATGGCGCTGCTGCAGTTTATGGCGTGCAACCTGCCGCAGACGGCGATCCCGGCGAGCATCCACTGCGACCACCTGATTGTCGGCGAGAAAGGCGCCGACGAGGACCTGAGCGCCGGCCTGGGCACCAACGGCGAGGTGTTTGCGTTCCTGGAGTCGGCGGCCAAGAAGTACGGCATCGACTTTTGGCCGCCCGGCGCCGGCATCATCCACCAGACGGTGTTGGAGAACTACGCCATCCCCGGTCTTATGATGCTCGGCACCGACAGCCACACGCCCAACGCGGGCGGTCTGTGCACGATTGCGATTGGTGTTGGCGGCGCGGATGCCGTCGAGGCGCTGGTGGGCGCGCCGTGGGAGCTCAAGGCGCCCAAGATCCTGGGCGTGCGCTTGACGGGCCAGCTGAGCGGCTGGGTCTCGCCCAAGGACGTCATCCTGCACCTGGCGGGCCTGCTGACGGTGCGTGGCGGCACGGGCTACATTATCGAGTACTCGGGCCCCGGCGTGCAGACGCTGAGCTGCACGGGCATGGCGACAATGACCAACATGGGCGCCGAGGTCGGCGCGACGACGTCCATCTTTCCCTACACGGACGCGTCGGCACGCTACCTGGCGTCGACGCGGCGCGACCAGCAGGCGCGCGACGCGACGGCCTTTCAGCAGTTCCGGGGCGTCGGCGCGTCGCCGACCGACGCGGACGCCGTCTTCCAGTTTGCGGCGGACGAGGGCGCCGAGTACGACCAGGTGATTGAGATCAACCTGTCGGAGCTGGAGCCGCACATCAATGGCCCGTTCACGCCGGACCTGTCGATCCCGCTGTCGCAGTTTCGCGAGACGGTGCAGAGCGAGCAGTGGCCGGAGAAGTTGTCGGCGGGCCTGATTGGCAGCTGCACCAACAGCTCGTACGAGGACATGACGCGTGTCGAGAGCCTGCTCAAGGCGGCGGCGTCGGCGGGCCTGCAGCCGGTGTCGGACTTTTACGTGACGCCGGGCAGCGAGGCGATCCGTGCGACGCTGGAGCGCGACGGCACGCTCGAGACGATTAACAACGCGGGCGGCGTGGTGCTGTCGAATGCGTGCGGCCCGTGCATCGGGCAGTGGAAGCGGCGCGACGGTGTCGAGAAGGGCACGTCCAACGCCATCTTCACCTCCTTCAACCGCAACTTTCGCGGGCGCAACGACGGCAACCTGGACACGATGAACTTTTTGGCGTCGCCCGAGATTGTGACGGCGCTGGCGTTTTCGGGGTCGACGACGTTCAACCCGCTGACGGACGCGATCCCGACCCCGGACGGCGGCGAGTTCCGGTTCCCGGCGCCGCACGGTCTCGAGGGTCCGCCGAAGCCGTTTGACGAGGGCCGGGCGACGTTTGCGTGCCTGAGCCAGGCACCGGACGCGGGCGTGGACATTGCGATTGCGCCGACGTCGGAGCGGCTGGCCATCCTGGAGCCGTTTGAGCCGTTCCCGGCGGCGGACCTGGAGGGCCTGCGCGTGCTCGTCAAGATTACGGGCAAGTGCACGACGGACACGATCTCGGCGGCCGGCCCGTGGCTCAAGTACAAGGGCCACCTGCCCAACATTAGCGCCAACACGCTCAACACGGCGGTCAACGCGGCGACGGGCGAGGTCAATGTGGCGTACGACCTGGACGGCACCCGGAGCACGATCCCGGAGCTGGCGTTCAAGTGGCGTGCGCGCGCGCAGCCCTGGCTCGTCGTGGCCGAGCACAACTACGGCGAGGGCAGCGCACGCGAGCACGCGGCGCTGCAGCCGCGGTACCTGGGCGCACGCATCGTCGTCGTCAAGTCGTTTGCACGCATCCACGAGACGAACCTGAAGAAGCAGGGCGTCGTGCCGCTGACGTTTGCCAACGAGGCCGACTACGACCGTATCGAGGCCGGCGATGTCGTCGGCACCGTCGGGCTGCACGCGATGCTGCACAACGAGGGCCGCGGCGACGTGCAGCTCAAGGTGACCAAGGCCAAGACGGGCGAGCAGTTTGTGATTCCCGTCAAGCACGCCGTCAGCAAGGACCAGGCGGGCTTTATCCTGGCAGGCAGTGCCCTCAACATGCTTTCGCGGCGCGCGTGAGACGAGGCAGGTTAAAAGTTTGGAGGACTGCTTTTTGATTTCTTTTGATTTTTTGATTTGTTGTTTTGCATGGCATTGCCCGAGTTCGGCTGTTGATATTCCACATTGGTTTGCTTTTTCCAAGCCTGGCGATTTATCCTTTTATGGAGCTGTGTGAGGTACGTATTGATTGGATTGCTTGACGTGCAGTGTGACGTGTGGTAAGGCACGTGATGATACGGGTCAGAGCACATGTAAAAGTGTATCCAAAACTATAAACCAAACTATATCAAGGGTATTATATAAAAGCTGAAAACGTCAGGCGAGCAAAAGCAGCCGCTTTACTTCCGCCGAGAGCGTGACGACTTTGGCGGGGGCTGCTTCTGGTAACGCTGGCGATCGTCCCGGGCAAACTGTTCCAGCATGGACACCCACTCGGCGTTGTGGACGACCTCGGGCGGCAGATCGCCGACCCAGACGTTCGGGACGCGTTTGGGGGGCGGACGACTGGCCAACGCCGCGGCCTCACGCTTCCGAATCTCGAACAAGCGGCTCGCGGCCTGGCCCAAGTGGACCCTGCGGCCGCCACGCTCGCGGATCTCGCGCAGCTTCTCAGTGTACCACTCCTTGGGGTGCGTGCGGCACACGTGGACGCGCGGGTCGAGGTAGGCGTAGAGAAGACGGTTATCGTTGGGGTCTGCGTTGCCGGCAATGGCGGAAATGGCGTCCATGAAGGCGGCGTTCTTGTGCGACACGGCCTTAATGTCGGCGCGCGTGTCGACTTGGACGCCGGGCGGCGGCGCGAGCGGCGACACGACGTCGTCCTGGGCGTACACGTACGTGTCGAGCGAGAAGGTGTGGCGTGGCAGCTCAGGCAGCGGCATGAGGCCGAGCACATGGTTGGCATGGGCCATGTTGATCGGCGACGTCGGCGCCGGCCGTGGTTTTTGGTTTTGGGGCTGCACCGTGGGCACCATGGCCGGTTCTGTACGTGCTGTCGAGCGTGATTTGGCAGGGACGTCGCCTTCGTGGAGAGGTTCCGCGGCGTGAAGATATAGCGAGTGTCGTATGCAGCCGGATCGGTCAGGCCGCGGCTATGCCACAGCGTGTAGCTGTTCCCTTGGTTCGAGACTCGTGGCTGCCTGGTGTCGCGACGGAGTTGGCGATCAGGGTTGGCGAGGTCAGAGTTGGCGAGGTCAAAAATATTAGCTAGGCAAACGTGCAGCGATCAGGTCGTGCCAGGCTCTGGGTGGTTAGCAAACAGTCGTGTGCTTGTGGCGTGCAGGAGTCGGAAGACAGCTCGTCTCAGGTCTTTTCAGTTTCTGTGAATCGTCACGCTGGCGGGCGGCAGCGGCTTCGCACTGCGGTCATCGCGCAGACGGTTGCCGTCTCGGAGTGGCTGGCTACAGGTGGGAGAACCCGGCCTTGTCGCCGTGCCTTGTCTGCAATCGCCTTTGGCCCCGACACCATAATTCTTGCCAGAGACAAAGGCAGACGGGGCTCCATGAGAAAGCAGCCAGGCGGGCCTGGAATGGTATCTTGATGGCCACTGCCCCTTGCCTCGAAGAGCACGACGATGAGCCCAGAGGAGTGTAGTACCGGGGCCAGTGTCTCTGGCAGGCCACTGGCAGGCCACTGGCAGGCCACTGGCAGGCCAGAGTTGGAGACGCGGTGGCGCCGTCGGCGCGGCGAGAGCGCGGCGCAGAACCAGAAGCGCCGGAGTCCAGTCCGACCTTTTACCAATCGTCATCACAGACGAGCTCGTGTTTAGGTTGTCTGGTTGTCTGGAGATGGCCAGAGATGGCCGCGATCGGTGCTTACCGGAAACACTGCCTTGCAAGCAGCACGAGTCTAGCTGGGCGGGCGTATATATATGCAAGGGCGAGATGCAATCGCAGATGAGGATGAAGGAGAATGATGGACGGTCGCGAGGATGTTTATTATTATGTAAATATAGAACCCCCCACATGAGTGGCGTTTCCAGCGAGACCGTTCAGCCTTCTCAGGCGCTTCTCAGGTGCTGGTTGCCTGCCACAGGCATTACAGGGGTATGGCCTGGTGCTCGGTAGTGGAACAACAATGGGCCGGTACGCTTAGGAGCTACAGGAAGGTCCAGGGAAGGCTCAGGACTCCAGGGAAGGTGGGCCAGCACATGCCTGTTAACACGTCGCGCCAGCGCTGGAACGGGCAAGAGGGGCGCGACAGGAGCTCCCGTGTCTCGACAGCAGGCGCCATCGACACACGGCCAATCGCGATCCGGCGCTCTTTCCATTCGACGTCACCTCCTACGACTGACTGCACAAAACGACCACGACTGTACAGCGACCGTCGACCATCGACTACGACCGTCGCTGCCGACCGCCGACCCGATCCTGCTGCCGACCGCGACCGCGACCGACCGACCGACGCCATGGACTTTCTCAAGTCGGCCGTCGCGTCGGCGATTGCCAAGGGCCCGCCGTTCCCCTATTCGTTTGGCGACCGCGTCGACCTCGAGCCGTCCATCTGGACGCTGTACAATGGCACGCGCCGCGAGGACGGCACCAACTGCAGCATCTTTTCGTTTGACGTGACGGCCAACAAGGCGCGGCTGCCGCTGGCGCGCAACGCCGTCAAGAAGCTGCGGACGATGAGGCACCCCGGCGTCCTCAAGGTGCTCGACACGGTCGAGACCGAGACGTACATTTACATGGCGACGGAACGTGTCGTGCCGCTGCGGTGGCACCTGCGGCGCAAGAGCCTGAGCCCGGAGACGCTCAAATGGGGCTTGTTTAACGTGGCGGTGGGTGCCCAGCAAGAGAACAGAAAGAAAGAGGCTAACCTCTAGCGAACACTCAAATTCATCAACGACGAGGCTGCGTCGGTGCACGGTGCGCTCAAGGTGGCGTCCGTGTTCACGTCCGAGAGCGGCGAGTGGAAGTTGGGCGGGTTCGAGGTGCTGAGCAGTGCCAAGGACGACGAGGCCGTGGTGTACACGTACGGCAGCCTCGTGCCCGATGCTGCACGGTACACGCCGCCCGAGCTCGCGCGCAACGGGTGGGACGCTATCAAGCGCGCGCACCACTGGGCCCCCGACGCGTTTGCCTTTGGCGTGCTCATCTTTGAGGCGTTCAACGGCGAGTACACGGGCCCCGACCAGGCCGGCCAGACGCGAAACGTGCCGCCGGCGATGCAGACGGGCTACAAGCGCCTCGTCAATGCGAACCCCAAGGCACGCATCAGCGTCGGCAACCTGCTCGAGATGGGACAGCGCCGCGGCTCCTTTTTCGACTCGCCGCTCATCAAGCTGACGGACGGCATCGAGAACCTAGGCGTCAAGACGCCAGAAGAACGCGAGGCCTTTCTCGAGTGAGTCAGACAAGTCTTTCGACAGACTAGAGCTAACAGACAGCGACCTGAGCGAGCTGACCGACGACGTGCCGGAAGACTTTTTCAAGATGAAGGTGCTGCCGGAACTGCTCACGTCGGTCGAGTTTGGCGGCGGCGGACCCAAGGCGCTGGCGCTGGTCGTCTCGATTGCGGCCAAGCTGTCGAACGACGACTTTGAGGCCCGGGTGACGCCCGTCATGGTGCGCCTGTTTGCCAACCCCGACCGTGCGATCCGCGTCAGCCTGCTCGACAACCTGCCGCACATGATTGACCGGTTCTCGAACCGGACCGTGTCCGACAAGATCTTCCCGCACATTGTCGGCGGCTTCACCGACGTGGCGCCCGTCGTGCGCGAGCAGACGCTCAAGTCCGTGCTCGTCTTTGTGCCCAAGCTGTCGGAGCGCACGGTCAATGGCGAGCTGCTGCGCCTGCTGGCCAAGACGGCCAACGACGAGCAGCCGGGCATCCGGACCAACACCACCATTTGCCTCGGCAAGATGGCCAAGCACCTGAGCCCCTCGTCGCGCGGCAAGGTCCTCATCGCCGCCTTCTCGCGCTCCCTGCGCGACCCCTTTGTCCACGCCCGCAACGCCGCCCTCCTCGCCCTCGCCGCCACCGTCGACTGCTACTCGCCCGACGACGCCGCCGCCCGCGTCCTGCCCGCCATCTGCGCCGTCCTGCTCGACCGCGAGAAACTGGTCCGCGACCAGGCCCTCAAGACCATGGACGCCTTCCTCCAAAAGGTCGCCAAGGCCGCCGCCGCCATGCCCGAGTCCGTCCTGCCGCCACCCGCCGTCCACGACCGCAGCCAGACCGCTGGTGCTGGTGCTGGTGCCAGTCAGAGCGCCACGCCACGCATGGGCACGCCACAGCCCGATGCCGCCGGTGGGTCGGCCGCCGGCTGGGCCGGCTGGGCCATTTCGTCGTTTACCAACAAAATGGCCGCCGCCGCCGGCGAGATTGAGCCCGCTGTCGTGCCCACGCCGTCCATGGGCCTCACGCCCGCGGCGACGCCACCGCCCGGAGCGACGACCACACGGCCCAAGCCCAACTCGCTCACCACCGCCTCTGCGTCCAACCTGCACCGCCAGGCCGTGCGCTCGCCGTCTGCGTCGCAGCCCCTGTCGCCCGCATCGACCGGCGACAGTTTCTTTGGCGGCGACGGCGGCGGCGGCGGCGACGACGCCGACAACGACAACGCAGACGACGCCTGGGGCGCCATGGACGACGGGTTCGGCGGCGGCGACGGTGACGCGTGGGACGACGCAAATGGTGACACAAATACAAACGACGAGACAAACGCCCCGGCCAAGACCACCAGTCGCGCAGTCCGTGGCACCGTCAAGCCGTTTGGCGACGATGCCGAGCCCGACTTTGCTGGCTGGCTGGCCGCGCAAGAGTCCAAGAAAAAGGGCGCGCTCGGCGGCAAGGCGCTGCCCAAGGGCCTCGGAAAGGCCGGCACGGGCACTGCATCGGTCGCCCGTGCTGCTGCCAAGCCGGCCGCCAAACCGGTCGCCAAGCCCAAGAAGAAGATTGACCTGGCGCCCAAGAACACCGCCGACGACGACTGGGGCGACGGATGGTAGGCTGGTTTTCTGTCTTGCGTCTCACGTCTTGGATACGTTCTATTACGCCTACACCGGTCGGTCGGTCTGTTTCGCACATACATTGCAGTTTGGGATACCACAGCACGGCGTTTTGATAATCCATTTGCTAGGCATAGGGCGTCCGTATATCGTGACATGCAGAGTTGTCTTTACGTGCCAACCAAACACATAGCAGGTGCTTCCTGCGCAAACGACAACAGGCCACGACAACAGGCCATCGCTGGCGTCCGCGACGCGAACCGAGCCTGTGGTTTGCGCGTGCCTCTGGCCCAACAGCGTCTCGTTCTTGCTGGTGGTCACCGGCGTTGCTGCGGCCGCCAAAGGCCCTGACGAACTGTGGGTATTGAAAAAATGAACAAAAAACAAAAAGCAGCTCACCGCGCGTCCGAGTAGTCGTTGAGGGCGACGCAGACGGCGCCGCGGTGGTGCCCGTTGTACTGGCGGATGACCTGCTTGCTGTGCAGCTCCCACAGACGCGCGTAGTGGTCCGACGACGCGGTGACGAGGTAGGCAGAGTCGGCGCTAAAGGCACAGTCCCAGACCCAGCGCTGGTGCTGGGTGAGCGTGGCGTAGAGCGTGAGCGGCTGGGGCCCCGACGTGTCGCCGTCGGCGGGCGGCGTGGTGACGTCGACCTCCCAGACCTTGGCCGTGTGGTCGGCGCTGCACGTGGCGAGACGCTTGCCGTCGGGCGACAGCAGGATACGCGTAATGTACTCGGTGTGGGCGCGAAACTGCGTAATGGCGACGGGCTTGGAGCGGTCGTTGACGGCGACCATTTGCCAGATGAAGACGTAGCCCGTGTTGTTGGCCGCGCACAGCAGGTGCCCCTCCATGCCCATGGTGACGCAGGCCATGGGCGTGTCGCCGTCGGGGATGAGCTCGTGCGTGCAGTTGTTCTCCGAAAGGTCCCAGACGCGGATGCTGCCGCTGCGGTCGCAGCTGATGATTTCGCCCTGGTTCGGGTGGATGACGAGGTCGTTGATGGGCGCGTCGTGGCTGTAGCTGCGCTGCACGGCCGCCGTGCGCACGTCCCAGATCTTGATGGTGCCGTCCTCGGAGCTCGTCACCATCCACTTGCTCTCGCAGTGGAACGCGACGCCCGTCACATTGTTGGTGTGGCCCTCGAATGTAATGAGCGGGTTCGGGTTCGGCGCGCGCGTGTCGTACAGCTTGACCGTGCGGTGGCTCGCCGCCGCGACGAAGCGCTTGTCGGGCGAGATGCACAGGCGGTTCACCTGCGACTCGGGGTGCTGGATCGTGCGCGAGCAGATGCCCGACAACGCCTCCCAGAAACGGATCGTGTGGTCGTAGCCGGCGGTGCACAGGATGACGGACATGGCGGCGGCGGCGGCGGTCGGTCGGGCGGAGCGGAGCGCCGTTGCTCCGTGCAGTGGTGCTGGCAATGCAATGGTGATGGTGGTGGTGGTGATGATGATGATGGTAGGAGGTCACCAGATACGCTCGGCCTCGGGTGGGGCGGAATAAGTGGGTCTATGGCGATCCGATTAGTCACTGTAAGTGCACGTGACGACGGGCGCATGCGGACGAGGTGCAGCCGCCACACAAGACCGCTGTGCCGGATGGGCATGGGGATGGGCGGTGCATCGTAGATGAAGGAGGGCGAGATCGAGCCAGTGTGGCTGCGTGGCTGCGTGGCTGCGGTGGCCGCGGTGGCGCTGGGCTGCATCGAAATAGATTGCGTGGCGGTCACGCGCGCAAACGCTGCAACTCGAGGCGAGCCGTTCTCGTGCGGACGGGAGGATTCGAGTAATATTAATTAATTAGCCGGGCGCGCGAGTTGTGTGCCAGGTAAGCGTGCACTGGTGTGGCGTGCCCAGCCAGGCCCGTGGTGTCCTGGTGTCCTGGCGTCCTGGGCAGAGGATGGCTCGTATCATGCCGTGCCGCCTCTCATGCCCGTGCCCGAGTGCCAGGCGAATATGCGCAGCTTGGCTGACGTGAGAGACGAGCAAATTGCGGCTTGGTCTAGTGCAGCTCGTCTAGTGACATGAACGCCTTGCTCGTCCACTCAGCTGTCTATCCTCGCTCCTTCCTCCGTCAGCACCAGGCCCATGAACGCTCCTGCCGCTCCGATTCGGCCCAGTGTCCAACATACAGTGTGGCCAGTGGTGGAGCATTGCAGCCGCCTTTTCTGATTGTCTGTATTCATTTCTCATTTCTCATTCATTTCTTTTGAGTGTCTTTTTTCTCTTCTCTTCTCTTTTCCCTTCTCTCTTCTTTTCTCTTTCTTTTTTCAAAAATCTCTTCAGTCAAGGAATCACTGTTACATGGTTTGTAGCAAGATATTAAAGTCTTAAGAAAAGTGGGCCGTTCTCAGCCTGTAATTAACGTGTATGGATGCATGGAAGTACAACTAGAAACGACCAGCTACTCTTCGTCAGGGCTGCTGCTGCCGCTACCCGGACCCTTCTTGTGACGCGCGCTGCGGTGGCGCCGCTTGGGCGAGACGGGCGACGACTCGGACGACGACGACGTGGCCGATGCACTGGTGCTTCGTGTGCTGTTGGCCTTGGACGAGCCCGTGCTGGAGCCCGACGACGCACTGCTGCGCCGCGGCTCAAACGGTTCGTAGCGCGTGTTTGGGATCATGAGGCTCGGTTTCGGGTGACGCGAGGCCGGACGTGCTGGCGGTGGCGAGTGTGGCTGGGACCGGGACTGGGACCGAGACTGAGACCGAGAGTGAGATTGAGATTGAGACGGAGGCCGAGACTGGAACTGGGACTGCGACGGCGATGTGAGCCAGGGCGGCGTCGGGATGGTCGACGGCGCGGCCAAGGACGGAGGACGCGCCGAGTCGCCGCTGTGGACGCACGGGGCTTCAATGTAGGCGCGGCCGTAGCAGTAGGGGCACGAGGCGCAGCTGGAGGTTAGCGGGCTCGTAGGACATGATCGCGGCCGAATACAATACGTACACGCTGTAGCTGCCGCAGCAGTAGCTGCACGACTCGATGACCTGGGAGCAGCCGCAGTGTTTCCGGGCCCAGCCCGGCACGAAATCGTCGACAAAGTGGGCAGACATGGTGATGAGCGGTGGGAGCAGAGACTAGCCAGAACTAGAGCCAGAGACCAGAAGAGACCAGAAGAGACTAGACCAGAGACTAGAAGAGGCAGACGAGGCAGACGAGGCAGCGAGGCAGACGCTGGCGCTCCGACACACCAGACAAGAGACAGGCAGGCAAGACAGAGTGCGAGCGGGCCGAGACAGTGATCGTGGCAGTGGGTGCAGGTCTTTGTCTCGTCGTTTGCCGATGCGTGTCTTGTGGGATGCCGGGAACGTCTGGACGGAGTGGAAGCAGAGCACAGAGCACGGAGATTTCGAGTATCGACGTAAGATCAACAGTAGAAAACAATAGTGAACAATTGTGAACAGAACAAACGACGAAAGGGGTATATGAGAAGCAAAAGGAACAGTAGCAGCAGGAACAATGTTGGAGGGTGTTGGAGTCATGAAAAGCAAAGGACCATGGCGCTTAAATACTAGGAAGAGCCCGTCAACACGTCCGGGTATGATTTATTGAATTTTCTATTTTGAGTTGCTTGAATTCTATTTTGGAGTTGCTTGAATTCTATTCTTGAATTCTATTCTTGGAGTTTGTTGAATTCTATTCTTGGAGTTTGCTGAATTCTATTCTTGGAGTGCCATTCTCGGGCTCGTCGAGCACGCCCTGCTGCTGTACTGGAGTGTTCGAGCCCGACGTTGCTGCATGCCGCCTGGCTCTCGGTGAAATGGCGTCTAGTAATACGGTACATGTACATATACATCGGGCTCAGCCGACGGTGCGTATGTGCATATCGGACACGCTCATGCCAGCCTAGCGAGCGTGGTGGCTGCACTGTGCACCAGTGAGAGAAGCGAGAAAAAAAGATAAAAGAAATTGTAGTAGAAAACGAGAAAAGAAATAGAAAAGAAACGAGTAAATGAAATTGAGAAAAAAGAAAAGAAAAAACGTAAAACGATAATCTACGCCGGCCAAGGACCAGGGTGGCACGTTTTCACCACGCCGCCGCCTCGCCTAATCGCCAGAGCATGCAAGCCGAGCGCCATTGTTCTTGCCTTTTCTTTTTCTTTTTTTCTTTTTTTCTTTTATCTCTCGCTTCTCGCCTTTTCTGCACCACAGCTGCGCAGAGCACATCGACATGCAGGCGATATCGCGCGCCGAAAACGACAGAGATCGCGTGCGTCCGTCCAGTCTAGACCTGCCCCGGCGCCCGAGCGCGCCGGCCGCCAGCGAGACATGCATCGCGTAGGGTTTGCCAGAATGAGGGGCGTGACGGCACGGACACGCCGAGCAAACACGCCGACAGACACGCCGACAGACACGCCGCGCAGAAACCAGCGTCAGCAGACAAGGCCAACCGCAAAACGAGGCCAGAGCAGAAGTGTTTTTTGGAAAAAAAGAAAAAAAGAAAAAAAGAAAAAAAGAAAAAAAGAAAAAAAGAAAAAAAGAAAAAAAGAAAAAAAGAAAAAAAGAAAAAAAGAAAAAAAGAAAAAAAGAAAAAAAGAAAAAAAGAAAAAAAGAAAAAAAGAAAAAAAGAAAAAAAGAAAAAAAGAAAAAAAGAAAAAAAGAAAAAAGAAGAAAAAAAGAAAAAAAGAAAAAAAGAAAAAAAGAAAAAAGAAGACAAAAAGAAAAAAAGAAAAAAAGAAAAAAAGAAAAAAAAAGAAAAAAAGAAAAACTCAGCTGGCGACGCTGCGAAAGTCGGTGAGCGGCCCGCGCACAGTCTCAGAACATGCACAGGGCGCTGGCCATCAACAGGGACCAGGACCAGGACTAGGCCGCATGCATGGCGCACTGCACATGACCACAAGGCGGAGGCAGCACGTATGAGGTAGATTGTCGTTTGGGCTCGAGGACTTGCATGCACTTGTGCGATGACGGCGCCCAGGGGCGTCAGATGGGCATGGGCAGAGGCGATGGGAGATGGGCAGACGGGCAGGCGGACACGAGCACACGAGCACACGAGTACGCAGAACACAAGCTTTTGAAGAAACGACAACCCGGCCCTCCTACAGAGCACGGCAGAGGCGGTGCGCACGCCGCAAAGAAGCATAGGCTCGCTGCATGCATGTGGTTTCCTGGACATGGTCAGGGAGTCAAGCAACTCCGTATGCTCGACCAGCTCCAGATCCATTGAGACATGCGTCTCGTTTGTGTGCCAGCCCGACAAAAGAGACGGGCTGCGCGACGATGGGTCCTGCCACGTCGTGTTCGTCGGGCCTTGACAGACGACAGGGACAGCCCGGCGGCCGGCTGTCCTTTTGTCCTTGCCTTTTTCGACGACGTGCGTCGACGGTCCGACACGGCCTCGGTATATTGCGTCTGCAAGGTCAATCACAGCTGGCTCTTCTGTTCTTGTTCTGTTTTCTGATGTGTGCGCTTTTCTGTTTTTTGTTCTTTCTGTTCTCTTTCTGTTCTCTTTCTGTAGTCTATTTCCTGTCAGGTGCCACAGGTACCACGTAAACTCGAAACACCTTTGCAGACTGCGGACGAACCTGGATCGTCCACGAAGAGAGTCAGTTGCAAACAGATCAGCGTTGAAAAATGACAAGACAAAAGACAAACGACGAAAGACGCGGTGCCATGCACAGCACAAGCACAGACGACCGTGCAGGCCACGCAGACGCAACGCAACGCAGACCCAGCGCAACGCAGACCCAGACGCAACGCAGCCACAAATGCACGCACCTGCACAGGCTGGCACGACGGCACACGGCCCACGGTGCACCGCGGCGCGCGATACGATAAAGAAACGCGTCCCGTGCTGGCCGATCGCCGCCACGCTACATATGCCTGTGATTTCTGATATCCACGCTGCCGGGATGGACGACGCAATCATGACCAAAGATGGGAACGTGGGACAGCCGCGGGCGAGGGCACGGGCCCGGCCTGGGCATGCGCCGAGCAAGGTCGATACGAGAACCAGGCCCGACGCGCCCGACGAGCCCGACGAGGACGGACGCAAGGCCTGGTTGTTGCATGGATGGCAGAAAATGGATGGCAGAATAGAGAATAGGGACAATGGGCAGTCCAGGTGAGATTGGAGACTATACCATCCAGCACTATCGACAGATTGCAGGTGCCACCGTCGACGTGCCCGTCGTAAGAGTCGCCGACGTTGTGCGCGCCAGGTCATCTGCATCGGGCACCAGGTGAATGTTGCATGATCTGCTGCTTGCTCCCATACACCCACAGCCGAGTTTTCTTTTCTTTTTTCTTTTTCTTTTTCTTTCTTTTTTCTTTTTTCTTTTTTCTTTTTTCTTTTTTCTTTTTTGGCATGGCAGCCGAGCGCCACGTAAGGCGAGGCGCGACCGCGAGGCGAGGCGAGGCGTGGAGGCACAGCAGGACGCCGGAAGAACGCAGCATGTCGATTGACTAGATACTACCAAAAACAAGAATCGTGGTTACATGAACAGGAATAACAGAATAGGCAGTACGACATGGCGCCAGTGGAAAGCAGACGGAAAGACGACACGGCGCGAGAAGAGACAACAGAAAACAAAAAGAAAGAAAACCAAGCACGCAGTACACAATACCCAAACCGCAAGCATCCGTCCTTGACATGGACGGATTGCAACGACAAAAAGCAAATTAACACAGGGTATCAAAAGTCAAAGTCAAAAGGTCGGCGCCGTGTAGATGAGCGACCCGAGCACCACAGCGCTGCCGAGGGCGCCGCCAAGTGCAGCCATCGAAATCTTCTCGACCGCCGACCGGAAACTGCTCTTGGCCCGCACCTGCTCAGTGGCCGCCCGTGTGGCCCGGCGCTTCGGTGCAGGCGCCGCTGGCTGTGCAGTGTCCTGCACCCCGCTGTCCAAGACGCAGCACGGAAGCTGCGTTGTGAGGGCAGGCACCGCATCGTCTGCAGAGATCTCGGCCAGCTTGCGCTTCGTGGCCGTCTGGGTGGCCGTCTGGGGCCGTGTCGGCGCAGCAGTGACGACAGCGGGCTCGACGGTCTGCACTGTCTGTGCAGTCAGGGCGGCCGGAGCGGCCGGAGCAGCAGTCGGCTGTGGCGCCTTGGGTGCCGGAGCCGCGGCAGGAGGGGCGGGCGCAAACGGTGCCGACCACGCAGCAGCCTCGTTGGCGAACCAGGCGCTGGCGTTGGCAGCCGCTATGCTGCCAGCAGCCACAGCAGCACGGCCGGCCTCGGCCAAGCCCGAGGCGGTGTCCGTCCCGACCGCCAGCGGCGACAACGTCGACACCCACGGGTGAGGCACGGGCAGCGTCTCCGGTGCAGTGTCCAGTGCAGCGTTCAGTGCAGCGTCCGACGCCGAGTCCGACGCCAGAGGGGTCGGGTTGAGAATCGACGTAATGTCAATCTTCTTGTTGTTGGCCGGCGGCACAAACGCGTGGACGCGAGCGACAGAGTCGGAGGCGGCCATCTCGCGCAGCGACGGCAGCGACGACACCCGCGAAAGATATTCGGGCTGGTCGGGCCGGTCAGACTGGGGCTGGCTCGACTGGTCCAAGGCAGGCGTCGCACGCAGAGCATCCAGACAGCCCGCATCCGTAGACTTTGCCTTGCCCATGTCGCGCATCTGGCCCTCCAGAAAATCGCCGCCGTCGTCGCTGCTGTAGCTCTGGTCCACGGCGTAGCCGAGCACGCTGTACTCTTTGACGTCCGACATTGCGTCGTCGTCGTCGTAGTCGTCGTCGTCGTACATGTCCTCGTCCTCCATGCCCTCGCCCTCTGCGTCAGGGTCCTCCTCGCCCAACTCGCTCAACACGACACTGGCGGCCTTGGCGTCCGTGCCGGCGAGTGGCTCGTCTTTGTCCTTGTTCTTGTCGTTCTCGTTCTCGTTGTCCCCGTCGTCGTCGTCGTCCTCGTCCTCCTCGTCGTCGTCGTCGTCGTCGTCGTCGCTCGACTCGGATGTGTTGCAGGGAAGGGTATCGTCCAGCGCCGACAGGTCCACGGCCGGGTCGGCCACGGCCAGGGCGGGCTTCTCGGCACTGCCGACACTCGTGGTAGAGGCCTGGGGCGAATAAAAGTCCTCATCCACAGACAAAGACGCGTCATCGCTATCCGAGTCGTAGACGGACTCGGGCGCGCAGTACGAGCGCGCGCGCTCAGCAACGGGCCTGTCCGGGTTAGCATGGCGGACAACAGACGACGGGGGCTCGCGGTGGGGTGGGCCATACGCGACTGGGGCGACCGGGGCGGCCGGGGCGGCCCGGGACACTGTGACGGTGCACACGGTCGGCACAAACGTCTCGAGGCCGCGCGCTACGTGGGCACCGAAACAAACACGGTCGCCCGTCTTGAGCGCCGACGGGACATTGACCTCGAGGCGTTTGTCGTTGATGCTGGTTCCGTGCATCGAGCCCTTGTCGACCAGGGTGACCTCGTCGCCAAAGATGGAGGCCTCGACCTCGGCGTGGGTCCGAGACACGACCGGGCTGTCAAAGAAACCATTGTCCTCGGCCGGCACAAGGCCCTTGCTGGCCGTCTTGGATGCTCGTCCAATGGGAGCGGTCGGGTTCTCGCGCGTGAGGCGCAAGATCCGGCGAGGGAGGTTTCTGGAACTCTCCGGCTTCTCCTCTTCGAGAATAAGAGTGACTGCAGGTTAGCACGGCTGTTCCGGCTGTTGCATAGAACGTCGGCACGTACTTGCGCCCACGGGGGGCACGTCGGTGTTGGCCATGGCGACACAATCCGACGATGCTTCAATAATGGATGGACCGGTCGGCTCGAGTTGCGAACCCGCGGAAGCCGGTGGTGGATGGAGTGCGTGCAGCTAGAAGCGTATGGTCGCGGTGGGTCGACGTCGTAGATAACAGTTCGATGGATGCCGTGGCCGATGGCAGATGGCAATGCAGCAATCCGGCGTGCTGGCCTTGTCAATCGTCGTTTAGGGGTACAGCAAAAAGTTGGGTGGCATGAAAAGGAACTCGTGTGCAGGGGCTCACGACGATGAAATGGTCCAGATGGAAAGAGAAGAGGAGAAGAGGAGGGAAGGTGCAATGGTGAAGTCGACAAGTCGGTCGAGAGTCAGCTGCCCTTGGTGAATGGAGTGGGGCGGCAGGCACTATGCGTCGTCTGGCCTGTGGCCTGCTTATCGACAGGTGAGTGGTCAAGCACGGCGAAAGTACGGCGGTGGCTTTCGTCGCGGGGTAAAGGGCGTCCTTTGGTGCACCTCGATCCGTTTTGCGTTGGCACTGGTCTTTGTTCGTAGTAGTAAATATAGAGCACTTGGGATTGCGAGGACGGTGCAAGAGGCAGGTTGATCGAGGGCAGGCAGGACCGTGAACGTGATGAAACGGCAGGTAGGATGGACCCGGCTGCGCAGTGAATCACTGCTGATATGCGGCAGGAGCGAATGGCAGAGCATGGTCCAATGACGCCTGCCACGACGGCGGCGCCTACTGTGCATTCAGTGACTTTCCACAGCCGAAGCATAGGCTATAGGCACATAGTACTCGTTAAAGCAATATATTTAGTCGCACTGCACAAAGCTGGGCTTGTGTTGGCTTAGCAGACAGCACACTGTTGGTTGGGCCCACGGCTGTGCAGTCACGCGAGGGATCCTGCCTATAGACCAAGAGTTGGGCTCGGCCGGAAACAGCATATCGTGTCTGGTATACACGGATATCTTTATATGGTCGTCATGAGCCGGACATGCGAGCAAGCCCGTGAATCACATCAGACAGTGCCCGGTCCGGAAGGTGACGGACGATAAGCCGTGTAAGAGATAGATCCCCTCCTCTCCATAGTAGCGTGGGGCACAGCTGCCTGGCCCATACATTTGAACCCCTCTTGGGCTAGCGTCCCTCCTTATCGCTGCCACAGTGGATTGCTTCTGACATCACGAGGAGCCTCACCGCCTATACTACCATTTGCTTCGGCGGCAGCATCAGATCACAAGATGCCATGCTTCGAATAGTTGAGGGGAGATCGATAGTGATGCCATCTACAGTTTTACGGATTCGACCATAGCAGCCGAATCCAGGCCCCCTCGTCGGCGAAAGTCACGAGCCCTTAGTCTGCATGTTCTGCCGCTTCCAACGTATTGCCGTTTTAGGAATCGACCTCGGTATTTCGAATGCTTTGCCATGCTCAACCAACACTCGCCTGTGGACTCATATTACTATTTGTACACGCTACATATCACCTTTATGCTCTTTACCGACGCAAGGTACTTGATCAAAAGATCTCGTCGCGTACGCTGCACAAAATTTATGCTTTTACATAAAAATGCTACTGACGTCTTGAAAGCCGGACTTTGTAACCAGCCAACTTTCCGTCACGTGATGACTTTTGCTAGTCGATAGTTGATCCAAGATGATACACGTGAATAGACCGACATCAGCCCGTCGCTGTATCACCGGAAAGATTTCTTAACATTGCTAGGCAATATCTTGAGTGCCGAAACGACAAGTTGCGACTCGCACACTCCGTAGGTTTGTGCAGCATATGTCCGTGATCCTCTTTTATGCTCATCTCGGGCCAGCCATTTTGTGTCATTTTTCTGACGCGAGCGACTCTACAGGCTCTAAGCAGCCATCAACATGCAGCAGAATGCCATCTGGTCACCCTCTTTACTCCGTATAAAGCCAACTAGCCTAAGCCCGTCGGCGTAAGAGAATCACACAAGGTGGAAGCAGCGGCTGTTTGAAAATGGCCAATAGCCTCCATCAGCGGTGTACTCTGTAAAATCAGACAATGGACATGTAAAAGGACTTTGCAGCGGCCGCAGCTGTCCTCACTCTCGCCATGTTCGGCGACAATGACGAGGCCTCCTGCAGGGCACATGCAAAGAACCACGCATATCTCGCACGCCTCAAACAGCTCCAGCACTCACCCGTCGGCCGAGTGCGTGTACCGGCTACAAAACCACTCACGCCATGGACCTGCTCCCTTCACCTGTCTCCTGTCTCACAAGCACGCCACACTTGGTCCGTTTGGGTCCGGACTCAAAGCCCGCGGCTACCTGGACAAGAGTGAAGGCAAACAGGCTGGCCATGTCGTTTTCGTCATCGGCTCTGCCATCCTCTGGCCATACCTAGTACCATATACGGTGCCTCTTCTGACTTGTAGCAGGGACTATCTAGCTTACCGAGGGCTGAACCAAGGCTGGAAGTCTAGCAAACATTGTTACGGGAAGGCACAATACAACAGCATATTGTTGCATCATGGGCAAAGAGTGGGCGTATGATGAGTAAATTTAAAGCCGTTATGACTTTCTCAAACTACCGAATAGGCGAGACCTAATCCCTCCAATTATTTGCAGTTTTTAGATTTGTGGTTCCTATTCATACTGGCTCGTACTAAACGCAATCTGTAAATGGGGAGGCTGGGAGACACGTAGTGGCTATGGACAACTCACGATATGACAAAGCCCCGATTTCTGTTTCCGAGGCTCGTCACAAATGTCGGCGATGCCCAACGAATAAAAAGACGACTGTTTACCGCCGCCGTCGATGATTAGGATTTGCGAAACTGAATCACCAACAACAGTGGCATCTGCTCCGCTCGTCTCAAGGGGCAACCGTAGGAATCGTGAAAACCAAGAACTGTGTTTGTTGGTGATTCTGCGACAGGGCCTGCCAGCGCAGCGTCCGTCACAGCCTAGCCCATTTTGCCACTAGTGCCCGCAACTGCCCACAATTCGGGTCGCTTTCACCCCGCTAGTCTCCAGTGGCTGCCTCTCCTGGCCGAAAGTCAACAAACTGGGAAATTATCAATTTAGCACATTGAATACATCGTGACCACAGCACTCTTTCTCTCGGATCACTATATTTACTCAAGTCTGGATTCCGAGTCGTCGTGGTCTCGGGTGCCATCAGGCAAAAGCCGCACTAACAAAACGGAAACGCTCGTTCGCAAGAAGGCTGGGGATCAATAAGGCTCCATTATCCCATTATCAATCGGCTACCATCCAGAGCCTCTCATTGCCAGCCCAAAATATCTCCAAGTCTCATACCGTTGGACAGTTTCGTATCGGGCGGCTCAAGAATGCGGGTGACGGGCCGCTTGTCACATTCCAGCCTAGAATAAATTTATAACGCTCGCGAGTAAATTATCGCCCGTGTATCCTTCCTAATCACATTCTTTCCGTTGGATCTGCAAAGTACGGAGTCGCACCTTCTCAGTCACTTCCACGCTGCCTTCCATTCCGCCTTCTCAACAGAGCGTTCGGCGGTGGTACGGAGGTTTAATGGCCTCATTCCACTTGCCTTTCGAGAACTCTTCCATCGACCAGCCTCCGTCATTCTTTCCTTTTGGGCTGGGTCCGTAGATTGCACTTTCTACTCTCGTCGAGTTCTTCTTATTTTGGGGTCCCTCGTGCCTACTCAATTGGCCGTCTTACCGCAAGCCCAAAAAAAAAGAAAAGTGATAAGCAGGGCTGCACCAGCCCCTGCGTTTGCTGTGCAAACCAAACAAATCACATTAATCACTCCCACGGCTTCCCACCCCCTGGTCGTGCCGCACTCTGCATCTTCCCTGCAGTTGGTCCACCTCCCGGATCGTCCACTTCAAGTCACCATTGGCTAGGCGACCGCACCAGCGCCAGCGCATCAACGCACTGCGAAAGTGAGAGGCTGGGTGAAAATAAATCGCCGTCGTAAATAAACCAAATAATGGCGGCAGGCGCTCACGCACACTGCCCACCTCTGGTCTTTCCTTCTCGTCTCGGTCTGCTCCCGTGTCGCTCCTGCCCCTTCCGTTGCACTTGTGCGCTTGCCGTTTCTCGACTTTTACCTTTTCTTCTCATCTTCATGCCCCTTTGCATTTTCACATTGTCAACTGTTTGCCTTTGCAACGTGAGCGCTCTTGAGACTCTTGAGAACTCGCTTTGCATCCTCTCCGCCTACTGCACATTTACACGGAAACCTCTCGACCCATCCCACTAATACACGCACATATAGCACGTCTCGCCGCGTTTGCTGCCGGCCTGCATAGAATCCCAGCCTCTCTTGTCGCCCGCGCTCGACTCAAACGCAACATATATCACCTCGGTCACACGTTCACGCGCCCGCAATATAGAAGAGACGTCCCGGACCCTGGATACGACTCTGCCTTGCCTTTCGGCTTCTCCTCGCGCACGGTAGTCATCAGCTGTCTTTTGCCAGCGTTCGACTCTCATTTTCATCCACTACGCCTCGACGACAGTCTTCTGCTTGACCTTGCAACCTTGCTGTCCTTGCTGTCTTGCTGCGTCGACGGCCGATCCATCGCGGCTTGCCCAGACAACGACTTCGCCTCCCGACGGCGCTTGGTCTGCCCATCTAGCACGTTTTCCCTCACGTCGTGCAGCTGGTGGCTGGATACATGCAGCTGGCTCCTGCTCTGACTGGCCCGTGAGTTTTTCTCTTGCATATTCGCTCCACCGCCAGTTGGCTTGCCTGCACTCTGCATTCTGCACTCTGCACTCTGCATTCTGCATTCTGCACACGCAGCGGCCCATATCCATTGACTCATTTTCTTCTCCGTTCTGGCACTGACATTGGCACGGTGGCAGTCGTTTGTGACATTGTCGTGAAACGAGTCACCATCCATTGTGGTCTCATGCCGTCTTGCTGAGGACCACGGCCGATCGATTCAACCATTGGCAATTCGGCTTGTTTGCACGCTCCAATCCGACGTGCGACCGACCGACACCTCACGACTGCACGGCCATTCCTTGACGTGCTCCCATCTGACGGCCCCGACGCCACCCTCTGCTCCGGGGCGCCAGTTCCGTTGCTCGCCAGGCGACAGCTGCGGCCTCCAGGGTTGGAGTGTAGCGACCGGGTGCGAACCAAGTCCAGAAGCCAGCAGCCAGCACAGCCCGATCCAAGAATACGATGGGTCTAGACGTCCGAAAGAGAAAACAGATTCCACTTCCCGCCCCGACCGAATCCGAGTCCGTCATCACCGCCCCAGCACCAACCGACGTCCCATCCGACGTGTCGCGGCTCGAAGACGACAAGTCTTCCTACTCACTGCCCGAGGACGGCACGCCTGTGACCATCAAGACGCGTGGTCACAGTGCCAACCGCTCGCAAACGTCGCTGCTCATTGAATACTTTGAAGCAGGCAAGAGCCCCGGTCCCGACAGCGCTGGCAACCGAAAGCCGAGTGTTCGCGTTCGGGTCAACAGCCGCAGCCGAGACGACCACATTATGATTTCCAAGCACAAGTCCTCGCAGGGACGCAAAACCTCTGGTTCCCGCCGGTCGGCGAACCAGAAATCGTCCGCCTCGGCCTACCGCGAGCCCGAGGGAAGCACCATTAGCGCCATGAGCGCCATGAGCGCTCTCAGCGGTGACGGCGAGGACAACCTCAGCATCAACTCCTACGCCTCGGCCACCGAGGAGTCGAATGTGTCGCGCAATCCCATCACTGTCGAAATCGACAATGGCGGCGGCGGCCAGAGTCGCAGCCAGCGGCAACAACGGCAAGGCCGCCCTGCCAGCCCGCTCATTCCAGTGTCTGGCCCGACCGCCAGCAGCCGCGGTGGCTACGTCACACAGTCGGAGATTTCTGTCATCCCCGCCGACAGTTTTCTCGACGGCTCCAAATCGCCACGAAGCCAGAGCCCGTCTCGTGGCCTGGCGGCCGCCACGGCAGCGGCCGCGTCCATTGTCGCCGGCTCGGCGGTCGCGGAGCGGCACCGCGTTTCCAGCAGAAGCCGCACCAGCGATCGCGACCGGTCCCATGCAGTTTCTGTTTCGAGAGACCGCGAGCGAGACCGCGAACGAGAGCGAGAGCGCGAACGGGAGCACGACAGAGAGCGCCGTCACCGGTCCAGCCGCAGTCGAGCTAGCAGCATGAACCCGGCCGACCGAAGCGACGTCGCCTCGCCGTCGCACCGCAGGTCCAGCCGCCACCGGCACGCAGAGTCTGGCTTGTCCGCAGTCGAGTCGAGTGTCATGTCTGGGCAGAGCCATCGGTCCTACGACCAGTACTCTGTCCGGTCCGGTGCATCCAAGACGTCTTCCATCAACAACCCCAAGCTTCTCGAGACGGTGGAGGATGCCATCCGCCGTCTTATCTTGCCGGAGCTGAATGCCATCCGTCGGGAGCACAGCCAACGCGACCGCCGCAGCTCGTTTACATCGACTGGCACGAGTGCATCGCGCGACGAGTTTGGCGCCAGCGACCGACGCCGGTCGGGTGCGAGTGAGCGCGTTGCCTCTGGGACGCATGCGCCCAGGGACACCAGGGACACCAAGGACACCAGGGACACCAAGGACACCAAGGACAAGGAGCCTGTCCCTCGCCGTGAGATTCGGGACCGCGAGAGTCGGCACAATCTTGGCGACGAGATCGAACCGGCCGACTTTGCGTCCGACACTGGCGACGACTCTGGTCTTTTGCATGGTGCGATTGACGACACGCCGAAGCGCAGCACCGACCACCTGAGAAACGCCGCCATGGCAGGGGCCGCTGCCGTTGCGGCCGGCGGCCTTGCTGCGGCGGCAATGGACGATGGGTCTCCGGCCACGGCGCGAGACCAACGCCGCCGCCGCCGTGCCGAGGCCCGGTACAGGGAACCGGACGACCAAGGCTCTGACCAGCACCAGCCACAGTACAGCACCCAGGCACCACCTGACATGTACCTCACTGGCGCGCACAGTGCGGCGTCTGTCGAGACGGAGACGGTACAGCGCCACCGCAGCGAGCAAGGGGGCAACTACCTGCAGCCTCCCATGCCGCTCATGAGTGAGATCAACTCGGATGTGACGAGAACGTCCATTCTCTCGGCCGAGTCCGACCGCCCACGCAGTGCAAGCGAGGAGATTCACGAGACGGGCACGGAAGAAGCTGCCCTGGGCCTGGTTGCCGCGCCCGAGGCACCGGTTTCCGCTTCGTCTGGTGCGGCTGCACCCGTCACACTCCAGGGACTGGGCGTCCAGCATGCCAACATTTCGCACGGCGACCTGCGAGCACTGCCTCGCAAGCCTGTCGACAGCACCAGATACGAGGACGAGGAGCTGCACGAACCGAGCCACCCCGACCACCAGTACGTCGACGACTACCCCTACCACGGGCCCGAGGGCGAGTACATGGACGACGACTACGACGACTTTGACTATGGCAGCCAGACCTACGATGCCAACGGCCACCAAATCGTTCCTGCTCCTCTCAACTACGTGCCGTACCAGCCCGAGCACCGTGGTCTGAGCCCCATCCCCAGTGTGTCTGGGTACACGGAAGGCGGCAGCGAGGTGCAAGGCCATCAGGAGGGCACGAACCCGGCCTTGTCGACGACGTCGTCTGCACAAAAGTCGCCTGCCCTTGAAAGACGCGTGGCTGCCTCGCCTAGCTCGATTCCTAGCAATGTCATGAGCCGTGATTTCGACCACCACGACGCAAGCCACGACGCCGGCCACGACGCCGGCCACGACGCCAGCCATCACAGCTCGGAAGTCGACTTCCGGCCCGCGCCCAGCCAGCTGACGGACATGACGACAATGACGACGATGACGGCCATGACCAACGTGACCGACGACGATGTCCGCGCCGGCGAAAACTTTGCTGGCAACGTCGGTGTCATCCACACGCCGATTGGCGTCGAGTCGGCCGTCGCGTCTCTCATCGACGGCTCGATGCTGGACGGCTCGGTCCTGACTGGCGGTTCGAGCGTGAACGGTGGCCACGCCTCGAGCCAGGGCAACCGCGGCATGGATCCTCTGCCCGAAGACCGCCCTTACCAGCCGGCGACGCCACGGACGCGCTCTGTCGAGAGCCGCCACCAGCACGAGGAGTCTGGCGCCAGAAACGCTGCCCACGACCAGTACTCGGCACAGTATGACGGCGAAGCCGAGCACGACTACTCCCACGACTACCACAGCCAGCACGAAGAGTACCGCCACCAGGAGGATGGCCGGGCCTCGCAGGACATGACTGCGCCTTCTCCTGCGTCTTCGGCGACGCGCCACTCGGCGTTTTCGGGCGAGTACGAGCTTGACGGCTATGGCCGCAAGGTCCGTGCGTCGCCCACTGCCTCTGAGGCTGCCAACATCACGTCGCGCGCCGTCGGCATGGTCATTGCCGCCAAGCGGGATCGCAACCAGAACCCGGCCCACGAGGAACGCGAGATGGCACACGACCAGGCCGAGAGCAGTGCGGCTGCCGAGTGGGTGCCCGAGGGCGTGCAGCGCAACAAGTCGTTCAAGGAGCGCACAATGGACGGCGTGCGCCCCGAGGCGACGACGCCCACGCCTACGCAGAGCACCGAGGGCGTGGACGAGTACGGCGAGCCCCAGTTTGTGGCCAGCGGCCTTCCCAACCTCTACGACCCGCTCCCCGAGATTGGCTACGGGTACATTGACAACGACCTGGAGACCAACCCCTCCGTCGCACACAGCCGCAGCCCTCGCCAAGACGACGACGACGACGACGACGACGACTGGCGCGGTGGCGACCGCACCCCGACGCAGGCGCAGACCAACCGCTCCGCCCAGAGCCTCGACCTTGCGGGTGCCAATGCCGCCCTGTCCAACTCGGCGTCGATGGCGTCGAGAGCGTCGAGGTCGTCGCGAGACATTGGCCACGGCGCACCTCTGCACAGCCGCCAGGCGAGCCAGGACCAGGACGACGAGTGGCACCGTTCGTCGGACGAGCGCAAGCGCGACACCTTGATCACCAACCCCTTTGAGGGCACCAGTCCCGTTGTCAACGAGACGCTGATCAAAAAGTCCGTGCCCAACACGGCCAACGCCGCTGCCGCAGCGAGCGCCGCCGCCGCCGCCGCCGCCGCCTTTGGCACCCTTGGCCCCGGCTACCCAACGCGGAGCCCGCTTGCCGGACGCTACGACGAGGGCTACATCTCGCAGGGCCCGGGCAAGTCGCCGGACATGGCGCCTCCGGCCAAGGGCAAGGGCATCGACTTTGACGCCTCGGCCATGACCTATGGCGCGCACGGCGACGACGATCCCTTCTTCACCTCGAACCAGGCGCGCCACTTTAGCGGCATGTCACACGGCATGGCCACGCCGCTCTACGACCCCGCCACCGGTGCCGGGATCGACCGGATCGAGAACAAGGACATTGTGGCTCTGATGCAGCACCTGATGGTGCGCGATGCGCAGCGGACGGCACGCGACACGGAGATTCTGGTGACGCTTGTCCGTGCGGCTGCCGAGATGCGGTCCTCGTTTGAGAATGTTAAGAGTATGCTCGAGCTGCAGGAGAAGGGCATCAACCACGAGTTCTCCAAGAAGCTGGCCGACAGCGAGGACGCCATCATCACCGAGATTCTCGACGGCACCGAGAAGACGGTGCGCACACACCTCGGCGGTCCGCGCCCCTTTCCCGGCAGCACGCCACGGTCTCTGCATGCGAGCACGTCCCAGGCGGACGTGGACGAGCCGGCCAAGCGCCAGAGCATCTTCCGCCGTGCGCTCAAGTCGCTCAACGCCAAGGGGAACACGGACCTGACGCGCATCGAGGACATGCTCAACCAGCTGCTGACGCAGGTCGACGATCTCAAGGAGCAGACGGGCGGTGCGCCACACACGGGCATGAGCGCCACAGCGAGCGGCAGCGGCCACCGACCATCGCCGTACGACGGCATGATGGAGGCCCAGATGGCCTACGAGCGCGAGCGCGGCTACGAGCCCGAGGGCCAGGCCGGGACGTCGACGACGGCGAGCCACTCGGGTTTCTTGTCCGTGACGTCGCGTGGCGGTCCTCCTCAGACACGCAAGTTCTCGGACAACCGAATAAGCACGGTTCCCGAGGGTGACGAGGACGAGTACGAGTATGGCCAGGACGGCGCCGGGCCCAGGACACCCGGGACACCCGCGACCCCCGCGACCCCCGGCCGCCTGACACCGCGAGCCAACACCAGTACGGTCCATTTTGACCGCTCGGCCGGGCGTCTCGCGACGCCCGACCGCCAGCACTCGCCACAGGTCAACCAGCCGATGTCGCAGAGCACGCCGCTGAGCAGCGAAAAGGCCAAGAAGCACAAGTCGGCCGGGTCGTCCGGCTGGTTCCCCAAGATCTCGCGGTGGTCAGAGACGACAACGTCCAGCGTCGGCCGGGTCTTCCGCACCAGTCGCGATTCGAAAAAGGACCAGGACGAGCTCGGGTATCATAGCGGACCGTCTCGGTCTGGGTCCCATCTCGACGCCTTTGATAGCTACGAGGCCGACGGCGACGACAAGCTCCACACGGGCTTTTCCCAGACCAATCTCCCCGGCGACAACTACCTTGCGTCACAACAACAACAGCAACCGCAGCAACAGCAGCAGCAGCAACAGCAGCAGTACGACATGCGGGCGTACCATGTGCCCGGCGACGGCATGGACATGCAGCCACCGAACCCCAAGACGTACATGACGCCAGAGGATCCCAAGTACCGGGCGCACCGTGACTCGCTGAACCTGCAGCACCCGCAGCCGCGGTCGGGCCAGCCACTCAAGGCGGCGCTGGAGTCACGGGCCGAGGACTTTGACTCGCCCATGAGCCCCAAGTCGGCCGAGTGGGCCGGCTCGGCGACGTCGCTGCACCGTTTCCCCGGGCAGACCAGCAGCCGCTCGCAGCAGTACTGGGACGCGAACACGGGCACCAGCACCGGCACCGCCACCGCCACCGCCACGCAGCTGCAGGCAGGTCCGCCACGCCCGCCCAAGGAGCCGCTCGAGCAGACACCGCCGCGCCCGCCACGGATCGCGGAGAATGCGCGCAGTGGTGGCAGCAGCTACACGGGCAGCCCGCGGCTGGAGAACCGCAACCTCAACAGCGCGCTGGGCGTGCCGTCGCGGCGGCCTAGCGGACCGCGGGCGATGACGCCCAAGAGCGAGCGCAGCGTGCGCAGCTTCCACGACGAGGAGCTCGGCAGCGACCCTCGCAGACGCAAGCGTGGTGAGTAATCGCATAGACGATGTTGATCTTTTGAATGGGCACTAACAGCGGAGACACGTTTGGCACGATTGCCTCGCAGGACACGGATACCTTTTAGTTGGTTCAATGGTTGGATTTATGGCGATATCAGCAATCTACCAGAAGCGTTTGATTTACGTTATTCTTGCATGCCTGGACACAGGCATCTTTGCATTAGTTAGTTTTAATTCGAGGGATTTCATGATTTGCTTGTTTCTCCATAGTTGTAATACCACGTTTCCTCTCCCAACTTTGTACAGCATAAATATATGTATGTGTCTGATGCGACCTGGCACGGCGTGGTGTGATGACTGCAGCCTGCACGGCTCTGTCCCGAGGAGATGCCATCTCAGTCGCACTGCATTGAATGTCGTGCTTCACTTGGCTATGTGCCTATTTCAGTCTGCCAGCAATCCTGCTCGTGAAGCAGAAATTCTGAATTTAATTAAGAGTTTTTATACCCATCCTCTTCTAACATTTTTGTGCTATCTTAAACTTGATTGGATTCTCGTCCTTGACAATTGGACCATTTGCCATTCTCACTGAGCATTACGACATCTTCAGTCAGTATTCTCACTTTTCATGCTCCAACACACCACGGCCAACGCCGACGTGAGCTGTTGTAGGCCACCGATCCACTGAAGCTAGTTCTTCCCTATTAGTTACAGGGCGAAGTACCTGTATTGTGCAGTATTCAAGCCAGTAACGCGCTGTAAATTGGGTCATGGCAAGCTCTTTCAGGCCGACTCGGGCAAGCCAAGGTATTGCCATTGTACAGCTGACTAGTCACAGGTGACTGTCTCATTTTTCGCATTGGCAATATGCTGCTTGGAATGGGCTTTTCGCATTGGTAATACGCTGTATTTGGAATGGGCATGCGAGGAGAGAGGGGGCATGGATGGCATGCTCTGCAAGACGAGATCGTGACCTAAGAGTCTCGGTGTGCTCGTCACAACTCCACAACTCACTAAAAACGGGGCTCTTCAGTGGCCAAAACAGGGCTGATGTGCTGAAGAGAGCGACAGAACACAGAACACGTGCGAACCTCGAGACCGAATGGCGAACTGGCCGGGGCTACCGCAAATTTGCATCTGTCGTGACTACGAGTATATTTAGTCTGGCTTATAGTCGTGCTGGAGTTGACTATAAATACATTTATTAACGACCGCTGCCAGCCGAGCCACTCCCGCCGCTACCGTTCCTGAGCATCCTGCACGCCCCCTTTTGCCATTTAATTTTGCCATTTTAGAGTTTATATTTTCTTATAAATAACTCTAGGCAAAGTATGGGGTAATCGATCAAGATCGCCGTCGCGTTCGCTCCGTGCAATGCAACACTCCAGAGTAATCGGAGCTTGGCACTTTCGTGCACTGCACGATGCTTGCTTCTCTTGAAATTGCACAGCGGTCAACATTGTGAGATTCGGACGATCACCGTGAGTCAGAGTTGCCTCGCCGCCTTCGCCTGTACGTGTACGCGCAAACTGTGTGTTTTCAGAGAGCTCGCTCGCTTGACTGAAACGTGCCGAGTTAATTTATACTGGTTGCGTCTTCTGGCTGCTCCTCAGCAAGTCGCCCATCGTGAAAACTCTTCTCCTCGCGCGACTCCTCCCAGGCCCTCTTTGCGTCGAATTTCGCAAGTCACTCGCCACGGCCCCTTTGCAGGTGGAGATTGCAGGGCATCGAGCAGCGGGGAAGAGCATGCGGTGTTGTTTTCTCTTTGATTCTTGTGTGTTCTGGGCCTTTTTCTGTATATTTACTTTTCTCGTCACTGCCGTGCAGCAGGTCGTGGCCGTTCCTGCCAAAGTGCCTGCAACGAGAACGAGCCTTCCAAGTACAGAGTAGAGAAGTGCAACTGCCTCCAAGTACAGGTTCTCCTGCCATCTTCGGCACGTCTGTCTTGCTCTTTACAGAAACGGCAGCAGACACGGTGTTTGGCCGCAACGGGCAGTCGCCGCCTGCCTGGAATTGCGTCCAGCTCGCCATATCACGAGATGTACTTTTGCAAGGAGGGCACAACACACCAATTCATCCGGTGCCTTGTATATTTACGTAACATGTCTGGGCCAAGCGGAGACGTGCAGGACGTGCAACCTGGACAGGAGCAACATCGTCTTGGCTCGTCTGGCTACGCAACAGGCCAAGGCCACTGCACGCGCAGAGAAAGTGCATCCGGCGAGGAGACGGCGATTGAGGCATGGACGCCAGACGCCGGATTGGGTTGAGGAACGAGGAGACGAGACGAGGAGACGAGACGAGGAGAAGTTTCCCCTCGTGCACAGGGCAGGGCGGAGGGACACGAGGGCCGACGACGACCACACGATGTGCACACAAGGACCGTAAATTGTGCTGGGCGGCTGGATTCTGTGACTAAGAATTAGGTACGAGAAATCCCAAAGCAGAAAAAGAGGCGCTGGCGGCAGGCTTGGAGGTGAGGAGGCCGGCCTCGTGATGCGCTAGGTTTCGTAACAGCATGCCGGAACGAGTACCTTTTACGCAATGGCGGCGCAACGTGACTGCTGGCGTGCGCTGTATTCCAGCACGTTCGGGGACTGTGGTGCCCTGGAACAGCTGAACCGCTGAACCTACAGGGTATATTTCCAGGGCCTGGCGTCACGCGGCCCGCCCAGGCACGGCATTCGCTGAGAATTTTCACGCCAAGTCACGGTACCTCTTGTCAGCGTATACTTGGTAGCAAAACAAGTACCCCTACAAATGCCATTGCCTCTGGACAGTTTCTATTACCCCATTCTTTGCTTTTTCCACGCAAAACCTTTTTTCTCAGTTTATTCTTTTATTACCTTTTATTGAGAATTACTCGCGCCTTTGACTGCAAATAAACCATTCTAAGCAGAATGACAACATCCACGCCCCTACTCCGTACGGCGGCGGCGGCTCAAAATGCAAGAAACCATACTAATCTCATAGGCGCACGCCCCAGACGACACCATTCTGGCAGCTTCGCAGCTCATTCGTCATTGCACGCCCAGGTTGACGGGTGACCTTTCAATTTAGACGTCGTTGAAATCTTTTTATTCTGGGGCCTACGTGTGACTGAGAGTAAACACGATATAAAACCGCTGGTCTCGACTCACCACAGACACACCAGCCAGTCTTTTCTTTACTTTTGCTCACTTACTGTCCTCTACCACTCACCACTACCACTCACTACCATCTCAACACCACCAACCAACTACAACATGGGCTTCATGATCACTGAGCCGCACCCGACTGTGCAGGCCAATGCCTACGTGCACGCGGGCCGTGGCGGTGCCGGCAACTTCTTCCGTGCGCCGAGCAACGTCACGCCTGCGTCGGGCATCCCGCAGCCGTTCCTGACGACGACCACCAGCCACGCCTCGCACTCATCGGGCGCATCCACCACCGCGTCGACGGCCACGCGCTTCTACACGGGCCGCGGCGGTGCCGGCAACGCACACCCCATTGCCGACCGCCGCAGCTTCTCGCTCGACGACGAGTACGCCTACGCGGCGGCCGCTTCTCGGGCAACGTCCGGTGGCATGGTCGGCCGCGGTGGTGCCGGCAACTTTTACAAGAGCCCGGCCGACGTCAGCAAGTTTGCACGTGGCCCGGCCGACGTCAACGTCGACAGTGAGAGCGCCGCCGACAAGATCGCCGCGTCACTCCGCAAGCTCGGCCGCAAGGGCAGTGACGCCAGTGCCGCGTCGGACGCGTCGTCCAGCACCAGCGAGAGCAGTGCCCGCGGCCGCTTCTGGAGCCGCTAGGTCGTCTGACTACTTCTTCTGCCACCTCTTGCTTCTCACTACCACTGTACCATTACGACGCAACGACCCGACGCACAAAAGCTTGTTTCCTTGTTTTCACAGTTTGTTTCATTTTTATTTCACTTGTTTATCATCGCCGGAGTTATCTCCCCCTCGGACTATTATACCCCTGCTCTTTTCCAACTTTCTGTTTTTCTGTACTGTATATACCCTGGCTGGCATGACTCCAGGAGAGAAGCAACGGAAGCCAATACCACGAGGCGGGTCCGAAAGACTATTATTTATGAATATTTACTACCACCCGCAACTAGACATGTGCAAGTAAATTACAAGGTATATAACACTGGTGAAGAGAATTTGATTTGCCGTCCCTCTGTGTAAACCAAAAGGGTATCATTTCGTCGTCCGCTGATGTATGTGGAAGATGTGTTGTAGAGTGGCTGCCAGCAGACAGAAGCCGGGCACCTCGCCGGCTCGTGTCAAGGCCAGGATCCTGTTCTGGCTCACGTAAACTTGGTGTGGATAATGTCGGGGTTCTCGTGCCAGTCGTCGATGCTCACCCACATCTGCAGTGTTAGTTTTGCATGAAAAAGACAGAAAAAAAGGAAAAAGGAAAAAGGAAAAAAATACCTTGCGAAACGTGCTGAGGCCGGCGAGGATGCTGCCGCCGATCCACGTCGTGTACTTGCGCTCGGGGGGCGCAAAGATCTTGATGCGCATGTCCTTGACGGCAATCTTGCGCGTCTCGTAGAGCAGGCGGTCGCCAAACCCCTTGGTCATGGTGGTGCCGCCCGACAGGACAATGTTGGCGTAGAGCGACTTGCGCAGGTCGAGGTCGGTGCGGCCAATGGCGTCGACGACCATCTGGTGGACGCCCGGGTACTCGAGGCCAATGATTTCCGGGTCAAAGAGGATCTCGGGCGCGCGGAAGCGCTCGGCGCCCAGCTTGAGCCTGTTGCCGTCGGGCAGGACAAACTCGGCCGTCTTGTTGGGGTCGGGCTTGGCCGTCATGTACTCCTTTTCCTCCTTTTTCGGGTCGACGGCAATGTAGCTCGTGGCCTCCTTGATGTGGCGCACGACCTCCTTCTCGGCGCTCGTGTGGAAGACGTAGCCGGTCTTGCGCAGCAGCGTCTGCAGGTACTCGGTGACGTCGCGCCCCGCGACGTCGATGCGCTGGATCGAGTTGGTCATGGCAAAGCCCTCGTAGACGGGCACGGCGTGGCTCACGCCGTCGCCCGAGTCGAGCACGATGCCCGTCGTGCGGCCGCTCGCGTACAGCGACAGCACGGCCTGGATGGACGTGTAGAGCGCGGGCACGTTGAACGTCTCAAACAGGATCTGGGCGGCCGTGTCACGGTTGCTGCGCGGGTTCAGCGGCGGCTCCGTCAGCAGCACGGGGTGCTCCTCACTCAGCACCTTGAGGCCCTCTTCAAAGACGTAGGTCCAAATCTTTTCCATGTCGTCCCAGTCCGTCACGATGCCGTGCTCGAGCGGGTAGTTGATCTTGAGCAGGCCGCGCAGGTCCGTCGACGCGCGCGGCCCAACGAAAAAGTCGCCCTCGAGCGCGCCCGCGAGCACGCGCAGGTGCTTGGGGCGCCCGATAAAGGAGGGGAAGACGCACTTGGGCAGGTCCTCGCCCGCAAAGCCGGCGCGGATGGTCCCTGAGCCATTGTCAATGACCATGGGGATGTTGTGTAGTGTGTCCGCCATGGCTGTGAGCGAGAGCGGAGGGCGGAGCGGACAATGAGGCCGCAATGGCCGGTAGCAGTGGCCGGGTAGAAAGCTGCCGGGCGGTCAGCGGGCTCGAGTGGCCACCGGGCGTGGGTGGCGTGGTCTGCGCGTCAGCCGTGGCAGCCCCGGTGCATCGTCTTGGGCGCAGTAGGCGGCACGGTCGGTCGGGTCCGAGTCGGTCGTCGTTGGTCGTTGGTGATTCGCGTGGTCAAGAGCTCGTGAAAGAAGAGGTGGGGCGAAGACGAGAAGAGCACGACTGGCTGGCCGCTGGAAACGCGTCGCTGGGCGTCAAGGACCGTACCGAGTGGGCGTGGCAGAGGTCGGCCGTCGAGGGAGCAGCACGGGCGAGGGTGGCCGGTCGTCGTCGTCGTGCGGTCCTTTACAGAGTACTGTCTGCAGCATCGTCACTAAAAGGAGAGCTCTAGACGCGTTGCGGCACAGGGGCGTTCCTTGCACTAGTCCAGAAGAGGCTAGCGCAGACCCATATAAACGGCGCACGGGCCATGTGGCGGTGCGCGTGGCGTTTGTTTATCATGCACTTCACACAATAATTATACACTCTATTCAACTATTGACGCTACCAGCCAAACTGCTCAATGTGCAGCTCGACGCTGGGCCCGTCGCCGGAGATGCAGGCGGCGGTTGTGTTGCGGACGGCGTTGGTGAGCGCGGGCGGCCCACAGGCGGCGACGAGGATACGCTGATGGCGCGGGGTGGCGGCGACGGCGGCGCGTACGATGGCGTCGACGTCGGGCCGGCCGGCGGAGACGGAGTGGCTGAGCGGCAGGGCTTCGAAGCGCACTTCAGTGGGCGCAGTGGCCGTCTTTTCGACGTCGTGGTCGCGGTCGTGGTCGTGGTCGTGCTCGTCGTGCTCGTGCATGTCGTGCATCTCAAAGTCCTTGTCGGACGCATCGGCGTCGACGCCGTGGATGCTGGTGGCCCAGCTGTCGCTGCTTGCAGGCCGTGACGCGGCAAAGACAGAGCGAGGAACAGGCGGCGCGGGCTCGTGCTGGGGCTGCAGGGGCGGCGGACGGGCGCGGCTGGCAAAGAGGGCGAGGCGGACGTCGGCGGCGTGGCGGTGGGCGGTCAGGGCGTTGATGTGGTCGGCGTACCAGGCAAAAGCGTCGTGCGTCGGCACGGTCCAGGCGAGTGTCAGGCGGTTGGTGGCCAAGGGATCGAGGCGGTCGAGCATGCGGGCGGCGAGACCGAACGCGAAGCTGCCACCGGACCCGCCGGCGACGAGCAGGACATGGTCGAACTGGGCCGGCTCCGGGGCGGCGCCGTAGGGCCCGTCGGCGCCGGACCAGAGGACGACGCCCGGGCGTGCGGTGGCGAGGTCGTGCAGGCGGTGCGTAAACGTGCCGACGGCCTTGACGACGAGCTCGGCGCGGCCGCTGCGGACGGAGACGACGGTAAAGGGGTGGGTGGCGAGGGCGCGGGCGCGTGGCAGCCAGAGAAAAACGTGCTGGCCGGGCACGCAACCTGGTGGCGCGCGTGCGAGGACGACACGCGTGGCGCCGCCGGGCAGCGGGTAGAGCGTGGCGGTGTTGGCCATGGCGTTGAGGAAGAGGCGACGGAGACGGAGGAGGTGGTCGACGGCGACGAGGGCGGCGGTGACGCCGACGACGACGGGCACGTGCTGGCGGATATCGGGCCGGTGGACGGCGATGCAGACGAGGGCGACGACAAAGGAGGCGGTGTGGAGGGCGTAAAAGACGCGGTAGGCGATGCGGCGGACGACGAGGGCGGCGGCGACCATGACGCAGAACATGCAGGCGGCGACGATGCCGGCGATCTGGGGGCTGGCGACGAGGACGTGTGCCTTGCCGTGCTGGCACAGGTACGCCGAGTACGTGGCGGCGTGGACGACGAGCAGGAGGAAGGTGGTGCATCCGGCGAGGCGGTGCAGTGCCTTGAGGCGCTCGTGGGCATGGCCGGTGAGCCACGCGAGCGGCGTGCTCTTGAGCGCCAAGAAGACGACGAGGAAGAGGTTGGAGACGAGCAGCCAGCCGACGCGCGACGCGACGTTGGCGCTGGCACGGAGGTCGACGCGTGCGAGCATGGCGCCAATGTTGAGCGCGACATAGACGAGCACGAGCACGCCGTGGCCCGCTGTGTCGACGACGGGTGCTTGGCGCAGCAGGAGACTGCGTGCAAGGCGCACGGTGGGCGCACACGTGCGTGAAAGGGCGGCCGGCAGTGACGGGCGGTGCACGAGTCGGCGGATCCAGTGCAGCAGCACAAACGCACCGACGAGACCGGCGAGGGCGGCGCCATAGGCCGTCACGGCCTGCTGGTTGACGCGTGTGCGTGCAGCGAAAAAGGCGTCGTTGGCCATGGTAGGGAGTAGAGCAGAAGGTGAGTGACGAGGTCAGCGTGGCGAACGGCGGCCGACGCATAAATATATCTAAAATTTACAACACAACGGCGACACGACGACGAAACGACGAAACGTGAAACGACCAAACGAAACACGCCACGGTCCCGACGGCAGTGCATCGCGCCAGCGCCACGGCTCATAGTCCCGACGGAGATGGCTGCCAAAGGAACGGCCGACGCAGGGGCCGTCCTGCAGGACGGACTGCACGAGTGGCCCTTTGGTGCAATTCAAGTCTGGCCCTTTGGTGCAATTCAAGTCCACGCTGAGTCTGGCCTGTGATCCTGCGTCTGACGGCTTCCCCCAGGAGCCGCCTGCATCCTGTCATCATCCCCCGTCTCTTGGCAGATTGCCATTTGCCTACGCAGGAGCAGATTGCAGCGTGCCAGGGCAGTCATCTGTGGTCGGATTTCCCGCCAGCTGCGCTGCAATCCCGACACTGCTTAGTCATCCGGTCGAACGGCCATCCTAGTTGGACTGGTTGTATTGCATCGTAGCTGGTTGTATTGCATAGTCTGGTTATTGCGTCGTAGTCACCGCCAGTCGGCATCCTCGCGGCTGACAATGGTCTCGTCGATACCGCCAATCTTGTGCGCCACAATCTCGGCGCCATTGACAAGGTCGTTCTCGTCGGCACGCCGACCGGCCGACTCGGCGTCTGCTGCAATGCCGGCCGCCACGTGCCGCCGCACCAGCCGCGCGCGCGCCACGCCAAAGTCAACGTCGACGAACCAGCGTGCCGCCATGTACGCAGGGCCCGACAGCTCGTTCCACGGCTCACGGTCCAGCAGCAGGTAGTTGCCCTCGAACAACACGATGCGTTGTGCGCGTCCGATGCGGATGGCGCCCGCGACCGGGTCCTTGGCCGCGTGGTCGAAGCCGGGGCACAGTACCGGCTCGGCCGAGATCGTCTTCAGCTGTTGGACGAGCCGGAAAAAGGCAGCACCGTCAAACGTAAACTCGGCGCCGCGTCGTGCATGTGCGTGCACGGGGTCCGGCATCGCATCCAGCTGTGCGCGTGTCAGGTGGAACCCGTCCATCGGCACCGCCATGGCCACGTCGTCGTCGTCGTCGTCGTCGTCGTCGTCGCCTTTTGCTGTTGCTGTCGCTGTCGACACGCCCTCGGCCCGCGCCCTCGCATTGAGCCCCGCGGCCACTGCACGTGCGAGCGACGTCTTGCCTGCTTTGTCAGCTTCCATCTGCTCGGGCACGCGCTGGGAAAGACCTACCCGAACCGGGAATGCCGCCAATGGCAATCACTACCCGTCAGCCCTGTTTCCTAACTGTTTGTTTCTGTCACGTGTGCACGGTGCCGTCACTCACTCACGCGCGCGCCCAGGCCGTCGGCCGTCGGCTGGAACCGCGTCTCCTGCTGCAGAGCCCACGCCTTGTCCACGAGACGCGCAACTTGGTCGTCCATTTTGTTGTGCGAGGACGTGACGGAAGGTGCAGCGCAGCCGGTCGTTGTTGTAGCCCCAATGTTGCTTAGTAAGACAACCCCTCATCGATGATTATATTTTAAATTTAAAATGATGAAATGCAACTGGTATCTGTTGAAAGATCCTTGATGGACGCGCCAATGCTCATAAAGACAGAAAAAAGGAAAAGAAAAACAAAGTCGATAATCAGCGTGCTTTTAAGCAGTCCGTTGAGGATTCATGCTGGACTCTGGAACTAAAAAAGACCGTCAATCTCGCCCGTCTCGACGTCGACGTCGACGTTGAGGTACCCCGGCGCCGTCGGCAGGCCCGGAATCGTCTGAATGTCGGCCGCCAACGCGTACAGGTACCCTGCACCGGCCGCCATGCGCACGTCGCGAATGGGCACGGTAAAGCCGGTCGGCGCGCCCTTGAGCTCCGGGTCGTGCGAGATGGAGTACTGCGTCTTGGCAATGCAAATGGGCAGGTGCCCAAAGCCCTGCGCCGTGTACGTGTCCACCTTCTTCTGCGCCAGCTCGCTAAACTGGACGGCCGCCGCGCCGTACATTTTGCGCGCAATCGTCTCGATGCGTTCCTGCACGCTGCCGCCCTCGAGGCTGTAGAGGAGGCTAAACGACTTGGGCTTCTCGCTCGCCGCAATGATGCCGTTGGCCAGGTCGACGGCGCCCTTGCCGCCCTCGGCCCAGTGGTTCGACAGGATCGCGTCCTCGGCGCCCGCCGCCAGCGCCTCCTCGCGAATCACGGCCACCTCGGCCTCCGTGTCCGACGAAAACTTGTTAATCGCCACCACCACCGGCACGCCGTAGCTCTTGGCGTTCTCAATGTGCTTGCGCAGGTTCACGCACCCCTTGCGCAGCACCTCCACATTCTCCTCGCGGTACACGGCGTGCAGCGGCGCGCCCGGCGCAATGGGCGGGCCGCCGCCGTGCACCTTGAGCGCACGCACCGTCGCGACGACGACCACCACGTCCGGCACCAGGCCCGACGTCCGGCACTTGATGTTGAAGAAGCGCTCGCCGCCCATGGTAAAGTCGAACCCGGCCTCCGTCACGACGTAGCCCGCCTTGGCCGCGTGGTCCTCGTCCGGCTCCGTGCCCGCCAGCTTGAGCGCCAGCTTGTCGGCAATGATGGAGCTGTTGCCGATGCTAATGTTGGCAAAGGGGCCCGCGTGCACAAACACGGGCGTGCCCTCCAGCGACTGCATCAGGTTCGGCTTCAGCGCGTCGCGCATCAGCGCCGTCAGCGCACCGCCCGCGCCAATGTCGTCGCACGTCACCGGGTCGCCGCCGCGCGACGTCGCCACCACCATCCGGCCCAGCCGCTCGCGCATGTCGCCCAGGCTCGTGCTCAGCGCCAGAATCGCCATGCACTCCGACGCCACCGAAATGTCAAAGCCCGTCTCGCGCGTCTGGCCCTTTTCCGTCGGCGCCGTGCCGACCGTGATGCCGCGCAGGTGCCGGTCGTTGACGTCCAGCACACGGCGCCACGTAATCGTCTCGGGGTCAATGTCCAGGCGCGCAAACTTGGTCACCTCCTCCGGCGTCAGCTCGTTGGGGTCCGTCTTGTCGATACCCAGCTTCTTCAGGCGCCGGAACATGACCGGCGCAAACGCACGCTTCCCATTCTTGGCCGGCACCAGGCGCTTGTACAGTGCCGCGTCCTTTTGCGTGTTCTCGTGGAAGATGCGCGTCTCAATCGCCGCCGCCAACAGGTTGTTGGCCGCCGTGATGGCGTGAATGTCGCCCGTCAGGTGCAGGTTGAACTCGTCCATCGGAATGACCTGGCTGTAGCCGCCGCCGGCCGCACCGCCCTTGATGCCAAACGTCGGGCCCTGGCTCGGCTGGCGCACATTGGCAAACGTCACGCGACCGAGGTGCGCGCCCAGCGCCTGCGCCACGCCCATTGTCGTCGTCGACTTGCCCTCGCCCAGCGGCGTCGGCGTGATGCCCGTCACGACAACGTACTTGCCGTCGCGCCGGTGGGCCAGCCGCTCCATCACGCCCAGGTCGACCTTGGCCTTGTACGCGCCGTACGGCTCCAGCTCCGCCGGCGTGATGCCAATCTCGGACGCAATGCGCGTAATCGGCTTCGGACGCTGCGCGCGCGACACCGCAATGTCCGACGGCACGGGCTCCTGCAGCTTCAGCGGCAGCGGGACAATGCGGCGGTTCTTGAGGCTCTCAAAGTGCGTCGTCGTCGCCTCGACCACGTTCTGCATCAGCATCGCCACCGTCATCGGGCCGACACCGCCGGGCACGGGCGTAATGGCCGACGCGACCTGGCTGGCGCTCTCGTAGTGCACATCGCCGACCAGGCGCGAGCCCGACTTGCGCGTCGCATCGTCAATGTAGTTGGTGCCGACGTCAATGACAACAGCGCCGGGCTTGATCCACTCGCCCCGGATCAGCTCGGGCTGGCCCAGCGCGGCGACCAGGACATCGGCCTGCTTGACGTGCTCGGCCAGGTCCGTCGTCTGCGAGTGGCACGTCGTCACGGTCGCGTTCGCGTGGCGCAGCAGGTACGACACCGGGTTGCCGACAATGTCGGAGCGGCCCACGACGACGGCGTTCTTGCCCTGAAGCTCGACGCCCGCGTCGGCCAGCAGCGCCATCACGCCCTTGGGCGTGCAGGGAATGAAGAGGGGGCGGCCGCCGCGCTTCGCCAGCTCGCCAATGTTGCTCGTGCCGAACCCGTCCACGTCCTTTTCCTCGGCGACGGCCGACGTCACATTGTACTCGGACAGCGTCTTGGGCAGCGGCAGCTGCACCAGGATGCCGTGCACGCTGGGGTCGTTGTTGAGCGTGTCAATCGTCTGCAGCAGCTCGGGCTCCGAAATGGACTCGGGGAGGTGGATGCGCTCGCAAAGGATACCGGCCTACAGAGTTAGCATGCATCGAAAGGGGCGGGCTAATGACGCACCTCCTCAGCGGCCTTGAGCTTCATGCGAACATAGGTGGCTGCAATGTTAGCGGCGTCTCAGATTCGTCGCGCGTAAAGGCAGTGCGATGCAATTGCGTGTTCACGGCGGAAGAGATTGGGCGGCGTTCGTACTCGAGTCGGAGCGGTCGGCGACTAGAGGCAGCGTTAGCAAAGTCACGATAAGCTTCACCAGGAGCCACTGTGCATTGGAGCTCACCCTGAATGATCTTGAGGCAGGGCTTGAAGCGCGGGTTGGTCTTCTGCTTCTCGGCAATGTCGTTGCGCAGAGACTCCCGGATCTTCTTGGCCAGCGCCGTGCCGTCGATCTTGGCAGCGACCATGTTGCGGGTGGACGATGAAAAGAGACGGGCGTGCGAGGGTTGGTGGGAGGGGAGGGCGATTGCGATGCTAGGGCGGAGCGAAGAGACGAGGCGCGGCGCCGCAGACGCAGGGGCAGAAGCAAAGGTCGAAGGCGGGGTGCTGGTGCTGGTGTTGAGCAACGCGAGCGAGTTGTAATGTGACAGAGGGGTGAGACGGCGAGACGTGAGGTGTTGTTGGAGTAGGGTTTTTGAGCGGCGGCTTAAATCGGGTCTGGCGATGGGCGAAAGGGACGCTACGGACCGGAAGGGTGCGTGTGGGCTGGTTGCAGTTGCAGGAACACCGTACGATGCTGTTGGTGGCACTCTGCGAGGGATCAGGCGTGGCGGCATAGCTTCCGAGACGCAGGCAGAAAAGGCAGACGACAACCGGAGCGGGGTTCCTTGGATGAAGATTAGATCTCGAGGAGGGAGAGGAAAGTGACGACGACGGCCTTCTAAAATAGGAAAGACTGCCAGATGCGTCACCACACTGGCCGACGCCGTGTCTCCACGCGTAGACTTTGGCACTGGAGGACCCTCGCTGGCTCCATAGTAGTGACGGCAAGAGCGAATCACTGCCCGTGATAGAGACGCTTTTTACCCAACTAGGAAATAACGGGTCAACGAGAAAAAGTCTTTTGCCAGGATTTATATTTATTATCAAAATTTACCGAGTCTGTTGCAGCCAATCGAGCTTGGTGCTTTCCCCGTTGCTCAAGCGCAAAGCATTTAAATTTATTCAATTTTATGTGTCATTTCAGGTCCATGTGGTGATCTTGCTCCGTTGCAAGCCCGCTAAAAGCACTTAAATAAGGTGCATTCTCGACCGCATCCTTCAAAATCTTACCACGGACCTTTTGATTTCAATACTCTGTATCTGCAGCTCACCGAGCGAAAGTATTTTCACTTAGTCCCGTGAAGACGATCCTGCTGAAGAGCTTTACGGTCCGAAAGTATCAAGTAAGTTAGATCGAAGCTTTTTGATAGACTCTAAAATTTAACGAACAATGTAAATTTCTCCGTAGTCATATGAGCTCAGTGCCATGCATAATGGCAGCTCCAAATCAGTGTAAGAGGAGTGCATGCAGATGAAGCTGGGGCTGGAAACCTATACCACGAAGAACACGTAGCAACTTTGAGGCAAGAAGGCCTGGTGAACCTTAAATTCTACTACGACAAATCGTAAGAAGCTGGTCAAGTGGTCTTTGGCACTACTCCGTATGTCCTCGCTTGTGCCAGGCCGGCCCGCCACCAACAAAAGCGTAGCGTGCACCAACATGAACCGCTTGACAAGTAGAAATGCACGTTCGGGACCGCATTTGATACAGCTCTCAGCCTTATGGAATTCCCCCTCAGCATGAGATCCCAGAGAAGGTTGGTACAGCTTCGCCGTATCTGCACATCGCCCACCGAGCTAAAGGTGCTACTACCATCGTTCAGACATACTTGGAGCTACTGCGAGGACGTCCAAGCTCTTTCTCTTCACAAACGACAGCATCGCCTGATATAGTATAGCGTGAACCCCGATTTTGAAGCCGTGCATCTGTCCTCACTGGCAATGATGCACGTGTTCCTAGTTTAGTTTTGCTGGCAGATTGATTATATGTTCTTTAATCGGCAAGGCTGCCGTAGATATATATTTGGCTACACGTGATGATGCACGTGCGAAGCTCCTGATTAGTCATCACTCCAAACGATGCCCCGCCCCTTGAAAAGATTCGGCGCACAAAGTCCCCACAATACTAGGAGGCTGCAGTCGGCGAGGTAAAAAAAGATATTGTTCAAATCCGACATCAGCGCCGCAGCATCACCTACCCACTCCCCCTCACCACTGTCAAATTCGTCACGACACACCACAGCGACGACTCCCATACAAACGGCACCGACCGAACCTCTGACTTTCCACCCACCACCGGCAAAATGCGTCCCATCCTGCTTTCCGGCCACGAGCGTGCCCTCACGCAGGTCAAGTAAGCTCATCTGAAATCTCTGCACACGAACGCCACGGAGCTCGAAGAAACGGCGTGCACGCGGCACATGCGCGGCACATGCGAGCAGGGCAATGTCGCGAAAATACGACGCATTTGCGACGACAAACGGTGCTACTGGGCCAAATACCGACCAGCGCGTCGCGGCGTCGCGTGTGCTCAAGGAGGGGTCCAACTGGACGAGGGGCGACGCGGCCACGGTCGCGAGCTTCAAACAGCCTCGAGCACTCCGTCAACATGCACCGACTGCCTGCATTGCCTGCACACGGACGTGCAACTGGACAACGACAACGTTGATGCCTGCCACGCCGCGCCGAGCTCCGTTGCCGTCGGCACCAGCATGGCCACGTACTAACAGGCCAGGTACAACTACGATGGCGACCTGATCTTCTCGGTCTCCAAGGACCAGCACATCTGCGCCTGGTACGCACACAACGGCGAGCGTCTCGGGACATACCAGGGCCACCAGGGTGCCATCTGGACGATCGACATCGACCCGACAACCACGATCCTGGCCTCGGGCTCGGCCGACAACACGATCCGCCTGTGGGACACCATGAGCGGCAAGCTGCTCAAGACGTGGGAGTTCCCGACCGCCGTCAAGCGCGTCGAGTTCAACGAGGACGCCACCAAGCTGCTGGGCGTCACGGAGAAGCGCATGGGCCACCAGGGCACCATTGTCGTCTTTGACATCAAGGTCGACACCACCGCCGAGCAGACCGACGAGCGCGACCTGACCATTGTCTGCGACGAGAGCAAGGCCACCGTCGCCGGCTGGAGCTACCTGTCCAAGTACATCATTGCCGGCCACGAGGACGGCTCCATCTCACAATACGACGCCAAGGTGCGTACCGCCCCCGACCGCCTCGGCAACCCCCGACCGCCCCGGCAGCCATATACTAACAACCCCAGACCGGCGAGCAGATCCTGAACGTGTCCATCCACGAGCTCGGCCAGCCCGTGACCGACCTGCAGTGGTCGGCCGACCGCACATACTTTATCACCGCGTCCAAGGACAAGACCGCCAAGCTCATCTCGGCACACGACCTGACCGTCCTCAAGACGTACACCGCCGACACGCCCCTCAACAGCGCCAGCATAACCCGCAAGAAGGACTTTGTCATCCTGGGCGGTGGCCAGGCCGCCATGGAGGTCACGCAGACCGCCGCGCGCCAGGGCAAGTTCGAGGCCCGTTTCTACCACAAGATTTTCGAGGAGGAGATTGGCCGTGTCCGCGGCCACTTTGGTCCCCTGGTACGTCCCCCGGCCCAGCCACAATGCGAAAACGCGAAAACGCGAAAACGTAATCGCCCGCTAACCAGCCAGAACACCGTCGCTGTCGACCCCAACGGCAAGAGCTACGCCAGCGGTGGCGAGGACGGCTACGTCCGTGTGCACCACTTTGACAAGGGCTACTTTGACTTTATGTACGAGGTTGAGCGCGAGAAGGCGAACAAGCTGGCTCTCCAGCAATAAGCGCGACGCGTCGCGTATGTCTTTGCTCTTTTCTTTGTCCGCGTTGCATTCCACCTGCTCTCTCTCGCTACCTCCTCACGCCCATACCTCTTCCGCTTTCAACGTCTATGCGAGACCTGGCGGTTAGCATCATGTCCTTTGTCGTTTGGGCCTTGTTCTTTTACTCGTTTCCGGCCCCTGTTTTTTCTTGTTGTTGCTGTCATGAAAAAAGTGTTGGGTCGAGTGTTTGTGGGCGTTTGGCCTTGCAGCATTCATTGGCGTTTTCTGGTTTTGATTTAGTGTACGGCCAAGGTTCTATCTAGAGACTCAAGTTCTGTCATGAATGGTTTACCGATGGAAAGCGTCCGTATTGTGGAAGAACATGTCAAAAAGGAGAAGAAAAGGCCACTGGTACTGCCAAACTGTTGTCGATTCGACGGCATGTCACCAGTTCCAAGGCCGCACTCCAGTCAGATATTTCATAAAAGTGACCCAGTAGTCCAGTATGCCGAGCCATCTCTTCTTCGGCTTTGCCTCGGCGTACGCAAAGTACCGCGTCCAGCAGCCCGGCGAAAGCCCGGGACCGACTTTGTGAAGCCAATAGCCAGGAGCGTCGAGACGGACATGGCAGACTGCCTCGTCGGCTTTATCGAGGCTCTCGCAGTCCTCGAGCTGCAGCGTGGCCGGCTTCACGCCTCTCCTAGAAGCTTTGAGACTAAACGTTCCTGGTTGCTTGAGTACCATTTTCTTTTTGCCAAACAAAAAGGCGTCTGCAACGCGGGATAGCTCCTCATTGTGAGCATTGACAGCAATCCCGGCCTTGACGTCCTTCCCCCAGAGCATGAGACACACCGAGATCTGGTGGCCCTCGGCGTTCTTGAATAGCAGAACGGTGGATGGGTTGCGGTCATCGAGGGGAAAAGAGGTATTCTGATATTTTCCGTTCTCTTTGTGCTCGGTATTGACTCGGTAGGCTTGGTCCTCTTCGTCAAAGACAGTTTCCTGCGATCCGAAGACGCACGAAGGGCTCTTTTGTAAACGGAACGTGACCTTGCGGTTCATAGCGAAATTTCGGCGCCGAGGGTGGTTGACGTAGACCTCGGTCGGCTCGGGTACAAACCCAGGTGCCAGCCTTAGGCTCTTCGGCAGGAAGACTGGCCTGTCGCTGTATATTCGGATGTAGTCGTTATGGTCATCATATTGGCGGTAGACAAACTGGACTAGAAACCCGTCGCCATTGTGATTTTCAGCGCGCAGCAGGCAGTTCAAAACCATGGCATAGACGCCTCGGACTGGAAGAGGGATGAGGGGCAGTTCAATGTGTACGCCGCGGTTGGTCGTGCGAAAGGCTGGGTTTCTTAGTGAAGAGTACACGTCCGACGCATCTAGCAATGGAAGATAGTTTGAAGGAGAAGGCGCCAGCATCCCGCATGGGCTGCCGTCGCCAGTCCATGAAAACAGAGTTTGATCGTTGTCTTCTTGAAGAATTGCCTCCAAAAGGCGCCTGAATGCATTCTCACGCTCGCCGTAAATGACAGGCATGAATAGGTTGAAGAATCCAACAAGGCAGTATGCTCTGTCCTCGACGTATGTGGTTTGTCGACTGGCACCCCACGACAGCTTCATGCCGACGGAGCACATGCTGGTATCGCCTGTCGAAAGGACGTCGGCACCAATGCCGGTCACCTCCGAAATGGGCTGGCTAAGATCCGCCTTGGTACCGAGATACTCCCAGTCCTGGCTATAAAAGACAAGACTTTTAGGAGCAATGAGCTCCTGGAGTGTCCAGCCCCTGGTAAACCACTTGCTTTTTCGGAACGCTGATAAATCCGACAGAGGTTTGTCGGTCGATGGGACGTCAAGGAGGTAGGTGTAGCACAAACCACTGTTCTTGTACCATAGAAACATGGAGTTGATGGACTCAAGAAGCTCGGGTTCCGACTTCTTGTCGATACAGCACGTGTCGACCCAGCCGTACTCGAAGCCATCGGCGGCGGCTTGCTTGCAGAAGTTAACAATCTTTTTGAAGCCGCTGTCTTCTATTGATCCCAGGGCAACGCCATTGCTGAGAGCTGCCTTAAAGGTAGCATACGTAGCCTCGCCATCGGTGCCATCCCACACATGTGAAAGGATAGCGTATCGTGGGACCTGGGAAAAGTCGTAAGTATTAAACGACTCAAAGGCAAGGCTTCGTGTGTTGAGGAGTCGGATAGGCATCGTTTTGGTGAACTGCAGAATATAGCTGTGAATCGCCTCGGTACGGGTGGCCTCTGTACTTGTACCAAAGGACCATTGCTGCCTCCCAGTCCTCCTTGGCGAGCAAGTCTTGTCGATGTCAAGCAAACCTTACCAGAACTCGACGTCAGGGCAGTTTCGTGCCAGCCCCAAGGCCATGCAAGGCCATGCCTGCTTGTTGACGCATGTCGCTGGGTTTTTTCCAAGGCAGGCCAAGACCAATAGAAGAGTCCTCGTCAAGACCGTGCATACTCCGTACAGCGGTAAACGTCTGGCTGCGACGATGCAACTGTGAAAACCACTAGCAGCCCAATGCATATGCCGAAAACCACTAGCTGCCCAATGCATATACTAAGGGCAAGTATCATGGCCTGGCCACAGGAACCAGCGGCACTTCTCGCCTTTGCCGAGTCCAAGGCCCCATCCGGGCGCTTGACGAAGCATCAGCCATGGTCATACTTTGAAGAAAAAGTGTATAAAAAGCAGTTCGACTTTGAGTGTTGAGGTATGTCAGTCGTGGTTTGTTGTTCTATAATCAAACGATCCACTCGCTGCACTGGCTAGTGGGATGTGCAGGCTGTGGGCGCGTAAATACTGACAGTTTGAAGGCAAGTTGTCGAAGTATGTCTCATCAGTGTAATCAAGGGCATCGGTTTTGTATTGATATAAAACTCGTCGAAATACCGAGACTCTGCGTCTGATGACACCCAAAATCTGCCGTGAGGTTGGATGGCCGAATTGGTCGCTTGGGACACGGCACGGCAGTTGATCTCCGACAGGGTGTGTGACACACGTGACCCACTGTGACGTGATGCGGCCGGCGCGTACAGCGCATCCTCGTCTTGCTTTTTATATTCGCCAATTCCGCCAGGATCGAGATGGCGCCCACTTTGCAACCATACTAGACTAACTGGCACATATTCTACCGTATGAGTCTTGCGATGACGAAGGCACAGCACACACATCACAAATGAGGACCGTCGATATGGTCGTGCAAAACACAGGACTAAAAAAAAAACGCTTCAAAGCCTGCGGTCTGATATGTAATGATAATGATACTGAAAGCCTTTGCCCAAAGCCTACAAAGGACATGATAAATATATACAAAAGAAAACAATAAGATATGATGACAGCCAAGCTCCAACGCCTCTCCTTCCTATCCAATCCAAACCTCTGGCAATCAAAGAGCCAGGAGAGCAAAGAAACCACCGAGAACCGGTCTGTTGATGAACTTGGCACCATCTGCCGGGAAGTTGGCCGTGCTGGCGTCGTACAAGTCCGTCAGCGGCCGGTACGATGTCGACGACTCGACCATGCGCGCAACGCGCGAGATAATGTCCGCCTTGAGGCCATCGGGCGACACGGCCGCGATGAACATCTCCCAGTCCGACTTGGCCCAGTCGTGGCGCGAGTCCAGCGGGATGCCAAACTCCTCCAGAACGGTCTCATAAAACTTCTCCTGCATCGTGTACACGCTCTTGGGCACAAAGTTGAGGTCCAGCAGCTTGTCGGCGTAAATGTTGTACAGCAGACCGTGGGTATCGTCCTGTCCGTACGCCAGCGTCGTGTGCGGCAGTGTCGCGTTCTTGGTAATGCCATACTTCTGCCACTTTGCGAGGTAGTCGTTGGCAATTGCCAAGTACTTGCTACCGGCCGCCACTGCATCTGCGTCGCCGCTCCGGTTCGCAATGTCCGACATGGCACGGATGCCAATGATGCCCTTGAGTGCCAGGTTGGTCTGGTTGGCCAGTCTGCCGGCAAAGTCGTCGGTCGAGAACTGCTCGTCGGGAATGAGGGAGTCGTTGACAAGGTACTGGGCCCACTGGTCAAGGATCGGCCAGTGCTCGGCCAGGTAGTCGTTGCTCTTCGAGTGGATGGCGTGCGCCAGCATCATGATGATCATGTCGCCGCACTCCTCGACCGGCATCGCCTCGTCCTGGCCGTCTGCGTGCCCCAGAGCGTTGGGGAAGTACCCGAGGTCGTGGATCGACCACTTGTTCGGGTAGACGCCGCTCTCCTGGTACTCGAAGAGGGGGTTGAGCATGAACCGGAGGAGATCGGGGTTGAGGTACAGCAGGATCGGGTGCATCGGGAAGATGACGTCGACCGTCTGGATGTCAGAGTCGGAGCTGATCTCCTTGACGAAAACAAAGGGGTCGGCCTCGCCGCTGTCAGCCACCTGGCACGTGCCAAACGTCTGGCGCACCACCAGGCTCGTCAGTGCGGCGTAGTCGGCACCGCCGGCCTCGAACGCGTCGTCGTGCACCTTGCTGTCCAGTGCGTCGGCATCCTTGGACGCCGTGTCCCAGTTGGCGTGGAAGGCGTGGAACACATCCTCGGGTGTGTCGTACTTGGCCTTCCAGTAGGCAGGCAACGACTTGAGACCGCTGGGAGACTGGTACTGGATGACGTTCTCCTGCGTGAGACCGACGGAGAACAGCAGCTCCGACGGGGTCGCAGTCAGATTGCCGAGATCCGTGCTAAACGCAAAGACGGGCCTAGCCAGTTAGCAACGTGTGCAAGTGCAAAGCAGACCAAGGGACGCGTGCTCACCAGTTGTCGTTGATTGCGCGGAAGTTGGTGTTGGACGTGCCGTTGACCGATCCGCGCGAGACGAACTGGGCTCTGGAGGTCACGTCAGCGACACCGGCCTGGGCTTTGAGCTGCCATACAGTTAGCGAGGCGAAACGAAAGGCGGGACAGTGCGCTTACACCGGGCGTAGGCGTGACGCCGTAGAACCAGCTGCCCCATTTGGCCGTGTCCCAGTACTCGGAGAATTCCTCCTGGGTCCGGAGCTGAAACTTGTGGTACGCGACCTCGTTGTCGCTCGAGACACCGGAGCTCCAAGTGATGGGCCGTGCGTGGTCGCCAGAGGCCCATTCTATACTGTTAGTCCGGCCGTCGCGACGCGGGACACCGTGCGGGTGTCACGTACCTCCCGATACGTCCGAGTAGATCTGGACGCGGTGCGTCTTGCCGTCGGACGAGGCGGCGCTGAGGTGCAGGTGCGAGAACTGCATGGACTGGGCGAGCATGTCGTTGGGGTAGACAGGCGAGAGGAAGGTAGCCGTCAGCGTGACTTTGCCGCCGACGTCAAAGGTGAAGATGCTCTTGGTGGACGTGTAGTTGAACGCGACCTGGGCAACCGAGCCGATGCTGTTGTACTCGCCCATCCAGGTGAAGGGCGTGCCGTCGACACGGATCAGTCCGAGCCAGCCGATATACTGGTTTCTACACGGTCAGTCAGTCGTGCTCCGAGAGTAAAAAAAAAAAACGTACGCCCAGAACTTGGGCCATGAGCCGGGCAAGAGGCCGCCAGAGTCGCCATTCAGCCAGGTGCTGAGGTAGGGAGAGCGCACGGCGAGCGGGATCGAGGGCGGCTTCAGAGGTTCAAACGTCGAGGCTGCGGCGAAAGGGACGACGGCTGCCAGCGCCGAGAGCGCGGACAGGACGGCAGTCTTGGCCAGCATGGCTGCGGGTGGTATGAGCCCAAAGGTGTGTCTTGGTGTTGGATGCGGTCACTGGCGTGTGCAGTGCAGGTAAGAAAGCCAAGGTGGTGGTTGGATCGAGGAAAGTAGGATGCTGCCGTCGTATATGATATACTCGACGAACTGACGGACAAGTACAGCCGAAGATACGATGGACGTAAAGGATGGCTGTCGAAACAAAAGGAACGAGACCAGCCGGGGTCGGCGTGCGAGTCCAGGGGTGTCCGAGCACTGGGTTACAGTTGCAAGATAGAGAAGGTGCGATGGGATTCCTGGGCAAGGGGAGATGGGACGACGAAGGAAGCAGGAAGGCGCGATGACATACCACGACAACGGGCAGAGGCAGGAGGGACCGTGTCTTATATATACAGGAAAGAGCAGTGCGCAACTGCCGATCAAAAAAAGAATGACAGAAAAAGAAAAAAAATAACTCGAGACATATTAAATATTACTATGCAGAGCGTCTATCGTGCTCCCAGACACGTCGGCAGCGAGACGCAGGGAACATGGGAGTGGATATCAGATGATACCGAATGGGAGGGATGCGCAGAACGCACGACAGGAGCCAGGCCAAATGCATAAATACATTGATGTGACGGTACAATACGTATAAGACACGACTTGGCGCATGGACAGCACATGGGCGGCACAGCCAGGGCCGCCGAGACTGGCCTCATGTTACTCGTGCAGACGCCGTGAACCGGCCGCGGGCCATGTGGTCAACGGCGGCGGAGATCTTTGTGTTTCTTTCTACGTCCAAGGCGAGAGCCCTGGCTTGCTGCTTGCTTGCAATTGCCCGGGTGTTTGACGTGCCATGTAAATATAGATAAAAATAAATATAGGCACTTTCAGTCGTCTTTGACAATTGCGGGCCGCTCGGCAGAAGGTTAAGCTCGTGCTCCGTTGAAACAAACAGGCCGGGCCAAGACGTCGAGCTGGCGTGACGTTGCGCAAAAAGAAAGCATCTCCATCCTGCGACATTCTAATTTGGCCAAAAGCAACCAAGCTCAGCACCGACCGGGGTAGGCGGCTCCTTCGGGAGGGGCAATGGCCGGCATGCGACTTGCAAGCGGATGCGCTGATCGGCCTCGGTGCATCGTATGGCCGTACTCGGACTCTGTAAATAATATTTATGGTTTACAAATCTCTGTGCGGTCGTGCAAGACCAAGACCCTGCAGTGCAAGACCGACCCTGCAAATGAGAGCGCAGAAAGAAAAGTTGGTATAGCGCGCCGTTGCTAGATCCCTCGGCCCTCTTCTCGCCCTAATCAACTCGAGCATATATTTACTGAGCATATATTTATACTTATACTTACATCGTAATAGACGATCCAGGGCGGTCGTTTGATCCTACTGCAACGAACATGTATTTTTAGATCTGTGGAAGGATTCGAGTTCGCGGCACGTCTTGCAACGGCGCAAGCCCGAGCTGAATTATCCCGCAGCGCTCTGGCTGCGCAACAAGTCTCAACCTGCTTGTCTTGTCTTGCGCACTCCGTACGGGAAATGGGCGTCGCGGAGGAAATATCTGTGTGGTGCGACGTCACGGGCCCTGACGGATGTCGTTCTCGGTCTTTTCGATTTAAACCTAGACGCAAACAAATTCGTCATCTCACGAGAACTGGTATCAAGTGCACGCATCAATTTCATCTCTTCATAAATAAATAAATATATTTACATGGCAACAGGTTTGCCTACCCAAGCTGATGGGCAAAGAGGCCTGCAAAGAAGGCGGCGCCAAAGAAGCACGCACCCCAGCCACAAAGCTTGTCTCGCCCGCCCAGAACTCTTGTTTCTCTTCCCCTCTTGGCCGTCTTGTCCTGCATCATGCGGCCTTGCATAAGTTTGCTGAGCATTCAACGCCTGCAGCTACTCCATTCGCAGTCTAGTAATTCTGTTTCGTCTTTTAGCAATTCTGTCTCGTCTTTTTGGCGATTCTGTTTCTCCGTCTTATGGCTCCCCTCACCAGACCTCTGACCACCAAACACTCAATGGCAGTTCGAACACCTCTTCGGCCGTGTCTTGAACAGACCTGCAGATACATGTCGCAGTGAGGGATTCGGTTATTGCATGTTTGGTGCCGTCGAAGGTACCCGCGCCACCACAAGGCTTTTGGATGCTGATTCTGGCAAGTACTTGCCCTACCCGTTCTCGTCCAAGCTGACTTTATTTTAAGCTTATTTGGCCCTTGCTGGGCACCCTGAGCTGGCTGGAAGGACCGGGAAACCGGTATACAGCGCATGAGTTAAGGTCCATGCAGGAACGTTTCGCCGAGGCCTCAGATGCGGAGATATGATGAGCTGGCAAGGGAATGAACCCGCCTTTGCTGGTTGGAGAAAATACCGCGTCAGATGATCTCGGCCGATTTGGTCTCGAACTGTCTGACTGTTTTTGGCTCTCAGGCCACGATGCGGCCGCCGTGCCTGGCCGTTATAGATTCCATCGTGTCTGCCATGCACGAGCTTTTTGTCAGGCACGGCTTGCCCATCCCATTCTCGTCTGGCTGCCTGATGAGAGCGGCAGCTGGAAGCAGCCAGGGCGGGCGCGCGGCGTGAAGTGCCCGCCTCGCCCGCTCGCCCGTCACGCGTCGAGTCGGGTCGGGATCAGAGGGGCAAACTCGGCCTATCCGGTGGCCCATGTCTCGCCCAGTCAACGTTACTTGCAGTAGCTTCTTTCTGCAAAGACCAGTGACCCCAGACGGATCGCCAAATGCAACTCCATCTCGTGGGATCGTGATACGGCACAGGGGCACTCGGCCCGGCAACGGTGCGGTCGAAGCTCAACGCCACCGACGCCCACAGCGTCCACCTTGTACCGAGCGGCTCACGTCCACTCTTGTACCGAGCGGCTCACGTGCATTTCTCACGTGTCGCCACGTCGAGCTGCCTCCTTCCTGTTTGGATGCGAGACGGGTGTCGGCCGGAGGCTGCAGACTGGCACCTTCCTGACTGCCCGGTCCCATTGCAACTGAGGCGGGTCGTGCCGCGGGGCGTGCCTTCCACAGTCGGGGTGTCTCTGGAGAGCGTGCGGCAGGCTCGCTCGCCGTCAACCGCGGAAGGAGCGCCACGCAGTGCTCTACGGAGTAGGCCGTCGTCCGGAACAGTGCAGAGAAAGCCCTCGAGACCGTCGTGTCGGTACCACACACACGCACGTGCTTGGGGCTTCGGAACGGCCGGCGAACTTGCTCGACGACTCGGATGCTGCACGACGGTGCTCGATGCTGTTTGAGGATGCACGGCCGCGTGGTGAGAGCGTCTATGGCAACACGGCCACGATGAGCGGCCACGATGGGCGGCCACGACGGCCTCGGCATCGCCAGACCCCATGAACAAACGGCTGGCGAGTCGTGCTCGTACTGGCCAAGACGGACGCAGTTGGTGCACGTTTCGGTACCGCACGCTGGCCGCCGTACACCACGGGGCCCCAACGTGAGACGGCATGCCGTGCTCCCAGTGCCACGGACCGAACGGCCTTTGTGGAACGAGATTGGAACGAGATTGGAACGAGATACTGGGCGCTGGTCTCGTTGTGCTATACCTTTGCTCATGCCCTGTTGCATCAACAAACGGGCACCTCCGCGGCAGGCTCGACATCACCTAGGCATGGCTGTAGATTATCGTGTCAGTGAGTCCCAGTCTCTGAACCTTGACTTGTTGCTAACCAGCACAACCAGCCATGTACCAGCCATGGTCTCCGAAGATGGTCTCCGAAGATGGTCTCCGAAGATGGTCTCCGAAGATGGTCTCCGAGGCTTGAACAGCCCGCCTGCGACCGACCTCGGGCTCGTGACGCCACCAGTGCTTGTCTGAAGGCGGCGTTTGACCATGAGAATGGCCAGCAGACGTCGCCGGACAAAGTTTCAGGAAACGAACGTGCCTGACTTCTAGCAGCCGGACGCAGCTGGTGCCGTCCTCCGCCGGCCTCTCGCTCCGGTCTTTGCTACCAGGACGCGGCCACCGGGGACAAGCGACCCGGACGACTGCTTTGCGGACTTGCACAGCCCGTGATGCTGTGTCCAACTAACCCACCGGTGCGGTACGAGCCCGGGGCGCACCGCCCGAAGTCTAGGATCTCGGTGCGGAGCCGGTCCAGTGTAAATATATGGCCGGGCCAGTCTTGGAGCTCTCGGCCAGTTGTCTATTCTCGGATACGAGAGAAGAAGAGAAGAGCTTTGCCACGGTACCTGCCGGTTGCCGGACGGGCTCCGCCGGGCAGCCTAGATGCCCAATTTTCGGCCTCGGCAGGACTGGGCTTAATGGAGTGCATATCTTGATCTCGATACGCGGATTGCATCCGGGACTTTTGTTGAGAGAAAAACTAGCAGCTAGAGAAGCCCCGTCCGAGCAGATGCGAGTTTACTAAATGACTCGTGCACTTGCCACTTGGCGCTCGTGTTTGTCACGCTTGCCGCCACGACCAGATGCGAGCCTCGTGTCTTTGGCTGTGGAAATGGGTCGAGGGTGTCTCGTTCGTCGCTGGCACGCGCTTCTGCTCATTGCCCGCTACCAAAAATCGATGACGACACTTTTGTGTTTGGTGTTTGGAGGTTCGGCCTGGCATGTCACTGGCAAGCGCTTACTGGGTGGCGACTGCCGACCCGGCCACGGACATTAAGCCACGATGTTACAGTCGCAAACGCAAACTTCCTTCGGCGTTAAGCATCGTTGTATTTTCGGTAGACGGCAGACGAGAAATGCACAGAGCGCCCGAGAGGTCGCTGGTGCTGGCGATCAGCCGCAGCGTCCAAAGAACAAGTTCCCCAACCACCTCCGCGCAATGTTTCAGAGCTGCAATGCACTGCGTTTGCAAGTTTCATGCATCGTTGCTACTCCAACGCAGCGCACTAAATATTACAGAGTAAATATATATTTACGGCTATACGACCCGTACAAAGGGCGACTGCATGCCAGTGAGGCAGATCGTGGGTTGGGTTTTCACGGACTTAGCGCGGTTTATTCGTCTACGGGTGGCAGTCTCGTATTGCATGTCTTGGCTTCCGTGTTGGTGCGAGGTCAGCTCGTTGCGTCTCACGGCCCGCTGTCTTGGGCGACCGCGGCTCAAACGACGTCGGCCATTGTCCGAGCTGTCAGGCCACTCACTGTTCGAGAAATTCGAGAAAGATGGTTAGCCTCGATTCAACGGTGCCGAACGCGAGCTAAATTGTCTTGTTTCGTAAACATTTACCAGTCTCGAGGTGTCGAGGAAAACACTAAATTAATGTTCAGCCGGCGCTCGGCTCGTGCGTGGTGGAATGATACTGGCGCGCCACTAAATATTTAGGCAGGAGTAGCGCTGAGCTGCCTTGGCTGCGTGCAGTTACGGGCAAAACGAGCACGCGACACCCGCAGCTTGATTCGATGATTCGACAAGTGTTTCGGCTTTGCTTCGACGCCGGACCAGTGGCAGCCGCGTCGGTGGCAAAGGGCTGTGCATTCAGGCGAGGCCAGCCAATCCTGCTTTTGACTGCCTATGAAACAAGCCAGCTCTTGACTGTCGCAGCTCGTCGGCCTTGGACCGTGATCGTTTTACTGCCGCGGCCCGTGCTCATTGCTGGCTGTTCTTTAGCCGCACCAAAGTGAGCAATGACGTATAGTTAAAATACCCCTGCGCCTGTTCAGTGAATTGGTTCAAATGTAAATGTAAATAAATATCATGGCCACGGCAGACTTGGCACGAATTTTAGTCGGTCTTGGCGTGCGCCCGCATGTTGGCCCGCAGCTGGCCTGCCTGTAAAGTGGCACGCAAAGCCGGGCACAGGAAAGGGGGCCCCGTTTTTGCGTGCCTTTTTCATCTTGATCTTGTCCCAGCTCGATCACTTTACTCCGTAGTATCAAACTCGCAGCTGCAAGGCGAAACTCGACACGGCCAAAAGCAAGAAGATTTTCAGGGGTGCAGACGACTGTTTTCAGTGGGCAGGGAAGACGTCCCCCGACTCGTCTGCCTTTTAAACGATTGACAGGCGTGTCGCGAGCTCAGCAATCGCATCTTATCGCTGAGTCGCGGCAGGGCACAGAGATGGACGCAGACACATCAGTGCATGCTGACCAACTGCAGGCCAGAGCCGTTGTCGTTGTGCCTTTTGCTAGGCTGTACGGAGTAAATAATTTAGGCTAGTGTCAACCTGAAACAAGCGACATTGCACCCTTTTGGAAGGCGGTCACGGGTATCCCTTTTAGCCTCTACGGAGTATTCCGTAATAGGGTCCATCCGGGGCAGTTCTGGAATTCCAGTGCACATCACTACGCGAATAGGCAACTGGCGAAGTGGGATGTGCAGTGTGCAGATGACGCCTGATCTTAATTCAAGATGAACGAGCGCAAAGCCGGCTTGAATCACAGAAATTGACAAAAGAAAAAGGCAGGTGCTGTCGCCAGACGACCTGCCATTATTGAGGGACGGATTGGTAATGTTAAGCAGCCAGGATCTCGGCGACATATTTATTTATTCACGGTGATAGGCGTCCTGCCTGGCCACCTAGGATAAACAAGCACGTGAGCGTGGGCCGAGTAAAGGAAGCCAATCCGTAAAGACAGTTTTAATTAACTCGGCTGTGTTTGCTGGTGGACGGATTCACTTATTCAGTTGTAAATATGGATTAATTTATGTCTAATTACTTGAGTTGTAAATCCCAGAATTTCATTTAAAATCTAGTCAATTTGTACAACTGTCGTATATTTAGATATACTACCCGTAAAGCATAATTTCTACAACTTGTTTTCAACACTACCTCGGGAAAACTAATATGTCTTCGCTGGTTCTTGTTTTATCCCGTCTGTAGGTAAGATGAATCATGGGTAACTCCGTAACCATAAATTATATTTATAGAGGTGCTCTCGTCTGTGCGGTGTGCTTCCGCATGTGATTCCGAGCGCCTATATTGGTTTACATATAGGATTCCGACGGAAACAACTGATAGTACCAAGGACAGGCAAATGGCACCGAAACAATGCAGACGTTCTCGTATGTTTAATGGCGTTGACGAGGAGCCTCGGATTTAAGACACGGTTCGTCCACCCGTGGCTGTCCAAGACACCTGGTCGTTTTCTTACCGAACGTGGCGGCACGCTATGCGCAAAGGAGTCGTGAACGGGTCTTGGCATCAACAGCCAGCGAATAACCGTCGACGCACTCGACGTTTCGCGTCTTCCTTGGTTCCGCGAGCACTCCTCTGGCGGCGATGTCCTTGAGAATCCTGCATTCGGTGCAATACATCGGTGCCGTCTTTTCGGTGCTTGCCGTCTTGCTGTCTTGCTATCCTCTACATAGAGACGGCGCCCCGTCTCAGATTGCCCGAACGCAACGGCCACACGCTCAATCGAAAGAGCGTGCGGCCATGTCTGTCATGGTATCTGGACAGACTGCAAACAAATCACGCTGGGCTGCGAATGGAGACGATTCAGTGGAGCAGTGCTGTTGGGGACGCGTCGTGACGGCCGGATCCTTTCTTCCTGGTGCTGGCTGGTTGGTGGCACAACCAAAAGCGTAATTCATGCGCGCGTTGGTCTGCTGGGTGGTATTGTCCGATCCGCAAACGAATGCGACGCCACCATTTGAACGCCCAGGTCAGCTGCAAGAACACGCAGGTCAGCTGCAATTTGAGGGATATCACGACAGTCGAGACAAAGAGGTGCGTCTTGAACCAGAGCAAAAGTGCACTTTTGGCCCTCGTCCGGGTCTTTTTTTACCCAGTTTCTACTCCGCATTTTTATTTTGGCGGAGTCGATGGCGTAAATCTTTTTGCGATCCTGTCGCCGCATTCCTAGGGCCAAATTTGCCTGGCCCATGCCCAAATTTACCGCTTAAATATTTGAATAAATAAATAAATAGTTCTAGCGCCGTTCGGGGCTATTCAGGTGTCACATGCGTTATCGCCGTGCCGCATGCAAAACTGCGGCACAGCAAGGCTGGCGATGGAATGCATCGGGGCTGTGATCGCGTGCACTCAACGGTATCAATAGTTTACGTTCACTTGGACACATACGAGTTTCTCTACAAATAATCCAAAATTATATCTATTCCAAGAAGCGACTTGGCAGCGTGGTAGCAGTGAGAAATTGCAAACCGAAATGCCGCGCTCGGGATCTTGGCAAAGGACTACACCGTAAACACTCAAGTGTATCCGTAAGCTCCTCTCGGTGATTCGCTTTCTGGTGCTGCAGGATTGCAAAATCCCGCCGCTTTACCGGCGTTTTTTAACCTTGCGTCAATGTCAATGTAAATTTATTTACAGAACCTAGACACATCGGCTAGTCCCGACGGACACAATGTGTTTGGCAGCGCTGGTTCAACCACCAACCGCAGCAATTGTCCGAAGCAAGTGAGTTTCTGCCACTTGTCGTTTTCTTGCTCGACAGGACGGAGCAGCCTCATTTGCACCTCCTCCGCACAACCACCTCGCCAAGGCGCGGCGTCTTGTGCCCTGCTGCAGATATATAAATTATTTACAGACCTAAATTTACTTCGTGAATTCAAATTCAACGCCTAGCCGACGGCCAAACCTGGGCGAACGTGGACGGAGGATAGATCATCGCGGCAGGTTCGTCAAGTACATTCACTTATTGTATTAAAGAAAGAGACGAAAACAAAGGAGACTCGTCCTCTCTCTGCCAACAATGCTACGCCTTGTCTGAAGTTTGATGAGCCTGCTGCCACGCATGTCTTCCGACCCTGCTCGCCTTTGCGTGGCCTGCTCGCGTCGCACCGCCTACGTAACCTGCAACGGACCGGCGGCGCGTTGTCTTGCATCTCCTATATTCATCAAGAACAACACGTAGATGTATACTTATTTACGTACAAATTAAATTCATATAACGTGGAGGCTACTGCCACTGTGGCATCGACTCCTGGTTTTCTGTGGAATCCCGTCGGATCGCCTGCAGTGTCTGCTGTCTGTCTCGCAAACTCTTGGCTGTTTCTGTGCCGGCTGGGGCGTTGCAAAGGCAGCCTGTGCAGTGTTGCGTGTCTCTGTTTTCCGGTTTTCGCGTGTCATCTGCAACCAGAACAATCAAACTCAAAGTCTGGACGGCTTGTGTGTTTCGTGCGTCGTCTAGCACTACGAGCAATCTAAGCCGCGGCGACTGTGTCCCGGTAACGTGCCCCGGACCCCGTCTCTTCATCCGGCTTGGGCTATATTTCTACGGACTAGCACGGAGCATGCAGATAACACTGGCCAAAGGGACGAGCCCGTCCCGGTCTCTCAACTCCCTCATCGTGTGGCATCCACTTTGTGCCCCAGGATCTCTCTGGTCGGTGGTCCTGTTCCCCAGGCCCGACCTCGCCCAGTCGCACCTTTTCACGATGCCCTGGATGCCATTATTTACTGAAATATATTTATATTTAAACGGCCCCAGTCTCCGGACCGGCCTCTGGCCGACGTCATTCCGTCATTCCATCAAAGCCGCAGGGCCTTTTGTCTCGTCGCAAAGGCCGTACATTACTCCGTACAGGTGCTGGAGTGGGCTAATTGACGACGAAAAACAAAGCGCTGTCAAAAGAACAACATGTGCAAAATCGCCCCTATCGTGCGTCTCGACAATGGCAGCTCGTCGTACTCCGTACGTCCTTCCTGAAATAGTACCTGTGCCTGTGCCTGTGCATGTGCATGTGCGCCTGCCGCCGTGTCCAGGGCTTTCAAATTGATGGAAGGCGCAACCCACAGAAACCCTTCCCACATATCTTGCAGCGGCCGCACAGCTCCACCCCCCCGTCTCCCCATCTCCCCAATCCACCCTTCCACCCACAGCTATTGTTCTATTTGCTTTACTTGTTATTTACTCCGTACTGCCATCCCCTGCATTTATCTCCTTCTTTTTCCATGTCCCTTCTTCTGCATCGCCAAGAAGTACCGCTATCTGCGGTCCATGCCCGGCAGTGACTTGGATGCTCCCCTCTAAAACGATTTCCCTTTCCCTGCTCTTGCTTCCTGGTCGGTTCATCTCTCTGACCTTGCTGCTTGATATATCTCGTGTGCTGCCTTGACTGCAAAGGCCTTCCTTTCCTTTTCCCTCTCTCTTTCCTTCAAGCCATTGTCGCCTCGCATCGACAGCCACTCGTTTATCGCACCGCCTTCTCGTTTGTGCCCGGCCATTTTCCGTTCGTGGCCCAGTGCACTTGTGTTTTGTTACAACGACGCCATTCAAGAATCACGGGACTATATTACGACGCGCCCGCCTCTTCGCAACGAGCAACGGCCAAACCGACCCGACGCCCACCCTCGATTTTCGGCACAACTCACACGGGACGACCTGCACCCATTCAGTTGGCACGCAGGACCGCGAGCTTGACGCTTCGCTCTCACCAAACCAACAACCGCCACCACCGACACGATGCCCATCGGAAAGGAGGGCAACGTCAAATGGGTCGATGTAGGTTGACCCGACGTGCCAACAGCTGCTTGCCGATGCTAACACACTAGGGCTTCCGTGGCCTCGCCTCGTCGCTCGTGGTGCTCACCCACCTGAGCCGGTCGTTTGACCTGCTGCTGTTTGACAGCTCCGACAACGACCAGGCCGCGCCGCGGCTGGTGCAGTACCCGTTCATCCGCGTCTTCTTCCAGGGCCGCATCGGCGTCGCCGTGTTCGCCATGGTGACGGGCTACGTGTGTGCGCTGAAGCCGATCAAGCTGTGCCGGCAGGGCCAGCAGGAGGCGGCGTTCAAGTCGATGGGCAAGTCGGCGCTGCGGCGGATCCCGCGCCTGATTTTGCCGGCCGCGTTTGCGACATTCCTGACCTGGCTGGCCTGTGAGCTCGGGGCGTATCACGTCGCCGCGCACTGCGACAGCTGGTGGATTCGCGAGACGGGCCCGAAGCCGGTGGAGGGCCTGTGGGCGGGCGTGCGCACGCTGATCAACAACCTGCTGTCGACGTGGGTGCACGGCGGCAACGCGTACGACGCCAACCAGTGGACGATGCTGCCGCTGCTGCAGGGCAGCCTGTGGGTGTACGTGTTCATGCTGGCGACGGGCTTTTTGCGTGCGCGCTACCGCATGATGATGTCGATGACCATGTGGCTGTACTTTGTACTGGCCAACTCGGCGGTCATGGGCATGCAGTTCTTCTTTGGCGTGTTCCTGGCGGACCTGCAGAACCACCCGCAGGCCAATGATTTTTTGGCGCGCAACGCGCGCTTTGCGCGCTTCCTGTCGCCCTTTTTCCTGGTGCTCGGCCTGTTTGTGGCGTCGCACCCCGAGGCGCACCCCGAGCGCGTGCCGTGGTCGGCGTCGCTCAACCAGTTCCTCGTGTCGGTGCTGCCGGCGAACTCGGACATTGCGCGGTTCGCGTCGGGCATTGGCATCCAGCTGATTGCGCTCGGGCTGTACACGTCGCCGCGCGCGCGCGACATTCTGAGCAACCGGCTGTTCCTCTGGCTCGGCAAGCAGTCGTTTGCCGTGTACCTGCTGCACGGCCCGCTGATGCGCAGCGTGCTGGCGTGGATGGTGTACGGGTTCGGGACGCTGCCGGACGTCAAGGACGACGAGGGCAACATGAAGCCGCAGTACACGCCGTTCCCCGGGTGGATGCACCTGTCGGTGTGCCTGGCCATGTTCATCCCGTTCAACTACGCGTGCGCGGTGGCGTGGACGACGTACGTGGACCCGTGGTGCGCCAACTTTACGGAGAAGGTGATGAAGTACCTGCACCGCGAGGAGCAGGAGAAGCCGGAGGCGCTGCTGCCGCAGTAGGCGCAGGCGCAGGCACGGCACGGCACGGCACGGCACAGACGCGACGCGACGCGCGTCACGAAAAAGACACGAGCTGCAGACAGCTGCACACGACTTTCCTATCTCTTTTCCTTTTTATCTCTTTCTCTTTTCCTCTTCCTCTTTCGATACACCGGCCGCAGGCGACTGTCGGCAGGACGACTTTGCATTTGGCCAGGCACGTTCGGATATGTTACTGATATGCCGCCCCGCGGGTGGAAGCATATGGCGTTTGGGCTGATTTGATCTTTCGTTGATTTCTTTTGTTGATTCTTTTGATTTTCTTTGATTTCCTTTGTCTTTTCATTCCCACAGGGTCTCCAGGGCCTCTTGTCCGCTTCGTCCGCGTCTCCTTTATTCTGTCTGGGTCTGGTGTGTTATACCGTGGGAGCATTGTCGGCCATTCTGCAATATATCCATGCACATTAATCTGCACTGACGGACACGTGATGCTGAATGTTGATTCTGGTTTTGTAGGCGGACTGCACGATGGCCCAAAGGGGAAGCCGGTAAGGGCTGGCCTGCCGAGTCCGCTTTTGGAGCTGGGTAAGGTGAGATACATGGCGCGTCAGGTCGTTTCGTCGAGGTCGTTTCGTCGAGGTCGTTTCGAATTGGACGAATTGAGCGAGTCGAGCGCCGCTACTGCGACTCTGTGTCGCCCCAGATGGCCGTCAGCGCACGCCATGCCTTGCACTCGGTCTTGTGGCCGTCGGCCCAGCCTTTGGTCTGGCACGCCTAGCGGTTAGCTTCGACGTCGACTGGTGGGAAGAAAAAGAAATGAACGCACCCGGTTGCAGTAACGCGCCTGGGCACAGCCGGTACACTTGAGCAGTTTTGTACTTGTGCTCGTGCTGGCGTCGGCGTCGGCCTCGCGGGCGTGACAGGCGCTGCACGTGGACGCGTCGTCGGGCGTGGCGCGACGCAGTGCGTTGGCGGCCGCCAGGGTCTGTTCGAGGCCGACGGGCACGGCGGCAACGGTGTGTGCCTGCCCCGGCGCGATGCGGACAAACGGACGGCGCGCGGCCTGGGCGGTCATCGTGTCGGCCCCGCCGTGCTCGGCGTCGCGTGGCACGGGCACGGTCTGGCGTGCGTTGTGCACGACGGCGGTCGCGCCCTTTTTGAGGCCCAGCTTGGCGAGATCGAGGCCGTCGCGGCCGACGCCGTCAAAGACGAGGGCAAAGGGGTGGCCGTCGCGGTCGGCGAGGACGAGCGTCGGCTTGTTGATGGTCATGTTGTCCTTGATCTGGGCGAGCAAGACGACAGGCGGCTCGTCAGGGCCGCCGTCGTCGGGGAGCGCCGCAAACGGCGGAAACAGCGCGCGGTCAGTGAGGTCGGGGATCATGGTGTGTCTGTAGTGGGTGAAGTGCTGGTGCGAATATTGACGTATAAATAAAATATACATTTACGACGTCGCTGAAACGCAGAGCCCCTGACGGCGGTCGCTATTTCCATTTCGGTACAGTTGACACAAGTTATCGATTATACGGAGTACAAACGTGTAAAGATTGGATTGATGATATACAATGGTCAAATTTAATGATACCCCAACGCCAGCAGCTAAATACAACTACATGCACAACAACTACATGCCATCACTCCTATCACTCCTGTCAGGTCCTGACGCATCACTTCTTGTCAAAGGTCATGACGGAAAACATGCCAATGATGCCGGCCAGGAACAGGGCGGTGAGGAAACCGGCGCCGACGCGGTCACCCGTCGTCAGGGGCTCGTAGGGCGTCGGGTCGTCGGAGCTGTCGCTGCCGGCGTTGGGGTTGCCGATACTGGTGCCGCCGGTGTTGTTGGTGATGGGCGGCGCAGAGGTGTCAAAGAGCAGCGCCGAGACGGCGGCGAGCACGTTCATGGTCTGGCCGGCGCCGACGCTGCCGTCAAAGACACGCGAGCTCCACTCGAAGCCGCACTGGCGGCCGTCGTCGCCGCCGGTGCACTGTGCGACGGCGGCCTCGGCGGACGTGCGCAGGGTGGTCTTGATAATGTCGTGGGTAAAGGGCGCGAGCTGGGCGGTCGTCGAGAGCCAGCGGTGCAGGTACCCCTTGAAGCTGAGCATGTCGGTGGTGCACGTCATGACGCCCTCGCACGCGACCTCGTAGGCGGCGCCCTCCTTGAAGAAGAAGACGAGCGTGCGGTTGAGCAGGCCGGTCACGCGTTCCTGCCACTTGGCCTCCTCGGTGTGGTTCCACATAAAGGCGGCGCCGAGCAGCCAGACGCCGGCGTTGTAGCTAAACTGCGCGCGGTTGATGTCGGTGCAGTTGTGCTCGACGTGCGCGCCGTCGTAAATGTTGTACTCGGCGTCCATGAGCCCGACGTTGGCGAGCCAGTCCCACGTCACCTCGGCCCACTGGCTGTACGTCGCATTGTCCGTGTACCGCGCGAGGCGGGCGCCAATGTTGAAGAAGCAGCCGTTGGCGATGCTGTTCTTGTAGTTGTAGCCCTGGTTCGACAGCGGGATCTGCCACCGCAGACCACCACCGCACGACGTGTCGTGGCGCTCCGGCGCCGCCATCGTGTTGAAGACGGCCTGTGCGAGTGCCACCCACTGCGGCTGGTCGGCCGGCGGGTCGGGGAACTTGAGCTCGGCCGCCAGCATCGCCGACATGCCCCAGAAACCCTGGTCGTCGTTGCCCAGCGACGCCGTGTGGTTGGGCGGCATGTAGTCCTCGTTGGGGCCCGTCTGGTGCAGCATCGCCTGCATGATAATGTCGTTGTACGTCGCGTCGCCCGTCTGGTGCCAGTACTCCATGAGCGTCCCCCACATGGCACCGCCCTCCCACCAGTAGTACGGACCGGCGGGCGGCGGGCCAGGGAGAATGCCGGGCGTCTGGCCCGTCTCGTTGCCGTTGTAGTAGAGCACCAAGTCGTGCGCGAGCCAGCTGGCCGACTGCTTAATGTCATCTGGCGGTTAGCTTGACAAGAGGCGAAAAACGAGAAAACGAGAACGCGTACCTGTCGTGTCGAGTTTGAACACGCTGACTTGCGCCTGTGCCGCCGTGCTGGCCAGCAGCAGGGCAGCCGCTGTCCGTACTGACCGGACCATGGCTGTGGTGAAAGACGGTGTCGGAGGAAAGGCCCGACGAGTCGGTGTTTGTCGGTGTTGTCGGTGTTCGTCGGTGCTCTCGTCGGTTGGTGTTGTCGATTCGATTTTTCGATGGGTCAATAAAAATACGTCGCTCGAATCAAGTGAGATCGAATCAAGTGAGAGATTGATCAAGTGCAGAGATGCGTCGCGGTGAGGGTATCGATGGGTTCGTAACAATCGTCAATTCAGTAGCAAGCAGGCAACAAGAACAGACCGCAGGAGCACAAACGGGACCGCGGGCGGCTGCCTTTAAGCCCAATACGAAACACCCAGGTTGTATGGCAACGCATGCATATCTCACCAGGTGCCAAGCAAAGGCCAAGACTGGCGTCTTGTTCTGTCGCGCCTGGGCCTTTTGCTAAATGAAGCCTATATTTACGGGTCATTGGCGCGAGGGGGCTCTTTCAGTTTTCAGTTCCGTTCCAGGCTGGCGTCAAGTAATATTTAGGCCAAACCAGACCAAAGACAGCAAAGAAAACGGAGGCCTAAAGTGTCAAGCAAGCGCCTGGATACGATGGTGGCGACCTGGAATAAATATAGAACATGGGCAAACGACAAACGGAACGTCTTGGCAACTCGTTCGGATCGTGCGGGACAGACTGTCTTGTGCAGTCTCGCGTCGAAACGGACCACCAGCTCGACGAGCGACTGTGCGACGGCGAGCAAGTATAAATATAAATATAAATATAAATATACATTACTGAAGCCCGGCTATGGCCCTGCCGTGTTGCACACTTGTAGCAGCCTGGAGGCGAGTCGGCTGGGCGCATAGGACCTTGGTATACTCCGTACTTATTGGCGCCATCCGCCCTCTGCTGGTGCTCCCTCGTATTCTCAGCAGGCCGCGTTTTCGCTTTGGGGGCACGCGCAGCCAACCGCCAGCGCCCGTGGCGCCAAGACCGTGGCTGTGAGCTGGGCTCTGTCGTTCAGTGGTCTGCCAAGCGCCCAGTGACACTCGGCGTTCTTGGTCGTCTTGGCGCGCAAAACGGGGTGTCCAGCAACAAAGGATAAAGGATTCGGATTCCAGACGGAAAAGGAAAGGGGCAAATGCGCGACGACAAAGCCTGTCAGCGTGACAAGGCCGGGCGATTCTGCAATTCTGCAATTCTGGCAAAGCTGTTCGTCACCAGAACAAGAGAGAGTGAGAAAAAGAAAGAGAAAAGAAAGACAAAAGAAAGAAAAAAGAAAGAGAAAGAGAAAGAGAAACGGACGCGATCGTCTCCGTACTTTCCTTCTTCAACAACTTGGCAATATATTTACGGGACGCGTCGCTCGCTCTCTTGGCAGGGGTAATCAGAATCCAGGACCCATAATCCATATCTCCTGGCCAGGCATCTAGATTTCGTCCCAATCCGTCGTGTCGGGGGAGACGGATCAGTATTTACACTGGCTTGAACGGTTTTCCGGCGGAGTGGCGCGAGGTCTTACATATTGGACGGAGCGGAGAAGTGCCACGGGCCGTCAGAGTAAATATTTACGTCTGGGGTATGCATGCATGGACAGACGCTGTCGTTGAGTCGAATTTATTTAGAGTTTAGACGCAAAGTCTCGAAACTGTTTAAGGTTGATACTAACCAGTGCTGCCCCGCGTTCTGCCTAAACGGGAAGCCAATATTACCGGCGTTAGACGAGTCGGACGGCTACAAAATGTAAAAGATTTGCTGCAATAAAAGATTGCTGCAATTTCTGAGCATCGCTGATACGTCGTAGATTTGGTCACCGTTTGTGTACTCAAGTCTTGCCTATACGAAGCACATGGTCTGACACGGTTTGCTCCAGCTTGGATCGAGACCCTGCTACTGCCACCGACGCCACCATTTATCTGGCATCAGGCTCAGTAGGAGCACTTGCCGTTCTCCGTGGCCGTGCTGAAAAAGTGGTGGACAAGCATTTCAGATAGACAGCTCAAAAGACACCTCAAAAGAGCTCAATAGGGCACAGCCGAGACTCCATGTCTGAGCTGAAAGACACGTCTCAGGCGCCAAGACCACTAGAGGTCGAATGCCGGAGGGTATACGATTTGTGAGAAAACGACTGGTTCTTACACTGGGCCCGACTTCCGGTACGCTCATTCACGGCGAGGCTGTCCATGGACGAGGTAGCAGGAGCAAGTTACCAAGATGGAGATTGATTGGCAGTGGGCTACGTCCGAGGAAGACATCCCAGGTCTGTTGGCGCGTGTGCCTCGGCGGGCCATTGGGTCGAGCATCGAGGGTGAGAGACTACCTCCGTGGCCTATCTTGAATGGACAAAGCACACAGCGAGGATAAGGGATAGATGGCTGCTCGTGGCCATCGTCGGGCTGGATCCCCTTTAAGTCGCAGTCGGTCTCCTAAAAGGCTCGTGGACAATGCCGACGTCGACGGCGACGTACTGCTGCGTCTGCTGATCGCCATCCATCTGTCAGTTGCTTTCAAGTCGTTGTCATGGCCGAGTTGTGACAACACGGTGCGGCCGTGCAGCCGGCCGTCGATTCAAGCAGGACAGCCTCGCGGCCCATGTCCGAGTCTCGGCCAATGCTGGAGTCTCAGGAGTGGTCTTGATGTAAATATAGATCGAGGCGGATGGGACAGTTGATTGTTGGTGGCGCGAGTCGGGACGAACCGTGTGGGTCCAATCCAGCTTACCTAAGCACGCACCTGTGGTGCTGCTGATACAGCCAGAGCCTCGACCAGACCATTCCAGCCTGGCTCGGGTCTTTTGTTGTCCTCGCGGCCTAGTCCACGGGTACATATTGTAGGACCCCAAGGCAACGACGGAAGCACATGCTTGGTGTGAAAGCTTGTGTGAAAGCTGACGCTAAAGTTGAGCTCATTGTAGCATGGAAATGGTGCATTAAATAGGAAGAAGACACAACCACGCCGTCGGCCGCCCAGGGTTTAAAAAGATAACCCGGTTGACAAAAAGGCCGGACTGACAAAAACGCAAAACGTACAGCAGAGGGTATTCGCTGGTCGTCACCGACCCAACTACTAATCCGCCGATTACTGGTTTAACTAGGGGAGAGCGGACGGGATCCCGTGCTTTCCAGTATCTATGGCCGTACGTGACAGTGAGAGCGTCTGCCGAGACCATGTCTCCATTGCACTTGGTGGCAGACGAGTATGGCTCTGCTGTGCAGATGGGCGGTTACATAATTGACCGGAGGCGCTGACGGTCGCACTGGCTCAAACAGGCAATATGGAGGGGTTCGGACCTTGCCCACCAGGCCTAACATCTTGTAAATGTATACCAACTATACCACTGACGGACCAAGCCATGGCCAACGAACACGACACCGAGGCCGTCGAGCGGCCGTGTGGCGACGCCCATATCGACAACCACGAGCGAGGCGACCGGCCGAACGACCTGCGCGCCATTGTCAGCGAGGCGCGCTCGCGACCGACGCCGGCTTGAAGATGACGCTCGACCCGGACGCTGGGAGTCGCGCGAGAGGTGCACATGTGGGAGCGGTACTAGCTGGTTTCTCGACAAGACGTCTGCTGGATTGAAGGACTGTGTCGATGGATGTCGTGCCTTGTTTCAGGTCCATCCGCCGTAGTTCCGAGTTACAGAGGCTATAGCGCCCCTGGCGCTACTGTAGCACCAGCGCCCAAATAGGCATAACCCACTCAGCTCTGGCGACCTGTGGCGCAACGTCGACCTGTCCTTTCGACTGCGCGCCAGCCTTGCGACTGACCGACCGACGACGCATCTGATCGACTGCGTGACCGAATGCCCGGCCATTGCGACTACGCAGAGCATGCACTAGCGCCAATCGACTTTTGACCCGACGCGACCTACTCTCGAATCGATCTCCCACGATGATGAACGACTACAACGGCGGCGGCTACGGCTTCAACGAGAAGCCGGGCGCCGAGGACCCGTTTGCCCCCCAGGCCGGCAACAGCATTGTCAGCGCGTTTGACGCGTTCCGTGCGTCCCCCGGTTGAGTTTCATGTCGGACAGCGGACAGCGCTAACGAGACAGCCAAGGCGAAGCCGCAGTATGTGCAGCGGACGGCGGGCGGCGGCAAGTGGACGGTGGCGATGCTGGTGGTATCGGCGGTGCTGGCGTGGTCGGAGCTGGCGCGGTGGTGGGCGGGCGCGGAGGAGCACACGTTTGCCGTCGAAAAAGGCGTCGGGCACAGCATGCAGATCAACCTGGACCTGGTGGTCAAGATGCACTGTGCAGACCTGAACGTGAACGTGCAGGACGCGGCGGGCGACCGGATCCTGGCGGCGACGCTGCTGAAGCACGACGAGACGACGTGGCAGCAGTGGGCGGACCACGCGGGCAACCACCGGCTGGGCCGCGACGCGCAGGGCCGTGTCGTCACGGGCGAGGGCTGGACGACGATGCCGCACGAGGAGGGCTTTGGCGAGGAGCACATCCACGACATTGTGGCGCTGGGCCGACGCAAGGCGCGCTGGGGCAAGACGCCGCGGCTGCCGTCGTCGGTGCATGGCGTCGGCGACAGTTGCCGCATCTACGGCAGCCTCGACCTCAACAAGGTGCAGGGCGACTTTCACATTACGGCGCGCGGCCACGGGTACATGGCGCTGGGCGAGCACCTGGACCATGCGGCCTTTAACTTTTCGCACATTGTCAACGAGCTCTCGTTTGGCCCCTTTTACCCGTCGCTCGTCAACCCGCTCGACCAGACGGTCAATGGCGCCGAGGGGCACTTTCACAGCTTCCAGTACTTTATGAGCGTCGTGCCGACCGTGTACAGCGTCGGTCGCCCTGGCGCGCTCCGTACGCGCGCCATTCGCACCAACCAGTACGCCGTCACCGAGCAGAGCCACCCGGTCGACCCGCGTGCCATCCCCGGCATCTTTTTCAAGTACGACATTGAGCCCATCCTGCTCAACATTGTCGAGTCGCGCGACAGCGTGCTCGTGTTCCTGCTCAAGGTCGTCAATGTCTTGAGCGGCGCCCTCGTCGCCGGCCACTGGGGCTTTACGCTGTCCGACTGGCTGCGCGACGTGCTGGCCAAGCGCCGGCGCAGCGGCCCAGCCGAAGGCATGCTCGGAGCGATGCATTAGTTTTTGCTAGTTTTTGATTTGCGACGGCGTTTATCGTTTTTGGTGTTATTTTAATTGCATGTACGGCGTTTAATGGGATATGTACAAAAGTAGAAAGAATAGTCGCTTATCCAAGCAAGGTCACGCCTGTGGCGGCCGCGGGGGACCAATGGTAAAGTTGTTTTGCAGGCCGACGAGTCGGCGGACACGCAGCCAGGCGCCAAAAAGAGCGAGGCCGGCGTCGCCCTTGGCGTACTCTGCCCAGGCGAGGGCGTAGCGCAGGGCATTGGCGGGCCACCATAGCGAGCCGTGGGCGGCACGGATGGCGTCGACGTGCTCGTGGAAGACGGTGCGGAGGCAGTAGTGACCCATGATGAGGAACGAGCGGACGGGCCCGGCGCGGGTGTGCAGGCTCTCGTCGAGGCTGCGTGTGAGGTCGTTTGTCTTGAGGATGAGCAGGATGATGCGCGGGACGCGCCCGAGCAGCTGGACGAGGTCGGTGAGCATGCCGTCCTGCAGCTGGCCGCTCAGCTGGTCTCTCTCGGCGTCGTTGCGCGGCTGCAGGATGGACGCGGACGCGAGCACGCGGTAGTCGCGGCCGGTGATGGCGGACGCAAACAGGGGGAACGACTGGGCATCGACGCCGGCAACGTCGTGTGCATAGCGCGCCATACGGTCCATGTCGCCGTCCATGACGGCGAGCCACATCTTGGCGTATGCACGGCGCGTCTCGGCGGGAATGTCGCGGTAGAGGCCGTGGTCGTAGAGGACAATGTCAAAGTTGCGACGCGGGCGCCACGGCAGGCGAGGCAGCCAGCGTGTCCAGCGTGTCCAGGCACTGGTCGGCCCTCCACGAAGACGCACGGCCAAGTTTCCGCCGTGGGGATCGCAGTGCAGCGGTGCACCATCGCCAAAGACCATTTCGTTAAAGATGTGGGCGAGCGCGGCCGAGACCTCGTCGCGGTCGATGCCGTGGCGGTCGAGGTACGCGAGGTCGTCGAGGCGTGCGCCCGACTCGCGTTTCATGACCAAGATGCGCTCGCGTGCCCACAGCACGTCGGGCACGACGAGCGGCAGGCTCGGAATCCGGGAAAAGTGGGTCTGTGTGCGTCGTGCGTTGTCGGCCTCGCGCCGAAAGTCGAGCTCCTGAGGCAGCGACAGCGCCATCTCCGACGACAGCCACTCGAGGTCGTACTCGGGAAAGAAACGCTTGAGCGTCGTAAACGTGTACGTCGTCAGCGCCATGTCGAGCGGTGCCCACTGTGCCAGCGACGGGTGCTGCACCTTGACGGCCACCTGCTGCCCCGTCGCCCGCACCGTCGCGAGGTGCACCTGGGCGAGCGACGCGGCGCCAATGGGCGTCTCGGAAAAGTCGGAAAAGTCTTCGTGCAGCGCCCGGCCCGTGTCGGCGCGGTACATGCGCTCAATAGACGCAAACGACGACACCGGGCACTGGTCCTGCAGCGGCACAAACGTCGTCGTCCACTCCGGTGGCAGCAGGTAGTTCATGGCGCTCAGGTGCTGGCCCAGCTTGATGAAAATGCCGCCGTTCCTCTCCAGCACGCCCAGCGTTCGCACCGCGCACCGTTTGTGGCACGCCTTGAGCAGCGCCGACCGTTGCGTCTCGTCGTCGGACGCCTCGCGCGCGTTGAGTGTCTTGCGGTAGCTGCCCGTTAGCCGTGTTCAATCGATTCATCACGCACCTACTCGTTGATGCACAGCACCAGGGCGGCCGCCACGCGGCCCGTGCGCTCGACCGTCTCGTAGCTCTGCTTGATGTCGTCGGAAAACGCCAGCACCGCCGCCGTCGCCGTCCCGCCCGTCGCCGCCAGCAGGACCGTCCTGCGTCCGTGTGTTTTCGTCTGTGAATACGTCTGCGAATACGTCTGCGACGAAAAACGCGCGCTGCTTCGTGTCGGCAGCCTTGTGCGTCGGCAGCTCGTGCACGCCCAGGTCGGTACCGTCCGAGCCCCGGCGAGCAGTGCACCCGACGACGGCCACACGACTTTCATTGTCGTGAATCCGAATCGAGTAGAAAAAAAGTAAAAGAAAAGTCGTTTGTCCAGACTGGGATGCACAGCCGAAGAGGCCGCAGCCAAAGCATCGCCGTGCCACCCATTGGCACCGGGCAGGATCGGAGGGGCATTTCGCTCAATGCTGACGTAAGCAAGTCACGTGATCGTGACGCGTAATTGAAATTTACAGTACGGAGTAAATACACATGCACGGCGCGTTCAGTGGGCTGCATGAACGCACGAAAACACGCGCGACGTGCGTCGTCCTTAAACATTCACGCATCCACCGACGCGCCATTATCATTCCCACGACCACAAACGACAGTCATATCAACCAGCCACCGCATCGAGCATCATCGAGAATCTCAAGCACAACATCTCAAGCACAACATCTCAAGCACAACATCTCAAGCACATTCATCTCGCCATGTACACCACCGTCATGATGCCGTCGCCCGTGCCGGGCCCGTCGTCGCCCGAGCGTCTGCCGCCGTGCCTGCCGCGCCTGCCGGCCATGGCCTTTGCCTCGTCGCCGTACCGCCCGGTGCGTGCGTCGCCGCTGTCGTCGCCGGCCCGCGCCACGCACACGTCCATCTTTGACACGCAGTCGTCGCCCATATCGTCAGCGTCGCCACTCGCGCCCGTCTCGCTCAATACCGCGAGCCCCAGCGCCCGTCCGGCGGGCAAGCTGTTCCGCTTTGCTGCCCAGCCGGCACGTGCCGTGCCTCGCCAGCAATCGCGTGACGCTGCCCAGCAGACACGCCGCACACTGTTCCTTCGCAACGTCCGCCAGCGCGCCGACGACCGCAACTGGGAGCGCCGCAACGTGGCCGACGACCTTGCACGCATGGAGTTCTTTTCCGCCGAGCAGGACCACCGTCGTGCGCTCGAGGCCGAGTTTGAGGCCTTGTACGGCAGCCAGGACGTCGAGTTTGACCTGGACGACGACGCAGACCTCGCCAGCGGTCCGGAAGTCGACCGGTGGCCGCACAGCCCGTACGGCACGCCCATGCACGGCACACACGCCGCCCAGCGCCCCTACTACGACGACGCCGTGATCGACGACGCCGAGCTGGCCGACCTTCTCGCGCTCGAGGAGGAGGCCGCGTTGCAGGCGCTGCAGGCCCTGCCCGACGCTGCACCAGCACCAGTACAAACACAGCACGCTCTGTCGCGGCAGCCGAGCACCGAGCTCTTTTCCGACGGCGACTACGACGACATTTTTGCCGAGCTCGCAGCCGAAGCCGAGGACACGGAGATGACTTGATTTCTCTTTTCTTTTTTTCTTTCTCTTTTTCTCTTTTCATTGTCTTTTTTCTTTTCATTGTTCATGTGGTCGGCGTTATGGTTGCACGTCGGCGGTTGCACACGGAGTTGTTGCACGACAGTGCCGGAAGGGATACAATATGGGATACTATGGGATATAGGGTGGGTCGGACGGCCTCCAATCGAGGTCTCGTTAAATTTTACACAATTGCATTGAACAATATTGTCACACGTGAAACGCACTGGCTACTGCGTCGGGCACGAGTCGTCGGGCACGGCGAGCGCCTCCTGCGCGCTGGGCATGTCGCCGACGAGGTCCGCGGGCGGCGAACCGGCGCTCTGCATTCGTTGCATGCGGTCCACAATGTACTCGCGGTCCTCGGGGTTCGTGTCGGCGTACGACGGCTGCTCGAAGCGCGCCACAATCTCGCGGACGACGGCCTGCTGCTCCTGGTACCGCGCAAGGTCTGCGGCCGGCGTCGTCGCCGCGTTCGCCGCCATCCACGCGGGAAACTTGTCGTGCAGCTCCTTCATCGGCTCGTACAGAATCTCCTTGTTCGTCAGCTCCTCCATCATGCCGACGAGCATCTTGGACAGCTCCTCCTCGCTGCCGGCGCCGCCGAGCCCGCCCGACTGCATCTGCTTCATAAACTCGGACAGCAGGTCGTCGGCATTCTCCGAGTCCGCCGCCGCCGCCGCCGTCGCCTGGTCGCCCGACGCCTGCATGCGCTCCATGGTGCGCCGGATCGTGTCCTGGAACGAGGCGTCGGAAGGTGCGTTTGTGGGTGCGTCGGCCTTTTCTTTCGTGGCACTCGACGGACCCGACGGGCCCGACGGACCGGCGGCGTCGCTAAACTCCTTGAACAGCGACTCAAACTGTGCCTGCACGTCGGGCGACTGGTCCAGCCCGCTCCCGCCCATCCCGCCCATCCCGCCCAGCAGGTCCGCCATGCCCGCCTGCAATTGCTTGGCAAAGTCGTCGTCGTTGAGCAGTGCCTCGAGCTTCTCGTCGTCCAGGTCGTCCTCGAGGCCGAGCAGACCCGCGGCCGGGTCCGCCTTGCTCGTGGCCGGTGCTGCGGGCGCCGGCGGTGCCTTGCTGTCGATCTGCGTCGTCGAAAAGTCGTCGAGGAGGTCTGGCTGTTAGCGGGGGTCGTCCCGAAGTGGGTGACCTACCATCGAGATCGTCCAGGTCGTCCTCGTCGGGGTCAGGCACGTCGTCGTAGACCGTCGTCGCAGTCTTTTCGGTGGTCGTCTCCTTTTCGGTGGCCGGTGCGGCCGTCTTGGCCGTCGTCGTCTCCTTTTCGGTGGTCGTCACAGTCTTTTCGGTGGTCGTCTCCTTTTCGGTGACCGGTGCGACCGTCTCCGTCGTCTCCGTCGTCTTGTCCGTCTCCGTCGTTTCAATTGTCTTGTCCGTCTTATCCGTCTCGATCGTCTCGGTCTCAGCGGCGGCGTCCGTGGCCTCGGCGTCGGCGACGCGTTCTGGCACTGCTTCTGGTTGTGTCGCGGGCTTTTCTGGCGTCGCATCGGCAGTCTCCGTCATGACCACATCGGGTTCATTGGGCTCATTCTGCAATTCGTCCTTGGGCTCGCTGGTATCGGCTTTGGAGTCGGCCTCTGCAGTCTCTGGCTTGTCCTCCATGGCGGGCTGTGCGTCGGGCTGTGCGTCGGGCTCGGCCTTGATCACGACCTTGGTCTGCTCGACCGTCTTTTCAATCTCGGCTGTCTGCGGCGTCTGCTCGACGACTGTCTTTTCAATCTCGACTGTCTGCAGCGGCGTCGTGTTGGCCGTCGCGACGACGGCCGTCGGCTCCGGTTTTGCGTCGGACATGTCGGGCGAAAGGACTCGTGGGCGCCGGTTGTCGCGTGGCACAAGGTGGCAGACGGCTAGGCGTGCACCGTGGTGTAAGCTCCGTGTTGTCAATGGCAGTGCCGTCGGTCGCACTCGTTGCGTTTTTCTACGCTTCGATCCCCTCACTCGATTCCTCGGCCACGGCGACGGCCCAGCTGGGGAAGCGCTAGCCTGTTGCACGTGCTAGCGGCAAGGCAAGCGCTATATTACAGGTACTTTACAACTGGGTCCACGACACTAATATTTAACGAATGAGAGCAACGAGAACGAAGCTTTCAATCGACCAATGCGACGACATCGTCAATCGACGTGCAAACGGGTCGACTTTGGCTCCATTCGACTCTTCGGCACTGCAGACGGACCATGAACACGGCACACGGCCTCCGCTCGCTGCGGGCTGCCCCGGCCCCGGCAGCACGCGTCTTTTTTCAGCAGCCCACGATCCGGGCTCGGCCACAGACACCACAGACACAGACCCGGCCGAAACGCCACTACTCAAGGCCGGCCGTGTCTCCATCACACGCCGGCCCCTTGCAGCGGCGGCCACGGCCGGTCGCCTGTCCGTCGTGCCGCGCCCGCCTGCCGGCAACACAGCACCGCGGCTTCCACCTCCCGGCGCTGGCGACCCAGGCCGTCGAGGCCACCGAGGCCGCCATCCTGCACCTGCACGCGACGGCCCACACGCCCTGGTTCGTCACGATCCCGCTCGTCGCGCTCGGCATCAGTCTCGTCGTGCGTCTGCCGCTCGCCGTGCAGGCACGCTCGCTCGCCATCGCCCGGGCACGCCTCAACCCGCTGCTTCGCGCCTGGGGCACCGTGCACACCAAGCGCGTCTACAAGGAGCGTGCCGCTGCAGAGCACGCCCAGCGTGCACGCCAGGCCGCGTCGCAGTTTCCGCTGGCCGAGACGCCCGTCGACACCACGCCCGACGCCCTGCGGCCCGAGATCCTCAAGCGTTTCAAGAAGACCGAGACCGAGGTCCATGCCCGGTTCGGCGTGCAGGCGTGGAAGACGTACACCAACTTTCTGGCCCTGCCGCCCTGGCTCGTCGCCATTGAGGCCATGCGTCGGCTGTGCGGCGCGCCCTACGGCCTGCTGGGGCTGGTCCTGCGGCGCAGTCCAGACACAGGCACGTCACTCGCGTCGGACACTACATCCACCGTCCAAGCCGTCTATGCCGGGGCCGAGACGTCGCTCGCGTCCGGTGGCTGCCTCTGGTTCCCCGACCTGACCGTCGCCGACCCGTACCACGTCCTGCCGTTTGCACTGTCGGCCATTCTCATTACCAACGTCATCCCATCGACCGACGCCGGCCGTCGTGCGCTCTTTGGCCTCGACCAGCCCGACGGCCGGCCGTACCAGGTCGCGCCCATGCGCCGCGGCCTCCAGCGCTCGCTGCTGCTCATGTCCGTCGGCGCCGGCTTTGCGACTATGAACTTTCCGGCCGCCATCCACCTCTACTGGATCTCGTCGTCCGCCTGGTCCGCCGTCATTGCACGCATCTTGCGCTACCTGTGGCCCATGCCTGAAGATCCGGCAGCCGGCAGCGGACTGCGCCAGGAACACCCGTGGATCATGCCCCCGATTCCAGACCGTGGAGCCGAGGCGCAGAACACGGTCGCGTCCAGCGTGCAGAACACCGTCGAGTCCAGCGTGTCCGAAAAGTAGTATAGCACTGTATAGCACAAGGCATTACCAAGCGACTGATCTGAATGGTCTGAATGACAGTACAGGAACGAAGAAACGAAGAAACGAAGAAACGAAGAAACGAAGAAACGAAGAACGTTAGTCGTTACTTTTATAACGTTAATCGCTATCGTTATAAAATCTTAATATTAATAAGGCGCGTTTTATAATTATACTGTAAGTCTTAAAGGTATTTTCGACTATAGCGTTAATATTTATTTTCGTTTATTCGTACTTTTTATAAAAAGCCTCCGACTATTATATAAGGTAGGTAATCTAGTCGCCGTAAAATAAGTAACTCGATAAGTAACGAAGAAACGAAAGAAAAGGCGAAACGAAAGAAAGAACGAAAGAAAGAAAAAAAAAGTGTGCCTACGCCAAACGCCATGCACCCAAACTACCCCAAAAAGATGGCCAGCAGGATAATCGTCAGAATCACCGACAGAACCAGCAAGAGGCAGCACATTTTGCTGCGTGCGTTGCGCTGGTACCGCGCCGCCGCCCGCAGCTCGTAGTCGGCGCCGCGCGTATCGGTGCGCACGCTCTCGACATTGTCGGCAATCGTGTCCAGCTGCTCGCCCTGCTCCTGCACCATTGTCGCCACCTGCGTAAAGAGCACGTTGAGGTCGCCGACGCCCTGCTCAATATTGCGGATCTCGTCCTCGCGCTCGATAATCAGCGCCTCCTGGAAATCGACCTCGTCCTGCACCGCCAGCCGTGCCTGTTCCGGCTCCTGCTGCTGCAGGAGAAGGCCGCCCTCGGCACCGTCGTCCGTTTCGCCAACGCCCTCTTCGCCGACCGCCGCACGCGCCGCCGACACCGACGCCTTTTCCTTTTCGAGCGCGCGCCGCTGCAGACCCTGGAACTCGCTCAGCGTCGACTGGAACTCGCGCGACAGCTTCTGCTGCTGGTACCGCTGCGTAGGCTGTTGGTTAGCAAAAGAAGAAAGAAGAGAGAAAGAAAAAAGGAACGCACATTCACGTCCTGCCAGGCCTGCACCGTCTTGACACCGGCGCCGACCTCCTTGAACAGGTCGCGCGTCTCCTCCAGCAGCTCGTTGACCCGCTCGCGCACCCGCGCATTGTCCTGCCGCGTTCCCAGGTGCCCAATGTCGCGCGTCAGGCTCGCCATGTTGCCCTGCAGCTTGAACAGCTGGTTGCTCAGCTGCTGCGTCAGCTTCTGGAACGCCGGGTCGTCCGAGTATTGGCCCGTCCGCCGCCGCCCGGCCTCCATGTTGGAGAGCTGGTCAAAGGACATGTGGGCGTTTTCTCTTATCGGACTGGCTGTCGTAGTAGTTTGTCGCTTGTCGCTTGTCGCTCGTGTCACTGTCGTAGTCGTTCGGTCGCTGTCGATGACTCGGTCGCTGTCGATGACTTGGTACGCCAATCAGTGTCCAAACGTATCCAATGATGACCGCAGAGAGGTCGGTGGTGCGAATCAAATCAAGCAGGATGCAGGTTGCGTGCAATTTGTCTCTCGGGATGGCGGGTGACGGCACAGCCTACTTAGTCCAGACGAGGCTAGCCGCTGTGTCATAGCGGGCCACCAGGCCGTCGTCCGCCAAGCTTGGTTGGCTTAGGTAAGCATCACGTGAAGACGGGTCCCAGTCGCGTCGCGTCAAGCTCCAGCCTCCTCGACGCGGTCCATAGCTCTTTCCTCCAGCTCGCGTGTCTCGCGTTTTTCCTCCTCTTTCTTCCTTTTCTCCTTCTTCTCCTCTCCTCTCTTTTCCTCTCCTCTCTTCTCTCTCCTCTCTTCTCTCTCCTCCTTCACGACAACCGCCAGCCCAAACGACACCGTCTGCACCTCGCCGGCCTCAGCCCAGGGAGACAACGAATCGACCGTTTGCACCAGGTTTGTCTTGTGCCTGTTTCGGACCGCCCATTCGTGCACGCCCGCCGCGGCACGCCGGCCAAGCGATACTCGGCCGCCATCCGTGCATCGGCACACCTCTGTCAGGACCTGTCCTTTGCACCCTCCCCGACCCCAAAGTCTCGAGATCCGTCTCGGAGCTTAACCCTAACTTTATATGTGACAGCCGCCAGTCGCCCGTCCCGTTTCATGGGCACTGGGCGTGCTGGCGGCGACAGCTTTGCGCTCGATGCCGCCCCAGCTCGGTCTACTGCGTCTGGCGCCTGGACTATAGCCCTGTCTTGCGGGGTTCGGCGGCGCGCTCAACCGGCGTGCTGGCTCTGCCCCTTTTGAAAAGAAGGTGGCGGGGCCGTGCGTCGGCGGCGCGTTTGCCCGTCTCACCGCCTTGCTGCTGAAAAGCAGGAAGCCGAGACTGCCGCCTGGCACGGTGACGCTCCAGCCAGCCGGCGCCGCAGACTGGGCACGGGGCATGTCGAGTTGCCGCGGGGCGCTTCGGCCCTCCACGGCAGGCAAGAATCGCGGCCCATGGCGGCCCTCGAGCGAGGGCCCCGTCAGGCTAGCGTGGCTCGACTATGCATCCTATGGTCGGCACATGGACTCGGCAAGGGCAGCCACCAGCGACACGTCGCGAAGCACCATGACACCTGTCCCGACCTTCGACAGGCACAGGACCAGACGACAGACGCACGGCTGCGTGGACCTCACTATTGTCCATCCTGGTTTGGAATGGAGCGCAGTCGTGGCCACTACGAAAACGGTAGCATCGCTTCACGTTTGCTCTCGGGCCACTACGGAAGCGCTGCTGTCGTTTTAGCTTTACGCTCGCCATGGCTGTCGCGCTCCCCAACGTTCCTAGTCCAGCTGCCTATGCACCTACGCAAAGAGCACAAGAGGAGGTGCCACGCAAGCAGTCGGCGTCTGTACGTGGTCCGATACGTCTAGCTCGGACCTCTGGTGGCCCGCAGCGTGTTCGGTTCCGCCTGTTCACAATGCGTGGTTACTACGGCGTGCTTGCAATAGAACGCACAGCACGCAACGGCCTGCGATCCATGACCGGCGCATCAACCCCGGCCACGGTCATGCTGTCGGCAGGGGGCGTCACAGCAGAAGGGCTCTCGGCACCCGCGTCGCTTGCATACCACAGTCGGAAACGGCTGGCAGACGGCCGCTGCCGAGGGTCCTTCTTTCTTTTCCTCTGGCCCTGGCCTGGTTTGTGGCACGGACGCGCTGGTCACGACCGGGTCGCGTCCGGGTCTCGTCCTTGCCAGCGCCAGAGACGACGCGCTGTTTTTGAGCAGGATTTTGGCGGCGCTCTACAAATGCGCCTGTCTTCTTTCGTCCTTTTTTCTTTTTTTCTTTTTTTCTGCTACTGCCCGCCAGTGTGTAAGGACAGAAAGCAAGAGACAGGCGCGCAAAACCTACCGTCGGAAGGGTGCGATTACGGACAGAGGTGGTCGGCCACTCCTTGCGAAGTGGCCTTGTTGTGCTTTGGATGCTGCGCTTGCGTCGGCGTGTCGGTTCACGGCGAGCGTGTGTGTGGTGGGCCAGCACGGCCTGTTGTCAGTACGCGGGATTGTTGGCCATGCTTGCCTGGCTTGCCTTGTCTTGCTTGGCCGATGGGCTGTTGTGTGGTACGGGATCGACAGGCGCTGCCGGGCGTGTTGGTAGACAGCGGCAGCGCTTTGTGCTTTTGACGGCCGTGGCAAACCGGTATCGAGCACGGTCGACGGCGAGCGACCATGGCGACGGGCGGCCACAGGACCCTTCCAGAGTTGGGATCAGAGCTTCGTGCTCGTCTGGGGCTGCTGTGTCGCCGTCGGGGACTCTGCCGGACGCTGTGCTCGACGCAGGCGACCCGGGGTTCTGGCGGGCACTGACCTTCCGAAAGAAAGGGGGCGCCCCTGTTGTTGGTGTCGACGCGACACGGCCGGCTTTATGGGCAAGCCGGCCTGGCTGCTCTCTCGCCTGGAAATGGTGCAGAGAGCAGCCCTCTTATTTTTAAGAGATGAGTATCCCGTCCCTTTTACAGGCTGTGCTAACACGTTAGGGTCGACGACGTCGGCAGTAGGTCTCGAGTCATGGCAGTTTACAATAAATCAATTCTCAGACCTCCAACAGCATTTTGATGGTGTGGACGACGACTTCGACCACCTCGGACCTCCGGCTGGCCTTGGCGCACTCGGTCAGGAGCGCGACGCCGTTGTCGGCACGGATGGCGTCACGTGCCCGGCGGCCGACGTCGCCGTCGGCACTGGCCATGCTGTAGATGGCGACGGCGCCGCGGTGCCGCAGGTCCTCGCTCTCGGACGGAGCGCACAGCCCGAGGAGCATCTTGACGCCACGCGGGCGTGCCAAGACGGCGTCGACGGCCCCCTCAAACGACAACACAGACGCCAGCGCGCCGCCGGCCGCGAGACGCGTACCCTCGTCCTCGGCATCGGCGAGCGCGACGAGAACGTGCATGCGGTGCGCGGCGCCCTTGCTAGCGTCGGCGTAGAGCGCGATGCCCTCTGGGCCCTGCACCAGGTTGCACACGAGCTCGACGGCGGCGCGCGTGATGCGGTCGTTGCTCGACAGAACCTGCTCCTCGACGTCGGGCCACGCGGCGCGGAGGATGCCGCTGCGCGTGTCGTCGTCGGTCGACGCCAGGTTCGTGAGCGCCATGAGCGCCTCAAAGGCCGGCAGCAGGTCGGGCGAGTCGTCGTCGCGCTTGAGCAGCGACGCAAGCGGCCGGATCGCCGCGCTCATGGGGATCGGGCGCGTGCCGCCAAAGACGTGTGCAGGGTTGGTCGAGATGAGGATACGCGCGAGCGCCTGTGCCGCCGTCCGTCGCGTCTTGTCGCCGGCTGTCTTGTCCTCGCCGGCTGTCTGGCCTGCCTGGCCCTCGCCGTTGACCGACGCCAGCGCGGTCCAGGCCTCGATGAGCATGCGCACGGCGCCCTGCTGTGCCAGCTGGCCACGCAGGCTCTGTGTCGCCGCCATGGCGTGCACGATGCCGACGATGAGCGCGAGCGATGCCGGCGAGCCGTTCTTGCTGTGCTGCACGAGCACGGGCGTGACACCGGCGGCAAACACCTTTTGGCAGCGCGCGGCGACGTGTGCGTCGTCGTTGAGCGGGTCGACGGTGGCACCGGTCTTGCCGGCCGCGTTGGCGTACGCCTTGAGCTGGCCGAGCCTCTTCTGCTCCTCGGACAGCGCGGGCATGTAGCGCGTCAGGTTGGAGAGGATGCTGAGGGCGCCGTACGTAATGGGCGTGCGCGGGCGCGCGTCGTGCAGCGTCTTGACGAGGCTCTGGAGGAAGGCGGCGTTGCCGGCCAGGTCCTCCTTGATCTTGGGCTGCAGCGACGAGTACGCAAGGCCCTCGACGGCGTTTTGGTCGCTGGTCTTGTCGCCGGTGGTGTTCTTGTCGCTGGTGCCGGCGCTGTCAATGAGAAGTTGGGTAAACATCTGGCCGAGGTCCGTAATGCTCGTCGTCGCCGACTCGACGCGGCCGCTGTCCTTGCCGAGGTTGGCCGCCTCGGCCTGCTGCTCGGGCGAGATGGTGGCCTTACTTTGTTAGTGAGTAGGCTCGTCCAGCCGACGGGGTGGGGGCCGCACCTTGACCTTGGCCAGGATGACGGCCGCGAGCTCCTGCACCTGGCGCGAGTGGCGTCGCATCGAGACGGAGCCCTCGTCGCCCTTGGTGACGTCGGGGTTGGCGGCGTACATGTCCTTGACGACGTCGTCGGGGTCCTGGTCGACGATTTCCTCGAGCCAGTCGAGGCAGTACTTTTGCACGGCCTCGCGGCACGCCCCATTCATGCACCCGACGTTGAGCATGTTGAGGCACGCCGTCTCGACCTTGCGGCTCTTCCACTTGCGACGCATCAGCGGCCCGAGGCTCGCGAGAAAGCCTTCCTTGAGAAACAGCTCGGCCGTCAGGTCCGGCACAATGGGGAACACGGCCGACGCGACGCAAAAGGCGACAATGTAGTCGTCGTAGGTGCCGCGCTTGACGCGGTCGTAGAAAAAGGACGAAAGCTTGCCGGCGCCGTCGTCGCCGGCCGCCTTGAGGTACGCCGACGTCGTGAGCGTCGCGTGGCCGCGCACGACATCGGGCTGGCGCATGTCGAGGTACCCGAGCAGCGTGTCGGCGCAGTCCGAGTCAATGTACGCGCAAATGGACGCCGCGCCCTGCTGCACGGCGACGACGTCGTCGTTCAAGAGCTTGGTCAGCTTGTCGAGGTCGCGCACCGTGTCCTCGTCCTCCTTGCCGCCCTCCATGAGCCCGGCAAAGACGAGCATCGTCTGGTCCTCGCGCGACAGGCCCGACTCGCCCGCGTCGGCGGGCGCAGCCTTGGAGTCCGGGGCCGGCGGTGCAGCCATGTCGATGTGCAGGTCCGCCTCTGCAATGACCGATGGGTGTCGAAACCAGTCAAACGTCGAACGGCGGTAACAGGCTGCTGTCGGCGGTACACAAGGGTCGTTTGATGTCGTTTGGCCTCTGTGCTGATGGAAAGAAGTCGTCAAGGTTTCGTCCAAATACGATGCAAGAGTTTGATGCAAGAGTTGGTGATGAAGAGTTGGTGAAAGAGGAGGGGTGAGAATGATGGTACAGACGAGACGGAGACAAGCTGATGACGCCTGGGTGGACCAGGTGGTAAGCTCGGCTAGCGTAATGCAAGCCTCTTTGTTTGGCCCGTCTTTCTGTGCTGTTCGGCGACTTTAGCGCTGGCTGCACTGGTGCGATGCTGTCGAGCTTCCCCTCTCTTATCTAACATACGCGTGGGGCAGTCACGTGATTACGTGTACGACATCATAGTAATGCTGAAACGTACTCTGTAATGTTTATAGTGACTGGCGGATGCTTTTAAGAAAGAGGGATAATATATAAGAAAATAGATGTATAACATGAGATGCCAATTTATTCACGCGGCCTCATGTACTGAAAGGTTGATGCCGGCAACGTCACGACAGGATTTGAGACCACACCAGATTCGACTCGACGGGTCGAACAGTATTCCGCCCACACACCGGCTACATTCTGGGTACAAAGTTCACGCCCGACTACATCAAGCACGGCTACATTAAGATTACTGGCTAAAGTCCAGCAAACATGAGAAAATGAGAGATGGTGGTCAGCAGCTGAAGATGGGGTTCAACAGCTGACATCGACTCGCGCTAGTCCGTTTTAAGCACATCCATAGAGTAGGTTGGCCCCACTTTATACCTTGCTCGCGACAGCTCCAATGCAGCTTCACTGCTTGACATCACCTCGACGACTGCACGGCTGGACACACTGTGGCCCGATTGCGACACGACGGCCTGGCCCGACACACGTTTCGCCTCGTGCCAGACTATTCAAGGGGACGCACGGACCGTGTGTCCCCCGAGGCTAAAGCCAAGCACCGTCCGCCTCGACCTCGACGAGATTTCGACCATTTCGACCATTTCGACCGGCCGCCATGGACGCCGTCGACGCGTCGGCGCACTACGAGGTATCGGCCGCGGCCGAGACGCCGGCGCTGCTAACTATTATCATCGACACGAACCCGCGCGCGTGGGCGGCGCTGGCCGACACGCTGCCGCTCAGCAAGGCCATTGCCAACATTTTGGTGTTTGCCAACTCGCACCTGGCACTCGGCAGCACGAACCAGGTGGCCGTGATTGCATCACACAGCAACCGCGCCGTGTGGCTGTACCCGTCGCCCAAGGACGTGGCGGCGACGGCGGCCGATGCCGCAGCCAAGGTCAACGCCCTACGTCAGCGCAGCACCCGTGCTGCTCCGAACGCGACCGACGCGACCAGCATGACCAGCACGACCGACGACGTGCCCATGGTCGACGTGCACGCCGACGCACACGCCGACACGCACACCAACAGCAGTGCAAAGCCCTCCGGGGCGAGCAAGTTTCCGCAGTTCCGCGAGATTGAGACGACCGTGCTCAAGTCGGTCCGGGATCTCGTGACCAGCACCAAAGAGGCGGACCTCGAGGAGACGACCACGCTGCTTTCGGGCGCCCTGACTCTCGCGCTCGCGCACATCAACAAGACGGCGATCTTGATTCCGGCAGCTGCCGCCAGAAAGGACAGAAAGGACGGCAAGGACGGCAAGGTCGGACCCGGCGCTGGGTCCTCGTCCGGCCTCGGGGACGACGGTACATCGGGCGACACCGACGAGGCCGGTCTGCACGCACGCATCCTGGTCATCTCCGTCTCCGACTCGGCACCCGCCCAGTACATTCCCACCATGAACGCCGTCTTTGCCGCCGCACACGCCGGCGTCGCCATCGACGTCCTCGCGCTGCGTGGTGCCGCCACGTTTCTGCAGCAGGCCGCCTACATTACGCGCGGCACCTTTATCACGCCCCCGGCGGCCTCGACCGCCGACCCCCAGCTCAACGCGCTGCACACCCAGGGCCTGCTCGCGTACCTCATGCTCGGCTTCAGCGCCGCCTCGTCGCGCGACGTAGCCAATGCCCTCATTGCACCCAGCGCCGACGCCGTCGATTTCCGTGCCGCCTGCTTTTGCCACCGCCGCGTCGTCGACACCGGGTTCGTCTGCAGTATCTGCCTGAGTATCTTTTGCGAGGTCCCCGAGGCGCCCGCCGGCGTCAGCGATGCTGCCACGCCCGGGCGGCCCGTCACCGAGTGCCTGACGTGCGGCTCGCAGCTGCGTCTCGGCACGTACGGCGCCAAGCCCGCCGTCGTGCCACGGCCCAAAAAGAAGAAGAAGAAGCGGCTCGGCGTGCCCGGCCGCGAGGAGACGGACAGCACGGCTGGCACGCCCGTGGCCTGAGACCTCGATTTTGCACGGCGCTGGCGTTGGTGTGAATTTACAAGAATTTATGTTGGACTATAATGGCGATCAGTTTTTTGTTATTTATTCTTACCAAAATTGTGTGCATGTGGCTGTTATTTATTTATTTTTACAATTTTACTTTAATTTTAGGATCTGTAATAGATTGCTAAAATAAATATTTCGAGAAGAAAAGCAAAAAGCAATGCATACCAATCGCAGGACTCCATCTATCGAATACGTTGCTGACGTGGTGACAACCAACGATAGGCCAATGCAATCATACACTGACATTGACCTTGACATTTGTCTTGTACGGCAGTGGTACAGATTCGCCTCACCCTCGAGCGGCACGCGTAGTCCTCTGTTTTCGAATGGAGATTTTCAACACCGCAGTCGAGATTCGTAAGATCGAAAGATGTTTCAGTCTATTTCGAGAAACTTTAAACCGGCTGGCAAGCTTATTTGCTAGACCGCTGCACGTCGACGTCGCGGACCAATCGTTTGCGGCGCTTAGTGGCAGCCTGGTGTTGGACCGCCGGCATGACGACGACTTTACGTATTTCGTATTTTTAGAAATTTTCGCTTTGAGCGTGCCAGTTTCTTTTCTGTGCGCGATCTGCATGGCCGCCGGCTGTGGCTGAGCAGCAAGGGAGCCCAAGCAAGGCGAATCACAAACGACGCAAACGACAGACCTAAATCGTCGTTCCAACTTAAAATATTTACACAATCGTTCCGAGTTCCGTAATGCCGGCGGCTGCAGCCTCGTCGGAGACAGTTTTTGCCCGCCAAACGACTTGAGTGGCGCGTACTTGTGCTAAATATATCTTTTTAGTTCGTCGTTCACGCAATGTTTTTGCCTCTCCCCGTTTAAAATCAAGGGTCCGTTGCCGCTAGGAACAAACAAAGACGCAAAACCCAAACGGTCGATTTGGTGTAAGTCGGTTTCTCGAGCGACGCTGCCACATGCCACAGGAATTTGCGACCGATATGCATCTTGCCGGCAACGAGTTTGTGTGCCTGGAATGCATCTTTGTACCTTTCCGTAGAACCATGCAGAGCAAATGATGTACCTTTCCGTAAAACCATGAGAGCAATGATGCAAACGAGAGCCTGTCAGACGTGGTAAGCCTCAGCCGCATTTCTGCAGTTCGGGTAGGAGCCGGCCGCTCGTTTGGCCTGTCCTCCATTGGCCTTTCCGTCCATGTCACCTACGGAGTAATTAACCTAAAGCGCTGCATCTGCTCCTGGAAAATTGCCGTCTTTCGCATCTTCTATCTGCCATTATCAATTCTTGTGCCTCATCGCACTGGTACGCGTGTCGTTCTGAGCCTCGGCCACAGCCCACCTGCGACAGGCCAATGAACGCGCAAGATGGGCTTGGCATACCGGAGGCGACGTCACCTTCCTCCAACATCATCCTGCGCTTCGCCTGCATTTTTGTATGGCGCACTTGCCAGCTGTGGACAAAACGGGGAATACCCAATAAACTTCGCGCCTGGATTTATTGGAAAATTATCGCGACTGTCCACGGGCCAGCCCCACTCTTGCTCTTTCCTCCAATCTTTCCTCCCGCGTCGTATGCCGCAGGGATGCCGCACCTGGTCGTTTGGCTGCTTCAAGTAAAATTCAAGGGCACGTTCGGACCGCACAAAGGACTCTGAAAGACAAGCATCGCTCGGCCTGCACGCCCAGGGTTGGCGTCGGTGTGGCCAGTCATTGCGACGTGCGCCGACCGACAGGGAAGGCTGTCCAAGAACGGCGCGTTAGCGCTTGCCCTGCGTCGTACTCCGTACTCAGCCAAGGCACTCTGCGCCAAACGCTCCTTCCGAGCACCTGCAGAACATCGTAGGGCGTTCTTTCCGGCTGCGCGTTTGCCGTCGTAGTCGTACTTGCCTCGTGCACTCGTGCAGGCGAATGTGGCCCGACGGCAAAACCTTATATTTATTTCTGGACGCCAATCGTCGACTGGTCTTCTTTCGACCTTCTACCGTGCATAGCGCATCCATAGAGCTCAAACGTCCACTCTGCGAACCCCTGCGCCGTTGGCCGCCCTGAAACAAGTCTGTTGCGTCCGCCATCTGCGCAAGAACGGCACTTGCGACTGCACTGCGACCTCTTTATCCACGACAAGGCGCCCCTTAAATTTCGACCGCCAGCATCATCGGCTACCGTCCAATTCCGCCGAGCACATCCCATCTCTGCCCAGTAACTATATCCCAGACATGGTTCTGCATACCGCACGCGCTTGACCACGGCCAGGAAACAGAGCAAACGGCACAACGCTGGTGGATCGTCACCAGCACAAAGAACTGCTGCGGCTCGCGCTCTAAATATATACGAAAAAACAAGTTGAAAGCCAACTCGAAAAACAATTCAAATATAAATATAGAGACAAGAGGAGGCTGTTCGAAACGGGCAAATCACGACAAAAGCGACTTGTTGACTAGCCTTGCACCCGGCGGAGTATTTGTACTACGGAGTACAGTCCCAAAAACATCAACAGGAAACACAGGGACCAAAAAGGGGGCTATTTACGGAGCGCACAGGGCCCATACTAATCCCATCGCATCTTTCGCTTGTTGCCAAGCACAGAGCCGCCAGCAACAAGGGGGAGACGGCCTCCACGCTCGCCAACCCGAAACACATTCCAACCGCTGGCTGACGCTGCCGCACTTTCTTCTCCAACCCACGGCCAACGAGAGACGAGCGCACTTCTGTCATTCGTTTGTGTGGCAACCAACCTCGGATCCGCCCACCGACGCACGCCTTTCATCGCATTCTCTACACCTCAGACGCCTTTGTCTCTGCTTTTCCCACCCGAGCACCCTGCGATACCACCCAACCCTCGACGTTTCCGTTCCAGTACCGCATCTCTTCGCGACACTTCCAACCCCTTTTTCGTCTTTTCGTCTTTCCGTCTTTCCGTCTTTTCGTCTTTACGTCTTTGCGTCTTTGCGAGCACGGCGTACGCGCACACGCATACACACATACGCACGCAAGCACGCCCCAGTGCGCTCGAGCAACCATGGCCTACAACCGGTTAGGTATGTCCCAGACCTTGATGATCCTCGTTCGCATACGAGCGGCACAGGTGTTTCCATAACCTCACAGCACCCCCTCTCCTTGTCACAGCTCGTCTGGTTTGCGCTTCTGCCTCCTGCTCCTGCCTCGCCTCTTCCTTCCTCTTCCCACATCACGTTTTGCACTCTGCTGGGCAGTCTGTTCCTGCCCAAAACATAAGACGGACCTTTGTTTTGCGGCGCAAATCAAGGCATCCCGTTTGCTGGCCATCCCAGATTACATTACCCTTTGGCAAACGGTACCCAGGCACGGTCAGGCACCGTGTCCTCCTCCTCTCACCTTGCACGTACCGGCTCGACCCTCGACCCTACGCATCTGCCTCGGACCTCGCTTCGTGCCACATACTTACATCTCTCACAGCCGACCACGGCGAATACTACCAGATGGACCCTCGCAACCATCGCACGCCCTCGCCGGGCAACCCTCTCCAGCATGGCTACCAGCTCGAGGACAACCCGCACAGCATGGGCCAGATGGGCCAGATGGGCCAGATGAGCCAGATGAGCCAGATGGGCCCCCAGCACATGGGCTCCAACCTCGATGTCCACCAGCAAATGGGCGGCTACCACAGCCCCAGTCCAGGCCCGGCCGACTCTCTTCACATGCAGATGGCGGTACGTACTCGACTGCAACGGGCTGCTACGAGGGCAACGGCCATACTAACAGCCATAGCAATCTGTCGATGGCAACGGCAGCTCATACGGCCTCCCACCAGCCGCGAGCGACTACAGCGTCAACCCCGAGCAGCACCACAACGCCTACTACAACCAGCCTTACGAGCCGACGCAGCACGACGGTCTCGGCGGTTTTGATGCCGGCTACGACCAGACCCCGCACTACGACGCAGACGGGCGGCCTCTTTTGAACCACGCCGAGTCCTTCAACCAGCAGACCCATGTCTACGACGACCCGAACCAGGAGCCGCCCCCGCCGCCGCAGCAGCAGGGCGGTTTTGGCGGCGGCGGCGGCGGCGGCATCAAGCGGTGGAAGACGGTCAAGCAGGTTCTGCTGTACCGCGGTAACCTGGTGCTGGACTGTCCCGTCCCGCCGACGCTGCTGAGCCAGGTTCCCCACGGCGAGCGCGATGAGTTTACACATATGCGGTATACAGCCGCGACGTGCGACCCTTCCATATTCTACGAGGAGAACTTTACGCTGCGCCAGAAGCTGTTCAGCAAGCCTCGGCACACGGAGCTCTTTATTGTTGTCACCATGTACAACGAGGACGAGATTCTGTTTGCGCGCACCATGGTGGGTGTCCTGAAGAACGTCGAGTACATGTGCAAGCGGACAGAGAGCAAGACGTGGGGCAAGGATGCCTGGAAGAAGATTGTGGTCTGTGTCGTCAGCGACGGCCGTGCCAAGATCAACCCGCGCACGCGCGCGCTGCTGGCCGGTATGGGCGTCTACCAGGAGGGTATCGCCAAGCAGCAGGTCAACAACAAGGACGTGACGGCGCACATTTACGAATACACGACCCAGATCGGCCTCAAGATCAAGAACGACGTCGTCCAGCTGATTCCCAAGCAGCAGCCGGTCCAGATGCTGTTCTGCCTCAAGGAGAAGAACCAGAAGAAGATCAACTCCCACCGCTGGTTCTTCCAGGCGTTTGGCCGCGTCCTGGACCCCAACATTTGTGTCCTGATCGACGCCGGTACGCGTCCCGGTGGCAGCTCCATCTACCACCTGTGGAAGGCGTTTGATCTCGAGCCCATGTGCGCCGGCGCGTGTGGTGAGATCAAGGCCATGTTGGGTCCTGGTGGTAAGAACCTGGTCAACCCGCTGATTGCTGCTCAGAACTTTGAGTACAAGATGAGCAACATCCTCGACAAGCCCCTGGAGTCGGCCTTTGGCTTTATTTCCGTGCTCCCCGGCGCCTTCTCGGCCTACCGCTATGTCGCGCTGCAGAACGACAAGAACGGCGAGGGTCCGCTGGAAAAGTACTTTGCGGGCGAGAAGCTGCACGGCGCCAGTGCCGGTATCTTCACAGCCAACATGTACCTGGCCGAGGATCGTATTCTGTGTTTTGAGCTGGTCACGAAGCGCAACTGCCACTGGATTCTGCAGTACGTCAAGTCGTCGACGGGCGAGACCGATGTGCCCGACAGTCTTCCCGAGTTTATCCTTCAGCGCCGTCGCTGGCTGAACGGTTCCTTCTTCGCTGCCATCTACGCCATTGTCCACTTTTACCAGTTCTTCCGCTCCGACCACTCCTTCTTCCGCAAGCTCATGTTCTTTGTCGAGTTCATCTTCAACACGATCAACATGATCTTCGCCTGGTTCGCCATTGGCAACTTTTTCCTCGTCTTCAAGATCCTTACGTCCAGTCTGTCGGACACGGAACTCCTCGGCACGGTCGGAGGTATTCTCGGTGTCGTCTTTGAGTGGCTGTACGGCGTCTCACTCATCATTTGCTTTACGCTCTCGATGGGCAACCGTCCGGCGGGGTCCGGCCCCTACTACATGGCCATGGCCGTGTTCTGGGCCATCATCTACGTCTACCTAATGTTTGCGGCCGTCTTCATCTCCGTCAAGGCCATCCAGTCCGACATTGCCGATGGGTTCACAGTGTCCATGTTGTTCCAGAACACTGTCTTTATCACGCTCATCCTGTCCGTCATGTCGACGTACGGTATCTGGCTGGTTGCGTCGCTGCTCATGTTCGACCCGTGGCACATGGTCACGTCGCTGCTGCAGTACCTGCTGCTGACGCCGACGTTTACCAACATTCTCAACGTCTACGCCTTTTGCAACACGCACGACATTTCGTGGGGTACCAAGGGCGACGACAAGGCCGAGGCGCTGCCCTCCGTCAGCACCAAGGACGGCACGGGTAAGACCGACCTGCCGGACGAAGGTGACCTGAACGCGCAGTACGAGCGCGAGCTGAAGACGTTTGGCTCCAAGGAGATTGTCGTCAAGAAGGCGCCGACGGCGGCGCAGCTCGACGAGAAGCAGCAGGACTACTACCGTGGTGTGCGCACAGTTGTCGTCGTGGCGTGGATCATCAGCAACTTTGCGCTCGCGGCGCTCGTCCTCAGCACGGCCGGCCTGGAGAAGATTATCACTTCTTCTTCAGAGGAGGAAGAGGACAAGCGCGCCACCATCTACATGGCCGCCATCCTCTACTCTGTGGCCGGGCTGTCGGGCTTCAAGTTTATCGGCGCCTGCTGGTTCTTGATTGTGCGCATGTTCCGCGGCGTGTAAGCCCTGAGCGTTTGCTTTGCTTTGCTTTTGCTTTTGCTTTTGCTTCTTTGCGTCTTCTTTGCGTTGCTGTTTGCATCCTTGTCTCAATCCGGCGCCATCTGGTTCTTTGTTTCCATTTACTCGCATCTCCCACGTTTATTCGGATTCTCAATGCGGCCATGTTTTATGCACTGTGCCTGACGACTTATGCTTTCAATATTGCTTTTCTCTGGCTTTGATAATGAATATACACCTGCTAGAGCGTGCCCACGAAACGTCCTCATCAATGTAACGCGTGCTTGATTGGAGAATACGTGATCAGCCGATGACTAACATTCCCGATTCGTTGTAAGACTCGAGAGCGCTATATTTACAGCGAGGGACCCTGTATTCTTTCAAAAAAACGCGTGCGTCACAAAGCGGGTCGCTGTTGCTCATTGTTGTGGCCCGGTACAGCGTTTAATTAATATACACTTCTAGCCCCTGGAGCAGTCTTTTGTGGCGCTAGCACTACGGAGTATGGAGGGCATTGTCTCCCCAACGCTGTTTTCTTCCCAGCCTTTCCTTCTCTGTCCTGCATGCTCCCCCTCCGACCATCATCAACTTGTCAACTGCATCGAATTGACGTGGTTCACCATCACCCCATCGCCGCCGAGTATACCCGCGACCACTGTATTGGGGCCGACTTTCGTCGACTATCCGGTGCCTTCAATTTCCGACCCCGACCGACCCGGCCGGCCGAGCTCCAAAACGCGTTCAACAGCACCGCGACAGGACTCGACGCGACCTTTATTTCGATGACCAGATTCATTTCTTCCATTGCAATGCAGAGGCGCCACTAGAGGCACTTTTTTGTAGCAGAACCCAACACTTTCGGCTACGGTGCCACTGTCTCCGACCCCGACCTCGCATCTGGGTATGTCTTCGTCGAACAACGGCGAGTAACTGATGATTCTCCTTGTTCACCTGCCTAGCTTCTTGCCTGGCACCCCCCTTCCCTACACATTCACTCGTATCTATTGTTACACCTGGGAGCTCGCGTTTCGTGGCTGTCGTGCGTTCGACTCGATTTGCGGGCACCGCGCCCGATTCTCGAACTGGCAGAGACGCCTGTGAGAACAGGCCACGCGCACTGCAAAAGATAATGAAGCAAAGATGTCCTCGAGAAGAGTATGGACGCGGCTTGACGGATGCGCCAGGCATTAAACGCCTGGTCAACCTCGACAGCTGATCCAGGCAAAGTAACTTGCTGGTGCCCATCACTCTGGATCTACTTTACTTGCACAGCACCTTTACCGCTGCTTTCTGTTCACTGCTACGCTGCTGTAGGCTGTTCACAGCCACAAAAGTGCAGTTTGAGCTTGGACTAGTCTGGACTGGGTGCTGTACCTTGGTACCTGGCGCCACCTGTTCTGGGCCATCTCTCCGATCTCTCCGAGTGCATGCCCGCTCAACCCGTTTACCTGGTTGCTGGTCGATGGTCGATGGCAGAGGCAATGAAAGAAGCCATCCGGAGGATGCAATCCCGCGCTGAACGAAACGAAGAAAAAGACTTGCACAGACAGATAAGATCGCCGAGGCCACTCACCGTCCAGTGCTGTTTGGGGGCGTTTAGCGTGGTAATTTTGCACGTTTGATGCCCACAGGCGTGCTGTAGCGCTGGACTCGGCGCTGTTTTCAGGTAGGCCAGCAGTACAACAGACTTGCGACAAGAACAACGCCATCGACAGACAGACCCACATCCGCCAATTATGGCGGGTTTCATTCGCCCTACTGTACCGAGTTTACAGCAGCCAAGAAATTGATTGTCTCTACGCTACAACGGCCGTTAAAAGGCAGGGTGGGCGGGCAGAAGATAAAAGGGGAGAGGAGTGAGCGATCAAAGAAAAGAATGGAAATGGTAGAGGAACAGGACCAAGGGCATCGAGTTGACATTGATGCTGAGAAACGATATGGAGGGTGTTGCAGCCGTCAAGCCGGTCTCTGGCAATTGGCTAGCCCCGCCTGAACCACGCAGCAGACGTTGACCGTGCATGCATCACAGCATCTCGGATCTTCTTGTTCCTGTTCCTCTGTCATTTCCAGTTCCTGCTGGGCTTTCTTTGTGGTGCAACCTGCCTTTTTTTCTTTTCGGCCATTTCTAGCCTTAGCACTGGCATGTCCAACGTTGTGTGCTGGCATAGCCAAGCCTTTGGGCATCTCCAAAAAGGCTTGCGGAAAACTCGTCGCCACCGTCCCAATGCAGCCGGCTATGCACGAAAGAGCAAATAACTCTTTTTTGGCAATCAACACGACTCAACACCTGTCGAAATACAGTCGAACTCGACGTCTGTCCTCTGCTGGCCTCCTGAAAATGAATCTGCTGACTTGTGCCGGTGCTCTTGCCTTCTTGCTTCGGCGTCTTTGTCTCCTTCTTTCTTTGGGCTTCTCGTTTCGGCCATGCTGGTGCTTGCTCTTGCCTTTTCCTCGCCGTATTTCATCAACCCCTTTTCTCCTTTCTCCCAGGTTACCATCTTTCACCTTTCATTCTTTTCGCCCTTCATCCCGTGAACCATTGCGCTCGTTCGCCAGCTAATACCACATCTCCAGTTCCCCACAGCTGCAGCTACAGAACCGGTTTCCTGCTTTCGGCTAGCGCCACGCCTGTTAGTCGTCGCGCCCGACTGGGATTCGCCAACGCGACAAAACACGCCAAGAATACACGTGACCGCGCTTCACTGTCCACTCTGCTTCGACTTTTCCCACACCCTTGCTGTCGCAAGACTCGTTTCGCATTCGCACACAACCATTGCGAACGGGATTGAGGCACGTCTGACCGACTTAAAACATAACCAGTAATCTTGGTGATAAAGACCACCATGGCCCAACAGGGCGTCGGCAGCTCCGACTGGTCCTTGGACTTTGATGGTTCTGGCTTCAATCTGCCGCAGGGCGGAGACGACCTCGCTGGCTTTATAGACTTGACTACGCTGGGACAGAACGGACTGGATGGATGGCCTTCGGGCGACGGGTCAGATTCCATTCCGGGCTTTGAGGGTCTCGGCAACGGCGGGAACGGCCCATTGCACACCGACTGGAGCAACTTCCAGTTGCCGCCGATGTCCGGCCGCTCGCCCGGGCCTGGCTTCTCGGCGGCCGCCGATGCCGGTGATTCCAGCAACTTTGGCACGCCGCAGTTTGCCAACGGCCAGCCCTTTTCGCTCCAAACCATTGACTCGCTCTCCAGCGCACCATCCTTTCTCGGCCACTCCAATGGTGCCAACGGTGTCGCCAACGGCCAATGGAACCAGCCTCAGCAACATCAACCGCAGCCACAGAAGCAGCCGCAGCAGCAGCAACGTCAACTGCCCCAGCAGCTGCCCCAGCAGTTGCACCAGCAGCTGCCCCAGCAGCCTGGTTTCCCGTACGGCGCAAACCCCAGTATGCAGCCTCGCTCTGGATCCATACCTACGACGCACTCAAGCCCCGTTCCTCGACAACCTGCCGTGGCCACTTCGAATGCAGCCCAGCAAAACGCCAACTCGCCCGCTGTTGCATACCAGAGCCCAGCCGGCCACAACTGGCCCGGCCAACCGGGCGCCGCACGTGGTAGCCCGCTGGAGGTGCCGTCACAAATGTACCAGTCCCCGGTACCGCAGCACCGGATAGCTCAGCAGGTTCCTCAACAGATGCACCAAAACGTGCCTCAGCAAATCCCTCAACAGATGCACCAGAAGCAGCACCAGCTCATGGCACAGAACCAGGGGATTCCGCCACAGACCCAAAACGGCCAACAACAGGCAATGCAGCAGCAACAGCTCCAGCAGCAGCAGCTCCAGCAGCAGCAGCTCCAGCAGCAACAGCTCCAGCAGCAACAGCTCCAGCAGCAACAATTGCAACAGCAACAAATGCAGCAGAAACAGTTCCAGCAACAGCAACTGCAGCGGCAACAGTTTCAGCAGCAGCAGCTCCAGCAGCAGCAGCTTCAGCAGCAACAGCTTCAGCAGCAGCAGCTTCATCAGCAGCAGCAACAACAAAAACAACTCCAGCAGCAGCAGCAGTTCCAGCTTCAGCAGCAGCAACTGCGTTCGGGCGCCAACACTCCCGTGCCGCTTCCCGTCCAGCCTCCCAATATGGTCAACGCGACAACTGCCAATGCCCCAGCCCACGCGACGCCGACTCCTCCATCTCAGCCGGCAACGCCAGTACCGGCATACCACCAGCAGCAAAACCCGGCTTTTGCACAGCAGCAACCACAGCCGCAGTTTCAGCAACAGCCCGGCCAGCGTCCCGTCCAAGGACGGCAGCAGCAGCAGCCTCAGCACCCACTCACTCCGGCACAGGCCTGGCAGCAGCAACAGCATCAGCTGCAGCAGCAGCAGCACCAGCAGCTCCAGCAGCAGCAGCAACATCAGCTGCAGCATCAACAGCAGCAGCAGCTGCAGCATCAACAGCAGCAGCAGCATCAACAGCATCAACAGCATCAACAGCATCAACAGCAGCAGCAGCAATTTGCCGCACAGAATGGCCAGCAGTTCCACCAGCATCCTCCTGTGCAGCAGCACATGCAACAGCCGCAGAACGCCGTGCTGCAACAGCAGCAGCAGGTCCGGACCCAGCCCGGTAGTCATCAACCTGCCCAGACACAGCAAACACACGTTTTCCCGGCCCAGGCTCCAGGTCCCGCGATGACGGTGACGCCCATTCCGGCGCCCGTCATTCCCACCCAACAGCCCAGGTTCTTTAAGCCGCCTGTCAGGAAGGGCCATTCGCAAAACCTCCCACCACAGGAGCTCCCGCATCTGGTTGCAGCTGCCGACACCCTTGAGCGCAAGCACGTGTTTCCCAATGTCCCGTTTCTCGCTCTCGGAAATGTTATCCAGATCGAGGCGCCACCTGCAACCATGGAGCCCGCCGTTCAGCCGGACCCGACCAAGGAGCTCGGCAAGAAATTTTTTCCTGGCCGCAAGTATCCGCTGCCGAGCGAGATTATTGCCGAGTACGAGAAGCGTGTGATGCTCAGCGAGCCCGGGTCCAAGGACAAGCTGATTGCGGAGCTGCGCAGCGAGCTCAAGAAGCAGGGCAAGATCTTGCCGCCCAAGGTGTACAAGTTTGCGTCGTATACTGCTGTGACGCCAGTCAAGAAGGGCAAGGCTGTCGACCGCGCGACGGGCCGAATGGAAGCGCCAAGCGAGGACGATAGCGAGGAGGAGGAGGAGGAGGAGGAGGTGCGCAGCGCGACGCGGCCGACGAACCCGGCCGACGCAGCCGCGTGGGATGCAATCGGCATCGTCCACGTGACGGACAACTCGTCGGACACGATCAAGCACGCCGTCAAGGCGTTTGGCGACTTGATCAGGACCCTGTACGACGGCGTCAAGGAGATGAAGGAGAAGATTAGAGTGGCCGAAGAGGGCAACGCGAAGAAGGAGGTGCTCGACAAGTACAAGCGGCTGCTCAGCAACAAGCAGGACCTTTTGTACAGGGCGGTCGACGCGGCGGACGAAAAGGGCCACGAGCAGGTGCTGGAGAACTTGGGCGGCAATGGCCCGCTGGTGGCGAACCTGGTGTCGGCGCTGCGCGACTGTGTCAATTGTGCGGACTTCAACGGCAAACTGTCAAAGACGCTGTTGCGTTTCATGTCGCAGTTTACGACCATTACCGACGAGACGCTGTACCAGAAGCTCAAGTTTGACAAGATCCAGAAGCGGTTCATGTCCAGGGGCGACGACGAGGTCAAGGGTCTTGTGAGCGAGATTGTGTCCAAGACGGTGCATTCCGAGCCTGCACCGGGCCCGGCATCGCCAGCCGTGGGCGCGCCGCCGGCCAAGGCGCGGGTGGCGTCGGATTCGCTTTCGTCGAAGCGGCCGCGCGAGGACGAGTCAGATACGCGGTCAACCAAGAAGATTGCTGCCAACTCGGCCTCGGGCGGCCCGCACGCCGTGTCGAAGCCGAGCGAGGCGAAGGCGGCCGCTGCGCCGCTCAAGGCGTTTTCCGGGACGGCGCTGATGCCCAACAAGCCGCGGGCACCACTGAAGCCGGTGGCGCGGGCCGACGGCAGCGCCATGTCACGGACAGGGTCCAAGGACAAGCCGACTGCGCCGAGCACGGTCTCGCTGCCCAAAAAGGACGCGCCTGGCGTGACGTCTGCTCCGTCTGCGGCGTCTGCGCCGTCTGCGGCGTCTACCCCGTCTGCGCCGTCGGTGCCGTCGGTGATGTCGCTGCCGCGGATCCGCAAGGTCACGGGCGCGCCCAAGGCGGACGCGGGCTCGTCGTCGAAGCTGGGCGCTCTGCTGGACGAGATTACCAGCACCAAGGCGGCGACGGCGGCGGCGGCGAAGAAGAAGGCGGACAAGGACGCGGCGTCGTCGGAGACGGCGGAGGAGAAGGCGAAGCGGCTGCGCAAAGAGGCGCGGCGGAAGCTGCGGGTGACGTGGAGGACGGGCGACGAGCTGACGCAGGTGCGGGTGTTTACAAAAGACGTGGGCGAAGACGAGGGCCGGGCTAACTACCTGCTCCGTGACGCCGGCGACGACAAGAGCGAGGGCATGGCGCTGAAGCTGAGTCTGAAGAAGGGATCGCGCATGGACGACGACGACGACGAGGGCGACGCCATGGACGTGGACGAGGGCGCTGGGTCGGGCGAGGCGGGCGGACGCGCGTGGACGGCACCACAGGCGACGGACTTTTCGGCGCTGCAGGCGGCGCTGCCGGCGGACAAGCAGGGCCAGACGTACGCGACGCGCGGCGGCACGCTGGCGGTCGAGACGCCCGAGCAGAAGGCGATGGAGACGCGTGAGAATACGGTTCTCATGGTGGTCTACACTGACCCCTCGGACATTCCACCGACGCCCAAGTCGCCGACGTTGCGTGGTGCGGATGCGGCGGATGCGACGACGACGACGACGACGACGACGGTCCCTGAGGCAGTGTCGCTGTTCCCGACGAGCGACGCCAAGCTGCTGGAGCTGCAGGTGCGGTGGAACGAGGAACAGACGCTGGGCGCGGAGTGGGCGGTGTACAATGCACACAAGCGGCTGGAGGTGCAGGCGCAAAAGGCACAGCAGGCGCAGAAGGCAGCCGAGGACGACGAGGACGGTTACGACCCTACGGCGCCAGCGCTGCCGCCGACCACGCCGACCACGACGAACGCGACAAACGCGAAACCGTCGGCCTTTGTCTCGTTTGAGATTGCGTCGTTTAATGGCCCCGAAGGCGGCGACGAGGTGGTGCGGCTTCTGTCGGCGGCGGCGTCGCGGTACCGGCCGACGCTGGACGTGGCGCAGCTGTCGGCGACGTCGGACCTGCAGCGCTACCGGGACCTGGACGTGCGGGCGGCGGCGGCCGAACTCGAGGCGCTCGTGGTCCATTTCAAGGGCAAACCGTTCCCGGCGACGGAACCGCCAGAGTACATTACGGACACGGGGCGGATCAACGAGTGGTGGGCGGGCTTTAGCCGCGAGAAGAAGCAGCGCGAAAAGGCTGCGTCGCAGGCGGAGGCACAGGCGGAATCTCATGCACCTGCCTCGGCCATTGTACCGCCGCCGCCGCCTCCACGGCCCCAGCAAGACCCGAACGCGGCCATGGTTGCTTTCCTGGCCCAGTACGCTCAGCAGCAGCAGCAGACGGCGGTCCAACCGCAAGCGCAGGTGGCGCAGTACATGAGCGCGTACTACCAGCAGCAGCCGCAGCAGCAGCAGCAGCAGCAAACGGGCAGCGATGTGGACGCGATGCAGGCGCTTATTGCGACGCTGACAGGTGGCCAGGGCCAGCACCAGACCCCGAGCCAGGGAGCGCAGCAGGCGGCCATTGCAGCGGCCATGGCGGCGGCCAGCGCGGCCCCCAACGACCCGCAAACGCAGCAGATTATGATGTCGCTGATGCAGTATGCGGGCAGCCAGAACGGGCTCGCTCAACCTGCCAACCAGAGTGCCGGCCCGACCGGCCCGACTGGCCCGACCGGCCCGACCGGCGACGGCCTCAACTACGACGACTACGACTCGTACGATGGTGCAGGCGGGCACGGCAAGCAGTGGAAGCGCGGCGGCAAGCCCGTGCCGGGACGCGGGTCCGAGCGCGACGACAGCAGCGTGCCGAGCCACCTGCGCGGGATCAACCAGTCGCTGATTGGCACCAAGGCGTGTATGTTTTTCAAGACCGGCCGGTGTGTCAAGGGCGACAAGTGCACCTTTCGCCACGATTGATTTTTTTTAAGTTTTCTTCTCGGTGCATCGATACTTGTCTACATATTATGGCGTTGATTTGCATGTACCTAGACAGATTCAAGATATTTACATTTACATTGAAGTTGATTTAACGTGACGGCCAGTCACAGAGTGGCGAATAGGCATGACAGTGACGGCGCTAGCGCTGTAGGCACTAGCACCCGCTGCAGGCACCACAGCCCTAGCGGTGTGCAGCCAGTCAGCGTGCACGCAATGCAAGCGCGGCCGGCAAAAATAATTTAATGGCAATCGCCACCGGCCGATCTCGCAGGCGGGGGGCGCATTTCAAAGCATTTCGGCGGCAGTTGCGACGGGCTTCTTTCCTCGGTTGCTCGACAGCTCTTTCCTCAGTTGCTCGACATCTCTTTCCTCGGTTGCTCGACATCTCTTTCCTCGGTTGCTCGACATCTCTTTCCTCGCCAGTTGCTCGACACGCCTTTCCTTTTGGCTCCCCCTTTTCAATCGAATCTGCCTCGAATCGAATCTGCCTTGAATCGAACCTTTCCATCCAACGACGGACGACCGCGACGATGAGCGCCATTCTCTCGGCCGACGACCTCAACGACTTTATCAGCCCCGGCGTTGCATGCATCAAGCCAGTCGAGACGCTTCCGTCGGTGCCGGAGATTGCACCGAGCGACTCGTTTGAGCACGAGGTATTCCGCGACGAGGGCCCGACGGCGAGCGCGAGTGCGGGCGCGGGCCCTGCACAGATCTCGCTGACAGACTGCCTCGCATGCTCGGGCTGCGTCACGTCTGCCGAGGCGGTGCTCGTCAGCCTGCAGAGCCACGCCGAAGTCCTGCGGGCGCTGGACGCGGGGCCGGCGTGGTCCCCCGCGAACCGCGAGGGCCGTGTCTTTGTGGCCAGCGTGTCGCCACAGACGCGTGCGAACCTGGCGGCGGCATGCGGCGCGGGCGTGACGGAGCAGCAGGCGGGATACATGCTGGAGCACCTCTTGTCCGGGCCGGACGGGCTATGTGCGGGCGGCGCGTTTGGCAACGGGTTCCGCTGGGTCGTGGACACGAACACGGCGCGCGAGGCGACGCTCGTGCTCGGCGCGGACGAGGTGCTGCAGGGTGCGTCAGCGACACCGACCAAGGCGCCGACCAAGGCGCCGACCAAGTCGCCGACCAAGTCGCCACGACCGTTGCTGACGTCGTCGTGCCCTGGCTGGGTGTGCTACGCGGAAAAGACACACCCGCACGTGCTCGGGTACCTGTCCAAGGTCAAGTCGCCGCAGGCGCTGCTGGGCACGCTGCTCAAGACGACGCTGAGCAGGGCGCTGGGCGTGCCGGTGGACCGCATCTTTCACGTGGCGGTGATGCCGTGTTTTGACAAGAAACTCGAGGCGAGCCGCGAGGAGCTCATGGACGGCGCGTGGGGCAATACCGGAAATGCCGGCGAATCGTCGGACGGGCGCGTGCGCGACGTCGACTGCGTGATTACGAGCAAGGAGGTGCTGATGCTGGCCGAGTCGCGCGGCATCGACTTTTTTCGCCTGCCACGAACCAAGCCGGCGTCGTCGTCGTCCACGGCCGCCACGTTCCCGGACCCGGTGCTCGGACACTTCCTGTTCCCGCCCACACCCAAAAAGCGGCCGGCAACGGCGGCCGGCAGCGCGGGCGGCAACCTGCACTTTATCCTGCAGTCGGTGCTCGCACAGCACCCCGGCGCGACGCTCCACACGGCGCGCGGGCGCAACGTTGATGTTGTCGAGTATACTATTACGGCTGCTGGGGCCGACACGGCCCTGTTCCGGGCGGCGCGCTACTATGGTTTCCGCAACATCCAGAACCTCGTGCGCCGCCTCAAACCCGCGCGTCCGTCACGGCTACCGGGCGGCCGGCCCGTCGGCAGCGCGCGCAAGGGCGGTGCCAGCGGGGCCGGTGCCGGGCTCGATTTTGCGTACGTCGAGGTCATGGCGTGCCCGGGCGGGTGCACCAACGGCGGCGGGCAGATCAAGGTCGACGACGACGCCGTGGTGGCGCGACGCGGCGCGGACCTGGGCATGGACGCCGGTGCATTGGCGGCCGGTGTGAAGCCAGGACCCGCGCAGCAAAAGGCGTGGCTCGCCGCCATTGACGAGGCGTACTTTTCTGGTGACGACGACGAGACTGAGGCGGAGACTGAGACCGACATTGACGGAATCAGCCCGGCACGCGTGCGTGCAGCACTTGCACACTGGGCGAGGACGACGGGTATCCCCCTTGACGCGCTCGTCTACACGACGTTCCGCGAGGTCGTCAGCGACGTCGGCAAGGTCGGTAAGGCCGGCAAGAAGGTGGCCGCCGAGGAGCACGTCGTGCAGCTGGCCAGCAAGATTGGCGGCGGGTGGTGATTGTCTTTTTGTTTTTTGTCTTTGTCTTTGCATGGCGGCATTGCATTCACGGCGTTTGTTTGGCATTTTGGCACTTTGGCATATTCGGTAGAAATGATACCCTGCTCGCACAGAGACTTTTCTTTTTTTCTTATTTTATTTCGTTTTTATTTTTAAATTCTTGTTCCGACTCTGTCAGTGACTACCCCCGCGTCGTGCAAACCCAAACCCGCCGCGCCCTGACCCGTCTGGTCCACGAGGCGCTCGCGTCACAAACTCGTCGTCGCGCTCACGTGGTGTCGTCGTCCGGCTCGGCTGCGGTGACGCCTCGTTGCTCACGTGACTTCCGGATGGGCTGTTGTTGTTGTTGTTGTTGAGCCCGCCCCGGCCGCGTCGTGCATAGCCTGGCCGAGCAGTGGCGTTGGGGTCGTACAGCTCGCGTGTCGGTGCAGGCGATGCTGGCGTGCTTTGGCCCGAGTTTGGGTTCGGATGGAGGCTGCGCTCCTTTGCGTTCGAGTTCGAGTGGCCGCCACGAGCACTGTTCTGGCCACGCCCACGCCCGCGCCCGCGTCCACCGTGTGGCGATGTCGGGTGGCTGCTGCTGCTGCCGCCATTGCCACGACGCGACGGTGATGTCTGGCGAGACGACGTCGTCGACGGCGCGTTTTCCTTTTCCTTTTCCTTTTCCTTTTCTTTGTTTTCCTTTTCCTTGTCCTTGCCTCGAACCGGCACGGGCTCGCCAAAGATCTTGGCCCGTGCCTCGTCGTACCGCCGCTGCTTCTCCTCGCGCTCCGCACGCTGCCGCTGCCGCATCTGCTCGGGCGTCTCCTGCGGCTTGTCCGGCACCACCTCGTCGTCGTCGTCGCGTGCCACCAGCTGCTCAACGCCTGTCACTGGGTCGCGTCGTCGGACCATTTGTGGTGCCGGTTTGCGGCTCAGAACCGTCATCGTCCGGAACGCCAGTGGCGCTACCAGCACCGGAGCGCTCGTGCCGCTGTTGTACGTCGTCGGCGCCGACACAAATGGAAGCTCCTCGCGCGTTTCGCTGTCGGTTAGTTTTTTTCTTTTTTCTTTTCTTGTCATAAAAGGAAAGAGCGACCCACGCGTCCTGCCACAGCCGCCGGTTCTTCTCAGCGTGCTGTGCGAGCCGCTCGCTGCGGCTCAGTACCGTCGGCGCCACGTCGTCTGCCACATCGTCCTCCGGCGGCGCCGTCAGCAGCGCGCCACCGCTAAACGGCGTGTCCGCTTGCGTCTCCCAGTCGTCGTCCCATGCATCGGGGACCGCGTCCTTGCGTGCCATCGTGCGAATGGCGGATGGCGGATGGCGGATGGCGGATGGCGGATGGCGAATGAGGTCAAGGTGAATATCGAGAAGCAAGGCGTGGCGGCAGTAGCCCCGGATGTGTCAGTTCATTGATATCCTCGGGCCGGGCGCATTGGTCCTGTCGTGCCGTCGTCGTGTGCATGGGATGCTGTCGACACGGAGCTGTGAAAGCGGATCGGGCACCTTTGCTGGGCTGGGCGCCTGTAAATATAGAGTACGGTGTACTGTACTCCGTACTTGTGCTGTATTTTGTGCTGTACTCCGTATTTTAGGCGACGTGCGTCCTCGCCTGCCATTGGCCAGTGACTCGACCTGCGCCCCACTCCCTCGATGACGTCCGACCTCACTTCTCCCGCTTGGCCCTGGTTCTCCCGCGTCGGACGCTGCCCTCCCTACCTGCTCACCCAAGATGGACTTGAAGACGCCAGATACGCCGGGCTCCGACGCTCCCAGCCACCCCAGAGACGCGCGTGACGTGCGCGACGCAGCCCAGCAGGACGGCCGCAGCCGTCGCCCCAACTTTGCCGGCGCCCGCGACAACGACCAGCTGCACTCGTTCCTCCTGGACCCGAGCTTCAGCGACGGTATGCCTTTCTCCGTGTTGACCTGACGACTTTATGCTGACACGACTGCCAGCCGAGTATGGTGACCCGTTGACGGACGAACGCCCGCTCCGGAACAAGTACGAGCCCACCCGGACCGCCGCGGAGCAGGCCGACGCCGACGAGCTCGCCAAGACTGTTTTTGGCCTGCTTGACAAAGCCCGGTCGTGACTGTCGATATCCATCTTACCTAGCTTGAATAGACAACTAGAGACACCTTTTGGTTGACCTTTTCAACTCGAAAAAGAGCCGAGGCAGTGACATGGGCGTGCCTTCCTCCTATGTACAATCCTGCGTCAACTGGCAACAGCGCTGTCTCCAGGTCTCAGGGGCAGAACAACAAACACTAGCTACACTCTACTCTTACACGCCACCATCATCATCACGCAGACTCTTGTCGTGCAACACGGCATCATCCTTCAACATGGCTAGCCATTGGCATCATTCATCTTTACCGCACAGCGACGGCCCCTCGAAACGGGACGTGCAGCCGCAGCCCAGAACCCTGCAGCACAACATGGCGTCTCTGCCTCTCAATGGGCACGGCTCCTGTCGCTCTGGTGTGTGGAGTTCCTCGCTCAGTAGGGCGCCCGCCCACGCGAGCTCGAGCGCATGCACCACCCCAATGTCCATCCAGTCGCTTCTCAACGACCAGTCGCCTCAGCCAACGCCGCCGCCGCCACCACCCCGGTCCGCCTAGCGCGCCTGGAACCGGGTGGCAGTCCCGGACCCCATGCCGCTGGCCACGCCGCTGGCTACGCCGCTGGCCGTGTCCGTGCACCGGAAATCGCCCACCAGCACCGCCATCGTCGCCGGCGCTGCCTTTCTCGAGTCACTCGCCCAAATGCGGCCCCTAAACACCAGTTACCTGACCCCGCAATCCGACTACAACCCATTCCTGGAAGAGAGTACCACGTCGCCGTCCCTTGGCCGGCCGACGTCCGGCCACCTGCCCTGGGTGGCCCGTGCAGCTTCCCTTCAGACACCGATCCGTCGCTGGCGCGTGGGCACCCGCCGCCCACAACGGACAGCCGAGGACTCGTCGGACGAGTACGGCCCAAAACGGACACGGCTGTCCGTTTCGGACTCGGAAGAGTACGAGGACGTTGTGCCGCCCCCCCCAGCACCATCAGACTGCAGCGAGGCACCCGACGACGTGGTGGGCGTCGGCTCAGATGGTTTGGATTCGCCCATCCAGTTTGCCCGGGCCGAGGGCACTGGCTACCCGTCCCCGGCATCGGAAGCCGACACATCTTTGAGGGACGACCATCAGCACGCTCCTTGCGAATCCGGCGACCGCCCCGGCCCGCCACTGGACACATCGGTGGCTGCGGCCGCTCTCCGGCTCGTGGTCGCGGCGGATGGTGGCTCGAACTGGGAACACCACGCCCACATGCTCTCTGGCGGCTGGAAGGACGCCCTCGACACACACTCGCAGGCGGCGGAGACGCGCAACAACGCACCCGTGGCTCGGATGGAACTCTCGCCTGAGCCAAGCTCCGACTCCTCGGCACCCACGTCAAAGCCCGCCAAGAAACACGTCCATTTTGAGCCCGGGCCATGGCCCAAACGAGGCCGCCGCAAACTCTACAAGTCGCCGCCCGCGCCGCGCTCGGCCAGCACAGAGCTGGCCGGCACAAATCTGGCCGGCACAAAGCTGGCCCGCACAGAGCCAAAGCCGGGCGAGGAGACGCCCAACCGCAAAGACTGCAACAGCACGACCAACGCGCCCGAGGCAGTGATGGACGACGACTGCGAGAATGAGATGTTTGTGCCTCGTCACCATACAGACGTACACGATTGGGAGCTGCCGCTCTCGTCTGCGTCCGAGTGGGAGTCGGCCGAGGAGTTGGAGGTTGGGGCCCCGTCAGAGTCCAGCTGGGATGCCTCGGACGACCCAGAGCCGTCGTCGTCTGACGATTCTGCCGAGTCCGAGGCTGACCGTGCGGGGAGGGGTTCACGCGATACACCAGACATTCTGCCCTGGTCGAGACCGGCCTGCTCGCCGGGCTCCGAGTCGTCGTCCAGCGAGACGTCGCACTGGAACGTCTTTGACGAAGTCTATGTGGAAACCCGTTTCCGTCCTCTTCCCCATCGCGTGGGCCAATCACCACAGCACCTGGGGAAGCGAAAGCAGGACGACGCCGACGACGCCGACGACACCGACGACGCCGACGACACCAACGACGCCGACGACGCAGACGCGCCATGGCCAAAGAGGCAAAAGGTCTCTGACAAGGAGCTCGAGAAACTGCAGTCGGTCACGGCCTCTGATCTGGACGACTCGGAGCTCAGCGACTCTGAGCTCAGCGACTCCAAGCTGTCCCGTGGCATTGCCGAGCAGTGCGAGCATCTCAAGACAGTCTTTGAGACGGAGGACCGGTCCCGCGGACTTTTTCCCAAGGGCGTGGAGAAGACGTGCCCGTACATTCGGTTCATGGAGGACGCGCCGTTCCTCGAGTACGCGGCATGGGCGTATATGGACAGCCTGGACGACCCGCGCATCGCGACGTTTTTAAAGTGCGAAGTGCTCAAAAGAAGCGAGTACTCGAAGCTCAAGCGCTACCGCGAGACGGCCGTCTTTCTCCTGAACAGAGCCGCAGCCGCTCGGGGGCCATACATTAAGCTGGAGTAGCCAGGCCTATGGAGGTTGGGCGTCAACTTGACGCAGATTATTGTTACCGCCAGTCGTGCATTACTAGCTGTATAGTTACAAACCTCGTCCAATTTCTTTATTCTACTGGAATTGTTGTCAACGACGCCGAACTAGCCTGTATAGTTACCAAGACCACATCCAATTTCTTCATTCTAGTCAACGACGCCGAATGCATTGATATGTAATATCTTACGATACCTGGTCAATGGGTGGCTGGTCTCGGCTTCGCCCAGCTGCCAAACACCCCACTTCACTTACACGATCAGCGCTGCCTGCCCCTCCAGTTTCCCTCGTAGATCGACATGTTTACGAGTAACTTGGACTATACTGTCGACGCACCTGCTCTATATTTATCGATTGTGCATGAGCATATGCATGGTCTAATTATATATTTATATTATATTATGGCACACGGGCGGCTGCATGCTTGCCGGGAGGCCGTCTCGGCTAGCCAGGGCCAGGCCAGGCCAAAGCAATCTAAAACCAGCGCATACTTTGTAAATGTAGACGGGTGCCGTGCCGATGTACAGCCATCCAATGGTCGGGTTTCGCTTCCCATGTAAATATAAATATTTACGGAGCAGACGCTCAACCTCCAACGCAACCCCGCCATCGAGCTGTCCATCCCCCCTTTGGCTCTGTTCTGTCTTTTGGAAGGAGCACACACGCCTGCTCGTTCGCAGCTGCCTCGTTTGGTGTTGACGAGGACCGTGCCTGCCGGCAATTGTGGCAGAGAAAATTCGGACAAGTCTCCGTCGTGCACTTCAACTCTGACCTCGACTGCTGCTTTCTGCATTCTCGTCTTCCACTGCTCCGTGGCGACCTCGTTTCATTGGCACAGGACCGCTGCGCCCCCAGCTATATTTATCGTCCACACTGGCAGACGCACATGGATATATAGACACTCCCTGCGCTCCTCCCTCCTGCGACTTTCACTTCTCCTCTTTTCTCGCACCGCTCGACCTCACGCGATCTTCACTCTTCACGACAGACGACACAGACGACACACGACGAATCGTTCTCCGATTGCTCGACAGCTTTGTCTTTCGGTCCGCGACTCTGACACGCTCGGATTGCCCAACACACGCCGCGACACGCGACACTGCGACTCCGACCACTTTTGACAGCTGAGATTTAGGTTCAAACGACTGCATCGTCGCCATGGAGGACTCTCCCAATGGCCCCGGCACCCGCACGCCGACACAGCAGGCGCACGGCGTGCCGCATGGCGTGCCGCACGGCGTGCCACCGCACGGCGCCCACGCCCACGACAGCTACGACCTCCTGCGCCGGGCCACGGCCGCCGTCATGTCCAACTCGGCAAGGTACGTCTACGTTCCGCCACTCTCTTCCTGCATCAACCACCTGCCAAGCACTCTCTTCCTCCTGCATCAACCACCTGCCAAGCACATTCTCCTGCATCACAGCAGCACCATCGTCGCTCACGCCTGTCTCGGACGGAACGGCCGTGGCATCGAGATCCAGCGGTCTCGGACGTCGTCGACTTCCGGCTTGCCACCTATCTGATCTGTTTCACGTCCTCGTGTCTAGAAAGTGCTGGCGTGTTTTGCTGGCGTGTTTCTCTTCACCTCCCTCACACTGCTCTCCGCCTGCCCCGCGCTCCAATCTTTGCCTCTGAGCAGTTGCGATGCCCCCGAGAATCAACGTTGAGTGGACGCTTCCCCGCTCGAGTGACGCAGCGTCACTGCTCGACTGGCATTCCCGGTTTTGGGCACTCCACGCTGCCAGAAACACCAGAAACACCAGAAACACCAGAAACACCAGAAACAACAGAAACACTCGTTTGGCCGTCGTGTTTCATGTCGCGCATCAATGCTCGACGGCCGACACATGTTTCCCGGGACGCTTCCGGCACGCTGCCATGGAATGCGCCCCAGCTGAGCCCGCCACCCTACCCTACAGAGTACTACAGAGTACTACAGGGTACAGAGTATGCCTGCCAGTCTCCTGCATGCACATCACTACCCGCTTCCGCCATTGTGCGCCATGCACCGATCCGCATACCACTCCGTCTCCATGTTTTGCATTTTTGCATGCAGCTCGGCTTGCACCTCTCGTTCCCAATCAATTTCAGCTCATCAATTTATGTTGTTTATCGTCCTGCCCAATTACCCCGGATCGCCGACAGAACAAAGCACCACAGGGCTGAGCTTGCAAGCGCACTCGCCCAGCTTTTTTCAGCGCCTGCATTTACCTGCCACGCCCTACATTTACCTGCCACGCCCTGCACTCCTGCCACCGCCCTGCCATCTTGTATATTGCTCACTTGTGCTCCAGCACTACAGAGTACGTCGGCGACTCGTCTAGTGACATGGTGTCGTGCGACCCGGCCAATAAAGGGACGCAGGGCGCAGGGGCGCAGGGACGCAGGGACGCAGAGCTCAGAGCTTGAGCAGCTGGCAGAGCTTGCGCAGCTCGGCCCTGTCGCACCAGTCGCCAGCCATTTCCACAAGCGGACCGAACAAGGCCCCATAGCACATCACTCAGCTGCTCGCCTGCCGCCACATGGCCCACTGCTATAAGCTTGGGCTGGTTGGCACGGCACGGGTGCAACGCAATGCAAAGTGCAAATGCAAATGCAAAAATGCAAAATGCAAATGCAAATGCAAAGTGCAAATGCAAAATGCAAATGCAAAAATGCAAAACTTGCCGCATTGCCGCACGCCCCGAATCGTCGGATGGCCATCCTTGAATCCCAAAGGCGCCATCCGAATGGCTGGCGAGACGCTTGCAGTCAAACACCCCGTCCATATTGACTCCGTCTACTTGTACGAAGCTTTATTGGGCAAAGGGAACCCTGGAGACATGCAGGGCATCTGGTTCATTTGCGTCCTCAACGCCGTCCTCGCCCTCAACGCTCTTCTTCAACCAAGTGGTCTGCCTCACTTCGATATCACGGCCTGTCGTGTCTTCAAGCCAGTGCCTCCGCACTCGTCATACTTCCTCTTAAGATATTCCAGTTTAGGCCCGCAGCCTATAAATATAGGTGGGACGTTCCTTGTGGGCGCCTGGCAACGCAGTCGCAGCCCAAAGCCCCAGCGGGACGGCAGCGCTAGGTGCAAAACTCTGCGTCTCAGCACCAGCCATGGCCAGAGAATGCTCAGCAACTGGTCTAGATTTTCAGAGTTTTAAGCAGTCTTTACGCATCGACGCACACGATGCAAGGCATCGGCGTCCTTAGTGTCTGCTCGTTGCTGCTCGGCTGCTCGTTCCAGAGGCTACTGCTGTCGCACTGATCGTCCCCCGCCACTGGCCCTGTAGCCTCCGTGCCTGACAATCGTGCTCGTCTGCTGTTTGCCCCTCTCGCATCGGCTGAGCCTTCCTGCCGAGGGCGCGATTGGGCCGTCGTGTCAGGCGCAGCCGCTGCCGTCGTCGCCTCTTGCCTCTTGAGTCGTACGCTGCTGGATCGGGCGCCCAGGACATGCCGGGCCTGCCTTCTCTCGCATTCCACATTCCACCCGGCGAGCCTGCTGTTTTCAGTCGCATTGGTACCCTGGGCAAGCGCACATGTCTCTGATGACCCTGATGACCACGGATGACCACGGACGACCACGGGTTGCTCACGCCAGCACCTTCTGGTTTGGGACTTTTGTCAGCCCAAGCCAAAGGTCCTCTGGCCCGCTGTCTGTTGCTGCGCTTCAGCAGCCCGCCGGCTTTTTTTCTATTTGTTAGTGCATTTGATAAAAAGTCTTTTGCCATAGCAGGGGCCTGCGATCCAGTCAACGACCATCCTTTTTCCCATTCTCGTTTTCGCCCCTTTGTCCTTGGCCTAGCTGGGTCTTTCGGTCTTTCGACTTTCTGGGGACAAAGAGGCCGCCTGCTTAAGGCTTTGACTAAACCTCTCGACTCTCTCCGCCGACCGTCTTTTCGCTTCGCTTGCCTGCACTGCACTCTTGCGTTGACACCCGCCGGACTGCTTCCGCTTTGTCAACAAACCTCGTCATCCGAGCCTAGAGCCAAATATAGAGCCTAGAGCCTAGACAGAGCCAGACAGCCAGACAGAGCCCAGAGCCCAGAGCCTAAGCCCAAGCCCACATCCTTACAACTTCTTCCCGACCTTTTCCACGAGCTTCTTGGCCGAGCATCGCAGCACGTTGCCCAGCTCCGTTGACTCCATTGACATCATCGGACCTCACTCAAGATTCCCCTCACACGCTTCGTCGCCGATTGGCACGCGTTTTTCCTCTTGGCTTTCCGCTTTCCACTCGTCTGCCCCGTTCCTCCATTCTCCGCCATTTCGTTGACACTGCTTGTTTTCTGGTGTCCTCTCGGCTTCCCGCTTCGTCTCCTTCACCCCATCCTCTGCATCGCCACTCTGCAGCCTGCAGCCTGATGCCCAACTGCAACCATGTCTGCCACGTCCGGAATTGACCATCCAACCAGGTCGACCGCCGGCGAAGATGACGGCATAGACCACATCGGCGCCGACACGCCGCGCTCCGGTGTGGCCACACCGCAGCCGGACCTTCACGACAAGCGCCTGCCAGGAATCATGAGTTACTTCCAGGTTCGTGTTGCATCTATTAAGAGTCTGCTTCCAGGCTCATTTGCCTCCTCCTCGCGGCCTCCCTCTACTTCCTCCAAATCTTCCTCCACTGCAAAACTCCCTCCCAGCTCGGCAGTCTCCTCGTCTTCGTCTGCCGCGACGCCCGCACCGTCGTCTCCTCGTGCGTCGTCGACACACCTCGCCGCCGCCGCCGGACCTGTGACAGCTTCCGCTTTTGCTTCCGCTTCTGCTCCCGCTCCCGACGCCTCAGTGCTACCGCTCGACCCGCCATTGGCCCCGACTCCGACGCCGCATCCCTCGTCTGAGTCACCAACGCTAAATCAGGCGCTCGGAGCCGGCGATGCCCGCACGGCGCTAGCAGCCCCAACGCTACCCCAAATCCAATCCGAATTGCCGCCGCCCGCGCAACCATTGGCGTATACGTCATCGCCCGCCATCCCGAAACCCCTCGTGTTGTCCGAGCCCGACCAGCCTCGGAACGCAGCAGCCAAGACGCCCAAGACGCCCACGGACACGCATGCGCCAATGCCGATTCTCTCCGCACAATCTACACAAACAATGCGGCCGTCGCCGCTGTCGCAAATGAAAACGGTCGGATCCAATCCCCCATCGCGGCACGACGAGCTTGCCAACGGACAGGTGTCCCCAACATCGACCCTGCCCTTACCGCCGGCCGGAGCGCCCTTGGCCGCCTCTCACTCGGCGCAGTCGCAGCCTGCCATCGCATTGCCGCCAGCCACGGGCACCACCCCAGCGATGCCGTCCACATTGCCGTCCACATCACACCCATACCCGACCCCGCCAGGCTCCCTACGCGGAGCTGGCTCCGAGCACACCAGTAGCAACAGACACGAAGATGGCCACGGGAGCGGCCTCGGGAGCGGCCACGGAACCGGAGACGCACCAAAGGAGACTGCAACGATTGTCAACAACAAGGTTCGGAAAGGCGGAGCAGGCGGAGCAGTCGACCGGGCCGAGAGCGGTGCCGCCGCAGGCAGCACGCCGGATCGTGAACGGTGGAATGCATCTTGGAACTTTGGTCACAAGAAGAGCATCTCCGACGCCATGGACGTGCACAGTCGGCCGGATTCGCCGTCCCATCCCAACGCCCCTCTTGCCGGCGTTGTGACGCCGTCCAGCGTTCTTGCTCGCCACTTTTCCGTTCCTTCTATCCCCCAAATCAACAGCGCACTCTCACAGTCATCCACCCCTACATCGTCTACACCCGCATCCCTGCGTTCCCCCACCAAGCCTGTTGGAGGCAGTAGAAAGGCATCGACGGCGCCAGACACGCCAGTGCGCCCCGGCTCTCCGAGTACCGATGCCCATGCTGGTGCCGGTGCCGGCGCCGGCGCCGCTGCGTCCTTTTCACGTTCAAAGTCTGCAAGCCACCTCAGGAAGCTAACACCTATGATTATGGTCAAAAAGAGCGGACACACGACACCTACTCGGTCCATGTCAACGGCCCACTCGCAGACGGCCACCCCGCGCATGTCCATGGCTGCGCCCAGCGAGTACGGGTCTGGCCAGGCAACGCCGATGAGCAGCAGAAGCCGCGCGCCGAGCGTGGCTCCCGCGGGTGCCGCGCCTGCGCCTAAGGGCAAATTAACCATCAAGATTGCAGAGGCACGGGGCCTCCGCCAGACAAGAGACCCATACGTTGTCGTCGTCTTCCAACGGAGCGAGTTGATCTCCGGTGGACCTCGGCCTGCCGAGGGCGGCGACAGCGAGGCGATCGCGCCGGGCCACGCCCTTACCAGCATCCCGATCCAAAGACAGCCGAGCGACAACGGCCGCCCCGTGTCGATCCCCATGCGCAGCCGCCAAAGTAGCAACACGAGCATCACGGATTTCGGTGGACTCCGGAAATCGGGTCGTCGGTCCCTCACGAACCCGAAATGGGACGCAGAGGCCATCTTGTACGTATACGGATGTTGTGCAGCCGCTACCGCGAACAAGGTACTAACAAACAGTGATGTCGTCGACTCGGACATGCTGGTGGACATTTCCGTCTATGACCTTTCGCCCGCGGGCGAGGAGTTCCTCGGCCATGTCGATATCCAGGCGAACAGTTCGGAGAAGAATGGTGCGGTACGGGGCTGGTTCCCGTTGCGAGGCCACGCCGATACTGTGGCCGAGCAGGCGCCCACGGGCGAAATCTACGTCGAGGCCTTCTACCAGAGAACGGAAAAGAGACACTACGGCCCAGACGACTTTGAGATTCTGCGCTTGATCGGCAAGGGCACGTTCGGTCAGGTATACCAGGTCCGGAAAAAGGACACGCGCCGGATCTACGCCATGAAGGTGCTCTCCAAGAAGAAGATTGTGCAGAAGAAGGAGGTCGCCCATACCGTGGGCGAGCGGAACATTCTCGTTCGCACCGCGACAACGGAGTCCCCCTTCATTGTCGGTCTCAAGTTCTCGTTCCAGACACCGTCGGACCTGTACCTTGTCACCGACTACATGTCTGGCGGCGAGCTGTTCTGGCACCTGCAAAAGGAAGGCCGTTTCGAGGAGACCCGCGCCAAATTCTACATTGCCGAGCTCATCCTGGCCATCCAGCACCTTCACAACAATAATATTGTCTACCGGGACCTCAAGCCGGAAAACATCCTCCTCGACGCAAACGGCCACATTGCGCTCTGCGACTTTGGTCTCTCCAAGGCCAACCTGACCAAGAACGACACCACGAACACGTTCTGCGGTACCACAGAGTACCTGGCGCCAGAGGTTCTGCTGGACGAGTCCGGCTACACCAAGATGGTCGACTTTTGGTCGTTGGGCGTGCTCGTTTTCGAGATGTGCTGTGGCTGGAGTCCTTTCTATGCCGAAGACACCCAGCAGATGTACAAGAACATTGCGTTTGGCAAGGTCCGGTTCCCCAAGGAAACCCTGTCCGCCGAGGGCCGCAGCTTTGTCAAGGGTCTCTTGAACCGCAACCCCAAGCACCGTCTGGGCGCGATTAAGGACGCGGCCGAGTTGATGGAGCACCCCTTCTTCCGGGACATTGACTGGACGGCATTGGCAAAGAAGCTCATCACGCCGCCGTTCCGGCCCAAGCTCAAGTCCGACACGGACGTGTCGTACTTTGACCCGATCTTCACGGATGCCATGGACAAGAGCGGTTCCCTCAACGAGCGCGCGGCCGCTCTCGCGCAGGGCCTCGCCACGTCAACACCACTGTCGCCCTCGCTGCAGGCCAACTTCCAGGGCTTCACGTTTGTCGACGAGAGCGCCCTCGACGACAACATGCGCGGCCGCGGCTCAAACAACCAGTTTGACGATTTTGACGACGATATGCACGACGCGACAACACGTCACCGGAACAATGACCAAGACTGGGACGATGCCAACGACGCCGACGCGAGAAACAGCCGTATGAGTGGCGTGGTTCGCAACGAAGAGCCGATGTTTGGCAGTGGCCAGATGGAGATTTGAGGATGCCATTCAGCAGCTGCTGTTCTTTCTGTTCCACCACACCATATTATATACCTAATCAACTGTCTATAATACATCCAACCACATGTATTCCACTACCATGATTACGCATTGTTTTTTACCGTCCTGTATAAACTGGAAGGACCCATTTATGAATAAAAGCACTCTCACAAGTCCTAGTAAATCGGAGCATAGTGATCGGTACGAAGCATGGTGATGCGTCCCGAGTTTGGTCACGCTCGATCCCGATGTCCGAGGTGCGCCGAGTGTAGTTTAAAATCAGGAAAAAACACTTCAAATGACTCGATTGATTTTTTGAAGATGATACTCTACACGCACTAGGTTGTGATTTATTGCACATCAAAGTCTAAACAGCCAATGCACGAATTTTCATCATCAAGCAGCATCACATTCCAGCAGATGGAAGAGACGACCGGGACGGTCTGATTCTCATGCCGCTGCATATACATGGTAGCGATGGCACGTCTCGTATTACTTTACAACGCTTTTGTAATTAAGACTTGGGAACGATTCAAAACTCAGCAGGGCCAAATTTAGTGGTGGGCGCCCTCCTCCTCCTCCTCGACGAGCCAGTCCTCGACGGGGGCGGCCGTGGCCTGGCCGTCGGCACCAGTCTCCTGGCCCTCGACCTCGACGGCCATGGACTCGTACTCCTGCAGGCTGCTGGCCAGGTCGGCCTCCTCGGGCGAGGCGGGGGCCTTGGGCAGGTTGAAGGTGGCAACCTGGCCGATGGCGTCCTCGGCCTTGACGGCGGGGGCCTTGTAGGCCTTGAGCTCCTTCAGGTACAGCTCCTGGACAAAGTCGGCTGCGCTGTTAGTATGTCGGTCGCGATAGAGTCAACAGAAGCTGGTGGCAAAAACGTACCGCGGCGCGAGACGGAGGGAGCGATAAAGGTGCGGGTCTGGACACGCGCAGCGGCAGCAACGGCCCGGCGAGGCTAGAGGTGGTTAGCAATGATGTCTTGGAGCTGTGCCGTTCATCCCGAGTGGCCGATGTGTCCTCGTGTCCTCGTGTCTCGTCGCGTCTCATTGTCTCGTGATTTGTCGTAACCGTGATCGTGGTCGTGTCGTCGCAGACTCGAGCGTCGGCTGGTCGGTCGCCCGGTGCACTTGTCAAGGCGATGGCCTGGCCGGCGGCCATGACCGACACGGAGCCTGCCCCATGGCTTCCGTGTGGCCGGCAGAGCTACGTCGCGACGCGACAGTCCTCTGCATCGAAGCTGGCGTGGCGACCAGAGCCGAGAACAGCCGCCCATTGGGTACTGCAACGAGGTGGTAGGACCAGTAGCCTGCCCCGTCGTCAACAGAGTGACAAGGGAGCGATTGCGCGTGCGCCGAGCGGACGGTCGCAACGTGAGGTCAGACCGGGACGGTGCGTGGTGAGGGGGCGGCCGCATCGGAGCCGGGCGACGAGGCGTGGCGGTGGCATTGGCATTGGCAACGACGGCCATGCGGGCATCGTAGGCGAATGCAAAAGAGTGTTATGAGCCGGCGGACGGCCGGGGCTGAGGCCGGGCGGCGAGGCGGGTTCGGCAAGCTTGAGAGGTCGAGATTGGAAGCACGAGCGATTTTATCGGAGACAAGGAGACGGCGGAGGCGGCGGCGGGCACGAGCCGGTCGGGGTGCGACGGAGAGGGCGAAAACCTACGGCAACGCGGAGTAGAGACTGGAACATGGTGGCGGATGTGTGGTGAGGTGTTCGTGGAGAGGGGGTCGAACGGGAGTGGTGAGGTAAGGTTTGCTCGGGAGAGTCGAAATCGGAGGAGAATAGAGCAGAACAGAGAGGGAGCAGGATCGTGGGTTTTTCGCTCTAGCGGCCCAAAAGGGAATGGTCGGGCGAGTTGATGAATTGTTTTGTCGTATTTGCAAATTGTTTTGAAGCCAAAATGTATTGAAAAAGTCGCCAATCCCCAGTTCCTGCCGTACCCGAGCAGTCAGCGGGCTTCGGGCCAGGGGCCAGCTGCTAAACTATAGGCAATTATGGGGAGCAGCGGGAAAACGAGGAGCGTTATAGCGGCCGTTGGCCGATTTACAGTGGCCGATGGGGCAGTTGTGGCGGTTCAACCGCTGGAACAAATTCCCTCTAGCACAGGTCCCACCTTACGAACTCCACGTGACGGCGCACGTGCATTTTCATCACCGGAACGACTTGACAGTAATAATATTTCAAAAAGTAAAAACAGGCGCGACATCGACGTTGACTCTGGAACACTCAAACGACAAACGACAAAGGAAAGAAAAACCAAAAATGTGACGAAAAAGAATAAAAACGAAAAACGTCTACTGGTATCTCTGCTCACGGTCACTGCTCTGCGCGCCACCCGTGGCAGGCACCGACTGCGGCAGCACGGGCGAACCAGACGAGTAGCTGTGGTCGTTGATACTGGCGCTGCCGCTGTCGTCCTGCGACGAGTGGGCGGCCGTGCGGTTGGCCTTGGTGTTCGTTGCGAGACGCGGCGTGCCCATGGCCATCTCGGGCCCGTCGAGCTGCTGGCGCTGGTTGCGCTTGGCCCGCTGCGGCCCGAGCCAGTACGTACCGGCGACCTTGGCGGCGGCGTAGGCGACAAACACGACGCCGGCGACGACCGAGTAGGCGATGATGAGGCTCGTCGACGCCGACGCCAGCTTCAGGCCGAGACCGCCATTGACGACGCCGAGAACCATGAGCAGACGGCCCCACCAGATGTGGATGTGGCTGACGAGACCGCGACCCTGGTGCTGGACAAAGTGGCGGTGGTGCATCACGCCCAGCAGCGGCTGCAGACCCATGGCGGCGACGACGACGGTGCCAAAGACGGTGTGCGTGCGCGCCTCGCCGACAAAGAGCATGCCGCGCTGCTTGGCGGCGATTACGCCGAGTGCAAAGCCAGCCCACATGAGCAGGTACGCCAGGCCCTGCCAGGCGCCGTGGAGCAGCCACTGGCCGAGCAGGGGCATGACGGCCGATCCGAGGGGGTACAGGATGACCATGACAATGGCCAGGACGACGGCGTGGGCCGTCACGATGGCAGCTCTGGGCGCAGCCGTGACGACAACGCCAGAGCCCGAGTCGGTGTCGGGGGCGGGGCCAGACGTGTCCGAGCCCGTGCCAGAGCCCGAGTCAGAACCCGTACCAGTACCGGTACCGGTGGACGCGATAAACGGATTGCTGTCGCTCGCAATGGTGGCCTGGCTCAGGTCGACGTCGTACTGCGTGTACCCGTCGTGCACCGAGATGGGGGCGGCAGCGTTGGTCGTCGCCAAGGGGCTGCCACGCTTCCAGGCCGCAATCCACGGCGCGCTCGAGCTCGTCATGCTCAGCTGGCCGCTGCTGCCCCACGACTGGCAGTTGGCACACTGGACGTACGCCGTCATCGTGTTGCCAGTGACACCGCTGCCTGCCAGCACCGTCAGCTGCGCCGCGCCGCTCGACGTGTCGTGCTGGGGCATGACGTACCCGGTGCCGAGGCGCGGCGACACCGTCACGTTGCCGTTGCCGTCCTGGTACATGACAAAGATGTTGGACCCGGCCATCCGGTTGCCCGTACCGAGCGCCACCCACTCGTACGACGTCGGCGCCGTGATGCTAAAGTAGATGTTGCCCGAGCCGGCCGCCGCCGTCGTGCTCGGAACACCAAGGCCAAAGCACACGTTGTCGGCGTCCGAGGGGCAGTGCGACACGACGTCGGCGCGTGCAACGGCCGCGAGAGCTAGGAGGTCAGCCACCAGTTCTCTATTCGATCAAGACTGCCAAACAAGGAAAGACGTACCCAGGACGGCGAGTGCCGAAAGCGGACGTCTAGTGTCCATGTCGAAGATGAAGAGTGCAAAGACAAAGATTCGATCCGGTGGACGTGGTTTTATTGCAGTCTGTGGCTGTGTCCCGTAGTCGTAAGAGCCAAGCTGGTGCACAAGGCAATATGCAGACGACAATGTGTGCTTGGCGAGATGGTCGTGATGGTCAGGTCTGGTGACCAAGAGAGAAGACCAGAAGAGAAGCAAAAGTGAAGAGAGAACTGGACGAGGTCAGTATAAGAACACTCTGGACAAACAAGGGCATTGTCAAAATGTCAGTGCCCAAGGCAGCATGCCAGAGGACAGTGCAAGGGTCTCACTTACACGCTCAATCTGAGGTGACGAATGGTCTTGCTCACAAATGTCAGAACGGGCAAGGAATGCAACGACGGAGCAAGAAGCGGGATCGAGATACCCTATATAACCAACTGCATTGGCAGGGCGAGCGTGGGCGGCTGGGCGGCTGGGCGGCCGGGCGGCCGTGATGCAGTGCAGACAAAGGCACGGAACTGGACAACTTACACTCTGAGGTACGAGCTAAAACCCAAAATGCCAAATAGAAATAGAAAATAGAAAATGCATGCCGCAGATGCTGCCAAGAGGATACACGTACGCGTCGATTGTTGCTGATGCCACGGTCGAGATAAAACAAGAAAAATGCAATAAATTGCCGTCTCGCCAAGAGGTCCTCCAGTCAGCCTTTTGTGATTGCAAAAAGGACAAATGGAAATATTTTAAATATACACGTCCGCGGTGAAGCCCGGATCAACGTCCGCTGCGCCGTGACAAAGACTGGCCAAGACGGCTGGCTACACCGACTGAGCCAGCAGTGCAGACAGACGCGCGTCACGCCCAGCAGCGCATGCGAGCACCGAAACAACAGTCTACATTCTAAATTACTTACAAGAACGAGATAAGCAGACAATGCCAGACGCACGCGGGCACATATATACTCCGTACTCCGTCACCGTGGTGGTCGTAGATATAAACATCAGAGGTCTGTGGATGCATGGACAAAGGAATGGGCAAGAGGCAGCAACGTAGGTTCGGCGCAAAGCGTGACTCCGATTGGCGTACGGGACTGATACACGTACGGGACTGATACAGACGACAGATGAGACGGCCTCTGATAACGGACAGCGACTGTTCCTGTTGTGGCATATCCTGATGATGTTCTCTAGTCGCTGATCTTGTATTGTGGATATAAAATGAGGAACAAAAAACAAAAACCGGCCGACCGACTCGACGTTGGGGTCTAGAATCAAACAACCAACAAAGAACAAAGAACGTCCGAGTAGGCACCAAACCGTCAACAAAGATGGCACAAAGATGGCAGGAACTTGTTGGCTGCGCGTGCTGCGCCTGCGTGCGTCTGGCCCGACTAGTACGGAGTACGCATCAGGGACTCCGTATGTTGTCAATATTATGATGCAACCAGCCTGGCACATTCCAGCCCAAACGTTGCCAAGCATGGCATGGCCAAGAGCCCGCCCAGTGCCCAGCCAGGAGCAGGAGCTAGGAACAGGCGTGCCCAGAGTCCAATCACGCGCACGTATTTGAAAGATTTGAAAGACAATGGTGGCTGTGACATGTTCCACTTGACGATGAGGCACAGCAGATCTACGGTACGGAGGACGTCGACGTCTTGCGTCTTGCAGCCTTTCTCTACATGGTATTTGTAAGTGTCAATCTGAAGATGGGCGAGTCTGGGGCTGGCACGCTACCAGTATCGTATTCAGATCCAAGCGGGCCGGTAATTACGGAGTAGATGCTAATTAGATGCCATGTGTAGAAACGCGGGCCACGACCAAGCCAAACAAGCCCTACGCAGCTCGCCCTACGGCCTTGCGGGCAAACGTGGCAGCCGCGGCGACGACAGGGGCAGCAGCCGGACAGACTGATGTGCCGTCACGCCTCGTCGTCTGCTGGTCTGCAACGGTCTCGCCTGGCAGGCCTTGGCCGGGCTGTGCTGCCGGCACTCGCTGGCTTCTGCTTCTTTGTCCCGTACAACACGTGCGACAAGTATAAGATTGTTTCTTAAATATGTGCTGGATAGCGGGAAACGCCGATACCATCGAGACACTGGAAGTACTCTGCGTCAAGGTCGTGTAAATATAAACATCAAGACTCCCGCGCTATCAGTAGCCTCCTCAAGCCGGGGAGCAGCCCGAGACTCGATCGGACCGGGGCTCTGACGTACCGACCGTGTTGCATGGGAGGATATTTCCTCCGCAGAAAAATATAAAATAAAATAAAGCATGTCGGATGATATTTCCTCCGTAGATAAGTAACAAATAAATAAAAATAAATAAAAATAAATACTCGGTATACTGACTGCCCGACGTGGCTGTGCGACGCTGTAAGGACTGAAGGACGGCTCACGTTTCAAGTGTGCGCACGGCGAACCGATTGGGACAAGCAGCGCTGGGCACTTACGTATGCCTGCGCCCCGTGCATATATTTCTATTTTATTTAAAATATGGAATCCAACGGCGTGGATTGGCTCGTTGGACCCAACCAGATACCGGAGATGGAGAAACTCGACAGCCGCACCATGCCCAGGCGGACGAAACGGGATTCGGGCTTTGCTTCTTGGACGTGACGCGCACGCGGCGATCAGTCATCTCTGACCAACAGCCCTAGCTGCATGTCTCCCGCAGCCAAGCTCGAAGCCAAGGTTGTGGTTTTCGTGCTATATTGCCACGCATAACAGGCTATTGCAGGCTGAGTAAATGATATAAAGATCTGTACAAGGGGTTTATCTATTGAAAGTTGGCGGACGACTTGATTGCAGGTATCCTGGCCATGCGTGTGTGAATCTGGTATCCGTCTTGAGCTCTTGTCTCGGTCTATGTATACAAAATGCAAGCGCGCAAACCGACGCGCAAAGGGTATTCAACGTGACGCAGAATGTGAGAACATTAAACGTAAGAATGTGAGAACATCAAACGAGAATGTGATGAAAAATCACTCGTGGGCCATAAAGGCGGGAAAGTTGGAACCGTTGAGCAGGCTGGAGCTCGCGACGAAGCTGAAGCCGCCAAACGGATCGTCGCGGTGGCTGGCATTGGCACTGGGACCGGCACCGACGCCGGCACCGGAACTGGGACCGGCACTAGCGGCGCCGAGACTGCTGAGACGGGCACCGACCGGGCCAGGACGCGTGATGGGCACGGTCCCGACGCCGGCGAGGTCGCGCGACGAGAGCACGGGCGAGGCGGCCGGGCTGAGGGCGAGGTCGGTGAACTCGGCGGCAAAGTTTTCGGCGAGCTCCGGGTTTGTGATGACGGGCAGGATGGGCGGCTCGAGCTCGCGTGCGGCCAGCTTGGCCCAGTCGATGTGGCGGAAGAAGCGGTGCGCCTTGATGGTGGCCAGGTCCTTGGGCATGGTGGCGCCGAGGCGCTTGCGCGGGTCCTTGCGCAGCAGGCGCGTGAGCAGGTCCTTGGCGTCGGGGCTGAGGAAGTAGGGCAGGACGAGCTTCTGCTTGACAATGTTGTCCTGGATCTTGGCGTTGTTGCGGCCGCGGAACGGCGGGTTGCCCGTCATGAGGTCGAAGCCGAGGGCGCCGAGCGACCACCAGTCGACGGCGCGGCCGTACGACTTGCCCTGCACGACCTCGGGCGCCATGTACTCGACGGTGCCGAGGATGGAGCGGCAGCACGAGTCGTCGGACGCGCCCGTAGCCGCCGTGGCCGCCGTGGCCGTCGTCGCGTCGGAGCCGGCGCGGCTGCGAGCGCCCGGCAGCGCCACCTTGGACAGGCCAAAGTCGGTCAGGAGCAGGTGCCCGTCGGCGTCGAGCAGGCAGTTTTCGGGCTTGAGGTCGCGGTACAGCACGCCCAGGGTGTCGTGCAGGTGCGACAGCGCGAGCACCATTTGCGCCATGTAAAAGGCGGCCGTGGCCTCGCTAAACATGCGCTCGGCGCTCAGGTGCGTAAACAGTTCGCCGCCCTGGCCGTACTCGAGGATGAGGTAGAGCTTCTCGCGGTCCTGGAAGGCATAGTACAGCTTCACCACAAACGGGTGGCGGTTGACCGACTCGAGGATCTGGCGCTCCGTCTTGGTCTGCTCGACCAGTTTCTTGTGCACCACCAGCGACGCCTTTTTGAACTGCTTCTGCGCGTACAGCCGGCCCGTCGACTTTTGCTTCACCAGCAGCACCGTGCCGTACGAGCCCTTGCCCAGACACCGCAGCGGCTCAAAGTCGTCGGCCGTCATCTTTTTGACGCCCAAGGGCGGTGCACAGCCCGTCTTGCCCGTCTTGCCCGTCTTGCCCGTCTTGGTCGTCTTGATGTGCTCAAACGCCGCGTCGGGCTTGAGCGTGCGTGCCATGTCGTCAAAGTCTAAATCTGTCGCAAAGATGGTGTCGTCGTCGTGCTGGTGGCCGTCGTACGCTGGCTCGGCGTCCAAACTGCAGTCTGTGGCGGCCGCGTGCTCGGCGTCCAGTGGCCCGGCGTCCAGTGGCCCGGCACCGCCCTCGCGCACGCTTTCGCTGATAAAGTCGTGCTTCAGGCGGATCACGTAGCTGCCCATGTCGTCCAAGTCGCCAGCGTCGCCAGCGTCGCCAGCGTCGGCGTCACTGCCGCTCGTGATGCTCGTGATGCTCGACACGCCGTCGTGGCTCGTGCTGCGGCTGCTCATCCCGGTCGGGCGTCGGCTCATGGCCGTCGGACGCCGGCTCGTGTCGGACTCGACGGCCGTCTTGGCCTTGGTCGGCGACAGCGGCGACGTAATCTTGCGCACCGTCGTGCCCGCCACCGACGTGTGCGTCGTCGCCGTCGTCGCGTGGGCCTTGGCCTTGGCACCGGGCGAGCTGGCGCGCGACGACGCGGCCGAGTCGAGCGTGAACGGGTCCATCTGCATCAGCATCTTGGCGATGCCGCTCATGGCCGGCGACGGTGCACCCGACGCACGCATCACCGGGCTGCCCACGGCGCTGGCACTTGCACTGGTGCTCGCCAGGTCCTCCTGCAGGTGCAGCGGCACCTTGCGGCCCCGGCTGGCGTTGCTGCCATCGCGCTCCATCGGCACGCCCTTGCCCGGCCGGGTCTTGGCAGGCGTCTTGCTGCTTTTCGTGCCCGCATCGCTGTCCTCATCGCCCGACGCCACGGGCGTCCAGCTCCGCGCCGTGTTCATCAGCTTGCGTGCAGGCATCGTGTCGTGTCGTGTCGTGTCGTGTCGATGTCGATTGTCGGTCGAAACGGACGTCCGGTCGTCGAGTGTGAAGCAATGACACGCGTCGTGGCTCGGCCGCGTGAATTCGCGGCAGATATCACGCAAGGCGCTTGGTCGTCAACGCGAGATCAAGGGTTGTCGCCCCGGCGGCGTTCGGCGTCGCAGCGAGCGTCAGCAAGCAGTCGTAGGAGGTTGTGGCAGCTTGGCACGCGCATCTGGGATTGGAGGGATGCAAAAAAGGCCGTCAAAGAAGTAGTCGCGGGCATTGGCAGAGGAGTGTGTTGGTCGGTCGTGTACGAAATGATGGAAGGGCCAGAGCAGCCAAAAGGACGTGATGCGACAAAGGAGCAGGTGTACGGAGTAAGCGTTGTGGCAAATTCAGCGGAAAGCACCGGTTTCAGCGCACGACACGACACGGACATGCCGCTTTGGGCTTTGGTGCACGAATAGCGACACGCTGAATACAGTGATACCGACCCACTTTTATAACGGCAGAAAAATGCGTGCAGCGGCTGAAGATAAATTGACACGGCGAGCACGGCGAGTCACAGCAGGCGCATTGGTTGGCGCGCTAGCGAAGGCGGTGAGGCCAGCGGGACGGACGGGCCATTCTGGGCGCGTCAATAAAAAATTGATTTAATGGAAAATTATGAAAATTGCAAGGCATCCCGAAATCTCTACGAGCGAGTGCAACCTACGTATGATTCAGTCTGTCCATAACATGGGATGAGGCGTGAATCGACGGTGACATGCAGAATCAAGGAGCGAGTAGCCCGTTGTCGTGCACGTGAATCGAGATACAAGACGGCAGCGCGCGTAAAATTTAAATATTTACAAGGACCGCTTGGACGCCGTTGGAGGGGTAGATCGACACTAATAGCGCATCCGCCCAGCAAAACTTTTGTTTGGTCGGGTCAAAGAGCGTCATGGTTTAAAGTGCATTTTTCATTTTTCGTTGCTACGACCAATCCGATAAATTTACATTGGCCGTTCCTGCTGTTTTGCGTGCCGCCCGGCTACTTCCCCTCCTTCCTCTCTCGTTTTCTCCCCTCTCCAACGACACATCAACAACCCCTCCAACCATTACAATGGCGAGCACCAAGACTGCCATCATCTCTGTCTACGACAAGACGGGCCTGCTGGACCTGGCCAAGGGCCTCGCCCAGAACAATGTCCGCATCCTGGCCTCGGGCGGCACGTCCAAGATGATCCGCGAGTCGGGCTTTCCCGTCGAGTGAGCCGAGTCTTTGACCCTTTTGACCCTTTTGACCTTTTGACATTTCTTTGCGCGGCGCATGGGTCTGCGGCCCAGTCGCAGCGCTCGCCCGTCCGAGTCTGGGGATGGTCAAGCCCCCACTGTCCATGGCTAACGTTTAGGGACGTCTCCTCCATCACGAACGCGCCGGAGATGCTGGGCGGCCGGGTCAAGACGCTGCACCCTGCCGTGCACGCCGGCATCCTGGCGCGCGAGCTGGCGTCGGACGAAAAGGATCTGGCGGAGCAGAACATTAGCAAGGTCGACTATGTCATTTGCAACCTGTACCCCTTCAAGGACACCGTGTCCAAGATCAACGTGACGGTGCCCGAGGCCGTCGAGGAGATTGACATTGGTGGCGTGACGCTGATCCGGGCGGCCGCCAAGAACCACGCGCGCGTGACGATCCTGAGCGACCCCAACGACTATGCCGAATTCATCAGCGAGCTCGAGGCCGGCGAGATCAAGGAGTCGAGCCGCCGGCAGTACGCGCTCAAGGCGTTTGAGCACACGGCCGACTACGACGCGGCCATTTCCGACTTTTTCCGCAAGCAGTACGCCGGCGAGGGCGAGCAGTTTTTGCCGCTGCGCTACGGCGCCAACCCGCACCAGAAGCCGGCGGCGGCGTACGTCAAGGAGGACAAGCTGCCCTTTACGGTGCTGGCGGGCGCGCCCGGGTACATTAACTTGCTGGACGCACTGAACGCGTGGCCCCTGGTCAAGGAGCTCAAGGAGGCGCTGGGCCTGCCGGCGGCGGCGTCCTTTAAGCACGTGTCGCCGGCCGGCGCGGCCATTGGCACGCCGCTGACGGCCGAGGAGCGCCAGGTGTACATGGTCGACGACATCCCGGGCATCGAGACGTCGGCCCTGGCGCAGGCGTACGCGCGTGCGCGTGGCGCCGACCGCATGAGCAGCTTTGGCGACATGATTGCACTGAGCGACGTCGTCGACGTGCCGACGGCCAAGATTATCGGCAAGGAGGTCTCCGACGGCGTGATTGCCCCCGGCTACGAGCCCGAGGCGCTGGCGATTTTGCAAAAGAAAAAAGGCGGCCGGTACCTCGTGCTGCAGATCGACCCCGAGTACAGCCCGTCGTCGCGTGAGACGCGCACGGTGTACGGCGTGACGCTGGCGCAGCACCGCAACGACGCCGTCATTTCGCCCAAGTCGTTTGGCACGGTGATTACGCCCAAGGACGCGGGCGCACTGCCGGCGTCGGCGCTGCGCGACCTGACGGTGGCGACGATTGCCATCAAGTACACGCAGAGCAACTCGGTGTGCTACGCGGCGCGCGGCCAGGTCGTCGGCCTGGGCGCCGGACAGCAGTCGCGCATCCACTGCACGCGCCTGGCGGGCGACAAGGCGGACAACTGGTGGCTGCGCTTCCACCCGCGCGTGCTCGGAATCCGGTGGAAGCGGGGCACGAAGCGCCCCGAGAAGAGCAACGCCATTGACCTGCTCGTCAGCGGCGAGCTGCCGACCGAGGGCGCCGAGCGCGCGGCGTTTGAGGCCGTCTTTGACGAGGTGCCGGCCGCCTTTAGCGACGAGGAGCGCACGGCGTGGCTCAAGACGCTGACGGACGTGGCCGTGTCGAGCGACGCCTTCTTTCCCTTTACCGACAATGTGTACCGCGCAGCACGGTCGGGCGCCAAGTACATTGCCGCGCCGGCCGGCAGCCAGAACGACGGGCCCGTCTTTGAGACGGCCGAGTCGCTCGGTATTACCTTTGTCGAGCAGAACACGCGTCTCTTTCACCATTAGGATAGCTCAAAGACTGGACGGAATGGAAATTCAATGGGTATCGTGATCTGTTTGTACATTTCGTACATAAGGTCACTCGTACAGACTGGACCCGTCGTCTTGCCCCCACAGCTTAATCGTCTTGTCGTGGCCGACGCTGGCGATCCAGCGGCCGTCGCGGCTGACGTCGACGCTGGACACGGGCCCGGTGTGGCCGGTCAGGGTCTGCATGAGGGCCCAGTCGTCGGCCGAGTAGATTTGGACCTTTTGGTCGAACCCGCTCGAGACGAAAAAGGTCCCGGATACTTTGGGCCGCTGGACGCCGGCGTCGTCGGGCCCGGGCGGGGTCCCGAGCAGGCCGTCGTCGAGGCCCTTGAACCAGCGGACGTCGGAGACGGCACTGGCATGGGCGCCGATACCGGCGGTACGCTGGACCTTGCGAACGTCCCAGCACTTGACCCAGCCGTCGGCGGACGCGGAGAGCACGCGGTGGCCGTCGGCGCCCCAGTCGAGACCGTAGATGGGCTTGATGTGGCCGTCGAGAGGGCCGTCGAGGATCATGACGGTGCGGCCGGAGCGCAGGTCCCAGATGCGGCCGATACTGTCGAGGCCGGCGCTGGCGAGGAGCGAGCCGTCCGTGTTGAAGCTGACGGCGTAGACGCCGCGTGCGTGGCCGGGCTGCGTGAGCAGCGGTGTGCTGATGGGTGACGTCGAGGACTCAGACGACTCGCCGGCGCGACGGACATCCCACAACCGCCAGGTCTGGTCTTCGGACGCCGACGCGAGAAACTGGCCGGACGGATGAAACTCGACGCGGCAGACGCGCTGGGTGTGGGCGTGGAGCGACGCGACGGGCGTGTCGCGGTCGAGCGACCACAGGTTGACGAGTCCCTCGGCGCCGCCGGACGCGAGGTTGACGCTGGACGCGGATACGCCCGAGTCGGGCAGCGTCGCGGTCGGAAACCAGGCGAGGCCGCTGATCTTGCCAGTGTGGCCACGCAGACTGCGTACCGTCTCGAGGTTGGGCACGCCGTAGAGCCCGAGCGAGCCGCCAAAGTTGCCGGCCGCCACGAGACGGCCGCTCGGCGCGAGACGGACCATGCTCATGTTGCGATCGCCGACGGGCTGCGATGCCTGCAATTCAAACGCACGTAGCTTGGGCTTGACACGCGAGTCGCGGAAGCGGACGTGTGTGCGCAGCGGGATCGCCGACTCGGCACGCTGCAGCTCGACCTGGCGTCGCGTGCGTGGCAGTGCGTACTTTGTAATGGACAGGCGTGCCTCGAGCAGGCCAGGGCCGCCCGACGTGTAGTACTCCTGCGCCGCGTCGCCATCGGCCGACGCGTCGCTGTCGTCCGACGCGTCGCTGTCGCTGTCGCTGTCCATGTCAACGTCCTCACCGGCGGCCGCACGTGCGGCCCGGGCGGCCCTAGCTGCACTCGATGCCTTGGCGGCCGCTGCACGGTCGGCAATGGCGCCGGCCAGGATATCGCGAAGACGTGCCTTGCGGTCCGACGCCTGCTCGCCAAACAGCGTGACGGGCTCGCCCAGTTCGCGCAGGCGTGCACGCACCAGCCGGTCCTCCTTGGGCACCGCGACAGTCGCCGCGATGCGCTTGCGCTCGAGCTGGGCAAGCAGTTCCGATGCTTTTTCGGGCGCGATGCCCGACGTCACCGGAATCGCATAGTCCTGCTCAATGGGCACGTTGAGCAGGTCCAGGCCGCCCGCCGGCCGGCCGCTTCTCGACGCGTCCGCCTCTTCCTCGACGTACGCCGCGCGCGACGGGTGCATCATGGTCGCGGTGGTCGTGGTGTTGTGGGAGTCTGTCGTGCAGCCTCGAGCGTAGATGTACTGCTGACTAAGAGTATATACTTATGGATCGATCCCGCTGACTAATACTGGAAAAATATGGACCTGTCCCACAGCGCTGCAAATACGTTTTCTGCCGCGTCCCACCGCTACATCTCTATTTAGCCGCAGAAATTTCCGTCCGTTTGGACCTCTTCACACTCCTCCTTCTACCCTTCAATGGAATCGCACCCGCCCTGACTGAGCCGCGGCGCGGTCAAGAACCTGCAATGCGTCTCTTTCTCGTCCGCCATGGCGAGTCCGTCGACAACGTGGCCGGCCTCTAGTTAGTGCCCGTTGCCTCTTCTTCTTTTTTTCGTTCTCTCTCGTCCTGGTCTCACACTCAGTGCCGGCTCGCGTAATGCGCCACTGACGGCGCACGGCGTGATCCAGGCCCGACGCCTCGGCACCCACCTGGCCTCGTCGCTCGGTCTGTCCGTGTCGCACGTCTTTTCGTCTGATTTGCAGCGTGCATCCGACACCGCCCAGGCTATCTTGGACGCGGTTCAAAGTCAGGGCGACGCCCAGGACAGAAAGGACGCTCTGCCCGGCGAGGTCGTCCGGGTGCGCGATCTGCAGGAGCGAGACTTTCGCTCGGGTGAGGGCGTGCGCGTCTCGGGCGACGCCAGTGGCCGAAATGCCTTTGCCGACGCCGAGACGCACGCCGAGATGCGCGTGCGCGCCGAGCACTTTGTCGCCGAGCACCTCGTTCCTCTCTTGGAGGGTGGTGTGGCAGAGACGATAGAGACCCGCTCGGTCGTCGTCGTGTCGCACGGCCTCTTCCTCAACGTCCTGCTGGCCACACTGCTCCAGCGGTTTGCCCCGTCCGAACTGGCCCGGCTCTCGCGCCAGGGTCCCAACGACACGGCGCCGCGGCTGCACTGCACGTGGTCCAACACCGGTTACGTCGAGGTCGTGACCGAGAAGAAGAAAAACGACGGACTGAACATGCGCGTCGTGGCTGTCAACGCGGCCGACCACCTCGTGGGCTTGAAAAAGACGCGTGGCGGGATCGGCAGTGCACGTTTCGACGCCAAGCAGCGCACCATGGATGCGTTTTTTGCTCCGGCGGCCAAACGCCGACGGGGTGACGGCGCGTGAGTGGGTGTGGATTGCACGCTCTCACGCCAAGTAAATGGTACGTTTTCCTGCATTGACAACCCACCAGCCTTTATGATGAGAAACACATGATTCACAGACCTGTTCTGAATTACATGTAGAAGCACTCAGTCCAACCGCTATCTGACTTGGCTATTTCTATTCCTCTCGTGTCCTCTCTTTCCGAGCCCGGCTAACGTCGACAGATCTGATGATAAATGTCCGTATGATGTAATGAATATTTTCCGCCTAGTCAATGTCTGATCAATGTGATTCGAAAGAAGTCGGACTTGTGTCATGTGACTATATATGTATATTTATATTTATTTATATTGAATTCCGAACCAATCAACGCTACAGAAACCAAAATATATATGCGTCAAGCTATACCGTCTAGCACTCGCCAAACTCGCATGGGTCGCGCCCGTACTCGACGCGCACCATCTTTCGCTCCTGGTTGAGCGCCATCTTGGCTGCAATCGCCTGGCTCTGGAAGCTGGCAAACCGCCACTCCATGGTCTGCTCGCCAGGGCCCGATGCGTCGTCGGCGATGACGCGTACGTCCTGCACCTCGTACCGAAACTTTTCGTCAAAGTACGCCGCCAGCGCTGCGTGGTTGACGAGGGCGCGTGGCCCACGGATCCGCAGAACACGGCACTCGGTCGCCTGCACGCACTGCCGCGGCGCCTTCTTGTCGCGATTCCACGCGCTGCGGATCGTCAACAGCGCGCCGCCGTCATCGCGCATCGCCAGTCGCTGTGCATCGACGGCCGCCTTGAACCGCTCGGCCTGGGCGCGCGTGAAAAAGGAAATCTTGGCCGCCGCGAGCGGAAGGCGGCGTGCAGGGTCTGGCGGGTTCACCGACGCCGCAAACACGCGTCCGGTCGGGCCCAGGCGTGCCACGGCACGAAGCAGGTCGCCCACCGTCGCGCGCGGCGGCAGGCCCATTAGGAAGAGCGACGTGTTGACGTGCGCCGGCACGTGGTCGCCGCGGTTGTGCGGGTTGTGGATGTCGCCGCGGTAGTTGAGGCTGATGCCCTGCTGCCGCCGGAACGCCTGCTCATCACGCGTCAGCGTCAGTGTCGGTGTCGGCATCGGCGTCGGCGATGCTGGCGACATCGGCCCTGCATCCGTGCCGCTCGAGCCCGTGCTGTCGGCCGAAAAGGCCATGGACGACGCCGAGAATGGCGAGACTGAAGACGATGAAAACGGCGAGAAGGGCGAAAACGGCGAAAAGGGCGAGAATTGGGAGCACTGGCTGCCCGCGCCGCTGCTGCTCGAGCCCGTGCTACTGGCCGAGGCACGCCGGCGGTTCTCGCGGTGCACCATCTGCATCGGCTGGAACGTCTTGGACTCTTTGGCCTTTTTGGTGCTGGCGTCCCTGGTCTCCCTGGCCGGCTCTGTCTTGGGCTGGGCAAACGAAAAGCCGGGGGTCTTGGGCTGGGCAAACGAAAAGCCGGGGTGAAAGACTGCGTTGGCGTCCTTGTGCCCGAGAACCTGGCGCTGAGGGGCTGGAGGTGCGTCCAGGTGTGCCAGAGCCCGGCTCTGGCTCTGACTCTGGTCCCAGCTCTGACTCTGGCTCTGACTCTGGCCATGGCTCTGGCTCTGGCCATGGCTCTGGCTCTCGTCCCAGCTCTGGCGGCTCTGGCTCTGGCTCTGAGCACCGGCATAGTGCCACGTCTGCGTGGAGCTGCCCTTCTGGTACTGGCTCCAGACATCGGGCGACGCGTGTGTCGTCTTGGTCTCTGGTGCCGCAAAGGCCGAGGCCTGGTACACCTTGAGCGACCCTGGCGTCCGCGAAAACTGCTGCCGGTGTGCATGCACGCTCTGCGGCTTGACGCCCGCCGGGCAGGTGACGACGGTCGGCCGGTACGGCAGAGCCTCCGGCGGCCAACCCCACATCTGGTAGTGGGCGTACTGAGGATGGAACGGAGTGACCCAGGTCCCGTAGTCTTGGGCGTACACGTACTGCTGGGGGTGAGCCAGCTGTTGGGGCTGGGGCTGGGCCAGCTGTTGCTGGTGCTGGGCATAGGCAAAAGAGGGTGCCATCTGGGACGTGTCGGACGCGTCAGACGCTGCCGGCACGTTCTCGAGCGGCCACATCTGCTGCTGCGTCTGCGAGCTCGGGCCGCTCGCCGACCACTGCCCAGAGCGCGTCGGCGTCGTGTGTGCCTGGGCGTGGTGGCGTAAAGACAAAGACGACGACGACGAGAGGCCGGGCGGGCGGGTATGGACGTGGTCGGCCGAGGCGCTGGCACGATGGGCGTGGGCATGGGCGTGGGCGTGGTCGGGCATCGACCCGACGGCGAGCTGGCGCAAGGACGACGCCACGTAGTCGAGGTGGTCTTGGTCTTGGTCCTGGTCCTGGTTGTAGGTGGCCATGGCCAAGCCGGGGGGCGTCAGTGGCGGCATCGTGAGCTGGGAGTCAGCAGTGCTCAAACTCTTATTTCAAATCGAATGCTCAATCAAATCTCAAATCAAATCTCAAATGCAAATGCAAACAACGTACCGTGTCGAGGTGCTGTTCTGTTGAAGCTCGGTTGGAGCTGAGGTGCTGGTGTGGTGGAAGCAAAAAGCGAAAAGGCAAGGCACGGAGCAAGAAAAGGGCGGGACGCGTCGTGATGTCGCACGTCGAGCCTCTATTGTCTCGGGGGCGAACTTGAGTGAATGTACTCGCTCGACGACCAGCTCTGACGAAGACGGCTCAGGACCCACTCGTGTCGGGACCGGCCTACCGTGGCAGTGAGGCGGCGTGTCTGCTGAGGATAGTGGGAATCTCGTGATTCGTGACTCCGTGGGCGATTGTGTTGTATTGTATGTGACTGTGGTGCTGTGGTGCTGTGGTGCTGGCAATGCGTCAACGGTTGAATCATGAATCAGGTCGGCGCGGGCTGACCATGCCGGTTCGGGGTATTTCGTGTTGGCAGTTATTGCCGAGGTAGATGTGGTCAATCGAAAATGTGGTATGTGGTGATTAGCGTGCCGGAAGGTTTTTGTTTTTGTCGGGGTTGTCCTTACCTAAATAAAGCCTGTTTTCCTTGGTATCTTATTGACCATGCCAACGTACACCTACACAGTCACTCGGTGAGGTCGAGGTCGCCGGCCGCCATTGTTGACTTATTGCCCAATGGGGAAACCAGTTCCTCGGTCTCCACTCTCCTCGCTTCACAGCCACCTCACGTAGTCCACGCATGCAGTTGATGTGTATTGCAGGTCTTTTCAAAGATTGCCTGTCCAAAATGCAAGAGCAAGAGCAAGAGCAAGAGCAAAACAAAGCAAGCGGTAGCCAAAATGTCCAAAATCATGCGGGCTGCAGGGCTGGCCTTTTCGTCAATGCGTCTCAAGTCTCAACAACTGCCAGCTCTGCACTCCACAGCAGTGCTGCGTCCGTAAACTCCATAAATCATTCGTGTGTTTTGGTGGCCAGCCGCTGCGCTGTGCTGCACGCTTACTTGCTGGTGTCGACGACGTAGCGGCCGACAACCTTGTTGGCGTGCATCAGCTCGTAAATCTTGGGCAGCTCGCTCAGGCCGACCGTCTTGAAGGGGCACTTGATCAGGCCGCGCGCAAAAAAGTCAATGGCCTCGGCCGTGTCCTGGCGGTTGCCGACGTAGCTGCCCTTGATGTTGATCATGCGAATGACCGTGTCAAAGACGGGGGCCTTGAGGTACGCGTTGGCCGGCAGGCCAATGCAGATGACGGTGCCGCGCGGGCGCACGTACTGCGACGCCTGCTGGAACGGCTTCTCCTGCACGGCCAGCAGAATGACCGCCTGCGGGCCCTGGCCGTCGGGCGTCGCCGCCTTGACGTCGGCCACAACGTCCTTGCTCGTCATAAAGTCGACGTACGCCGTCGCGCCCAGGTCCGTCGTCACCTTCTTCTTCTCGTCGCCGCCGTCAATCGCAATCACGTGCAGGCCCATCGCCTTGGCGTACTGCACGGCCATGTTGCCGAGGCCGCCACCGGCACCGACAATGGCGACAAACTGGCCGGGGCGCGCGCCCGACTCCTTCAGGCCCTTGTAGACCGTGATGCCGGCGCACAGCACGGGCGCAATCGCCTCGAGCGACAGGTCCTTGGGGATGCGGGCGACGTGCGCCGCGTTGGCCACCGCGTACTGCTGGAAGGAGCCGTCGACGGTGTAGCCCGACAGCGTCGCCTCGGGGCACAGCGGCTCGTCCATCTGGCGACAAAAGGAGCACGCCAGGCACGAGCCGTTGAGCCACTTGACACCGACGTGGTCGCCCAGCTCAATGTCGTTGACCAGGTCGCCCTTGGCCACAACAACACCGGCACCCTCGTGGCCACCGACCAGCGGCAGCTTCGTGTCCAGGGGCCAGTCGCCCATCATGGCGTGCAGGTCCGTGTGGCAGACGCCAGAGAACTTGATGTTGACGAGAACCTCATCGGGGCCGGGCTTGCCGACGGCAATCTTCTTGTAGACGGGGGCTGGCAACGTTAGCACGGCGGTCTTGCGTGACAGACCATGGCGATGGACGGGACTCACGCTTGCCGGTGGCCTCAATGACCTGCGCCCACTGCTCGGTAGGGATAGACATGGTGATGATGTGGTGGGGTTGAGTTGAAAGGGGTTGAGTTGGGTAGTAGCGGTTGCTGTTGCTTAAAGGTAAAGAGTATGAAGAGGCGATGAAGAAGGAGCAACGAAGAGGGAGAAGCGGCAGGCCTACTTATAGACAAATCGAGGCAGGCGCTTGCCGTCTGCCCATGTCTCCGTCGAGGATGGCAAGAGGTCGGGGTGGTGGTCTCCATCGCGTCTCCACGGTGGGCTGTCTTTGGATCGGGGTCGTGGCGTGCACGAGACACCGACGTCAGTCCAAAACGGACGCTAGCCAGGACGGGAGGCGAAGCTACAAAGACAGCATGACGCACGCTATCCGTTTTTGCGGGCTAGTTTCGTTCCGTCGCTCGACCCCGTGCAAGACGGTCGTCACGCCTGCATTGGATTTGCCTCTGGCGCAGCCTCTTGCCTAATCTGGCATGAATGAGGGGTGCACACGGAATTGGGGAAGAGCACCGCACGCGCTGTGCAGGCGCGAGGGGAGGCAACGACGCTGATGCGATGCACAGAGAAAGAGCCAAGGAGGAACGGATGTGGAGCAGGGCGGAAAATGCGGAAAGTACGGAGTAGGACCAAAGCAGAATACGATTAAGAGGCGCCGTTTCAGGCGGAGGCAGGCGCTGGCCCCTCGAGAGCAGAGAGGAGGCGCGAGGCGCACCAAACGGTCGAACGGCGATGCAGGCAAGGGCGGCGACCGGGGGGAGCATTGCGGAACGTATGATGTCGCTCAGAGCTGCGGCCACGCTAGCGCGCCGGTCACTGTAAATCAATAAATTGCAAGTAGAGAAAAGCATCCCAACGGAGGTTTTTTTAGTTTTTTTATTTATTCCTACGGAGTATTTACATGGCACACTCGGTCGTCGCATTGGCGCGTGAGGGGCAGTTCCCGGGCAAGGCTATGCCCGAAGCAGGCGCGACCGGTTCAGAGGAGGCATGAATCGACAGGAGCGGTGCGAATAGCAGTACAGTCAACGCGTGCAGACGAAACTCAAGAGAGTGATGATTCTCATCTCTCGAGAAGTCAGTAGGCTTTGTGTCCGTAAACACCGTCTGCTCGGTGCTCGCCGAATCAAGGCCCGAGTCGCGCACGTCGCGTGTTGCCAGAATTTCGTGGGAGCTGCCAAAGTGGCATGTCGAGCGTCGCATTGGCCCCTTCTAGCCCGCCCATGAAATCTCAAGATGCAGCATCATCTGATGCTAACCAGCCGACAGCGGCAGCGGCAGGAAACGTGGGTGAGGCACGGGCTTGATTAAGCGCGGCCGTCGGCAGGACGATTAAAAGACTCGACAAGATATCGATCAGATGGCTGCAGTCACACAATGGCGATTCTTTGGCACCTCAAGCAGCACCGTATGGTCCCGGGGACCAGGAACGGAATCCTGGACCGCATGAAACTAAAGAAGCAGCCATCGTCTTGTGCGCGGCATGCCCGGTTGCAAACATTAACAGCAGCCGCTGTTTGGTGTGGTCTCGGCTAGGTTGTGCTTTGCGTTCTTTGCCTGCTTCATCCCGCTTTCACAAGCCCTAAACGCACTGCGTTCTACAGTCTCTCGTCCACAGTCCAAGACATTGAGCGTGGGGTGTTGTTGGGATCTGCTCTCTGGGCTCTGGGCTCTGCGCTTGGCTCTTGTTCCGACACGAACAAGCTGGATAGCTCGCAGTAAATAATTACACATTTTACAACTGCTCTCCTTCCAATTGCCAAAAGACACTCGATGCACTGGGAGGTTCAGACGTTGACCTGTCTAAATTTACAATTCGAGCGCCCTTAGTCATCATCTAGACGCAACGACATTTGCAGCGTTGTTCTCGTTTCGTCTCCTGTGCTCACTCTGTGCTCACCCGCCACTTGGCCACTGATCATCTCTTCCCCATTCTGCTTCCGTTTTGCACCGTCGACATACGGAGCATGTTTGCTGTTTCTTCTATTTGTCCTATTCCTTGCATGCGTCTGCGACCCAACAAATCTGCTCTAAATATTAAAAATAGTTTTATTTATTTCTGGTGGCGTCTCGCCCTGCCCTGGCGCGCCGTCTCCAACATTGCGGTTCCGCAAGTGCCAGATGCTGCCAACGCCCCCGCTCACGGCGACGGTCCCAGTTGGGGAATGAGTGCCAGCCTGTTTCTTGATTGCCCTGATTGCCTTGCTTGCCTTGCCTGCCATGCCTTTCAGATCGACTTCTTTTGATTGCTCTTTGTTACCCCGGATTCTGTCCTCCTGACAGCGCTCAACGTTTGCTAGGCCATTGGTTCTTCCGTCTCACTCGACGTCTCGGTAGCGATGCGTGCTCTGCCTGACTACCATGCCTGATCGCGATGCACATAAATATATTACCCCTCACCGGCGTCTCTTCTCCGGGGCCTGGATCGCGTCGGAATGAACCCCGTAGCGGTTCCCCAGGTTTTGCACAGCCCTCCGCTTCTTCCCCAGACTTAGCGCCGTCGAGTGAAACGTCGAGTTGCGTCTCCCCGCCGACTTTCACGACTCGACGCCCTGGTATTTAGTTTTGCCCTCCAAGACGGCCCCTGACTGCTTTTTTGCCTTGGCAGACTGCTTTGCATGCTTGCCACGACGCCTTCCTCCGTCCGGCCTTGCGGATCCGTTCAACGCCAAGAGCCCACACGACGCGTATTTGGCACATTTCCATCACGAGGACACTGGAGTGCATCGGAGTCTCGCATGCAGACGAAAAAGCCGCAAGATTGTGGGAACGCAGGGGTAGGCATGCTTCATGCGGGAAGAGCGGGAGGGAGGTACTCCGTACTCCGTACACCGATATGCCAGAATGCCAGAATGCCAGACCGAGCAAAATGCGGTTTGTTACGGATTTATCGGTCGAGACCATCGGATTTTGATATTCGCCGTTTGCTTCGACTTCTTCCCCAGACTTCCCCAGAACCCTTCCCCAGACTCGATTATCAAAAAAAAATACTGGTTGATGGACTTATTACAAAGGCCCTTGTACTTTTCAAATATTATTTAAATAGATCATAGCTGTATATTTGCTACATAGAACATGTCAAGCCAATCAACCAACGCCTCCTCACTCCATTCACTCCAATCCAACCGATCCTCGAACCTCGTTCTGGCCTAACCCGTATCAGCTCTCCCCGCATTCAGATTCACAAAGTCCTAGATTTTTGAAAAGTGACTCGCTTCGTGTCTTGCACGTTCCGCCTCTCCGAGCCTCCTCCTGGCCCAGGCCCTTCCCCCACTTTGATATGCGCCTACTCCATAACTATACGCAGAGCAGCTCCATGTGCTTTGGATGTTTATTGGATTTCGTGGTAGCATCGAAGAGCAGAACGAATGAGAAACACGCATTGCAGTTTTAGAAAAGAAACAAATATAAACAGCTAAACATTGCCGTCCAGTCTCCGCCTCGCTCCCCTTCCACCGGCAAAGAGGAGGTGACACCGCGCCAAAAAATACAAAAAAACAAAGAGAACGCTTGGGGTTGCACAGAACCGGGGTGTCTTCGCTTGGACGTCCTCATGACTTGACAGGTTGGTTGCATTGAGCCAACCAAAAGCCCAAGCAGGAGAGAAAGCACAGGAACACGACGAGATAGACGAGATAAGCGGTACGCAGAGACTTTAAAGTAGAGCTTCTCCGTTTGCCCTGCCGCCACATCCCACGGCATCCCGTGTGTCCATGGCCAGCACCGTGTTGGGCAGCCCGGTCAAAGCCGTCCCCTGCTTTGCATTTTTATTTACCGCATCACTACAGCACTTCGGACCTTGATGTGCCGAGGTACGTGAATCCCTGAGACATGGCCCTGAGACATGGCCCAGCCCGCAGCATCCAGAAATAGTCGTCGAGCTCTGTCTTTGTTTGCTTTGTTGCTTTCTTCGTTGCAGCACCACCGCCGGCCTCTTTGCCCACTCTCGCAGCTCTCGCAGCTCTCGCACATGGAGTGCGTGGGAGCTTATGAGCCGCCAGGGCCGCCCAGCAGGGCAAACCTCCGGACAATGCCAGGCCCGTATTCTTGGTACTGTCCGTGTTAGCAAACGCCGCCTCGTCAACAAAACAAAACACGAGAGACTCACTTCTGCCTTGGTGTGGCAGTACGAGCGGAACTCGGGAGACTGGCCCAGCAGACTGCCGCCGAACCAGGGGCCGTGCCGCTGGCGCTTGTGCGTAATGACCTGGACGTCCAGGCCACCGCTCTTGGCGCCGTGGCTGCGCACCTCGCTCGCGCGAATGCGCGCGTCGACGAGCTGCTTGATGTCGCGTTGCAGGCGACGGCCAAAGTCCTTGTACAGCGTGCTGCCGCCCGACAGGACAATGTTCTTGTACAGGCCGCGACGAACATCGATAGGCGACGACTGGATAACACCGTCAACAACATTTGGCAGCGGCGTCAAAAAGTCGGAGCTGTAAATCTCGGGGTTGAAGAAGATCTCGGGCGCCATGAACCGCTCGTAGCCGACGTCGACGGTGACCTTGCGGCCGCCCGCCATCACGGCGTTGTGCTTGGCGAAGCGCGACGAGTCCCGGTCGTAGCGCGCAAACTCCTTGACAATGTCGGGGCACACGTAGCAGTACTCCTCCTTGATCTCCTGCGCCGTCTTGAGCGACGAATCCGGCTCGCCACGGTCGCGCAGCAGAGACTGCACAAAGTAGGTAATGTCGCGGCCGGCAATGGGGATCGACTTGATCGAAGAGCCAATGACGTAGCCCTCGGCGACGGGGATGACGTGCGTGACACCATCGCCCGAGTCGATGACGGTGCCGGTCAGCGACCGGTCAGTCACCTTGGACGAGGTCCAGGACGCCGCAAGAGCAAGCACGGCCTGCACCGCAATGTACAGACCAGCACAGTTGAACGACTCAAAGAAGATCTCGGCCGTGTTCTCGCGGTTCTCGGGCGGGTTCAGAGGCTATCGCGCGCATTGTTAGCTGGTGTTCGGTCCATGCGCGTTCGGTACACGACGGATAACGTACAGGCTCGGTCAGGAGAAAGTGGTGGTCCTCGGGCTCGACGCGCAGGTACTTGAAGATGGAGTTCGACCAGAAACGCTCCATGTGGTCCTAGTCGTGTCAGCCATTGCCCATCAAGCATACACTCTTTCTTTTTGCCATCATACCCAGTTCTCAATCTGGCCGTGGCGGATGGGGTAGTGCAGGCCGTAGCCGGGGCCGGACGACGCCGAGATGGCCTCGTCGCCGATGAAGTAGTCGAGGTCCTCCGTGCCGCGCTTGGCGTTCAGGTGGCCACCCGCACCGGTGCCGCCGGTCAGGAAAGAGGGCTTGTTCGCGACGGCCGGGCGGCCGCTGCCGGTGCTGCCGGTGCCTCCAGCGCCCGACTTTGTCGCGATGGCGGTCGGGAAGACGAACGAGGGAGAGTCGTTGCCGGCGAAACCTGGAGGGAGGGCCCGTGTTAGCTGCGCACTCGTTCGATCGATCGGCCCGTCGTCGGTTCGGACTGGCGGTTGTCGTGATCATCGGCGATGACGTACCAAGCTTCGAGAAACCCGTGCCGCTAGAAGATGTTAGCTCGGGTCCAGCACAAGACAGGTGAGGCCGTGAAGCATGCACGATCGAATGCGAGGCTCGTGCTAGAGCACAGCCATTGATGTGTCGCTTGTCGCTTCGGATCGGCTGGTCACGGTGTCCGAGGCGTTGCGACCTGCCGCGACCGGCTGGCCGGAACGGCACGGAGAAGGGGGCGTGCGGGCTTACTTGTCCATGACAACGGCGGGCGTTTGGTTGGCCATTGCTGCGGTAGGTTGTCGGAGATTGAGAAAAGGGCCGCACGAGATGCAGCTCCTTGGCCTCAAAATCGGGAAATGTCGTCGAGTCTGCGGAGCGGTGTTGGGCAAGGACGGCTCTCCTCCTTGGAAAGTGACGATGCGTGGAAAGCGACGACTGTGGCTACCGATACGACGACCGTGGCTGTGGCAGGAGGTGGTTGGCGGGGCTGGTGGGCTCCTCCTCCCCAATAGCAGCACGGCATTGCTCCTAGGCGGGGCAAGCTTAAGTTGATGCCTCCTGGAGCTTACGCCCGTCTCGACCAGCTCCAGTGTCACGTGACCTTGGCTCTAAACTTTGGTGGAGCAAGCTGGATCAAGCTCAGGCGCGATATGAAAGGTTGATGTCGCCTCGACGTACGGAGTACTCCGTAGTAAAGCACAGCCAGTGAGTTGCTCAGGCTGCTCAAGTTTGGAAATCGGGGGGAATCACGGATGCAAACACTCTCGTTTCTTCACATCATGAGTCCTCTACAAACTTGACCTGCTCCACTCGCCTGCTCAGCAACTTTCCAACAAACGAAACGCCTCCTTCCCAGGCTAGACTTGCATAGGGCATGAAGAGCTTCGGGCCCAGTTCATCGCGGTGTCACTTGCCACTGTCAGTGAGAACGACCTCGAGGTGCGGCGGCTGCTTCCATGAAAACCGGCGAGCCGCGTAGGCGGTACAGAAGGAGCCACCAGCATTTGTTGAAGGCGGTTTCCTGGTTTGGGCTGCTACCGCTGTCGGCGAGGTATTGATCACTGGCACTGCTCGGTAGCAGTATCCAATTTACGACGAAATCACTGCGCCATGGGCAGTCCTCCTGTCAACCGCTTTCCTCAAATTTCGTCATCCTCCTGCCGTTGTTAGAGCCGGTTCGGTTTCGCGTCTGCTGAGGGCATCGTGACTACCTTCTCTTTTGGTGGCCCTGCGGTCTCTGTTTCCAAATGTTCTCCAACCCCTCGGATCAACAACTCACTTCTACTCTGTCTCACCTTGGCCAGGCCTTACCGTTCATCGGCCATTCAATTCCCTATCCGACCGAGTCTCATCCACACATCATCGATATCGAGTATCATCATTGATTCATTATTATTGTCTACCCACTCAGTTGTGCTCTTCCCCTTCCTTTCAATCCGCTGCTGTGAGGCGTCCCGGAGGCGGTTTTAACCACAGCCTCGCTACTCGTTCCACCCGCACCTCAGCCAGCCGGATCTTCTCGACCACGCCGGCGATCACGGCCACCACTACCACCGACCACACCCCCGAGGCTTGAGACTACGATTCGCTCCAAAGGAAATGGCAGCGTCGACCTGAGCTCCTTAGTCTTCTACATTCCATCCTTGATCCCTCTATAGCCCGACCCTCGCACTTTGGGCAGAAACGCGCGACATCAGCATGTCGTCCTCGTCCAGCCCTTATCCCGAGTTCTCGTCTTCTCCCGAGTCTGCTCAAGATGACACACCACAGCCAGTGCCTGACCCAGCCTACGACGCTTCGATGCCTCCGCCCGTTCCCGGCCTGACCAACGCCGGCCCGGTTCCGATCCAGTCGCACTCGCACCCGTACGTCTCCAGACAAGAGCCCGACTCGTTTGACACGGCGACCGATGGCCTCACGGACCGATTTTTCCGCCCAAAGTCCAAGGGACCCATCGCAGCCATCTTCATCCACGCAGGCGCAGGCTACCACAGCACTGTCAACGAGCACGTCCATCTCGAGGCTTGCAGCGAGTGAGTGCACACTGTTTTTTTCTTTTTTCCCTTCTCACTATCGTATGGCTAACACGACCAGTGCGGCTCGTATTGCCATGAGATTTCTCAAGGCAGGCGGCACTGCTGTTGATGCCGTGGAGGCCGCCATCAAGTGCCTGGAAGACAAGGAAATTACCAACGCCGGCTTTGGAAGCAACCTCTCCATTGATGGTGTCGTCGAGGGTGATGCCACCATCGTCGACCACCTTGGCCGCAGCGGTGCATGCGGCTCAGTGCAACGTACGTTGACAACCATTGCCCACGAAACTAGCTTGCCTGTTGCTGACCGTTTCCCTTGCAGTCGTCAAGAACCCCATCTCCCTTGCCCGGTTAATATACGACAAGAGCAATGTTCCTCTCACCCTGCGCCGCATCCCACCCAACATCCTGGTTGGCCACGGCGCGGCGCGGTTTGGCCAGGAGCACGGCATGGAGCTTGTGCCTCATCAGCATCTCATCTCGCGCGGAGCGTACGAGCGGTACTGCAAATGGCGTCATGATCTGATTGTCGCCGACCAGGCTTTGAGAAACCGGCACCAAGCTGTCGCCGCGGCATCCGCGGCATCCGTAGCAGCCGCTGCAACAGCTGCTGTTTCGGCCGCCGCACCCGTCGTCGCCACATCTGTCGCGGTGGCAACACTGACCACGGCGTCCGCCGAGTCGGCTGGCGCGGCTGAGGCGGAAGAAGCTGAAGAGGCACACGCGTCGACCAAGAGATCTCGGCCACCGCTGTCCAACACTATGCCGACTTCTAAGCGCATCCGGCTGGGAGAATCGGATCTCTTGGGAGGCGGCGAGGCTAGCGTGCGGAGAAGGCAGCAGCACAGCAGCGGCGACGGGACTGCGTTTGGGGAGCCGTCCCGGTCGAGCATTCTGCGGGACACTGTGCAGAAGAACCTGTTCACCGAAGTCGGCCTACACGACAACGACACGGACATCATCTCGGACACGGTCGGCGCCATTGCGATTGATCTTCGCGGCAACATTGCGTGCGGTTCGTCGTCGGGCGGCATCGGCATGAAGCACTCGGGCCGGATTGGTCCTGCTGCTTTGGTGGGCATCGGCTCAGCGGTGCTGCCGGCGGATCCCAAGGACAGCAGCGGCACGTGTGTTGCTGCGGTCACCAGCGGCACGGGCGAGCACATGGCCACGTCCATGGCCTCGCACACGTGCTGTGAGCGCCTGTACCATGGCCAGCGGCGTGCCGACGGCGGGTCGTTTGAGGCCGAGTACGACGACGACCAAATCATGAAGTCGTTTGTCGCAGACGACTTTATGAACCACCCTGGCGTCAAGAACCAGGTGTCCGGGGGCGCCATTGGCATCCTGGCCGCGAAGAAGACGACCAAGGGCATCTACTTTTACTTTGCCCACAACACCGACTCGTTTGCGCTCGCGTCCATGTCATCCAACGACGCCGAACCGTCGGTTGTCCTGTCGAGACTGGGTCCCCGGGAGAGCGTGGCCCGTGGAGGACGCAAGATCAAGCCCAACTAGGCTATGCCATGCTGCCCTGTTGTTTCCATGCCATTGTCGTTCCGGAAGGCTTTTGAGCTCGCGTTTCCTATTTGTTTTCGAGGGCTGGTCCCATTTCTTACTCTGTCCTAGAACTACCCTATAGCCTCACGCCTTCAATTTACGAGTACAACTGATATCGATGTGATGTGTATAATGCTTCACATTTTCTCTTATTATGATTTATTTTCGAGCAGTTTTATTGATGGGAATGAAATAGAAAAAAGCCCAAGACCGTGATAATAGTACCTAAAGTATACATTTTGGGGTGTATTATTTTGGAAAATGCAAGGCGAAACAGTGAGGCAATGTGGTCACATGATATATCACCTGACTGTCATGCTCGCCTACCCCACGCTGCTAGTAGACTCCGTATTCACGTCCGATCACGGTTGAGCTCCAAAAGAATTGAAATGGAAAAAGCCTGCATGACTAAAATTTCGTCAAAAAAGAGTGTCATCAGTCACGCATAAGCCCCAGCAATACAGACGCGCTCTGCCCGACACGCTGCAGCACCATCTGGCGCACTTCATCGCGACGCCCCGCCACGACACCTGCTGCTGTTTGCCCCAGACCACCCCACGACGCGCTCAACCTGCACGACACTGCACAATGGCGACCGAGAGCTTTGTGATCAAGACGCCCGCGTCGTCGGCCAACATTGGCCCCGGCTTCGACGTGATTGGCCTGGCGCTGTCGCTGTACCTGGAGCTGCACGTCACGATCGACCGGTCCAAGACGACGACGACGGCGCCGCTCAACTGCCGCCTGACGTACGAGGGCGACGGCGCGGGCTCGGTGCCGCTGGACCCCGATGCGAACCTGGTGACGCGCGTGGCGCTGTACGTGCTGCGGTGCCACAACCAGCGCAGCTTCCCGGCGGAGACGCACGTGCACATCAAGAACCCGATCCCGCTGGGCCGCGGCCTGGGCTCGTCGGGCGCGGCGGTGGTGGCGGGCGTGATGCTGGGCAAGGAGGTGGGCGGGCTGCACCACCTGGACAACGAGCGGCTCTTTGACTTTTGCCTGATGATTGAGCGGCACCCGGACAATGTGGGCGCGGCGCTGTACGGCGGGTTCGTCGGCACGTACCTGAACCCGCTCAAGCCCGAGGACGTGGCGCGCAAGGAGATCCCGCTGAGCGAGGTGCTGCCGGCGCCGGCGGGTGGCGTGGACACGGGCGCGCAGCCGCCGTCGCCGCCGCTGGGCATTGGACACCACATCAAGTTCCCGTGGTCGCCGACGATCAAGGCGGTGGCCATCATCCCCCACTTTGAGGTGGCGACGGCCAAGGCGCGCGAGGTGCTGCCGGCGGTGTACCCGCGCGCGGACGTGACGTTCAACCTGCAGCGGATAGCGCTGCTGCCGGTGGCGCTGGGCCAGTCGCCGCCGGACCCGAACCTGATCTACCTGGCGATGCAGGACAAGCTGCACCAGCCGTACCGGCAGACGCTGATCCCCGGGCTGACGGAGATTGTCGAGTCGATGACGCCAAGCACGCAGCCCGGGCTGCTGGGCGTGTGCCTGTCGGGTGCGGGCCCGACGATCCTGGCGCTGGCGACGGACAACTTTGAGGAGATTGCGGCCCGCATCATTGGCCAGTTTAAGAGCAACGGCATCGACTGCAGCTGGCAGCTTCTGGAGCCCGCCGAGGGCACTGTCGTGGTCCGCCAGTAGGGCATCGCCGTCCATGCAGAGTATCAATAATAAGCCCAAGCAGTTCCATTATGTCGTGATGCGCCCCCGCCATGACGCAAGATTAGTCAATGCGCGCTGCTGGTTAGGAGGCGTGCTTACGTCAGTGACTTTGCAGGGAGTCGTGTGCTGTAGCGATTATCAGATTGATAGCCTGTGTAGCCAGTCTCACCTTCCACATCGAACCAAGCCTGTTGCCGCGACTAAGGCGTTGAGCTGCTGTCCCCAACGGCCCCACCTGCGTACGTACGAGTACTGGGCAATTGCCGCCCAAACCTGTCACCGAACCGGTGTCGGATCACCGTAAATATTATGTAAATGTAGATATACATTTAGAGGCTGTGGATGCTGGCCGAGCAGGATAGCCGAGCTGTCGCTGGCCCGTTGATGGCACCATCGGCCGTCAACTGCCGGCCGCTGAAGGAAGGCATTCGATCTGGACAGGCGTGGTTGCCCTAGCTGGCAAAACGCCATCACCAGCAGCTTTTCGATGAAAATTCGTCTGCCGACGTCGAATAAAACGCAAATTCTCTACTTGTTCTCGTATTCTTGCGCAAAATATTTATAATAAATTTATTACTCCGTACGCTGATCAGAGTCTTGCCGTGAGCGGCTCCCCACGGACTTGTCTACCGTAACCCCAATCGGGGCCTGGCCAGCCTATCGCAAGCTATCAGATGGGTCTAACAGGGGTAGGCCCCTCTATAAATTATCAGATCGAACGTGTAAGTGCCAACGAGGGTACAGAGTACGTTGTACAGCGGCCTAGCCATGCACGTTTTTCACGTTTTTCATGTTTTTCGCGTTTTTCGCGTTTTCGCCTTGGCCTCGGTTCAAACAAGTGCCGCAACGACCAAACTCCGGAGTACGTGGGCAACGTCGCAAACGTAACAGCCGGAGCCCAGTCGGAGCCAGTAAATTTAGACTATTCAGCGCCTTTCTGCTCCATACTGGATCGGATGCATATATTATAACAGAGGTCCGCGAGATGTTCATGCTTCCTTGTAAACTGAAACGCCTCGGACCGACAGTCGCCTCGCATTCCGTCACTTCTACCGACGTTCCACACCATGCCTCTTGTGCTCTCGCCAGCCGGTATCGGCCGCTCGCTGGCTGCAAAGACGTCTACCGCACGCGTTGTGTCCGTCTTTGGACAAGTTTCCCTGGTGAGTTCTCGATGTGCAGTACCGCAGGTGAGGGGCATGGAGCAGAAAAACCATCACCGAAGGCGGCCATGCCCAGCACGCTATCCAGTCGATCTTATCAGATGTACCAGATGTACCGGCTCCACCACCCTTGACACCACCCGCCCCTCTTGTTTTTCTCGTCTTTTCTTTTTTTCTTTTTCTTTTTTTTTGTGCATTCTTCTTCGACTGCTCCACGTCGTCATGGCCAAGGCGTGCTTCGGCGCGTTGCCCTCGTTGACCGTACCCGTCGCCGTTTTATCTTAAACCGCGCGGCCCGCTCTTCTTTCTGCTCGTCTGCTCGTCTGCTCGTCTGCTCGTCTGCTCGTCTGCTCGTCTGCTCGTCTGCTCGTCTGCTCTTGCCTCTGTGCTCTTTCGCTCTTTCGCTCCTTCTTCCTGCATTGATACCCTCTTGCTTTCTTGCCTGGTCTAACTTTCAGACACCAAGGTTCTGCTCGACACGCTCCTCGGCCTCCTTTCGACGACCAGCGTCGCGCACCGCCCGGCTTTCCCCCCCTCGCACCGCCTGCTCCCCCTGCTCCCCCTTCTCCGTGTCCGCTGCCAGCATGGGCTCGACTCTGCGCGCCAACGACCCGGCCAAGCCGTTCAAGGTCCTCGTCGTCGGTGGCTCCTATGCCGGCCTGTCGGTGGCCCTGAACCTCCACGACCTGTGCCTCGGCAAGGTCGCCCGCAGCTCGGCCTGCTACGTTGGTGTGTATTCTTTTGACTGCTGACCGACGGAATCGCCGTGCTAAAATCTACCCCCAGACAAGACCGTGGCCAGCGACCCGATCCACGCCGAAATCACCATTGTCGACGAGCGCGACGGCTTCTACCACGTCATTGGCTCGCCGCTCGTGTTTGCGTCCAAGCCGTACGCCGACAAGGCCTGGCTGCTGTACAAGGATGTGCCGGCGCTGCAGCAGGCCCCCAACATCTCGACGGTCCACGCGAGCGTCACGGGCATCGACTTTGCCGCCAAGACGGCCACCGTCAAGGCCGTCGCCGACGGCGCAGTGTCGACGCTCGACTACGACTTTGTCTTTGTCACGACGGGCATGCGTCGCGCGTACCCGTCGGTGCCACAGTCACGTGACAAGGCGTCGTACCTGGCCGAAGTCGGGACGCACGTCGACTCGGTCGCCGGCAAGGAGGGCGTGCTCGTCGTCGGCGGCGGCGCCGTCGGCATCGAGATGGCCGCCGAGCTCAAGCTCGTGCAGCCCGACACGCGCGTCGTGCTCGCCCACTCGCGCAGCCGCCTCATGTCGTCGGAGCCGCTGCCCGACGAGGTCTCGGACGCGACGGTGGCGATCCTCCGGGAAAACGGGGTCGAGGTGTTGCTCGAGCACCGCCTGCAGGACACCAAGGACCTCGACGACGGCACCAAGGAGGTCACGTTTGCCAATGGCAACACGCTGCGCGTCAACACCGTCGTCGTCGCCATCTCCAAGTACGCGCCCGCCGTCGAGTGTCTGCCGCGCGAGGCCGTCAACGACGAGGGCTACATCAAGGTCCAGGCCGACCTGACCTTTCCCGCGTCCATTCCGAACCACGAGTACGCGTACGCGGCCGGCGACAACATTGACTGGTCCGGCATCAAGCGCTGCGGCCGCGCCATGCACATGGGCTACAAGGCCGCCATCAATGCCCACCAGCGCATGCAGGAGTTGACGACCGGCAAGGCGCCCGAGTTTCTGCTCTTGCAGCCCATTGCACCCGTGCTGGCCATTGCCCTCGGCAAGAACGCCGTGTGCTGGGTCGACAAGGTGACATCGGGCAAGGACGTCGCCGCCGGTTTCTTTGAGGACGACGTCGGCTTCATGAGTACGTTTTCTTTCTTTTCAGTCTGCACAACGCTAACAAACAGTCTGCTACCGTATCATGGGCCTGGGTGGCTACCCCGTCGAAGAGGCCAAAGCATAGCCATAGCCTTACAGCCTGCTTCAGACTGCAGCTAAAATACTTGCCATCTTCCATGACGGTTTCCAGCAATCTCCGTGAAGATCCTCGTAAAGAAGAAAAGTGAAAAATACATTGCTTGACCGACCATCACGCACATGGAATAGTGGAATAGCGTAACATTCGGCTACACGCGCTCGCTCACCCAGATGGCGCTACGACAGCCCAGCCGGATGACGCCCGTGAGCAGCCAGTGCGGCTGCGCCTTTTGTGCATCGTGCTCGACGGCGTGGTCCAGATGCTCCAGCTCCTCGTCGCGGATCCGCCGCAGCGTCGAGATGAGCTCCGACAGTTCCGGCCCGACATCGTAGCCCTCGGCCTGCCACCCTGCCACCATCTCCAGCAGGTCACGCACCTGGCTGTTGTAGTGCGTCCCAATCTCCGTCTCGACCGCCTCCGTGCACGCCATGGCCGCCTCGCGACCCAGGACCGCCGTCGACCAGCCGAGCCCGGTCGCCATCAGCGACCATACCGGGTACAGCGCCGTCGGGCGCACGCGGTGCCTCGCAATGAGCCGGTTAAACACCTCGAGGTGCCCGACCTCCTGCTCATGCATGTGCTTCATCAGCGGCCGCAGGTGTGGGTGCTGCCGCACAACCACCGGCGTCTGCGCCGCGTAGATGAGCGTCGCCGCCAGCTCGCCCGTCTGGTTCACCCGGAGCTTCAAAATTAGCAGCTGTTCAAGGTTCAAAGTTGGAAACGTCAATCAAACTCACCGCCGACGAGAGGTACTCCTGCTGCGCGCGCGTCAGCGGCTTGAGTTTCTTGCCGTCGACTGTAACGGGCTGTGCCTGGCTTGGCGGCACGGGTGACGGCGCGTCAGTAACGGGCACGGCACGCTGTCGTGCCGCCGCCGTGGAAAATCCGCACGACGGACACGCCCGACGCGTGAGGCCGGAGAGGGGGGGGGGCGAGCGGACAGCTGCACCGGCCCAGCGTGCAGACTGCACGAGCGCCCGTGATGTCTGGAGAGCCATTTGTATTTGTACGTCGACCGATCGCAAGATCACCGTCATCGTCCGATCATGGCGGCTTTTGCTGAGCTCGAGTGGGTCGCCTGTAAGACTGCTGACTCAGACTGTGGCGCTCGCCTCAGCCACAGTACCTGACAGCTGGGCGCGTTCGCGTGTACTTTCACAGACCCACAGTCACTTGGGGCTCGACACAGCGCCCTTTTGACGACCAACTCTGTCCTCTACTTTGGCGCTCGACATTCGACATCGACATCTCGCTCGTGCCATCCGCGGCCGTCACCAGCGTCACCAGCGTCACCAGCGTCACCAGCTCGGATTTCGATCTGTCGTTGCTCATCCTTCTTTGCACGACTGCACGACTGCGACACGGCCTTCGACGGCTTGTCGCGACCTCAATCGACGCCATGTCTGACATTGACGATGAGCTTCTCGCGCTCGCCGGCGGCGGCGAGTCTTCCGAGGACGAGTCGCTCCAGCCGCGTTCCAGGCGCAGCCAGGCCGCTGCGTCCGACGACGAGGACGGCCCGATGAACGTGAGCCACAGCGGCTCACGACACTCATCGCCACGTGATGGCTCCGGCTCGCCGCCGCCCAAGCACACGCCCACCAAGAAGGGCAGACGGCCCGCACGCGGCGACGAGTCGGAGGATGAGGTCGAAGCGTGAGTGGCCCTCTTTTTCTCTCCTGCCCCTGCTAACCTCCAGGTCCTCACGAGCATCGACGCCCATGTCCCTCGAGTCTGCGCCCATGGACGAGTCCGACTCGGACTCGGACGGCGGCGGGCCCAACCACCGGCGCGGGCGGGCGGCCGACGACGACGACGACGATGTCGAAAAGTACCCGGTAGACGGCCTGTTTGCCAGCTACGACGAAAAGGACGAGATTATGAGCATGCGCGAGGTCGACCGCGAGCAGATCCTGGCGGAGCGCGCGCAGGAAAAGGACCGGATCCACCAGAGCAAGCTTCTGCGGCAGCTCGTTAGCAACGACGAGCAGCGCAAGAAGCGGTCCGCGTCGACGGCCGACCTGGACGATAGCCAGCGCAAGGCGTCGCGCGCGCGCACCAAGGAGGCGCCGTCGGCCATGGACACGCTCAAGACGCGGCGGGCCGAGAAGAACGAGCGGAACCGCCGGCGCGAGGAGGACCGCGAGCGCCGCAAGAACCGGTCGTCGTCGCGCGGGCGCCACAGCGACGACTCGGGCGACGAGTATGGCGAGGCCGGCGGCGACAGCGACGTCGAGTGGTCCAAGGCCAAGTCCAAGGCGCGCTCGCGCTCGCCCGACGCCCGCACCGCGCAGCCGACGGAGCTGCGCGACGTGGAGCGCGTGCGTCTCGGCCGCAGCCGCTTTGGCCAGGTGTGCTTCTACCCGGGCTTCGACGACACCATCAAGGGCTCGTTTGTCCGCATCTCCATCGGGCCCGACCCCGACACGCACATGCCCGTGTACCGCATGGCGCAGGTCAAGGGTTTCAGCAAGGGCAAGCCCTACGCCATCACCAACGCACAGGGCCAGAGCATCGTGACGGACCAGTACGTCGTGGCGGCGCACGGCAAGGCACAGCGCGAGTGGCCCTTTTTGGCGTGCTCCGACAGCGGCTTCACCGAGGCCGAGTGGGCGCGGTACCGGAAGACGGCGGACGCGGACGGGGTGTCGCTGCCCAAGAAGAGCTTTTTGCTGGGCAAGGCCGAGGCGATCTCGGCGCTGATCAACCGGCCCTGGACGGACCAGGAGCTGACGGAGAAGATTGACCGGCAGAGGGAGTTGAAGCTGCGCTTCAGCAATGTCGGGCGCATGCAGATTGAGCGCGCGATGAAGGAGGCGCGCGCCAATGGCGACTTTGAGCGGCTGCAGGAGCTGCAACGGGAGCTCGAGACGATGGAGACGCCGCGGCTCGCGTTCAAGACGTCGCTGACGCCGGGCAAGAAGGAGAGCACGGGGCCGACGGAGCAGGAGCGGCTGGCGCTGCTCAACGCAGAAAACCGGCGGCACAATGCCGAGGCGGTGCGCAAGGCGCAGCTGCGCGAGCGCATGAAGACGCACAAGCCCGAGCACAGGGCCGACGCCGACGCGAAGCCCGCGGCCAAGCCCAAGGACGGCGTCCCGCCGCACCTGCAGCGTCTGCAGGAGCAAAAGGCGCAAAAGGGGCTGCCCGTGCTGCACCGGCCCGTCGTCGACGACGACGTGATTGCGTCGCTCGAAATCGACCTCGACGACGACATTTTTGACTAGCGATGCAGTCGCTTTTTGTGTACTTGTATCTAGTTTGGCGTTGTATCTGCTGTCATTTTTACTTAGTTAGCAGGTCGCACGTCGACCTTATATGAAATTCCATTCAATCTAGGCATAGCGTTGTCAAGACCAGTGACAGTCAGGGTCTCAGCAGATCTCGTCTCGACTCTCTATTGTATGCTTGCTCTAAAATGAGAGGGCTGTGCCTGGGCTCGAGTCTACATCTTCAAAATCTGCAATGTACATAACGATGAGGATACAACGGCCGTACGCCGGCGCGATGACAGCAAGCAGAGATATGCCTAGCAGCTGATGGGAAACATATTGGTAAAACAAAAACAAATCAAGTAAATCAGAAAACAACGCCGCCTCCGGTATCGTGCGCCGTAATATGCAATGTGCAAGGTAGAACGAAAGAAAGAAAGAGAAAGAAAGAAAGAAAAAAAAGTGCAGAGCACCGAAACTGCCGCTATGTCTGCCGCGACCGCTTCGAGCTGCTCCGTGAAAAGACGTCCTTGCCGTAGCCCAGGCTCGCCACGTCAAAGATCTCGTCAAAGTTGATCTTGCGCTTCGTGCCTGCCGAGACGCGGTTATAGCGCGCCGTCAGCATACTCCGGCCGCTCGGCCGTGACGCGTGCCGTACCCGGAACTGCCGCGACGACGTAGGCCCCGTCGCCGTGTCTGCCGTCGAGCTGGCGGCGTTAAAGACAAAGGTGGCCGCCGGCGACGCAGTGGGCGCGTCGTGCTGGGTCGGGTGGTGGCTTGGCTGTTGGGTCGGCTGTGCGTGTGTCTGCTCCTTGGCCGTGTTCGACGCCGTTCGCCCGTCCGACGCCGTTCGCCCGTCCGACAGGTCGAGGTTAGCGAGCTCCAGGTACGACTCGTTGGGGTACGGCACCGACGACCGGAACGCAAACACGCCCGTGCCGCTGTCCGGCGTCTGCATTGGTGTTGACGTGCCCGAGGCCTCGCTGACCTGGACATCCGCGGCCGCCGGTTCCACGTGAGCTGCCTTGGCCGCCTTGGCCTTTTTCGCCGCGAGCGCCGCCGCCATGGCCGACGCCGACGCCGTCGACGGCAGCGAGCGCGATGGTGTCGGGGCCGGGGCGGTCGGGACGCGCTGCAGCGGTGCACCCGCCGTCGCCAGCACGGCCGGCGCCTTGATGGGCGACGACATTTCTGGCTCCGTGTCCATGTCGCTCTCCATGGCCGTCTGCATCGTCTGCATCGTCTGCATCGTCTGCATCGTGTGCATCGGCGTGTCGGCGTGTGGTGCGGCATTGGCACGTGTGTCCCGCGTGCCGGGCAGCCGGCTCGGTTCCGGTGTGGCGCTGTCCGGCTTGTCCGCCTCGTCCTCGCTCTCAATCGTCGCCAGGATCGATTCGCGCCCGTCGAGCCGCTCCAGGACCCATCGTCGCACCGCGCGGATATCGGCGTCGCCCTTGTCCAGCACCGCCAATATATCCTCCAGGCAGTCCTGGTACCCGTCCACGCGTGCCTTGGACTGCGCCGCCGTCGATGTCTTGAAGAGTTTCGTCACCGAGAGGGCCGCGACCTTGAAGGCGTCGAGCAGCTCCTCCGGGTTGTTGTCTGTGCCGTGGCCGCCGTGGGCCTGCATCCTGTCGTCGCTTGTAATGGATCGATTCTGAGTTTGCACTGCGCCGGCGTTCGTGCAGGCACAGGCAGGTGGTGCTTGGGTGTAGAGGCAATTGGCTCGTGATACCGCTCGTCGTTGGCCGGTATCTGCGCCGTGCCTTCCGTTCCACTTCCGTTCCGCTTCCGTCCGCTCCCAAGTTTGTTGCGCACACTGCGTACTGCGTGCTGCGTACTGCGTCGGCAGGTGTCTTGATTCGACTCTTATGGGGGATAGCCGAGGGGAAGTTGTTGTTGAGTTGTCGTGAGTCTTTGATTTTTGTGATAGTGGAGGCCTAAAGGCCACTAAATAAATATACAGGAGTCACGTCGCCACATGGTCCTGTATTGAGCAGGCTATTCAGCAGGCTATTGGTGGCAGAGGCCTGGAAGAGGGGAAAGTGGATGGCCTCACCCCTAGAAGTGCGCTGGACGTTCCCTCTGGTTCGCTGGAGTCTAGTGGATACGCTGTGCGTATATTTATGGGTCCCCTCAGCCGGATCAAAGACGTCACTCACAAGCAGACAAGCAGCGTTCGGACGGATTGTTCACGTGACCCGGCATGTGCGCTAGGTGGACTCCTTGTAAGTCGTGTCCCAATGCGCTAGTGCCAGGCGAACGCTCCCATTGGCCGCTCTTGCACGTCGCGCGCCACGGCCCTGAATTTTGGGCGCGGCCAGTACAACCGCGCCCGCTAGCGCCAGGCATCTGGCAGGACATCACCTTGATTTTATATTTTATATTTGTGGTCTTCCTCTCTGCTTCACACGCTCTCCTTTCCAACCCACGACGCGTTTCGACCGACTTCATCGCGCAACCACACCACATCCACCCTGCGACGCGACTGCTCCTTCATTTCAACGCGCAACCACTGACTGTGCGTTTCGAGCATCGCCAGCCGCAAGCCTGCACGAGCCTGCACAACGGGCGCGTTTCCCACGCGTAAAGTGCAGCCACACTCGACCGCCGGCTTTTCTTTGGGCATTGACGCATTCCGGTCCACGCCAGGCTTACTCTTTGACGCATCGCCACCTCGCCACCTCTCCGCCTACCGCCAGCAGCCATGGCGCGCCCTAGAAGATCCGAGGTCGTTGACTCTGACGCGTCCATGGTCGATGCGCCTGTGCAGCAGAACGATACCGTACGTGCCCTGGCGTCGCCTGTCGTTCACATTCATTCACGGCACCCGCTGACTATCTAGGAAATGGAGGACACACCCGACCAGTCCGACACCGACACAAATGCCAACGACAGCGAGGTCGACGGCCGGAAACGCAAGAACGAGGTCAACGAGCTCCGTCGCAACATGATTGAGCGCAAGCACAACCGCCTGGGCGAGTCCAAGGTACGCACATGTCCTACAGACGTCCTGTAGACGTCCGGTAGACGTCTGCAGAGGTCTGCAAAGCGCGCATGGCCGGTTTTGGAGCTCTTTTAGAGCCCCTGGCGCGCTTTGGCGCTCACCAAGGCCCCACCATGTACTAACCAGCGTCCGTACAGGAGGACGACACCATCCGCCGTTTCCGGTACCTGCTCGGCCTGACCGATCTGTTCCGCCACTTTATCGAGACGAACCCGAACCCCAAGGTGCGCGAGGTCGTTGAGGAGATTGACCGGCAGAACGCCGCCAAGGCCAAAGGCCCCAAATCGTCGCGGCAGGGCGGCGCCCAGAGCGGCCGCCAGCGCCGCACCGAGGCCGAGGAGGATGCCGAGCTGCTGCAGGACGAGAAGCAGGGCGGCGCGGCGCAGACGGTGTTCCGCGAGTCGCCCACCTTTATCCAGGGCCAGATGCGCGACTACCAGGTGGCCGGCCTCAACTGGCTGATTTCGCTGCACGAAAATGGCATCTCGGGCATTCTCGCCGACGAGATGGGCCTGGGCAAGACGCTGCAGACCATTTCCTTCCTCGGGTACCTGCGCCACATTATGGACATCCAGGGCCCGCACCTGGTGATTGTGCCCAAGTCGACGCTGGACAACTGGAAGCGCGAGTTTGGCAAGTGGACGCCCGAGGTCGACGTCTTTGTCCTGCAGGGCAACAAGGACGAGCGCGCCGAGATTATCAGCGAGCGCTTGACGGACGAAAAGTTTGACGTTTGCATCACGAGCTACGAGATGATTCTGCGCGAAAAGTCGCACCTCAAGAAGATTGCGTGGGAGTATATCATCATTGACGAGGCGCACCGCATCAAGAACGAAGAGTCGTCGCTGGCGCAGGTCATTCGCCTCTTTGACTCGCGCAACCGGCTGCTCATCACCGGTACGCCGCTGCAGAACAACTTGCACGAGCTGTGGGCGCTGCTCAACTTTCTGCTGCCCGACGTCTTTGGCGACTCGGAGGCCTTTGACCAGTGGTTCTCCGGCCAGGACCGCGACCAGGACACGGTCGTGCAGCAGCTGCACCGTGTGCTGCGTCCGTTTTTGCTTCGGCGTGTGAAGAACGACGTGGAAAAGAGCCTGCTGCCCAAGAAGGAGATTAACGTGTACATTGGCATGTCGGAGATGCAGGTCAAGTGGTACCAAAAGATTCTCGAAAAGGACATTGACGCCGTCAACGGCGCCGGCGGCAAGCGCGAGTCCAAGACGCGCCTGCTCAACATTGTCATGCAGCTGCGCAAGTGCTGCAACCACCCGTACCTCTTTGAGGGCGCCGAGCCGGGGCCGCCGTACACGACCGACGAGCACCTCATCTTCAATGCCGGCAAGATGCTGGTACTCGACAAGCTGCTGAAGCGCATGCAGAAGCAGGGCAGCCGTGTGCTCATCTTCTCGCAAATGAGCCGCCAGCTCGACATTCTCGAGGACTACTGCGTCTTCCGCGACTACCAGTACTGCCGCATCGACGGCAGCACGGCCCACGAGGACCGGATTGCCGCCATTGACGAGTACAACAAGCCGGGCTCGGAAAAGTTTGTCTTTCTGCTGACGACGCGCGCCGGTGGTCTCGGCATCAACCTGACGACGGCCGACATTGTCGTTCTCTACGACAGCGACTGGAACCCGCAGGCGGACTTGCAGGCCATGGACCGCGCGCACCGCATCGGCCAGACCAAGCAGGTGTACGTGTACCGGTTCGTGACGGACAATGCCATTGAGGAGAAGGTGCTGGAGCGCGCGGCGCAGAAGCTGCGCCTCGACCAGCTGGTCATCCAGCAGGGCCGTGCGCAGGTGGCGGCCAAGGCGGCGGCCAACAAGGACGAGCTGCTGTCGATGATCCAGCACGGCGCCGAGAATCTCTTTAGCAGCAAGGGCGGCACGGGCGCCGTCGCCGAAAAGGGCATGGACATGACGGACGACGACATTGACGCGATCCTGTCGAGCGGCGAGGCGCGGACGAAGCAGCTGAATGCGCGGTACGAGAAGCTGGGCATTGACGACCTGCAAAACTTTACGTCCGAGTCGGCCTACGAGTGGAACGGCGAGAACTTTGCGGCCAAGAAGAAGGACGTTGGCATGACGTGGATCAACCCGGCGAAGCGCGAGCGCAAGGAGCAGTTCTACTCGATTGACAAGTACTACCGGCAGGCCATGTACGGGCACGTGGCGGCGCAGAAGGAGGCGAAGCACAAGGCGCCGCGGGCGCCGAAGCAGATCCCGATCCAGGACTACCAGTTTTACCCCGAGGCGCTGCGCGACCTGCAGGACCGCGAGACGGCGTACTACCGCAAGGAGATTGGGTACAAGGTGCCGCTGGCCGAGGGCGACGACGAGACCCTGGCGGAGCGCGAGGCGGAGCAGCAGCGGGAGCAGGAGGAGATTGACAGTGCGGTGCCGCTGACCGAGGAGGAGCAGGAGGAGAAGCAGCGCTTGTCGGAGATGGGCTTTACGGAGTGGAACCGGCGCGACTACCAGCAGTTTATCAACGGGTCGGCCAAGTACGGGCGGACCGACTACGAGAACATTGCGACCGAGGTCGACAGCAAGACGCCGGCGGAGATTAAGCAGTACGCCAAGGTGTTTTGGCAGCGGTACAAGGAGGTGGCCGAGTACCCGCGGTCGATCAAGGTGATTGAGGACGGCGAGGAGAAGCTGCGCAAGATTGAGCACCAGCGCAAGATGCTGCGCAAGAAGATGCAGCAGTACCGCGTGCCGCTGCAGCAGCTGCGCATCAACTACTCCGTCTCGACGACGAACAAGAAGGTGTACACGGAGGAGGAGGACCGGTTCCTGCTGGTGCAGCTGGACAAGCACGGCGTCGACTCGGACGGCATCTACGACAAGATCCGCGACGAGATTCGCGACAGCCCCCTCTTCCGCTTCGACTGGTTCTTCCTCAGCCGCACGCCGAACGAGCTGAGCCGGCGCGCAACGACACTGCTCACGACGATTGTCAAGGAATACGACGACCTCAACCAGGCCAAGGGCGGCGGCAAACCGAAGCGCGAGCCCGACGACGAGGACCGGGACGACGACAGCGTGCTCGGCACGGCGCCGCCCAAGAAGAAGAACAAGAACGGTGCGGTGGCGGCGACGGCTGCTTCGACGACGGCGACGGCGACGCCCAAGAACAAGGCGCTCGACAGCGTCAAGGCCAAGAGCGGCAGCCGCAGCAAGGCGAGCTCGCCGTCGCGGTCGCGTGCGTCGAGCGTGTCGTCGGCCAAGGCCCCGGCCAAGGCACCGGCCAAGGCACCGGCCAAGCCCCCGGCCAAGAACGGCAAGACCGCGCCAGCGGCCAAGGCCAAGGCCAAGGGCAAGAAGAAGTAGACGACGTCGCTCTGCTCTGCTCTTTGTCTTTGAGGTGTTTCCCGACGTTAAATTTAGACAGTGTTTGCCATTTCGAGCTGCAGGACGGTGTTTTGTGTGCTTTGTTTTTTTCTATTTTTTCTCAAATACTAAAACCATTCATCAGCTGCTGTGCTCGTGTGCAAGGCCAGGCAGGTGCAGGTGCAGGTGCAGGTGCAGACGCAGAACATACCGGGCAGCCCTGCTTGGCGCATATAGCCGGCGGCACAGTTGCATCGTGCTGTGCCACCGTACGCTGTTTCGTCCACCAGCACGGCAGGCACGGCTGACGACGGCGTTGCAGCCAATCGTACGATCAACAACACTGCATGGCGCTGGCGCTGCTGGCACTGGCGCTGGGGCCTTCAGCCAGCGCAAGATACCTGCGCCCCGGGGCAGCCGCAACGGGATTCTGCCGGGATCAGGGCAGGAGCCGAGGAGGGCCAGGGGCAGGCGGCCGTTGCTGCCCACAACGGGTCGGGAGGCGCCTGCCGAAACCTGGGGATGCCATAGCACCTTCCACGATTGTCTGCGCTGCGCCCTGGCCCGCAGGCGCAGCCGAGAAGCCACGGACGCGCCTTCTATGCGCGTGGCCGTCGGCAAGTTCCTTCCACGGCGGTGTTTACGTTTGCGCCCGGCCCGACCCAGCCTCGGCCTGCTCGTGCTTTCTGTGGCAGCTGGTCTTGGCTGGGCCGGCAGCTCCTTCCGGGGACCGCAGACTAAACAGCCGCAAAGGATGGCTGGGCTTCGATTTCATATAATATTTGTACCAGCTGTTAATATCACTCGCAAGGACGAGCGCTTGCCCAAAAGTGAGGACGTGACAATCCACCAACAGACAGACAGACAGACAGACACAATGTCCGAGTCAGTCTAGTTCTGCCCCAGCTCATTTGCGAGGGAGAACGCCGAGAGACAGCTGGAGGAGTGAGAGGAGCCACCAAATTACAGTCGGACTACCTCGCGCATCCCCATATCAGCTGAGACACTTGTGGCTTACCCCAGGCCACAACCTTATATTAACGCATGCACACCGGTATTTTACACCGCGAATGGTGGAAATGAAGCACAGACCGGTGGCGAGTCGTTTCCTCTCTGGCTAACAATCGAAATCAGCAAGAAGCGGTGCACAACTCACAGAGCACCTGGCTTACACGAAATTAGAGTTTGTGCGTCTTTGGATAGTACGGGTGGCTGTTGCAGCGCCATACGAACTTGTGTTTGTTCTCGCCAGCCCAAAATAGCTTGCGCGACCGTGTTGCTCGGGCAGACGCGTTTCTCGCCCCTGCACTGCACACGACACGCACGCTACGTCGTGCAAGACATGCAGGCCCGGTCTGCAAAGGAAACTGCGGGAAAGGCTGAAAAGACCACATGCACAGTGGCGATCGGTCCTGGTCCTATGGCGTCTCGACTCGAACGTGCGGAGGTGGCCTCGCCAGGGCACGGTGTCAGTTGATCTTTATTTTGTTTGTTTTTTTGAAAAGAAAAAGGGAAAAAAGAAAAAAAGAAAAAAAGAAAAAAGAGAGCGTTCGGAGCTCGGGCAGCTGCTCATGCTGTGTCCGCCGGGGGTATCAGGTACATATATATCGTCTGCCACGCCCACCTGCTGCTCTCTCTTCTTTCCCTTCTTTCCCTTCTCTTCTCCATCTCTCTTGCGTCTCTTGCGTCTCTCTTGCGTCTTTGCGAAAATACTTCTCGTCCCTCCACTCGCCACAATGAAGCTCCTTGCTGCTGCCCTCCTCGTCTCGGCCGCCGCCGCCACCACGTCGGCCGCTGGCCCGACCATCACCACCTCCGCCGCCGCCATTGCCACCGGCCCGTCGTCCTCGGAGTGTGCCGCCGCCAACATCGTCGAGGCCTGCCTCGCCACCCAGAACGCCCTGTTCGCGTCCTGCGGCGACAACAACTGGGACTGCAAGTGCAACGCCTACGGCGCCCTCGTCACCTGCTACTACAACTGCCCCAACGACCCGGCCCAGCTGCAGGCCGAGGGCCAGCAGTCCATCTACTGCGGCTACGCCAGCCAGTTTCCGTCGTCGACCAAGACGCTCGCAACCACCACCGGCACCGCCTCGGGCACTGCGGCCGCCACCGACTCTGCCTCGACGGGCACCGGCACCACCACCGGCACTGCCACGCACAAGACCACGAGCACCGCCTCGGCCAGCGGCTCTGCGAGCTCGGCCTCCGCCACCAACGCAGGCAATGCCATGGGCGTCCGTGCCAGCCACATGCTTGTTGCTGCCGCCGGCGTTGTGGCTGCCATTCTCTAAGCTTCTGTAGCTGCTTCTTCCGTCCTCGTCTTTCGCATACTACACCCATAATAATCAACTACCATGCACAATCTTTATAACATTGCTGTAATTGACCGTGGAGACCAAGTCGTCGGTGGACGTTTACATAAGTCACTGCAGTCGTGTTCAAAGACACATGTTTTGATTGACCATGACACCATCGAAAGCAAGGAACACGAGTAAAGGTAAGAAGTGAGAAAGTCCAAGTCAAAGATGGGACGGCAACCAACCGCCATCTTCGGTAAATCAATTCTGTGTTTGGTCTGGCCGAGAACTGGCCAATGGTATCAAGTCTTTTCTCAAAGCAACGCGCCTCCGTGATCTCAACCGGTCCGCCATCATAGTACACGCAAACGAAAAAACACGCAAACGAAAAAGCAAACACGCAAAACCCAGCAAAAGCCAACCCTAACGCCCGCAGTAAACCCAGACAGCCCCAGCCCCAAGACCTTGACCCAACAAAACAAATAATGAAAAGTATAACAGATAAACAATGAACAAAAGTTGGCGGCAAGTGACTGTCGCCACAACATGGCGGGACATTCTAGTTTCGATCAGAAAGACAATACGGCGCGGAAAAAGCCGTCGGCGCGTAGGTTGATCTGCGCAGGTTGCGCAAAGAGAGTAGAGTATTATGAGGTAGAGCGTAATGCGCGAGGGAGTTGAAAGTTGGTTGGACAATAGGTCTAGTGTTGGAGTAGGCAGAGACATGGCGGACGGAAGGTGAGAGTTGGCCAGAGAAGCCTACTTGAGGTTCTTGGCCTTTGCAGTCCCTTTCACAGGGCTGGCAAATGTGACGTGCTTGGAGCCGTCGCTTCTGACCTTCACGCCGCCTCGGCGGTGGTGAATCGGCTGCACACCCGCGCTCGATTCATCCCCACTCTCGCCGTGGTCGACGTCGTCGACGTCGTCGAGGCTCGCCAAGCTCTCCACGCCGTCGACCTCCATATCGACATCGGCCGAGTCCGACTCCGAGCCCTCGTCAGAGCTACCATAGTCACCATCATCGCTAACGAGCGACGGGGCGTTGTTGCCCGACAAGGGCTGGGGGCTGAGGTCCATGCTTTCAATGTCATCGTCATACATGCTCAAAGGCGATCCAGGGCCCTCAGAATCGTCGCCTACTGCTCTCGATGCAGCATTTCCAGCAATACCATCGAGGCTTGTGGCAGGGTCGACAGATTGAGCCGAGGCAGACACGGGTGCGCGCATAGCACACGCTGGCCTGGCCAGCTTGGGCGGAGCCTCGTCCGGCTCGGGACAGTCGTCCTCCTCATCGAAAAAGTCCACATCATCCAGGCCAGAATCGGCCTTGGCATCATTCACCGCCGCCGCAATATCACCAGAAAAGTCTCTGTCCTCCAGCAGAATCGTGAGATGGGGCGCCTGGCGGTGTGCCTCAGTGTCTGCGGCGGGCGGAGTCCGCTGCGACCGGCTCTTGGCGCGGCCCTGGAAACGCCCGCCGGACCGAGACACTGAACTCGCAGAGTTCCGGCGGCCACGCGCAGCTTGGCAGTACGCGTTGTTGGTGGCCTCCATTCTTTCCAGGGTTACTGCCGTGCCTGGGTCGAGACCGACCAGTGGGTGAACCGACCCTGGCGGTGGCGGCGGTGGAGGTAGCTTGACAGGGGGAGGGGGAGGGGCAGCTTTTGCCGGGCGCGGCGCGGCAGGCGCTGACACCGAGCTTGTTGCGAACCGCTCGTTGAGGCCCTTGACTGATTCCAAAACGACGGGCGGCACAGGCTCGTCCGGGCCGAGAGGACTGCCACAGAGCATCGCAGCAGCGTCGTGCGTGTCCAACACAAGCTTGTGCGATATCCGGCAATGGTTGATAAAGCCCTGTGGGTTCGAAAAGTTGGAACGCTTGCAAACCGTGCACACCAGCTTCACAACCATTCCGTCAGAGCGCCGGATGATGATGCCAGAGCTCGACGACGACCGCACGGTCGGTTGCGCCCGTTCAGGGCCCTTTGGCAGCTGCCCGACCGACCCACGCGCCCGGCGATGAGTCTTGGCCGGGTCAGCGACAAGACTAGCAACGCCGCTGTTTCTCGTCGACCGCGTGTCCATGGATGAAGCGCTCCGCAAATGGCCCGCCTCGGCGGTCGGTGCCGAGGCAGAGGCAGCTGGCAACGGATAGCCGTCAAATGCGGGATCGGGAATGAGCCACTTTGCATAATGGCGGGCATAGGGCCCATCAGTAACACCGAATGGCGCAGCCCATTTGGGAACTGCTGCATCTGGCTTGGAGGAGGAGGACAAAGTTGAGCCAAGCCCGCTTGCCATGTCCAGCATCTGTTGAGGCGTCGGGACAGAGACGGGGTAGGGAATAAGGTGGCACCGCCGCAACTGCTCAAGCGCAATCTGGCATTTTGCAATTTCCTGCTCGATGCAACGGACTTCGTTGTGTTTCAACAAAATCTCGTGAGAAAACTGGTACTGGATAATGTCCTCAACCTGAGCCATCCTGGAGTTGTCGGTAGCAGCATCGCGGGGTCTGGTGGCGTTCAAGGGAGGTGTCGGCGGAGTCTCGATGCCGCTGTCGCGCTTTGTCATGGAGGGCTTGGCGAGAGAGAAAGAGGAGAATGGTGACGGCGATTTGAACCGTTTTGATGGTTGTGCAATGTTGGCTGGCAAATCAAAGTCGGTGGTAGGCGAGAGTGGCAAGGCTGGGTGTTCGTCGTCGCGGGATTTGCGCTTCAGCACAGGCGCATTTGCGCTTTGCGCCGGCGCGGCGCAAGCAGGCGCCATCGTCGCGCTCTCGCGCGCAATACCACAAGGACCGAGGAGGCCTTGCGACGTACTGTTTCCGAATGTTTTCGTAGTCGTGGGAGTGTTTGCGCATCCACTGGACCCGTTGGATGGAAATCCAAACATGTCAAGCGCACAAATTGAAGCGTCGCGAAATGGAACCGCGACGCGCCGAGTAGATCGCTGGCCGGTGTCGGAGATGACGTGCGAAAAGCGAAACCCGGTGTGAAGGTATTTGGCGTGAAAACTCGTAGTATAAGTCGCAATCAGGTTGTCGCGAGCGCTGTGTCAATAGTCTCGGCAGATTTGCGCCGTTTCTGGGGAGAAACCGTGTGCGCGCGCAGCCCAAGTTGTCGCAATGCACAATGTGGTGAGACAAGGGGACTGTGAGAGAGGACGAGAGACGGGGGCCTGGCGTAAGAGTTGCGACAAGGTGGGTCTTATCTCATGCGACCAAAGCGCTGGTTGGCGGAATGCTGAGCGCAGGCTGACGTGGGAGTCGGCAAACAGTGCGTCCACGGCGGATTGCACGGTGGAACTTGCGGTTCGCTACAGCAGGGGCGTGTACTTTGTGGAGTGGATACGGTCGGGTTCTGGCGGGCCAGCAACTGGAATCGCAGTCAACGCCAAGGACGGTCGAAAGACAGGCCACAGCAGCACAGAGCGCTGCCCGGGGGAAACGCGGATGATGTGGCGTCTTTGGGCCCAATGAAGCGAAACGCACTGCTTCAGTGGCCAGAAGGTGCGACGTAGCCTAAATCAGGCGATGAAGCAAGCGAACAAGGCGAATCGCTCGAAAAATTGGGCGAAAGGCAGAGAAAGCGTAGGCTTCGACAGAATTGACTGCTGAACAAGGAGTTCTGAGCGAAAAGAAAGAATCGCAGGGATGGACTGAAAGAGCGGTCGGTGCTGGTGTATGCGTGTTTTTGGTGAATTTGAGTTGAGGTCAGTGTGGGAAGGGCAGGAGGAGCGAGATAACTAATGAAAGCCTCTGCGCAACAAGGAACGATTTGAATGAAGGAAAAGAATTGAGAATTGAATCGACGAGTTTAGCGGCGCAAATGAGGAATGAATGAAGAGAAGAGCGACGGTGAAGAGTGTCCTGTCGAGCGAGCGTTGTTCTGTGATTGTCGCGAGTTGGACGGCCTGCGACGTTTGGCGATGGGAGATTGGGGGAGAGGGAAAAGGAGAGTGAGAATGGATGGGAGATGGGCAACACTGGGAAACAACGACAGAGAAACAGGCAAGAGCGGCCTGCGATCCAGGAGAAAGGAGAAAACAGGGGAAGGGCGCGGCAATGGGTTGTTTGTGGTCGGTGCGGGAACGACACATGTGGGCAAAAGGATGGCGGAAGGAGGAGAGGGCGCGTGTTGGTGCTGATTGCGACGCAAGGAAGGCGAGACTGTTGCAAGGGGCTCCAGGTGTTCCAGCGCTCTTTCCAGCGCTCGTGTCGCAGTCAATACAGCGGAAAGTGCGACGTGCTGGGACGACCAGGGAGGCGAAAGCTATTTAGTGCAGGCAGCAACAGCAGAAAGTCACAACAATAGGCGATAGAGCAGGGAAAGGGTGTGGGACGCCACTTGCGACGTCTTGATAAATAAATATATATTACGAGAAATTGACCATAGCATTGGTCAGGAAAAGCGGGGTCAATGGCCAGTGTTGGAGGGGGTGTGTGCATATCACAATTGGCTCAAGGACAGTGTGAAGTGAATGCGAGGTGTTTCACAGTCGCCAATACGGGAGTCGCTGAACACCTGCTCCGTACCGCTAACAGGGCAATGTTCAATAGCGTCAACGAAAGCGCACGTCGGCTGATGCTGACAAAATGTGCTCCGTAGCAAGTGTGTGAGGGCAGCGAAATCACTGGGAGAGCCAGGTCAACGGCAAGTCGCCCCTCCTTGCTGACTTTTTTTGATCAGAGCCTCCTTTTGTGTCTTTTATAAGTTCTACGGATATATTTACAAATATTGGTCACTTTGCCAAAATCAGAGATTCGCCCATCAAAGGATTGAGCGACGTGTGATCGGCGAATTTATACTTAATGGCAGCTCCGGCGCAGTTCCGGCTCCACAACGCCTGCGTTAGCGGATACCCCTTCAATAGCTGTGTCCATCAGGCCCATCAGGCCCGTTGTGATATGTGCGGCGAAAACTATCGATTGGTCTTTGGTTCATGCGTAAGATTTAAGACATATACGGAGTAAATTGTGAAAGACTGCGAAAAGTTTCGACTTTCCATGGCTCTTTCATTCCGCGTCGCAAAAGGACGCGCGTGGGATTCAAAGCAACAGATCCTTCCTGTTATGGCTGTTACTGTGTCTCTACTGTGTGGGTGTTCTAATAATAACATTATCAACCGGTCCCAGAATTACAGTGGGTAACGGCGAGCTTGAGAATGGCAATTTCCAGCCGTAGCGTTCACTTTATACTATTCTTGCGACCTGGTTCACGTCATATTCAAGCTGAAGCGTGCGATCCAAGGGCTTTAGTGTAAATGTAAATTAAATATACTCCGTAGGCTGTCTCTTGGAGGATGTGACACCTTGCCGACGACGAAGCGCACGAGACTTGGCTGTCACAAGCCAGGCTGCCAGGAACGGCAAGTGCGACCAATACGATATCGGCAGTCGGCGTTTTACATCCCACAGGACCAAAGTGAACAGGGCCATGGAACAGCTCCCTGGGAAGCACCATGCACAAAGGCTGCTTGCACGACCTCGCGCATCGAGGACAGGCAAGCTTTTCATCCTGGGCCGATGCATGTGTTATCGTTGTGCTGTCCTCGATGTGCTGCAACTCTCCGCCTTGCATGCTGACTGCGGCTGGCATTGTACAGACAGGCCTGGAAGGCGACCGTTGTGCGTCGCATGTGACAAGTGCACGCCACACATGATCTGGCCAGCGGGCGGCAAGGCAAAGCAGGCAGCCTCGTCTCATCACAGGCTGACCACCACACTCGGGGCGTCGCGACTCTAGCAAAAGCAAGTCGATGCGAACCCAGAAACTCCGAGTTCCGTCAAGACAAGCGGCTACGGCTTCTCCGAAGTCCTATCCCTGCAGTATGCATGCAGTTGCTCTACTCCGTAGTTATGTTTTGTTTGCTTGGTGGACACAACCAAGCCTTCGAACGGAGTATATTTACAAAGTGCCTGTTTGGAAGTGTGCCCGTTTGCCAAAGGGGCGTCTGCGTTTGCATGCGACGTGCACAGTGCCGGGCGACGATCTTTTTATCTGGATTTTATCTTGGATTTTATCGCGGAATGCCGGTCGCGTTACCCGTCCTCCAGCGAACAAGAGCCAGCAGCATGCAGCTTGCGCCCCATTTTTTTCTTGACGAGCCAGCAGCTCGCCCAGGATAGAGCGATCCTATTGGCCAAAAGTCAAAGGTGGACGACGCGCAAAGATTATTTATGGAGAACGCAAGCAGCTTAGAATTTTGTAGGTGCACTCGACAGACGCGACAGACGCAAACTGACCGTTGTTACGCCCACAGCCTCGTGTTTTTGCCCAGCCTTGTCATTTCCAGATCCAGACAACACCAGCTCCAATCCACGATATATTTACACGATACTTGCAAACTCTCGGCGTCTACAGCTCCACGAAAACCTACCGTACCGTCCTGTACTCTTCGACAGTTCAAAGTACTCTTCGACAGCTCTTCATCCTCGCCATCCTAGCAACCTTTGCCCAAACGCTTGATTCCAGCACACCTGCGATCGAGGACGCCGCCGCGATGGCGAAACGAACTGCAGACATGCAGCCTCCCGGCCAGGCGCGCTCCAACGACAAGAAACAAAAGAAGATGTCGGCAACACTGGCTGCGTTGTTGAAACCATCAAAACCAAGCAAGCAGGCTGCACCAGAAGCCAACGCGGCAGGCATCGTACCTGCCACGCCGGGCACCAGCGTCCATTTGCCGCCGTCAAAGGACATCCCAGCAGCACCACGCACACGCACACAAGCGACAGCGCCGCCGGCAAAGAAGCAAAATCAAGAACCGCCCACGACACTGCCCCTCGAACCACACGCCGCCATCCTCGCCGACCTCCAGAACAAGTACGCCGTGCGCGTCATGTCGGTCATCTCGTCGACCAAGATGGAAAAGCGAATCAAGGCCGTCCTCGACCACCTCGGCGGTCTCAGCCCGCCTCCGGACGCAGCACGGACCCAGGCTACGCCGGGCCCGTTGCCTGGCGTCGTGCTGCTGCATGCACGCGCGCCCGACGCCAACAAGCTCGTGTCCATTGTCGAGATTGCCAAGCGCCGCATCCGCGAGGGCCACTTTGCACCCGCGCCCAGCATCCAAAAGGACGGCAAGAAGGCCAAGACCAAGGACGCAAAAGCAAAAGCGGTGGCGTGGCACCAGTACGACCGCATCTATGACGTCACGACACCGCGAAAGCCAAACCCGAAGAAGGACCTGCCGCCTGCGGCAGGCCAGGCGAGCGGGGGGGTCGTCGACGGTGAGGCGAGCGAAGAGGACGAGGATTTTGCGCCCATGGTGCACCGGTTCGAAGCGGCCGTGGGCGGTCCGGGGTCTTCCACGACTGTCACCACCACATATATGAGCATCATCCTGTCCAGGACGCCCATTGTCGAGCTGCACCGGCACGCCGATGTATCTGTCCAGTCCAGTACGGATCAACTGGAGGTCGAGTACGAGGAGTACATGGCCGGGGGCTGATCCACGAGCTGCCAAGATGTGTTTCTGAAACTGCATAGCCAAAGGAAATGATACCCATCGTACGATTTCAAAATAGTATACGGTGAGGTAATGTAGATATTTTGTAATAATATCCAGACGCAAGTAACCGGTGTTTAACAGTATTTTTTTCACAAAAAAACCGCAAGTATTCACATAATCCACCGTAAGAAAAGGCCAGGAACAAATATAAGACAGCCGTACAACGACTACGGCTAGACATCGTCATGCTTTCAAAGAAAGTTCAATCATATATTTACAAGGTACTTGTACAGCAATCGTCCCAAAACATACGTAACCAAAAAACCAAAAATACAAGCGTCCAAAAATGCAGCAAAATGTTAAAGATAAAGGAAAAGAGGCTGGGTGTGCTCTGCTCAACGTGGTCGTGACGCACATCCAATCTTGGCCGGGCTGGTTGGACGTACCGCAGAGCTAGTAAAGACAAGACCGTTGACGGTTGCCGTCACTGCTCTAGCTGGCGCCCACACGGCGATATGCGGCAGAAGAGCCTGGGAACAAAGACCCAAAGGTCGATGTAGCCACGACAGACGGCGGGCGAGAGGATGTGATGTGGTATGGAAAAGAGCGAGGCAGCAGGTCAGCCGGCGCAGTCAGCACCACTGGCACGGCCGCCAGCTTGTCTCAGTCGGGTCGCGCGGATCGTTTATGGGTTGTTGGTGTAGGCGACGCGCAGGATAAAGTTGACGACGACGGCCAGTGTGAGGATGATGGCCAGGAACGTCGGGCCGAAGCGGTCGTCGAAGCCGGCCTGTCCCCGTCGGCGGATGGACTTGGCTCGCCAGTGATAGGTGAAGAGGGCGTACATCATGGTGACGAGGGCGACACCGGTGAAGAGGAAGGCCGAGATGAAGGCCGGGCGGTCGCCAAAGTTGAGCATGCCGATGGCGAGGGCGCCGAGGACAATGGTAAAGTTCATCCACGACAAAAAGGTGCGCTCGTTGGCGAAGAAGACCTTGGGCTCGACGCGGGTCGGGAGCGCAATGCGCTTGCCTGGCGGGGGTTAGCAACGTGTTTGGCGTGCGCCTGGCGATGGCCATCGACGGCCAGTGTCCTGCTGTCCTGCTGCGCGCCGGGCTGCGCGCCGGCTGACAGTCGGTCGCAATCGCAATCGCGTTGCGGATGCTCAGTGCTGTCCGGAGAGGTAGCGAGATCCGGGCAACTCCACGCCATGCTGATGCAGATTGGTGGCAGAGGTGGCAGAGACAGGCGATGCGGTCGTCGAGGGCCAGGAATGGAGCGACCTACCCTGCGAGGTCTGGAGGAGCGGTGCGGACGACATGGTGGCGATTGAGGGCGATCGGGATCGTTGCGCAAGCTGGTGAGGTCGGGCTGGAAGGGATGGAGAAGAGGAGAGAGAGAACGAAGAGCGAGGGAAGTACAGTAGACGACACGCAGAGTGGAGAAAAAAGACTGCAATTGGCAGGACTGCGACGGCGCGACGGGCAGATCGCTGTAAATATATATTTATGGTGGATAACGATAGCTCAGCGCAACAAAGGCGCGCAAAAGTACAGAGTACGCCAGAGCTGAGCCGACAACCATGCGCTGCGCCTGTTTTCATATCGAGCAGCAGCCCAAGCAGCACGGAACGTCATGGTGCAGCGGATCAACTTGCACTGGTTTTGAGCGGGATACGAAACAGCGACAGCCAAAGGGCCAACTGTCAACAGGCTCGCAAGCCAATCGAACGAAACAGCCCAGTCCCGCGGTAATATAACTCAGGCACCAGTTGCTGAAGCGGAAAATGCTGCAAGAGGTAACAAAATGGCCACGAGGTAGTCAATAAATATGAATATTTAGACGGAGTACGGGTATATTTACAGTGTACCTGAGCTCCATGGGTCCTGCGACGACACGTGGACGCATGATTGGTTGGGATGGGATCGAGATGCAGCCGGCCAATCAGGTGTGGCAATTGGGCGCATTCCAGATCGCATGCAGCGAGGCTACAGGTTGACGGAGCCAGTACATTTACCGTGTCAGTGAGAACAGGAGTGAGAAGCTTAAAACTGATCACAGCCCCAGCTGCTCGTTGCTTGGACTTTGGTTTTGCGCCAGTGTCCTGCATGCCCCGAGCTCAAAGTGTTCTGCCCGATCACAGCCTTGCACGGTGGCTCCGTAGACACAAGTCGATTCTGCCTAACTGCCGCCTTGTGCTCACCGCCTTGGGCAAGGCCAGCAATCCACAATTGGCCAGGGTATTCTGCTGACCCTCTCTGCACTGATAGGGCGTGCCACACGCGCCACGCACGACACACGACCCTCTGACGGTGTACGGAGCAGCTCCTGTTTATTTACATTGCATCACCGGATCACCACCGCCGTTTGCTCGCACAACACCACAGCCCACACAACCGCCAACATGTCTGACGCACCGTCCAACGCTGTATGTAGGACTTTTCGATTGGCAGACAATTGCCATTCTGACGGCAAGCCAATGCCAATGCCAATTGGCGCCCACGACCGATCGCTAACGCGTCTCCTTGCAGCCCATCAAGGCCCAGCGCCTCAAGCAGATTGCCGACGACGTGAGTGCCCCTCTCCGGCTCGTACCAGCGCGAGGCAGCTAGCTGAGCTCGGTGCCATTGCGGCCACCGCCGAATGCGCTGCCCGTGTCTGCCCGTGTCTGCCAACGACAAGCATCTCGCCCTCGACACGCGACCGACGTCGATAGCGCCACACCAAACCAGCGCACGCTCATGCATCGGAAATGAAAGTGCTAACGCATCCACAGGCCTGCCAGAGCGCCATCGGCTCTGCCGAGTTCTACGAGCACGACAAGACCGAGCAGTGGAATACCACCATCATTGTGCGTCCCGACGCCCGAGCCAACGGACGACAGCCCAGCTAACGCGCCAGAACTCGATTCTCAAGGCCGTCATTGCCGAGTCGGCCACCGACGCCGCGGCCGCCGCGCCAAAGTACAAGTTTGCCGTCAACAGCACCATTGTCCAGCACCTGGTCCCGACGTCGCAGCTCAACAAGTCGCGCGGCACCGACACGACCGGCGCCGACGAGGTCGCCAGCACCGGCAAGGTCGCCGCCACGGACGCGACGAGCACCGACGGCAAGCCGCACGTCGGCCGCCGCGGCATGCACAGTGCGCAGGCGGCGTACTGGAACGAGAAGACGGACGGCATGTGGACGTACAAGTACGAGGGCGGCGAGAACAAGGGCATGGACATTATCGTCATGGTCCTCTGGATCGCCTTTAACTAAGCACGTCCGCGTCGCCAGTCCGGTGCTCGATCCCTGACGTATCTGCTGCCATGTACTGCGAGATGCACCATGTACCACGGCCATTTTGAAGCCTTGGCTGTTTTTGATATTTTGAATCTTGACATGTGTATACGAATTGCTCATCTTTGGCAGTGCCTGTCCTTCCTATCCATCGTATATTTACTGCGCTTCAGTCCGTCTTGAGCCAAACCCGAAAAAGACGAAGAGTACATTTACATCCTGGTCAGTGGTTCCCGGCTTTTCATAAATATATCATGCGTCACAGAAGAGGAAGAGGTGGCTCCGTTGACATCATCGACACACAACTTGGTCGAGACCCACTTTAAACTCGTTGCTTGAGGGTTAAGTCGGGGTCCAGCGTAAGACATTCAGATCAAACAACAGCTTCTAACAAAGCGACGATAAGTTGTCGGTTATGTTGTCGGTTGGAACACTTTCTTTCCCGGACCAAAGGTTCGCCATGTAAAATCAAATCTAGACCGCGCTGGCCGGGTAGAATAGGGTTGCATTGGGTTGGAGGTCTGGATGCTTCTAGTGGCATCCTATTCCGCGCCGCATTTTAGCTGGCAGCTGACCACTCGTGGACTTTAGTGCTTCGCAATGAAGACAAGCTGTTGCCGAGTCAGGAAGGAGCCTGGGCCTAAATATAACTTGTGCTGCTTTTATATTTTTACACTGGCCGAATAGGCCACGCCGCGCACGATGACGGTGTGATACCATCCCGCGCAAAAGCGGGGGCTCTGCGACGCCTGCATCCGATAGAAGATTCGCCACAAGACGCAAGACTGGGAGGTTGCATCATGGCCTGTTCGCCGTGCTCGTGTTCCCATCGTCTCAGCTGATATCAACGCGACGTACCAGCAGCTGGCACCGACTCGTCGACGCGGCTTGGACACGGCACAGCGTGCCACTGGTTGTTTGGGTAGGCCGACCACTTTGACGTGGTCTATACTTATATTTAAATATATGCGACATCGACTTGAGCAAAACTGGCATTTTGCCCGCCGGATCGCTTTAGCCTGTTCGGGATGACGGTTTGAGCAAAAAGCGCTGGCAGCGTGTCTTTGCCACTGGCAGACAAAGAGCGGTTAAAGAAAACAGCGACAGTTGCGCGAACGGCACCAGTAAATATTTATAAATACAATCTAGATAGGGATAGATCCGAGATGCAAAAACGAGTCCAACCAAAAAGCAGGTGCACTGGTGCCATTCCATGAAATATTTATTCAAAGAAGGAGCGCACCAGCCGAAGACGAGAAAATGGATAAACCCGAATGAGCAAGCGCGACCGCCGACCGCCCGGCGAGATCATCTACGGAGTACACTTAAGAGCAAACACATGCCCCCTCTTCGTCCTCTCTTGCCATCGTCACCTTTGAACGAAATTGAACTCCGTCCACTGCGTCCATTGCGACAGCTTTTCGAACAGCGTCTCGTCTTTAACGTCAGCACTACGCCGCCCGTCCTGTGTCTCTTGGCACCCGTTTGCAGCCGCGAGCCGATACGACACTCGGTCAACCGCTGCCGCTTCTCGACACAGAATCTCGACGCACAATCTCGACGCGACCTCGTCCAGGCATCGTCTCGACTGCAGCGCGCCCGGAGCCATTTAAATATACATTCAGGACGACGCTCGGCACCGACGACACACCCATTTGCCTTATCAGGACGCCCACACATCCTTTTGAGTTTCTACTGCGCAGCCAACTCCTGCGTCTCGCCGTCCTGACGGCCTTGTCTACCCCAAATCCCCGATACATTTAACTATACTGCACCCAGACCGACACCTTGCAGCCGAGCCTGTCGCTGTGTCGCTGGTCATACGACTGCACCATTTCGTCATTGCCAACACCCCACACGCATTCCTGCACACACCACGCGACTCGACCACCACCCCGGACGTTGTGCCCATCGATCTCCTCTGCCGTCGTACTCGTACGTCATCCATTGCGCATTTATACCCAGCCCGCCAGCACTCTGGACCGCCAGAGCACCCATCTTCAAACCTGCACTGCAAACTGCACTGCAAACCTGCACAGCCTGTTCACAACACACCCGCCTGGCTTGACACGTTCTCTCGCCAACTGCTGATGAGCTTGCTATTGAGGCTCTCAGACCCAATCAGCCCTCGGACGACAAGGCACACGTACCCTTCTGGGACCACCTGAGACTGCGATTGACCGGGACGTCCATCACTTTTACTCTTCAACAACGCCAGACACAACACAACACAGTTGCCGAAATGTACTCCCCCGGCAGCCAGACGACGGTCATTGCATGGGAAAAGGGCGTCAGGGCGAGCCCGCGTGCCCCCCACCGTGCACCACGCCGGGCCATGTCCACGACCGACTATGTCTACCCCTCGCCTGCCCCCCTGGTGCGAGGCGATGCCCGGACGGTGTATTTCCATCCGGACACCACCCAGTCGAGCTCGCAGTCGAGTTCGCAGCAGCCCGCGATTGCGCTGCCCACGACCGAGACCCTGAAGAGCGGCACGCACGAACGCCAGCCGACCATTGACGAGGAGGTGCTTTCTGGCCGAGCAGGAGCCGGCACCCCCCGGCCTAGGTCTCCTGTGCCCCATGTGGGAGGCACGCTGCCGCTGCCTCCGCCTCCGCTGCCTGTGCGGACAGCTCGGCCCAAGCTCGGCCCGCCGCGTCGGTCGTACACCGTCATGGACTACGAACCGGTTCCGCACTACCACCGGCTTTCCGACAACCTGACGCTCACCGACCTGCCGGCCGAGCTGCACTATGCCATCTTTGACTTTCTGGACCCCATCGACAGCACGTGTCTCGGCCTGACGAGCAAGCACTTTTACGACATCCACCGGCGCATGCACGGCAACATTCCGCTGTCTGTGCGGCGCTCGGGGCCCAACGACATGGAGTGGGTGTGGCATCTGGCGAGCCGGATGCGGACGCACAACGGTCAGCAGCAACATCAACAGCAGCAACAACAACAACAACAACAACAGCAACAACTGCAGCAACAAAAGACGGGCGAACACGGCGACAGCGCCGACGTGGAAGAGGCCAAGGCGGCGCTGGCCATGATGCGGATCCGCGGCCAAGCGCTGTGTCGCAAGTGTGGCGTGTCGCGGTGCGAGCTGCACAAGCATATCAAGGAATGGATGGGCCCGGGCTACGAGTACTGCGAGGTGCGCGAAAAGTTTGGTCCTCCGCCGCCGCCGGGGGCCAAGGACTACTGCTACCTGAGCAGTCCCAAGGACCCTCACCGGTGCGGACGGCACCGCGTCTCCAAGTCGCGGCCAGCGACGCCCGGCAACTCTGCACCGCCCACGCCCGCGGCTGTCTAGCCGGTTCTGATTTCTGTGCATATCTATATATCCATCTGGCGAGCATTCAGTTTGTAGCGGACACTTGCGATCCCTTTGATTTTGCATATAGCTGTTTGTTTCCATCTACTCGCCAATACAACTCGCTGGCCGTGCTAAAGACAAGAACGAGTATTGCCAGCAACTGACATGACGAGAAATTGGCAATTCTATGCAAGCACTGTAGTGTAGTAATTAGGTTGCAAGCGCAATCTGGGGCTTCTCGACCCCGGTCGTGCCTAGCTTACAGACGTCGCGCTTTCGGCCACAGTCTTGCTACGAAGACTTGCACGCTTGGAAGATGTCTCTTGATCGCATCATTTTCGACGCGCGGTGCTCGGCCAGAAGACAAGTATAGTCACAAATACGGAAAAAGGAAAAGGGATGCTGCACTGGAGAGGCGGCGCCAGCGCAGACAGCTGGCGGGTAACCACACTGTATGCTGCTCGTACAGCGCTCGAGGTGATGCTGTTTAGCGGCTCGATGGTGGACCGGGGCCGTTGTACAGCGGTTGGGCGAAAGAACCGACGGTGCCGTTAGCCTTTACTTACGGAGCACGCCTTCTGCGAGCAACGCCGATCGCACTGGTTGTCGCACTGTGCACACTGTGCCTGAGACAAACTGACAGAACGACACAGCTGCGCGGAATCGACGATCTCGCGCTCTTCTTTCATGCCGCCGACAAGCTTCGAAGATGGTGTCACCAGGCTGCGTATATTTAGCTTTGTCGATCTTCCACTTCCGCCACTGCACGGCCACGGCCACGACTTGTCCTGTCGGTCACTTGCTGCGGATGCTTTGGATGCCTGGCCGAGCGGGAACGTTGACGTGTCGTAAAGAAAAGCAGTGTCAATGTGCGCGGATTGTCGTCATCGACTTCAATACAGTGCGTATAGGCTGCCGTACCGTGCGTGGCAGGTTCTTGCTTTGGTGGGTGGGACGCTACTGCACAGGCAGCCCGTCTGATCCTTGGCGGCAGGCGCGCCTGTGCTTCCGATGCCACCCAAAAAACCATTAAAACCATTAAAACTTGGGTCCCCTTTTCGTCATCGCACCTTCTCACACCTCCTGCTTCCCGGCCCTCTCCCGCTTCTCCTTTCTCTTCTCCCTTCTCTTCTCCTTCATCTCGCCCTACCAATTGCCTTTATCATCGACACGCCCGCCCGACACCGATGACCCCGGCCATCCACCTAGAAGAGCTGACCTAGAAGCCCACGCCGACGTGCTACCCCGTACCCGCACCCGACTCCGTTTTGCTGGGCCAATTCGACGCGAATTGACAGAAACACCGCACGTTGAGTGGACCTTCCGTCGCTCAACCCCTTTCTGTCTCCGACTCGACCTCGACACCGCGAACGCGACCGAACGCGACCTTGCGCTCCCGACACACCGACACACGGACGACACCTGCGCAGCCATGGCGTCACCAGCAAGCGCGTCACACACCAACGGCAAGCGGAAGCGCGACGCCGACCCGGCCGACCCGGCCGACCCGGCCGTGCCCGCCGAGACTATTAGCGACGGCGAGTCGGTGCACGAGGCCGACCTGGCCGACCTGGGCGACCTGGCGGAGGCGGCCGCGTCGTCGCCGTCGTCGGGCCGCGTGCGTGGCGCGTCGGGCCAGTCGTCTAGCAAGCGGCAGCGCAACAACGAGGGCACGGCGGTCGCGCCCGAGGGCCTGCAGGACAGCGACGAGGACGCCGAGCCCGAGAACGCCATGGCGCCGCCGCCAGTCGGCACCATCATCCACCCGGTCGGCTACCGCACAAACGACCCGCCCGTGGACCGCCCCGTGCGCGTCTACGCCGACGGCGTGTTTGACCTGTTCCACCTGGGGTAAGCTCTCTCTCTCTCCCTCTCTCCCTCTCTCTTGCCGCTTCTCACCCGTCCGTTGGCGCACACTAACAAACAGCCACATGCGCCAGCTCGAGCAAGCCAAAAAAGCCTTTCCCGACGTGCACCTGATTGTCGGCGTCACGGGCGACGAGGAGACGCACAAGCGCAAGGGCCTGACGGTGCTGTCGGGCCGCGAGCGCGCCGAGACGGTGCGCCACTGCAAGTGGGTCGACGACGTGGTGGAAAACTGCCCGTGGATCGTGACGCCGGCGTTCCTCGAGGAGCACCAGATTGACTATGTGGCGCACGACGACCTGCCGTACGGCGCCGACGAGGGCGACGACATTTACGGCCCCATCAAGGCGGCCGGCAAGTTCCTCGTCACGCAGCGGACCGAGGGCGTCAGCACGACGGGCATCATTACCAAGATTGTGCGCGACTACGAAAAGTACATTTCGCGGCAGCTCAAGCGCGGCACGACGCGGCAGGAGCTCAACGTCAGCTGGCTCAAGAAGAACGAGCTCGAACTGAAGCGCCACGTGCAGGACCTGCGCGACAACATCCGCGCCAACTGGACCACGACCGGCCAGGAGCTCAGCAAGGAGCTGCGTCAGTTCTGGCCGTCGAGCCGCCCCCAGAGCCCGGCGCCGCGTCCCGCCGCGCTCGCCACGTCGCCGTCGGCGCTGTCGTACATGACGGCCAACGACGGCGCCGCGCCCACGTCGGCCGCCATGGCCGCCACCCCGACCAGCCCGACCAGCCCGCCGCCGCACCACATCCAGCTGCCCAAGTCGCCCGGTAGCACCAACGACTTTGTCGCCGGCTACGCCCTCGGCCTCATTGGCGGTGTCCGCTCTTGGGTGCGTGTCCCCTTTTACATCGATGATTTTGATAATTTTGATTCCGCGCTAACCGACAGATGACAAAGAGCCGCCAGCGGGGCCGCAACGAGTCGCGTCACGTGAGCGACGATGAGTCGGAAGAGAGCGAGGAGAAGCAGCAGGCCGACGCCGGCACGGCCTCGCCGGCACGCAAGACGTCCAACGGTGGCCCCAGCCGCGCAGCGTCGTCGTCGGACCTGCGGCGAAGCTTGCGGGCGTAGGCCGTGCCCGTCTTTCTCGCCTGCTGATTGTCGGCCTTCTCGCGTCCATTGCCTGTACGCCCACACCGCCATTTGTTTTGCTCTTTGCTCTCGTGCTCCTATTGAATACGCCGCCCATTTTTGTTATTGTTATTGAAAAGCATCCGTACTGTGCGTGTTAGCTAGTCTTGTGGGACAAGGTGTCGTCCACGTATAGATTACTAATCACGATCGAGACACGTCTCGCCTCTGCATGAAATGATTGACATTCGCAAGACCGACAGCTACAGACCACGCCGGCCTCTGCCTCTAATGAATGACAGCTACAGACCACGCCGGCCGACGGTGCTCATGAGCGTAATCTTTTGCTTCTTCTTCCTCTTGCCACCGGCCCCGCCTTTGCCTTTAGGCTCGTCGGCCTCGTATTCGTGCAGGCTGGCAGCTGCCAATTGCGCCGCCAGAGCGGCGTCGTTTGCAGTACTGGCCGCGTGGTCGGCGCCCAGGGCCTCGGCCACCGCGTCGGCTCTGTCGTTGTCGTTGTCGTGACCGCCAAAGCCGTTGGGGTGGTCGAGCACCGCGTCGGGAATCAGCCAGCCGTCGTCGACGTCTTGACTCTTGTTGTCATTGTCCTGCATCGGCGACACGACGACGCGTGTGCCCCAGACCGTGCGGCTGCCGTGCTCGTGTGCTGGCGGCAGAGGTCCTGGCTCGGCGCTGACGGGGTCCTCCTCGTAGCCGAGCGGCACAAACTCGTCGAGGTCGACGGCCGGGCGCTCGGCGTCGGTCACTGTCGCGCTCGGGATGATCCGCCGTGGTCCACGGTGCAGGGCAGCCGCCTCGAGTCGCTCGGCCTCGAGCCGTTCGCGCTCCTCGTGGTTCGCCTTGTCGCGGTTGGCCTTGCGCCGCCGCTCAATGTCCTTGGCAAAGGCCGCCAGGATATCGGGCGCCACAATGTCGGTCCAGTCGCACTCGAGAAAGGAGACGTCGCAGCCGGCCGGCAGGTGGGCCAGGTACTTGGCACGGCGGCGCATGGCGTCGTCGACCACGTGCCCCGTCGACACGTGCTCGACGCGCGGCAGCAGCGTCGACGGAAACGACGCAAACGAGCCGTAGCTCGTCTTGAGGATGCGTATATCGAGCGGCGACAGGTACAGGTGTGGCGGCGACATGTAAAAGAAAAAGTCGGGGTCCTTGGACTGGTCGCTCGGGCTCCCCGTGCTCGTGTTTGTTGGTGCCGGCACGGCCGTCCTTGGGGCTGTCGTTTCCACTGCCTCGGCACCGACGGGCAGGTGCCTCGCCTGGTTCTCCTCCTCGGACATGGCCGTGTCCTGCAGCGCCGCGTCCACGCTCGTCAGCGCCGCGGCCGCCTCCTTCTCCGCCCGCACGAGCCGGATCGCGCGCTTTGTCCACTCGCCGTCCTCCTGGAACATGAGCTCATCCTCCTTCTGCTGCCGCTCCAGATCCACCACCTCGCGACTCAACTCGTCCGCCATGTAGTCGCTCGTGCCACGCATGATGCGCGCGTAGTCGAGCACGTTGGCCGCAAAGTGCCACGGGATACGCCCGTTCGTTTGGGTGCTCGTTTGGCCCTGGCTCTCGAGCGGCAGCGCCACAATCGACTTGGCGTGCCGCGTCATTAGGCGCAGCACCACGTCGTCGCCCGGCCGCGGCAGCCGGCTCTCCTGCCCGGCATAGAAACGCACCGGCCGCACCTGGCGGAGGTACACGCTCTCCTCGCAAATCGGGCACCGTTTCCATTTTGCACGCCGCTCCGTCGTGCCGACTCCTGGCGCCGACGCCACCGACACCGACACCGGCTGCGTCATGGTATTGTTCCGCGGCGCCGAGTACATGCCCGGCACCGAGCGGCCGTGCACGCCCGCTGCTGCCGCCGACGTGTCGTCGGCGTCAATGGCGTGCATGAACCGGATCAGGCACGGCAGGCAAAAGATGTGCCCGCACTTGGCCATCCGCGGCGCCACCGGCTCCGACAGGCAGATGGGGCACGACGCGCCCTGCGACTCGCTCGACGCAATCACCTGCAGCACGTCGTCCCAGTCAATGTACTCGTCGGCATTGGCCATTTGCGCCCCGTACCGCCCGTGCGGCGACACCACAAAGCGGTAGTTGGCGTGCACGTACCGTGCCTTGTCCGGTGTTGCGCCGTGGTGGTGCCGGTGCGACGTGCCGTGTGCATGGCTGCCGCTGCCACCACTGTGCCGCGACCGGTACGACGGGCCTGCTCCGTGCGACCCCAGGTACGCATGTGTCGGCTCGGCGTAGTCGAGCAGGTGTGTAATGGACGTCTGGCCACGCCGGTTGGCCGAGTTCTTGAGCGCCCGCAGCTCGGCCATGTCGTCGTCCTCGTCGGGGAACGCCCTATAGCCCGACACAGAGCCCGTGCCCGTGCCCGTGCCCGTGCCCGTGCCCGGTCGTTTCTGGTTGCGGTGCTGCTTGCGCGCGTTCTGGGCCCGGCGTGGTGCACCCGATGCACCGGCCCCGTTCAGTGCTCCGCCGGCCTGCATGTTGTGCCGGCGCAGAGACGGGTCAAAATGGGAGACGGACGATGCCGCAGAGACGCCTGGTGCGTGCAGTGGCTGGTTGGGCGGAGGCGTCCTGAATTTGGCCGGGGTCGAGGGCGGCAGGCTCATATTGCCAGTCGTCTGTCCGTCTTGCGTTGTCCGTCTTGCGTTGTCCGTCCGGTGGTGGAACGTATACTGGTCGTCACGAGTTGCAATCAATTAGGCCAAAACCGTCATCGCCTAGCCCCGGCTCAAGCAGGCACAGGATGGGCACAAGCCGAGCCAGGCCCAGTCCAGGTCGAGGATGGTAGGAGGTGCTGCCGAGGTCGAGTTCAGTCGAGTCCAGTCGAGGTAGAAAGTGGAGAGCGTACGTGCTGATGTTGCTTCTGTGCGAATGTCTGGCGGAGACTAGAATGCAAAAGAGCAGCCAAAGAATGCACAAGAGCAGTAAAGTAACGTGTGTAGTGACGGAGTGAGGCGGACGCGCGCGATGGACGAGGTCGGCCAGAGACGAATGATATCGGCACGATGAGCACAAGGAGTCACCAGACAGGCCTATATACAGGTACCTACATAGTCCTGATTGGTAAAGGCGGGGCAACTTCCATCAACGCCATTGTAACGCACGAGCACTGTCACGTGCACAGTATGACATAATACTACACAATTACTCTACTGTTGTTTATTTACTCTACTGTCGTTTTTTTACGACGCAAGGGCTGATTCTGATAGATGTGCAGTTCCTGACTTATCCAGGATGGACCGTTAACAAAGATCCCGGGGAGTCGAGCAAAAGAACTCTCCTAGTCTGCCTCAGCCTCGTCGAGAATCCATCCAATCATCGCCTTTGCACCTACAGCCTGTAGTACATCAGACAACCCGAGGCCATGTCCCATCTCTCCAAGATAGAAATCAAGCTTCACCGTCAAACATGCCTATACTATCGAGTTGATTGTGCTGTGGTAATCGTCCCTCCATGCGCCGTGCTAACATGACAAGCATAACAATATAAAACAGAACGTCGCACATCCAGGCGTGAATGCTCATACGGATCGAGTCAGACTGAGAGTGTGACTTGTAAAACATGAGTCGCGGAGAAGGAACGGTGGCAAGAGGCGAAGGTGCGAATCAAGCGGGTATGGCTTGTGTAGAATTAAGCTTGAATCTGTATTAATTTGGCCGAGGATGGCGCGTGTCGCGAAAACGAGCCGAGCCAGCCGACGGACGCTGCCTGGAAACGAGCGCTTCACTTGGCAGCAATGTACGCCGCCTCAGCTCGCAATCACAAAAAGACCAAAGAGCAGTCGAGCAGTCGAGCAGTCTCCATTTACAGGAGGTAGGCGAACACGCCGGCAGCGATCACGGCAGCGCCCTGGACCATGGCCGTGGGGGCAGCGCCCGACGAGGCCGAGGCCGGGGTGGCGGTGGCAGCAGCCGAGTCCGAGGCCGAAGCGGCAACGGTGGCCGAGGGAGAGGCCGAGGCGCTGGTCGAGACAGCGGCCGAGTAGTTGGCGGGGTCAAGGGTACCGCAGTTGTCCTTGATGTCGGACGTGCACGCCGACTGGCCGGTGGCGTTGTTGGCGTTCAAGTTGATGCACTGGGAGTAGGCCTCGTTGCAGATGAACTGTATACCATGTTAGCCATGTTGCGAAACAGCGATCCCTGGCCAATGGAGAGCAGTGGGATTCGTAAAACGTACCGTGTCCATGGTCTGCAGGTAGTACTGCAGGCCGGGCGCGCTGCCGTTCTGGCACAGGCACGAGTAGTCCAGAGTGGTCTACAAGGTTAGCGAATGCACGTTTGGTATATCCGAACCGGAGCTTTGAAGCTGGAGAAGGGCGAAAAATGTGGTCCTCGGAGATCGTCCGCAAGGCTGGACCTTCAGTCTCGTATTGCAGGCGAATACAGACACCCGGGCCAGCTGCAAAAGCTCAAAAGCTGCAGCTGCAAAGCTGCAAAATGCATGGGAAACATACCACGTCGCAAGTCTCGGTCTTGGGGTTGCCGTCGCAGAGGGTCGAGCAGGTGTTATCCTGAGCCTGGCACCAGTTGGCTAAAAATGGTCAGCAACAGCAATCGGAAAATCGTCGATGCGGCGTTGGCAGCCGTGCGCATCCGCTCATGGAGCCCGCAGATTCTTAAGGCCGTTGAGCAGTGTACAGAAGCAGATTCCTGCACAAACGCAACCGCATTTGCAGGCCGGAAGCCGCGGGACACCGAGGCGCCGCAAGATGCACAGACGGAGTCATCAGGCAGGCGGGCAGGCGGGCAAGCTGCTGGGCAAGAAAGACATACAGCGGGTGGTGGCCGAGATGCTAGAGGTGTCGATGGTGTAGTTGGTGGCGGCCGAGGCCATGCTGAGCGCAGAGAGCGCGGCGAAAACAACCGAGTTGCGCATATTGGCGGTTGGCGAGAAGAATTAAGTAGAGCGGGATAAAGAAGCGAAGAGGAGCTTGTCAAAAGCGTTTGTGGGTATAAGCAAGTATGCGTAAATCGTGAGTTGAAACAAGTCCGAGAGGAAAGAGGAAGAGAAGAGGAGAGGAGGAGAGGAGGAGAAGAAGGAAGGAAAAGGAAGGAAAAACAGACGAAACGAGCAAAATGGGCGACGATGGGGCAGCGGCCTAACAAGTGTGTTTTGGGGGGAATTGGGAAGGGGCGACGGCAACGGGAAAGAGCGAAGGGGTGTGCGGGCTACGAGAGACAGCGACTGTGTAAGTGTAAATTATGGCATTGTGGCATGTGCGGATAGCCCAAGCGTTTCCGTAGCCGCGCCGTGCAAAGTGGTCCTTGGATCACACGATAGCCCAAAAGCGCCGGGTTCTTTCTTCAATGCAAAGCTTGCATGCTTGGCTTTAAGATGAGCTTGAGATTGCTGATAGCGACGAGGGATTGGGAGCGGTAGGAATGGGTGCGGCCAGGCACGGGGCAACCAATGCTCACGATCGTGCGCGAGATGGCATTCAGACTGGTCCCAATGCAGGCAAGTCCCAGGGACAAGGAGTGCGACGTGTGGTGCTACACCAACAGCGCAAAGCACGGAGGCCTGCAGCTCAGGTCATGTACGGAGTAGAAACAGAAGCGGCAGGAGCACCTTGTCAGCGCCTGCTGCAAATATGCTCGGTCCTCTCTGAGCAACAAGCCGCTCCTGCCTGCCTGCGGATTCTGAGTTTTACAGTAAATATCTAATTACACCGACTCGGCAGGAGCGAGCGCCAGGTACAAGCTGCATATGCAACTTTCTCCTCTTGCCTGCGCCAAACGCCAGCTTGTCGACAGCCCTCGCTGAATTTGCCGCGTTTCTTGCACGCGTGCCGGTTTTTCCTTTATGCCAGACTCGTCGCTCGCCTGTCGCTCGTGCTCGTCTGTCGCTCGTGCTCGTCGTGTCCGCCGTGTCCGGTGTCCGCCCGCGCGCGCGACAGCCTTGCACAAAGAGGAAAAGGGCGCGCCTGCCACAGCGTCCTCGTTTTGATTACTGATTACTTTTTCCTCTTTTGTTTTTCGCGGCGCCGCGAAAAGAGGAGTCGCGACCGCGACGAGCGCCCAGAGTGGTTGGGAGCACTGGCGCTAGGCCGTAAGCGAGCTAGTGTAAGGGACTGAAAAGGAAAGAGCGTCACCAGCGGACCTCATTTTACATGCGACAAACATTGGCGATAAATTATTGCGACAAACATTTGATTTCTTTCCGGCGACTTTTGGCTTCACGCCAAGTCATTGTCTTTTTGTCTTTACACGAAGCACTCCGTACTGTGCCTTTCTAGCTGCCAGCCGCGACTCGCCGTTAACCATTGCGCGGGACCGTCGAACAGGCATCGTAAGATGCGTCGGATTTGCGTTCGATTTGCCCAATCCACTCTGTTCCCACCGTAGCACCGAACGTCATAAATTTATATTTTATACGTATTTGTGAGCAAATGCTCCGTGCCAATGCCTTATCGCACACAGACAATAAGGTTTTCGGATCGCTACCACTGCAGCACTCCTTATATTTTACTCCGTACGGAATAAAAATACACACGGCAGCCTGCCTTTATCCGTCTGTTGCATTTTGATCGCAGATAACAAAGTCGCCAACCCAACCGCGTACTCCGAAAGTGCAGTCGCACGCCCAGCGACCTCGCGTAACATCAATCCGCAAACAAAGGCCATTGATTGGCACAGAGGTGTCTGTGTCTGGCCGGCTGTCTCGTCTGGCGGTCCTGGCGGCCCTGCTGCCCTGGACCTGGTCACCACCAGGCCGACTGTTCTGGCCAGCGCGCCCTTTTCCTCTTTTCCTCTGTCTGGTGCACTATGCAGCGTCATGTTTCACGCGGCGCAGTCGAGATTCTTCTGGTGGCCGTCTGCCGGCCTCTGTGTTTCACGCAGTAGCCCCTGTTTCCCTGTCCCCTACGTTTGTTTCTCCTCATCCGCGTTGCTTGGCGCATCGCTATCGCGTCGCTTCTCTTTTTCCCGCAATGGCTGGTGACTGCAACTCGTCGAGTGTGCGGCGCGTTCTCACGGCCGGGCTGAGCAGTGCAAAAGATGGAAAAGCGGACCAGAGGCCTCGTGTCGCGTTGCTTTGTCGTGGCGCTCTCTTTTTCTCTTTCTGTGATCTCCATGGCACGCGCACCTGACCAGCAGCCCACAAGACCCCTGCAAAAGGCACAGGAGCACCCATAGCCTGACAGTCTCTACGCAGGCAGAGCATTTCCCATCACTGCCTGACAAGAGTCGCACTGCCCGGCAAAACGGATGTATCCGACTCGCGTCATCCTTGACTGCTATCCGCTCTATCTGCACATGCAGCGCAGCAGACAGCGCATGCAACCAACAGCTCACAGCTGCAGAGTCAGACACGAAGCTACTCCGTACTCCGTACTCCATAAATATAAGCACAGCTCCAAACACAGCGGCCAACCAGTCGCGGCCTTCTCAGCTAGCACCAGCCACTCGGATCGTGCTTGGCAGATCGGTGCATACCCGATTCCGTTTGCGCTCGTGGAGCTGCGCCTGTCGCGGGTGGCAATTACGACGTCGGTCTCGCTGCGTCTCGCATCTGTCGCATAGTGAGTCGTTCACCGCCGCCATCACGATCTCATGTTGCCGTTTGCGTCGAGCCGCCCTGCGTCTCTGACAGCTGTAGACCGGATCGTTGTCACCATTGTCGCCAAAGCTCCCTTGACAACGGACGAACGCGCGTTCCTCGCATTGCCCGATTGGGCCTTTAGTGTATTGAAACGAGCGCGATATCGTTACTCGTGGTAACCGTTATTCCACGTGATGCATTCTTAGCTCTTTGCACATGCCAGGCATCACTCGGTCACTCGGCCTGGCTTCGTCCACGTCGTTGGATAGCTGGTCCGGCGTCGTGCGAACAATGCAGATGCAACCCAGGCGCAGCTGTTCATCGGTGATCTCCCGTCCTGCAGTTTGCGTCTATTCTCTAGATTAACCGATTCGGCACGCATACAATTTTAGGCAGACCTGGCGACTTTGTAAATGTACACGCCGGGAATAAGGCTGACAAGTCACTCGTTTCAGTCAGATCATATTGCCACCGCCTGCCTTTGAAGAAATGCCCACCTGCGTCAGAGGCTCGGCAGTTGCATGACAGTGAGTTGGTATCCATGTCACCGATGGCACGGACGAGTCCACATACCTGCATATTTATATTTATTGGCCATGACACGGATGCATTGCAGCTGCAGACAGTGCGCACACGCCACCGGTACAGATGCTGTAGCACGTCGGTTTTAAGAGTTTTAAAGTTTATGAATATGATATAATGGTCTAATCTGTGCCGGCGCTGAAACGGGCTCGCCGGCAAGAAACAAAACGCAATACGAACAAGACAGGGCGATGGCAAAAACAGCAAGATGGCAGCCTATACAAACAGCGATATCAAAAATCAAGGACAAGGACCTTGGCAGCAAGCACCCGCCTGTGCCAGGCCGCGCAACGGGCATCATGGAACAGGGCAGGCTTGAAAGGACACAAGAGGGACGAGCCGGGACGAGCCGGGGAGTCGGGGAGTCGGGACGGCGCTTACGCGTCAATCAGGTTCTCCTCGGCTGCCGCCGCCGCCTCCTCCGCCGCCTTGGCGTCGGCCTTGGCCTTGCCCTTCATCGCCGACGTTCTCTGGTAGTACTCGTTGATGACCTTGGCCGGGATCCGGTTCAGCATGTCCTTGCGGTAGATGCGCAGCAGGCTCCACGCCAGGTCCAGCGACTCGTAGATTGTGCGCGACTCGTACGCACCCTGGCTGATAAACTGGCGCTCAAACTTGTCCAGGAACTCCAGCGACAGCTTGTCCTCGGCCGACAGGGCCTCCTCGCCGACGACGGCCTTCATCGCCGCCGCGTCACGGCCAATGGCGTACTTTGCGTACAGCTGGTTGGACACATCGCCGTGGTCGTTGCGCGTCATGCCCTCGCCAATGGCCGACTTCATCAGACGCGACAGCGACGGCAGCACGTTGATCGGGGGGTAGATGCCGCGGTTGTACAGCGCACGGTCGACGAAAATCTGGCCCTCGGTAATGTAGCCCGTCAGATCGGGAATGGGGTGAGTGATGTCGTCGTTGGGCATCGTCAGAATGGGGATCTGCGTGATGGAGCCGTTGCGGCCCTCGACACGACCGGCGCGCTCGTAAATGGTCGACAAATCCGTGTACATGTAACCGGGGTAACCACGGCGACCGGGCACCTCCTCGCGCGCGGCCGACACCTCGCGCAGGGCGTCACAGTACGAGGTCAGGTCCGTGAGGATGACCAGGACGTGCTTCTCGAGCTGGTAGGCGTAGTACTCGGCCGTCGTCAGGGCCAGGCGGGGCGTGATGATACGCTCAATGGTGGGATCGTTGGCCAGGTTGAGGAAGAGGGTGGTGCGCTCCAGCGAGCCGTTCTCCTCAAAGTCGCGCGTGAAGAAGCGGGCCGTCTCCAAGTTGACACCCATGGCGGCAAAGACAATGGAAAAGTTCTCCTCGTGGCCGTCGTGGACGCCCTTGCTGGTGACGCCCTGGCGTTTGACGAGGCCGGCCTGGCGACAGATCTGGGCGGCAATCTCGTTGTGCGGCAGACCGGACGCCGAGAAGATGGGAATCTTTTGGCCACGGGCAATCGAGTTCATGGTGTCAATGGCCGAGATACCGGTCGAGATCATCTCCTCGGGGTACACGCGCGAGTAGGGGTTGATGGGGCTGCCGTTGATGTCGAGGTACTCCTCGGCAAGAACCTTGGGGCCCTTGTCGATGGCGCGGCCGGAACCGTCAAAGATACGGCCCAGCATGTCCTCGGACACACCGAGCTTGAAGCTCTCGCCAGTAAACTCAACCTTGGTCTATATGGGAACACGCGTCAGCTGCCGTTGGTGGGCGGGCGTGCTCGGCTCGGGATGAATGTCTTACCTTCTTGACGTCAATACCAGCAGTACCCTCAAAGACCTAAATAATGCCATTGTCAGTGTCTGTGGTCGACGAGCTTCTGGCTTGCGCATCGGATGCGCCATGGTCGCACTGCGCCGGGGTGTCGTACCTGGACAACGGCTCTGGTGCCTAGATAAGAGGGCGGTTAGTACGGAAGCTGGGGCAGGATAGATGGGCGACGCTTACCTCTGGCCTCAAGGACCTGACCGGCTCTCTGGGAGCCATCGGGCAGCGTCAGGTTGACAATCTCGTTGTAGCGAGGGTTCTTGACCTATACGGCGACATCCAGTCAGCTTCTGGCATGGAACAAGCCCCAGCAGCTCAAATCGACAGCTCGACAGCTCGACAGCTACAGGGCGGCGTGGCAGCTTCGTTGCCCATGAACTGGCGCACGAAACGCTGCTGGCGGATGGACTGACATTGTCGAGGATGACCAGCGGGCCATTGGCACCACCGACCGTGTTGTAGGTGATGTGCGGCTGGACAATGAACGACGACGAGTTGCGGGAGTCCATTGTGGCGGTTGGTGGGAGGACGTCAATGGAGCAGGATGCAGGTCGGCGATGGCGAGTGGCGAGGCGGTTCGGGAGAAATCTCGCAGCGGGCAATGAGGCGGCCTGGTGCTGTTGCTGTTGCTGTTGCTGTCGGGATGGTCGTGCTGAGATGGGTCCGGCCGATGCTGCAGTGTCGGGATTGGATCTGAGGTCGCTGTGGTAGAGGAAGGGAGAGAGAAGTGATGCGGGACTTTCTGGCGGCTGGGGCGTTGCGTTGGCCTGTCGGGGGTGGCACGGTGGCCGGGAGCGAGCGACTGGCGGGCTTTCAGTGGCCAGAATGCAAATTGGGCCACTGTAAATTTATATTTCCTTGCTGTTACAGGCCTAGCCCAAGCTCCTTGCCTGCTGGAGCTGGTGAGTCGCTATCTCTGTCAATGTGTTGCCTCATTGGCTGGATAGCTTGGCCAGTCCAGGCTCGTGCCTACCCCACTAGCTACTCCATAAATATATGCACTGTAAGCCAGCGAAATCACGTGCCGTCAACTTGCTGCGGCTGGCGTTGCTGCATTCTCGTTGGCTGGCACTGCCAGGCACTCCAGGCAGTACCAGGGCGTTTTCAGCACGCTCCGCCCAGTTTTCAGAGCCTCGTCTGACGTCGCGCGACGCACGACCTCTCGATCCTCTCTTCAGCCACGGCCACCCGGCCCCCGCCACTTTGATTGGATTGCGCCTGCTCTACCAAGCATGTCTTCCTTTTACGACACGGAGCCGCAGCCGACGGCCTCGGCCATCATCCACACCACGGCCGGCGAGATCGCCGTTGAGCTGTTTGCCAAACAGACGCCCTTGACGTGCCGCAACTTTTTGCAGCACTGCCTGGACGGCTACTACGACGACACCATCTTCCACCGCCTCGTGCCCGGTTTCATTGTCCAGGGCGGCGACCCGACCAACTCGGGCCATGGCGGCGAGTCCATCTACGACGGAGGCGCCCTGTCGGGCGACCTGGACCCGTGGCCCATGGACGAGCGACGCGGCATCAATGCTGGGCCGCACGGCATCAACTTCAAAGACGAGTTCCACACGCGCCTCAAGTTCAACCGCCGCGGTCTGCTGGGCATGGCCAACGAGAGCAAGCCCGACACGAACGGCAGCCAGTTCTTCTTCACGCTCGACAAGACCGAGGAGCTGAATGGCAAGAACACCATGTTTGGCCGCGTCGCCGGCCCGACCATTTTCAATCTCATGAAGATTGCGCAGGGCGAGCTGCAGGAGGGCACGGAGCGGCCGCTGTACGTGACCAAGATTACGCACGTGGAAATCTTGACGAATCCGTTTGCGGACATGAAGAAGAGGGAGCGCGATGCACGGAAAGCTGCTCCCTCGGCACGCGCAGACGACGACGACGACAAGAAGAAGAAGAAGCGCAAAAAGGTCGACAAGAAACTGTTGAGCTTTGGCGACGACGTGGACGACGACCTGGACGGCGACTTTGCCCTTCCACACAAGAAGGCCAAGACCGAGAAGACCGAGAAGAAGGGGAAGAAGGCAAAGTCCAACGCGGACGGGCCGACGGACGGGCCGACGGACGGGCCGGCCACCAGCCACCAAACCACGCTTCCGTCAAGGAGCCTACCCGAAAAGCCCAAAACGTTTACGCGAAAACGCAACGACGACGACGCACCGTCCGATTCAGAGGACGAGCAGACGCCTCCTCCGCCCAAGCCCAAGCCCCGGCCCAAGCCCATGACGGCGTTGGAAAAGACGAATGCAGAGATTGCGGCGCTCAAGGCGTCGATGCGGAGGACGGTGGCGACGGAACCGGAGCGCAAGGAGGAAAAGGACCGACGTTCTGCCCTCGAAAAACTCGTTCCGTCCGACGCGGCGCGCGGCAAGAAACTCAGTCGCTCCAACGGCCTGTCGAACAACGACCAACGGACGATCCGCATGCTGGGCGCCTTTACCTCGAAGCTGGCCAAGGAGACGAGCGGGCACGCTCCGGCCAAACATGCACCCCAGGCCACCAAGGACACAGACGCTACCGACGCAGCAGACGCTACCGACGGCGAGGTCTGCGACTTGCACTTTATCCTCAACTGCCAGAGCTGCCGGCCATGGGACAAGACGGCCGGCGGCGGCGACGGCGACGGCGACAGCGACGACGACGGTGACTGGATGTCGCACACGCTCAACTGCGCCGCCGACAAGCTGGGCAAGGACCTCAACTACCGCAAGAAGGCCGAGGAGGAGCTGATTGTCATTGACCCGCGCGAGCGCGAGCGCAATATCAAGGAGGACCGCAAGAGCTCGCGCGATGCACGGGGAAACGGGCGCAGCGGCCGGTCGTGGGACCAGGCACGGCACAGCAAAATGTCCCAGGCGTCGTCTTTTTCGGGACGCGGGACCAAGTGAGGGAGTGTGTGTCTGTACCACTAGCCAGTGTCACATTTGATCTCATTTAGCGAGTGTACATAAGGAATACCCATTTTGATTTCACGCGGTGGCCAGGGCGGACAGTGCTCGACTCGTTTTTTTGCTGTCGTTTATGAATGGCAATGCCAGGTCTCTACGGCCGTCTTTCCGTCTTTTGCGTAGTAAACGGCCGTATTTTCGTAGTAAACGACCGTATTTCCGTAGTGAACGGCCGTATTTTCGTAGCTTCCAACCGTTGTTGTGTGATAGATCGACGGCGTATACCAGTGGCCAAGAAAGGCCGTGAAAAGTTTATATGCTCTCAAAACGCCCATATAACGGTATTTTCTACCCATATTTATTCTACATTTATACTTATGACATCACTGCTGTTGAAGAACCCTCTCTGGATGCGAGACCTAGCCCGAATCGCGCAAACTGACGGATGGTCATGGATGCAAGAACGACAACGGAAACTCTCTGGCAGCTTTCGTTTGCCAACACACCAGATGCTGAGCCTTGGACGTCGCTGTTCGACGCCATTGTCGCAATGTGCCATGGCCGCATGGATATTCCTATTGGTCGCCTGGTTATCGGACCCACTTTCTGGTGAATCTTGAGTTCCAGCGGTCGTTGCACCTGGAACCAGCATTTACAGCGATGCATCGACATTGATGAGGCTCTAAATACGGAGTATACAGGGACACAACTCCGCCGAACAGAGAAATAGGCACATACGCGCTACTCCGATAACAACAGTATCACTAAAAAATGTAAAAATGCAATATGCTCAATAAGTATAGAGGGGATGCAGGCGACAACACACCGCTGTCACCGATCACCGAGCCGGCCGTTCGCGATGAATCTCGATGGCCAAACCGGCCAATAAAACCGGCCGGGCAAGCCTTTGAAGAGCGCAAATCGCACCATCAAACAGACCCCATCGTCGGCCCTGAGCGCTTTGGCCGCGTTCCATTTGTCTACTCCGTACACGCGCAAAGAACGATCGCGATCTCGACTTATCCCACTACGGCCACTGTCTCCAGTTTTTTTCTTCTCTGCGCAACGTGTATTGCCACTTCATTTCATCCATTGTCACAACCATACCTTTCATTCTCACATTCTCACAGCATCACCACGCATCACCCGACGACAGCCCGCCCGCGCCTCCCACTGTACCACGCACCAAGCACGCGAATCTCCACGCACGCGAATCTCCAGCGACAGCATTCTTAGCTCGATACCGACCGAGCCTTGCCGCCTCAGCCTGCAGAAGCCTGGTCCTGTTTGAAGCTCACCGGCCTGAACGCTGCACCGTTTCGACCCTTGTTTGCAGCCTCCGGTCTCCCGCCCTTTGCGGACTGCACCTGGTACCGCCCTCCCACCCGGTCGCGACACCGCCGGTCGCTCTTTTTGGTGCTTTTGCGATTGGCGTTTTGTGCACCCGACAATCGACCTGCTGCGACGCGCTTTGAGGCTCCGTCCACACGCCACTACGCCTTTTACGCCTTTTCGAAGCCGCCACTTGTTTGTTATTTTGACACTCGCACTCCATCGAGGACTGGCCGCTCGTCATGTCGTCGCAAAACAACCGCAAGCGCCCGGCGCCCGGCACCACGCCGATCCTCCCCATGGCCCCGGCGTCGCAGCAAATGTTCGCCAACGCACAGGCCGACCCGATGATGCAGTGGCCGACGCTGCCGGAGACGTCGAACCTTGCCGCGAACATGACAGCGTCGCCCAACTCGTTCTTGCTGAACTCGTTCCCGCCGGGCCAGTACGGTGCGCAGCAGGTTCACCAGACGCTCCCGCAGCAGCCGCCGCCTCAGCAGCCGCCGCAGCAGCACCAGCAGCAGCAGCAGCATCAGCATCAACACCAACATCAGGTTCCACTGGCCCCTGCGCAGCCACAACAGCTTCATATGCAGCAACAAAACGGACAGCTGCCGCCGACGTCGACAGCCATTGCACGCCGGACGCCGAACCGCGCCCTGGTTGCGTCGCGCCCCAACTTTGACAGTACGGCCGACCTGTGGGCGGCTCTCGGCGACGATGCCAGTGGACTGCCGGTCAACCTGCGAGGAACGTCGCCGGCCGGGGCGCCGGGCGAGAACGAGAGCATCGAGGTTCTCGAGGAACGCGCCCTCAAGGTCAAGAAGGAGGCGCAGCTCAAGAGGAAACAGATCCCGCCCTTTGTCCAGAAACTGAGCAGCTTCCTCGAAGAGCAAAAGAACACGGAACTCATTCGATGGTCCGCCAATGGCGACTCATTCATCGTCATGGACGAAGACGAGTTTGCCAAGACGCTCATCCCCGAGCTCTTCAAACACAACAACTACGCCTCGTTTGTGCGGCAGCTCAACATGTACGGCTTCCACAAGCGCGTCGGCCTGTCGGACAACTCCATGAAGGCCAGTGAGCGCAAGAACAAGAGCCCCAGCGAGTACTACAATGTGTACTTTCGACGCGGCCACCCGAACCTGCTCTGGCTCATCAACAAACCGAAGAACGGGAACAGCAAAACGAAAAAAGGCAAAAAGGAAGACGGCGACGGCGAGAGCGACGAGGAGGCCGGCATCGAGGACATTCCCATCTACCCCGGCCACGCCCTGCCGGGCATTGGCAATGCATCGTCGCGGGTGTACGGGCCCGGGATCGGCGGTGCTGGCGGCGTCGGCGGTGCCATGGGCGGCACCAGCAACGAGCTGACAGCGCTGCACAAGAAGGATTTCCAGGTGATCAAGGAGGAGCTCAGCACGCTCCAGACGCGGCAGGGCCAGATCTCCAAGGTCATGCAGCGCCTGCAGTACGACAACGCCCAGCTCCAGCAACAGGCCCGTCTCTTCCAGAACATGCACGAGCGTCACGAAAACTCCATCAACGCCATCCTCAACTTTCTCGCCAACGTCTTTCGAAAGTCGCTGGAGGAGCAGGGCGGTGTCCAGGGCGTGACCGAGTTGCTGGCTAGCATCCTGCCAAACGGTCAGATGCCCAACGGCCAGATGCCCCAGGGCATGCCCCAGGGCAACATTGTCGAGGTCTCGGACGACTTTGACCACCGACGGAACCAGGTGCCGAATGGCAACATCAATGTCAACGGCACGCCCAAGAGACAGCAGCGCCTGATGCTGCCGCCCATTCCCAGCACGGCGTCGTCGTCGGGCTCGCCGACACCGGCGTCGTCCAACGGCGCTCGCGGTAGCACCGCCCGGGCATCGTCGTCGGGCCTGGCCCCCAACATGCAGGGGTACGGCCAGGGCGGCACCGGCCCGGGCGGCCAGGGGGGTCAGGGCGGCCAGGGCGGTCAGCCGGCCATGGGCTCTGTCACGGAGTTGTTCGACTCGCCCAACGACACTGCGTTTCTGCAGCAGGAGCTTCAGTCCAATCCTCAGGAGGGAATGATGAAGATTATCAACGACACAAACGCCAACACGCCGCCCAACACGTCGGGGTCGGCCCTCAACATTCTCGAGAACGCGGCGGCGTCCCCATCGAATATGAGCACCGACGAGCGGAACCGCGTCATCAACCTCATGTCAGCACAGGGCCAGCATCCCGGTGTCGGAATGAAGGCGCCGTCGGCCGCCTCGGCCGCCTCGGCCCAGAACCCGCTGTCGCCGGCCAGCCTCGCGCGCTCGCCCGCCATGGCCGCGCCGGGCGGCATGCCGATGCCCCCCCACGCCCAGCACACCCAGATGAACAGCCCGGGCGTGTCGCCGGTGGGCGCCTCGCTGTCGCCCATCCTGAGCAGCCTGCAGGCGGCGGTGCCGCCGTCGCTGCACGACATCTCCAACACGCAGGCCGAGATTGAGGCGCTGCAGCGGCTCCAGGACGAGCAGAATGCCAAGATCAGCGATCTTTCGCACCTGCTGGGCCCCCTGAGCCCCAGCGGGCGCATCCCCGGCGTCAACGAGGAGGCGGCCAATGCGGCGGTGGCGGCGGCCATGCAGCACGGCGGCATGACGCCTTCGGGCATGACGCCGGGCGCGCAGAGCCCGGGCTACTTTGACATCAACCAGTACCTCGACTCGACCGCGTTTGGCGACGACTTCAACTTTGCGACAGGCGACCTCGACGCGGGCACGGCGAGCGGTGCACCGCCGTCCATGGCCACGGGCGTGCCGACGACGGGCGCGTCGGGCGGCGACGACAGTGGCAACGGTCTGGGCATGCACGGCGACGACTTCAACTTTAGCCTCGGCAACCTCAAGTCGGACCCGCTCGACAACGGCCTGCTCGGCGACGACGCCTCCAACGGCCTGTTTGGCAAATCGCCTAGCCCGGCGCTTACAGAGGAGATTGTTAGAGGCGATCTCCAGAGCTCGGGCAACAGCCCCAACCAGTCGTCCAAACGGCGCCGTGTCTCCTAGTCGTCCTTGTACGAACGCATTGTGTTTGTTTCCCTCATGTCTTCCATGCTCAGATTGTCCCTTTTCGCATCTGTTTCGAGCAGATTATGCTCATGTCTCTGTTCTATACTTGTGGATTTCTACAACTCATTCTATGTCTTTGGGTTTCGGGTGGGCTGCTGTGCTTCCGAGTTCCTGAAGCCGTTTCGGATCAAACGGTGGGATTGGATCGTTTGTTCAAGCCAGGGTAGGCGTGAATACTTTATGATTGCTACAATGCCCCTACATACAATTGAGTACTGAGCGGCTGTCCGATATTCTGTGCCTCGGTCACGTGAGCTGAGTATTGGTGAACGTGTGCAGCAATGTAGCCAGAAGCATGTGCAGCCGACGCAGCATCGCACCATCGCCGGCCGGTATTTCCAGCACCAGTCGTATTCGATTGGAGCTTGGCAGAGCTGTGGTCCGCTTTTGGGGACAATGGACAATGCCGTAAAAGGCCTTGTTCTCCCAACGTCCGAAGAGCCGGACATGGGCTGCCGTATCAGGTCGTCGATGCTGGCCGTTCCGTAAGCCAACGCCCTTGGACGTGCCTCGGCATACCGCTTCTTGGGTATCGTGTTTCGTGTTTCGTGGCTGGCGAGGCCAGCCGGTTCGTACTGCCTCACTTGGCCAGCGGGTTCGCGTGGATCGTGACGCGCTCGATACGCGGTGCCTTCTCCTTGGGCCGGTGCTTCTTGTCGACCGGCACGGCCTCAATCTTGTCGAGCGTCTCAAACGACGCATCGCCCAGCAGGCGTCCAAACACGGTGTTGACGCCGTCGAGATGCGACGCGCGCGCAAACGTGACGAAAAACTGCGACCCGTTGGTCCCCGCGAGGCCGCTGCCCGGTGCCAGCGCGCCGCGGTTGGCCATGGACACGATGCCGCGCGCATGGTGGCGCAGCGCGGGAAGGCGGATCTCGTCCTCAAAGTTCTCGCCCCAGATCGAGTTGCCCTTGTCCTTGGGGTCCTTGGCGTGCGTGCCCGTCGGCATGCCGGTCTGCGCCATGAAGCCGGCGACAATGCGGTGGAAGGGCGAGCCCTCGTAGTAGCCAGACGCACAGAGAGCAAGGAAGTTCTATCGAGTCAGTCTCGCGAGCTCGTCGCATGGAAAGGTACTGACCTCGGCCGTCTTGGGGACAGCCTCGCAAAAGACCTCGATCTTGAGATCGCCAAAGTTGGTGTGCAGCGTGACCGACATTGTGGCGGGCAGATGGGAGTCTGTAGTGTCTTGCACTCGTCTCTACGTGCAAGGCGATGCGCGAGGTGAAGCAGTGGAGAATGTCGTTGATGAAGGGACTGTCTGCTTAGTCATCAACCGCGGGAGCAGCCGCCTTGCCGGGCCCGAAAGACCGGCGTATTATAGTTTTTGGAGAATCTGAGATTTACGCACGTATTATTTGAAAAGGATGCCAGACACTTCAAGAGAGATGGAAGTGGCTAAACGACGCCAATGGGTATATTGTAGTAGGTTGTTGCATAAGATGGCCAGCAGTTAGCTCGACTCGGGGACACTCTGTGGCTGGCACACGCCCTTTTCAATGTTGGCGTACACATCAGGGTACTTGTTGCGCACGCGGTCGCGGAGATCTGTTGGCTGCCGACTCGACAGATTGAACCCGGGGTGGCGGTGGATCTTGGTCCAGGCCGGGCCGTAGATCTGCAGGCCTTCGAGGATCTCCCTGTCGTCCTGCTCGGTAAACGGTCGCCGCTCGCGTCGGTGCGACTTTTTAAACGGGCCCTGGATGCCGAGCTTGATCATGTCCTCCATATTTCGCCGGTGGACACGGCGCTTCTTGGGCTTTTTCTGGTCTGGCGACTGCCCGGAGCCAGAGGCATACTCGGTCCCCTGGCCGCTGTGGTACGCTTCGGCGTGCTCGCCCGTCTCGGCCAACAGGTCGTCGAGCGACAGGCTGGTCTTTGACCCAAACTGGCCAGGGCCTGGGAACGACGACGGGCCGGTGCCTGGAGACACGGGCGACGTGGCGTCGGGCGAGGGCGCGGCCGGCTGGTCGGCTCGTAGTTTTCCGCGCAGCTCCTCCGGGCAGCATGTTCGAAATCGGTCCTTGAGATCACCGGCCGTGCGGTTGCTAAACGAAAACTCGCTGTCCTCGAGAATGGCCGTCCACTTTCCCAGCCCGTGCCGGCTGACGCCGATGAGAAGCTGGTTGGTCTCTTCCTCGGTCCACCGGCGGCGAGGCTTGGTAGCACGCCGCTTTGGCTTGGCTGCTGTCGACGACGGCCCGCCATCGGCCGACTCGGCCGCCTCGCTCGTTGCCGACCGTACGGACCTCGCCCGCGAGGCATCCGCAACGCCCTTGCCCTTATCTTGCCGCGTGGATGTCTCTAGCATAGACAAGTTGTGCATGTGGTTCGAGTTGGGCCCGGAGGGGCCCTCGTCAAAGAAGAACTGGCTGTTGCTGTGGCTGGAAAGACCGCCATAGCCCATGGCCCCCATGGCTCCCATGCCATGGTTGGTGTACTCTACGTCCACACTGACGCGCTGTGACGAGCTCACGTTGCCGTGTTCGTTGTAGGCAATGGGCGGGAGAAAGGCCGCATTCGGCGGCGGCTGGTGTAGCCCGTTGATAATGGGCGGAAAACTCTGGCCCAAGGAACCGACTTGCGGTGTTGATTTTTGCTTCTTCAAAGGCTGTGGTAGGTGCAAGAGCTCTTCGGCGTGCGGGACTGCGTGCGACCGCTTTCCCATGGTGTGTCCGGAGGCCAGCAACGACGGGTGATCGTCTGATCCTTCGGGAATCCCGTAGGACTCGGCAGTCGTGCTTGGCGCTCCATTGTCGACGAGCATGCGCAACGGATGCGAAGGCCAGGCTCGCCCAGCCGTTCCAGGGCCAGGCGTCAGGGCCGAGTCGTCGGCATTGGTCGCTGGCAGGAGCGTCGGCCCGTACGAGTGCTGGCTCAGACCCAACGACGTGTGAGGCGATGGCAAGTGTTTTGACGAGACCGATGCGCCGGCGGGGTTGCCGAGTCCGAGGGGCGGGAGGTGTATGGAGTCGTTGAGTCCGGGTCCGGTTGATGCGACGAGGGCGCTATGTATCGACGGCAGCTGGTCCTTGTCATCGTTGACGTTCAAGAGGTGCATGAGCCGTGGCTCGATGGTGGCCATGGTGTTGCCGGCCATGTTGTAGTGTCGCAGGTTCTTGTGTGGGAAAGAAGAACATCGAGGCCCCGTCACGCAGCCGCAAGGTGTCAAGGAGGGCCGTGGAAGAGACAAAGTATGCCAAGGCCAGTAGATGTACCAGGGATGCGGAGGAGGGGCCGAGGCTGTATATGTATGTTTTACACGTCCTGTGGCTCAGGCCCCGAGGTGAACAAGCCGGAGGAAACAAGCCGGAGGAATTAGAGTTGTGGTATCAGAGCTGGTACGTGGCTGTAAATATAGTCCCGGAATCAAACACGATAGGAGCCACAGCCACGGAGCAAGCGAGGGAGCTGGAGGGGGTGCAGAATCAATGGCCAAGTATTGGAGAATATTGAGGAATGCTGAGCCCGAGTGATACTGGCGACGGACGACAAGGTACAGAGCGCAGTCGAGAGCACGCGGGAGCGTTCGCCAGCAGGAGAAACGGGAGAGGGAAAGGTAAAGTAGAAGGCAAGTAGAAAAAGAAAAGTGAAAAGGGAAAAAGAATAGACATGTAATCAGAAGGCGAGGGTCTGGATTCAACAGCCAGAGCCGCTGGGGTGGGTGGGCTGACGATACCGCGAGTAGAGTGGTTGACTGCTGACCTTGTGTTTCAATATCGGTATGTCTCGATTCGCGCTCTTTCCTCGTGCCGTGTCCAGATCGGGCAGTCTTTTTCGGCGTCGATTGTTGTCCAATGTCCTCATGAGGCGTCGAGTTCCTTGTGGCCCGGCTGTCTGTGACGGAGTGGCTGCTGTGCCGGACAGCCACCTGGTGCCGCAGCCCAACGTGTTGTTGTCCGTGCCGATGGTGCAACGGTGTGTCTGCGGGTGGGAGGTGAGTTTGACGCAGGGCTGGGCTAGGTTTTTGGAAGAGCAAATGTCGTGTTGGGTTTTAACGGGCTCCTTCCTGCTTATCCACTCAGCGTGGTGTTTGTCGGGTTTGGCAGGCACTGCGGCGGGCGCTCCTTCCCAGAAGTGCAAGTGCTTTTTCGGTTCCGAATGATCGCCTTCTGTGCCGTCTGTCTCCCTCGCTCCTTCCTCTTAAGCGGCGCCTAGACCACAATTCGCCCGGACAAGCCCGGAATGTCACCGACAGTGATGCTCACGTGTACAAGCACAAGCACCCGCCCCCAGGAGCTGTAGGGTTACCGGGCCTGGACCAGAAAAGGCCAGAAATACACGCGCGGTCGGACAGACAGCATGCATGCCCATACCTGGCGTGAGAATCGCAGGAGGCAGGAGGCAGGGGACACGCGAGCGTCAGAACGGGAAAGAGGTATGTAGCTGTCGCCGGCGGGACCAAGCAGTAGCATGCAATCGACAAACGGCAAGAACGACACGAGACACACGACTGGGCAAATCGAATATGCCCATGGAAGCGAAGAGAACTCGGCAAGCGAGAACAAGGGCATCTGAGGAGCAGAAATGGCGCCGGAAGAATAAATGTGTGAGCAAAGTAGAAGAACAGGCGAGCCGCCGTATCCAAACTCCGGAACCCAAAATCGACGAATGAATACTCCGTAGTGAAGAGGTGGCTGAAGCAAAAACGAACGTGGTTGCAATAGTATCAAATAAGGGCACGCCAGCCAAACTAAAGCCACTTGCAAGAGCAGGCCGAGATCAAAAAAGGAAAAATAGATCATTCAAGCTACCGCCACGATGCACTAATATCGACTGCAGCAATGGCCAGAGGTCTAGACCGTCTCCGTCCTGATGGATTTGCCCCGTATATTTAGCAGCGATAACAATGAGGGGTAGCCAACCTAGGAAAGACCTCGAGCTACCCGCGCACACGCTAAACATATAAACTAACAAGAGGCAGGAGTGCACGACATGAGACGAAGCAATTGTAGGAGGTGCATAGTAAAGACGTGCAACAACCGGAGCATATTTTATATGCACAGGCTTGTGCGTGCTGATGTAAATTATACTAACAGCATTATGCCGGAGCTGCGCCGCATTCGTATTATCGCAAGTATAGAAAAGTATCCATTTTGTCATCTATTTTCGTTCGTTTTGATTCCATTTGATTAGCGACCCCCATGGGCCAACGACGATTTATTCACACGTGTCTTGCCAAAAATCCATCTGCGCAACATCGAGATATATTTACTACTCTGTACGGAGTAATATGATTATTGCAGGCGGCCCTTGCGCGTCGTGGGAGAAATATGATATTTAGCACGGACCAGACCGATCTGCTGGGGTAGAAACATGGTTTTGCTGTGCATCCCTGCCGTCTGGAAGCAGTGGAAGCGTATTGCGAGGTGTCAAAACAGAACAAGGTTGCGGCAAGGGTATCCTCGGGCATAACTGAAAGTAAATGCGTATATTATATTGACACGCGTGCAGCTCTAAATATATGCTTCAAGAGTTGCATTTACTTGGGCCAATGCGGAAGCAATCAGGGAACGCAGGGGGGCCGCTTTCCCTCGTTGGCTCCTTCCAATTTCCACTCCAGGTGTCCACCGACGGCAAGTTGCAGTGCGAGGGAAGCTGCGCATGCGTGAAAGAAGGCGCCACTTGCGTGCTTTCCAACAACACGGCGTCCAGACTCGACTCCAAATCGCTTGCGTCGACGCCGGATCCAATTTGCATCCGCAGACACTCTGTCCATCGAGTTCTTCCATTTGCTCCTTCGACCCTTGTCTCTCTTCGGTTCCGCACCCGCCCTACGGAGTAAGCCGCTCGATACTGTCCCGGTACGGCGTCCGCGAGACGGGCTCAAGCAGACAAGCAGACAAGCAGACAAGCAGACAAGCAGCCAGCACCACCCGACCACTACCGTCGCGTGCTACAGCGGTGTCCTCCGGCAGGCACCGTTTCGTCCGCCCACGAAATAATCTGTGGCAACTTGCATGCAGACCCCTACCACCACCGCCACAACGAGCCAACGGTCGGTTGGCAGCGAGAGCGAGCAATTTCCTTTCTCAGTCCTGCGTCTTGGGTTGCATTTTCAAACGTATCGACACAGTATCGTTGACTTGGTGAGCTTGTTTCTATTCTTGACTCGACGTGCTGTCTCGGTGTTGCTCTCGCAGTCGCAGAGTACCCTGCGTGGGGCGGACTTGGCATGCTAGTCAGATCGTGTCGGCCATCTCATATTGGCCAAGCGAGGCAAGAATGCCTGATGTGCCTTTTCGATCCAGGCTCATGCGTAAATATTTATTCATATTTACACATGTGCGACATCTTGCCTTGTCCAAGTGGCTCGACGCGCCAGCGTTCTTTTACACAGTCTTTGCCCACCCAACCTTGTCCCGACGTCACGCTGGCACACGCTGGCAATAGGAAGTCTGTGGCTAACGTGGCCAGGTATTTGTATAATGGCGTCCCGGCTGCCTACCTTCCCGAGAACGGTATTCACCGTCATCGAGCCCATCTCTCTGTAAGACACGCAGCCATAGTGTAAACACAAGGCTTGCTAACGCCGAGCTCCAGTGTCAGCGGCTGCCTGCCGGCGGTTTTTGCGGCAGAGTGGTTCATCAAAGAACAACTACCTGAGGGCGCCACATTGGGCTCATTACCGGGACACGCACTCGTTGTGGCCCAGCAACTGGGCAACGCCTACGGGCTGCTGTGCATGGTCGGGCTCGCTGTGCTCTACACATCGACCGAGCTCAAGGTCGTGCGCAACTATCTCGTCGCCCTGCTGATCGCCGACGTCACGCATGTCGGCCTGACAATGGCGTCCCTTGGGCCGGAGCAGTCTGGGGCCGTTGGCGAGTGGAACGCCATGACTTGGGGCAATGTTGGTTTCACGGTATGTCTCAGGGTGCTTACCTGGTCAGGGCTTGCCTCGCCATACAAGTCACAATGCTAACCGGGTGTGCAGGTCTTTCTCGGAGTCACGCGCACTCTGTATCTTTTAGGTCTCTTTGGCCCTGACAAGCCGGAGGCGATCCCGACGTCCCAAAAGTCCAAATAGCAGTTGCATGTTCCAACGAGGCTGTCTTCCATCCTGCATGTCTAAGACAGGACGTGCCTTTGTTTTCGTTGAAAACTGCCCCGCCAGCTTGCGAGAAACGAAATTCATTCACTAAAATGCTTTGCTTGATACTGGGCAACAGACGGTGTCTCATACAAGACCTTTCGTCGCGGGTCCACGTGGTTTCTGGAACCTTGACGCCAGCCGCAAAATCAAAAGCTCGAGGTCGCACGAGCGGGTAGACGAGGCGAAAATCAACTGTCAGTTGGTCGGAACCCGAACGCGGCTGCCGGGACGCCGAAAGGAGCGGTCAAGAGGTACCAAACATATCGGGCTTTGCAAGAAGCCCAATACCTGTCTCAGCCACGGTTGCATTCTTTGGAATCGGCATCTCGTGAAGAAAGACCACCATTGTCTGTCTGCGAAGCCAAACAGCGAGACCAGGGGTCGTCTGGCTCTAAAGGTGCTTCCTTGCCAGTCGCACAGGCTTTTCGACCTCACCGTTTGTTCGTCTGGGCTCGCCGACTGGGTGCCCATGCTTTGGCCCGTATCTGCACCGTTTTGTGCCGGTCAACGCAACGTCCAACGTCTGTCCTACCACCCGAGGCCTTTTTTCTCACGTCGATGCCCGTTCTACGAGTCAGTGCCAGGTCGTACGTCTGGAACGAACGCAGTGAGACCTACTACGACGAAGATCGTACTTGCAGGCGACCACATCGATCCAACGGCACTTTTCTGGGACCGTGCCAGGCCAGCATCGTGTCGCGGCCGGCGTCAAACGGTCAAACGGTCAAACGTCAAACGGTCAAACGGTCGAACGAGGTGCTTGGAGCAGACCAGGAGCCGGCAAGGTACGCCACCAAACACAAGGCTTGGGCCAGCCACTGCCCAATCTACCGGGATGCCCGCGAGACGCCGTCTTGCGCTCGCTCAAAACAGAGCCCAAGAGCCCGATACGGATTTGGAATAGGCCATGTACAATCCAAAGCAGGGCGTTGTCCAACGGCCCCCATGGCCCATGGACCCGCGTCGTACCCGAGGGAGTGTCGCACGCATTTCGGACGAACTCTTGTATGGGGCACCGTTCGTCGAGTGTTTTTGCGCGCCCAAAGCCACATTCCACCTGAAATGGCGGCCAGTGCAAAGCTGGGTGCGGATGACTTTGATGGCGTCGACGAGTGCCGAGAGAGGAAATTGGGGGCCAAAAGAGAGACATGGCTTGGTGGAATCGCGTAGAACAGAAGTCTGCGGTGTAATGCGGGCGTCGGACAGCGAGCACAGGCATGGCGCTGCGGTTCCGATGCATATCAGAGCCCAAGACGCAAGAAAACCGCCGCAATGCACGAGGCTGCAGAACGAGGACATTGTATGCAGCAGTATGCACGACCCGGCAACCACAAGTGCCGTCTAGCGAGCAGCAGCGCCCACGTCGCACCGTGGCATGTGCACGGCACCACAGCAGGCCCGTTGAGAAACAGAATGGCCACACAAATGGTGAGGCGACCAAAGAGGTTGGGCGTACGTGCATGGCCGTCGCCCAAGGTCCTACACGCGCACGCCCTGCAGGCCTGGGTTCTACAAGACGCGGACACTGTTGCAAAGTATGCACCATCATACGACGCGTATCGGTTTGTGCCAACCAGGCAAAAAGGCAAAAAGGCAAAAAGCCCTCGTGATGCCCTATAGGCCACGTCCGCCCAAACAGGCAGTCCCGCCACAGTATACAGCCACGCCATGCCTTGGGCCGGACCTTGGCCTGGTGGAAAGGGCGATGACAAAGGAGACTGATCCAAGTCGATTATCCGCGTATTCGCTCGAAAGCAAGCAAGCCACGTCGTGAGGTTGACGCAGAAGCCCGATTATGTCAGCATCCAAGCTCGCCGTTAAGGAGCGGAGATAAGCCACATCGCCATGGCCTGAGCCTCCCTGAGCCTCTAGAGCCCCTTCAATGCCAACGAGCTACACTTTGCAGGAAACTAGCAAGTTCTGGGCGACAAGAGTTGGAAATCGGGCTGGAAGGATGGGCTCAAACGCGCCCGGCTGGACGTATCTTACCTCAGTGCAACTCCGTAGTGGCGGCATTGGATAGTGGGGCCTGCCTAGGGCCGATGCTGCCACAAGCCCGGCTTTGATCCATCAGCCGTGCCTTCTGTGTTCGTCCATCATCCGTATCTTCAACCGTATCTGCTTCCTCCACCTCCATCCGCACCGCCCGTTGAACCTTCCTCGCGCATCGCACGCCCACCACGATTCACGGAAGGAACGCACTCGCGCCGACCGGCAGCACCTGCACCTCTGCCTCTGCACCTCCCCCGCCCCGCTACTCCGCTCTGCGGGGACACTCCCGCATCGCCCGCGTCTCCATTACACCACCACCACCGGTCGTGTCCGCTGGATCTCAGTGCTTACAAATACGTCATCACCTCACTCATTCACACATTGACGCCGCCGCCGCCCGCTGCACGCTCAGGCGCATCTGCAAGGCTTCACGAATTGGTTTGCTCGTGGCATCTGGTTCCCGAAACAACACGCATCTCGCTCATTCCGCTCATTCCGCTCTTGGCGTTGCACTGCATCAGAGTTCGGCACAGCGCCCTACTTTTGCTCTCTGGCTTATAGACCGGTGCGCAGACCCGACGCGGCAACCCGCTCAGAATTCGAGTTGCTGCCACGTCCGCGTTGGGCGCTTAACAAGATCCCGGTCGCTTCCACCCTCGCACACCGGCCCAGGTGACGCAACATGTCGCAGAGCCCAACCGGCTCTGGCGCCTCGTCTGGCTTGGCTGCTGACCACGACGCTGAGTCGCTAGCTGCCGATGCTCAGGCCGACACGATGGACGAGCAGCCATTTGTCATTGCCGGTTTCGTGGTATCACAGGATGACGAGGAGGAGGACGACGACGAAGACGACGACGACGAGGATGACGAAGACGACGACGAAGACGACGAAGACGACGACGACGACGACGATGACGACGACGACGACGATGGACCAAATATGCTACCCCGTAAGTTCCCCGCTAGTGTATGCAGTGTCGACACTGACAGGATGACAGAGAGGCCCCTCGACGTGTTGGTGCTTGACCATGCCTTTTTGCATCGCTTTGGTGACGAGCTGCGAAACCGCCAGCTGCGAAACTGGCGCCGGCAGAGGCCGGCGTACCCGTCGGTGCTCCCCAAGGTCCCCAGCGCCGAGGGCCGCAGGCTGATGGACTCGGGCTACTTTGGCTCGCCCGAGCTGCCGAGCGAGGTCAAGAGCTCGGTGCCCGACGGGGCCGACGAGAACACGTACGCCAGGGACGTCGTACGGCTCGAGGAGCGGCGGCGGAGCCTGGGGATGCGCCTGCTGGACCGCGAGCTGGGCCTCTACGACACGTACGCGCGACGCAGCCACCAGGCCAAGGTCATTGCGCAGACGATGGTGCCCAACACGCCGGCCGACACGGTGGCGTACTACTCGTCGCCCTGTTACTTTGGGCAGTTCTCCGAGGACGGCAACTTTTACTACTGCGGGACCAAGGACGATTTCCGGGTGCGCATGTACGACACGTCCGACGTCAACGACTGGAAGCACTACAAGACGGTGCAGCACCCGACGGGCCGGTGGACGCTGACGGACGCGTCGCTGAGCCCCGACAACAGCTGGCTCGCGTACTCGACCATGTCGCCGCTGGTGTGCCTGGAGCCGACGTCGGCCGCGTCGACGGGCGCGGTGACGCTCGACTTTACCGGCGGTGGCGCGACCGATCCGTTTGCCATCTTCTCGGTCCGCTTCTCGGGCGACGGGCGCGAGCTGGTCGCGGGCACGAGCCGCGGCCGCATCGTGGTGTACGACATTGAGTCGCGCCAGGTCCTCAACCGCCTGCACGGCCACGAGGACGACGTCAACGCCGTGTGCTTTGGCGACAAGTCGTCGCCGCACGTGCTCTACTCGGGCTCCGACGACGCGACCATCAAGATGTGGGACCGTCGCCAGCTCGGCGACAGCCGGCCCACCGGCGCCTTCGTCGGGCACTGCGAGGGCATCACGTACATTGACAGCAAGGGCGACGGGCGCTACATCCTGTCCAACGGCAAGGACCAGACGCTGCGCCTGTGGGACGTGCGCAAGGCCATGAGCTACGGCGACTTTCAGCGCGTGGACGCCAGCGCGCCGACACGCGCCGCGTACTTTGACTACCGCTACATGCGCTACCGCGACGAGTACTACTTTCAGCACCCGCACGACAACTCGGTCGTCACCTTCCGCGGCCACACCGTCGGCCGCACCCTCATACGCGGCCACTTTTCGCCCGAGGGCAGCAGCAACGGCCGCTACGTCTACTCGGCCGACCTCAACGGCAGAGTGCTCGTCTGGAACATGGACGCCACCCTCGCCAGCTCCATCTCCGTGCAGGGCGCCGTCGCCGACGCCGTCATCAGCGAGGCCGAGGACCGTATCCGCGAACACGGCGTCGAAAAGCTCTTTTGGCCGGGCTTGGCCGAGCGCTACCACCAGGGCGGAATGATTCCCATGGAGTACGAAATCAACATGCCCCTCTGCGTCCGCGACGCCAGCTGGCACCCGACGCAGCCCGTCATTGCCGGTACGTTTCGTCTTTCTTTTTTTTTGTCTTTTTTCGTCTTTTTTAGATTTTTTATCGCTAACAAGGCAGCGTCGTCGTTTGATTCAGGGTCCATGAGCTACGGCCTGACGACCCTCCACTCGTGCGACTTTTTGCGCGACGGCGACTCCGAGAAGAGCACGACCCGCATGGTCGACGCCCAGTTCAAGCCGAAGAGCAGCTTTTCTTCACATTTAATGAGGCGCGCCTTTGACCCGCGCATGATATAGTTGTACCATATCACCATTTGTCCACCAATTTTGGATTATGCCACTGAATCACGACACGCAAGTGCCAAAACCCAAGAGAATTGTATTGAGGATATGATATTCGTGCGCAAAAAACGAGAATCCCAGAATGGCAAGCAAACAAACTCCGGCTCGTGATCGAGTCTCTTTCCTCCAGATGTATAGTGAGCGCGACAAGCCCAGACAGCGCTCCGGCCGCTGTGCCCGTCTGCCACTTTGAAAGTATATTACAGGGCCGGGCTGGTGGTGGCCGTGTTCCCAATGGTATTCCCAATGGTAGGTTCGCAGTCTGTTGGTGATGGGTGACGGTTTACGCACCGCCGACCAGCAGGTTGTTGATGGGGATGTGGACTAGACGATTAGTGGGTGCACGCAACGCAGCGAGGCAGCTGGACCTACCGAGCTTGACCAGGTAGCCAACGGCGCCCATGACAAGGAAGCCGACGCCGACGGCCTGGCTGATCTTGAGAAACTCCTTGGAGTCGGCTGCAGTTGTTAGCATTGCTCTTGGCATCCAAAAGTCGCGAGAGTGGCGGCATGCACAGTCGCGTCCTGATCCGGGTGACGCGCTGCGCCGAGAACCGAGCGGCTGGTGCAGGTGCAGCGCCTCGCACCGTCTCTGCGCCTCAGAGCTGTGTCGCCAGCCGGTGGCACGTACGCTTCTGGCAGCGGTTCATAAACTGCATGCCATCCTTGACAAACTCCCGGGGGATGTCGAGAACCTCCTGAACCTGGTCGGACATGGTAGCGGTAGTGTGGGTGTGGTTGGGTGGTGCGGAAGAGTCGTGGTGTCGGCGTGAGCAACGTGTTGTGACAGAGGGTGGTCGTTGAGAAAGGGGGAGAAGACGGAGGAAGTCAATGGGTCGCTAGCGCAGCCGCGAACCTGGTTTGATAGGACACGATAGGCAGTAGCTGGCCAGAACACTGCTATGGCCAAAAAAGGAGTCATGCCAGATCGCCCGTATGGCGAGCACGTGACACAACACGTGGAAACGTGGAAAGCGGGTCACAATACAACGTCAAAGTGGGGTACGTCGAGAACTCCCAAGTTCAAACGGTGTGACCGAGTCTGGCCCGATGCCTGCTGACGGCGTGTGATCTTCTGACAATGCCCGGTGCCAGCCACTTGAAAAAGCCCAACCAGGCACCTGCTCTCGCTCTCTGAATAGAAGAGTCAACCCTCCGTCCAGCGCCATGAAACTGACGCGCAAGAAGACGCGCGGGAAGCGCAAGGCGAGAGCACGGGCATCAGCCCATGCCGCCTCTTCGTCCGCCTCGTCGTCCGTCTTGTCGTCCGTCTTGTCGTCCGTCACTTCGTCCGCCTCGTCGTCCGCCGCGTCGTCCGACTCACCGACCAGCCTTGCCGACACCAGCGACAAGGTCATCGAACCCGTGCCGCGAACGGCAGCCGCAAAGAAACGCGAAAAAGTTCCGTTTGACCATCGCTTCCCTCTAGAGATTCTCGAGCAAATCTTTGCCTACTCTTGCAACCCCCGCCTGCTCGAATGCAGCTCACGACTGCGCTACCTGCTTGGCAGCCGCCGCACACTCATCCAGCTCTGCATCAGCACGTTTGGGCCGCGCTGGGACATTCGCTTTCCCGGGAAATTGGCCGTCCTTGAGATGCTGGCGCCGGCGCACGAACTCCGCGACGTCAAGTACCATGTACGCCACACGACCCATCTCGTTCGTCTCGCCAGGTCTTGCGGGTCGCTAACGTGAACCAGGACATGGTTCTGTCTGCCAGCTGGGCCAAGGTCGACATCCTTCTCGATGCCCAGCAGATCTGGTTGCGACAGCCTCGCCACCGGTCAACTACGTACCGTCACATCTTTTTCGAAATGGAAGTGGAGTACCTGGCGTCACGACTGAATGCCCTCAACATCTCCACCGACCAGATCTTGAACCTCATCAGGGCGCATACATGCTCCATTCTCCCCAACGCCGATGACACTGACACGCCCAATGGCTCGGAAACGTCGCAGGCGCCCACGGACATTGCGGACCATGGTCTTGCTCCGGCGGACCGAGAGTCCGGGGGCGGTCAAGTGGATATCCGGCACTGCTTTGCCCTTGATCAGGTCAAGTTCCTCGCGCTATGCGACAGCAGTTGGGACGTTTACGAAGGCAGACGATTCTTGCACAATATAGGCAACTACGAAAACGAAGGTTTTGTCCATCACACTGTTCGCATCTTTGGCCGTGCAGGCGACGCGGGACTCTTTGACCTGGACGAGTTTCGTGACCCGGCCATGATCTTCCGACTCAACGCTTCGCTCCAACAGCTCTTCCCCCTGTTCCCACTTGGGCACGGCGAGCAACGGATCAGCCGCGGCTACATTCTGCCCTCCTCGCACATTCCCGCGTGGCTGTTGCTTGGTGGTGGGCCTTACGCCACCGATGGGCCAGACCCCTTTTCCGAGGCCCAGCGACAAGCGGCCCTGTGCCGGCTGCGATCGGCTTTCGACATGCTCTTCTGGATGGTTCTCGGCGGCGCCCAACTGCAGCCGGACGACTCTTGGGAGGTTACCAGAGAAGGCTTTCGTCACCTCGTCAAGCTGGTCGCAAAGTGCTATCGCAAAGATCCACCAGAGGCGGCCGCGAGCGAGGACGAGCGTGCCAAGGAAGACGCTGGCGGGCACAGTGACGCCGCCGTACCTTACCTCGGGTCCCACGCCATCTCATACAACGCCACCGCCCTCTTCTCTGGCTACACGTCCTTGTTCGCCACGCTCGGCGTCTTCACGTCCCAATGGACCGAGTCCGTTTTCATCGATGCCCTGGCCGAGGCCAAAACAATCTTTGAAAATGTCGACAAAGATTTCGTATTCCAGCAGCCGTACAAACGCCTTGGAGATTTGGTCTATCTTCGCTGGGTGTACGTCAATATGTCTGAAAAGATGTTCAGAACACTGTCCCAGCCTCACTGCCGGACTCCTTACGATGCTATATACCCCGACTACTAGGCATACGTCGGCCTGTCGCGTTGCCAAAGCGAACAACCGCTCCCTTACTCACCACTACGGTAGCACCATTTGCTTTTCATACCCATATTTCATATTGATCCGTCGTACACGTGCATTCAGTTCAATGTGAGATTCCATGGTGCTAACCTGCTTGGTAACTGCCATTGTATAAGACAGGCAATCATGGTGCAGAGTCCACTCTAGGCAGCTGCAGGCAGCGTCGTGTCGTCGTTCCCTGGTGAGTGGTCCACGGCCGTTGCCGTGTGACTCAAGCGGCACGGCTGCAGGGGACAAACGACAGGCTGCCAGCGTTTCTCACACAGCTCACAGTTCTCACAGTAGCACTCGTCGTGAAACAGCCCCAGCAGAAAGCCTTAAGTCGTACTTGTGTGACTGCTTGAGCCTGCCTAGAGGCTAGTCGAACCTGTGGCAACAAGTTTCCTTTTTGGGTAATTTGCCCAAATTGGTCAAGGGCATAATACCACTCGGTGCCTAGCGCCTCGAGACACGAAAAAACGCATGGCAACTCGAGTCTTACCTGTGTAAGTCAAAATCACAAAATCCAGTGCCCGGTCAGTGCTGACCTAGAACCATGAACAATTCAAATCATGAACCAGTGACGAGGTCCGTGCCAGCGTCCAGTCAAGAGTAGCATTGGAAGGTTTCGTCGGTATTGCAAGATGCTCAGACCGGAACGGGGCAAGGGTTGGAAAGAATTCTGTTAAAACGTGTTCATTTGATTTGATACGTTGTTCATGATAGTTATAGATCGGGTCCGTTGTTCGATAGCCCGGGTTTGGTGGTGTATTCCGACACCACATGCTTGGCCGGTAAAGCGGCAACTAGACAAAAAAGTACAGAGACGAGACAAGCAACGCAGTATTACACCACGACAGAACGCAGGCAGGTGAAGCAAGACAGGCACGCAAAGAAAAACGTAACGAGTGTGCGCAAGGTGCTTGCGGCAGCAGGACAGCAGGACAGCAGGACAGCAGGACAGCAGGACAGCAGGACAGCAGGACAGGAAAACAAACAACATACCACAGCGACCAAGCCGTGGCCGCAGCAAAACCTTGTGGTTGGGTATTCGCTCCGTGGAAACAGGAATCTTGATTTTGCCAATGAACCCCTTTCCCAGAGTAACGGATGTGTGCTTTTGGGACACCTTTTGACAGAACTCGACAAAAGAAAATAGTTGGACACACTGCAGGCATGCGCGCGAAGCAGAAGATGCGGCGTGCTGCGGGAGAATTTATACAGGCGGAAGGTGGTGGTGGGAGAAAAGGGTATCGAAAACGGTGTGCGTGCGAAAAAAAGGGTGGACCGAGTGCTTCTTTCGTATCGTGCCGATGTGCTCGATGTGCTTGTCGATGTGTCTACATCATGCCCGGGGGCCCCGGGGGCATGGTGCTGGTGCTGGCGGGGTTGCGGTGCAAGTTGAGGCTGTAGCCGTCGAGGCTCTTGGCCGAGCTGGCGCCGGCGCCGGCGCCCATCGAGGTGCCGAGGCGGAGGCGCTTGCGGCTGCCGCTCAGACCGGCCACGCGCGAGTTCATGGCGGCGTTGCTGGCGCTGGCGTCGTACTGCGCCTGCTCGACCATGTCCTCGAGTCCGTAGCTGGCGCTGCAGACCTCGGGCAGGCTGGGCAGGGGGCACAGCAGGCTGCGCACATTGTCCTGAAGCGCGCTCTCGCCGTACGAGGGGCGGCTTCGCTTGAGGCTCGGGCGCGGCTGGCTCTGGAGCTGCTCGTGGTGCATTTCGGCCAGCGCAATGGCGGCGGCCGTGGCGGCCTCGGCGTCCGACATGGGCGGAATGGAGTGGCGTGCGGCCATTCCAAACGTGTACTGCTCGCGCAGGTTGCTCATGCTCGCATGCTGCTTCGGGCCAAAGCTGCACGAGCGCCGCGCTTGGACGGGCTCCATCGTCGGGATGGGCATGTCTAGCGCGTGCGCCGATGCAGCAGACCACGAAGCCTCAGACGAGGCAGTCGACGTGCGCGAGAGAAGGGACGAGTCCGACACCATGGATTCGGGAGACGAGACCGTCGAGACCGAGTTGGCCAGCGACGAGCGGCGGGTGCGCGCCAGGTTCGTCGGCGACATGGTGGGCCAGCGGTCGAGCGACGAGGCGTACGCACCGGCCCCAAGGCCAAGGGCCATGTGCGACGACTGCGCCACCGCAAAGCCCATTGACGTGCGGCTGCCGGCCAGCATCTGCGACGCGCGGGTGCTCGCCTGGGACGGCACCACGCACGGGCTGCAGCTGCGCACGGTGGCCATCGCCGAGGGCGGTGTCATGGGGCTCGACATGGCCTGGGGCGACGAGCACAGGGAGACGGGCGACAGCGGGTAGGCGGTTTGAAGTTGAAGGCTGGCACGGGCGGCCGCGCTGTTGAGCTCGTCGAGGTTGTCGAGCGTCGGCGACAGCTTCTGGATAAAGTCGCGAAAGTCGGCACACTTGCGCTCAAAGACGGCGTCGGGAGCCGCCGAGGACGTCAGCGGCATCTGGGGCAGCTTGAACTTGTTGACGCAGTCGATCCAGCGGCTGTAGACCTCGGTCGTGATGTGCATGCGCCAGTTGACGGCAAACAGGAACGACGTCTCGTTGTGGTTGATCTCCTCGGTGGCGAGGCCCGAGATCTTGCTCCAGGCGCGCGCCGAGTAGTTGCGGTCCTGCAGGTACTTGGACGCCAGGATCAGGGCGGTCAGGAACATGCGGCGGCCGCACTGCAGAGCGCGGCTGCCGTGGCTCTCACCCGTCTGCGCCGTGGTAAAGTTCTGGGCGGGCAGGTGGGGCTTGATGAGCAGGAGGTAGTAGAGCGCGACCTGGAGCGTCGAGTAGCTGGCGCGCGAGCGGCGCAAAGTCTCCTGGATGAACGTGCGCAGCGGCAGCAGGTAGCTAATGTTTCCGGAACCGGTCGTGTCGGTACGGCCAATGACCGACGACAGCGGCCAGATGGCCTGGACGACCTGGGCCGAGGCATCTGCTTGTTTAGTACGTGCACAATGGCAGTCCCTCGCACGCAGCAGACAAATACTCACCGACAAGGTGGTCGACAAAGGTGTTGCGACGGTCGGACTGGCGAACCAGCGACGGGACAGACGCGGCAGTGGCCGTACGGCGCGGGTGCTGGCGCATCTGCGCCTGCTGCTGCTGCTGCTGCTCCCGCTGCTTCTGCAAATGGTGCTGCTGCGCCTGGGCCCGCTGCTGGTTGCGCCAGGACATGGCCGCCGTCATCTTGGCATCCAAGCTCTGGTAGCTGGCCAGGCTCTCCATCGACGACTGCGAGGAGACTGTGCTGGCCGAGTCGCTTGACATGACAGACGAGGCGTCGGAGACGCTGTCGTCACTGCTCTGCGACGAGGGCAGCGAGGCGACCGACTCGGACGAGACGTTGGCCCATGCGTTTGGCAGGACCATGCCCGTTGCATGGTACATGGGCGCGCAGTGCGTGTCCGCGACCGGCGCAACGGGCAGGGCCGGGGCGGTCCATGAAAAGTTGCATGTCTCCCGGGTATGGGGGTGCTGGGTAGCGGGTCCATAGATTTCGGTGCCCATCTTGGGACTTGGGTGTGGTAGGGATGGTATTAAGGGTGGTAAATTGTGGCGGCTGTGTTGGATGTCGCGTTGTCGTGGGCGTACATGGAATCTCCACGTAAAATCGTCCGGGCAAAAGCAAAGGCGTGTATGCCTCCAGTCGCTGTAGTCGTTGTCGTGTCGAGGTTTATGACCGTTCGATCGCCTAAACCTTGCTCGCAGCTAAAAGAAGATGGGAAGGCGAGGATATATGTCCAAACAGCACTAGTAGGATGTAGTGTGGACGCGAACAATCAAACCGGTGAGGGTCGACACGGACGAAACGAGGCGGGCGACTGGAGTAGAGTTGCGGTATCTCGCATCAATCATTGTTGAGTGAAGAAAAGAAGTGAGTGGAGAGTGATGGGGTGACTACACTAAGAGCAGGTAGCCACGATGGACGAAGCGTTCACGACGAGGAAATGTCGCAAGTGTAGGCAGGCTGTGGTGGGACAGCGTTTGCGTGCGTTTGCGTGCGTGCTTCTTTGCCAGGCAGGGCGTGGCAAGGCGAGTGAGGGTGACTCGACGGGAGGCAAGTCGCGTGTGAGGCCGTGTGCGATGTGCGTGAGAGGAGACCGGTGGGCAATAGACGGGATCGAGCAGGCAGGACGTGGTGCTGAACGTGATCGCAGACGATGATGGTACGTGCGTTCACAGAGTACTCTGCGTGTGCCACATGTCTTGAGATGAACAGAAGTAAGGTTGGTGAAGTTGTAGGGTGGGCGGTGCCGAGGTGCGGTGTCAGAGACTAAGTGCGATGGAGGCGCATCAGTTGACGGAGTCGATGTCGAGATTATATCGATCGCAAAGGGCCGGGGTTGTCGTGGACGGACAGGTTGCGGAGGGACGGAGGCTGTGGGAGGGAGACGCTTCGGGGGTGGCGATAAAGCGGGTTCAAAGAGGCGAAGCGAGGAATGCGTCGCGATGACGATGAGGTTGGTGCGCGTACGGAGTACGAGGCTGGCTGGATGAGTCGAGTCGCAAGAGGAGAAAGGTCCAGTGTCGTCGGAAGAGGGTCGGAAGAGGCGTGACGGGATGCAAGTAGCCCGTGACTGATGGCTGTGAGAACGAGGCTCTTTTGAATGAATGGAAGCGTTATCCCAATTACACGGCCACGGTACTTTTGCGACCAAAGACTCCAGTTGTCTTCTTTGCTGTCCAAAAAGGAACCGAAAGCAAGAAGAAGCAAGATTTAATACATTTGAAAGGCGAAGAAGGAAATGAGTGTAGGCGGACGAGAGGCTTTAACGTGCAAATGTATGAGTCGAAGGTCTGGGGTGCGACCTGACGATGATGGGAGAGGAGGGAAGAAGAGGAACAAGAAGCGAAAAGTACAGGATGGCCGTCGGGTGAGAATGACACACACGCCTGGCCGGAGAATAATGGGGGGCGGCAGGCTATGACTCTTCCCTGGACCGCCTGGAAGAATGAAAGAACGGTCGAGAATAGCACGAAAAGGGGGTGTCCGCCCCCCGGGAGGCTAAGGCCACTAGAGGCGCCGGTGCGCCAGGACAAAGGAGTCGGGCCACACCACACGTATTGCAGTATTGGGAAGGTGGCGACATGTCTCCTACTCCGTCCTCTTTGCAACACGCGAGCAGACGCCCGTTGCAGCTACGAGAGGCAGAAAATCGCGAGACGGACGCGCGACTTGGGCGATGTGAATCGTGCATTCGACTGTAGCCCTTTCCTCTTCGTCGTCTTTGACAGCGAGTCGCCAGACGAAGGCTGGGGTGGTGAGTGCACATGTGGTAGGTGGGGTCAAACGGTCAAGTAGCCAATCATGTGTGCCAGCGTATGAGTAGGTGTACATGGTGGGTCGGTCATTCCGGGCATCTGTGTGGCAAATGAGCCAAACGCACGACTCTGATTGGCTTAGAGACTGGCTGGGTGCGCATGCAAGTACCCTGGTCGTAGAGAGAAACACGCTCTGGGTTCTTTCTGGGTTCATTTGGTTTGCAACTGCGCCGGTTTCTGGCCGCAGCGCCTCCTCGCCACTGCCAGAGGCGATCTGGCTGGGCCTGGTCCGGTCACGCCTGATCAGGGCCAGGCAGGCAGAAGCAGGCCAAGGCCCGCGACTCACACAGAGGCGAGACGCGCACGGCGAGGCTCGCCAGTCGCGGTTGCCGAACGTTGAACACATGGGTCGTGCCTGCCTTGCAGCGTGCCCAGGCAGCATGCCCATGCAAGCGCGAGGCTGTAATGGCCCCCAACGGAAACCACGACTGCATGACACGACAAAGACGGAACACGAAAGAACGCCTTGTCAAGACAAAAGGCCACCAACGAACAGCCACATGCGAATTCCATGGCACGCTTCGGTGCTTTCAGCTGAACGCGTTTGTGCCAGCGAAATCTTCCACTTGGGCCGCCGAGCCCTCGTAAAGAAACCCCTGGCACGATGACGATGACGACGACGACGGACGGCGCTGAAGCCTCGCTCGCTATCGCGCTGCCAGGTAGGCCGTAAATATAAATGTATTTATTTACAGAGTAAAAATAGCACGAGGCGCGTTACGGCGGCTTCTGTCTCAAGAGTCAAAGATAGTGGGGCCGCTTGGGGCCATGGCGAAATCTGGCATCAGGAGTCGAAAAAGGAGGGCAGTCTGGCAGGCAACGCCGGCAAGAGGATTCCAAGGGAAACAGGGGCGTCCTATCCTGGCGGCAGTGCAGGACGGATCATTCGCAACTGGGTCTGGAGAAGCGTCGGGATTATGGAGTAAATTATACGAGCACGGATGAGGCATCACAGCAAACCAAGTCAAATTATCAAAATAAAGAGCAACATGGGCGTGACGAGGCAAGCGTTTCACAGAGAGTCATTTATAGGACGCTGCAAGGCAACCCAAGCTGTCTGGTCTGAGGTCAGGCAGCAAATCGGAGGCGGTCAGCAAAAGGCGGTGGTGGAGTGGCAACGACGTGCATCAGACCTGTAATTTTATAGAAATACGGAATACGGAATACGTCAAGCGGAACAGAACAAGGCTGGCCGCAAAGAGATCAAGATCAGCACAGCAGGGTATGAGCGTCTAGATCAAGATGGAAGCATAGATTTTGCCCCTCGGTATCAACGTCAAACGTCCGTCGGGTCAGTCGCCCGTTCTCGACTCAAGACCGATACACGGCACCGGCGCAGAACACGCCGGCCCAGTGGTCCAAGCAGAGCCAGCCGTAAGCGGCCCGCGTGTGCCATGCGTAAATATATGCATGCGCCTGGTCAAATTGCAGTTCGAGATATTTCGGACACGGGCTGCAGAAACACGTCGGAGAGGGCCAATGGCCGCTGCTGGCAGCCCTCCATCAGCCATGCACCAGCCATGCAGGCGCGCACGAGCCATGCACGACCATGGAGCAACGCACCATGCAGGCCCGACGTGCTCGGTGGTTCGTAGTCCTCCGTGCAAGGTATGCCGTAGTTGGGATAATGGCGCACTGCCCCTCCAAAACGTTGCCATAAATATATATTTACCCGTATGTCTACAACACGGTCGTGGCTACTGCGAGAGGCACACGCTCTGGTTAGAGAAGAAATCATCGCCAGTATGTATGCCATGATTGAAGTTAGATAAAAATAATTATTTACATTTACTGGTGCATCTCGGTCGGAAGGCGCCTCGCGTATTGACGATGGCTCCTTCCGAATTCGTATTGCGGCGCAACGCGGCGCAAACGCGCTGTACTGGGTATGGTGTCGAATTCTGCCAGTGCCTACCGCTGCTGCCTGGCCTGTTGCCGTGGCGCCCTTCGCCACACCTCGTTTTCATCTCGCTCCACGGCTGGGAAAGGCACGCTCGGCCCGTTTGCTGCATCTCGTTGCGTTTGCGCATCCTTTCTTGGATCGCTACTGACCGCCACGCGCGCTGGCCCAAGCAACTACGACGGAGCTCCACCTGCTCTTGCCCAACGTGGCAAAAGGCGATGCAACGGAACGAGAGGAGGTGATCACGATGCAAGCGCATAAAGATGAATACCCTAGACTGCACCAAATGGCCAGTCGCGGATCGGAGGCAGGTCGAGTGACATCAAGGCAAAAGGCGGCAAGACAAGCGAAGCACAGGCAGCATCACGCGTCTGACGTCTCACGGCCACAAGGCTCTACGAGCTGCACGTCTTGCAGAATGTCAGCCTACCAACCAATACCCAACACGCAGGGTCTTTGTGCACTTTCGGTGTGTCAAGCGATCCCACTGTCGCCTTGTAAGCCGTCCGTCAGCTGAGCCTCTGTCTGAGAATTCACGCTACCCATGCTGCGTCTGACCCGTATCGATACGCCCGTGCATCTCTGCCTACGGAGTACGGAGGAGCTGCACAATCTCAAACTGCAATTTCCCGACCGGGCAAGGCAGAAAGGCCGAGCCACATTGTTAGTTTCGCGTCTACTATATTTGTACGTATTTGCATATCGCGCCTGTTGACCAAGATACAATCCCTTGCGGCCACAGCCTTGCTGCCGTCGCACTGATAATCTGCCCTGCCTTGAAAAGGAAGGATGTAAGCCTCGTAGTCAGATTTCGGTGTAAGCCTATGAGGTCTAGTCCTTTAATATAACCTACAGTAGGAGGAGGGCGGTGAGACTCCTTCAGGCGCGCTACAGGGCCTTCTTCCGAGCCGCACATGTTCTTACTTTGTTCCATGCAGCACGGTTATACTGCAAAGCCTCCTGCTTTGATGCTTTTGAAATCACTACTCGGCCAAAAAGGCGAGGTTCAATTAGACAAGTGCTCCTGCCGTGTAAGAATTCTGCTCCTGGCCGCGATGAAGCCGATAGCGCCTTCTCAAAATGGCAGCCGGTCAGATATCGCCTGTTTCACCGCTGCTCAGTCAATATCTTATATGCTTGTAATAATTAGCAGTTGCTCAGCTTATGTTTGGTTAAAATTGAAAATTTTAGGCGAACAAGTTTTGTTCAGTATCATTTTTCACGATTTTGGGAAAAAGTTGGCACATAACTACACGCGGTGCGATATTTGTCACTTCGCGAATATACAGTAGGCTGGACAAATCATGCGACTGGCGCTACACCATCTCTGGCTGCAAGCTCCTTCCTCAAGTGATCAAGTCTACTCCGTAGATGCCCCACAGAACCCCTCTGCTCTGCAGAATACTGACGACAATGCTGCGTGTCTTCTTTCCGGCCACATGACCAGTTGGCCGAAGCCTCGGTGAATGTATATTACAAGACGTACGGCGGCGGCGAGAGGACGAGGCTTGGACGGGTGCGCCGTCTCGGCCGACAGGGATGACTGATTATGAGTATTATAAATATACGAAAAACGAGACAATCCCGTGGTCAGCCTCGGTCATCCTGACTGTGAATGCTCTTGCGCGTTTGTGCTCTACACGATATAGGTGGCATCGTGATAGAATGTTTGCTTATTATTGACTCGGTGGCGGCTGATTCGGTCGCCCTGTCGGGGTTCACGGTCGCTCAGGTCGCTCGACTGGCCCGTCGCGTCTCCATCTGTGACACGGGATGAGGCCTGCGTCGACCCCGCGACGCGTGAATGCATTCACAGGATTATCACGCCCGGCACAGCCGTAAAGAGAAGATGCATACCAAGTCGTTGCCAAAGAGCGAACTGTTGTCCTCCAGGATGAGCAAGATGACTCGCCCGCACTGCGTAAAAAGGGTTTTGCCCAACCAAGTAGTTTGCATTCGCAACGCCACGCTTGGCCAGCTGGCCTTTTTTATTTTTATACCTGCGGCCGTGGCGTCGGTGGCGGCAGGCAACAGATTGCGCTAGACAAGACATTCTGCCAATTCACGGCGCCCAAGACTCGACCCGAGACAAAGAGCTCGCATTGCGAAACTGGGGTTCGCGCTGGCCGTCTGCCAGCTGATCGATCTGATGCGTGAGTCAACGACACAAGGCGATCGTGTCGAGAGTTGCGAATCTGAGAACCGCAAACGCCCGTCAGGCCCCGACAACGGCGAGACGTGCTGTGCAATTTACAGAGTCAAATGCACAAATGGTGGCGCCAGGGAGCCCCAGGCCTGCTCCGTCGAGCCGGGGGGATGCGAAAAGGCCCGTAGCCGCCACGAATAGCGTGATTGTCATGATGACTCCTCCATATCACGAGACACAGGCAAACGGCCTCCCCGTAATCCAATATCGAATGCCAATATGGCATCATCCGACACTCGGCCTTGGCCAAGCAGCAATACATTTACATGTTTCTCGTAATGTCAAAATCAAACGTGGCTGACTCATTGCTGGACGTGTTATCACGTTCCGACATGGCCCGGCTAGCCTCTCTGTGCCGCACTGCACCTTTCCGCGCCGGCCGACCTACTGCATTCGACTGACACTAGTGCATCTACCAAAGACTTTGTGCAGCCCGACCTTTGCCACTTGCGGCAATGCATCGAGGGTGCACCGACATGCATGCCCAAAGTGGAGAGACGGATGCAAGAACGGACACTGATCGGCCACGACGCACAGAAGGGCAAGTCTTGTGCACAGTCATGTGCTGGCACAGCGGCTCGCACAGCATCCGGCCTGCCTCTGCTGCCTGCCGCCAATAGCAACCCGCAAAGTCTGCGCTATTTACTTTGTATATTTAAATATACATGACGCTCGTTGGCAACGGTCACGGGAAGCAGGTTTGCGCAAGGCAAATGGCAAACGGCTGCCATGTCGCCCAGCGACAAGACGAGTATCGACATGACACGTCGCACATGCATCGATTCCGCGCTCTTTCCATACATCCTTTCCCATAGATTGCAAGTGAGCCGCTCTTCTGTCGTTCTGGTGGCACATGTGGGGTAGACGTAGAGCGCAACATTGTAAATTTCGTTCAACACCTTTGAAAATAAGAGCAGAGACTATTAAAATACACAATCAGAGGATGTGAGCAGCAAACTGGCGAGGAACCAATGTTACAAGGCTGCTCTCACAGCTAGCATGCCGCATCCCTGGCCGAACACCGCGCCGGGCTCAACTCGACCGTGGACCATCGAAGCACAAGGCTTAGTTGGCAGCGGCGGGCTCCTCGGCAGTGGCAGGGTTGCCACCGTCCTTGAGCTTCAGGCCCTCCTCGGGGTACTCGGGGAAGGTCTTCTGGAAGTACTCCTCGACAGCCTTGAAGTTCTCCTTGTCCTCCTCGGTGCTCAGGAAAGTAATGCCGGCACCGTTGGTGCCGAAACGACCGGCACGGCCGACACGGTGCTGGTACGTCGCAACGTCCTTTGTCATGTCGTAGTTGATCGCCAGGTTGATGCGCTCAAAGTCGACACCACGACCGAAAATGTCAGTCGCAACGCAGACACGGAGCGTGTCACCCTTCTTGAACTTCCTGTACACCGAGTCACGCTCGTCCTGCTTCATGTCACCGTGGATGTAGCAGGTGGGGAAGTTGAACTTCTCCAGCACCTTGGACAGCTGCTCCGCACGGCCACGGCTCTTGACAAACACCATGACCTGGTTGATGTCCAGCTGGTCAAGAATGTCGACCAGCTTGCGGATCTTCTTCTCCTCGGGGAGGAAGATGTGGAACTGGCGGACACCATCGAGCGCAAGCTCAACGTGGTCCTCAACCAGGTGCTCCGTGGGGTTCTGGAGGAACTTCCGGCAGATGGGCAGAATCTCCTGGGACAGAGTGGCCGAGAACATCATGACCTGCTTCTGGCGAGGCGTGGCGCGGAAGATGTCCTGGACATCGCGGCGCATCTCTGAAACGTGTTAGTCATCGGTCATCAGGGCATTCATCCGGAATCCGACGTACCGACACCCTCAAGCATCTTGTCGCACTCGTCGAGGACGAACATGCGGACGCTGCCGAGGCGCAGGTGCTTGTCGCGCACCAGAGCGTTCAGACGACCGGGCGTGCCGACAACGATGTGGGGGTGAGTCTCGGGGCTGCGCAGAGTCGTAATGTCCTCTTGGATCTTGGTGCCACCGTAGAAAACGCTGGTGCGAACCTCCGGCATGTACTTGGAAAAGCGGTTGTACTCGTTGCGGATCTGGAAAGCCAGCTCACGAGTGTGGCAGAGAACGAGGACGGAGCACTCGCCGTCAACAGGCTCAATCTGCTGGAGGGTCGACAGCACAAAAATGGCAGTCTTGCCCGAACCAGACTTGGCCTGGCAGATGATGTCACCACCGATCAGGGCCTGGGGAATGCAGGTCTGCTGGACTAGAGGATGGGTCGAATGTCAGAATAAGGTCTTTGAATGAGGTGAAATGGACCGAGACGGGGGGTGATGGCAGGGAATCGAAAGCCCGTCCCGTCCCGTCCATTGGCGCGGCAAGATTTCGTCGACAGTCGGCCGTCTTGTCGAGGGGAAGACATCGATGGGCCGGACGGGAAAATGAAAGCGGAAAGCAGCGACCAGCAAAGAAAAGATGTAGACCCAAACACAGTCACCAAGCGCCTTGGTCGTTTCTCATCGACCGTCTTGGTTTGCCGGTTCCTGTCGAAAACCGTCAATGTCACCAACGGCATCTTCTTCGTTTTACCGAGAAAGGGAGCCGGGCGACACTGAGGCTATATCAACTGGACTGGGGGCGCAACAGACCGGCAACTGGCTGCAGCTTACTTTCGAAAGGCGCCAATACTTGCCGGCCATGACCAGTACGATGCCCGTGGCGAGGTACGAGGGCAGCATAAAGCCAACCTCGCTCCAAAGCCACAGAGGTACCATGCTGGGTTGGGACCCCCTCATACTCCTTCCACAGCTCCTGCACAGGCAGCGTGCGCCGTGGGCCTCGTGTCAGCTACTGCAACCGGGCACACCGTGCACCGTTGACAGGCGACCAAAGGACTTCCGGGCGCTTCCCACCAGTGAGAAATCGCCCGCTCGAGGCATCCAGGCATTTCCAGCCTGGTACGCCGATGTGAAAGAGTAGACAAAGCGCAGCTCGGCCTCGAGCCGAGCACGCCATGGATGCCATTGGCTTCCCGGAGACCAATCCCATAAAGAGACCATGATCCTGAGATGCCAAGGCTGGAAGTGAACCACCAGCGTGTTCTCTTCCAACGAGACAGAAATGTTTCCGTCCCGTCTGCCTGCAAGATGCGCGAGTACCAGACTCATGCACTCATGGCAGTTGCGTCCTGTTCTTTGTGTCTGCCCACGAACCCAAGGTTCTCTTTTCTTTGCGATCTTTGCTTGCTTTTCGTGTTTCTTGCGCGCCGATATGGACGATGGTCGAAGGCATCCTCGCTGCCGATACGAGCCAGGAGACGCGTGGACGGGAACAGGCGGGATACGGAGACAGCAAAAACCAAGAAAATAGAAAGGAAATGAACAAAATTGACGAAAATGGCGGACGGGTGCTGGGAAATTAATGTGTTGCGTTTCGGTCTTGCTGAGCAAGGACTAACCGTCCGAAGGATGTTCGAAACCGCAGTCGGCGGTGGCGCGAATCAGCTCGGGCTTGAGCAGAAAGTCGCGGAACGTGGTCGAGTAGATGCCGACATAGCTGCCGTTCTTGGCAGTCGCGTTGTTGCCAGACTCAGCGGCGGCCTCGGGGGCCTCAGTCTCGGCGGCGCCCTTCTTCGCGGAGGCCGCGGTGGTGTTGTTCAACTCGTCATCCGAGTAGTCGATGAAGTCCTCCTCGGCAGACATTTTGGCGGTGATGGTGAATTGAAGAGAAAAGATTCGAAAAGCTGTTGGTTAAGTGATGGGACGAAGCCAGTCGTTTGTAGATGGTAAAGTCGAAAAGACGCAAGCTGTAGTGAGAGCTTGGGTGATTTTCGGGCTCAGGTAGACACGAGACGACGCGTTTGCTGAGACGGAGGTCGTACGACTGGGATGAGTCGTAAAGCTGAAATGAAAGAATGCTCGTCGAAGAGATGGAAGCACTTGCAATGTCGACAACAACGAAACAGAGAAGTCGAAGTTGATGATGGGGAAAGGGAGAAAAGAAGAAGAGGAGAAGGACAGCTCAAAAAACAAAGAAATAGGCGGAAACAGCGAGAACGCCCAGACGCAGGAGGCGCGCAGCGAGCACAGGGGCGCTCGCTCAGCCATTGGTCAGAGTGGCAAAGCCCCTGTTGGAGTGGATTGACGCGGCTCTTCATCACGTGACATTCGAGTCGCGTATTAGTCATCATGAATTTAATTTGGAGTCTAGCTCGATTGATACTTTGCTTCAACCACAAACAAGGCCACCATCGTCATGGCCAAAGGCAAGGGTAATGCAGCCAGTGCGGTGCAAAACCGCCCGGCATATTCCCGGGCTTCTTTTCTGTACCAGGCAGCAGCTCTCATGGCATCGGCAAAGCCAGCACCGACGACCTTGACCTCGACAAACTCCTCCCTCCAAGTCAGCAACGCCAACAGCACTGCCGCGTCAACAGAGACCGATGGATGTGCTACAAACGCCTGTGGCAAGCCAAACGCGCCACTGTTGGGGATGTCGCGGCGGCTCCTCTCGCACATGCGCTCCGTCTCGCGCAAGACCAACATGCGCCTGTGCTCCGACGTGAAGCATCGCGTATGCAAGTACTGCGACACATTGCTCGTCGAGGGCTCAACTTGTGTGTCTGTGGTTGAGAACAATAGCCGTGGCGGCCGAAAGCCGTGGGCAGACGTGCTTGCCGTGGCGTGCAACACCTGCGGCAAGACCCGGCGCTTTCCTCTGTCAGCGCCTCGTCAGCTGCGTCGCGAATACCGTGGCAAGACAGCCGAGGAGCTGGTGCTTCTGCAGAAGTCGGCCGAGAAGAATACGAGCGAGAAGAAGGGCGGCAAGCAGGCCAAGGCCGCGAAGCACAAGACCGAGAAGCCTGCGGATTCGAAGGCGGTTGCTGGTTGAACGAGGTCCTCCATGGTCTTCAAAGCCTGGCTTTCAAGCCGCGCGAAGCATTGGCCCAGGTCTGACATTGTAACGGTATACCGCTGTATCTTTTCCGAATAGGCGTCATGGCGGACGAGATTTCCTGCCTCGTCAGCACCCAGGCCCAAGTCGTCCTGACACGACACCCCGTGCCCAGCGACACCTTATGCCCAGCCCTTCGCCGGCCAATTGGCAACCACTCGCCCTCGATTCCGAGGGTCAATTTCATGCGCGTCTTCTGCTATCCCAGAAGAGGCTGCATCACAGCCATCATCCATGGGTGTTGATGGCCACGGCACTCCAAAGCATCGCGCTCTGCTGCAGTGACCAGATAGCTGCCAGGCACCAAGGATTGGCCCCAAAACGCTTTCCAACGCCAAGGCACACTCAAGGGCAAGTTCTGTTCCGTGTCTGCACCAAGTGCGACATTCATTCAAGGTTCTGATACCTGTAGATCGTACCTGCCCAATAGAGCATTGTCACCTCCATTTATGCAACGTGTAATTTTAAAAATCAATGTACAGCCAGACGCCATAACCGCCGCGGGTATATAATGCTTGATTCGTAGCCACATGCGTCCTCTTCAGCCGCTCTAATCTGCACGCGACGCATTGCCACCGTCTTCGCCGAGTACCTTGCTCGCAGCCATGAACATGCCCGCATGCCAACTGCCAAGCTCACGCAGGTACTCGGCTTGAGCAGCAGTGACACGGACGAGGCTATCCGTGTTGGCTAGGTTGTTGGATAGTTGTGCGAGCTGTGACTGGAGCTGCGTCTGCTGGTGTTAGCACGCAAATCAAAACAGACCGGTGCAGACTGCCGTACCAGCTGGCGAGCTTTGACGTTGGACCCAGAACTTGTGCCGCCCGTACGGGTCGTATTGAATGTGGCCGTGTGTTGGGTGTTCATATTTCTCTCGTTTCTCTGAAAGGTAGTGCTGGTGTCAAGGCCTTCAAATGTTCATGACGTACACTTTACGCGTTTGACGCGTATAGATAGTGGGGTTGCAATGTTTATGTAGTGTAAATAGGGCTGTGTAGGCTCAAGTACTCAGTACCCCGCTAATTGTACCGCTCTACTACTTAGGGGGTTGTTCCCTCGCGTTTGGGCACTAATAGTAGCTCAGGCAAGAAGATGGCAGAATTCCACATTGGCCATTCAGCAAAGTTACGAAGGAACGGAAAGACATGGCACGTCAAGTGACCCGCAGAGCTTCCGTAGATGGGCACAAAAGTAGGCTGCAAGCTGATCCAAAACTACGCAAGTCTCCGAGGGTGAGATGCTGTATTGTATGCGTGTATTTGGCAAGTGTTCGTCCAAGCAGTCAACAAACGAAAGAGTGTGCTAACAGAACGCTCGAACAAGAAGATGGGTAGCAAAGATACATGATAATTAGCGCAGAGTGTAGCATGAGAACAAGAAACAGTATAGAAGAGTCGGTCCAAGAAGAAATGAAGAACAGAAAACAATGAACAATTCCCATGAACCCTTTCTTAATGCAATTATTACCAGAAAAAAGATATAGCCGTGACAAAGGAAAATGTAAGACTAAGGAAAGTGCCGAATGAAGGGAGATAATGCGATGCCACCAATGTAATAATACTTGTGTGTCGTTGTTAACGAGAACAAGACGTATGTACTTGTAAAAGCCAGGTGAGCCAGGTGAGCCAGGTTATCGAGTCCCATCGTCGATGGACAGAATCAAGAATGTGCCAACGAGGCCATTCCCAAAAAGCGCGACTGTAGCCCGAAGAGAAGAACAAGTGAAATGTGGTCTGGCGAGTAACGGAAAGACGTAGGAGAAAAGAGCCGGAAGCATAAATCTCGCGGACGTGGCGGGAAGATTCAGCTGTGGTCGAGTTCAGATCAATCATAACGGCGTAAAGAGAAAGGCATCGAGTTTTGGTTTTGGAGCCCATGCTCACAAGTTCCGCAGTCGGTTGCCGGTTACTAACGGACACCAATCGGTTGGCGGGGACCAAGGCTACTTTGGCTGCTGTTTGCCGAAGGCTCAGAGTCCAGGTGGGTTGATTCACCACTGCCCGCGCTAGCACTAGCACTTCCCGTCAGACTTCGTACAGTTTTTCCCATTGGCGGTTGAAGGGAGCTCACCCCAACTTGTTGCTCAACTTGCTGCGGCGCAATGGCGTTGCCCTGGCCAGGGGGGTAACGGGGAACGGGTTGGCGAACTCCGTTAGGTGGCGAAGGACGGCCGTTCATCGGAGGGCCGCCGTACCCGTTGGGCGGAGATGGCCGACCATTGACACCGCGTGGAGGGCCATATGGGTTTCCTGGCGATTGGCTTGTGCGACGGAAACCGTTTGACGGAGGGCCCATGGGACCCATCGGCCCCATGTGTGCGGCGCTCGGTCCACCTCCGTTGTACTGAAGCTCGTCGAGGCGGGATGCTGTCAAGGAGTTGGTGCGTGACTCGGCTTGCATCTTGCTACGGTCAACGTCGCCGTATCTGTTCGAGGTGTATGCCATCAAAGGGTCGTCAAGAATATTGGTGTTGGCGAGAGGGACTTGATCAATGATCTGGCTGGAGCGGTTGCGACCAAAAGACCGGAAGCGACTGCCTCTAGCAGAAGGAACGCCACCCAGGTCGCTTCCCTTGCGGAACTGGCCGCTGTTTGTGTTGCTACCAGCCTTCCGATTCTTGCGGGATGTAACGCTCATCATGTCGAAGTTGCCAGAATCAATCATCGGGTTGGGTGGGCCACTGAGGTTGGGGTCGAAGAAGTCCTCGCCTTCCTCCTCATCATCGTACATGCCACCGTTGCGGAGGGGTCCGCGTCTCTGCTGAGTCGGGGGCGGCCCAGCCCTGCGCAATCTCATCTCCTGCTCTCTAAGAGCCAATTCGCGTTGCCGGAGTTGGAGCTCACGCTCACGAATGTTGATGTCGTTCTCCTGAGAAGGGCCCATCTGGCCGACGGCCTGGCCGCCCTCCGGGATGTCGTCGTAGAGTACCAGGTGGCTGAATTCCTCCAGATCACCGCCTTCCATGGAGCCTCGTCTAGACTGCTGCCGGGAAGACGGATACCCGTTTGGTGGCGGGCCAGGGCGGTATCCGTTGGGAGGGCCATTCATAGACACGGGCGGGCGACGGCCAGGAGGACCCGGGGGACCGACGGCCGATGAGTTCCGCATGCGAGGGCGTCCACCCATGCCATTGGGGCCCATACCGTTAGGAGCCATGCCATTAGGCGGGCCGCCATTAGGTGCTCGAGGACCGTTACCCTGGCTTGACATCCTTGGCGGAAGGTTGCCAGCGATCGAAGGGGAGCTGGGGATGCGGTTCAGGTCGCCCTTTGGCCGCGCCTGGTTGACGGCATTCAGGTTGTGAAGAATTGCGTACAAAGATTCAATGCGAGGCACTGCAATCTTCTTCTCCTGAGAGACCTTGATGGGTGAGCCCAGATAGGTCTCAATTTCCATAGGGCGCCTGGCGACAAAGTCCTGGAACATGACACTCTCGGCAGGTTGTGGTTTCGTCATCTCGGCGATCGTCTTGTCTTTGAAGTCGGGGCCAAATTTGCACCCTTGCGCCTCGGCAAGAGTGAGAAGCTCGTCCATAACGCCAGAGATCATTTGCCGGACGCCGACTTTTTCGATGAGCTGGGAGTGGTTTGGCGTCTCGAAAAGAACACTGACGGGATGGAACGCGATCGGGCTAGGGCATGGTTAGCATTTTGGACAACATCTTGGCGGTGATCTCAACGTACCCGATCAAGCGCTCGTACTGCTGCTGGCGAATGTTGGGAGAGACCTTGCAATCGACCTGGCCGGAACTGAGAGTCATGGCAAGAGCCTGGGCCATGTCTTCGCGAATTGAGTGAGGGATCCGGTCATTTTGGCTGTTGGTCGGCCCAACCCAAATCTCAGTCGAGCCCCGGTGTTCGAAGTCGCTGGCGCCGAGCTGGACAATTTCTGCCATAGAGACAAGAGACAGGACGACGTTTGTGGGATAGCGCTCTTCGATGGCAGCCTCAACGCCCAGGCTATTTGTCGTATTAATCAGAATGCAGGTGTGCTGAGGAGTGACCACGGTGTCGATGATCGCGGCAAGGTCGTAGACGTCGGGGAGAGCCTTGATGCAGAGAATGACGTAGTCGTAGGCACCCTCTCTGCGGGCAGCAGCATCTTCTGGGGATTTGACAACTGCATGGGCGTTAGCGAACGGAATCCAACCACGAGTCGACAGTTTGCACACGTTGCGCTGGAGGAGGAAAACGTACCATGGCGGGGCTTAAAGCGCTCGTTTCCGAATACTGGCGATCTGGTTGAGTTTCATGTTAGCAGCAAGTACATGGTGAAGCACGACTCATGCACAAAACGCGTTGGAAGCGTAGGCGTGACAGCGCGACGGGGCCGAGAACTGACTTGAAGGAGATGCCGTATTGTGAGACGTGGTCGAAGCCGGCCTTCCAGACGAGCGTCACGTCGCAGGCGTTGGTGGCTTGTAGGCGCCAGGAAAGAAAAGCAGAAACGGCATTTCCGCCCACTGAAACAACATTCATCAGTTCAAAATCCCCATCCATGATGAGCGACAGGTGCTAGCAGGAATGGCTGCTGGCTGCTGGTAGGCTTCCAAGATCTGGGGAACAGGTTGCTGGTATGAGAAGGTACGCGACAACTTCGCGACCACAAGGAGACGACGGGATGGCCCGGCACAAAGGTTAAGAATTAGACAATTAAAGGCGTAAGGTTGGAAGAAAGAGAAGAGCTGAAGCAGAAACGAGTTGCTGCGGCGTCGCAAAGCTCACGAGCGGGCGATAGTGAAAAAACGAGAGGATGGGGCCGGAGCAGAAGACCAGCAGGGCCGTGTTTGTTCGATGACAATTAGGTGAAGCCGATCTGAGGAACGCGCGCGACGACAAAAAGAGAACCAAGACTCAAGAGAAAAGAAAGAGAAGGGGATTGGAATGGCAATCGAGGATCGCCAGAAATAATAAGTGAAGACTCGGAGGAGTTTTGGTGTAGGCTGCCGTCGGGTGTACTGGGTCCCTTTTTTCCCTCGTTCGCGCCGCGTACAGAGCCCAGAGACTTTGATAGACACACGCGCCCAAACCAAAAGTGGCCCAAATATGATAAAACAAGTCGTGTAATGAGGGCAGTGGGGAGAAACGATAGGGCCGCTTCGTCCGAACCGTGCAGTGGTGGCACACCAAGCGCGAAGCCAACGACCAGGGGCAGTGCAGTAATCGCAAAATCAGCTGTGAGCCAAGGAGTAAACGAAACGAGGGCGGATGCGGGCGATGTGGACGAGAGGCGCAAGTCGGGACAGGGGGTTCATAGCGTGAAATATGGGGGCGGCAGAGGAGATAGGGGGCTTGAAGATGGAAAAACAGCGCCTTTGCAGCCAAAGCTAGAGGCGCAGAACGACGACCTGAGCGAGGCCAAACAGTAGCTCAAGACTGGCAGACCGAAAAAGAAGTTGAGGTGGGAGCCAGTGTAAGAAGGAGACACTACCAGCAGCTAATGCATCATGATACAATGCAGTTAAATATCAGGACAAGGACTGGAGACTCACCTGAAAGAACCTTGAGCCTTGGGTTGGGTGCCATTGCCACCAACAACAGCCTGTTAGGCTACTGCTATGCGCGAGCAACCGATAAAAGATATAAATATAAATGCCGTTGAACACAACGGTAAGCCGTGACAGAGGGCTATCAAATGATGGCCGAGCCCAGTCCGTACACCGCCGACAAATGGCACTTGGGCGCTCCGACGGATGCGACAAGTGATGTCGAATACGAAGCCAATGCAGATGCAGATGCAGGCCGTTGGGTCTCAATAGCCCAGCTGGGCCAGTAAGATGCCGAAGAGAGGTCCCTGTGGCTCAGATGATCAAGGTCGGGATATCCAGGCCTGCGCAATGCATGCAGGTGTGGCTCTAGTTTGGCTTGTTTCGGGTCCTCGTGGGGCAACAGCTGAAGTTCGGGATGGTGTCGAAAGGGCGCGATTTCAAGGATCAGCTTCGCCGAGAAGGTGGGTGTGCAAGGGTGCTAATTTGCAAGAAGCATTGGTCAGCAGTGTGCTATTGTAGCAGGTGTATGAGCTTGATGCATGAAGGTATCACAACAGCAAGACGCCGGAGACGAGAATCAAAAACAGAGAGAGAGAGACGAAGATCAGTCAGCGGGTAAGCAATAAAGCCGTGTCCATCCAAAGTGAATGCTTAATGAACATCAAGCTTCAAACCTCTCTAGTCTTTAGTTGAAACCAACGACTCGAGGGCAAACGAGGCCGTAGAAAATAGAAAATGAACCATGGTCGAGAGGTTGTAATCGTGAGTACTCCGTACAGCTGGGTGCTGGGAAAAGAGCCAGGGGCGTGCGTGAAGGATCCTCGTACAGCACACCCTGCTCGGTCTTTTTCGACGTGGAATCGACTCAGCTGCGGGTAGCGCGACATGAGTGGATTGGTGTGGCTCTCTCCAGCTTGTCGACCGTGGCCAGGCAAGTCGAGATCATAACACGAAGCTGTGGCCGACGTGCAATTTTCTTATTTTAGACGCACTGCGCTGGCACTTTTGGTGTGTCTGTAGCTGCGTAGCATGCTAGCCTGAATACTGTCATTGGACAGAGGCAGCCAAACCGCAAGACACTTTCGGCTGAGTGGATGAAAAGAGTGTCGATACGGTTGATTGAGCCGCATCGTAATTTCCGCCCCAGCACTGCTTCAGTGAAAAGAGGGCAAATAAACGGCCATTCGGCTAATGGAGCAATTTGTACTCCGTAGAACGCAGCAGAGTCCGGTAGCGTCCAAGGCAGCAGTGTAGGAAGTGCGCTGTATAATTTCGGACAATGCGCGTGATGTGCGTGAGAAGTCCGACTGTAGCGCAAGCGACATAAATAGATTGAGGCAGGCATGTGCCTACTTTCCACTTTTTCCCTCGTGGCTCTTCTTGTCCACTCAAGCTTTCGGGGGCCTGACCATTGGTTCTTCGTCTCTCATCTCTTGTCCCTGCTGCAACTTTTCAAGGCAAAAACTTACATGGACTGTGAAACACTGCCAGTATCATATAGTAACTGGTGTTGTCGGCCGGAGAAGGACTGCGTTGGCTAGAGTAAGAGTTAGCATCGGCTCTGCAACTATGGCAGCACACATGTTTGCAAGAGTCGGCCAACGAGACTGGGGAGAATGCGGGTGGACATAGAGAGCTGACGACGATAGTATGTGACTGGCCCAATGAATGGACTGGGCCACGAATCCCTAAAACAGGAAGTGGCCGCACAAGGCTGACTGCGATGGATGTGGGTGCAGGCGTGCAGGCAGGGCTGGCCTTGCCCCGGACCTGGGATCGACGTGCGTGTGGGCAGCCTTACCTTCTTGCGCAAAGCCGAGTGGTTGGCCCTGGGGCTGATATAACACAGCGGTTGCACGATGTACCGGGCGAAGGTGTCGAGAACCGAAAAATGCGAGAAAAAGATAGAAGTCGGGATGCAGGCCGCCTGAGGGTGACGAATTGTTGCCGTGGTTGTAAAGTGCCAAGTGAGCCAGCGTGTGCTGCGCAGATCGAGGCGCGAACCCGCGTGCAATGTATGACGACGTGGAATCCGATGACGACGTCGCAAGATCGAGAAATGGTTCCACGAGCACACCGGGCCAAAGAAGAACGAAAACGACGTCAGTCGTTTGGCGATAGGGCGATAGTGCAACGGCGCAAAAGTCGCAAACAAGGTACTGGGTCGATCAATGTCGGACTGGGTGGCGAGCGGTAGGTAAAAGCGGCGTAAATGCGTCAAAGGCAAGGAGCAAAAGATGCAAAAAGCCTAAAAATTCTCAAAACAATATGGAGATGAGAGGTTGGAAGGGCGTCGGTTCTGCCCTCGTTTTTGCGCGTGGTCTATCTCGATGTTGTTGGGCTCGCGTCTGGCTGTGAGGGCACAGGCTGATGTCGGGCCGAGTCGAGCGGAGTCGATTCGAATCAGAATGATGAAACCAAAAAACCGAGCCGGCGAGAATATGGGCGTCGCGGAGGGTAGAGGTCGAAGTAAGAGAGGCCCCGGGAGGTGACAAAGTGAGAAGACAGGAGAAGAAGGAGAAAGAGACAGGACAACGGATGGAAGCGCGGGATAGGCAAGGGCAGTCAAGACAAAAACGAGACAAAAACGGAAAGAGCAACGGGCGCGTGTTCTTGCTCCAGGTTCAGAGTAACCATGGGGATATGCCAGGCAAAACGGAGCAGCAAACACCACGACGCGGGAAGGCGCATACGACGCAGTGTGGAGAAACTGGAACTTTTGGGAACGAGATGCAAAGGATGGGACGGATGAGGAAGGGCCAAGTCGCAGTCCTCGACGCGATAGGTACGCGGTGCGGGCGTTGAACGATGTCGACGAGGCAAGAGCAAAGGTCGAATCAGCATCTGGCCGGGTTCTATTTCCGGGGGAAACTGCCAGCTACGTTGGAGCTCTTGCCGGTTTTGCACCTTGTTTCCCCTATTTGTGCAGCTGTAAATACACTTTGCCTTTGCTTGCAAAGCAGTATCAAAATTTACATATGACATTCGAGACTGGTCATGCTGTTTCCTTATTCGGACCTATCCGTGACACCCCTACACGTTTGCACGTCGCACTTTGCAGACGTGGACGAGGGCACGACCTGCGTCGCGTTGTGAGGCGGTGAACGGTTGGAAGAGAGGAGTGAAGCAGATCATCTGCCCCGAGTCACTCGATTGCACGACACAACAAAGGAAGTTTGTACAAACTTGGAAGGCGAGGTCGTGTGTTGTGAGATCGAAAGAAGAAAACAACGGCGACCGTTTGTAATAGTGGGTCTCGATAGGATTGGACTTTTTGAAGATATAATTAGAAAAGAACCGGGGCGAGGAATGAAAAGAAACCAAAAAGAAGCCCGCCTGTTGTACGGTACGCCCTTGCACATGCTCTCTCAGATTCCACTGCATGCAAGGTAAAGACATGACTATGGAAATCGAATACTATCCAAATAAGCTCAGCACGAAACATGGCAGGTGCGGCGTACGGCGCGTACGGCGTACACGCACTTGTCTGCCGTTTTGCACTGGACACGCACGCAGGCCAGCCACGCTACGCTGCCACGCAGCCACGCGTGCGCACTAAGCCTGGCCATGCCTTGCGTCAACAACACGAGATGATGATGTTCCAGGGGTAACCCACAAAATATCATGATAGCAAATCGGCATATTTGCAGGTGACAGGAACCATGACTTGATGTCAAAATTGGAGCTTGCAGAGGTAAGGGGTACGATGCAATTAGAGCGTTCTTTTGCTTTTAATCGGTAGCGCACACATACAAACGCATCTACGAACGTGTTTGCCGGTACCGATATTATGAACACCTAGAACGGTGGCATTGCGACTGTCGCAGTAGCGAAACAGAGGAAACAAAGTCCGTCCGAAACTGTGCGACGCGAAAGGCCCAGCAGAAAGAAAGCTCAATATGGTTTACCTGTTGGGCCTCATGAGGCAAGCGCAAAAAAGCAGATTGACAGGCGTGCTGGGAGCCCGAGTACGGAGCAAGCATGCATTACCGAGTAAACATGGAAGCGTCAAGCTTGAAATTGGATGCAATGCCGATACGAGATGACGGTGGCCAAAGGGAACGTGGAGAGCAGTGGAGAGACTCGTGGCAGTGTTTGGTTCGAGCTCAGAGACGATTCCAGATTCAAGACAATGGAGACACAGAAAGACGTGCAAACTCGACCGGCCGCTGGGTGGCACGTAAAGATGCACCGTTTTGCAGTTTGAATCTTGCGACTCTGATTAAGACGGTGCCCGCGACTCGGGCATCCTTGCGAGCAACCGAATCGACGAGCTAGTGGCAGATAGGATGCCCGCGCTCTTCCCTGGTTTCAGCACATGACAAGACCCGACCAGCACGTGGCGATAGAGGCAGTCATCCGCGATGCAGGAAGCCCGGCGTTACAGATACGAGCCTGGCACCTGCAGGAGCGAGCGCTCCGTAGAGCTAGCTGTGCGCCAACGCGCCCGGTTGCACGAATCGGTTCCTTCTGAGCTGTGCCGACGTTGAGAGCAGCACATCAATATTTACGCAAAAAGATTTCGTTTCGCCATCTTCCGTTTTCCAAAGGGCTTCGGCCAATGACGGCCTGTTGGCTGTTGGAAAGTGCCAACAAGTCAACTTGGCGGCTTCGGGGATAACGAAAACTCAGGCGGACTTAATTCTGAGCTTGTTCTATTTTTACTTGTCCGGCAGTGATCTTCACTCACCAGACCGCCAGTTGAGCCGAAATATTCCTATCGCGACGCGTCTTGATCCCCTCGTAGCGTATATTTACGAAGTGCATTCCAGTAAAAGGTTGAGACTTTCAACAGTCTACAGAGTAAGCAAGATAACAGCTCTCAGCAACAAACAGCTACCAGTACGATGACCAATTATTGCGTGAGCTTTACCCTGCCATAACGTCGCATTGTATGAGTAGCACTGCACGTGCAGCCACCCAAAACCTGTATTCATGAGATTGCGCTATGGCTGAGCAAGAAACGAGCGCGTCGGTTCGGCCGGCAAGTTGCATTACCGACCGACGTAAATTTACGGAATATGAAGAGAAGGTCTCCGACTCGAGGACTACGGAGCAGGCACAAAGATTGATAGATACGGAGGACTTTGGTATCTTTCACCCGGCGGTCCCGGGCTAACCCTGGAGGTCAGAAGAAATTGCACAGGGGATCGGTGAGGTCACTGCTCATTGGGTATTACGACACTTGTCGAGTGGTTGCAGCAGAAGAGCTGGAAAGAAGCGAGGAGAAAGAGAAAAACAAAGGCCTTGGCATCGACTCATGGTCATTCGTCTCTCGTTCAGCGGCGCATCTCTACGGAGTAGCAATTCTTCGGACCTTGTTGTCGTTTAGCTAACCCCTGCTCTTAATTCTAAATATAAATAAATGTGGCGACCGGCGTGTCCTGGCGGGATAGCAAAGCGTGTCCTCCGTCCCAGAGGTGCGAGGTGCCCACGGAGAACGGAGTACGGAGTAATTCACGGAGAGTCATGGCTGGCGCCAAGAGTCGGTTCACGACGACGGCCACGCAATGTCTCGTATGTCCGGCCGAGAGGTGCAGCTGCGAGGCAACCGACGGGAGCTTTGGGAGGGCACGTTGGTCTTAAAGTGGCTTTGTGCCGACCAGAACAGCAAAGAGGATGACGCAGCCTCGCCTGTCAGCCTCGCTGATCGTCATGGCGTTCATGGCCTGCGCAGCCTCGTGGCCTGCCTTGTGTAGATTTTCAACAGCAGCGCCTTGGTCGGCAGTTTACAAGTACTCCGTACGCACCATCTGATAATGCGTTGACCTTGCGGACTACGCACACGACTTTCCGACACGACTGTCAGGGTGTGGTATCTACGCGTCGGAACTCCGGAGACTAGCTTATTCGTCTGGCAGAGGTGGCCATCGCAATCACCCATTGACAAATATTGATTGGGATTGTCGGCAAATCCCGACAGCAGTCTCTCGCCAGTCCGGCAGCCATCACAATGGTATAAAGAGTGGCGGGTGGCGAGAACGCGGGTGCCGTGACCTGTCAACGCGTACAAGCTGAATGCGAGCAGAAAGGTGAAGATTGCACCGTAAAATTGCATGGCGCTGTTGACTCGTCCGTCATTGCCGGAACGCGAGCCACATTGTGCAAGCATCGTTCCGCACTGGCTCTGCACGCCTCGGTCGAGACGTAGACACGACTAAGACAAGTGGCGGTCTATCATCTAAATGGAAGCAGTATAATTAAGTGTGCCCGAAGTGAATTTATTAAATAAATAATTACAAATTTAGAAGTCCGAAATGGAAAGAATACCCCTGGCCGATGGTGATCCTTGCCCCACATTCGAAATTGGGCGTTTCTGAGCATAGTGACAATATACCGAGATATTGTAATCATGCAGCGTCGCCCGGCAGCTCCTTTCTTAATCTATCCTAATCACGGCCGCTCAAAATAGAAGCTTGTACGCCGCCCAGTCTGTTTCTGGGCACCCGGACCGCCTGGGACGAATGGCAGGCGGACAACGCATCGCTGGAATCGAAGGTCCCGACACCGACGGTGTCCGTCAATCAAGGCAAATGGAAGAACGGACAGCGCACCTCTTCAGATCCTCTTCAGATGCGTCAAGCCTCCACAAGCCTGCAAACCTGGCCCGCCCCTGCTGCCCCTGCTGCGGATTACGTCGTTGCCATCCACAGCGGGCTGCGCAGCGCAAAAAGTAAGCAGCCCCTGGCGAGCGTCGTATTTGTGCATCAAGACCAACCAGCGCGACGCGTTTCCACGAGCTGGTTGATATTTACAGTCCAGTCAACTCCGTGCAAAGTTGCATTGAGGGCCTGATTGTCCACGTCCCAGCGCGTCCGGCCGGTGCGAACACTCCGGTGGCGCAAGGGTTCGAAGAGCCACTGAAGAAACGCGTAAACCCCCATCCCCATGAAGACGCATAAACCAAAGATTGGCGCCGCGGACAGAGCGCCAGGGCGGGCGCCTCGATGCTTGCGTTCCGCCTCTGGTCTGTCGTTATCGGCGCCATGTTTCTCATTGATGAGCTGCAGACACACGTCGTGCGACGACGACGACCCTGCTTCTTCAGTCAGTGCAGTCCATGCAGACAGAGGTCGGGCCCGAGACGGCCACAGACGCCACGACGCCGCAAGGGCTAAATCTAGCGATGCAGCCGCGCTTATGCTTAAAAGCACCCGTGCGCCACCGGGGCGCACAAAGACGAAAAAGGGAAGGAACGCCGTGCCACGGTCCTTCCTTTGGAAAGTGGTTTTTGGAACCTAAATATAATTCTAATTTACGGCAGAGACGAGACAGTCTTGTGTGCAGCGTAAATATAAATATAATCTACGGAGTAGTCTGGGCGCCCGGACAGTAGAACGGACATGGACCAGGTTTGATGCAGTGCGTGTGAGCACGGATTGTTCTGGCATCAGGGATGGCTGGTGATGATATCGTCTGGGTGACTTTGCATCTCGGCACACTGATTGTATGTGAGAAGCCGTGGTGGCGGTCGATATTTCTGTGCTTCGACTATGACAATGTTAAACTTTGAAGTAGGCGTTCTGACCGAGGCATTTGTTTATTTGGAAGGAGCGTTTTTAATTACGACAAAATAAACTACAACAAATAACTACAACAAATAACTACAACAAATAACTACAACAAATAATTACAACAAAATAATCGCAACAAAATAAATAACTGGAAGAGACGGGTTATTTATAAAAAACAAAAAACAAATAAAACGAATTTCATCTTTATATCGTCCATTCACATCCGAGTACGAGCAGGACGTATTCCTAACCAAGGGAAGATAAAAATAAGAGAACAGAGACGGGCACACGGGTATTTGTAAAACTAAATTCAACTGCCCCAACCTTACAACCATTACTCCGTACAGGGTATGCCGCCGATATTGCACGTAAATCAAAGAGATGTGAGAAATCAGCATCGCGCAAAGGACAGAAGAAGCGTGCAGCAGAGCCGCATCGAGAGGCGGCCCGTCAGAGCCCAGCTTCGGAAAGGGCCTCTGTTTCGGAAAGGGCCTCAGCTCCGGAAAGGGCCTCTGCTTCGGAAAGGGCCTCTGCTTCGGAAAGGGCCTCAGCGTCGCGAAGAGCCTCAGCTTCGCGAAGAGCCTCAGCCTCGCGAAGAGCCTCAGCTTCACGAAGGGCCTCAGCTTTGCGAAGGGCCTCAGCTTTGCGAAGGGCCTCAGCTTTGCGAAGGGCCTCGGCTTCCTCAGCTTTGCGAAGGGCCTCGGCTTCCTCGGCTTTGCGAAGGGCATTTCGACGTATTAACCTCTCAAAAAGCTTTTCATAGTCGATGCGCAAAAGCCCCCTGGGAATTCTGCCGCTGATGATGCAGTGCACCTTCATGTAGCAGTGGTAGCGCAGGTTGGGCAGCAGCTTGGGCGTGATCAAAAAGTACTGGCCGGTGTGCTCATCGCAGGCAATGTCGACCATGCGGTTGTGCACCGTGCGCTCATTGTACGGGTCCATGCCCTGGTTGATCTCGTCGACGACACGGAACGGCGACTGGGCCAGGCCCTGCAGCGACAAGAGGTAAAAGGCGGTGCTGACGGCGCGCTCGCCGCCCGACTGGCGGTGGTTGTCGAGGATGTGCATGTCCTCCTCCTCGCGGAAGCGCACGCGAATCTCAATCGCCCACTTGTCAAAGTCGGCGTCCTTGTGCACGCCGACCTCGCCCGCGCACTCAATCTGCTCAAAGTTGTACCGGAACGCGTCGTTGATGCGCCCGACCAGCTCGTCCAGCCGCCGCTCCCAGTCACCGCGCAGCGCCGCAATCCGCTCGTCCACCGTCGAGACGCTCTCCGCGTTCGTCGCAATCTTTTCGCGCAGGCGCGTCATCTCCTTTTCGCGCCGCCGGTACTCGCGGAGGACGCCCGTGTCGACCATGCTCGTCAGGTCCAGCTTGGCGCGCTCGGCCTCCACCTCGTTGGTGAGGTCCTCGACCGTCTTGTCGCCCGCCAGCTGGAGCAGCTCCTCGTACCTCTCCGTGCCAAAGCCAATCCTCGTCTCAATCTCCGCGTGGGCCGCCTCGCCCACAGTCTTGCGCTTCTTGATCGCGTCGAGGACCTCGCCCAGCTCGCGCTGCAGCGCCGTCAGCTTGTCCAGCATCGCCTGGTTCTTCGCCTGCAAGACGTCCACGTCCGACTGGCACTCGATGACGCGCAACAGCACAGCCATAAACGCCTGGTAGGCCGCCCGAAAGACGGCCACGTGCTTGGCGTGGTGCAGCGCCGCCCGCGCCTTTTGCAGGAGGAGGCCGTCCATGGTCGACGTAATGGCGAGGCGCGACGTGTTGAGGTCGGCGAGCTCTTCGCGCAGCTGGTTCAGCACACCCGTCTCGGCCTCAATCTTCTCGGGCAGTGCCTGCCACTTGTTGTACTCGTTCTGCAGCTGGCTCTTCTCGCGACGGACCACGTCAATCTCGTCCGAAAGGGCGCGCCGGCTGTCCTCGATCCCGGCCAGGCGGTCCCGGCGCGTGCGCATGTCGCCGACGAGGACCTGCAGCTCGTCGTCCAGCTCGGCCATCTTGCGGTTGAGCTCCGTCTTCTCGGACGAGTCGGCCTGCACACCGTCCTGCCAGTACTGGCCGCGCCGGATGTCGCGCACCGTCGTCGACACGGCATGGGCGCCGTACTCGCGACGACGCGCGACGCGGTACATTTGGTCCTTGGCCGCCCACATGCCAATCTGCTCCGTGGCGGAGATGCGCTCGTACTGGCTCTGCGTCGGCTTCCGGATGCTGACGGGCGCACTCTGGAGACGGCGCTCGGAGCAGAGCATGGCCAGGACCGGCTCGGGGCCCTCAATGTAGTCAATGGCACAGCCCTGGAAGCCCATGTCCGCCAGCTGATCGGCCGGCACCGCCGGCGCATAGGAGCTCAGCGGCGACATGCACGTGCGCACCGTCACCGACAGGCCCATCTGGTTGAAGAAGAGGTCGCTCAGCTTCCGGTGGTCCGCCACGGACTGCGTGGTGAAGCACAAAAAGTCGTCGGCCTGCAGAAGCGCCTGCACCAGGTCCGAGTAGCGCTTGTCCTTGATCGAACAGCAAATCATGGGCGGGCCAAAGATTTCCTTTTCAAACTGGTCCATGTTCTTCTCCAGGTACTGCCAGCCTCGGGCGGCGTCCGGCGAGCGCTGTCGCAGCATGCTGAGCTGCTGGCCGCGCTGCGAGTCGAGCTTCTCCAGCTCGCTCGCATACCCGGCCCGGTCGGCTTTGAGCTGCTCGCCCTCGCGGCGGATGCGGTCCAGCTCGGTCCGAAGCTCGTCGTACTCGACGCCGAGCTCGCGGTCTTGGTGTTCTTTTTCGCGCTTTCGGGTTAGTGGCGGCAGGGCCGGGCGGGCGAGGCAGTCGACTTACAATCTTCATGTTCCACTCGGTCGGGTCGAAATCGGCCGGCTTGTTCTTGTGCTTGGCCTCCAGGTTGGTGATGCGTGCCCGGCACGCCGAGATCTCTTGCTTCTTGCGGTCAATCGCCTGGCTCAGCTCCTTGCGCCTGTCGTCCGTCTCCCGCATCTGGGCCGCGAAGCCCTCGACGACCGACGCCGCTTTTCCCATGTTCCCCTCGGCCTCGGCCAGGATGGCGTCGCGTTTCGCCAGAGCCTCCTCGAGCGCGTTGCCGTACTTTTTCTTGGCGTCAATGTCGCGCGTAAAGGGCGCATTGAGACTCTTGAGCTTGACGAGCTTCTGCTTCAGCTGGGCCTTGCGCTGCCGCAACTCGTCAAACTTGCGCAGCTCGTCAAAGTAGCGCACAATGGGCTCGCACGCCTCGAGGTCTTCAATCATCTTGCAGATGCCCTCGCGCTCCCGGTGGCGCTCGACGTCGACCTCTTGCACCGCATGCCGGCGCTCCAGCCTTTTGAGCCGCTCAGTGTCGACGTCCAGGTTCGATTCCGACTCGGACTGCAGACGGTACAGCTTGCTCAGCTCCTTCTGCGTCTCCCGCATCTCGACGGGCGCCGTGGCATCGAGCGTCTTGGCCAGCAGCTCGACCTTGTTGAGGCGTGCAAACTCGACGACGCGGTCCTGCGGCAGGAACTGACACAGGTTGTCGACCTGGATGCGCAGCTGCGCCGTCAGCGCCTGGATGCGGCGCAGCGGCACCTCCACGCCGTTGAGCCAGAATTTGCGGGCATTGTCCTCGCGCGTGATGCGCAGCTTCACCATATAGTTCGGCTCACCGTCCTCGGCCTTCAAATCAATCTCGACAAACGCATACTGCCGGCTGTGCTTGACATAGTCGCCAAACGAGTGAGCACGCCCCAGCAGGCTGTAGTGGTAACCCAGGCCGAGGCAAATGGCCGACACCATCGAGCTCTTGCCGGTGCCGTTGGCGCCGATGATCATGTTCAAGCTCGGACAGGGCAGGAGCTCGATAAGTTCGTAGGAGACAAAATCCTGCGCCCGGATGCGGGTGATGGAACCGACCTGGAACGTGGGTGGTGGCACGTTGGGGTCGGGAAGGAGAACGCCGCCCAACATTGGTCGGCCGGAGGAGTCGTAGGACAGGGCGCCGGGTCGGTAGACGTCAAGAGGCTGTTGGCCGGAGGGGTCGTAGGACAGGGCGTCGGCGCCAGTCGGTCGGCCGTCGGACGGGGCGGCGGCACCAGTCGGTCGGGCGCCAGTGGCTGTGTGGTATGTTTCGTTGGCATCGCCTTCGTCTTCGTCGTCTTCGTCGCCTTCGTCGTCTTCGTCGTCAGAGGGGCGGACACGTTTGGCGCGGGAGCCGGCCTTTGCACTGGGCTGACCGTCGTCTTCGTCGTCGGGGTCGTCTGAGGGGCGGACACGTTTAGCTCGGGAGCCGGCCTTTGCACTCGCACTGGGCTGGCCGTAGTCTTGGTCGTCGGCGTCGTCGTCGTCTTCCGTTGCTCGCCGGCGCCGGCGCACCTGCTTGTTCGGCGCCGAGCGCCCACGGGGAGGCATGGGTATGTATTTTCGTTGCCACTGCCGGACGAGGCGGAAGGAATGTGACGCCTGTACACCCGATACTGACGCCGTCGTTGGTGAGGTGCGATGCCGAATGTTTCCACGATGTCCAAGGATTAAAGCGGGGCACGTGTCAGACGCGTCTTCACGACGCGCACCGTGACGTTAGCACGTAATTGCTTTGATATCACGTGACACAAGCATGACAACCCCACTTGTAGCAACGACCCCACTGGTCGTCTGTCGTCTGTCGTCGCGATGCTCTTGAACCGGCCGAGGCTCGGCCACGCCGCCTCGTTGCCCGGAGCACAGAAGCCGCCTGGCCACACGTCTACACTGGCCGCGTGATTTGCTCTCTCGTCCCGCCGAGCTTTCTGGCCGTCCACGCCTCGCCCATTCCCGACCAATTCGCCTCCCTTCCATGAGACCTGGACTGGCATCGCCCACTAATATATACGGTTTACCTCGCATATATTTGCTCCAAATACTCGCACGAAATGAAGCTAGCTGGTTCTTCCCGTCGCGGTCTGCCCGAGGCGCGGAGTCACTTGCTTCTTTCACCATATCCATTTCGCCTCCCTGTGCAGATCAGCGATCAGCGAACCAGCGAACCAGCGAGCCAGCGAGTCCTCGAATGCGAAGCCTGTTTACTCCGTAGCATATGAATGCGTGGCAGCGCCCCGACAAGGCGCTTGTACAGCTGGTATTGCTTGCCTGTCATCAATCTTACCAGATTCCAGTGGTTGCTCTCCGGGCATTTTGGGCTGCATGCCAGCCAGCATGCCTCGCGCGGTCCGTCTGCCATACACCCTCCTCCCTTGGCAGGAGCTGCCCAAAGAGGGCCCTGTAAAATGATCTTGTACAGCCAGTTCGGCCGTCTCCTCTCGTCGCCCTTTGCTTTTTGCGCTGCTTTTGCGCTGCTTTTGCGCACCATGGCCCCGGCCTGGCGGGCATATGCGTGGCCCTTTGCTCCAAACGACGGCCATCTTGATGCGAGTTTGCTGTGCGTTTGATGTAAATTGGAGTGTGCCTGTTCCCGCTTTTCAGCAGCAGTCTATACATCAGCATTCCAGATTTCTACAGCATCGACAGCCGTGACGCCGTCTTGTCAGGCTCCTTTTATTAATCTGCATTCTTTGCTGCCCTCCCTGATGCTACTGGTATTTGTTCTCCTCTTTGTTCCTACTTTTGTTGACGGTTTCTCGATTCGCTATCCCCATGGCCCGATTCTTTGCTTAAGTCAGCCGTTGTTTATGTTGACGGTACTTGCAGTCCCCGCCAAAAACAGGCACCGCAGTTGTACCTGTCCGTGTAAGTCAAAATACGCATGCCAATGCGGCAAGAACGCGAGGAGCCTCCTTCCTGATCACCGTCCGAATTCCCAATATCAGGTGCCGGGGCAACGACCAGGGAAACATCTCACAGATGGCAGGAACAAGTGGTTCTACGCGTGTTTTGAACGATCCGAACCCGCTCACCTTTTTGGAACGCGCAGCATTTTTGTTGTGCCCATCGCCGTCCCTCTTTTGAAGCCTCTCCCAGCTTCTGTCCTTTCTTTTTCTCTTTCCCTCTTCCATCTTGCTTCAGCTGCTCCTTTTTGCCTCGTGGACGATCGAGATCAGCTGTGCACCCAGCTGTCTTTGTTGTTGTGGCATTTACAACCTAACTATAGCTCTTTCGTCCTTCTCTCCCTCTTCTTCCATTGCTTCTCTTTCTTCCTGCTACTCGATCTTCATCTCTTTCATACACCTCTCGTCTTTCGCCAGTCTTCTGCTTTGCTCATCAATACCTCTTACTACCAACACATCACCTACTCGACCTTCCTACCACGACCGACCGGCTCGAAGCATGCCCTAAGACGTCAGAAAACATCATCAGAGATTGAACATCACAATGGCTACGCGGTCAAGCACACGCGTGCCCTTTGGCGACGCCACGGCTCGGGCCAATGCACCAAACAATGCACACCACACGCACCACACGCACCGCGCCGCCAAGCACGCCGTCGCCCACTACACAGAAAACACTGCGGCTCCCGACATGGTCCCGGGCCAGTATGATGACCGCCAGCAGTACTACCAAGACTACCAGGATGCCTACCAGCTGGCGTACGACCAGCAAGCGGCCCAAAACGCACAGCAGCAGGCATACCGCCAGCAGCAGCAACAACAACAGCAGCAACAACAGCAACAGCAGCAGCCTCGCAGCCAGCACCCCGTCGACTACGGCATGCTCGACGTGCCCCTGAACGAGGCCCCCGAAACCAGCAAGCGCAACTCGACTGCGTCTCGCGACTCCAGAAACACGGCCGAATCGAGCTCGCGGCGTGCCTCGCAATACTCGTCCTGCGATGGTTTTCCGAACAAGAAGTCGCACATTGGCCCTTGGCAGCTTGGAAAGACCCTGGGCAAGGGCTCGTCGGCTCGTGTGCGGGCTGCTCGGCACAGCGTCAGCCACCAGCCTGTGGCGGTCAAGATCATTGCAAAGAAGACGGCTCGCATGACGCAATCGGGCAGCATTGCCCAGCTCGACCAGTTTGACAGCAGCCTGCCGGAGAACATTAACGGCGTTCGTCGTATGCCGCTGGCCATTGAGCGCGAGGTGGCCATCCTGAAGCTCATTGAGCACCCCAACATTGTCAAGCTTCACGACATTTGGGAGAACCGCAACGAGATGTAAGTAAAGGAATTCGAACGATTGAGTTACTCTGTCTAACGGCTTCCTAGTTACCTGATTCTGGAGTACGTTGAGAACGGCGACTTGTTTACCTATGTCAGCCAGAACGGGGCTCTCACCGAAGAGGCTTCGATCTTTGTGTTCCGTCAAATGATGAGCGCAGTGCAGTACTGCCACGCTCTGAACATTTGCCACCGCGATCTGAAGCCCGAGAACATTCTGCTCAAGTCCGATGGGCAGATCAAGATTGCAGACTTTGGCATGGCTGCTTTGCACCAGGGCCCGCGATCCCACCTCCAGACATCATGCGGCAGCCCTCACTACGCTGCCCCGGAGCTTCTCAAGGCACGTCCCTACCGCGGCGACAAGGCTGACATTTGGAGCATGGGTGTCATTCTCTTTGTCATGCTTGCTGGCCGTCTGCCCTTTGACGAGGACGACATGGGCCTGATGCTGGCCAAGGCCAAGAAGGGCATCTACACCATGCCCGCCCAGTTCAGCCCCGAGGCCAAGGACTTGGTTCACCGCATTCTGCAGATCGAGCCCGAAATCCGCATCTCCATGAACCGCATGTGGCAGCATCCCCTTGTGTGGAAGTATGGCTACCTGGACGATCTCGGTAGCAACGGAACCGACGGTGCTGGCCAGGGCATGCGGGGCACGCAAGTCACGCCTGTCGACCTGGCCAACATTGACACCCAAATCTTCCGCCAGCTGCGGTCCATGTGGCACACGCTGCGCGAGGACGATCTGGCAGCGAAGCTCGTCAGCAACGAGTGAGTTGCGCGTTCATACAGGATGTTTTTTTATTATAAATTTTACTAACGAGCAGACCCAACGAGCAAAAGCTTTTTTACTGGCTGCTTTCCAGCTACCGCGAGCGCCAGCAGGAGAACTACAACCCGACGCTGACACACTCGATGAGCGACTACCACCATGTCAACCAGCCTACGTACTCGAAGAAGGTGTCAACGCGCAAGTTCTCCCAGACCCATGGCAACGGCCACAAGCGCAGCGTGTCGCGCTTCACCGTCATTTCCAACGTCGCCGAGACCGAGGCTGGCACGGACGCGGGCACCGTTAAGAGCTACGATCCGTACAAGACCTCTGTGGTGATGGAGCCGTCTGTGAGCCACGCGAAGATTGTCGTGCACCGCAACAACCCCAACGTGGAGGCAGAGGTTCGGTCCATGGTGCAGGCCGAAGTCAAGGCAGCCAAGGTCACCGGCACTGCGTCCAAGCCGAGCCGCGCCTCGGCAGCGTACCTTCGTGCATCGCGGGGCTCGATGAGCTCCCTTCGCAGCGCGCGCAGCATCCGCAGCATCAATGGGCGCCACGGTGTCCGCCCGGCCTCCAGACACAAGCGCGGCGTCAGCTTCTCGAGAACGCACAGAATGTCGGCGAACGGGACTGTGCCCTCGATGAACACGTTGGCTGTCGAGGCGAGCCGCGAGGGCACGCCGGCCTGGAACGAGGACCTCACCGAGTTCAGCTGCCGGATCGCCAAGGATTTGGATGACGCGTTCATGAGCTCGCTTCTCGCTGTCGATTCTTCTGAGCGCGACGAGGGTAGGGACTCGCCCTTTTCCATCCGACTTCAGAGCCAAGAACTGACAGTGTCTCCCGCAACTACAGTGTCGTCCCAGCTTCACAAGACCACTGGAGCCAATGCGTGGGACTCACGCCCGCTCCCGCCTTCGCCGCCCCGCTCCGACTCTGTGCAGCTCGAGATTGCCAAGGCATCGGCTCTTCATGGCCCCGAAGCGACCATTGGCGTGGCCACGTCCACCAACACCAAGATGCAAGCTCGGCTGGTGGATGTTCCCGGCCTCGCGCCGGTCTCGGCGGACCGCAGAGTTGTCTCGGCGCCCGTCTACTCCCAGACGGGCCGACCGGCACAGAGACACTTGGCTTCCATTCGGGAGACTGGCCCTGAGAGCGGATTGGCGGCTGATAAGGACAAGCTGCGTGCAGTGTCCGCGCCGTCCAAGAGCTACGCACCGCACATTGCCAAGAACATGGAGGAGCTGGCCAACTCGGCCCAGGCCGAGAACACGATTCGCCTCGTTGTGTCACCGACGGCGACGCGCGCCAAGGGCCAGAAGACGATCCAGGTCCCTACGCCTCTGAACCTTGGTGTCCCGACCAAGGCGGTTCGTGAGGAACGCCCTGCGACGGCCGTGCCCAAGGAGCCCAAGGAGCCCAAGGAGCCGCGCACGCCTCGCCTTGTGGACATGGAGACCCAGACGCGCGAGTCGGAGGTGCACCAGCGACGCCAGAAGCGCCTGCGCGACGAACGACCGCAGATTGTCATTACCGACACGATCGACACGATCGCCGAGGAGCCCGAGCGCAACCAGTCCCACGAGTCGCTGGTCAGCGACAAAGGCGTGGCCGTCCCTGCGCGAAAGTCGTGGTTCAAGCGGAACTCAAAGACGGACGTCCGCCCCAGCCCCATGCAGCTCTTTGACCGGCCGGCGTCTCAGGTGTCGCGGCACTCGGATGCGTCGACGCCTTCGCCGCGCACGGTGACGTTCCCTCCGGAGCTGACCAAGAAGAAGAGCTTCCACTTCCCATTCTGGAAGAAGAACGACACCAAGGCGGAGGAGGAGTGTCATTTCGAGTCGGAGTCGTCTGGGCAGAGCCGAAAGAACAGCGCGGCGAGCGCGGCGACCGCTGCGAGCGCTGCGAGCTCGTCTAGCAGAAAGAGCGGCAACACACGCACGGCTAGCAACCGGAGCAAGTCGTCGCAAAAGAGCCGGGTCAACGACACGGACGACGACGCCAGCGCGCGCAAGATTGACCCGCAGCAGAACTGGTTGTCGCGTCTGTTCCGCGTCAAGCCTGCGATGCAGCACCTCTGCCTGACCATGTCGCAGCGCCGTGCGCGCCAGGAAGTCGTTGTGCTTCTGCGCGACTGGCGCAAGTACGGCATCTGCGACATTGAAGTCGACAAGCAGCACAACATTGTGTTTGCCAAGGTGTCGCCCGCAAACTACCTCGGGATTCGCGCGGTGTCGTTTGCCTTTGAGTTCATCACTGTGATTGAGCATGGCAAGCGTAACCAGCTGAGCATCATCCGCATGACGCAGGAGAAGGGCTCGGCGAACAGTTTCCACAAGGTCGCTGACACGCTGACGAGCGTGTTGCGCGAGCGCAGCCTCGTTGTCGCCGACAAGCGCAAGGCCAAGATGATGGTCAAGACGCTCAACTCGTGACGTTTATCTTTTTTTACTTTTTTACTTTGACCACTTGACGGAGTCTTGGGACATTTGGCGTTGGTCTACCATTTGGTATTTGATTTTCTATTTCTACCATCTACAGCGTTCAGCATTGGCATCTTGTCTTGCCTTTTTCTTCTTTTCATTTTCTTACGGGCATCCATAACTTCGTACCATCTCTAGCCATCTAGGGCATTTCCTTTGTTTTTTTGTTTTATTTGAAACTTGTCAGTATGTTACTCGTCTCGGGTTGGAGAACAGCGTTACGAGATACTCTTAATCTTAATCTTCCGCATCTGCTTGAGGCCCATGTTGAGTGGTGGACGTGCGTGTGCAACGCACATCTCCCGGTCTCCCTGACGTCGATGGCGTCGATCCCCGCGACCGAGTCGAAGTGTCTGCAGAATCGTTACGAAGCCATTACGAATAGGGGACTGGGACCATGTCTTGGAATTTGGAATTGCTAGACTCGTAGTGCACGCCCACAGGTTGATTGCGCGTCTAACGAGCTGCCCCTGTCGAAGGCTCGGGGCATTTCGTGTCTCTACTCCGTAGACGGGCTCAAACGAGTTGGATGTTATTAGATGTTTTCTGACGTGTCGAGTTGCAAAACCAATAAAGACCAAGCAATAAAGTAGGCAGTACAGACTCGACGAGCAATACAGTTTGATTGGCAATCAAACTCTTTCGAGGAGCGCAAAGGACAAAAAGACAGCGAGGTTGAACAGAGCCATCTCCCTGTCCGTCATGCATGGACAGGCATGGCAGCCGTGGTGTTGGCCGAGTACGCGGCAAGCACACCTGCAGACAGGAGGATCTCGCGTGGTGCAGGCGGCGGGTTCTGGGCAATCATGTTCGTTCCGAGCTGGGCTCTGTGCGACATGCAAATAGGGGCATCGCGGCCTGGGCCAGCCGCAAGGCAGGCAGGCAGGCAAGAGACGATATGCAGTAATAGTTATACTGTTTGGAACGCCTGCTTGCTCGTCCGCCGACCGGCCCCGAGCTGAACAGAGACATGTAGACGACGATCTTTTTTCGTCTATGAGCGATCTCTATTATTCGTCTGAGAAATCTTTTGTATTCGTCTATGAGCGATCTCTTTTATTGTCCATGAGCGTACGGTGTAAATATGACGATCGATGGCGGTGACGCGTATCGAGGATCAGCAGGATCGACTAGGAAAGAGAACGAGCAGGACTCGGTCTGCTGTGCGACGCGGAGCCAGAGATTGCAAAGGAGTGTCGGTCAGCTGCCGGTTTGTTGAGGCGGCACCCACCAGTTGTTGAATATTCGTCAAGGAGCAGTGTGCCCTGTCGTGTTCCGACGTCCAGAGACACGTCGTCAGCGTCCATGGGGCAGCTGCGTGGCGCATGGGGCAGGACAGGCTGGCCCAGCACAAGGCACTGGACAAGACTGGACAAGACTGGACAAGACTGGACAAGACTGGACAAGACTGGACAAGACTGCGAGACAGGGAGCCATCAGAGTGGCCGCGTTTCAGGCTCGGAGGTCTTGTACATGTTTTACGTGGCTCTCTTTCCTTTTGCTGACGCGCGACGAGGCGGCGAGAGAGACAGGCTGGTCCAAGAAGACACCCGTGGCACATGTTCCAGGCGCGTGGCACAGACGAGATAGAGCCCGGAATGAACGGCGAACAGAGGCCAGCTGGAGAAGGCTGGGACCGGCCTGCGACGACCGGTGCTGGGACGTGCCTCTGGCGCGCGAGACATTGGCATTGGATCCGTTCGCACTCTGGCCTCGAGAGGACGGTTTGCGTGGCACTTGCGTGCACTGTTGCGATGAAAAGACGCAAAGACACGTTCGCTCACACTCTTTGTGCTTTGTGCAGGTTTGTACAGCGCAAAAATGTATTGCCTAGGCAGTACTGCTATTCTCGGTGTGCCTGGCCGGTGAAACACGCCCCGAGGGGCGGGCGCTGCGCGTCGAAATAAGGTTGTGGCCATGCCGCAGACCGAGACAGCGCGCAGGCTGGCGGCCTCTGCCTCTGATGCTGCGGAGCCTTTGGGTTTTTGGCTTTTTTGGCCATTGTGGACATGGCAGACTGGTGTATATTTACGGCGTACGAATCGTGCACGTATCCGTATGGGGTTTGCATGGTACTATTTTGTACAGTTGCACAGCTGTACAGCGGTACAGTGCACTGTATCTCGGAATGATCCGCTGGCGCTCTTTTGTGCTTCGTCGTCTGCCTCTGTGCTTGACTTGACAGGTGGCCGAGTCTGTTGGTGGCGAGAACGGTGGACAAGGCAGGCAGGCAGGCAGCCGGCTCGGCTTGTCGACAACAGGCGGGTGAACGGTCGACTGGTTCTGTTTTGGGACAGGCGTGTGCTGTAAAATGTACGGGGCAGCCGACGTGTCGTACATTATGTATATCGCGCGTAGAGTGCGGCTGGCACGAGAACCCAAAAAGCTCGCGACTGTCTGCACGCCCAAAAGCCAAAAGGCCTGACGCCGGATCGCCGGCTGCGGTCGGCACGAGCATGAACACGTCTCACAGGCCCGCACCGTGCCCGTCTGGGTCGTCGTCAGTGCGAGGCACAAGCAGGCGAGACGGACGAGAGACGGACGAGAGACGGACGAGAGACGGACGCGAGACGAGAGACGAGAGACGAGACGCGTGCGGCCGAGGCCAGAGCAAACGAGAAACGAGCGACGGTGTGACCCGAGGGCGTGCGGGATGCATGTAAATATATTTACTGGGCACGATCGCGGACAAGGCCGCTGTCATTTTGTCATATTTTGTCATGCAGTCTCGGGACGACACGGCCGCCGCAGGACCACGACCGACCAGCGGCGCGTGTTCGGAGTACTCCGTTCTCAGTAGGCGACGATAAACGAGCGACGGACGACGGGCGACGGCCTATATTTAGCAAGGCGATGATGTCGAGAATCGAACGCATGGCGGCACGTCGTGCCACCCCAGCGACCGCGGCCAGAGAAGCTGTGAAGATTAAACGACATCATAATTTACGTCTACATTTAAAATTTACAGCATCAGCACGGACACCAACGCAGGGTTCTTTTGTGTGCAGGCGTCTGCAGCCTGCAGCGCGGTGTCGTAGCCGAGATCGCACGCCTGCCACGGCCGGGCGGTGTCCTACGAAGAGTGCAAAAGGCGAATGTCATTGGCACAGGTCAGCCAGGTCAGCACACGATCAGCACGCCTCGTTGCGTACTCCGATCACGCCGCCGAAACAGTGTGCTGTGTTAAAAAGACTTGGACTTACAAAGACTTGAAAAAGACTTGAAAAAAGGTTTGAAGACTGAAAAAAAATATGTGATAAAGACTGAAACCGTAAAAGCCGTGATACACTGCATGAACTGATGCACAGTCTGAGCTGAATGATCTGCATGCAACCAGCCCTCCGGCGGCGGGCAACGCAAACGATTCTCGTGGTACGAACGTGATTTCCTGCCAAAGCAAACGCCAAATGCACACGCAAGCCATCATGATGTTTGTAAACAGTTTGCGCCGGCCGGTCGAGGGCACAATCTGCTTCTGCTTTCGGATGCCGCGTAGGACGGACCAGACTCGACGGGTCGTACGGATTCCTGTCCGGTCCAAGGATGGCTTTGGAGTAAATTTATTTTATTTTTAAACTTTATTATGAATGGAAATGTGCTGGAATCTGGAGTCGACATGGCGTCGGGCCTGTGCTTTGCTTTGTGCTTTGTGCATTTGGAGCCCTACCCGGAACGCCACGTCCACCAGGGCGCGTGCAAATCCATGGGCCTGCTCCTGCCGAGGTGCGTCCCGTGCTCTCGGGAAGGCATTGCATGAGCACAGATGGAGCGACGGGTGTCCACGCACACGGACGCGCACTGGACTGCTGGCGCCTGCGACTCAAACAGTCCGTGGTCCGTGGTCGCCGACCTTTTTGGACTGCATGGACCTGTCGGTAGCCGTCTGCAGCTGCATCCGAGAGCACCCCAGTGCACGTCTTGACAGACAGAGCAAAACTGACTTGTTCGTTCCGAGAGTCAACGGCGGAGCCGAGGAATGCAATCGCGGAGAAGCGTGAAAGAGAGCATATATTTACTTTAGACCCAGACAGCGAGGGAACGTTATTCGCGGCTGCACTTGCACTTGCTTGCACCTCCACTGGCACTTGCTTGCATACCAATGCGCCATGGAGCCACGGCGTCGAACATGGCATTGTGCACGTCAGCGGCCACCAGCTCCTGCACAAACACTTGCACCGCACCTGCACGCACCTGCACGCACCTGCACGCACTGCACCGCACCTGCACCGCACCTGCCGCGCTTGCTCGACGCTCGATACCTGCAGGCAGGTGCAAGCCACCAGCGCGCTTGCCGTCCAGCAGTCACGAACCTGTCCAGAAGTCTGCATCATTTGCGAGAACTTGTTTCTACACTTTTCTACGCTGCCGTGTCTCGGAGCATTTCAGGGTCGGGTCTGGCGACACTGCCCATAGTCCGTACGGAGTCTCGCTCTTGCTCTTTCTGGGCGGCGGGTTGCGGATCCTCTGTCCAGCTGAGGTTGACTTTTCCGTCTGCCGTCTCTCACGCGCAATCTTGTCCAAAAAGTCATTTCCCCAGCTATCGTACTCCGTAGTGTCGCAACGAAAAATAGTGATAAAAGGTGTGACATTATATCTATTTTGTCCCAACAAGGCTAGCGCCAAGTACTGTGATTGGCCATTTTGCTCGCGTTTGTTACTATTGAACGTGCCTGCCTGCTAGGCGTTCTGCAGCGAAGAGGAGCCGCCTGCCCTGTTTGGGGCATATTTATCGGAAGCTAATATTGGCGTCTTGTCCAATATTTCGGGTTCTTGGACACGTTTATCGTCCCGGTTCCTCCTGGTCTGTATATTTAAATTTTATTGATCAGCCTAGGTTCTTGGCTCGTCTTGCAACAAGGCGTCGCGCGACACGAAAAGAAGGGCACAATACGAACTGGCTGGAGGATACTTGGACGTGATGCTTGAGACGTTGCTTGAGACGTTGCTTGAGCGCGATGCCAACGTGCATTGCGCGGCTGTCGATCTGGGCGTCGTTCAATCGTGCAATCGTGCAATCGTGCAAGGGCAGCAGGTCTATACGAGGCTCCTCTGCTCGAGTCTCCGTCCTCTGGATATTGCCGCAATTTCAGTTCGAGTCTGGGCAGCACTTTACGAAATAATACGAAAATAATATTTACAGAGTAGAGTGCGAGCACTTAGAATATAGTGCGACACTATGCGGCCAATGCGCGTGAGCCAGGCAGCACAAGCAGCAGCACAGACGACGCAGCAGCATGATACAAGATCTTGTGCCGCTTGCACCGAATAAGGTTCTGCAACGACCAACTGGAAAGAGCATAGGCACGGCAGAGGCGTTTTGACGACGCAAATGGCACGTTGGCGGCGGCAGATGGACAAGCCCACACTTGCAGAGCCACATGCCACGAGGGCCCAAGACTCCAAGACTGGGCGGAGGCCATCGCTTGCGGCTTTGTCGGCTAAAACTTGCATTGCACATATTTTGTACATTTACCCGACGCTCGAGCGGTCACGAGTCGGAGCATATACTCTGTACGGAGTAGCTCGTAGCAGGTGGGCAGCGTCAGTGTCGCGGCGTTCTTGAAACGCGACCGCCTTTTCGTTTCCGTTTTCGGTCGTGGGCGTCCTTTTTCGAGTGACAAGTGACAACGTGGCCGACACGACGTCTTGAGTCGCTGCTGCCAAGTTACGGAGCAACTAGCGGCTTGTGTCATCGATACAGCCCGTGCTGCCGTGCTGCCCGTGCTCGCATTTCGCATTTCGCATTTCGTCTCGGAGTACGCGTACGGAGTACGGAGTATACGGAGTAGACTTTGCGGATAAGCCGTCCGGCTATCGACAGCCTGTTGTTCATCCACGGTGGTTCGCTAGCAGGCATGGTTCTACCTGTATATTTATTATATTTATTTTTGTTATATTTTGTTATATTTTGTACGTATTTGTTGTAAATGATACCGTCAGGTATCGATCTGAGATTGCGTTGCAGGTCGTAGGAACGGTTCCGCGCTCCACGCAAAGGGCGTCAGTGTCAACCTGAATCGTTGCATCTAATCTTTTCACAGGAAAGCGACGGCGCTAGTCTGTATCCAGTGGGCGGAACCGAGCGCGCAGGCTAGCGAGGCGCAAACGACGTAAAAGTCGAATAAATCGATGCACCACCAACCGAACCGAGTCGAAAAAGGGCATACGAACCAATATTATGACACGGCAAAAGCGCGAGCGGTCACGAGCATCGCCCTTTTCTGCATACTCCGTAGAGTCATTGGCCGATGACTGACAAAATACCGGGCACGGAGTTATTGCCGTCCAAGGACAGGTTTATCTGCAGACGTCGTCCGTCCAAGGCCCATCCCGGTCGCTGGGCAAAAGCCAACCCAATAATTCGTCTTGGGTCGAGCTAGAGCTGCAACAAAGATGAGCCAGGCTGCAATCAATATTTACTAGTTTGTATTTTAAATATACACTGGATGGATTTGCTCGGCAGAATAATTTATTGCTGCATGTACGAGCAAACCGAATCCATGGCAAAGCGCAAGGGCACTCTTGGAACATCATGTGACCTGCTATGCGCCAGACCAAGATCCAATGACCGTGTGCCAATAGTGCCAATGCAGCACACCACCTGCTAGCTTCTTTGGGCAATGTCGAGTGACAATGGCCCAGCGGCCAGGGTCTGGGGACGGCTCCTCCTTGCCCGCCCTCCTGGACCGTGGTGCTCCCGCCATGCCTGTTTATGCCTGTGTCTTGTGCTCGCTGGCCCTGGAACAGGACTCGGCTGTCTCGGTCTGTGCTTCCGTCGTGTACATTTACAATTGCATTTACAAGTAAATATACAAAGGACTCTCGAGACTCGACGGCGATGTTGGACTGGCAAACGCAAACGCACAGAGCGTCAGCATGCAGGCCGGCGGAGCCTGCCACTTTTGTTTGTCGGTTCAGCCGTCACCGTCGCAGCCGATACCCAATAGTCTGTCGACCCCTGCTGTACCAGCCCCAGACGCATTGTCCTTCTCCTCACCGTCGTCGACTGGAGCGCCCGACCCAGCGCTCTGGCTCCTCGGCCGGCCTATCTCGACGGAGCAGGAGCAAGAACAAAAGAAGAGGACGGGCAAAGGGGCAAAGAACGCCTCGATATGGATGCCCTCTCCGTATTTACATTTCCTCGCTTGTAAATGTAAATAGTGGCCCGGCCCCAAGAGCTTAAATCGCGGAATCGAGAACACGATGCGTGCCACTCTGCCATGAACTGCTAGTGCGAAGCGTGCCACTGCCCAGACTCCGGCCGGCTTTTTGTTTTTGAGGAGAGCTTCTTGCTGCCAGTTCTCTGCGTCTCCTCTTGCCAGTGCCGACCCCCGTCGTTTGTCCTGGCTTGATTGTCGCTCTATATTTATCCTTCTCAAAAAGACTGGAAACGTTTGTCCCGGGCCGTTCGTCGGCTCGCCCAAACACTGCCCGCGTATCTCCATCTCGGAGTGTTTACCTTCTCAGTCACCAGGTCTCAGCCTGCACGCTGCGTCTCAGGCCAACGCGCAACCTCGCCGTCTCAGTCCTCTCCGCCCTCACTCATCACACCGAACACTCTTTTCACGTTCTGCACCGTGTGCCAGTTCACCCATCTGTGTGTTTTACGCACTCGTCTCAGTTTCGTCTGACAGCTCCTCCTTCTCCAGCCTAGCTCCAGCCCCAGCTCCTCGGTCAGCTCCAGGTTCAGCTGCAGCTACTCCGTGTACCCTGTCCCGCAAACGCCAGACCAGAGACCAACACCAGAGACACTCGAGCCAATATTCCACTCTGCACCTCCAGCAAAACCACCTCCTTCTCCGTACAGACTTTGGACTCGTACACCTTGCACACGACTTGCACACGATTCACACGACTTGTACACGACTTGCACGACTTGCACACGACTTGTACACGACTTACAGACTTGTAAGTCAACGCAAGCGTTCAACATTCAAACACAATCACTACACGCCCCTGTTCTCTGCCTCTTTGCCGTTCTGTCTGTATACATTCATCCCCCACTGTCGTCACTGTTGGCCACACACGACGGCTGCCGTTTGGTTGTCTGGCTTGACACACCCCTACCGTCGACGTTGGCCGTTGCCGTTCGCAAGGGCCCTCCTGTTCTTACTATTGTCACGCCGAGCTCGTTCTATTCGCGGCCGTTGGTCGGTGTTGTCTGTTTTACTTTTGTGCTCGATTCGGCTCGTCCTCTTGCCCTCGTCTTTTTTCTTGACTTTACCTCATATCGCCACGGCTTGCTTGTCGCCTGCCAACTTCCACTGGGCTTTGCACGACATTGGACAGACAGGCGGTTGCTTTCGGACAGCCTCGGACAATAGCAGACGACAGGGTCAGCCTCTCAGTCGGCAAAACCATCGACGCAGAAAACGACGCAGAAAAAGTGACAGACTGTCGAGTCTAATCATACGAACAGAGCCAAGCCGACCTGTACCACGCGCAGATCACGCCTCTCTTGCGCTTTGATTGCGTTGGCCGTCCGGATCGTCAGTCATCTTCTCCAAGTCATCTCCAGTCGTCTACATCGTCTTCATCTCTGATCTGCATCGGCATTGCGCAATCGCCTGCTAAAGACCCGAGAGCTGCGGCATAGGCCGTCACGCCCGCCTCTTGAGAACCATGGTCTTTCGAAATACACGCTCTCGTCTCTCTGTATTTGGCCCGGCCTGAACCGGCACCCTCCCTCTCTTTCTTCTATACTGCTCGAGCTCGATTGCGGCACGCTTCTCGGTAGGTCACAGCTCTAGCCCTGCACGATCGTACAGTCTTTCGCCCTCCTGCCCGGCCTATCTTGTCCGCCCCTGGCTTCCCCATTTGTCTCCGGACAGCGGCAACACATGTCTCTGATCTCTTGGTTTACTGTATTTGTACCTCCTAGTCTCCGGCCTTGTGCTGCAAACTACCCGCTCTGCCCTTGCTTTTCGCCCTCCTGCTCCTGCTCTCGGCATCTTCCACTGTCCCTGCACGCATGTCTCACTCCGTCTCCCCACGCTCGACCTGCTGCTCGCAATAAATCGATTCACGTATACAGCATATACGCACAAGGCAATATTGACCAGAAAAAGACGCTCAGCTGCGGCCCTCGCCTGCCATTCGCTGATCTCGGTCGCCCGCCGACCACCAATTTCTTTATTTCTTTTATTCTTATTTCTTTTATCCTGCGCTTTTATCTCTCTACGCGCCATTCTTTATTCGTTTTTATTCGTTCTCCTGCAACCCATAATCATCGTGCAACCAGGACTCGACGACGCCCAGCACACGTCCCGGCCTGATTGTCTCTGCTGCATGCTCTTATAAGCAGATCCTCCGCCTGGTAAATATACTCTCCTTGTCTCTTTTCTGTTTCTTTCTGTCTCTTCTGTTTTGTCTCTTCTTGTCCTTGTCTCTTTCTCTTGTCTCTTGTCTCTTTCTCTTGTCTCTTGTCTCTACTTGTCCTTCTTGTCTTGTCTCTGCACGGTTTTCGTCTGCACGGTTTCGTCTGCACGGTTTCGTCTGCACGGTTTCGTCTGCAACACCGTGGCTGTTCTTGCTTCGACTTGCATTGCACGTCCCGACACAACCGAGGAACAAGACGACAATCATACACGCAGAGAAAACCACCAGACGACAATACGCACCGACAACCAGCGAGCTAGTCGTTCGGTCCAGCGCTCACGTCACCTACACCCCTCACCATGGAAACAGCCCTCAGCTTTGCTCCAGCACGGCCAGCCATGGCCATGGGCGCCGCCGACTCCATGTCGGCCTATGCATTGCCCTCACCGGGCCTCGGTCAGGACACTCCCAGTATGCCGTGATGCTAGTGTCCGAGTCTTTTGGATTCGGGCGCCACCGCGAGCGAGAATTGCCAGTTCTGACAGCCCAGGATTCATCAGCGAGCGTCTCAGCCCGTCCGCCGTGCACCTTGCCGACAGCATCGCCACGAGCGGCTCGCAGAGATCGTACTCGACGAGCTCAAATTACTTTGCGCACCAGCAGCAGCAGACAAACCAGTCGCAGCAGAACCCAAACCAGCAGCAGACGCCGAGCCAGGGCCAGCAGCACCAGCAACACCAGCAACACCAGCAGCACCAGCAACACCAGCAGCACCAGCAACACCAGCAGCACCAGCAACACCAGCAACACCAAGACGACCTCCCGTGGATCAGCTCGCGGCACGAGTCGAGCACAACCACAAACACCACCGCCTCGTCCGTCGACGACGCACCCACGCCCACCACGGCCGTCGCCGGAGTCCCCGTCGGTGTCTCGGTCGCCGGCCTCGCCAAACCGGACGCCTCGTGGACCAGCCGCTCAATGTACGCGCCCCCCATCGGCACCGACGTCTCGGGCGTCCCATCGGCCAGCGCCGTCGACCCCTACGGCTCGGCCCGCAACTCGACGTCGCCCACGGCCGACCACACGCACTTTATGTCCCACGGCATGACGCACCAGAACAGCAGCGACGGGCCGGTGCGGTCACCCGTCGAGCCCGCGCAGCACCACTACCAGCCGCACCACGATGCCGCCCAGAGCCACCAGCAGCAGCACGATGCAAGCCAGCACCAGCCACAGAGCCACCACCAGCCACAAAGTCACCAGCAGCAGCAGGAGCGACCGCACAACAGCCCCGATCTAATGAGTGGGTACCGCAGCCAGCACTCGCCGAGCATCGCCGGCATGGCAGGCATGCCCGGCATGCCTGCCGCGAAACTCGGCTCGGCAGGCTCGACCGGCAGCATGTCCGGCTTCCAGCTGTACCAGCCACTGCACCACCAGCCACAGCACCAGCACACCGACCCGCACCTCCACCACCACCAGCAGTCGCAGTCGCAGCACACCCAGCAGACGCACCAGACGCACCAGACGCACCAGCACCCGACGCTGCCGAGCCCGACGCTGCAGCACCACCAGGGCAACCCGCTGCGCCTCATCCCGCCGCCGCTGCCGTCGCAGGCCGGCCTCTCGTCGCTGGGGCCGCCCCTCGGCAGCCCATACTCGGCGACACCGTCGAGCACGCCCGGCGGACACCCGGGCGCGACGGCGACGAGCCGCTACGGGTCGTACCAGCACCCGTCGCCGCCGCACGCACACGCGCACGCGTCGGGCCTGGGCGGCCTGGGCGGTCCCGTCATTTCGAATCTCAGCAACCCCAACGGCCACATGACGCTCGTCAACGGCATGGGCGGCATGTACGGCGGTGGCGGTGGCGGCCCGGGCGGCACCGGTCGTCGGCCGATGCTGTACAGCCACCACCAGAGTCCGCACAGCCCACACAACCCGCACAACCCGTACGGCACGCACGCACAGCACCTGAGCCCGACGCAGCTCGGGCACCACCACCTGGGCATGCTCGGCGGCGGCGCCAAGGGCTACGGCATGGGCATGGGCATGGGGGGCATGGGGGGCATGGGAGGCATGGGCGGGATGGGCATGGGCATGGGCGGCTCTGCGTCGATGCTCGACCGTCCGTTCAAGTGCGACCAGTGTCCTCAGTCGTTTAACCGCAACCACGACCTGAAGCGTCACAAGCGTATCCACCTGGCCGTCAAGCCGTTCCCGTGCACGTACTGCGACAAGAGCTTCAGCCGCAAGGACGCCCTCAAGCGGCACCGGCTCGTCAAGGGCTGCGGCGAAAAGATGGACGCCGGCACCAGCAGTGCCGGCAGCCGTATGATGAGCTCGCTGCCGCCGCCCGGCAGTGTCCTGAGCGACGCCACGAGCGACGGCGGCAGCAACGAGCTGCACGGGCTGCGGTAGCTTTTTCGATTTTTGGGTTTTTTGGGTTTTTTTGGAGGTTGTTTTTGTGCATTTTGGGGGTTGTTTTTGACCATTTTGATTTTTGATCATTTTTGATCATTTTTGTTCATTTTTGTTCATTTTTGTTCATTTTTTTGTTCTTTTTGTTGACACTCTTGTGTACATGGTTTGTAATACCTAGTCTGTATGGAGTCCTTGGCTGCTTTTGTTGGTTGTTTGGCGCGGACGGATGCATTGATCACGGTTGCTGGGTTTGGAACGGTGTCCGATACTACTTTAATCAAAAGTCAGCTTTTGTAAACCTAGATATGCACGACACTGCCCTTTGAATGCACGTGCTCAGGATGATTCAGTACTTCATTACCATTCTGTCTCGGCGGATATAAATCAAAAAGATTCAGTACTTCATTACATTCTGTCTCGGCGGATATAAATCAAAAAAACGCCTGTACATGTACCTATCCAAACATTTTGAGCCTACAGCTTCGACGCGGGCAGCGCGCTGCCGACGGCCGTAATCTCGTCGTACAGCAGCGTCGTCAGGAAATCGGCATAGTCCTCGCCGGTGACCTGCGTCGAAAAGTACTGCGCCGCCAGTGCGTACTTGTTGCCGGGGCCGGCCGCGCCGGCCAGCTTGTCGGCCTGCTCCTTGAGCAGCTGCAGCGCGTAGGCCTTGTCGACCTTCTTGCCCTCGGCGGTGGTGACGCCGTGCTTGACCCACTGCCAGATCTGGCTGCGCGACACCTCGGCCGTCGCGGCGTCCTCCATCAAAAAGTTGATGGGCACGCAGCCGACGCCGCGGATCCACGCCTCCATGTAGCCGAGGCCGATGCTCAGGTTCTTGCGGATGCCCTCCTCGGTGATCTGGCCGGGCACGTTCATGTTGAGCAGGTCGTTGGCGCCAATGGACACGTCCTCGCGGCGCACAAACAGCTGGTTCGGCGTCGGCATGTGCTTGTCAAAGACCTCGGTGGCAATGCCGGCGAGCGCCGGGTGTGCGACCCACGTGCCGTCGTGGCCGGCGCGCACCTCGCGCAGCTTGTCGGCGCGCACGCCCTCCATGGCCTTGTCGTTGGCCGCCGGGTCGTCCTTGATGGGGATCTGCGCCGCCATGCCGCCCATGGCGTGCACGCCGCGGCGGTGGCACGTCTGGATGAGCAGCTTGACGTACGCGTCCATGAACGGGCTCGTCATCGTCACCTGGCTCCGGTCCGGCAGCACAAAGTTGGGGTTGTTGCGGAACTTCTTGATCGTCGAGAAGATGTAGTCCCAGCGGCCGCAGTTGAGGCCCGAGCTGTGGTCGCGCAGCTCGTAGATAATCTCCTCCATCTCAAACGCCGCCAGGATCGTCTCAATCAGCACCGTGCCGCGGATGGTGCCGCGCGGCAGCCCGACGAAATCCTGCGCCAGGTTGAACGCGTCGTTCCAGAGACGCGCCTCCAGGTGCGACTCCATCTTGGGCAGGTAAAAGTACGGGCCAAAGCCCTGCGCAATCGACTCGCGCGCGTTGTGGTAAAAGTAGAGGCCAAAGTCAAAGAGACTGCCCGACATGGGCTCGCCGTCGACCGTCACGTGCTTCTCCACCAGGTGCCAGCCGCGCGGGCGCACAATCAGCGTCGGCAGCGTCCGGTCGGTGCGCAGCTTGTACTCCTTGGCGCCCTGCTTGAACTCAATCTTGCGGCGCACGGCATCGTACAGGTTGACCTGGCCGTTGATCATGTTCTCCCACGTGGGGGCCGACGAGTCTGTCTGTTAGTCGCAGTGGCGTTTCTGGGGAAGCGAACGACTCACCCTCAAAGTCGGCCATAAAGGTGTAGACGTTGGCGTTCAGGGCGTTGATGACCATCTTGCGGTCGGTCGGGCCCGTAATCTCGACGCGGCGGTCGACCAGGCCCGGCGCGGGGGGGGCACCGCGCCATGCACTGTTCTCGCGAATGTTCTTGGTCTCGGGCAGGAACGTCGGCAGCGTGCCGCGGTTGATCTCGGCCTCGCGCAGCACGCGACGCTCGAGCAGGGCCTTGCGGGTCTTGTCAAACGAGCGGTGCAGCAGCGCCAGGAACGACAGGGCCTCGGGCGTCAGAATCTTCTTGTGCTCCTCTTTGACGGCGCCCAGGACGTTGACGCCCTGGAGGATGCTCTCGACGGAGGCCATGGTGATTCGTGTGTCGAAAAGGTAGTTGAGGGAAAGGTCGAGAGTAAAAGTAGTGAGACAGGCTTGGGTGAGCAGAGCACGTCAGAGTGGTTGGGAATCAGAATGAAGAAGCAGAGAGAAATGAAAGACGAAAGAACGAGGGGAGGGATACCAGCATTCAAATACTCGATTCGGCAGTCCTTTCCGTCGCCTTCCCCTCCGGGCCGAGCGTCTCACACTACAAGCTGTTGGGCGATCCATCCCGAAGGCAAGGTCGTGTGGTGCGTAGCTCATGCCCCGCTGGAGGCTAGGCCGGCGGTTGGTGGTGCCGCTGATTGAGTCTCGGACGAGAGGGACATGTACTGGTGGGTACTTTTGGCCGTTTTTGCGCTTGCTCTACAGTGAGTGTACATTGGAGTACCTATTTCCCCGTGACCGTGTGGAGATACCGATCCATTGATTGGCTGCAGCGGCGTTTCGAGCATGTGAGTTGCGCCTGCCGTCATAACCGTCGACCACGGCAAGCACGACAACCACCCAATGGCACTTTCTCTCCTTGGAGGCTCTAGGCGGCCGCACTTCCCGTACGATTATGCTGGAAGACGGACCTGCACAGCCTGCAGCCGGGTCGCTTTCCGCGATCGCTAAGCACTGTCCGCCAGCGGGTGTTTTTGCTGTTTGTGAATGTCAGCTTTTTGCCTGTTTGGGAACAGTTGAAGAAAGCGGTAAAAATGGCTGGCGCGACGTATGGCGAACCGCCGAGCGGGTTGCGTGTCTCGTCTGTTTCATGGGGCAGGCGCGTCGGAAACGTCGAGGCGGAGCGCCTTCTGTGCGCTCGCCAGTGACGCACCTCTTTCCTATTCTGGCACTGTTGCCGTATCGGGCTTAGCGTCTTTATGGAGTACTGAAGTGGCTTGCCGATACCGCGGCCGAAGCATGCTCCAGAACAGCAGAACGCGCCAAGGGCTCCAAAGTGATCCAGAATGGCCCCGTAGCTGGTGCATTACAGCGGGCAGTTGCGCGCGGTGGCCGCCGACGGGCATCTGAACGTGTTCCGAGGAAAGGAGCAAGCAATCAGCAAATGGAAACGAGGGAATTAAACTGCAAGAGGTCTATGGAGTTGCCATCCCGTCTCTCGAGCTCGTCCCTCGAGCTAGTCTGTAAAGTGCTTCTTCTGACCACAACAACGGACCACAAAAACGGACGCAAGAATGCAGTTTGAGCCGAGTCAACCGCCGTTCATGTGGCAAATGACGGACGATGACCTGGCCAAGCTTCCCCCGGGCATCCATTGCAACATTTCCCCAAGTTTTCGCCTGACCTCTTTGTGTCCTTGCTCCGCTCTACCGAGCTTTACGCCCGCCGCAGTGCCGAGGCTTAGTGGCGGCCCTTGTCCCCGACATGCCCCAGACCCAGCTGACCAATGGGGCGCCATGACACTCGGCACAAGCCAGCCTTGCGGCTCGCGGCCAATGTTGGCACATGATATGCGCGTCGGTGCCGACGCTCGGCTTAGTCGGTCGCAGTCTGGCGCGTCGACGCTCTCGCGTGGCAAGAGTTGGTCTGAGCTTTCAGAGCTTGTCAATCTTGGTCAATCATGGGGTAACGGCCAAGCATGACGTCCGAGTCATGCCCATCGGCATTGCGACCAGTCTTCCACATCCAGCCACTTATGCTATATTTACTCTGTAGATTTTGTTTTGGATATTTTGCTACCGCAATCTACGCTTAGGCCTTGTACGGGCTGGGGCCGACCATCAGCTCGGGGCGCACCAGGGTGTCAAACTCCTCCTCGGTCAGCGCGTTGAGCTCGAGCGCGCTCTGCTTCAGGGTCAGGCCCTTCTTGTGCGCGTTCTTGGCGACCTTGCTGGCCATGTCGTAGCCAATCTTGGGGTTCAGGCAGGTGACGAGCATGAGGCTGTGCGGTTAGTTAGCGTGCTTCAAAGCAAACAGAGCACAAAGCAACATGGGGTGCCACTTACGATTCCTTCATAATGTTGGAAATCTTCTCCTCGTTGGCCTGCAGGCCGGCGACCAGGTTCTTCTCAAACGAGCGCATACCGTCGGACAGCAGACGCACGCTGTGCAGCACGTTGCGGATGATGAGCGGCTTGTAGACGTTGAGCTCAAACTGGCCGTTCATGCCGCCAATCGTCGTCGCCACGTGGTTGCCCATGACCTGCGCGCACACCATGGTCAGCGCCTCGCACTGCGTGGGGTTGACCTTGCCGGGCATGATGCTGCTGCCAGGCTCGTTCTCCGGCAGGCTCAGCTCGCCGAGGCCGCAGCGCGGGCCGCTGCCCAGGTAGCGGATGTCCTGTGCAATCTTGGACAGCGACGCCGCCAGCGTGTTGAGCGAGCCCGACGCCTGCACGAGCGCGTCGTGCGCGGCGAGCGCCTCAAACTTGTTGGGCGCCGTCTCAAAGTGCGTGCCCGTCATCTTGCTCACTTCGGCCGCAATGGCCTCGGCAAAGCCCTCAAAGGTGTTGATGCCCGTGCCGACGGCCGTGCCGCCCTGTGCCAGCTGGCGCAGCGCCGGCAGCGACGACTCGATACGCTGCACGCCGTAGTCGAGCTGCGCAACGTAGCCCGAAAACTCCTGCGCCAGCGTCAGCGGCGTCGCGTCCTGCAGGTGCGTGCGGCCAATCTTGATAATGTTCTTGGCGGCAAAGTCGTCGACCTTGGCCTGCAGCGCGTCGCGCAGGCTCTTGATCGCCGGCAGCAGCTCGCCCTCAATCTCGAGCACGGCCGCAATGTGCATCACCGTCGGGAACGTGTCGTTGGACGACGCGCTGCGGTTGACGTGGTCGTTGGGGTGCACCGGCTTCTTGCTGCCCTTGACGCCGCCCAGGATCTCAATCGCGCGGTTCGAAATGACCTCGTTGGCGTTCATGTTGGACTGCGTGCCCGAGCCCGTCTGCCACACGACGAGCGGGAAGTGGTCGAGCAGCTTGAGGTCCGCCACCTCCTTGGCCGCCTGCTGGATCGCCTTGCCCACCGTCGGGTCCAGGCCGTACTGCATGTTGACCGTCGCCGCCGCGCCCTTGAGGATGCCAAACGCCTTGACAATCGGCGGCGGCATCCGGTCCTGGGGCTGGTTGATGCGGAAGTTCTCAAGCGACCGCTCCGTCTGCGCGCCCCAGTACTTGTCCGCAGGGACCTGGATCTCGCCAAACGCGTCGCTCTCGGTGCGTGTCTCGCTCATTCTCAAGGTGGTCGCGTGGAAGCGTCGGGTGGTCGGCAGTGCAGGCTGGAAGGACGACGTCGAGGCAGTCGAGGCAGTGCCAGTAGCAGTGGCAGTGGCAGCAGGCAAGCGGGCAATGGCAGTCCGGGCGGCAGAGGTGCTGAGAAGCGTACGGGCGGCACTGGGTGCTGCGATTCTGGCGGAACGGAGCATTGCTGGTGATTGGGTTGGCAATTTGGCAATCGAGTCTAGACGCGGTTGGGGAATATCGCCAGGTTTTGTCGCTGGTGTCGAGGAGGGGTCGCTCTAAAAGGACGGGCAATGCTAGGTCAGTCAGCTGTTCAAGGTGCCAGTTCCTCTATTTCCAACGGTCGGAACTAGATGGATTTTGGGCGTGGGGACAGGGAAATCTCTCACTGATAGGGCGTCGCTCTGAGCGTATGGGTCTGGAGTCTAGAGTGAAGCAGTTGTAAAGGCAAAAACAGTGGCCGTTTGCAGGTGTCACGAAAAGGAAGGTTGATGGCGGCAGCACGGGGAGGAAGGAGCAACTGGCAACTCAAGGGTCACGTCTTTCTACCACGTTCTACGGAGTACAGACCCATCATCGCCAGACGTGCAGTCTTCAGTCTGCAAAAATGCCGCCAAATGGCACTCAATGCACAGAGCCGAGACCCCACACGCTTCAGCGATTCAGCCGAACAACACAGGGCCGCCTCGTGCATCTTCCGAGGCTTTCCGATTGCACGCAAATGCCGCACGTGCCTCTCACGAGCATCGACACTGTGCGTTGCACACTTCATTCATTGGCCTTTTGCTGGCAATTCAATATCATGACGAATCGCTGGCTAGGTATTAGAAAGGTATCAGAATGGGCAAGCAAAACAACGTCTGTCGTAACCCACTCGCCCAAGTCCAACAAGATCGAATGCCGTCGTAGTATTGTTCCAAACACAGCCCACCCGGGCTTGCCGAATTTTCTTAGATCCAGCTGGGATGTCCAAAAGTGGTTGCCGGTTGCCGGTTTACGGTTTACCATACAACGTTATCAGAGTCGGTAGCACCCCAGGCATCCTCCTTGGGAGCATCGGCCGTGTCGTCGGCAGCACCCCAGGCATCCTCCTTGGGAGCATCGGCCGTGTCGTTGCCGCCGCCCCAGGCATCGTCGCCAGCAGGAGCGCCCCAGGCGTCGCCGCCACCACCCCAGGCATCACCACCACCGGTGCCTTGGTCGTCTTCAAAGTCCGAGTCGGCCTCAAACTTGAGGTTCTCCTTGGCCTTGTCCTCGGGAATAAAGTGCGACAAGAACTCGGGAACGTCTTGGTCCGTCTCGAGGAGCGTGCGCGTCAGAACGCTGCCCAGGGGCTCGTCGCGGTCGGTGTAAAAGGACGTGGCAAGGCCACGGTGACCAATGCGGCCAGTACGACCTGGTTGTCAGCTTGTTAGCTTGGACTGTTGGACGCTTGTCGTTGTCTGTCACACGAGAACCTACCGATGCGGTGAGTGTACTCCTCAATACCGCCGTGGTCGAGGCTGGGGAGATCGTAGTTGATGACGTGGTTGACGTTGTGGACGTCAATACCACGGGCAGCAACACCGGTGGCGATCAGGATGGGGCACTCGCCACTGCGGAAAGCGCGCATCGCGTCTTCACGCTCCATCTGAGTGCGGCCGGCGTGGATGGATGTGCACGGCAGGCCGAGGTTGTACATGAAATCGTCCAGCTCATCGGCCGTCTGCTTGCGGTTGACAAAGATGATTGTGCGGCCAGGGGGCAGCGAGTTGAGCAGGTCGACGACGGCCTTGCGCTTGTTAAAGTGCTCAATCTCCACGACAACCTGCTTGATGTTGCTGTGGGAGCTGCCGGCACGACCAACGCAGAGGTGAACATGGTCGTTGGCAAGGTACTCCTTGGCCAGGTCGCGGAGACGCTTGGGGAAGGTGGCCGAGAAGAGCATGTACTTGAGGTCACCGTCTTCCTGGTCTGTACTCTGTTAGCAACCAGAACGGGCAAGCTCTGAAACGGGACTATACGGACCACCGCCGGACATGATGCGGTTGAGCTCGTCGCCCCAGTCGTCCGTCAGCATCTCGTCGGCCTCGTCAATGACAAGGTACTTGACGCGACGCAGCGACAGGTGGTTGGGGCGGTTCATAATGTCCACGAGACGGCCAGGCGTGGCAACGAGGACATCGCAACCGCGGCTCAGCTGCTCGAGCTGGCCACGCATGGGGCCACCACCGTAGATGACGCAAGGACGCAGCATGGTGCGGTAGCAGAACTTGCGAGCCTCGTTGAAGATCTGGATACCCAGCTCGCGGCTGGGAGAGACAATGACAACCAGGGGCTCGGCACGGACGAGAGGGTCGATGCCGGGCTGGTAGGTGGCGGGGTTGGGACGGAACGCCGCCAGCTTCTTGGCCTTGCCCATCAGGTTGTTCAGGATGGGGATCATGTACGCCGCGGTCTTGCCCGAGCCTATTTGTCACTGTTAGTACGAGTTCCGATGCACCGATGCCAGAGGAAGCACATACCGGTCTGGGCAATGCCCATGACGTCGTTGCCCTGCATAATGGCAGGAAGGCAGTACATTTGGATGGGCGTCGGCGTCTTGTAGCCGGCAAGCTCGACGTTGCGGCGCATGGCAGGGTGCAGGCCGGCCTTGTCAAAGTCAAAGAAAGGGTCGATTCGAGTCTCGCCCTCCTGGCGAACCTTGATCTCCGCGAGACTGCTTGTTAGCCGAGGAAGATGTCCAAAATCAAGAGGCAGACACGTACGTGGAAAAGTCGATGCCTGAGCCAGAGCGCTTGTCGGGGTCACCAAACAGCTCGAGCTCGAGCTCCTTGGACTCGGGACCAACATCGCCCTCCTCGCCGCTCCACTCGTAGACAGTGGCGTTGTTTGCCCAGTCACGAACGACGGCGGGAACGTCGTGGTTGGGGTTGGGGTTCGGGGCGTCCTCGTACTTGTTGGGCATACCCTCGACCCAGCCAGACTCCTTGATCTTCTTGCGCTCGTCATCGTACTCGGGGTACAGATCGGCCTTGACGCCCAGGTCGAAACCGTGGGCGTTGACCGGCTTCACCTCACCACCCTCGCCATAGGTAGTCGTAGCAGAGGCGGCCTCGCCAAAGCCGTCACTGCCACCAGAGGGAGCGTCGAAGCCGTCCATGTTGCGCCTTGTGCGTGTCAGTGTAGTTCGAATGAGTGTATTGATGTGAAGATGTGAATCGATCACTTGAGGTAGGACGTTGAAGTGCAGGTACTGAACAGGCCGCAGTCTGAGTGAATGGGATGTATGGGAAGGTTTGATTTGGTTTCAACGAGGTGAGCACACAGCATTTATAGCAACGGCGGTGTGCTATGGAGAGGCGTCGGAAGCCGGCATTAGCGTGTCGAGGGGTGCATCTGCCTTGTCGTACGGGATGGACGAGACAAACGAAAGCATCGCGGAACAAACGCCGTCAAAAACACACGAGGATTACTCACAATGCTACAATGCTTGACTGGGACTTTCGTTGCTCGCTGATGCTGCTCGTGTAAAGAAGAAAGAAGCTGTCGTCCTTTGCTTCTGCTTGGTGAGCAAAACCGACGTCGAGAAGAGCGGAGGGAGGCGTGGAGAGGAAGTAGGAGGAGAAGAGCAAACGAAGAGGCTCTGCTTTGTATCAAAATGGAAAGAGTCACTAAAAATACATACGGGACGCGTTTATGTGGTCAAAAATCAAAACACGCGGGAAGGCGGACCCGCGTAGACTTCCGAAATTGGCAAAGGCATACGATCAAGGCAGGTACGATGGAGGCATACCGATGACCAAAGAAGCCTCGAGTGAGCATGGACAAGGTCGGGAAGGCACCAGGGAGGCGCTGGCTGTGATAGGCTGCCTGGTGCGGTGAATGGGCCTACCAGATTTTATCCGCGCCGGGTGGAAGGTCCAGACGCCTGCTGGCAAAAAAGGCAGGAGAGACCTAGATAGGGGCACTTAGGGGCGTGGCCTCATTCGAAAAAGGTATGAGATTGAATTGTCCAGATGGTATCTGTGAAACGACTGATGCAAGGGTACAAAAATAGAACGGAAACGGACCGGCGCAAACGACAACGAAACCCGAAAGCAAACAGACAAACGCCAACCAGTTCCTTTGAACAACGCCGAAAGTGACAACCGAAAGACAAAGACTGAAAGACTGGAAAACAACGAGACGGCCTAAAAAGCCAGGACGGGCTCGTTGTAGTCGTCCATGCCGGCGTGCAGGGCCTTGTCGAGCACGGCAGCGGCGCGTCCTGCATCGCCGCCCTCGCGGCGCGCCTCCTCGATGCCACGCTCGACGGCCACCTGCCAGCGCTTGGCAAAAACGCGCTGGCGGTCTTCGCGGTCGGCGTACATTTCGCTGTCCTCGTCGCGCTCGACGCCAAACAGGTTGAGGTGGCCGTACAGGTTGACGGTGCTGCTGGCGGTGGCGGCGTTGGCGCCGAGCGTTGCGGCCGTCGGGCGGCGGTACAGGTTGTCCCAGTACGCCTGGGGGTTGTAGGGCGCAGGTTCGTCCTTGCGGAGGCCAATCTCGAGCAGCTTGGTGAGGGCCATCATCTGGCGCGCGTACATGGAGCTGCGCGTCTTGAACGAGCCGGCACCGGCACCGCCGCGGTTCTGGTCCTCGGTGGCCGAGCCGGCAAACGAGTTCTTGGGCGCCGACGTCCAGCCCGAGGCCGACGTCGACGTCGAGATGGACAGGGGCAGCTTGGATGCCGAGAGCGTGTTGGCTGCAGGCGCTGCCGGGACGCCGGCCGCGCCGGCCGCACCGAGGTTGGCCTTGCCGGGCACCTGCGACACCCAGCCCATCATGGCGGCCAGGCCGTTGAGCGTCTTGAGCCAGCCACCGGGGCACGAGACGAGCTCCTCGCCCGCGACGTCGAGCAGCCACTCGAGCACGCCGATGGCGTCGTTGCGCACCGACGCCGAGAGGTGCGTGATGCCTGCACGCACGTACATGAGGATCTTGCCGGCCATGGGCCGCACCTCGGCCGCGGGCAGGGCGCACAGCAACTTGACGAGCTGCTGGCGGACCTTGGACGCCTGGTCGGAGATGAGGGGCAGCAGCTTGTTGAGCAGGCCGACGGTGCCGACGGGGTTGTTGTAGGCGTCGCCCTTGGCCGAGATCTGCGAGGTCATGTAGGCGAGCGCATCGCGGCGCTGGTTGTCGGAGCGCGACGTGGTGGCGAGCGAGAGGTGGCGGCGAAACTGGACGGCCAGGTCGGGCGCCTCCTCGGTCAGCGACTGCTGGTTGACGACAATGGCTGGCCAGGTTAGCATCGGCCGGCGGTGGCAGGGCTGGGCGCTTACATCGTGTCTTGAAGCTGGTGTCGGTAAAGTTGGCGGGCTTGGCCTTGGCCTTGCCGACCTTGAGCTTCGTCTTCTGCACGAGCCAGTCAGTCATGTCCAGCAAGTTTCGTGCACGCATATCCCATCCGGAATGGCCGTACCTGAAAGTCCTTTTGCTTCTCCTTCTTCTTTTTCGCGCTGCTTCCCATTTTTGCGGTTGATCGTCGTGTCGGAGGTCTCGGGCGTCGTCTTCGTCTTGGAAAAGTCGTCCTACCGTTGACTGGTGAAGCAATTGACTTTTTGGCGGTGAACCGTGGCAGAATTCATTTTGTGGGGTGCGCGAGGGTGGTGGGAGCTCTGGACATTGTGGACATTGCATCTCATATTTAGCGTGTCGCGACTGCGCCTGCACTGTTTCGCCCGCCACGCCGACACACGACACCATGGCCGACACCTCCAACGCGGGCGGCGTGCTCGACGAGACGCTGGGCCGCCTCGCCAAGAAGACGGGCGTCAAGGCCACGATCATGCTGGACCGCGCGACGGGCTCGATCCTGAAGATGGACGGCCACATTGCGTCGGTGCGCACGAGCATCGGCGCCAAGAACGATGCGGCGGCGGCCACCGACGCGTCTGCCAAGAACGGTGCTGCCAGCACTGGCGGCGGCGGCGGCGGCTTTCTTGACGCGGACGGCAACCTCAACGACGGCAGCGCCGACACCGCGCCGGTCGACGACACCAAGGGCGCGCGCGAGCTGGCCGCGCTGGTGTGGAACTACATCAAGGTGTCGGGCGACCTCGTCGAGGCCATTGACACAGAGGTGCGTTTGCGAGCTGTCTCGGCTTGAGGGGGGGTGCATGCTAACGGCCACCAGGACGAGCTGAAGCTGCTGCGGTTGCGAACAAAGAAGCAGGAGCTGGTGATTGTGCCGGACCCCAAGTACATTCTGATTGTCATCCACGACACGCCCCCTGCGTAGGCTGCTCGCCTGGGTGGCCGAGTTGGGTTACTCGGACCGACGGACGAGCACAAAGATTGGCCAGCCTGCCGAAAGACCAGTCTTTTGAAAGACCAGCCTACCGAAGACTGGTTGGGGAGGCTGGCCCGTCGAGACTAGGGCCTGGTCTCATCAGCATACGCGAGGCTTTTTGCCACAAGGTCTGCCGCCGTGCCGTCTTCATGGCTGGTGTTGAGCAAAGGCTCACAAACAAAACTCCCATAGCGATGGGAGCATTTTACGAATATACCCCTGATTTTGTCGCATCTTTTCGATTTATGCCGAGCGCAAACGTAAGATGCTTCCACTTAAATAAATATAAATTTAGATTTTATGTTGATTTTTACAAATTTTATAATTTCAACATGCCGTGTTTCACATTGCAACTGCCTTTTCTCCGTCTTGTCACAAACAATCCGCCGATGCCAGTCTAGCCATTTTTCGGAATTAATACTCCCAGGGTGGGCAGGAGGGGCTTGACCGTTTCATTCAAACAGGGCCATGCCTGTCTTTACTGCCAGCCATTGTAGCGGATGTTGGAATCATTGTCTTCCGTCTACTCCGTATCTATAAATATATGTTAAACTGTGAATAAATGTATATTTATAAAGACACATAATCAACATAGCATTTAGAGCCCGGAAATCGTCACGAGATGATTGTTTGGGTCAATGGCATGATAGTGGTTGACGAATTTGTAAATATGATATCGTCGTCCATTTGTGGGTTCCTATGTTATGGAAGTATATTTACGGAGTATTCCGTATACTCTGTGCGAACCGTGCTTGTGGTGTATCGCGTGTCGAGTTCAGGGCATTGTCACGTTTCGGGTTCAACAAGTCGATGTTTTGTATGGATATGAGGCTACGGGCGGTGATTTGCCAGCGAGTTAAATAGGCAATTTATTCTTCATTTTATTCTGACGCCAGTCGTCGCGGCCCGCTTCTAGAACCAGGCCAACGCGGCCAGAGGCGACCGTTGTGTGATAGCCCTGCGGCCGTGCACGGAGGATTTGCTACATGAAACAAACGTCTTTCACTCCCCACGGGCAGGCACGGGCAGGGGCACGCTACGGAGTAAATGTGCCAGTCTTCCGCCACGTCTGTCACATCTGCCGGTCATCGTTGGACGAGGACTTCCGATAAGAGGCATGGGCCGGTGGCAGCTACCAATTTGACAAGACTGGCCACTCTGCAACAGCCTGGGGGTGCTTTGCGCACTGACTTATCTGGCTGGCTATCAAAATAAAACGAAATATATATCTCCCTGTTATTTAGCGTCAGTAAATAGATATAATTTATAAAAACTTACATTTCTCACCTCATCGCGTCAAAGCTTGGGCCGAGTCGGCCCATCGAGTTGCACAGCACGGATTGTTTGATTGCGAGTGCGGGATCGGTATTCGTCGGGGCCGTGTCAGACCATGCCCACGCACACGACAGGGCGCAGACAATGGCAATATAAGATGAGACGAAGCCTCGCGGGTGCTTGCATCGCGAGGTTACGCGGCCGCGCACTGTCCGAGTGCCGAACGCGTTTCTCCTGAGCTGTCCATCTTGTTCCAGTTGTTCCGTGTCCTTTTTGCAGTTTGTTGCAGGTTTGTGCCCGTGGTCGCCGGCTTCATTTCCCGGCCGTTGACTGAAATTGCGAAATTGCATAAGTCGAAAAGTTTCATCCTCGTTGCTCTTTTAGCGTTGGCACTCTTGTTTTTATATTTCACGGGCAGATCCTTCCTCTTTATCCCCTTTTGACCTTTTGTCGGTCCTGCTTGCCGGCATTGCTTCAACCGTCGGCGGCACCTGCGTCTCACGCGGGCTTTGCTTCACGCTCACATCGTACTTGCCTCTTGCACTGTCTCGTCGCGCCTCACCGAACACTGGCGACAGACGAGAGCAGCGCCAACACCGAGCATCGAGCATCGAGATACCCAGATCCCGGCGACTGCGATCGAATCTGCATCATCGACAACCCCATAACCTTGTCAAACTTGCCGCGACCATTGCTCATTTCGTTGGGCTGCCCTTTGGTCTTGGACACCCACTGCTGATGACGCAGCCGACCACTCTGTCTGTCTGCCTGTCTGCCTCTTTTTGCCCTTTGCCCTCGTCTGCCTCATGGTCAAACCGCACACTCCACCTAGCATCGCCAGTGGCCGTTGCGTGCGCCGGTAGAGCTTGGCGAGATCGATTTGCGGCCTCACGACAAATTTGCAGACAAATCAAAGACAAATCCGGTATACAAAGCTTGGGGCGCGCCTTCCCCGACAGCTTTCGCCATGTCTGATCCTTCCGCGCCAACACGCAGCCACAAGAGCAGAATGCCTTCCCTATCCATCCCCAAACGGCAAGAACGACCCGCGACGACGACGACGACGACGACAACGACGCCATGGATCGTGCAGCCTTGGCCGGCCGTCTTGAACCGAAACGCGACCGCCACCGACGACGGCTACGAGTCGCACGGCAGCAGCGGCAGCACCGGCAGCGTCGTCTCGTCGTCGGCGCCCTCCGATCGCCACGGCCGCGACAGCTCCAAGCGCGAACTCTTGCAAGGCCTCATCAGCCGCTCGCTGCGCAGTGCCAGCCGTGCGCTCAAGACGGGCCCGCCCGAACCCCCCAAGGCGCCCGAGGTCGTCTTGTCCAAGCTTGCCCAGAGCCGGCTGCAAGGCCGCCCGAACCCCGTGCCACCAATGTCGGCTTCGCCCGCGCCGTCGTCGTCGTCGTCGCCACCACGGTCCGTGCCGGGATCGACCCGAAGTTCCGGGCCTGCAGTGTCTGCGACGACGTCACGGGCGTTTCCTGCGCCGAGCATGGGCCCGGAGCCCGAGCTGCGCAAGCAGAGCTCCCACTCGCGGCTGAGCAAGACGCGCTCGTCGTCGCCGTCGCTGTCGCTCTTTGATTTTGGCAACAAGCAGGCGCGATCCGCGTCGCCACTCTCGGGCCAGCACCTCTTCAGCCAGCGCGCGCGCCGGCCATCGACCGTCACATCGACATCGCAAGACCCCGTGCGCGACAAGACCGAGGTGAGTTGCTTTTCACGTCCTGTCCGCTTTTGATTTCTGCATTGGCGGTACTTCACTTGCGCCTGCCTACTTTGTACACCGCGCCATTTTCTTTCCGTATTCGGACGAGTGCGACTGCCTTGTCGTGCGTTGCTCCTGCCGCGCACATGGGGCATGCCTTGGCCGTGGCAAACCGCACCTCGACGCGAACTCGCATCCGGACTCGAGGCCGGGCCCGAACGCTATCAAAATTCCCTTGACCTAGTTAGTCTGGATCTCGTGCGCTGGACCTCGTGCGCTGGACCGTGCGCAATCAAAGAGGATCTGAAGCGTTGCATGATCACTTGATCATACGACACAACCCAAACGGGCAAGAGCGGCACAACCCCAAGCGGGGAACCGCACGCAAACCGAGTACGAAGTACTCCGTACAAACCGCTCGCGCCTGCACGCGTCTCGGGTTCGTTCATCAATGCGCCTTCCCCAATGGGCTGATGCGTGATGGCTCTGTTAGCTCTTGCCTTCTTACGACCTGTTAGCTCTTGCCTTCTTACGACTTGTTACGACTTGCTCGTACGAACCTGTAGTACCTTGCTCCTGCCGGCCCATTGGCTCCTGGCCCCTCATTCCTTGGCCTTTCTCACCTCAACTACCACCGGGTTTCCTCTTGCTCTTCATCTTCTCTGCAGTTTGCCTGTTGCTCAAGCTTGCATCGCGTCTCATTCTTACGTCTCGTCCCGTTTGCCTTTCCCCAATCCGTGCTGCCGCGCCTACCCACACACTCCTTTGACCATTTCGTGTAAGCGATTGTGGAACCCGCGCGGCAAAGGCCTTTGACACTGCTTCGCCGGTCCTTTTGAAGACGCCCATTGCCGATCACAACTAACGCTAGACGCCCGTCGCGCGCGGTGACCTCATCGCCGCGTGCCTGCCTGAGCCGTTTTCAGAGTGTCACCACCGCCCTCAAACCTGGTCCGTTCCCGCGCGACAGCCTGCTCGAGACGACCCCGATTCTTTCGCAAATCCAGCAGCTTCCAACGCCACCGTGCTCCCGTAGCCACAAGGGCGCATCGTCTGCCCCCAAACCCGCCCTCCGGCTCAACCGCATCATGTCCTCCCTCAGCGACGACGACGTCGAGAAACTCTTCTCGGGCGCGCCGCAGTACTTTGCCCGCTCCGAGGGCCACTTTACCGGCGCACCACACCCCAGCGTCGCCTACCCGTGGGACGAGTCGCTCGGCATCCGCGACCTGACCGACCATGTCCAAATCGAAGACCCCGCCTGGAGCAATGTGACGGCCTGGCCGCACATTACGCGTCGGTGCAGCCCGGCCATGGCCGAGACCCTCAACGCCATCGACGTCGACGCAGCCTCCGTGGCCGGCCCCGACGGCGGCGGGCGGTCCACGGCCAAGAAGCGCAGCCACTTTTACCCGCGGTGTCGCGAGCGCCCGAGCATGCTCAGCATCCAGGGCCTCGAGAAAGGCACCATTGGCTACGAGGCCGCTCTCGAAATGTCCGTGTCGGACGCTCTGCTCGAAGACCAGTATGGATTTGATGCTCTTGGGCCGCGTCCGCACGCCGTTGTCGAGGCCCGAAACAACATCATGGACCCGCTGGCCGCGGCGGCGGCGGCCCAGTCGGCTGCGCGCGCCGCCGAAAAGGGCCAGGCCAACGCCATTGACGAGAGCAGCGGCATCAAGTACGTCGGCGAGACCCAGATTCTCGAGGAGCTCATCAAGAACGGCCGCCGCCATGCCGACGGCAGCTTCTACGAACCGCTGCAGAGCAAGGCCTTTTACAACGAGCTCTTTAGCCACATCTTGCGCGCACCGAAAAAGGCACGCTCGCCGAGCGCGCACAAGCGCTCCAGCAGCCAGGCAAGCACCGGTCACCACCTCGAAAGCGAGCTCATCCCGCAAATCGAGGCTCTGCTCGACGTCTTGGCGACACCAAACGTGTGGATCGACTTTTCGCACGTCGAGTGGCGACTGCGCCTCGGGCAGCTGCTCTGGGCGTCGTCGCCCGACGACGACTTTGACGCCGGCACGGCCTCGCAGGCTGTCAAAGACGCGCCCACGTCGCGCCCCGCAACCGGCGACGAGCGCTACACGGAGCGCTACTGGCTTCTGCTCCAGATTCTGCTGTCGACCGAGCTGCTTCTCCGCCTCGACGCCATCACCGACGGTGACGAGTATGGTCTCGAGTACGTTCGGCCGACCGAGGTGCACCGCTTCGAAAAGGTTGCCAACCCGTCGGTGCGCTGGTCGCTGATTTTGGCGCGCGCCTGGCTCGAGAACATTGAGGTCGTGCGCATCGATGAGGACGCGGAGGCGGCTGTCAAGGAGGCCCGGAACCAGCTCGACGAGACCAAGGAGAGCCTGCACGGCGCGGCGACGCCCAAGCAGAAGGACGACTCGGTCAGCAAGGACGGACCACTGACCAAACGCCACACTGTCGGCTGGATCACGACGCTGACGCGCAAACTGTCTCTCATCGAGGGCCGCCTCCATACATCCCGGGCGCCCGAGAAGAAGCACGTGTACGCCATGAAGGCGAGACACGCGACGCGGCAGTACCGCGGCATTGCCCATTTTGCCGAGGAGCTCAAGTGGCCCAACAACCTGATTGACACCATCGCCCAGCGCGCCCACACGTCCAACGGCGGGCGCGAGCCTCTGAACACGAAAATCACCAAACCGGCGTGCTCGGCGCCCGACGCACACGCCGAGCCCAAGTCGCAGATTGAGTTTAGCCGCAAGCTCATGCGCAGGCGCAAGGTCGTCGCAGGGCTGCATCCCGGCGGCTGGCTGTCGCGCAGCTACCTGTCCGGTCTGATGCTGCCGGGCGACAGCGTCTGCAACCTGCTCATGTCGACACTGCTCGAGGGCGACACCGACGCGCTAGAGACGCTAGGGAATGTGGCGCATCTTGGATCGGGCTTTGTGTACCGTGGCAAGAGCTTCTGGAGCACGGCCTGTGTCGTCGGCCGTGTGTTGTCCGCCGGCGCCGGCGCGGCCGAGTGCATGGGCTGGGTGTCGTCCGACGTTGTGCCCCGATCGTTTGGACAAACGCAGGGCTGGGTCAATGTCGATGCAAACGACGTGGCCGACGACATGAAGCTCGTAAACCGCCGCGCCCGCATCTGGGGCAAGGCGGCCATTGAGCGCGAGTCGTCGGTCCTTGGCGACGGCGAAAGCGGCTCTGTCCTGCCCGGCGACTTTGTCATTCCCTACGAGGCCGTCTACAAGGAGGTGCCGCCCCAGCACACACAGATTGAGCTGCAGGACCTCGAGTTTATCTCGGGCGGCGGCGCAGCCGGCGGCGCAGCCGGCGGCGCTGACCTACAGGCAGCCTCGGTATCGTTTGCCATGTCGAGCGACGGCCGCCCTGCCAAGCACGTCTCGTACCGGCTCGAGTACGATGTCTATTTCGTGACGGCCCACCCGTGCGTGCCGTCGCAGCGCGTCCGCGTCGTCAAGTCGCCCTCAAGCCCCACGATCCAGCAGATTGATGTGGCCGGCGGCTCGCCCGGCCGCTCGAGCTCGAGCACGGTCCAGACGACGGGCCACCCGCTGCACAAGTACTTTGCCTACGCCTCGGTGCATCTCACGACGCTCATTGACAGCCCGCGCCACACCCTCGAGGCGCTTCTCCAGCAGCACCTGGCGTGCACGAACCGCTCGGCGGCAGCCGGTGCGGCCAAGATTGACAACGCCGTCCTCGTCATCGACTGCATCACGGGCTTTGCGCCGCAGCCGGCGGCCCACGAGATGCCCATGTCGCCCGTCACCGACACGGCCGACAACGCGTCAATCTCGTCGTTCCCCGAGCTCACCAAGGAGATTTCGCACATTGATAGCCTGCCGTCGGTGTCGTCGCCGTCGATCACCGCAGCCGACAAGGTGCGGCCGACTGCCAAGACCGCGCCCCCGGCGGCCAACAAGATGCACCACGAGACGCGGCGCCGGCGTTTCGGGTCGGACATGGAGATCCTTGTTCGTGCGATTTGCGCCGAGCGAGGCTGGAACGCGCTCGTCAGCCGTCGTCGGCGAGGTTGCCTGGCGTGCGCCATTCGCGAGGCCGGTGCCCTGGGCTGGCGTGTCGTCATTCGTGTGGACTAGGCGGATGCTGCAATCTGTTTTGACATATACATCCAGGCTTTTTGGCAGCTTTTGGAAAGTGCACGGAAAGAATGGGAAACAAAGTCTGGCCTTGGCACAATCGTAAGCTGGTTCAAGGCCTTGAAAACGTGACAAAAATTTTACTATATAACTCAATGGCATTTGTAACAATGGCATTTTAAACACGGCTTCACACACCGGATAAAGAGGCTAGACAACGAGAGGCGGGCCGGTGTAGACGTTGTTGAACATGGGGCTGGGACCAAATTGGCTTTCCTACAGCTCAAACCCAACGTAAGCCTCCTTGTAGAAAGCCTGCTCGCCGGGCAGACGGGCCTTTTCAATCTCCGCCTGGGTCACGTTGCGCCACTCCTCGACGGGAATCCAGCCAATGTAGGCACGGTCACCGAAGCCGCCAATCCAGTACACCTGCGTCACAACCATGCGCAGCCACTCGGACGAGTGCACGCGGCTGCCGGGCAGCCAGTACTTGGCGTCGGGGTGCGAGCGCACAAAGCAGGACGCGAGCGCCGAGTCAGGCGCGTCCTGGCCCTGGATGGGCTCCAGGTAGCCAATCAGCGAGAAGCGCGGGAGCGCAGCGACCGACGGCGGGAAATCGGCCGTCTTGGGCTCCTCCTCGTCGGCGCCGAAGCCGAGGAACTTTTGGACCGTCTCCAGCACCGAGACGCGGGTCGCAGCAGGGCCATGGGGCGGCTCCCACTGCAGCGCCAGGCTGACGTTGGAGCCGGCGCGCGCGTTCTTGAACGTTGTCGCAATCTTGATGGCCAGGAGCGTCGGGTTGCCGGCGTTGGCCGGGTCGCTCTCCTCGCAGTCAGCGAGGTACTCGGGCAGGCCGACGGGGACGCCGCCCAGGCCCGACGGACGGTTCTCCCACGAGTGGAACGCGGGCGCCGAGTTGCCACCGGCAACAGGGTCGCGCGGGAAGACGGTCGAGATGGTACCGAACGGCGTCAGCGACAGGATGCGGCGCGCAAGCACGGCTGACTCGTACGAGGTGGGAACGCGCCGGAACGGCGGGCCATCGGCGCTCGCGTCCACATCGGCGTGGGAGCCGCCGTGCTGGTGGTGGTGGTGGACGTTATCCGCAAACAGATTGACATCGTTGTCGGGGTGGACCAGAGGAGGGTCGAGGACGGCCGAGGCAGCAACGCCCGTCGCCAGGAGGGCAGGGGCCCAGAATTTCATTGTGAGAATAGAGATGAGAGGTAGACGTGCGTGTCGGGTTCTAGGTTGAGAAGAGAGGCCGGTTCTAGGTGTTGGCGGCGGTAATGGAGAGCGAGAGAGGAGTGAACAGAGGAGCGTCACGAGAGCAGGACAGGGGCAGGTCAGAAAAAGATCTAAAATAACACGGAAATGCAAAGAGGTGCAGCGCTATGGAGAGCAAAGGAAGTCGCGCCTTTATACAAGTGGACTGACGAACACGAGAAGGAGCGGTCGTCGGTTCGAGACCGGTTGGACTGGGTTGGGTGAGGCAGGCGCGCTTGCCTGTACTCGGTCGAGTGGTCACCAGTCAGCGCTGGTTGCTCCTCCGATGTTACCTGAAATGGCGCGGGGTGCGCCGCACAGGCCTGCACTAGCTGGAAAGAGCACATGGCGCTATTGTCTTGGCAAACGGGCGCCACTCTGCTCCACCTGGTGTAAAAACGAGAGAACAGTCGAGCGGGCCAGACTTGTCGACTACGAGCCAAAGCGCGGCAGGAACGATGCGACGAACGGACGACTTTGGCAGCCACGAGCCATTCGTGGAGATGGCAGCTTCCTCTTCCTTCGTCGCAACCATCCGGCGCCACCAAGTCTGCCAAGACTGCAGAGATTTCGGTCTCCAGCGTCCCAGCGTCGTCTGTCTCGCTTGCACGGTCTTTGTCAAGAGGTCGTGTGTGCGTAAAGGCGCAAGGGCGGCCAAGGGAGCATCGCGTGCTTTCCATAGCCGAAGCAGCAGCCAAGCGGCAAACCGCGTGCCATTCTTCCGCCTTTGCGAGGCACGCCATATATTTACTCCGTACAATATTGGACGACTCACCCGCAATTTCGGCGAGGCATTTATGATATTCGTACAAGTTTCTCTCGTATATCGACCTTCACGGCCGAGAACCCTCAATATTTCTCACGCGGCTCACATGAGATGCACATCACATGCAGCCCGCGCTCCCTTGTCCAAAGTTCCTTTGCCAGCTACAATACAACCGCCATGATAACCCTCTCAACTGCCAAAACCGCCATACCTTTGGCGAGGAGTGGATTCTGACCTCCCGACAAACGGCCCTGGCGGCCCGACCCACTTATCTTTGACTGCAGAAAGATCTTCTATTTTAATCTTATCAATCAGAAATCAGTACGGAGTACGGAGTACTTGCGGCCTGTACCCGCTCGGATTAAATAAGAGGCCGATGTCCGGACAGTGCAAGGCACAGTGCACACTGTGCCTGGTTCTTGGGAGGCCGGCCAATGAGAAGCTCTTATAATCAGCACCCCACTTTATGCACCTGCTTCGGTGTCCACAGCGTGAGCTCCTGTCACTGCAGCTTGAACGTCACTCCCCTCCATGACGACCGGTGCCCAGTACACGTGTTAACATCTGCTGCAAGAGTCGTGAGCTCGTCAGACTGTCGCATCGATACGACCATCTACAGCGTACGAATCCGACCTACCTCGACACCAGTTCGCCGTATCCGACCACCGCCGACTTCCCCTATCTCCCAAGCTCGTCGACGACAGCTCGCGCTGCTACGCCGCTTGCTCAGCTCTCCTGCCCCCAACCAGACCCGGCACCCGGCACCCGGAACGATGACGTCTCTCCGCGACAAGCAGATTGGCGCGCTGAAGCGCATGCTCAACCTGAACCAGCCGACGAGCGACAGCACCGACGAGCTCGCGACGCAGACCCAGCCCGGCTCGCAAGTGCTTGGTGTGGTCGGCCCCGATGGCGAGCTGATATGGAAGGTGCTCGTCTTTGACGACCTGGGCATGCAGATTGTGAGCAGCGTGCTGCGCGTGAGCGACCTGCGCGCGCTGGGCGTGACGATGCACATGCACCTGTCTGCGAACCGGCACAAGATCGAGGACGTCCCGGTCGTCTACCTTGTGGAACCGACGGCCAAGAACCTGGGCGCCATCACGGGCGACCTGAAAAAGGGCCTGTACTCGCCGGCGTACATCAACTTTCTGTCGTCGGTACCACGACCGCTGCTCGAGGACTTTGCGTCGGAGACGGTCGCCAACGGCAACGAGGAGCACATTGCGCAAGTCTACGACCAGTACCTCAATTTCATCTGCGCAGACCGCGACCTGTTCAGCCTGGGCATGCAAAACGACCACACGTACTGGGCGCTCAACTCGGGCCAGATCCAGGACGAGCAGCTGGAGGAGGTGATCAACAAGGTGGTCAGCGGCCTGTTTAGCGTCATTGTCACCATGGGCGTGATCCCCATCATCCGGTGCCCCAAGGGCATGGCGGCCGAGATGATTGCGAGGAAGCTGGACCGCAAGCTGCGCGACCACCTGCTGAGCGCCAAGGACAACATGTTTGCGGGCGGCGCCGGGCGTGGGGCGTCGCCGACGCCGGCGTCGCGGCCGGTGCTCATCCTTCTGGACCGCAACGTCGACCTGACGTCCATGCTGACGCACTCGTGGACGTACCAGAGCCTCGTGCACGACGTGCTGGGCCTGCACCTGAACCGCGTGACGATTGAGACGCCGGTGGACGACAAGGACAAGTCCAAGGGCGTGACAAAGAAGACGTACGACATTAACGCCAACGACTACTTTTGGAACCGCAACGCGCCCTTGGCCTTCCCGCAGGTGGCCGAGGACATTGACGGCGAGCTGATCCGGTACAAGAACGACACCAACGACATTACGCGCAAGACGGGCGCCAGCTCGTTTGAGGACCTGCAAAACGACTCGAGCCAGAGCGCGCAGCACTTGAAGGCGGCCATGACGCTGCTGCCGGAGCTGCGCGAGCGCAAGGGCGTCCTGGACATTCACGTGTACGTTGAGCACTTGACATTGACGTACATTACTAACGGCCAGCAACATTCTGGCGGCGCTCATGTCGGCGATTGAGGGCCGCAAGCTGGACGCCTTCTTCCAGCTGGAGGAGGAGCTGAGCAAGGTGACCAAGACGCAGGTGCAGGAGATTCTGAGCGACGACACCAAGGGTAGCAACCCGCTGGACAAGCTGCGCTTCTTCATCATGTGGTTCCTCACGACGGAGCACGAGCTGAGCCGGCCGGAGTGGAACGCGTGCGAGGCGGCGCTCACGGCGGCGGGCGCGGACACGACGTCGCTGCGGTACGTGCGGCAGGTGCGTGCGACGACCAAGATGTCGCAGCTGGCGACGGTGCACAAGACGCCGGCGCAGACGTCGGCGCAGACGTCGGACCTACTGGGACGCCTCACGTCCTTTTCCTCCAACATTACGGACCGGCTCAAGGACTCGGGCGTCAACGTGCCGACCAACCTGACGAGCGGGTTCGGGTCGCTGGCGGGCACGTTCAAGTCGTTTATGCCAGTGGACCGCGACCTGGCCGTCACGAGCATTGTCGCGTCGATCATGGACCCGAGCAAGGCCAACAGCTCGGCCATCTCCAAGACGGAAAACTACCTGTACTTTGACCCACGTAACTCCCACGCACGCGGCACGATGCCACCGCCGTCGACGGTGCGTGGCGGCGGCGGCGACGACGGGCCGGGGTCGATGCCGGGCGGGCTCGGCGGGCTCGGCGGCGGGCTCGGCGGCGGCGCGGGCGTGGGCGCGTCGGCGTCGTTTGGGCAGCGGCGGCAGGGTTTCTCGGACGCGATTGTGTTTGTGGTGGGCGGCGGCAGTATCGAGGAGTTTGGCAACCTGCAGGAATGGGTCAACCGGTCGAGCGGCGGGCACGACCGGGCCAAGCGGCACGTGGTGTACGGTGCAACGGAGCTGATGAACGCGGAGACGTTTTGCAAGGAGGAGCTGGAGCGTCTCGGCCGCGAGCAGACGTCGTAGATTTTTATTTTTTATTTTTTATTTTTTATGGCCGGTTTTGCACTGTTGGTACGCTTGGCGTTGCTGAATTACAATCGTTGCAGGAGTCGTGGTTCATCATATTGTGATGGGTAAGGATGGTCGTGGGTATCATTATCTATGAGAAAACTGGTTCTATGTGAGAAAACTGGTAGCCAACTCGAGTCAAAGTAAAACATGTCTTGGCCTCGGGTCTCACGCTAGGACGCGCGCGACGAGCGGCCCTGTTTTTGCTTGGAGCGTTTCGACTGGCTTCCGTCGCCGAGCGTGGACGAGCTGTTGCGTTTCCGGCTGCCGGGTTTCTTGGACTGCGGTGCTTTTTCGCCAGTGGAGGTGGAGGTGGAAGTACCGGCGGCGGCGGCCTGCTGCTCCTTGATCAGCTGCGTAAGCTGTGCCTTGACGGAAGGATCCTCGAGGTCGTGCTTGACAAAGCGGATGGCGGCGGACGTGTTGAGTCGTGGCCCGGCCTGGGCGGGCTCTGTCGATGCCTTCTCGGCGGCCGCAATCTTGGTCATGTACTGCCGGACGCGCTGCAGCTCGCGGAAGACGGCGTGGCCGCGTGCATCGACACCGGCGAGGCCGAGTGCGCAGTACAGCGACGACTCGAGTGCAAAACTGGCCAGTACGTGCAGCTTTGCCTTGTCGAGAAGCGGCAGGTGCATGGCGGCAGCGGCATGGCCCAGAGCGGCAGGCGCGTTGGGCGCGTCGGTCGCGTCGGTCGCGTCGGTCGCGTCGGTCGCGTCAGTCGCGGCCTTGCCGAGCAGCAGCGGCCCGACGGTGGCCTCGAGCCGGTCAATCTCGACCGCGAGCTGGTCGATCCGGGGCTGAATGTCGTCCATGTCGGGTGCGTTGATGCTGCGTTATGCGAGTACAGTCGTCGCAGGTTGAAGGCAAAAAACGTTATCGGAGATAGCGTTATCGGCGATAAGTTTTCGATAACGATAACAAGCATGATTGGTCACGTGTCACGTCAGCGGTTGTGACTGATGCAAAGATTGATTAAGTACTGCCGATACTGATATGCCCATGACGCCCCAGCTCGCAGAAAAAACCAAGAACCAGATGGCTATGCGTCGACGGACATGGCGTCGTCAAAGTCGTCGTCGCGCGTGAGCCCGAGGACGCGTGCGTACTGTACCGTAAGGCGCTGCAGCTCGCGGTGTTTGCCTAGAGGTTAGCATGTGGAGAAATGAAAGTAGTAAAAAAAACATACCGAGAACCATGACGACACCCTTCAACAGCTCTGTCCGGTCCCAGCCGCAAATTTCGCCGTCGCGGCTGAACCAGCCAAAGGCAGGTCCGCGCACGAGACTGGTGCTGGACGTGTCGGCGCCGTCGCTGGGCGCGTCACGGAGCACACCGCCGACGAGACTGTTGAGCAGCTCCTCGATCTTGCCGCGCAGATTCTCGGACCCGAGTCGCTTGGCGTACATGAGCAGGTACAGGCGGAACTCGTCGCGCGCGCCGAGCTGCAGCGCGCCGGCGATGCGGTTCTCGAGGTGGGCGATGCTGACGCTCGCCTCGAAGCCCTCGAGCGTGTCGTCGGCCAGTAGGTTCTTGACGAGGCGCTGCAGGCTGTAGGCGCGCCCCTTGAGCAGAAACTCGCTCGTTGTGTGTCGTTCGAGGTAGGGAATGATACCGGCGGCGACCGAGACGCCCGTGTCGCCCGGATCCGAGACCGGCCCGACGGCCGTCGTCGCCAGAGCGCTCAGCGACGTGTCGTTGCTGTTCCAGTACTGGCTGCCGACGGCCCACCACGCCTCGGACAGGCGCTGCCACGCAAACAGGTTGGGCGCGTAGTAGTAGCCGTCGCCGCTCGTCAGCGTCACGACAATGTGCCCGTTGCTGTTGAGGCTCGCCGACGTGACGCCCGGGCCGGCCGTCGGGCCGTGTGGGCTGAGCGAGTGCACGGCCGCGTCGAGCACGGGCGCGAGCGACACGGGCGGGTGCGGCGCCTGCATCGTGCGCATGTCCCAGACGTGGGCGAGTCCGACGGCCGTCAGACAGAGCAGCCAGTGGTCGCGGCACTCGAGGATCACGGGCTGGGCGTCGAGCACCATGGCGTTGATCAGACGGCGCCCGGCCGGCGTCCACACGTGCACGGACCCGTCCTCGCACGCGGCCGCCCAAAAGTGCTTGCTGCCCGTCACCAGCAGCACCGCACGCGGCAAAAAGTCCTGCCACACGAGCGCGCCCCGCTTTGTCACGGTCACGTGAGTCGGGTGTCGTGTCTTGTCGGAATTCTTGGCCTCCAAGATGAGGTTCTCGGGGATCCGCGACGCGTCCTCGAGCGACCGGTCGCCCAGCAGGACGCCCTTTTCGAGCGGCCGCAGGATGTGGGCGCGCACCTTGGGCACCGCCAGACGTACATTGGCCGTCAGCAGCGCCGGGCTCACGACCGCCGGACGCAGGTACGTCGGTGTCGGCACAATGCCCGTCGGCGGCGCCTGCAGCGTGGCCGGTTCGGTGCCCTCGACGCCACTGACCAGGATCGCCGACGGGCCCGTCGTCGGGCCGGCTGCTGCCCGTTTGGCCGCCGGGTCGCCGGTCTCGTCCTCGGTCTCGGCGACGGCCGACTTGCGTTTCGTGCCGAGCAGCAGCGCCGCAATGCCGCCGTCGGGCAGCCCGTCAAACGGCCGCGAGAGGTCGACTGTCGTCTGTGGTGCGTCATTGGGGTTCGTCTTGCCGGCGCCCGTGCCGGCACCGACACCGACGAGCTGGGTCTGTGGCAGCGTCGACGGGCCTGCAGCCGCCGACGACACGAGCATCGGCATGACACGTTTGCGGCCGTCCTTGGTAATGGTCACACGCGACTTGAGCGCGTCGATGCGTGCCGCCCGCTTCTCGGCCGTCTCCTCCTCGGCCGTCTTGGGGGCCGGCGTCGGCGGGTCAGACGTGTCAGTTGCCTCCTTGCCCGAGACATCACCCATGAGCCGCCCCATGCGCGACTCGGCGCCACGTAGCTCGCCGGCCTTGCTCTGCGTCTCGAGCTGCAGCCCGTCGACGTCCTCGGCGATGCCCATACCGCGTCGGGCGGCGCCAAACCGCTGCAGTGCCTTGTCGACCTCCTCGGCCTGCGCGACCCAGCCGAGCTCGCCCTCCTCGAAGCGCGCGACGACAATCGTGCCGTCGAGGCTCGTCGCGAACACGGCCTGCCCGTCGGGCGTCCACGCCAGGTCCGCAATCGCCTTGCCCGCAATGTCCTGGAGGATGATGAGTGGGCGCGTCGTGTTCGTGTTCCAGATGCACAGCGTCTTGTCCTGACCGGCTGACGCCATGACCGTGACCAGCGTCTCGGGCTCGTGCTCCGTGCCGTCGGTGCCGTTCGTCCCATTGGTGCTGTTGTTGGTGGGCTTCTTCGCGTAGAAAAGACGCGGCGAAAAGACGCACGCCTCGGTCGGCCCCTCGTGGCCAATCAGGTTGATGTCGCTGTCCCAGCGGCCGCGCTCAATGATGGCGACGGAGCTGACGGGCCCGTTGACGGCGTTGGGGGCTGCAATGTGGTTGCCGTCGGGCGACCAGCTGCAGCGGCGAAAGTACGTCGTCAATGGCGAGCCCCGGAACGGGTCGCTAATGGTCGTTTCGAGGACAAAGTTGTTGAGCAGGTCGTGCTGCGTCGCGTTGGGCGGCGGCGACGTAAACTTGAAGATCTTGACGGTCCGGTCGTCGCTCGCCGTCGCAAAGAACTTGTTGGCCGGGTCAAAGGTGACGCCCTTGACATGGCTCTGGTGCACCGCAATCGTCTTGAGCTTCTCAAACGTGTGCCCCGACCACACGACAATCTTGGAGTCGAGGCCGACCGAGACGAGAATGGACGCGTCGTGCGACCACGCAAGGTCCTGCACGTCGTTGTCGTGGCCGACGAGGCGGCGGTGCGTCTTCCAGTGCTCCGCCGGCACGGGGCCCGACGACGTGTGCGGCGGCGGGTTCGGGTCGAGCTGGTAGATGCAGATAATCTTGTCGTCGGCGCCCGACGCCAGGTACCGGCCGTTGGGCGAGAAGCGCACCGTGTGGATGGTGCCGAGGTGGTGGCTCATGTGCGCGAGCTGCCGCGGCTTCGTGTACGACGCGTCGTTGGACTGGTAGATGGCCTCGGTCGACCAGACGCGCACGTTGCCGTCGCCGCCGGCCGTCGCCAGGCGCTTGCCATCGGGCGAGACGTGGCAGCTGTAGACCTCGTGGTCCTTGGCGTCGCCCTTGTGGCACAGCCAGGAGGGCTTAATCAGATGCATCGTGGGCTGCGGGGGTCATGGCTCGCGCCGGCTGCAGGTCGGTCGTGGCGAGATGCGAGATGTCGATGATGTCGATGGATGCGTGTCGTGCAACAGGCGACCGCGAGCTGGAAAGTGGGGCAGAATGAGCACAAGCCAATGGGACGAGCAAGTGTAAATATTTATTTACAATTTCACAGTATTTGTGCAATTTCACAGTTTTTATAGTGCTACAGTGAGAAGGCCCAGGTTAGTACCACTCAGTAATGTGAATGTGGAATGAGATGACAGTGCCGGCCAGCAGAATAGAATAAACAATGCCCAAGGTGCAAGAACTGGAAAGCAAACGAAGGTGCAAGAACTGGAAAGCAAACGATGGTTCTCGAACAAACGGCTGACTGGCTCGCGAAACTGCTTACATGACTTGTTCCGAACAACGGCTTACGACTCGGAATGTAAATAAATATATATGCAGGGCGGCTCATGTGCTTCAGACGTCACGTCAACGACTGACAAATGCTGGCAGCCGCGCTCAGCCTTGCGATTATCAATGGGTCACGTGACATCGCATAGTGCTCTAGGAGCTTCCACGGCCCCGCCAGTATAAAAGTGTCATCTGCATCTGCATACAGTACACTATTGACAGCATCTTCAGCCTTGCAATACCATAACTCACATTCAATCGTCACAACATGGTCCAGCAGATTGGCTCGCTCAAGGAACTCGACGCGCTCTTTGCGTCGACGACGTACGTGACGCTCGACTTTACGGCGACGTGGTGCGGCCCGTGCAAGGCGGTGGCGCCCGTGTACGAGAAGCTGGCGACACAGCACGGCGTGCCGTCGGTGCTGGCGTTTGCCAAGGTCGACGTGGACGCGGCGCAGGAGGTGGCGCGCAAGTACAACGTGTCGGCGATGCCGACATTCATGTTCTTCAAGGACGGAAAGCAGGTGGCCGTCAATGGGCAGGCAGCGATCCGGGGCGCCGACGTCGGCAGCCTGACGCAAGCAGCAGCGAAACTGGGCGGCCTAGCCAAGGCCAAGGCGCAGTAGTCGGCAAGGCGACTCTTGCTCGTGGTTCTGGATGCAGCCCACGATTACTTTCAAGCACGACTTGCTCTGATGAAAGCCAAGGTCGCTTGTTCAAATGCATGCGACTTTGGCTTCGGCCGACCCAAGCTGAGCCAGGCACTCAATGCAAGGCTCAGATCCATCTCGGTGACTCTACACTGCGTCTGAAGAGCTACTCTGAAGAGCCACAAAGCGATGTGGTCTATCTTCGTGCCGCCAGCTCGCCAGTGATCAGACCGGTGCGTTGGCGCTGCGTTTGGGCAGGATAAATATTATAAAATGCATTCGTTAGAACGTCTTAAGGTCTTCTTTATGCTCAGTATGAATCAAATGTGATTTTAGTGTAAACCTTGCTAGTGCGGATATCCGCCTAGCCGATTGAGTTCGGGTGGTCCCAGCCGATACGACTCTCCAACATCACCATGGACTTTTCCGAGTACGGCGGTGCGAGTGACGAGTGGCTGGCGGTGCAGGCGACGCTTCCGACGTCGATGCTGCCGACGACTCCGACGACGGTTCTCGAGCAGCGTGCGTTGGGCAACGAGGCACGTGAGGCGGCGGCAGCGCGTGGATTTGCACTGCTTGCGGACCAGGTCGAGCGGACGGACGTCGCGATCCCGGCACGCGACGGGTCCGTTCTGGCCGGTCGTCTGTTTTGGCCGCACACTGTGGCAAAGACGACAAGTCCGGCCCTGTTTATGCACCTCCACGGCGGCGGTTTCCTGGTGGGCACGCCCGACTCGGAGGACGACGTGTGTGCCAAGACGGCCATCCACGCGACGGCCAAGGCCCAGACCCAGACGGCCAACGCGGGCGCCGGCGTCGTCGTGCTCAACGTCAACTACCGGCACACGCCGGAGCACACGTACCCGACGCAGTGGCACGACGTGCAGGACGCGTTTGCGTGGGTGCACGCGGTGGCGGTGCCGACGTTTGGCGTGGACGCTACGCGCGTCGTCGTCGGTGGCGTGTCGGCAGGCGCACAAATGGCAGCGTCGCTGGCGCTCGAGCAGTGTCTGGGCCGGTTGCCGGGGTCGGATTCGCGTCCACTTCCACCGATTGCTGGTCTCGTGCTAATGATTCCGCCGACGGTGCACCTCGACAGCTACGCCCCGCAAATGGCACGGATGGCGAGCCCTAAAGTATCGAGCATGGTCGAGAATTGCGATGCGCCGCTGCTGAGCCTGGCCTCGATGCGTTTCTACACGGACCTGCTGGTGGCGGGCACATTGCCCGAGGAGCGTGCGCGCGTGCACGACACGATGCTGAGCCCGGGCAACGCGACGGTCGACGAGGTGCGTGGTCTGCCGCCGGTCGTGTTTGGCGTGTGCGGACTCGACCCGCTGCGCGACGAGGGGCTTTTGTTTGCCCAGCGCCTAGCCGAGGCCAGGTGAGTTTGTCCTTTCCTTTCGTCCTGACCTCTCGTCTCTCGCTGCTTGCACCTGCTGACTGTGAGTGTTCCGACGGATGTGCACGTCTTCCAGGGCGTGCCACACGGTTTCCACCGCTTTGAGTGCATCTCGCTGTGTGCCGACTGGGACGCGGTCATCGAGGACGGTATCCTGTGGACGGTATCGCAGCCAGCGGCCGCTCCGTTTAGCGTCACGGTGCACGTGCAGCACTAGCAAAGCAACGAGAGTAAACGGATTGATTCTATCTGCTTAGTCCGTCTTGGTCTTTGGGGCCTCGGTGGCCAGGCCGGGCGTGCCGTCCAGCCCGTCGACTTGCCCGTCGACTTGTCCGTCGACCTGCCCATCAAGCTGCACCGGTGCCTTTGTGTGGCCCGGGTGGTCGGCGTGCTCGGTGCGCGGAACGCTCGCGTGCGGGCCGGCCTTGATACCGTACTTGTTGTAAGCGTTCTGCAGGGCCTGGGCGCCGGCCAGAAGGTGCGGCTTATCGTGGCCGTCGTGGCCATCGGTGCCGGCGGTGGGTTTCTTGGCGTCCATCTGGGTCGATTTGGTCAATGTCTTTTCGTGGGCGATGGTGGATGCTGGTGCGGATGGAAATGGTGCGGATGGTGCGGATGGTGCAAGCCGTAAAAGTCGTGACGGAAAAGGCATTGCAAGGAGAGGAGAAGACGCAACGGGCAGAGGGGTTGTGGCACGGCAGATCAGGAAAGCACGTTGCAATCGAGGGGCAAATTCTGTGCCCGATCTGGAAGGCGACATCATGACGCAAAAGGACGCAGTCAGCGGTCCAGCGGTCCGTGGTACCAGCCTTAACGCGCGTCACATTTTCGATGCAATTGCTGAGATGCGGTCTATATGCTAAGTAAAGTATTGTACACGCTACGCTTTCTTGTCGGCGTCATCGTCGTAGTCGGGCTCGGCGGGCTCGTTGGGGTCCTCGAGGAAGTTGCCAGAGGCGGGTGCATTAGCGGCAGGCGCGTTCGCACTCGAGGCAGGTGCGTTCGCACTCGAGGCAGGCGCATTCGCGGCAGGCGCGTTGGCACTCGAGGCAGGTGCTGCACGCAAGACACTGTTCTGGACAAAGGCGAGTTCACGCTCATCGAGCACATCGTCTACATCGCCATCACGTCCGCCGGCGCGCGCGAGGGGCGACGTGGCGTAGCGCGGGTCGTGGAGGTCGCCGGCGTCGTCGGCGTCGGCGTCCACGTCCCACATGGCGAGGTCGGCCTCGGCACGGGCCTGGTCCATGCGAAACGCCGAGCCTTGGTCGGGCGCGTCAAACAGGTCGTCGATGCCGCCATCGACGGCGGCGTCGACGGCAGCCGCACGTGTGGCGGCGTCGCGACGCGGTCGGCGGTCGTGTGCATGTGCAAACGTCGGACCGCGGCGGTAGTAGGGCGGCGTGTCGACGGCCCGTGGCGACGCATCGTCGTTTTCGTCGGGCTCATGACGACACGCGTCGTCGTCGTAGGGCGTAAAGGAAAAGCCGTCACGCTGTGCGGGACGCACACGCGTGCCCGGCTCGGCATTGAGACGCTCGTAGTTGCTGCGCATCCACCGGTCGACGTGCTCGGCCGGCACGTCGGTCCAGCGCGGATGTGGCTCGTGGTCGATGCGAATTTTGTCCGATTTGTCCCGGGCGTGGTAGTCGACGGGATCAAACGCACTGTAGTCGTGCTTGGAATCGACGTGCGGTGCGGCGATGCGCGTGCCACGACGCGACGGCCCGACGTACTGGCCGCGGCCAAAAGTGGTCAAGGCGTTGCCCGATGCAAACTGTCCTCGGGCCGAAGTCCACTGGTGGGGCGTGCGTGCGAGCGCCTGGGCCTCGGTGCGAGCGGCATTGGACCGCGGGCGCGCCGAGAACTGGCGCCCCTCGGGCGCGTCGCCGCTGCTGAGGTAGACGTTGCCGATGAACGGGACAAACATGCCCTGCTGGCGCCAGTTGGCGCGCCGCTTGGCCTCGAGCAGCTGCAGCATGGTCTCGGTGTGCGGGCACTTGATACCGACCTGTGCGCCGCGGCGCACGAACCAGCCGCCCACAAAGTCGGCGTCGGTGCGCAGACCGGCCGACACGAGCGCCTCCGTGACACAGTGCGCGGCGACGTCCATGCGCGTGTCGAAACGCATGGCCGCCTGCTGCTGCTTGGTCAGTTTGGGCGTCCGCTGCTGCAGGTACACGGCCGGCGGGTCGCGGCTCGGCATCGTGCGGTCCTGGTACCCGCCGTCGTAGCCTTTGTAGCCCATCAGCGGGTTTTGGTGGTATGTGGCGGTCGTGACGGTCGTGGTGGGCGTGGCGGACGTGGACGCGGACGCGGACGCGTCAGTCTCGCGTTTGGGTGGGGCATCGCCGGCGGAAGGTGCACCGGAAGGTGCACTGGAAGGAGCGAGGGGATGCACACGCCCCTCACGAGCGGCGCGTTCGTCCTCACGACGTGCCCATTCATCGGTCCGACGTGCGTCCTCGGCAATCTGCTGGGCACGCACGGCATCGGCGGCGGCGCGCTCGGCGGCACGCTGTGCACGTGCCTCGTCGCGTGCGCGCCGCGTCTGGTTGCGCAGCACGGTCGCGTACAGTTGGGCCTCGGCCTCACGCGGCGGCACGGGCGGCGGCTCGATGCGCGGCAGACGGTCGTAAAACTGGCGCAGCGCGCGTTTCTTGAGCGCGCCGGACGCGACGTCGGCGCGCATGAGCGCCGACTTGCGCATCTCGGGCAGCCACGCGATGACGGCCACCATCTCGTCGAGCAATTGGTGCACGAGCGTCTTGGTCCCGGGCAGCTGCCACGTGCGGTGCGACAGTGGCAGCTGCATCACCGTCGACACCGTCTCGAACGCGCCCACGTACATCATCTCGGGGAGCTTGCGCTGGTACACGTTGTACACGCTGTACCGCGCCGCGCCCAGGTGTGGCGTCGTCACCATGAGCCGGATGAAGCGGAACCAGGGAGAGAAGGGGGGGGTCGAGTCTGCGTCGGTGTCGTCTCGCTGTTCCTGGTGCAAGCGGATCACGCCCTGTTCGTCGGTTGAGGACGACGACGAAGTCGGAGTCGGAGTCGGCGTCGAGGTCGAGTTCGAGGTCGACGAGGTCAAAGTTGACGTCTTCAAAGTTGACGTCTTCAAAGTTGACGTTGACGACGCCGACGAGACACGCCACAAGGAGGCACGCCGGCCGAGGGGCTTGCGTCTCACGGCAACACGCTTCGAGGCTGCCAGCTGCCCGTGCGGGACCTTGTTGTCCCTCTCCCTGTCCGTGTCCGTCTCGACCATCTTGACGGAATACCGTCCCCTCCGATATAGACTGTCCGTCTTGGCCTTGTCGACGCCACCGGGCACCTGCATGGCCTCGTGCTTCCACAGACGGCGCTGAAACTGGTCGTCGGTCTCGCCGTCGCGCTGCGTCTGCTCCGGCTTCTCGCGCTGCTCCTGGCGGTACCCGTGCTCGAAAAAGGTGCCGAGTGGCATGTACGCAGCCAGCCGCAACGTGCCCGGCCGAAGCTCGACGACGGTAAAGTAGCGGCGCGGGTTGTAGCCGAGATCGTGCGTCATGTGGCCGAGCACATAGTACGGCGCCCGGTTCGGGCCCCGGAAGACGGTGCGGTTCAGCAGTTCCGGCAGACCGAGGCCCGTGTGGATCAGACACACTGTCGTCCACGGACCGATGCGGTGGGCGAGACGGGCCAGCATGCGTGCAGCCTTGCGTGGCGGCAGCGTGACGACGAGGTAGTAGATGCGCGTGTGCACGCGCGGGTCGAGTGCAGGGTCCTCGCGCACACGCTGCATCCGGTCGCGGCTAATGTTGAGCACCTCGACGCTAATGTTTGTGCACCGCTCCAGCCGGCCGTGGCGCTCGAGCGTGACGCCGCTGCCCTCGTGGTGCCACTGCACGCGCGCAATGCTCGTCGGCAGGATGAGCGAGACCGGGTTGCCGCGCGGCCGCGACCCGAGATGGTGGGCAATGTACGTCGCACGAGGGTCGTTGCCCAGGACGTGCACCGGGTTGCGTGCCTCGAGCGCCTCGCGTGCCTCGCGCGACAGGTACGCATATGGCGGCGGCGGTGCACGCTCCCAGGGCGCCAGCACGCGGTACGGCGGCGGCGGCTGGATGCGTGGGGTCAGGGGTGGTTTGATGGCCGAGGCCGGTCGGTACCGGTTGCGAGCGGCCAGGACGTAGGGCGGCACAATCGGGTTCGTCACGAACCGCTGCCACCGCCGCCAGCGTCCGTGGAACCGCTGTGCCCGTGGCAGGTTCGGCGACAGGTTCGGTCGGTGCGGCTTGTGCACGTCGGGCATGCGTTTCTGGAAGCGCCAGTCGCGGTGTCGCTGGTACCTCGATCCATGGTACCGTCTGTTGCGAAGTGGCGTCCGGAGGTGCAGGGGCGGAGGGGTGTTGTAGTAGAGCGGTTCCAGGCCCGTGCGCTGGATCTTGCGTCGGCGGCGGTCCCGGTGTCGGTGCTCCTGGTGCTCTCGATGCTCGTACTGCTGGTACTGCTGGTACTGCTGGTAGTCGGTGTCGCCGGGGTCCCCAAAAGTCGGATCCCCAAAACTGGATTGCTGCGAATCCGGCCGACCATACTGGTCGACCGGCGACGCAGCCACATCACGGTAGTACTGCGTGGCGTGTGGCGAGTCGGGCTGCCGGAATTCGTCAATGAGGTCGGCAAACGGATCGGCCGGTCGATCGGCCGGCTGCTCGGTATCCTGGTCGTCGGGCTGGGGCTTGTGTCGTCGGCTGGCCGGCCCGTTCTGGCCCGAGCCCGGCTGGCCCGATCCTGGTTGGCCCGAGCCTGGTTGGCCCGAGCCCGGCTGGCCCGAGTACGGCCGACTCGAGTACGGCCGCGCTGCCCACACCGCCGGACGCGCACGTCGCGTGCACCGCGCGCACGACACCGCGGCGAGGCCCGTCGCACGCATCGTGGCGTATCTTGTTAGAGCGCGGCCGTGGGCAGGACCATGCTGGGGCGAGAGCGTCGTGTTCGTTTCTGGCTGTACTGCTAGTCGTGCTGCCCACAGGCGCCAGTCGCGGGGTCGTCGGTGTTGTCGTGAAGCTGGTCGTGGAGACGCAAATTTAATCACCAGTCACGTGCACTCCACTGCTGTAAATATACTGTAAATATCGCCCAATGGACCGTCGCACTGCACAACCGCCCCTTGGTCGAAACTCACAAACATTTACACCTGTCTTAGACACCTCGGAGGTCTTTAATGACATGAATTGGCTTCGTCTGTTTATGAATGAATTTTAAGCTCGTGTCTTTCTGTTCGGTTCGTGGTAGCCGCGGTTCGACAAGTCCTGGACGATGCTTAGGCCGTACGAGCTTGTGATGCGTCAATGGGTGTTTAAATGATCTTTCAGTACAGTCGATGTGTGGGTGTTTTAAATGAATTTTTTCAGTACAGTCGATGTGATGGTTGTTTCTGTAGGGATTGACTGAGACTGTACTCTGTTCACAATACCGTTCTGAACCGTGCAAAATACACCGGGAAAAAAATCACACCCCAAGCTTGAAAACAAGAAAAAATACACAAATCATGAATAGTCAAGCTAAAATGAGATAAAACGGTGAATTGACAATCATAAGTCGTGATTCGAATAGCTGGACCAGCAGACTACCAGCGCAGCTCGCCTGGCGTCGCCTTGTCGGCTGGTGCGTCCTTGGGATCCTCAAAGCCCAGGTTCTTAAAGTCGTCCTTGGCCATCAAATTGCTGGGGGTCAGCACCGAACAAGAGCCGGAACAAGAGAGAGAAAACACCTACTGGTCCATGCGGCACGACAGGTACGACTTGGCCACGTTGCGGCACTCGTCCTCGTTGACGCCCTTGACTTTTTTGATGCAGTTGAGGTACGTCATCATAATCTGCTTGCACTCGCCTGGCGGTCAGCGCGTTCTCGCGTTCTTGCGTTCTTGCGTTCTCGCGTTCTCGGGCCGGTGCGAAGGTCTTACCATCGTGGTCGAGAGGGAAACTTCCGCGCTGCGGCCTGTGCTGTCAGTACACACGTTTGCTCAAGGCCAAATCCAAGCCAGCAAGGGCACGCACGGAATCGGCTTCTGCGTAATCGTGCCGCCGCCGGGGCTGCCGAAACTGCTCATGATGGGACGCCAAGGGCGAGGTTCGGGCGGTGAGGCTCGGTCTGCGGTGATCGGGCTCCGTGGGTGACGAGAACGGTCAGCAGGGTCCGGTCAGGATCGGTGGCGTGCGGGCGTGCGGGCGTGCGGTCGGCGTGTCACATGTCGTCGGGCCGGCAAACACTGAAAACTGAAACCAAACAGGCCATCCACGATCGCCGCCAGTGCCCGTGGCCAATCAGAGCACGTGGTTTGGAAAGAGACCCACATGACCATCGTCGCCGACTAACCGCACCGTGATGAGTCCTCGCCGTTACGCCGGTGCAAAAGGACGTCAGCAGGCCGTCGCGGGCAGTGCGGGCGGCCAGCGGCTCCATTGGACGATGTCGTCATGGCGGCTCACTTTTGCATGGCCTGCCAAAGTACCGACGCGCGCCAAGACCATGCCGACATTGTTTACTCTGAAAATCTGCAAGGCCACAGCCTCGCATAAATAGACAAATCCGCATCATTAAATATATTGCACGCATGAGAGCACATTTACAGACCCAACGTTGACAGCCGGACAACGCCAGTCTGCTGTTTCTGTCAGCCTCGCATAAATATAGGTAAAGTGACTCGGTCGTTACTATCGTCGGACTGACATCATCTGGATTCCACTTTGCCAGAAAGACCAGCTCCTCTCGCGTCCAACTTGGGCAAAACGCCAGGCCGCCGGTCTCTCAGCATGCAGCCCGTTCACGATGCATTCGAACTGGACGATCGATTGAACGCAGTCGTATTATACTCCGTGAGTAGCTGGTACTCCGTAAATAAAAAAATAAGTAAATAAAAATGATTACCAGTCTTGCCCGCGCCATTCGCTGCTCTGGACCCACTCTTCCTTTCTCCGCTGCACTCCGCTTGTCTCGCCCAGACACGCCCCTGCCAGTAACTACAGCACTACGGTGTACTATGTAAATATACGCATAGCTTGTGAAAAACACTCCAGTCCTCCCTTGGTGCAAATCCAGACTTGATTGCTTCACCGGCCAGCCCGACCGCCCGCACCCGCGCGACTCCCCTGCCCTTGTCTCTACCCGCTGCGTCGTTTGCTCGGCAGCGTCGACCGATTCGTCTCCGGCCACATCGCACCGTCCGGCCTTCCGTTTGCCCTCTTCTGGTCCTGCTCTGGTCCTGCTCTGCTTATCGGCTGCTGCACCGGCAGTATCGACCTCTGCACAACGACACAGCTTGACAGCATGGCAGCCCTCGGCGACGAGCTGCTGACCACGGTCAACAAGCTCCAAGACCTCGTCTTTAACACCATTGGCAACGACTCGCTCGACCTGCCCCAGATTGTGCGTCCTCGTCGTCGTCGTCGTCGTCGTTCTCATCCTCGCCCTCGCGTCTCGTCTCGTCCCCGCTAACCACCAGGTCGTCGTCGGCTCGCAATCGGCCGGCAAGTCCTCCGTCCTCGAAAACGTCGTCGGTCGCGACTTTCTGCCCCGCGGCAGCGGCATCGTCACCCGCCGCCCGCTCATCCTCCAGCTCATCAACGTCCCCGACGAGTATGACGACGCCGCCCCGGGCGCCCCGGCGGCCCCGGCTGCCCCGGCAGCCCCGGCCTACGACCCCTCGGCCGCGCGCCGCAACGAATGGGCCGAGTTCCACCACCTGCCGAATCGCCGCTTCAACGACTTCCAGGACGTCAAGCGCGAAATCGAAAACGAGACGTCGCGCGTCGCCGGCAACAACAAGGGCATCACGCGGCAGCCCATCAACCTCAAAATCTACTCGCCGCACGTCCTCAACCTTACGCTCGTCGACCTGCCCGGCCTGACCAAGGTACCGATTGGCGACCAGCCGACGGACATTGAGAAGCAGATCCGCAACCTCATCTCCGAGTACACGGCCAAGCCCAACAGCATCATCCTGGCCGTCTCGCCCGCCAACGTCGACATTGTCAACTCCGAGGCCCTCAAGCTCGCGCGCCATGTCGACCCGCTCGGCCGCCGCACCATTGGCGTCCTGTCCAAGGTCGACCTGATGGACCACGGCACCAACGCCCTCGACATCCTGTCCGGCCGCGTCTACCCCCTCAAGCTCGGCTGGATCGGCGTCGTCAACCGCTCGCAGCAGGACATCCAGGGCAACAAGCCAATGGAGGAGGCCCTCAAGTCCGAGGCCGACTTCTTCAAGCACCACCCCGCCTACCGCAACATCTCCTCGCGCTGCGGCACGCCCTACCTCGCCCGTACCCTCAACACCACCCTCATGGCCCACATCCGCGACCGCCTGCCCGACATCAAGGCCCGCCTCAACACACTCATGGGCCAGACCCAGCAGGAGCTCGCCAGCTACGGCGACATGCACTTTAGCGGCAAGGAACACCGCGGCTCGCTCATCCTCCAGCAGATGACGCGCTTCGCCACCTCCTTCATCTCGTCCATTGACGGCACGTCCACCGAAATCTCCACCAAGGAACTGTGCGGCGGCGCACGCATCTACTACATCTTCAACTCCGTCTTTGGCAGCTCCCTCGAGTCCATCGACCCAACCTCCAACCTGTCCGCGCTCGACATTCGCACCGCCATCCGCAACTCCACCGGACCACGGCCCAGCCTGTTCGTGCCCGAGATGGCCTTTGACCTGCTCGTCAAGCCCCAGATCAAGCTGCTCGAGATCCCCAGCCAGCGCTGCGTCGAGCTCGTCTACGAGGAGCTCATCAAGATCTGCCACACCTGTGGCTCCACCGAGCTCAGCCGCTACCCGCGCCTCCAGGCCAAGCTGATCGAGGTCGTGTCGGACCTGCTGCGCGAGCGCCTCGGGCCGGCGTCCAGCTACGTCGAGTCGCTCATCTCCATCCAGCGCGCCTACATCAACACCAACCACCCCAACTTTCTCGGCGCCGCCGCCGCCATGAGCAACGTCGTCAGCGAAAAGCAGGACCGCGAGCGCCGCCGCCTGCTCCAGGAAGAACGCGACCGCCGCGAAAAACGCCGTCTCAAGGAGCTCGGCGCCAACGGCGACACCGCCTCCGTCGCCGAGGAGGGCGAGGACGACACCGCCAGCGTCGCCGGCGGTGTCGCCGGCGTCGCCGACCAGCGTGCCGGCTCCGTCACCAACGCGCTGCGCAAGAGCGCCAAGAACGCCCGCAGCTCGTCGGTCGCACGCGAGAGCGGCATCGCCAGCGCCCTCAACGGCGTCCAGGGCCGCGACGCCAACGCCAAGGACTCCTTCCTCACCTACTTCTTCGGCAAGGACGGCGCCGCCATGAGCCCCAGCCACCCGCTGCCCGGCAGCTCGCCACACGGCCACGGCCCCGGCCACGGCCACTCGTCGCGCCACGCCAGCCAGGCGTCCGAGCCCACCTTTAGCCAGAGCATCCGCCGCCCCGACGACCGCCCGCTGCGCTCGCCCGTGCCGCCCATGGCCGACGACTACGGCAGCGCCTTGCGTGGCGCCGGCGGTGCCGGCGACATCTTTGGCGCCAACGGCTCCGGCGAGCCTGCACTGACCGACCGCGAGGCCATGGAGACGGAACTCATCCGCGCGCTCATCTCGTCGTACTTTAACATTGTGCGCGAGTCCATTGGCGACCAGGTGCCCAAGGCCATCATGCACCTGCTCGTCAACCACTGCAAGGACGTCGTCCAGAACCGCCTCGTCAGCGAACTCTACAAGGAGGCCATGTTCGAGGAACTGCTCTACGAGGACGACGGCGTCAAGAAGGAGCGCGAAAAGTGCGAGCGCCTGCTCGAGACGTACAAGGAGGCCGCCAAGATTATCGGCGAGGTGGTCTGATCTCGGCTCGGCCGTTTTTCTCCTTCTGTGCTGTGCTGCGGGTGCCCGGGGTTATTTGTTGCCATATTTGCGTTCTTTCGGCTGCGGCTTTCGTGCACGTGTTGTAACACCATCCGCCTTTCCATCACGCTCTGCGCCTTGGGCTACAGGGCACTATAGACTATGAAATGCAAATACAAATTTGAAGCCTGCGTGACTTCTACTGTACCAGTGCTCCTTCCATAGACGCAGGCCATTGCTGTACAGTACCAGTGCTCCTTCCACAGACGCAGGCCATTTCTGTCTGTACGAGTGCTCCTTCCACAGACGCAGGCCATTTCTGTCTGTACGAGTGCTCCTTCCACAGACGCAGGCCATTGCTGTCTGTACGAGTGCTCCTTCCACAGACGCATGCGGCAGGGCCGGCCGCGTGCGGCGTTGCGCCTTCCCAGCCTGCGAGGCACCTGCCGAAACGCCACCATCGTACCTTCCGATGCCGGTGGCGTTGTCCTTTGCGCCTCTGCCCCGCCTAGACCCATCCGGGCAGGCATTGCCCGAGCAGCCCCTATTCTATTGACACAGATCCTCTCGAGCGATCCTCACCCATCACCACCGTCACCACCATCACATCACCGCCCGAAACCGCTCCGCCACCTAGAACCCCCCTATAGCCTCTCCGGACTCTCCGACTTCGACTCTCTTCTGCATCCTTTCGTCCTGACGCCGTCTTCAAAATGAGCACCATTCCCATGGAAGCGTGGGACGCCTTCCTCAGTGCCGTCGTCTACGTCGGCTGTCCCCTTATTCATATCGCCATTGCCGTCGGCCACAGTATCTACTACTACTTCTCGCCATGGGTCTACTTTTACATCATCGACGTGTGCAAGATTGCCGGCGCGTTCCCCAGCAACCTCGCCTTTTTGTCCGAAATCGTCGCGGTCCACGCCGAGCCCTGGCCCGCCCGGCCCAGGCACGGCCGCATCGTGACCAGTGTCGAGGCCGTTCAGTCCTTTTAGGACATCCGCGACCTGGAGGCACTCGGCAAGCACGACATGGCGCGCGTCACCGACTTTATCCGCTCCGCCATTATGCTCTCCGTCGACCCGACGCTGCGCAGCCGCTTCGCATGGCCGCCCAAGGCCGCCACGCACGTTCTTGCCCCGGCCGGTGACAGCATGAGCACCGCCCGCGCGTTTGACACCGCCTGGGGTACTCTCTGCCGGCAGGCCGGCGCGTTCATCGTCCTCGCCATGGCCGCTCTGACGCTGTACCTGGTGTTCCGTCCGAGACTCGAAGCGACAGAAGCGACGGAAACGACGGAAACGACCAAAAAAACCTTCGACGAGCAGATGCCTGGCCCTCTGGAAAACATTGATGGCGGCGATGCGGCCAACGATGCTCCTAGCCACGCCAGGACTGGAATCACCGAGATTGCGACACCGGCCGGCCCTCTGTCCCATACGCCTGCAGCGGGCGTACCGCCGTCCGTTGGTGCTGCCGACGTCGAGATTGAAGGGCTCACGCCCGAGGGCCTGTGCAAGGCATTGCCCGTGATTCTGTCCGGCACACTATGGGAACTTTTCAAAAAGGTCTGGTTCACGTTTTGTGACAAGGCTGCGCAGCTCCCCCTTGCCTCGCCCGTCTCGGGCGCCTTCTTCTTTACGCTATCGTTTGTCCCCTTCCGGGACCGAATCAGCAAGGCCGCCGAGGGCACCAAGACGGGCATCGCCACCGTGTCTCGCCTGGCTTCCAACTGCATCGTCGACGTCATGGCGCCCTTTGTCTTTGGCACGCTGCTGGCCGCCACAACCTCGGCCGGCATCGTCCTATTCGGTGTCGGCAACGTCGGCATCGAGCGAATTGCCCAGTCTGGCATGTTTGGACTCAACGAGGACGCCGTGGACACGCTGCTCGAAATCATTCACATGCAGTGGAAGTTCATGCGGCAGCTCAAGTGGGGTTGGTGGCTGTCGGCGGCCGCGCGGTACGAGACGGCGGCGCAGCACAACTTTTTGGCCAAACGCATGTGCAAGAAGAGCAAGACCCGGGACGCGCTGCCCGACCACGAGCACGAGCACGAGCACGAGCACGAGCACGGAGCCGGCGGTGCCAGCCAGTGCAAGTTTTGCAACGACGCCGCGTGCCCGTTCCGGACGCTGATGCCCGCTCGCTGCGAGCCGCCCAAGCCCAAGGAGATGGCCGCGCCACCAGAGGACAAGCCCGGCGCGACGGACGCGCCCACCGAGGCACCAGCCGGTGCGCCGGCCCCCACGCCCGCTGACACTTCGGATACCGCGAGGGAGACTAACCGAGGCAAGGGCAAGACTGGGAAGCCAGCAAAAGCGAAAAAAGGTTGCTGGCTCTTCCGCCGGGCGGCCGTGCCTGTCGACAATGGCCACATCCAGCTCGAGACGCGCATGGACTTGGTGCGGTGGCTGATCTTTGGCAAGGACGGCAAGGGCGTCAAGTACCAGCCGCGCCACCACCTCAAGAACAAGAAGGACAAGAAGGACAAGAAGGACAAGAAGGACAGGCCGGCGACGTGCAAGGCCAGCGAGCCCAAGTCAAGGGATGGCGAGGACGCAGGCAACAAAGGCAACAAGGCCGACAGTGCAACATCAGCTGTCGTGAGAACGGCGGCCAGCGCACTGCTCGAGATTCAGCAGCAGCATGGCTCTGCCTGAGCGAATTGCAAGAATTGCCTGCCGCCCCCTGCATCTAATTTCGCACTCCGCCGTCGATTGCTGGGGTCCTGCCTAGCGGCTTGGCCCCGTGCCGAGCGCAGATACGATCAATACGGTAGAACGCGTCGTGTCAATTTTGATTATTGGACCCTTGCATTTTGAGTGATTTCGCAAAGTGCGGCATGGACTCAGGTACATGATGACTGACTAGGTTTAGTGCAGCGCGAACGACAGAACGCGAAATGGAAAATGGAAATCTCTGGCGTTCCGCCAATGAGATGGGCAAACAAGCGAAAGGAAGAGGAGCGCCAAACCCACTGCGACGGAAACGCACTGATGTGCACTGCAACGCAGTATTCCGCAGTTTATGTGAGTACTACTTGCTTTTGACTGATGCTAATTCAACGGGCTGTCCTTGAATGCCATACTCCCGGCTATGCTGGTTGGTGCTAGTCGTCCAATATTCTTGAGTCTGCATCGTCAACATCGAATCGTGCCCACGGTGTCACAGACGTGACGACGGGTTAAGAAACGGGGCCGTCTTTCTCCGTACCGGTTTTACTAAATATTTACATGCAGATGCAGGAACAGTCGGTGGCTTGAGCTGCGTATCTGCACGAGTCACAAACTTTTCACAACTTACGGTGCCAAGTGGGACGCGGGGGTTGTCCATTTTCTATTTGTTTGGGCTGTCTCCTTGCGTGGCCCGTCCCCGTCCGCTAGCTAATCCGACCCCGGCGTCTTGTGTCCATTCTTCCGGTGCGCACTTGAAGAATCGAGAGACGAGTGTTCTCGCGCCTCTTTCTCTTGCGCCGCTGTTGATCATCTTGCAAACTTGCGGCACAGCTTGGCAAGGCGCTTCTCAACCTCTATTCAGACACAATCGACTACGGACGATGCGCTCCCGGATTGCGCACGCAGGGCTGCTGCCGCTGCTGGCGGCACGGTTGGCTCTGGCGACAGAGTACGTGACGGACATGGACATTTTTACGGAGCTGGCCGAGTGCGTGCAGGACGCGGTCAGCATGGATATCATGTCAATGACGTCGTCGCTGTGCGGCGCGGGCGTGACGAGCCTGCAGGCGTGCGTGTGCAGCGAGAAGGGGTACTCGACGTCGCTGGCGACGCAGTTGTCGTCGGAGGTGCTGGCCTACTGCACGTCGACGGCGAGCGACGACGTGGCATCGGCGCTGACGATGCTGGCGGCGTACTGCAACCAGGCGAGCGCAATCACGTTTGCGCAGCCGGCGACGACGGTGACGCAGTTTATCGACGAGGTTGCGCAAATCGACTACCTGGCGCCGTGCGCGTACAGCCAGCTGTCGTTTGCGGTGATGGGCATGGCGAGCTCGCTGTGCCCGACGGACGCGGCGCGGCTGGCGACGTGCGTGTGCAGCCGCAACGAGAACTCAATGGCGGTCAGCGCGAGCATCAACACGATGGTGAGCGACGCGTGCTCGGCGCACACGGCAGACGTCGAGTCGGCCCAGGCCTTTTACACGGCGTACTGCGGGCTCAACAATGGCACGTCCGACTTTCCGACGGCGAGCAGTCCGCCGGGCGACATGAGCTATTACGTGACGGACATGCCGTCGTTTTGGTCGATGCCGGCGTGTGCGCAGGAGGCCTTGTCGCAGGCCGTCTTTACGCAGACGTACGAGTACTGTCCGTCCGGTCCACAACTGCTGGCGTCGTGCGCGTGTGTCAAGCCGAGCATGTCGGCGTTTGTCAGCAGCTACATTACGAGCATCATGTCGTGGAGCTGCTCGTCGGCGACGGTGCGCGAGGGCGCGTCGTCGGCGCTCGCCGTGTTTGCACAGTACTGTGCGGCGGCGCGTGACGAGACGACGGTGGCGGGCATCACGACATCGATTGCACAGACAGCACCGTTTGGCCTCGACGCGACGGGGTCAGGCGCTGCACCGGCCGGCACCACGGCCACCGGCACCCCTGCAACGGCGACCGGCGCCTTCAACTCGTCGGGGTCGACCAACTCGGCCAACTCGACGGACGCGAACGACTCGAACGACGCAAACGACTCGACCGGGGACAGCGGCTCCAACACGGGCGTCATTGTCGGCGCGGCCGTCGGCGGTGTCGGCGGCGTGCTGCTCCTGGCGGCGGCCGCCTACTTTGTGTGGCGCCACAAGCGCAAGAACCACGCCGGCGCCAGCGAGTTTCAGCAGCTCGACAACCTCGGCGTCCCCGGTACCGCTGCTGGCGGCAAGGCGGAGCTGCTCGGCACGTCCGTCACCGCGTCGCCCGCCACTGTTGCGCCACCGTTTTCGTCGTATCCCCCGTCTTATCCTCAGGGCCACCCGGGCCACTCCCAGGAGCTGTACTCGCCACATGCTGCCGCGCCCGGCACGATACCTGGGGGCTACGCCGAGCTCGGTATGCCGGCAGCACACACACCAGAGCTGAACGCTTTTCCGGGCGTGGCGCCTGCGCACACACAGGCCGAGCTGTACGGCACCACCCACCCCGGCCCTGGCAGCCCCGCGCCCACAACATCGGTGACGCCCGTTAGTGCGGCCGGCCTGTCGTTCCACTCGGGGCCCGTGCCGACGACGTACTCGGAGCTCGACACCGAGCGGCGATAGTATTGTTAGGATGGAATTTGGTACTCGTCTTTTGTATATTGGGTCCTTTTGGCATTGTGATTTTTGACTGCGTGTGTTTGTCATGAGGTCTTGTTTGTCGGCAACCAGTCCAGGTAAGTCATCGTGGAGAAGCTGACGATCGACGTATCTTCTATTGACACCGATCGACGAACCGACGCAATTTCATCGCTTGTTGGCGCCCCGACATGACTGTCAAGCCTCGCCTCGCCTCACCGCACATTGCATCGCAGCGACGTTTCCGGAAGCACATGAAGCACAGCACACCTCGCCGAAATGGAAAATGCACAATGTTGCCATTGCGCCGAGCCTTGCGCGACGCTTGGCGTACACCGACACCGCACTCACGCATATCATGCAGCGCCTGGGCAATTCGCCATCGACTAGTGGTCCAAAATCCGTGTTGTGTGATTGGCCTAATCGCCGGCCAGCCGAATCGCGAATCTCGAATGCGAATCTCGAATCATCGTGGGCGCCCGGCTCGTCACAACGTCTCGGGCTGCCCAGCATTGCAGAATAATGCCAACACTGTTGCAATCGGTCGCAACATGACCCTTTGCGGGGTATAAAGGACTGCCCGGTCTAGGGACATAATGGCACAAAGATTACTGCAAAATACAAACGAAAATGGCCAACCCTCGCGCTGGCACGCCGTCGTCCGAGGACGTCTCTCAAACGACCGAGACTGCCGCCGAAAAAGCCGACCTCCCCCCTCAGGATGCTGCCGCCGTGCGTGAGCGCATCCTCGCCGAGGAGGAGCTGCAAAAGACGGAGCCCCCGGTGCTGCCCATCATGACGCTGTTCCGGCGTGATAAGGACGCCAAAGACCTCGCCGCCATTGCCACCCAGCCGTCCGTGTTCGACGACCCCGAGCGCGCCCGCTACTTCCAGCCGACGCCCCGGTACGAGAATTTGCACCGCTTCGACCCTGCCGCGCGCTGGACCTGGGCCGAGGAGCTGCCGCTCATCAACAAGCTCGACTGGAAGGTCACGCTCTGGGCCTGCATCGCCTTCCTCGCGCTCGACCTCGACCGCGGCAACATTAGCCAGGCCAACACGGACAACTTCCTCGACGACCTCGGCCTCGACACCAACGACTTTAACCTCGGCAGCACCGTCTTCCGGCTCTCCTTTCTCTGTGCCGAGCTGCCCTCGCAGCTGGTCAGCAAGAAGCTCGGGCCCGACCGCTGGATCCCGACGATAATGTGCCTCTGGAGCATCGTCGCCGCCTCGCAGTTTTGGCTCGCCGGCCGCGCCAGCTTCCTCGCCACGCGCGCGCTGCTCGGCCTCCTGCAGGGCGGCTTCATCCCCGACATTATCCTGTACCTGAGCTACTTTTTCAAGGGCACCGAGCTGCCCTTCCGCCTCGCCCTCTTCTGGACCAGCCTGCGCGTCACCGACATCCTGGCCCCGATCCTCGCCTTTGGCCTGCTGCGTCTGCGCGGCCACCTCGGCTACGAGGGCTGGCGCTGGCTCTTCCTCATCGAGGGCATCTTTACGCTCTGCGTCGGCCTCTGGTCCTGGTTCATGATGGCCGCGTCGCCCACACAGACAAGGGCCTGGTGGCGCCCGCGCGGCTGGTTCACCGAGCGCGAGGAGACCATTATTGTCAACCGCATCCTGCGCGACGATCCCAGCAAGGGCGACATGCACAACCGCCAGGCCGTCGACCTGCGCCTGCTGTGGAAGTCGCTCTGCGACTTTGACCTGTGGCCCATTTACATCATCGGCCTCGCCTTCCAGCTGCCCACCGGGCCGCCCGACGCATACCTCACCCTCACGCTGCGCCAAATCGGCTTCAGCACCTTTGACGCCAACCTGCTCACCATTCCCACGCAGGTCATTGGCACCGTCACCATGCTGCTCGCCACCTACTACTCCGAGACGCTCAGCACCCGCGCCTACATGGGCGTCGTCTCGCAGCTCTGGGTCCTGCCCAACGTCATTGCTCTGCTCGTCGTGCCCGCCTCCGTCGGCGCCTGGTCCAAGTTTGCCATCCTCACCACCCTCCTCTCGTACCCTTCCGTCCACGCCATGCACGTCGGCTGGTGCAGCCGCAACGCAAACTCCGTCCGCAGCCGCACCGTCTCCGCCGCCGTCTACAACATGTTTGTCCAGGTCGGCGGCATCGTCCACGCCAACATTTACCGCCAGAGCGACCGGCCCCACTACCGCTTCGGCAACCGCATCCTCGTCGCCACCTGCGCCAGCAACATTGTCCTCTACCTCCTCACAAAGGCCTACTACGTCTGGCGCAACCGCCAGCGCGACGCCCGCTGGGACGCCCTCAGCCGCGACGAGCAGCTGCACTACGTCGCCACCACCACCGACTCTGGGAACAAGCGCCTCGACTTTCGCTTCGCCCATTGAGCCGTGTAGATAGTTATAAACTTGCGTCTTGTTTCCTGCAGGTGATGTCGATGCAAACTGGTACGAATGGTGAAGTATCATCCGGGGCCACTGCCCTGGTACGACGAGAACAGCAGGCCGGACGGCCGAAGTCTCGATAGCGAGGAGCAGCTGTCGTCGAAATAAAGTATCGCGTCGGTGGTGCCTTCCGTAAGTCGTTGCAGCAATGCTTCCGATAGAGTGACCCAACACTACCCAACGTCGCGTCTGTGACCAAAACCTGCAAATGCGGGTTATATAAGCGATATTTTCCTGACTCATGTTCTCCGAGGTGACCCAAGACGAACAGACCACCAATGAAAAAGCACGTGCGGGGCGGATGTACGGAGTAAATATATTTATATACACAGCCACGGGGTTTACGTACCCCTGCAAGACGGCTTGTTTCGGAAATAAGCGCACTGCACAACCGCAAGCGCGACCAGCTTCCACGCCGCAATGCTGATAAAGAACGAGGAAAGTGCAGGTGACGTTGAATATTAGGAAGGAGCAGTATAATATAAAGAAAGCACAGCCGTTGTCGACGGTGTGTTGTGCCACAAATGATGTCAGTCGGAGTAGAATCTCCGTGCCACTAGTGAAAATTACAAGTGCCGGACCCAGTTATTCCTACGTCCGCCGGCCATGGCGTGTCGCGTTGCGCAGAGGCAGGCACGCTGTGCGGATCTCGATGCGCAGGAAGGCGCGGCGGTGGATGCTGTGCGTGCCTACCTCGCACCGGGAAGGTGCTCCTGTTGGCCCTGCTGGCCCTTTTGGCCCTGTTGGCAGGCGCAGCGGGCAACTCTGTGCTGGCCGAGCGTCGCCCCTGCCCGTTTTCTATACCATAGCCACACGACCAAGTAAAGATTGCCCGCAAAAGAAGGGCAGGCCGGCTGGGCGATTGCTGTTTCCCGTTAAACGCTGGCCGTGGATGGGTACCGGCGTAAATGGAAATAGCAATGGAAGCTGGACCCCCTGGCCGGGCAGCCACGGCAGGCGCTTTCGGCGATTCCACTTGTTTCATTCTGTGTCTCTCTGCTCTTTTGTTTCCGTACTGTCCAACTGTACTTTACATATTGCGTACCTTCTCTACACACCCATGCCATAACGACTGACGATGCGGCCCTCTTCCGACGACGAGCGGGCCGCCTTTCTGGCACCCAGTGCCACGCCCGGCTACTGCGACGACAGCCTTCCGACCTCGCTCAGCGTGGCCCACGACGACGACGACGACGCCAAGCCTGAGCCGTACACCTCGACACACCGCCGGCGGCGGTGGTGCGGCGTGCGCCACCTTGTGACGAGCGTGTTCAGCACGGGCCGACGGTCGAAGCGGCGGTGCATTGTGGCGGCGTCCAAAGTCGTGCTGGCGACGGTGCTCGCGCTGCTGGTGCTGACGCCCCTGGTTGCGCCGTCGTACCTGCACCCGCCCGCGCACTACACGGCCCTCGCACGGCGCTGCGACGCGGCCGCCGGCACACGGCCGGCGGCCGGGTGTGCCAATGCGTTCCAGGAAACGGTATTCATCAGCGTCAGCCTGTACGACAAGGACGGGCACCTGGCGGGCGGGCGGTGGGGCGAGGCGCTGCTGGAGCTGGTGCACCTGCTGGGCGCGGACTACGTGTTTGTGAGCATCTACGAGAACGACAGCGGCCGCGCGGGCGCGGCGGCGCTCGAGTCATTGCGAGCGCGGCTGCCGTGCCAGCACGCCGTGGTGTACGAGGAGCACGTGCCGCTGGAGCAGTTTCCGACGGTGACGATGCCCGACGGGACGCAGCGGACGAAGCGGCTGGCGTACCTGTCGGAGATGCGCAACCGGGCGCTGCGGCCGCTCGACACGCTGGACGGCGTCGGCGCGACGACGTTTGACCGAGTTCTCTTTCTCAACGATGTGGCGTTCCGCCCTGTCGACGCGGCGCAGCTGCTCTTTAGCACCAACGCCGACGCGGCGGGCCGCGCGCAGTACCTGTCGGCGTGCGCGCTCGACTGGAAGCACCCGTACCTGTTTTACGACGTGTACGCACAGCGCGACGCCGAGGGCTTTTCCAACGGCGTCCCACTCTTCCCCGTCTTTAGCCGCGCCGGGCAGGGCGTGTCGCGCGCGGACGCGCTCGCACGTACCGACGCGGTGCGCGTGCAGGCGTGCTGGGGCGGCATGGTGGCCATGGACGCGGCGTACGTGCAGAACACGAACGCGACGCTGCCGCGGCCCGACTTTCAGGCGGTCGGCGCACACGTGATTGACCCTGCGCGGCCGACGGCCGTGGTGGCGCCGGTGCGGTTCCGGCACGAGCCAGAGCTGTTTTACGACGCGTGCGAGTGCTGCCTGTTCCTGGCGGACGTGGCACAGGCGGCACGGGCAGCTGGGGCGGCTGGGGCAAGCGAGCTGGGCGTGTACGTGAACCCGTACGTGCGCGTGGCGTACGACTGGACGGCGCTGGGACGGATCCGGTGGGTGCAGCGGTGGGAGCGGTTGTTTGCGGTGCCGCAGGCGGTGGCGACGTGGTACGCGGGCCTGCCGACGCACAACCCGCACCGGCTGGTACGCGAGGGCGACGCGTTTGTCGAGGAGGTGTGGAACAGCACGGTGGGCGCGTGGCAGCTCGAGGCGCGGACGGGCCGCAGCGGCATGTTTTGCGGCGTGCGCGCGATGCAGTTGATTGCAAACGGACCGCGACAGGGCGACAAGAACTGGCAGAATGCTGCGATCCCAGGCGGCCAGGCCCTCGACTTTCCATCGTGACCAGTTTTTTGTTTCTGTTGTTTGAGACTTTTCGTCCTGACCGGTCAAGCTTTTTGATTTGTTGTTGATTTGTTTTTTTGTTTCGTTCTTGGGCATATGTGTTTTGTGCATCCAGAATGCCGGATGATACCATTGGATTTGAATGCGACATGCACCCGAGAGCGAGCACGGCACGGAATGCACTTACAGCTCGACGTTGCAGCATGCCAAGGACTTTCCTGCACGACATGCGACCATTACGCCAGAGCGATGTTACTTTACAGTACTTCAAGCGGCGCGTGGAGCTGCCACAACGGGCAAGAACACCAGAAGCGGCACAAGCGGCAAGGTGCGTGTCATAGGGCGCATGGAAGACTGCATTCCAGGATGGGTCCACGGCCCGTGAGTCACTAGCTCCAGTAGCGGCGGGATCGGTGGGCTACGCTTATCGCGCAAGACGCAGACGAGCACGAGTGCTTTGAGCATATATGCCGACCTGTTTTCATTTCTCGCAGATTTCCGAGCCGCGAAAATACCGAGCACGCGAACAACACTTCACGCGACCAACACTGCACGCCAGAAATACCGCACACCGACAAACAATGGCAACGGCCTTTTCGACGTATACGTGGCGCCAGACGGTCGACGTCGCAGACGCAGACGGCACGACGCACACAGAGACGTTTGTGGCGTCGACGGACCCTGCACGCATCCAGACGGACGCGCTGCGCGACGCACTGGCGTCGGACATGCTGTGGTGGGCGGAGCCGCTGGACGAGGCGGGCCTGCAGACGGTGGTGCACAGCAGCGTGTGCATGGGCCTGTACCACGAGGCGACGGGCACGACGGTGCACGCGGCGCCCAAGATGGTGGGCATGGCGCGGCTGGTGACGGACCGCACGACGTTTGGGTACCTGACGGACGTGTACGTGCTCGAGCCCTTTCAGCGACGCGGACTGGGCGCGTGGCTGGTTCGGTGCGTCCGCGAGCTGGTGGCAGGCACGGGTGGGGCTGCGAGCAGCAACGGCGGCTTGGACGGGCCGTTGCAAGGGTGGCCGACGCTGCGCAGCGTGTGGCTACTGTGCACGACGCCGGCGGCCGCCCGGATGTACACCAAGGCGCTCGGCATGGAGCTGGTGGCGCGGTACCGCAGCCAGCCGGGCGTGGCCGACAGCGGGCAGTTTCTGCTGGAGATGCGTGGACCAGCACACGCCCTCAAGCACTATGCCGCCCGTGCCGCCGGCGCGTCAGGGTTCAAGTAGGCCGTGCCTGCGGGTCAAGTAGATAGCTATGAATCGAGCTATGGCGAAGAGTGAAGAACGAAACGAAAAAAATGAATGAAAGAAAAAACAAAAAAGACCGTCACGTCGTCTTCCCGTAGGCGCCACCGGCGGCCTTGCGCATCTCGAGGGCACGCTTGTAGGGCGGTGCAGTGGGTGGCTGGACGGGGTCGAGCGAGACGTAGTCGTCGGGCAGCTTGTACGAAGCGTCCGAGTCGAATGCCGACAGGTCACCACACGCGAGGAATGGCGCGATCCAGCGTGTTGCGTTAGCGTTCGGGTTCGAGTTTGACCCCGACACGTTCTCGAGGGCGACGTCGACGACGTGGGCGTCTCTGTCCGTACTGTCCGTGTCCGCGTTGTCCACGACGTCCACGACCGGATAGCTGCCGACGCCGAGGGGTGTCTCGAGGCTGGCGGTAAAGTCGGCGGGCGGGTGAAAGTCGAGGCACACGATAAACGCCTCAACGCTGCTGGCACGTGACGAGCGTGGCTTGGCGACGACGACGCGTCGAAAGAAGAGCTTGAGCTGGGCGTAGAGCAGGTCGACGTTGCGGCCGCGAAAGATTTTGGCGACAAACTTGCCGCCCGGTTTGAGCACGCACAGTGCGAGGTTGAGCGCGGCAAACAGAAGCTGCGACTGCACGTACATGTCGAGGTCGTGCAGGCCAGTCACGTCGGGCGCGCCGTCGCTGAGCACGAGGTCGACGGGGTTGCGCTCGGCCGACGTTGACCCAGACCCGGTCGACCCAGGGTCCAGCGCCTCGAGCAGCAGCGGCACCGTCGCCGGGTGGGTAATGTCGGCGCGCAGTGTCACGATGCCCGGCAGCGGGCTAATGGGCTGCAGGTCAATCGACACAATCTTGACATCGCGGCGTGGCTCATTGTCAGTTCTGTGACGGGCATCACGTGACGCGTCCACGCCGAGCATCGTTTGCCGAAACGCGGCCTCCTGGTCCTGCCACGCCGCGCGCCCAAAGCGTTCGCCCTTGATGAGCACGCGCGAAAGCACCTGCGACCAGCTGCCCGGTGCCGCACACAGGTCGACGACGCGTGTCACGCCCGAAAACAGGTCAAACTCTGGCTGTCAGTCAAGGACAAGGGAACAAAACGGACGACGGACGTCGGACACAACCCACCCTCGTCGAGCTGCAGCAGCTTAAAGGCGCTGCGCGCGCGCCAGCCCTGCTCCTTGGCCAGGCGGTAGTACGCGTCGCGCTTGTCTTTGGACGACTTTCCCATGGCGGCGGTGTTGCGTGGTAGACGAGGTGGCAGCCAGGCCCGCGATGTAGCAATTTTCACGTCACGTGACCGTCAATTGGCGTACAATATCATTTTTTCGTTTTCTTTTTTCATTTTTTTTCATTTTTTCATTTTTTCATTTTTATTTTGTTCTTTTCCTTTCTTTTTATTACCTTTTCTCTCGACTTTCTTTTCCCGTCTCTCCTTTCTCTCTGTACTGCAGGTCTGACTGATGACATGTGCACTGACTGGTTGCTGGCAGCCTTGTGCTGATTAAGGTGGGCCAAGGCTGCGCCCAACATTTTACCCCTCCACCACACACGCCATGGACGACGACGACCTCAAGAGAGTAGGTCCCTAGACGCGACGCGACACACGACCGAGCTAACGCCTAGATCCGCGAGGAACGCATCCGCCAGCTCAAGCAGCAGCAGGGCGCTGGCGGCGGCGCCGACGAGAAACGCCAGCAGCAGCAGCAGCGCCAGGCCGAGGCACGCGCCGGCATGCTCGCCCAGATCCTCGAGCCCGCCGCGGCCGACCGCCTCGCGCGTATCCGCATGGTCAAGGAGGAGCGCGCCGCCGCCGTCGAGGACCGCCTGCTCGTGCTCGCCCAGTCGGGGCAGCTGCGCGGCAAGGTCACCGAGGACCAGCTCAAGGACCTGCTCCAGAAACTGTCGGCCGCCGAGGACGCCAAGCGCGGTACCAGCAGCTCGGCCGGCACCATTGTCGTCGAGCGCCGTGGCCGCGACTGGTTCGACGACGATCTGGACATTTGACATAATTTGATTAAACTTAATAAACTTTGATCAAATAAAATTAATAAAATAAAATCACATGTTGCGAAGAAGTTGGAGCAGCCCGTTGGCCTTGTCACGCAGCGACAGCCCGTAGCCAAAGCGTACGAGGCCGGCCACAAACGACCACCCGCCGTGCTGGCTGCGTACCGGGTACCGCACCGCCGGCGGCAGCTCCGTGCGCACGCCCAGCCACCCGAGCCGGTCGGCGCAGATGCTCTTGGCATTGCACAGCGCCTGCAGACCTTCGCGCCCCGCAAAACGACCGTAGCCGGACCCACCGACACCGCCAAATGGCAGCTGCACTGCATAGTACGTGGCAAAGTCGTTGACCGACACCATACCGGCACGGATGCCGCGCACGACGGCCTGCACGTCGGCCGCGGTGTCGTCGCCAAACACGGACGCGCCCAGGCCGAACGGGGCCGCGTTGGCGACCGCCAGGACCGCCTCGGCCGTGTTCGCCGCCGCCGGCAGAATGCACAGGATCGGCCCGAAACACTCCTCCTGTGCAATCGCCATGGCCGGTGTCACGTCAACGAGCAGCGTCGGCGCAAAGTAGTGCCCGTGCGGGAACACGGGGTGTGTGTACCGCGACCCGCCCGCCAGAAGCCGCGCGCCCTTGGCCACGGCGTCCGCCACCAGCGCCTCGAGGCGCCCAAAGTTGCTGTCCGACACCATGGCCCCGACGTCGTACTGGCCGTCCTGGCCGTCCTGGCCGTCCGTCCCGACACGTAGTGCCCGGACGCGTTCCGTCACCATGTCAATCAGCGGCGCGTAGACGCCCGGCGTCGCGACGACGCGCTCGATGCCGATGCAGTTCTGCCCGCTCGACTGGAACGTGCCACGCAGCATCGTCTCGGCGACGGCCGCCAGCCGCGGCCCGACCGAGTCCATGACGACAAACGCGTCCTTGCCACCGAGCTCCGCACACACGGGCGTCAGTGCCTCGGCCGCCGCACGTGCCACGTGCTTTGCAACGCCCTGCGACCCGATAAAGGTGACGTGTGCCACGTCGGCGTGCTGCGTCAGCGTGTTGGCCGTCTCGGGCCAGCACACGACCGTCTGCACCAGCGCCGGGTCGTGCCCGTGCGCCACCAGCGCGCCACGCACCAGCGACGTAAAGTACTGCGCGCTCCACGCCGTCTGCTCCGACGCCTTGACGACACAGCCGTCGCCGGCAAAGACGGCCGATACCATGGGCGCCACCAGGTTGTGGAAGGGGTAGTTCCAGCTCACCAGCGCCGCCACCACCCCCAGCGGCTCGTACACCACCGTGTTGTGCTTGTGCGGCATCAGCAGCATGTTCGTCGGCCGCCGCGACGGCGCCAGTGCCGCCGCGCCGTGCTTCAGCGTCCACTGGATCCGCTCCGCCACCACCAGAACCTCGCCCAGCGCCGCGTCCAGCGGAAGCTTGCCCGAGTCCAGGCACGCCACCCGGCAAATGTCGTCCTGGTGGTCCAGCACGTGCTGCAGCAGCGTCCGCAGCACGCGCGCCCGGTCCGCCAACGTCGTCGTCGCCGCCCACGTGCCCTGGGCCGCCTTGGCCGCCGCCACCGCCCGGTCAATCGCCGCCGGCGTCGACGGGTTCACCAGGCCCAAAAACTGGCCTGTCGCCGGCGCGTAGCACTGGATCGCCGACGACCCGGGCACGCGAATCGACGGCGGGTCCAGATAACGCACATCGTCGCCCGTCGGGATCCGGGGCAGCGGTACCGTGTACCGCTTCGGCCGGTCCGCCTGGGCCGCCTGCACGCGCGCCAGCACCACCACCACCACCACCGCCGCAATCGTCCATCGCCACGCCCGCAGCAGCGCCACGCCCTCGGCCACCACCGGGTCCGCCTGGAGCAGCAGCTCCGACAGTGTCTTGAGGACCATTTCGATTCGTTTGCCGGAAAAGGTCGAGCTAGAGCGCAGGCTCGCGTGATGTTTGGTGCAAGCGGCCTAGGTCCGAGCTTTACCTGCCGAGCCAGTCTCAAAAAGGGGCTAGGTTGGGTGGGTCCACCCAATTGACCAATCAGGATCCAACAGAGCACACATAGTAAACACGGACATGTCAGGCCATTTTCAAATCCTCACATTAAGGTATTGACGCAATCCAAATGGCAAATGGCAAATGGCAAATGGGAAAGCAGATGCAAAACACGAGACACGATCAAAGCAACGCCAATGCCTACCGGAACCGCGACCGGCACCGGCCCATCACCTCGCCCTGGCACACCAGCTCGGCGCTAAACTCGGACCCGTCCAGCGTCAGGTAAATGTCAAAGTACACCCGGTAGAACGTGCCTTGTGGCGTGTCCATGCGCTCAAAGTCCTTTTCCAGGTTCTTGCGCGACAGGTCCGACGTCAGCGTGACGACCTCCTTGATCCCTGGTTGTTAGCGTCTGAGAGATGGAAGGAAAAGAAAGGAAAGGAACCGAAAAAAAACGTACTTGGATCCTTGGTGTACTCGGGGCACACGTCCTCGTCGCACGCGTACAAAATGTCCTCGTACATGAGCGTCGCGCCGGGGGCCACCTGCCGGAAAAAGGACACCTTGACGGGCTCGCCAATCTTGACCTTTTGCCCCTTTTGCACGAAAATCTGCCGCGTAAACTTGCACCGGTCCTTGCCGTCCAGCGACGGCACGCGGTACGCCTCGGGGTGGTAGCCCTCCTTGAACGGCTGCAGCGTCGCCATCAGGTAGTGCCGCCGCGCCACACGGTGCGTAATGATGCGCTCCGTAATGCCCGCCGTCACCGCGCCCTTGACAATCGCCGCCACCGAGTCCATTGGCCGGACCACCTTGCTCTGGAACTGCGGCGGCACGTGCAGCTTAATCTGCTGGAAGAGGAACTCGGACGCGCCGAAGCCGCCCACCACCAGAATGTTCTGCAGCGTCCGGTTCTGCGCCTGGATCGCAATAATCTGGTTGCGCACCAGCTCCAGAATCCGGTTCACCACCGGCTCAAAGCACTGCAGAATCTCCTCGTTGGTAAAGGTCATGTAGCCCTCCTCAATGCCGGCCTCGGGGAACTCGGCCTCAATGCCGACGTCGACGGCCCACTTCTGCCCGTTGTTGCGGAAGTCCGCCTTGATCCGGTTCTCAAAGTCCATGATGCACTTGGCGTACACGCGGCCCGCCATCTTGGACCCGTCGGGCAGCTTCATCTTGCGGATCTTGGTGCGCAGAATGTTGCTAAAGTTGCGGTTCAGCGCCGTCGAGCCGCACGAGTCGCCCGAGCCGGCCGTGCACTCGGCGACCGTGAACGGGTTCTCCTCCTCCACCTCGTACGCAATCAGATCGACCGTGCCACCGCCGCAGTCGACAATCAGCAGCGCGTCGTGCACCTTGAGCTTGAGCAGGCCCGTCTTGGAGCAGAAGAGCGCCGCCGCCTCGGGCTCCGACACCAGCGTCATCCGGTTGTCGTTCTCGTCGCGCAAAAAGCCCGCCTGGATCGCCGCCGCGCGCGTCGCCGCCTTGCCCGCGTCGTTCCAGATCGCCGGCACCGTCAGGTAGTAGCGGATGTTGCGCTCCTCGCGGTTAAACACCTCGCCCAGCGTCTTCTGCAGCGCCGACCGCATCGCCTGCCGCAGCTTGAACAGGTAGTCGGCCGCCACGTCAATCTCCGACTTTCCGGGCGGCAGAGGCGGCAGGTTGATCGGGTCAATGTATGTGTTGCCCGACAGCATCAGCTGCAGCTTGAACCACTCCACCTTCTGCACACCCGCCTTAGGGTAGCCAGTCGGGGCCAGGGCGTCGGCGATATCGGGGCCCCAGCCAACGACCTTTTGGTACTGGTCGTAGTACAACACGGTCGGGATCTAGACGGTCAGCACGCACGGTCAAGGGTTCACGCCGTCGTCGGCTCGTCGGCTCGTACCTTTTGCTTGGTGTAGGAACCGGCACCGGGCCACTCGGTGATAATGTCCTCCTTGGCCTCGTTGTTCGTGGCAAACGCAAACGCGACACCAGAAAATGTCGTGCCCTAGTTGTTAGCATACGCTCAACATCTTGTTCGTCGACGCCACTCACAAAATCAATGCCGACAATCAGCTGCGCCTTGCTGCGGCTGCTGCCCTCGACCTCGGCGGCGGGACGACCGTACGCAACAGGCGCCGCCTGGAGAGGCTGCTGCTGGCCGTACTGCGGCGCGTTGCCGTACTGCGGCGGGCCGCCGGCCATCGGGGGCGGACCGCCGGGGATCATCTGTTGCGGGTAGCCGGGGTTAGGGGCGGCCGTGTTGATGGGAGGCGGGCCGCCGGCCATCTGGGACGGCGGCGCGCGGCCAGGCTGCTGGCCCTGCTGGGCGTAGCCGGCATTGTAGCTGGGCGGGCGGACGCCGCCCTGCATGTTCATGTTGTTCATGCCGAACTGCTGGAGCTGCTGCTGCTGCTCCTGGTCTTGCGGGCCTTGCGGGGGGTGCTGGGGTTGCTGGATGCCGAGGGGGGTAGGGCCGAATTGCTGGTTCGGCTGGGCACCAGCGGGTGGCGGGGTAAGCGAGTTGGCGGCTGGGTGCTGGCCGGCCGTGGACGGCGCAGGACTCGTCGACGGCGGATTGACGGGGTGGACGGCAGGCGGCGACGTGGACGACGGCGGGTTGGGTCCTTGGTAGTCGGTCGACGGTGCCTGCTGATGCAAAAGCTGTGGCGGCGGGTGCTGCTGCTGCTGCTGAGGCTGCTGAGGCTGCTGAGGCTGCGGTGTTTGCGACTGCGAAAAGGCCTGCTGCTGCTGGTGCGGCGAGGGGGTGGGATGGGGAGACGGAAACTGCTGGGGAATCTGTGGAGGGGCGGCAGCGACAGCGCCGTATTGCTGCTGCTGCTGCTGGTACTGTTGCGGCGGCTGTGGCTGTCCTGGTACGGGGCCTGGGATGCTGGCAGTGGACTTTCGTTTGCCAAAACCAAAGACTTTCAGTCGAGAACTCATAAGGACTACTTTCCAAGGAGAAAAGAAAAGAGAAGAAAAGAGAAAAAAGAAGAGAGGAAGGAGGAAGGGAGGGCGAAGGATAAGAGAACGGCAGCAAGGGGTCCCGAGACGGAATTAAGCCAATAAAGACCAGAAAAAGAAAAAGAAGAAAAAGAGGGAATCGATAATCAAACGGTCAAGACAGAACACGAGGATTGCGAGGGTCTGGGTACTGCTGGGTACTGGTCGTAGGTCGGAGACCGCACAGGTGGAGGAAGGAAAGGAGTTGGAGGGGGGCGTGTAGGCGGAATATAGGTGCCTTGGGGCAGGTACCGGCGCTTGTACGGAGTACTGTCTGTCGGAAGCGGCGCAGCGTCAGACGTGCAGACGTGGGAGTGCGTTGGAGTGCGTTGGAGCGCGGAGCAAGTCGGCGGCCTGGACAAAGAAGGGTGAGAAAGACAGGAAGAGCCTGAGCCAAGAGTGGACAAGAGTTTTGAAATAGGACGAATCGTCTGCAAAGAGGAAAGAGACGTGAGCAGCAGGAGGGGGAGGGGTGGGCTTGCCGCTTGGGCGTTGGAGGGAGGGGGCAGGAAGGAGCAGAAGAGAACCGTACTCCGTAAGAGGAAAGTGTGGCTACTGAAGCTGCGACAAAGGAAAGAGCGTGGTGGCGACAACTGTCAACGAGACGGAATCGCAGAGCTACTGCGTAAATATACAGGGTGTGGTCGAGCAGCGGGCTCGACTCAGTTCGTCGCAGATTCGCAGCTTTGTACGGAGTAAATACAGTGGTGGATGACCGGCTCGCAACTCGTTCAGGTTGTAGATATAGTGGCATTGGCGGGAGCGAACGGGGGTAGTAAAATATAACGGAAGGTACAAAGGACGGGTCGTGGTGGGAAGGGGAAAACGGTGAGAGCCGAGCTAAATGTGAAAAATGGAGGAGCGAAGGAGCAGAACGGAAAATAGTGGATACCCTTAGAGCGACGGACCACAGAACACGAGCAGTGACAAGAGAAACGAAATGGATGTCTGGGCGTGAGAAATTAGAAATGACGGACGAAATTGCGACGAGGACGTTTAATCAGACGAGCAGACGAACAGACGAGCAGACGAACAGACTGGGTGGCTGCTCGCTGGCAGCTTGTCGAAAGAAGGAAAGAAGGAACGGAACACAGGCGGCTCTTTCCTTCGTCTCATATCGCACGGTTCTACAATGTTCTACTTGCTCACGACTGCGAAGGAGCGATTGGGCAAAGTATCGTTGGCGTGTCAGGGCAGCCAGGAACGAAGGAGGATGCGCCTGCCCCAGCCTACACTGTGACCTGGGTACTCCGTATAGCAGTTGGCAATATACATGGAGAGCGCGACAGAATGAGACGCACCAACAGTGTGTCCTCTGATGCACTGCGATGCTGTGTTCCGTGAATAGATTGCACCAGCAGATGTGCTGCATCATGGCAGTTCTCTCAAGGAGGGGCCATTGTTGGGCTACGGCGGCGGGGTCGACTGGGGGCCAGACTGTAGTCGACGGCCAGCGTGCAGGTAAGGCTGAGCAGAGGCTGGAGACGCAGTGACTATATTTACGATTCTTTTGACATCAATATGCTTTTAAGACAGCTGACGCCAAAGGAATCGCGTTGCCACCTGCCAGTATATTTAGCTGGCCCCGGTTACTCGCTCTGTGCAAGTCCATTGACGCCCTCAAACAGTTCCTGCGAATGCACTCTAATATGAAACAACGCAAGCAGGATCAATGGGAGGCGTGGCTCGTGAACAAAGGCCGTGTCCCGATCCGGACAATGCTGCTGGGCGAAGCAGGAGCCGCCTGCGTTATCTCCACAGCCAATATATTTTTTTATTTTCGTTTTTACTTAGCTTTAGGACGAGGCTTTCCGCGCGGCAAAACATCAGCCGGTACATGCCGGTCCAAGTCGATGCGCTGGCGATGTTTGCGCAGCACGTAAATACATTTATGGCTTCGTCCGGCGACGGTGAGAAAACGGACCACGGTGCATGCTGCGGCCACTGAGCCCGCGCGCTAAGGTGCCCTCAGCCGCTTTTTATGGGGCTCCCACGCACCTGCCAATCTTACCACCCATCGATTTGCAGCGCCGTGAGACTCGCAATCCCCCGCAGACCAGACCGCCAGCAGATTCAGGCGCTGCCGTTCCGAGCAGACTGTTGCATTGGGCGGTGGTGGTGTTGCCTGTTGATTGATTACTCCGTATCCGTACGGAGTAGTTCATGAATTGGTGACCCGCATAGCATAGGCGCCTGCGCTAGTACGAACGCGGGGCGACCGTTTCAAATCCCCTGTTTTTCGAGTTCTAGGGCTTACAGGGAGCTACCGTGCTGTAAACAGTGCTAACGGCAGCAGGACTTGCGGCTTTGGGCGGTAGGACTCGGTAGGACTTGGTCATGTTCTTTGCCACGCACGTTTTGGCCACCGTTTTGCGTCGCAAGTCAAAGGATCGTGCCGCTTTGCGTTTACCACCGCAAGGCGGCGATTTCCTGCGTAGCGTAGCGTTGTGCTGCTCGTGACCAACACGGTCAGTTGAGCCTTTTACACTAAATATACATCACCAAGCTCTTTTCGTGCCTTGTCGAGCGCGTTTCAGGCCCCGGCCTCCTGCGTACCGATTTGCATGCTCGTCCACGGTTCGATTGGCGTGTCGCTCGTTTTGCTGACTATCCTACCGCGTCGAGGACTGGGTCGCAGCGGCGCGAAACGGAGGACGACGCAACACGCGTCGCAATACAATTTCGCTACTTGCGACTCGCTGGGCATAAATGTAAATACTGGGAGTTTAGGGGCAGGCTTGGGTGGCAGTCGTGGTCGGTCTCGGTACCGTCCTTCTCTTGCCGTATGAAACTGGGTGCATTTGCATTGCCTCTTGAGCGCCAGAGCCGTCTCCATCTCGATCGATCCGTAGCGGCTCGGGCGTCCCAAAATATCACGACTAGATATAAAAAGACACAGGAACTTTGCTTCGCCACGCTACTCTGCCTCGCGACAGGCCTGTCCCCAGACCTGATCCCTAGAACTGGATCCATTCTCGGGGTTAACCCATGTTGACTCGACTCTGTTTATAGCACAGCGCTTCTTGCGGGCCGGCGGTGTTGGGAGGAGAGACCACGGCTCAGCCTCAATCCACCGATCCCACGCAGCACGGCCAATGTCCGTTGCTGGCTTGGTTCCCGCCACAATGTCTGGCCAAGTCCCATGATGCCGCACTCTGGGGCCGTTCGGGCCCGATGGTAGTTTGGTTCGGTTCCACTCCGGAGCCGTCACCTGAGTCAGCGCCGTAATTTGGGCTCTGTCCTCATCTCACCAACAGACACCGTGAACTAGAACAGCACGTAAATAATCTGTCAACCGCCGAGCGGGTTCTTTCCGTTTGCGGCTGAAATTAGCTGCACTTACAAGTATTCTGCCACAAGACCTGTTTGCAGCCAAAGGCACGGATAGAAAGACGCCCAACTGTTGGACGACTGCGAGCCTGTCATGTGCCTTGGCGTTATCTATTGTACTACTCAACGTTGCTAGATGTCTGCGTATTCCTCAAGATGTTGAAACAAGCTTCTTGTGACAACTTGCAAATGGATGACAGGCGCGCCCTTACTGAGTATAATGTACGCTCATGTCGACATGTTCATTCATTAAAAAGTGACGAGTAGGGGGTGGCTCGAACGGTAGGCCACCGTCTCGGAGCCTCGGGGCCGTTTGTTCCGAGTCCAGTCCTTGGTCCAAAGCTGGACGTCGTCACGCAACAGTACATTCGTTTGTTTTGTACTGTCACCGACCTAGCCGTAGCTCTTCAGAAGTCATACCTCTATATCGTTGTTGTCCCTCCTAGGCGACCCGCGGACATCGAATTGGATAACAGGCTATGGGACACTGGTAATTGTCTGCGGCATGCTAAGACTCAAAGGATATCATGCTTTATCCAGGACGGACGGATTCCAGGTCTGTCTAGATGACGCGTACTACGTTTTGTAAATATACAGAGTACTTGGCCGTTGGCAAGACCACGTATCTGTCTCTATCAAGTCAAGGAGCGTCACTTGGCAGATAGATGAGTCTCTCGTCGACAATGATTGGTCGCCCTGGGTCTGTGCCTCAAAACTGCTACCAGTTTGAAAATCGAGCTGACAGGAATCATCGGAAAAACCGTGGCACGGCATTGGCGCCTGTGCCGCATCGAACTATCTGCCGTTCTTCCTTTGCGTGGCAACTATGGCAAGATCTTGACACCTGCCAGCAACGGCACGCCCATCTACTCCGTAGTGATTTTCCGTTTCCGTGGCACAAAGTATAAATATATCTCGGCACGATCTCCAGCCGGTTACTAGGCCTCAGACACCAGATACATCACCATCCTAAAAGGCACATGATTGTTAACAAGAGTGTAGCTGGCTAGAGGTATATTTCTTTGTTGTGGCAGATACAACGTCTCGCCCAGGTTCCGATGACAGCAGGCAATGATCGGCTTGTGCTCGTATACCGAGGTCGGTGATGAGTTTCTTTCACTCAATAATTGAATGGATACCGTAATATATCGTAATAGTTATCATGGTCTATGGCGTTGTACAGGCGTGCTGGCTGCGTAGTACAAGCCCAAAGGAGAGACATTCAGAACATTGCCTACACTCTTGAGTAACTCACCGTCTTACTTTTATTCCATCGTAAGACTACACGCTAATGGTATTGTTTATCTGTTTGGTGAAACATACTTTTTCGTTAACGGTATCCTGTAATCTAAACTATAGAAGTCTGCCCATCTGCAAGGCGCCGGTACTTGTGATGGCTCAAGTCCAGTGGCGAGACCCGAGAGCTGCCCATGAATCATGCGCTGGTGGCCGGGTCTAGGACGCACAATCGGATCCTTGTTTTGCAGAAATATAGAAAGTATTCAAGATTATGTGTCCAATGAAAGTAACCACAGGGTTAAGGATGCTTTCGGCAGCCGTTGAGGCTCTTTCAGTTTTGAGAGGCTTGCTTGCACCTTCCCCAGATTCCACCCCGGATTATCTTGCGTCATGGGCCGCCGCCACGATCCGTCTTGCCAATCAGAATCAACCTTCTAGAGTATATATATATCACTGGAAGCATCAACGACGAGAACGTGGTGCGAAAGGGGTACTGGGAAAGCCCTTTGCTGATATCGCGAACCGCCAACACTGCATCGCGCTTGCCAGATGCGTCCTGCGTTATCTGCTCCTTCCGCAACCGGCTACCGCCATTCCGCTTTTTTCAGCAGCCCGTCTTCCCGTTTGGACCGTTGTTTCTTCTTTTGATCTTTTGAAAATGTCGTCCGTCGCTCTTTCCACGATGCATGTTGATCACGGGATCCAAAACCACGTAAGACGTATCTATGACTTTTTTTTATATTTTATACTTTACAGACTCGTTTGCTGCTGCTGCCCCTCTGTGACCCTTATCGGGATCGCGCCTGCTGTTCCTGACAGCGCTCTTTCCTAATTCTGCTATTTTGTAGCTTTTGGGAAGTACTCTTCAACGTCATCTGTGGCCTCTTGCGAAGCGACCTTGATCTCTTTTCACACGTCACGGCGGTCTCTATCAGCTCCCCAGGGCGCCCGTCGTGTCTTCTCCAGCATAATTCCGAGCTCTCAAGACGGTCTGGCTAGGTTCTCTGCGGCGTTGTGTCGTTTTGGGCTGGTCGTCTCTTGTACTTGCCCGCAGCCTGAGCTTTCATTGCTCGGCCTCGCTCCGATTTGTATTCCTCGACACGGCGCACATCCATGTCGACCGCTGCACTTTTTCGTCTTCCCGTGGCCACCGTCTCTTCTTCGGCGACACTTTGCCCGCTGCCCGGTCGAATTCAGTTGTTCTGTCTTGGGCGTCGGTGGACTCGTCGCCTCGGCCTCATTCTCGCTCCTTCTTTTCGCACTACGGAGAGAAGGGCCTACTTTCCTATCCTGCAGATACGGCGCCCCGTCCTCCACGCTCCTCCGCCTCTCTGGGGACTCCAAGCGTCTCCAGTCGACGCCAGCAACCCCACAACCGACAGACTTTCTTGATCTGAGGCCCGCCGCGTGTCTTGTATTTCCCGACCATTTTCGATTTTCGTCCTGCTTTGCGCGTTTTCTAAAGCGGCAATACTATGTACAGCCTCCAGTCTGCAGCCTGCAGTCTGCAGCATCGCAACGCCACACGCACGGTGAGTCGCCACGCCCCGTTCCCAATTCCAATTCCAAGCGCGTCCCTCCCCGTCCAATGGCCGCCGTGCAACGTAAAGTCTGTCGCACAGCATGATCCCCGAGTCGCATCATCGAGCATTCCCTTGTATTTTACGCACACGGGCATGTGTCGTGCAAATCTAGACGCAATGCGTTCTATAGCTGTCTACAAGTGGTTCAGAATAGAGTCCACCAAGTGGATCGGTAGCGGGATAAAGAGAGCCAGGCCAGGAACCGTGAAAGAACCGGCAACGGCTGACAGTCGAACAGTCGAGTGACCCCGCCGCCGACCGTTGCATCGCGTCGTGTTGATCGTGTGCCGGCCTACCCTATATACCGCCGTTGGTTGGTTGCATACTGGCCGGTCCAGATTTGTTCGTCGGGCTTGTGCTCGGTGCGGCCTTGCCATGCGTGCCACCAGTGCCACCAGGCTGTCGGTTTCGCCTGATTCGTCGCCTGCCACGCGCACGGTTCCTGGCCACCACGAGCACGGCGCGTCAATGACCTCATCGATAAGAGGATAGACGATAGACGATAGAACGATAGAACGATAGGACGATAGAACGATAGGACGGTAGGATTGAGCCGCACTCCTTCCGAGGATCCTCCGTGCGCACCACGCTTTTCCGCCCCTCGACTGTGCCCCTCCACCGTGGCTGCTGTCCTTGTCTCGTCCTGCACCCTCTTGACTTGCTTGATTTCGCAGACAAACGCTCAGCACTCGTCCGCTGCATGGCCCGGACCCAGGCGAGGAGAACGCCGCCAACGAGTCACGGTTGCAGTTGAAGACACAGGCAGAGGCAGATGCAGGTGCAGAATGGCCAGTACCCAGGATACGCGAGGCACGCACGACTGGCGCACACAAGGCCAGGACGACAACAACACCACCCGCCCAATGCAGGCTCAATCGCCTCCGTCTCCATGTTCGTCACAAGCCCAGGACACCCGACAACACCACGGCCCAGACAAATCGCGCATCCCGTCGGCCAAATCCACTCTCCCTTTACCACTTGGGCCCAAGTCGGCCCGCCTCCAGCGCCTCCATGCCGCCCCGGCCTGTCTGCCACGTTCGCTTCTCCAGGTCCTGTCTATGGCCTCCGTCGTCATCGTCTTTGTGAGTCGCTTTTCATTTTATGGACTTTCTTTTCGTGCCTTTTCGGCCCACGAGCCAGTGAGTCTCGCCCGTCACGTTAGCCACAAAGAGACATGCCACTCGCTGTCTCGTGTTAGGACGTGGCAAGCGCAAGGACAACGCGCTTGTACCAAGTCTCCCTCCGTACCCGCGCGAGCTTTTCGTGGGGCGCAGTGCGACCCCGCAATATCGTCACGGCTGGTCCTTTTGCACGATGCTGCGATTGGTCTTTTTTTATTCATTTATTTTTACTTCTTTCTTATTTCTTTTACTTACATTCGTCCTTCTGTTCTTTCTACACTTGTCGTGCTCGTCTGCCCACCTCCGTCTATCCCAAGTACAACGCCACCTCGTCTCCAGTTCCGTGACTGAGTCCTTCATCGCCTCCAGCGTCGACTTATAGTTGTCGTGCCCCTTCCCAATCGCGTAGTCTGCTTCCCCTCTCTCCCTCTCTCGCCTTCCTCCCAAACACATAAATATACACATCCAGACAGCCGCTCACTGCACCTTCCTCCATCAGCTATCGACGCCGCCTGCACCGATCTGGCTTTCCTATTCTGTCCAATTCTTCCACTTGTTCCCTGATTCATACTCGATCCCCATACGGAAAGACGGACCACGCTCTCGTGCCTTCTTTCCACCGAGACCTTTTTCGCTTTTCCGCTTTCCCGCTCCCCCCTCTCTTTGCTCTGTCTCTTTTGCTGTCTCTCTGTCCTTTATCGACGTCACCAGCCGTGCCGCCCAGCTCTAACCTGAGCCGCTGTCAAAAATCTCTGCGCAATATAGATACTCCAGTTTCTCCTCCGCGACCCGTCTCTCGCTCTCGACCTGTACCATTCCTCCTTCCATCCAAACCCAGACCCAGCTCGGACGCCCTCGACGCAACGACCAGCCTCCTCGCCACCCGCCGACGACCTTGCGCCCGTCTGCCACAACCAGCTCGACCACACGCTCCTCTTCCCCACCGCCGCGCCCGTCTCCCATCCCCTCACCATGGCGCTTGCCGCAAAGACCTCGACCGTCGTCGCCGGCTTCGAGTACACGGACGCCAATGTCAACACGGGCGTCCGCGAGTTTCTGCGCCAGCTGAGTACGTCATACGAATGTTGTGTCGTGTGCGCGTGTGCGCTGCTGACCGGTAGACGAGGGCCTCGAGACGCCGGGCACGAGCATGAGCCAGATTCCCACCTACGTCACATCCGTCCCCAACGGCACAGAAAAGGTAAGCACACAACAAAAGTTAAGAGTAGACCCTAACAAACAGGGCCTGTACTTGGCGGTCGACCTGGGCGGCACGAACCTGCGGGTGTGCTCGGTGCGCTTGAATGGCGACAACACGTTCAACCTGACGTACAGCAAGGTGGCCGTGTCCAAGGAGCTGATGGTGGCCAAGACGTCCAAGGCGCTCTTTTCGTTTATTGCGCTGCAGATCCAGGCGTTTATCAAGGAGCACCACTACGACCAGTACGAGTCGCACATCCGGCGGCGGTCGACGATGAGCACGCCCGAGGGCTACCGCGACGAGCACATTTTCCGGCTGGGTTTTACCTTTAGCTTCCCCGTCGAGCAGGTGGGCATCAACAAAGGCTTCCTGATCCGGTGGACCAAGGGCTTTGACATTGCCGACGCGGTCGGCAAGGACGTGTGCGCGCTGCTTCAGGACGAGATTGACGCGCTGCACCTGCCGGTCAAGGTGGCGGCGCTGGTCAACGACACGGTGGGCACGCTGATGGCGCGGTCGTACACGAGCCCCGGCACGACGGGCGCTCTGCTGGGTGGCATTTTCGGCACGGGCACCAACGGCGCGTACCTGGAGTCGCTGGCCAAGATCAAGAAGCCGCTGGCGGGCGAGTACGACGCGTCGACGGGCCAGATGGTGCTCAACACGGAGTGGGGCTCGTTTGACAACCAGCTCAACGTGCTGCCCAACACGCCGTACGACGTGCAGCTGGACGCGGAGAGCGTGAACCCCGGCATCCAAATGTTTGAGAAGCGCGTGTCGGGCATGTTCCTGGGCGAGATTCTGCGCCTCGTGCTCGTCGCGCTGCTGCAGGACCCGGCGGTGCCGCTGTTCCGCGACGACAGCTCGCGCGACAACGACTGGAAGTCGACGACGACGCTGGGCGCCGGCTCGGGCATCTTTGCCCAGTGGGGCCTCGACAGCAGCATCATGTCGGTGGCCGCGCTCGACAACACGGCGGACCTGGGCACGCTGCGGCAGGCGCTCGAGGAGCAGCTCGCCGTGTACTCGCCGTCGCTCGAGGACGCACAGGCCTTCAAGGCGATGGCGGCAGCGATTGGGCGGCGCGCGGCGCGGCTGTCGGCCGTCGCCATTGGCGCCGTCGTGCTGCAGTCGGGCCTGCTTGCGGACCCGGCCGTGACGCCCGACGCGCCCGTCGACATTGGCGTCGACGGCAGCCTGGTCGAGCATTACCCCGGCTTCCGCGCCATGATCCACGAGGCACTGCGTGCCATTGACGGTATCGGTGCGGCCGGTGCCGAGCGTATCCGCATCGGCATCGCCAAGGACGGCTCGGGCGTCGGCGCAGCGCTCATTGCGCTCGTCGCGGCGTCAATGGAGAAGCCGCTGACGGCGGCCGAGTCGCGCCAGGCCGTGCGCAGCGAGGCCCTGCTCAAGTCGCGGAATAACCTGTCGTTTATCAATGAGGGCGCCGAGCGCGAGGCCGAGGACGACGACGAGGCCACCATTGATGCATAGCGTTTTCTTTTTTTTTCTTCTTTTTCTTTCTTTTTTTATATTTCTGCAATTTTCATTGCTTTGGATGAAGCGCCCTTCATACGTCTCTCGTGAATACGTCAAATGTATTTTGCATGTAAATAACAAAAACAAACCAGTCTCGAGCGCCCAACGCCTGTAACCATCGATCTCCGTGACATGCGACCGTTGTCGGATTCATGCCTGTCGTCGCTGCTCCTACTGCTGGAACATGGCGGCTGGGTACGCGCGCTTCTTACGCGTGGTTCCCGAGGTCCGGGCGGTACCGGTCGGCGGTGCAGGCACGTCGCCAGTGGCAGAGTCGGCCGGGGCGACCATGTCGGCGGGCAAGTCGTTCCACTCGGTCTCGGGACGTGCGTTTTGAAACGACAGGCCGCTGGCCGTCTTGGGGCGAGTCGACGTCGACGTCTGTGTTTTCGCCGACGCCTGCATCTCCTTGACGGCATCGACGACGGACACGCGCACGTCGCGACGCACGACCCAGGCGGTGTTGGGCTGCAGCTTGTAGTAGTAGTTGGCGAGGGGCGCGGCGTCGCGACGGAACCCGTTGGCCTCGTACCAGCGCAGGGCGTCGTCGCTCTCGGTCCAGACGTGGCAGTAGAGGGTGTCGATGACGGCGCCGGCGAGCAGCGGCGACGCGTTGAGGGCGTCGACGGTGCGCAGGACGCTGGCGAGCACGGCGGCCATGAGCCCGCTGCCACGGAACGGCGAACCGAGCGCGAGCGACTGGATGTAGAGCGCGAGGCGTCGAGGGTCGGCCGGGTCGGCCGGGTCGGCAAAGGGCGATGTCTCGAGACGTGCGACGAGCCCACCGGCGACGCGGCCGTCGTCGTCGACGACGACGCGGTTGCACAGCCCGGCGACGCGTGTGGCGTCGGCGACGGCGTGGTAAAAGTTGTCCTGGTAGCGCACGGGCAGCAGGACCGCGTTGACGCTCGCGAGGCCGGGCACGTGGGCGGCTCGCGGCTGCACGATGCGGCAGCGCGACAGCGCCGGCGATGCAAACACGACGTCGTCGCCGTGCACGGTGCCACCGGCCTGCTCCAGCACCGTACGGCCCTGTTCGGCCGTAATGGGCGCGAGCGTCGGCTGGGGCTGCTGCTTGGGCGGTGCAAGGGTGGTTCCGTGTTTGGCACCGTTGGACGCCCCTGGCGGCGGCACGAACCGGTTCGACGGCGGCGGCGGCGGTGGCGGCGGCAGGCCAGACGAGCCAGACGAGCCAGACGAGCCAGACGCAGAAACCGGACTGGCAGTCGAGGGCAGCACGGTCGACTGGCTCGCTGCAGGCTTGGGCTGGCTGCTGCTCGAAAAGAAGGACATGAGCGTGCGCTGGTTCGACATGGTGGCGGCGGCGTCGGTGTCGGCGTCCTGGGCGCAGTCGTGATGGTCGTGGTGGTGTTGTCGTGTGGTCGTGGTGGTGGTACGAATTGTAATGTCAACTGGAGCAGCAGCAGAGGTCTGGAGCTTGGTCTAGCTTCGAGCGAGCTCAATGGAAAGGGCGGCGAGCTCGGGGCTGTCTGTGCTTGTCTGTCGTTTGGGCTCGTGAAAAAGGACCGCTGTCGGTGATGCCATTGGCCATTGGTGCCGTGCTTTGTGCTTGCCTGTGCTTTTGCTCGTCTTTTGTGCTTTAGCTCGTCTTTTGTGCTTTTGTGCTTTTGTGCTTTTGTACGCGTGCTAATTAAAGGTACGCGACTGGCGTGCCTGTGGGGCCGTGCGTAACATTTTATGGCTGCCAATCACCCTTTCCACATTTACAGCAGTGATTCACAGGGGCTAGGGCCTGAAACCAGTATATTTACTCTATTGTGTGTGCCACACGGCGTTCCTGGCATAGAATTTAAGCAGTCGTTACAAATATATATGCAGACTCGATGGATCGACTCAATCATTTAACCTCGTCATGCCAGCAGCCAAAATCCGTCAAATCCATCAGACGTTGGCTGCTTGCACGTGACAGCACGAATGTCAAAGTACGGAGTAGCTATAAATATACTCGGTAGTGTATGCCCCGGACTGTTTCAGCCAGGCTCACTTACGTCTCCGTATATTTATATTTACATCTGACCGGTGGCCCACGGCAATCGCCGAACATGGAACCATCTTGAAAACTCAATCTCGGCATACCGGGCATATATGGCACCCGGGGCACGGGCGCTACGAACAATGTTGCGTCGGCCCACCGACACGGCGCCTCCGTCATGGCATCATCGAAACTGCCGGCCAGGCTTAGGCGTTATGCTCCGAGGAGGAAGCAGCACCAGATCAAGAGACCGGACCACAGCTCTCGCCGACATGGTCTCCTCGCTCCGTGCTCTAGAATAAGAGCATCCCAGATACACACAAATATCTATCGACCTCCTGGTACTGCACCCCACGAACCTCTTGTAGCCTCGCCGTAAAATATGTAACCGCCTCGTCCGTCGACAGCTCCGATCAGATCATGTTTGCCACCGTTCACTCAAATCCCATTCGAGCCTGTTCCTTGCTGGCTCCACTCCTTCAAGCTCTTCCAGCGCGTCCGCTGGCCGCCCCAGCGCGGTTTCAGGCCGTCCGCCGCCGCGTTTCCACGTTTCCAGCGGGTCCAGCGACACCCGGCCGCTGTACCGCCTGTAACTGACCGCCTGTAACTGACCGCCTGCAGCCCGTGTCGTCCTCGTGCAGTCCGTCCCTGACTTTTCGCCTCATCCAGGACCTGTCCATGCCAGGCACGTCGAGCGCCCTCTGCGTCCCTATTCCGCCCGGCATCCCCGACGACACTGCGCATCGCTGCTCTGTCTGCCCGACGGCTGACCGTCTGTCCCTGACCGCTGCGTCGACTAGCTCATCCCAAACACCAATCCCAAAACAGCCCGTCGTCAGCAACACGTTTGGCATCGGCTAGCCCAAATCGACTGGCCACGCTCGCTAACGCCTCCTGGCCCGATCCTGCTGCGTCCGTCGTGCACACACCACACCACACACCACACACACTCTCCCTTTTCCTGCATCAAGCACGATCGACACCCTGGCCACCGTTGGCGCTTCGCGAGACGACGACCTGTCGCTGCTTGTTCTGCTGGCAACGCTGCGCGTCGAAGCGTCGATTCTCCTTTGGGCCGGCCCATCTTTCCATCTTTCCATCTTGTCGAATTGCCAACGGTTTCAGCACACTAGCCGACACCACTTGCATCTGGTGCACTGCTGCATTTGCTGCATTTCTGGGCTGCACTACTGACTGCTGCATTTGTTGCATCTATCGCCTTGCCACGAGACCAAACGAAATCGAACAAACAGCGACACGCTCACCTGATCCTCCACGACGGCTCTGCCGTTGTCTGCTGTCTGCCTCGAATTGCAGACGTACGGCCCTTTGGCACCGAAAACCCACGCTGCATAAATATACGTCCAGCCTCGCCACGACGATTCCAGCCCCAACGCCGACTTGTCCGACCTCCCCACCGTTCATGCATTGCGTGCACACGCCATCGACCACGCCGCACTCGTTTCGCTCACCATTTGTCCCGGCGACAAATCCAACCAGCGTGCAGGCGACCAGTAGTACGACAACGGCACACGACCCAGCTCAAGCTTGAGCTTGACCGAGCTTGAGCTTGAGCCGCTCGATAGCCCATACACTAGAGAGGAGGCAGCATGTCTCAAAACGACACCGGCCGAGCTGGTGTCGTCCGCGCGCCCTCGGACGGCAACGGCATGGACAAGCTGGTGTGTCTTTTTTTATTCTCTTTTTACTTTTTTCTAACGATCTAGGCCAACGCCATCCTCGACGACTTGTTGTACAATGTCATCCACGACCTCATCATGAAGACGCACCGCGACGAGAAGACGGCACGGTCGGCGACGGCCGCGATCCGCGTCGAGACCATGGCCATGGAGGAGGCCGAGAAGCTGGCCGGCCCGGCGGGCGAGGCCAAGCCTGAGGGCCGGTTCGCCTCGGACGGCGCTGTGTGGGAGAATGGCCAGATCACGCTGGTGGGCAACCCGCTCAAGACGACGCACGACATTCTGTGTCCGCGCTGCCACCTGCCGCGGCTGCTGTACCCGACCGACGGCATCGGCGCGCGCAAGCCGGACCCCGGCGTGGTGTACTGCAAGAAGCACCCGTACATTAACAAGCCCGGCTGCGACATTTACGGGCAGATGTGGGTGGCGCCGGGCCCCGGGCGCGGCAAGAAGAAGAAGGACTTTGAGAAGAAGATTAACGCGCAAATCTCGGCGGCGACGACGGGCATCGACAACGGCTCGACAACGGAGCAGCGGCCGCCCAACATGATGTCGTTTCCGTCGGCGACGTGCAGCAAGTGCAAGCGCTGCATCCTGGTGTCGCGCCTCAACAACCACATGGGCTCGTGCATTGGCAACAGCGGGCGCACGGCGAGCCGGGCGGCCGCCGCTAAGATTAGCGGCAGCGGCAGCCAGCTGGGCGACAACACGCCGCCGGCGAGCAAGTCGGGCACGCCGCTGCCGAGCTCGCAGGGCAGCCCGCGCAAGCGTGACGCCGACAGCTTTGACGACGACCACGACGACGACGCAGGCGGCCAGAACGGTTACGGCAGCAGTTACGGCAGCGGTTACGGTCACGGTCACGGCCATAGTAGCGGCCACGGCAGCGGCAGTGCCAACGGCAGCGCTAACGGCAAGCCGATCAAGAAGAAACTCAAGCCCCTGCCTGGATCCTCATCGGGCACGCTGTCGGGGTCCGGGCAGGCACTGTCCATGTCGAAGAAGCTGACGCTCAAGATGAAGAGCGGCAGTGGCGGCAGTGGCCATAGCGGTCATAGCGGTCACGGCAGCCACGGCCACAGCGGTCATAGTGGTCATAGCAGCTCTGCGTCGGCGTCGGGCCCACTAAAAAAGCTGTCGAAAAAGACGGGCACGGTGCTCGGCGGGCGCACGATTAGCGACAACTACGACGACGACGACGACGACGACACCAGTAGGGACTATGTCGACGGCGGCGACGACGACTACGGCTTTGGACGCGCGGCGGGCCCGATGGCGCGCAGTGGCAGCAGCAGCAGCGTGCGCAAGTACGACCACGACTACAAGGCGGCGCACGCAAACAGCACAAACAGCACTAGCACAAACAGTGCAAACAGCACAAACAGTGCAAACAGCTCTGGCCTGCCCAAGATGAAGAAGAAGAAGCTGCTGAGCGTGCCGTCGGCGGGCTCGTCGCCGCTCAAGAAGACGACCAAGGTGCCGATCCCGGTGCCCGGCAAGAAGGTCAAGGTGCTCAACAAGACGCCGCTGTCGCCGCCGGCGTCCAAGAACGGGCGCGTGCGCGATCTGGACGCGGGATATGAGTCGTCGGGCACGATGTCGTCACCGCGGTCGTGATTTTTTCATTTCCTTTCTTTTTAATTTTTCTCGTTCTTTTCTTTTCTCTTTCTTTTCTCGTTCTTTTTTCTCTGCTTCTCTCTGTTGCTCTGCATCGTTCTGTATCTCTCTGCCAGTGGCAGCTGCATCTGTTGGTCGGATTGGTCGTCCAACGAACACGGCGTTTTTATTCAATCTTTTCGGTCTTCGTTCGTGCGTGACGTGACCTGTATATGATATCTTTTTGTGACTATTGTGATTGCTACTCCTCCTGGTCGAGCACACGCGCGCGCACGAGCGTCACGTCCTGCCGCGGCCGGTCGCCGGCCTGAGCGTCGACGGCGACCTGTCCCATCCGCTTGAGCACGCCCATGCCGGCGTGGACGCGCCCAAAGATGGTGTGCTTGCCGTCGAGCCAGGGCGTGGGCGCGAGCGTGAGAAAAAACTGGCTGCCGTTGGTGTCGGGCCCCGCGTTGGCCATGCTCAGCACGCCGGCGCCGGTGTGCTTGAGCGACGGCGAGATCTCGTCGGCAAACTTGGCGCCGTAGATGCTCTCGCCGCCGCGGCCGGTGCCGGTGGGGTCGCCGCCCTGCACCATAAAGTCGGCAATGATGCGGTGGAAGATGGTGCCGTCGTAGTAGCCGCGGCGCGCGAGCGTCTCAAAGTTGCGGCACGTCGCGGGCGCGTGGTCAGCGTACAGCTCGACCGTGATGGTGCCCTGGCGGTTAGCGCGTCCAGCGGTCGTCCAGCGGTCGTCCGGCGGTCGTCCAGCGGTCTTTCAGTCGTCCGTCTTCAGAGCGGCGTGTGGGAGCTTACCATGCTAGTGTCGAGCGCGACGAGCGTCATCGTGGAGAGGAGGAGGAGGAGGAGGAAGACGAGAGGAAAAGGAAGCTGGACGAGACGAAATGAGCCAAGACTGAGGATGTTGGTATAGCCTAGGATTCGTGGGAGGTCAAGGAGTGCGAGATGAAGACGACACGAAACAAACGAGCGTGGGATCTGGCTGGTCGTGGTGGTGAGTATTTCTTGAGTATATATATGTCTGGACGCTCGTTGTAAAGGTAAGTGAGGTGTAAAGGTGGGTCTCAAATCTGCCCCACTTTCACCATAGTGAACAACACACGGCGACGTCCTGTACGGTACCTCTTCACCTTCAACTACCCGACCACACAATGGCCGAAGAAGTGTCGCGGGCTCTTTCTGCGGCATCGAGGGCGACAATGTCGTTTCTGGGCCAAGCGACGGCGACGGCGTCGGCGACGGCGTCGGCGTCGGCGGTCGTCAAGGCCATCAAGACGGCCGGCGTTGCTTCGAGCCGCGTCAGCTGGGGCGAGCTGGCGGTACAGACGGCCATGATCTCGACGGCGACGGCGGTCGTGTACGCGACGTCGCACGCGGCCATTACACGTCCTCCGTCGGCGGCGCCGCCGGACAAGCACGCCCTCGACGAGACGGCGGACCTGCTAGACCCGCTGGACCCGGCCGCCTCGAGGAGACGCAAGACCAAGACGACGGACGCGACGGAGCCCGAGGCGGGCACGAACACGCACACGCTGCAGCTGTCGGACGCGCTGCTGCTGCCGGTGGTGAGCGGTGTCGTGCTGTCGGGGCTGTACGTGCTAATCAAGTACCTGGACGGCGCGTCGGCCGTCAGCCTGCTCCTGCGCTTGCAGTCGTCGCTGATGGGCGTGTTTGGCGGCACGGCGCTGCTGGGCGATGCCGCGGGCACGCTGTCGACGCTCGTCTTCCCCAACGTGTGGGCGGCACGCGACGGACGCGTGTTCCGCTTCAGCCAGTCGCAGCGGCGGCAGCAGTGGGCGACGCCGAGCCTCGACGACGCGACGGACACCGACGCGCCCGAGTGGACCGAGTGGACCGAGGACGACACACGCACGACACCGTTTCCCGACGCTGTGGCACGGTGGGTGCCTGCTGCACTGGCCGGTCCGTGCTGGGCCGTGCGTGGGTTCCTGCGGACGCAGTGGACGCTCCGACCAGACACGAAGAGCACCGTCGTCAACGCCCTTGTCCGTGGTATTCTGGCCATCTGCGACGAGTTTGACGAGGGCGAGAGCAAGACAGAGAAGACGGACGAGACGGAAAAGACGAAAAAAAAGGAAAAGGACTTGACCGTCGGCATGACGGGCGTGTTGGGCTTGGTGGGGGCTCTGGCGACGAGCGGGGTGTACATGTACACGAACCTTCGAGGCGCGACGACGCCCGGGCTGCTCAACAACCTGCTGGGCATGAGCGCGGTGTACCTGGGCATCGCACAGGTCTCTGGCACGTCGTTTGTCATCTCGTCGGCCGTCTTGGCCGTCATGTTTGTGTACGACGTCGTCATGGTCTTTTACTCGCCCATGATGGTGACGGTCGCGACCAAGATCGAGGCGCCACTGATGCTGGCCATGCGTGTCGGCGGACGTCGGTCGATGCTCGGCCTGGGCGACCTCGCGGTGCCGTGCGTGCTCGTCGCGCTGTGCCTCCGCTTCGACCAGCACCGCTTCTACCTCGCCCGGCAGACACGGGCCCCGACGACGCTGGCGACGACGACGACGGCCGGCACGACGCACACGGCGACGACGCGCACCGTCAAGGCGGCGTACGTGGACCCGCGCGGCCGCTGGGGCGACCGGGCATGGGCAGGCTCGACCAGCAGGCACGTCGATGCTCGGCTGACGCCCGGACTGGCGGCCGCCTCGTTTCCCAAGCCTTTTTTCCATGGCGCCATGCTGGCGTACGTGGCCGGTCTCGTGCTGGCCGACGTGGCGGTCGTGCTGACGCGCAAGGGGCAGCCGGCTCTCTTTTACCTGGTGCCGGCCCTCTTGCTGGCGACCTGGGGTCAGGCTGCAGCGCGTGGACTCGTCGAGCAAATGTGGCAGTACACGGAGAGCGGCGCGCTGGACACGGAGGACGTTGTCGTCGACGTCGACGCCCACGGCCGCCGCATCGACCCGAAAAAGGACCAGTAGTGGCAAGCATAGTACATTTTGCAGATCCGAGTGCGTTGACCGGAGTACCGTGACTGGTGATGAATTTGGCGTCATATGATTACGTATTACGTAAGCATGTCGTCGGACCCACGTGTAGTGCACGACTGCACGACTGCACGAGACGTGCGGTAACCGCCGTGCGTCAACAACATGCTCGTCCAGTGGCTCGTCGACACGCGCGCGCTGTGGCCGGAGGCGGTGCAGACGCGCGACCTGACGGAGCAGCCGGGTCCGAAACGCGCGCTGGCAGCCCTCCTGAGCGACGAGGCACGCGCTGCCGTCACCAAGTACTTTTTTGTGCGCGATGCCAAGATGGCACTGGCGTCGCAGCTGCTCAAGCAGTATGCAGTGGCACGGCTCGCGGGCGTGCCGTGGCGTGCGGCCAGGATCGCGCGCGACGTGCACGGCAAGCCCGTGTTCCGCGACAGCACGGACCTGGTCTTCAACGTCAGCCACCAGGCCGGCCTCGTCGCGCTCATTGCCGTGCATGGACCGGCAGCGGCGACGCTGGACGTTGGCATCGATGTCGTGTCGCCCGCAGAGCGTCGCACACGCGACCACGCGATGCTCGACGAGGCGAAGCTCGAGGCGAAACTCGGGGCGGACCACGGCTGGCACGCGTTTGTCGACATGCACGCCGACGTGCTGGCACCGGGCGAGGTGCGCTACCTCAAGACGCGGCCGGGCGATGGCAGTTCTGCTGGTAAAGACGGCCGGCTGCGCTACTTTTACGCGTTGTGGTGCCTGCGTGAGGCGTACGTCAAGATGACGGGCGAGGCGCTGCTGGCGCCGTGGCTGGCCGACCTCGAGTTCCGTGCGTTTACGCCGCCCGCTGCCGACGACGGCGCCATGGTCACTACACACGACGTCGTCTTTCACGGACGCCCAGTGACTGACGCGCGTCTGTGCCTCCGCAGTGTCGGCAGCGACTACATGGTGTGCACGGCCGTGCGATCGGCCACGAGCAGCCTCGACAAGACGCCGGGGCTGGCCCTGCCCATCGAGGGGGCGTTTGAGACGATTACCATGGACGAGATTCTAGCGTTTGCCGCCTGTGCTATGTAGCTAACGAAGACAAGACAACGGGGTAACAAGAGAGAAGAGACAGAAGAGACGAGAAGAAGAACAAGAAGAGAGAGTCAAAAAGAGACGAGACGAGAAGGAGAACAAGAAGAGACGAGAAGAAGAGACGAGAAGAAGAGACGAGAAGAAGAGACGAGAAGAAGAGCAAGAAGAGACGACGAGAAGAGACAGAAGGGACGAGACGACGAGACTAGACGTTGGCGCGTTCCTTGGCCCCGTCGCTGCCCGAGGTCGTCTCGGTGCCGGTCGTCTCGGTCATCTCGGTCGTATCAGCGCTGGTCTGCAGTCCGAACCCGGGCTGGCCAATGGCGAGGCAAAAGACGGCGGCGGCCATCATGGCGCTCTCGAGGGCGTAAAAGAGGGGCTCGTTGTGAAAGAGTTCGCTGGTGTAGCCCTCGCGCAGCTCTTCGATGCGGTAGACGCAGCGGATGAGGACAAACAAAAACGCGGCCAAAAGTCCGCCGAGGAAGACGCGGAAGCGCGTATCCATGCGGGCGGTTCCGTGGGCGCGCAGGTAGCGCACGAGGTAGTCGAGCGAGAGGGCGATAAAGAGGAGCAGCATAAAGACTTGGAAGGCGAGGCCAAAGAGGGACATGTTGACGCCCGTCTGGTAGCTGTCCGTCGACGTCGAGCTGAGCGCGCCACCGGCGGCCTGGAAGACGAGCGAGACAATGTCGCACGGGATAAACACCCAGAGCAGGATCCTGGGGTTGAATCGTGCGAGGCCGACGTCGAGGTGGCGGATCGTGCGTGCGAGTGTCACGTAAATGGCCGCCGCGATAAAGACGGGCGCCGTCGTGATGCAAATGATTTGCATCAGGAACCCGCTAAAGGAAAACGGGTTGTTGTAGAGGATGAGACGCCCGGCGTAGCCGATGATCTCGTCCGTGCAGCCGAGCACCATGGGAATGGCAAACGACGTCAGCGATGTGCGCCAGCGCAGGCCCTCGACGAGGTGCACGACCAGCGCAATGGCAAACAGGGCCATGAACACGGCGCTCGCCGGCACCGACGGACGGTACGTCAGCACGCTCCACTCGACCGGGCACAGCGCGAGCGTGCAGTTGGTCTCGGGGCCATACGCAACGAGGCCGTTGGGAAGGCTCATGTCGTTCAGTCTTCTTTCGGTCCTGGCGGTTCGGTGGTTGGTGGTGTTTTGTTCTGAGGACGGATGGGACGTAGTCTATTTGTGTAAAGAACCACGGACAGAACGGCCAGGCAGCGAGATTGCAGACCGCCAACGATGCGAGGCTCTGCTCGGCGTGTGCCACGCGCGACCCGCGCCTGGTCCTGGCTCGGCTTTTTCTCGTTCTTTTGTCAGGAGCTCGTGTGAGATCAAGTTAGCGCGAGCGCAGCCAAGACGCCGACCAGCAACACACAACAAAGAACTAGCGAATGCAATAAATATATAAATTTATTTACACGGTGAAAAGGAACGTTCCGCTGCAATATGTTGGAACGACCGGTGCAAACCGTTGGAACGACCGTGTCTGCCCATTCTGTCATCATGGCTCGTATTCTTCGGCCAGATCGGGCAAGGCTAGAGCCCGTTATCCGTAATATTTTTAGAGAACCAGTCAGCCAGCCAAGCCCACGCCACGTCAGTGCCCGAGTCGTGTTTGCATCAGACGTTGACTGTTGACTGTTGACCTTGACTGTTGCTGCTTTTGTCATTTGGACGCTACGTAAGCACCAAGGCGTGCGCCTGTGCAAATGTGACGAGTCTCGTCAGCCGCACAAGTACGTTGCATCGCTCAAGGCACCCGTTTAACTGCGTGCCTTACAAATACGGTGTGCCGAGACGGGTGGTGATTGTTGCCAATGTGGCAGCCTATTTAATCGGGTAGTGTCAGGTCTGTGCGAGTCATTTTTGTTGTATTTCTCGTTGCTTATTTCTCGTTCACTGGGATTGAAAGCGAGGCAAAAACGAAAGAAAAAGGAAAGTAAGATGAAATATAAAATAACGAAAAAAGAAAAGAAAAAAGAAAAAAGAAAAAAGAAGAAAAAAAGACAGAAACGAAAAACAAGTAATACAAAAGATTGACCGACTCTGACAATGTTAAATATTACTGGGCAGCATTCCTCCAGCGGATTGCCCGTTTCGGCATCCGTTAGACCCACTCGGCTTCTATCTACCCGGCTGGCGACGGGCGCTTCTCGCGCGTTTTTCGGTGCCGCACCCGGTCATGTATTTTAATGAATCATGGCGGCGATCGAACTGGTCGCCTATTTCCGACCGAGCTAGTGCATTGCGGTTATTTTCAACAGCTACGGTCATGGACAAATAAAAGATTCTTTTTTGTTCTCCGTAAATATTATGTCAGCTAGCGCGGCAAGATAAAGATAAGTCACGTGACGAACATATATACGCGCGGCACGACATCTGCACGACACTCATAGACCAAAGCGGAAGTGGCGCTCGGCACGCATATTGAATGCCATATTGGAATTCCAGGGCCGTGGTGACCGGTGACCTTGTCTGCTGCGCTTCCGGTCCTAACAGGTGACGAGTGATTTTCACGTCCAACAAACGGCGAGGCGAGTTAGGCACTGCCGGCCCCTATTGACGCGACACAACAGGACGTTGCGACCGGCCGCCTTCTCGATACGGATACGGCACGTCTCTGGCACGCCTTCCGTCCACGGCTTCGCTCTAGCCAACGTGGCCTTGCCCAACCTGCCTCTGACGCCCGGCTTTGACGCTCCCAACGTGCACCCATCACGCTCGACCGGGCCACACTCGCCACTGCGCGCCGACGCCGTGCTGCATGGCGCCCCGCGCGCATCACGACCATGCAGGCCACTCACCGCAGCGAGCTGCCCGTGCAGCCGCCGCCTGCAGCGACTAGTTTGCTTGGGTCTGGGCTTCGTCCTGGCTCAGGGGACGCACAAGAGCGGGCACAAGAGCGGGCACAAGAGCCCAGGGCACAAGGACAGCCCAGGACGGCCAAGTTCCCGACCAAGCTGCGGCGCAACTACCCGAGGTCACGCAATGGCTGCCTCACGTGCCGGCAGCGCAAGAAAAAGTGCGACGAGGCCAAGCCGATGTGCACGGGGTGCACGCGCAACAAACTGTCGTGTGTGTGGCCCGTGCCGTCGAAGCCAGCACCAGAACCAGCATCAGAACCAGCAGCACCGGCAGCACCACCACCACCACCACCGGCGAGTCACCCTTCAAACCTGTCGCTGTTCCAGCACAAGAGCCGGTGGCAGACGTACCTGCCGTCGCTGGCGGCGTGGGAGGGCGTCGAGGGCTGCAGCGTCAACCTGAACCCCGAGTACGACGAGTCGGGGCGGCGCACAGACGTGGCCGAGGCCGAGGACGAGGTCCGCCCGACGCCAGGGGGCGACACGAACGAGTACGCGTTTGCATTTGACCAAGACGCCGAGCAGTCGGACGGCGTGGACGTGGACGAGCCGGACGACGGCGACGACGAGGACGCGGCCGTGGTGGCCGTCTGGTCGCCACTGGTCGGCGCGTTTGTCACGGACGCGGGCCTCCCATACCACGCACCACGTCCGCGACGGCCAACCGGTCCGAAACGGAGCCCGGTCGACAGGCCGTACGCGTTCTCGACGCGGCGCGAGAATAAGAACAGAGAGAAGGAGAACAGGAACAGGCACGGGCGGCCACGTCTCTACACGACACCACGACCACGCGCGACGGCGCTGACGGCTCTGTCGTCGTCGATGCTGCGGCACTACATTGTGGAGGCGGCACCGACGCTGGCGACGAACCGGGCGGCACGCAACCCGTACATTGCGCTGATTCTTCCGCTGGCGTACACGGACGACCTGGTGATGCACTGCGTGCTGGCGATTGGCGGCGCACACCGGAGCAACCGGCTGACGAAACCGGTGCCTACAGCTACGGGCACGACGAGCACGGCGCTTGCGGCGTACACGGGCGACCGGGCGGCGGCGACGCTGCACGGCGCCATTACGCAGCACTACTCGTGCGTTTTGCGCAGTCTGCGCGGTGCGCTGCGTGCACTGGAGCCGGGCGACACTGCACAGGTGCTGCGTGTGCTGACGGTGCTGCTGCTGCTGTCGACGTACGAGTGCCTGGCGTGGAACGTGCTCGACGGCGGCGTGTTTGCACACCTGCGTGCGAGCCGGCAGCTGATTGCGTGGCTGCGCGACGACGGACAGGCGTCGTCGCTGAAGCAGAAACTGTCGGCCGACGAGCGCAGTCTCTTGGGCGCGCTGCTCGAAATTTACGCGTACCAGGTACTGGCGAACCGGATCTGCCCCGACGGCATGATTGGCAACCGGTCAGCGGCGGGCGAGGACTCGGGGCTGCACGACGACGAAGACTTTGTGGCGGACCCGGGACTGCTGGCGGACCAGGACAGTTTCGGGCTGCTGTTCTCCGGTCTGCACGGACTGTTTGCCCTGATTCCACCAGTGGCACGTCTCGCAGCAGCGGCGCTGCAGCCCGACGACGACGCGACGACGACGACGACGACGACGACGCGGCTGAGCGACATGATCAACAACCCAGCGCGCACGGCGACATCGCTCGGTGCACAGGTGGCGGCGCTGCGCAACCGGGCGCTCGCGTGGCAGCTTCCGGCGGACGTGTTTGCACAGGCGACGGGCGACCAGGAACGTATATGGCAGCGCGCGATTGGCGAGACGTACCGGCACAGCCTGCTCATCTACCTCGAGACGATTGCGCGCCCCGGCACGGCCATTGACCTGGCGGCCATCCAGCGACACATTTTGCCCATTGGCGAGGCCGTCATTGGCGCGGACCTCGTGGCGTCGCGGTTTGCCACGATCCTGCTGTGGCCGCTGCTGATTACGGGGTCCGTGCTGGCGCACCCCGAGGAGCGCGTGTTTCTGGCCGAGGGTCTGCGTGCGTCGCCACAGGCGACATGGGCGTCGATCAAGGCCGCCGACGTGATGCAGGCCATGTGGGAACGGCGCGACGCCGTCGAGGCCGAGGCAGCAGCACGTGGCAGCAGCGGCAGCCGGCGGTACTATGGGCCATACGGCCTGGCCGAGATTATGCTCGAGACCAAGGTCAACATTAGCGTTGGGTGACCCTTCGTGTCGTGTTTTCATTTTTTTAGTTTATTTTCAATTTATTTTATTTGCTCGTCTGACCACCTCCTCATTAACGCTGGTATCCAGCCCGCCCAACTAAACACATGCGATGCAGCAAGACAAGACCAGCCAAGCGGCACATGAACATGGTATCATAAATCAACGCAAATCTCGACCGGAAACAGCTTAGACGGTGTTGATGCCGTCCTCGTAGTTGACCTTGTTGAAGCTGCCGGCCTCGGTGTTCTTCTTGCGGGCGAACCAGCTCTTCTTCTTGGGGGCGCTAGTGTCCATGGTCGAGTTCTCGTGGTAGCCCTTGTTCTTGGACGTTTTCTTGTGGCTGCTGCTGCTGCCCGACTTGGCCGTGCCGGTGCAGAGCAGGACGAGGGCGACGAGGAGGGCGGCGAGGGCGCCCCAGCTGAAACCAAAAGCGTAGCTGCCAATCTTGGCACTGCGACCCTCCTGGCGGAAGACGTGGCGTGCACGCACAAAGGTGGCCGTCATCATGGACACGGCAATGGCGAGGAAGCCAAAGGCGACGGCGGTGGCGAGGCCGCCAATGGCGCTGCCCAGACGGCCGCAGCAAGCGAGGAAGCTGGCAAAGAAGGCGCACGTCTCAAAGAAGAGGGCCATGATGTAAAAGACCCAGCTGAAACGCCACATGTAGTAGTAGTAAAACGACGTCGTGTCGCCGCCGTGGCTGCCAATCAGTTTCGACGGCGCACCGTCCGCGTTGGCCGCCCACGCCTTGCCAAAGGGCATGGCCGGGTGTGCCTTGCCGCAGTCCTGGTTGCCGGCGCCGCACGCGTACAAAAAGGTCCACTGCGTGAGATCGTGCGCGCCCTCGATGCCGGCCGTGTCGGCCTGCAAAAAGTACGTCTTGTTAAAGGGCGTCTTGTCCTTGACGCCGGCCAGGATGATGAAGAAGAGGAACAGCATCGACAGGCCAATCATGACCGGGGACACGAGGCCCGAGGAGACGCGTGCAATCGCCATGGCGGGGTTGGCGCGGGTTGTGAGTCGCTAATGTGGGAGTCGAGAGTCGTCGAGTCGTCGAGAGTCGTCGTCGTCTGTCGAGCGTCGGTGCAGAGGCTGCTATAAGTGCATGGGCGAGTGGGTGGGCGCTGCGTTGTGTTTGGCGAGCGATGGACGGACGAATGTGAGCGGGAGACAGGAATGAGGAGAGGAATGAAAACACGGCGCGCTATTTAATGCTTTTGAATTTGAGCTCGGAAGGCGACTCGGCAGAAGACAAAGACTGCGTCTTTGAGTCTCGACGGCATTACGTCGTTGCCCAGCATTCACCAGCATTCAAACTCACCAAGCTGTCAAGCGCCGGCACAAAGACGGCACGGCGGAGGGCGCCGGTGAGGTCTAAGGCGCCAGGTCTAAGGCGCCATGTCGTCATGTCTGGCTGCATCGGCAGAGCTGTCCCGATCGGGCTAGCGTGGTGATGTGCAGATCGAGGTACTTGTCCTGTTAGCAAAATTGTGAGAAAAATGTGTGGGCGAAAGTCGCTGTGGGTCTGTTTTAGAAGATCCACTTGTTATGGACCCACCCTTTGCTGGCTCGTTTGTGTGTCTCACAGAGGCGCGAGCATCTGGGTGAGACTAGCCTGTGTGCTGGCCTGGTGTTGGGCGTCACACCGGCGACGCATTCCTGGTCAGCGGGCCGCGAGTCAGATGCAAGCAGTCGCGCCGAAGAAAGCTAAAGCAAAGTGAAAGTCGCGCTGAAGAGCTCAAGCTAAAAAATAAACGCTGCCCGACGCAAAAGGACGACCCACGCAAGGAGATGCGAGACATGTGTGGGAAGAAGGACGGCGAACAAGGGCAGTGATTTCCGCGGACGCCGGCGCTCGATGCACACAAAGACCGATCGCACGTAGTCTGCCGGTGGCCTAGAGCTCGGCCTCGACGATCGATGACGTCTCGTCTAGTGAGAGTGTACGGAGTATATACAGTCTTTGAGAAGCAGTCGTCTTTGTCGGGCCTTTATACAACCAAGAATGAATATATTATGTGCGCTGAGAACTGTCGATCGTGCGGGGGTATGTTACATATTTCATGTTACATGACGAATCTGATGAGCTGGCATGTGCTGGAAGCATTTGATGTGCTCAAGCAATTCGTGAGAACACGTGATTGGCTGGTGAAAGGGTCCACTATAACAGACTCACCAACCAGACGTCCAGCACTATACAACACAACACAACACACAACACATTGACAACGAACCATGGCACTCGTGGCACGACTCGGAACAGGAGCGAATGTATCACAACAGGGAATTAACATCTACGGCAGCAGCCGCTTGGGGGTGCGCGGGTAGTAGGCCGCCAGCTGGACGCTCGGCAGGTTGAGGAAAAAGGCGACGACGCGGTCGAGGCCGATACCGCCACCGCCGTGCGGCGGCACGCCTGCCTGGCGAAACACGTCGACGTAGTCGCGCAGGCCGTCCGACTTGGGGTCGAGGCCCTTGCGCACCATGCGCGCCTCGAGCAGCGGCGCGTCGTGGATGCGCTGGCCGCCCGACAGAATCTCCTGGCCACGCATGAAAAAGTCGTAGGCGTTGCACACGGCCGGGTCGGCAGGGTCCTCCATGGTGTAAAAGGGGCGTGCGCCCTGCGGGAACTTGTCGAGCACGTAAAACTCGGTGTGGAAGCGCTGCTTGACAATCTCGCCGAGCGCCTTCTCCTGCGGCGTCGACATGTCCTCGTCGTCCGACACGTTGCGGAACTCGGCCGGGCCAAACTCACGCAGCAGCGCCTGGCCCTCGGCAAACGTCAGTCGCACCTCCTTGCCCGGCTCCGGCAGCAAAAAGTCGGTCGACGGGTACACGGCGCGCACCGCCTCAATGTCCGCCGCACAGCGCTCCTTGAGACCGCGGAAAATGTGCAGCAGCACGCCCTCGAGCATGTGCAGCACCTCGTGGTACGATTCCTGAATCTCCATCTCCATGTCGAGACCGGTAAACTCGGTCATGTGGCGCGGCGTGTTGCTGTTCTCGGCACGGTACACCGGCCCGACGCAAAAGACGCGCTTGCGGCCGCCCGCAATCTCGTACTGCTTGTAAAACTGCGGGCTCTGGGCCAAAAAGGCCGACTTGCCAAAGTACGTCAGCTGGAACACGTTGGCGCCGCCCTCGGACGCCGCGTCAATCAGGCCGGGCGCCTGGAAACCCTTGAACCCGCGTGCGTCCAGGTACTCGCGGAACAGCTTCTCCGTCTCGTACCGCACATTGGCAATCGCCTGCTGAACCGGCGCCCGCTTGTGCATCACAATGTTGTCCAGGTGCGTGCCCAGCGACGCGCCCGCCACCGTGCTCTCGTCGACCGCCAGCGCCTTGACGCCCTCGGCCGCCGCTGACACTGCATCGCCGGCCGCCGCACCCGCCGTCTCGCCGCCCGCCGTGTCGTCAAAGTTGGTCACCGCCTTGCCCGCCGACGCGAGCGTCAGGCCCAGCACCTGGGGCGCCGCCGCGACGACAAAAAACTTGGTAATGTGCAGCTCAAAGCCCGACACCCGGCAGCTCTTGATCGGCTCCGGCGCCCGGCGCACGACCGCCTCGACGACGACGCACGACTCGAGGCTGCGCGAGCCCGCCCACTTGACCATGTTGCGGCTCACCACGCTGTCCGTCTGCTCCGGCCGCGTCGCCGCCAGCACGCCCTGGATCGCCCAGTCCTGCTGCTCGCGCAGCTCGACAAAGCACATCTTGGCGCCCTGCATCCGCGAGTTCTGGATCCAGCCGTACAGCCGCACGCTCTTGTCGACGTGCGCGTCGCCCAGCTGCGGCAGCGACACCGGCGCCGCGCCGTCGCTAAACTTGACGCCCCCCTGCGACGCAAACGACGCCACGTCGCCGTAGTTGGCCGTCGCCAGGTCCTCCTCCGCGCCCGCACCCGACGCCGCCTTGGCCGCCGCCTCCGCCGCTGCCCGCTCCGCCGCCCGCTGCGCCTTGAGCGCCTCCTTCTTCGCCTTGGCCTCGGCTTTTTTGGCCGCCTTCTTCGACGGGCCCTCGCCCTCGCCCTCGCCGCCCTCCGGCGCAGCAGCAGCAGCAGCAGGCGCCGTCGTCGGCGTCGTCGTCGGTTCAGCCGCAGGGGCCTCCTTGGGTTGTTGCTCAGACATGGTGTGATGTTGGTGGTGGTGTAGCGTGCAGGTCGCAGAGGTAAACGTGAGTCGTGTGTATGGAGACTGAAAGAGTCATCCTCTTATCGATATACATATTTTATTTTGTATTAAACTTTTTTGCTATTCTCTTCTTATCCGTGGCGGGGGAGGGGCAGTGATTATGTAAGCATGTAAACATTATGTCTGACGCCGTCGATGGACAAGTTTCTGCAGGGCAAAGTACACGACGACTACACTGGCTGTACCAAAATTGAGGACGCTCAGTATGTGGTAGACGGCGGGCCTCTTGACGCCATAGTGCTCGCAGCAAATGGACACGGCCCGGACCGGCGCGAGCGCGACAATGACAACCAGCGACACCATGAACACGTCAAAGGCGAGGCCCAGCACGATACCGACGACCGTCTCGGGGCGTGGCTCGGGCGTGTCTGGCGGCTCGAGCGGGCCGAACCACGCAGCCACGCCGTCCAGCAGATTGGCTACACGCCCGACCGGCTCCAGGGCAGCACGCACGGCCTGTCGGGCGACCCAGCGTCGCACGGTCCGGCCGGCTGCTGTCTCTGCTGTCTCTCCTGTCTCTACTGTCTCATGAAAGACGTCGGCGTACATGTCGGCGAGCCGCGGCAGCCCACGCAGGTCCGTCGGCGCGTCTGGCTCGGGGACGCACAGCACGAGCACGGCGCCCATTGTCCGCGCCGTCTGCTGTACCGCCACCGCGGGCACGTCTTTCAGCAAGTCGAGGGCCACGTTGTACGTCCGCTGCAGTGCGTGCTTCCACTCGGCGTGGCGGCAGCGTGATGGAAGGTAGGGGTCGTCGAGCAGCGGTGCAAACGCGTCGGCGCTCGTTGCCAGGTTGATGCGGTACTTGGCCATGTCCTTGTCCTTGTCCTTGTTCTGCCGGTGGTCGCTCGGGCTCGCCAGCTCGCACGCTGCCAGGTACAAGCGGTCCGCCAAAATGTGTCCGACGCGTACCACGTACAGCATGTCGCCATTCCACGGTCGTGGCCGCGGACACTCGGCGACGGCGGGGGCGGTCGTGCTGCTGTGGTGACGCAGCATCGCCGCCACGGCTGCCGTCGCCGATGACGCGTCGGTCCCGTGTGTTCGGGATACACAAAACGCGTACAGGGTCTGGGCCAGCTCTTGGGCGACGACCAGGCGCTGGTGGATGGTGTTGGCCGGCACAAACAGGTGCTGGTCTGTCGCCGAGGGGTCCCGGGACCTGTCGTCGGCAACCTTTACGTCTGGGCCCAGCACAGCGTCGCACACTTCGCTCCAGACAATGCCTGCAATGCCCTCGACCTGCCAGATGGACCTGTATGCCTTTTTGGAAGCAGCCTGCGTACAGTCGAGCTCATAGTTTGGATAGGCTTGGCTGCACTCCTGCCACGCATCCAGGTCTCTCGCGGTGTCTCCGGTGTCTGCCGCGTCCATTCGGTGGCCGTCCACTGTCGGTAACGATATCTTTTTGCTCAACGCCAGTGAACCTTTTGGCGTGCAATACTCGGTCATCAGGAATTGTGATTGGGCGTTGTGTCGTGGTAAGTGTACATGAACGTGAAGCAGGACATTTATCAATAGTTACAGCTATATAAATCACATCAGCACAGCAGGTCGAAAAGAATACAACGAGGTTGGCCTCAGCGTACTTGTCGTCGACAGGCGATGCCTAAATATACAAAGAAAATCGCGCTTAGTCATCTCGAGAGCTTGTTGCCTCGAGAGCTAGCTTGTAGGTGTAAGTACTTTTGCCTGCGTGTTTTGTGAGAAAAGAACGAAACCCCGCATACTGTCGAGCTTCCGGTTAATCCCACACATATGTGAGTGATTTACAATAGCAGCAGGTAATGACCATGATGGATAAAACTGATACAATCTAGTAATGTACAGGTGCAGTGATGCAAAGTGTAACCGATAAACAAATAAAACAAAAACAAAAAAAAGTGCAGTGGCTGGTATCAAAAGAACAAGTACAACAAATCGACGGCTACAGGCCCATGTCAATGTCGGCCATGGCGTCGGCGTCGAGGAACGCGGCCTCTTCAAAGTCGTCGTCGCCGAATTTGGCCACGGTACCGTCCAGCTGCGTCTGTAGAGTCTGCTGAGTCTGTGGGCGTCGCCGGGGCACGGCCAGCACGCGTCGCGGCCCCTCGTCTGCCAGCCATGCCTGTACCGACGCCTGCGCCGACACACGCTCGTCGTCGCCCAGCATGCGCTTTCTAGTGCCGGCGGCCGACGGCCGGTGTGCAGGCATGGGCGCGCGCGACAGGTACGACGACATGGACGACACCGTCTCCTGGCTGCTCGTCAGGCCGGGCGCCGAGCTTGCGTGGGTCTGCTGCGACGGGGGGAGGTCGTCCGTGCTGCCGTTGAACACGCCCGACGCAAACAGCGGCCGCCCGTCGTCGTCGTCCTGCACGCCGAGCCCGCCGACCTTGTGCAGCCCGCAAAAGGGCACCAGCTCGCGCTGCGACGCGTCCGACGTCGACGACGCCACAGACGCCACAGACGCCGAGCTTGGCTGCAAAAAGGCGCTGTACGCGTGCACGTGCACCGGCCGCGGACTGTGCACCGCGGCGTCTCCCTTGCCCGTCTTGTAGCCCTCGGGCACCGACTTGCGCACACGCATGCCCACCGCCAGCAGGTTCGCCTGCACGCTCGGCGGCAGCAGCGGCTGCGATGGTTCGGCGGCACGGCCTGCTGGGAACGCCGCCGTCGCGTCGGCGTCGCGAGCAAAGAAGCTGGTAATCGGCCGCTGCGTCGGGTCCGACGCCGGGCCGGCGAGGGCGCGCTTGACACGGGGCGTCGACATGGGGCGGTTCCAGCGCTTTGCGGAGTAAATTAGAGGTGACGTGCAAAGAGGGTCGACAGGGCGTTGTCGAGGGGATTGGTCTGCGGCTGGGGTGGACAGAGTGGATGGGCAGGGGGTGGTTTGTTATGATGCAAGAAAAAGAAGTTATGATGCAAGAGGCAAAGAGACAAATAAAAGGGGCGTCGTAAGACGAGGCAGGAGCGAGCAGACAAAAGAAAGGAGTGGAGATGGTCAAGTGAAGGAAGGTGCGGTGGCAACGATGTCAAGGACAGAGCACGTCGGCAGCAGGACGATGCAAGCATCCAGAAACCGAAATGGGCTCAATGGGAATGGGAGTCTGGTGGTTGGCCGAGACACCGGGACGCCCTAGGTGCCCTCGGGCTAGCGCGCAGGTTTGCTTGCACAATCCTGCCGAGTCAGGCTAGCGCATCCTCCGCGTGTATGGGGCGCGACGCGTCGCGACGTGTTTTTTCGCGTAGAGTGGTTTTGCGGCCGTCGTAGTTTCCCGGTAGTAGCTCTCTGTGGTCACGTGTCTAATTGTTTAGGCAGCTAGTATCAAACAAAGGGTATCACTTGGCAGGCCACGGGCTCGGAAACTCGAGCAGGTCGCGCTGCCCGTACAGCTCGCCCACGACGCCCAGCACCATCTCCAGCGCCGCCCGCTGCTGCATCGCCAGGTCCTCGGCCAGTTCTGGCTCAGCTGTGTCGGCGTCGGCCGCCTCGTCCGGCTCGACTGTGTCGGCGTCCTCCAGCTCCGAGTCGACGTCCATGGCCACGTCCTCGTCCACCTCCGCCTCGGCATCGTTTGTTCCTGCATCTTCTTGTGAGCCTGCCTTGTCTGCAGACTCGTTGGCCTCCAGGGGCTCGCCGGCCTCGTACTCGTACTCGTCCGCCTCATCGTCGTCGTCCTCACCGTCCTCCGACTCGACCACCCCAAGATCGCCTGGGCCAAGGCTCAGGTGCGCCAGCCGCAGCACTGCCTGCTTCGCCACGTCGCGCACGTACCCAATCTCGCGGTAGTCCAGCTCGCCACGCCCCGGCAACTGCGCCAGCAACGCCCACAGCCACTGCATCGTCCGTGCGTCCATGGCCAGCCCGCCCCGGTGCCACACCCCTAGCGCCTGTGCAAACCGCCCCGCGCGTGACGACCGCGACGACGTCGACGCCCCGAGCGCCAGTCCCCGCTGCACGATCCGCAGCAGCCGCAGCACGCTCACCTTGTCCATGCCCGCCACGTGCTCTGCGTCTGGTGCGCCCGTCCGAACCGTCTGCAGCCAGTGCCGGATCACGCCCGACCGCGCGCTCAGCGGGCCGACCACGTACGCGCGCTCCGTCACCGCGCGGTGCGCCGCCAGTGCCGCCCGTAGGTCCGAAAAGTGTACCAGCATGCGTGCCCGGAACGCCCGGCTAAAGGCTGCATCGCTCGCGTCGGTCGCGTCGTCGGTGGCCGCCCGAGTTTCGTCGCCGGCTGTGTCGGCGTCGTCGGTGTCGTCGCCCGCCGCAACGTACGCGCCGTCGTCGTAGTACCCGCGTGCATCGCCCACGCCCGTCTCGTAGAGTGTCTGCTGGTCGTACGCCGACACATCCGGTCCGTCGCGTGTCTCGGGCCCTGCCGTTGTTGGCTCTGTTGGCTCTTCCGTTTGCTCGTCCGTTTGCTCTTCCGTCTGCTCGTCCAATGTCGTCTTGCCCTCGCTGCTCGGCTTCGGGTCGTCGTACAGGTCGTCGTAGTTGACCTCGTCGTACGAAATCTCCGTCGTGCGTCGCCGCTTCAGGTCGCCCTCGTCGTACACCTCGTCCTGGTCGTCCCAGTGCCGCTGCCGACGCTTGTTGCGCTTCCACCGCGTCTCGTCCTCTTTTTTGGCTTTCGGTTTCGGGGGGGGTGCCGCCGCAAAGCCCGGTGGGAACGCCTGTGGCCCGGCGCGCCGAGCCACCAGCACGTTGGGGATCTTGCTCGCCTCGCTGCGCACACCCATCAGGTACGCCAGCGCGTCCTGCTCGTCCTCGCACTCCAGGTCGTCGTCCACCGGCGCCGTCGCCCGGGACGCGCCCACCGTGCCAAACACGCTGCGTTGCCCATATGTCTGGTCAATCGCCGGTGTCGCCATCGTTGCAGGCAGACCGTCACCACGTGCTGAAAATTGTTGGGAGGTTGGCACTTTCGCAGCCTCGTCTGTTTTCAGGCTGCGACCCCTGTAGCGCCACAGCCGACCACTAAAATTGCCCTAGCTCAAGCCTCAGCCTCAGCCTCAGTATCAGAGCACCCAGTCCAGACCAACACCGCAAACAATATACATAAAACACATGCAACGGCTTTTCTGGATCGTAGCTTGCAACTATTCGAGAAACATCAGTTCGCGTAAGCTTCCAACTGTTCGAAACATCATTCGCTGTTTTTGAAACACACACACGTTGAAAGCCAGCCTCAGCACAGGTCACGTGTCCTCGCTGCCTACGAGGCTGTCATCGCACACTCTCACACCAAGCACCATGATTTATAATTTTTTATTTGTTGCAAGATATCCGGATCCGGTACGCCCTCCAGGCTTTTCGTAGATGAGCGCTAAAAACAATCCAGGCCAATCTCAGCCGTAAAACAAGACGAGAGACGCAAGTCTGAAGCTTGTCCTCTTCATCCCCCTTTTGCGCCTGGCCCTTCCTTTTGTGTACCCCCATATGCCATTTTTTGTCGTTTTCTGTCGAGTCCAATGCGTGTTGCCCTCCTCTTTCCTTTTCCGAGTGTCGTTGGTCCATCTTCTATCTGCGTGTTTTTTGTTTGTGCTTCTGTTTCGTAGGCCTCGTGCTTGTGTGGCTGGCAGTGTCCTCCACGTCGGTGGCCTGCAACCCACCGCTCCCATCTCTCCAAGCAGCAGCCCAGCAGGCAGGGTCGGCCATGTCGTGCCGGCCACGGTAAAGGGTCGAAGGTGTCCGGAAGATAGCAATGGGTGGTCAGGTTGAGATGGTGGTAGAGAAATGACAAACACCCGTGCCAAACTTTTGATTGAGGTTTATTCCATGTGACGAAACATTAAAAAGACAAGCTGAAGACACAAGATTGGTCGCAGAGATTGCCGAGGGAGCTTTTTGGAGAAAAAGGAAATCGGGATTTTGTTTGCGGAAGGAGGAAATAAGAGAAAGACTACCACACACCACACAAGACAAAATAACCGCGTTCCATTTACTTTCTCCGGAACGAGCAGCCCTCAGTCAGGCGAGCCTTACCACCGGTAGGCTGGCACAGGACAGTTGTGCAGCCCTGGCAGATGACAACAGTCTGTGCGTGCGAGAAGACGGTGGTGATGGTGAAGCAGCCGGGGCACTTCACGTCCATGAAGAAGCTTCGTGGGGCAGGCACCAGGGTCTGGCGAGTTAGTTGTGGTCAAACACCTGCGCACTGGCGGCGGTTGCGACGTACCTTGAGCTTGTGCTTCTTGGCCTCAGCAGCAGCGCTGGGGTTGAGGAGGTCGACGGCCAGAACCTGAAAAGTTAGTCGTGTGTCCTAGTTGGTGATTGGGTTCCGGTCCAGAGCACGAGCAGTTGAGAGGCCGATGAGTCGAGTCTCGATAGTCCAGTGCGTCAGTCCAATGCGTCGCGTCCAAGCTCATGTCGTCGGCTGATTGGGTAGCGCCAGTGAGTCGAGCAAGTTGAATGCCGAGATGGTGTCCAAAAGTGAGACGTCGCCGGAAGGGTGCCCAAAAACCGGCAGCACTTCTGTCGATGGTGAAAACTAGTGTTTTGGTGTCACCCCGCCATGGGCAGCAGCCTCGATTGAGGTTCCGTAGCGTGCTTTCGGGTAGGGGGCGTTGCGAGATGAGTGTCGTCGGATGTCTGATATGGTCTCGCAAAGGCTGGGCGGCTCGATCCTCAGTTGATGATCGTCAACGTGCGTGGTGACTCGTTTGCTTGCTTGGACTGGGCTTGGACTGGGACTAGATTGCCGTGACTCTTGAGATCTTGGGACCTCTCGTGCTCCTCGTGCTGTTCTGGACGGCAGATAGCAACGCACCATTTTGACGGATTGAGATTGTTGCTTGAAGGGTCGAGCGGTTCGAGATGGAGTTCGAGATGGTAAAATCTGGTTGTTCAAAAGACAAACAGATTCGGCGCTCGGATGGTGATTTGGTTTTTTTGGTTTTTTGGGTGGTTTGTGGATGGATGGAGAGTCGGGCAGGGAAAAAAAGAGGGAGGGAAGAAGAGGGCGGGAACGGTCTGAAGAGGAGAAAGAGGCCTGTAAAACGGCAATAGTGCACTGGAGAGCGCTGAATGGCGAAAGGCTCCACTGCCGTACAGCGCCCAGCAAGGAAAAGCAATTGTCCATCACATTTTTTTCAGGCATGGCTGTTGCCCCACTGAAAATTCATTTTTCTGCCTATGGAGGGCAAGTTTGGGGAGTCGCCATCGACCAACCAACCAGAAGCCGTAAGGCAGGGCAAAAAATATGGGCTCACCGCCTACGCGCCCCACTCTTCAGACCTCCCATTGGACGAGTACCACTCGTCGATGGATACGATTCAAACTTAGGGTTTTTTGCCATGGATAGGGAAGCACTCGTCACGTGGTCTCTCCGCACGAGCAGTCACCATTCTTGGCCTAGCGCCCTGGTGTCTTAGTCAGGATCTTTGATCAGTCAGCGCCAGGCGATCAGACCCCGCCAAATCACAAGCTCCACGACGCGCAGCATCATCGCGAGTGGGGCAACAGCTTTGGCCCAGGCACCTGGACTCCTCAACGACGACATCAGACGCAGCTTCGAGGTAGATACCAGACGCACTGCAAGCACATCACAATGGCGGCACCAATGGACCAGAGAATAGCGGTGGAGGTGGGCGACCCGAACGCCGACACGGAGTGGTGAGTGCCGAGCCCGGCAAGATGCGCCTTGGACGCGGCTGACCACGGGTTCCCAATAGGAACGACATTCTGCGCAAACACGGCGTCATCCCGGAGAAGCCGCCGAGCCCGACGCCGATGATCCAGGAGGCGATCGAGGAAGGCCGGCGCATTGCACACGAGAACCGGCTGGAGGGCAAGGACCTGGACGAGCTGGACGAGCTGGAGGACCTGGAGGACGAGGACTTTCTCAACTCGTACCGACAGCAGCGAATGCAGGAGATGCAGGCGCTGGCCAAGACGTCGGTCCACGGGTCCGTCTACCCGCTGACCAAGCCCGAGTACAGCCGCGAGGTGACGGAGGCGTCGAAAGTCGACGACGGCAGCGGCAAGGGCACGGCCGTGCTGGTCAACTTGATATCGTACACGGGCCAGAACGTCGAGTCGCGCGTGCTGTCGGAGCTGTGGCGGCAGGCGGCGCGCGAGTACGGCGAGGTCAAGTTCTGCGAGATGCGCGCCGACCAGGCGATTGAGGGCTACCCGGAGCGCAACTGCCCGACGATCCTCGTGTACCGCAACGGCGACATTGTCAAGCAGGTGGTGACGCTGGCGCTGGTCGGCGGCGTCAAGATGAGCATGGTGAACCTGGACGCGATCCTGGTCGAGGTCGGCGCCGTCGGGCCAATGGACATGCGCGTGCTGAAGCGGCGGCGCGAGGCCGAGGACGCCGAGGAGGAGCGCCTCATGAACGCGGCCAGCCGGACAATCAAGACGAGCCGCGACCACCGCAACAACGACGACGACCTGGACTGGGACTAGACCAGGTGTCGGCGGATTTCATGCTTTTGAATGCCGGGGCCTGTCGGTAGCGCATCGCTTGTACATACTACAAAGTTGTAAATACCATTGTACCATAGCAGTGCATTTGAAATGCAACGTATGCATTCAGTGATCAGCAAGATTAAGTCAAAGGACAATGTGTGAGCAGCCTCCTTTGGAATAAAATATTCTACCTCCTGGCTGGCCTACCCTCGAGCCTGTAATTCAGCAGTGTTTGCTGTATATTTCACTGTAACGTATTACCAGTGATTATTAGAAAATAATCAACTTAATTGCGTCTGAAAAGAACGTCAACCAAAGTGACAACGCATACGAAATTCCCTAAAATGATCTCAAATAAAATAAACCCCAATACTGAAGATGCCTTGGACGCACACTTGGTTGTGGCATGGACGGGCAACGTGCCGCTTTGGCGCGTCTTCTGGGGCGCGTCGTCAACCCCAACACCGCCTAAATATACGGCGGCCTGGGGTCCGCACTCTATGGCGGTGTATGCAAGCCTGACACACCTGGCCCTGGACGTGAATGAGCACGGCCGGCGTTTTCTGCGCCTTTCGTTCCGGACACGACAAGACCGTACGGCCCGACTGCGTCTGACAACCCTACCAATCTTGCGTGATGGGCCAGGATTCCTTTCCTGTTCAGCCATGGACGAGTCTTGACAATCAGTGCGGGGCTACCCAACAGTATCGTACTTGCCTTTGTTGGCCATGCAGTTTCCTAACTGGGAGCTCTGCACATCTGCGTACTTTAAAGTTTTTTGAAACCCGTTGCAATTCCGGTAGCAAGTGGGTCGCTGCTTGCCAATCAAGGCCAATTGTTTTACACGCTTTTACGTTGGCGCTGACCCTTGTACCATATCCACTGTCTAACAATATCGATGCACGTGACATCACTCGTCGGCGTCTCGGTCAAACAGTGGCGCAGGCCCGGTGCATCGTACTGTTTCGTGGGACGTAGTCGTCGCCACGGCTGACGAACGAGCCATGGCCGCGCACGCATGCCCAGCCCCGGGCCACCTCTGGTCTGTTGGATGGGCCGTGATTGATGGTTGATGGAGGCCGTGGTGTTGAGACGGAGTTGGACGTGCGCTTTGTCCATACCAGGCGTGGTCGTGCTCACGTTTCCACTTGCGGCTCAGTGTGCACCGTGGCCACCCAGAGAGTCCTTGTCGGTCGCTGGCATGCATCCGTGTGGTCGTGCCCTTGGGATGAACTTGACAGAGTGCTTTGAGTGATGTAGTTGTGCTTTGGCAGAAATATAGGGGAAATGACTTTGAATGGCATCAAGAGACTGTGGAGACATGTCGTTCTTTCCTTGAAGGGACGTGCTGACATAATCTCAAGACGAGTCAGGCCTCGATCACGCGTGGCGTTTGCCTGCCAAACGCCGTGTAAACGAGCTCGTGCTCGTGACGTTGGCCGGCGTAGTGTGATACAATGTTGGCAAAAAACGCTGCCTACCTCGTATACCAGCCATTTCTGAAGCCAGTCTTGAGCACAAACGCAGCGAGGAAAGGCACGCCCCTGCCTGAAAGCGCTGTTACCACCCACTAACTCGATGCCAAACAGAAGCCTACCAAGTCCGCTGCCATTGTGCGTCACGACTACTGGGACTGTGGAATGAAGAGCAAGTCACTGCAGCCTTAAGAGGCTCTGAGCTTGCCAGCGAATGGCGTGCCGCGTTTTCTCCGAGCGGCCCCGCTTCCCGCTGATAAGATAAGACGGCCCCTCACTTCCGCGTGCCGTTCTGTCGCTCGGGCCTTGCCAAAGCAAAGTACATTGTACTCGTACCACCTGTATCGTGTCACGGAGACACGTCCGACCCTACCTGCTGACCCCAACGGCCCAACGCACGCCTGCCGTCGCCCCGATCGCGATCGCTGTCTTTTCTTACGCACCAACGACACTTTCGACTCACAACTGGCTCTTGCGTACACTCAACAGCCTACGAACACTGCTCGCGCCTGGCTATCGAGCAGCCTGCCCACGCTTCACCATAGGTCGCCGCCGCAAGGACCGCCACCCCCAGCGGTGGTCGCAGTCGCCGTCGCCGTCGTCGCCGCCGCCGTTGGGCCGAAAGCCAAACACAAGAACAAGAACCGTCGCGACAAGAACCCCCATCGAGGCAGGGTCGGCAAGATGGGCCAAGAAGTCTCCAACCAGATCGGCCCCGACGAGCCGCCCCAGACGCTACGTGAGCGCAGTCTCGAGGCCGTCGCCGAGCTCGTCACGTCCGGCAAGGCCAAGCGCATCGTCGTCCTCACCGGCGCCGGAATCTCCACAGCCGCAGGCAGTACGTCGTCTCGTCGTCTCGGTCGTCGTGTCCTCGTCGTGTCCCTTGTCTGCTAACACCCAGTCCCCGACTTCCGGTCACCCGGCGCCGGCCTCTACGCCAACCTCAGGCGCCTCAACCTACCCTACGCCGAGGCCATCTTCAGCATCGACTACTTCCGCCAGAACCCCGAGCCCTTTTACGTTCTCGCCAAGGAGCTCTACCCGGGCCAGTTCCACCCCACCGTCTCGCACGCCTTCATCGCCCTGCTCGCCCGCAAGGGCCTGTTGCGCATGCTCTTCACGCAAAACATTGACTGCCTCGAGCGCGCCGCCGGCGTCCCGGCCGACCTCATCGTCGAGGCCCACGGTTCCTTTGCCACCCAGCGCTGCATCGAGTGCCACACGCCGTACCCCGACGACGACATGCGCGCCCACGTCGCGCGTGCCAGCGTGCCCACGTGCCCGAACCCCGAGTGCGTCGGCCTCGAGACACGCGGCAAGCCGGGCCTCGTCAAGCCCGACATTGTCTTCTTTGGCGAGAGCCTGCCCAGCCGCTTCTACGACATGCGCAACGTCCCCGCCGACGACGCCGACCTCGTCCTCGTCATCGGCACCTCGCTCACCGTCTACCCCTTTGCCAGCCTGCCCCAGCTCGCGCCCGCCCACGTCCCGCGCGTGCTCTTCAACCGTGAGCCCGTCGGCGATCTCGGCACGCGCGCCGACGACGTCCTCGCCCTCGGCATCTGCGACGACGGTATCACCAAGTTTGCCCATGCCCTCGGCTGGGCCGACGAGCTCGATGCCCTGTGGCGCGGCCTCGTCGGCGACGCCGAGGCCGCCAAGCAGCGCGGCCAGGGCGCCGTGCTTGCTGCCCAGGCCGTCAACCACGACGACGACAGCTCGAGCGACGACGACGCTGCGTTTGCCGAAAAGGACTATGACGACCTGAGCGACGACGGCAAGCCGGACAGCGCGGTCCCGGGCCCGGCCGATGCCGATGCCGACGCCGACGCCGACGACGAACCGCCCGAGATTGGAGGTGCACTGAGCTCGGCCGAGATCGAGGTCAACGAGATTGCCAAGGAGATTGAGGCCGTTCTCAAGATTGGCGACAAAGCAGACAGCAAGCCGGTGTCCGAATCGGTGTCCGAGCCGGCGTCCGAGTCGGTGCCAGAACCGGCACCGGCAGGCACGGCACCGCCCGTCTCGACAGACAAAGACAAGAGGCCAACAGAGAAGCCGCAATTGTGAGCTTCCATGTTATGATGTATGACAGTTTCAACTGGTTCGGGATTTCAGATTGGATACGGCCAATGGTGGATTATGAGTTGCCTTGATTTATAGTTTGTATGTGCACAAATGCCTTGATTTATAAGTTTGTATGCAGACAAAATTTTCCAGTCGTCGCATCGCAACATCCATCACAGATACTTGGCTTCGTCAGGGCTGCGCGAGCAAGGTATTCTATATTCGTGTACGTGAATGCCCAGGTCTATATGCTGCAAAGTAGATGGCGAAATATAACAGAAAGACGCACTAAATCAAAACGCGACTGCAAGCAAGACAAGACAACATCCAACATCCAACACCCTGATATGATTTCCCAAACGCCGACACACCAAAGGGTATGCGTGGAACAGAGAGCAAGAAAGACAGAATGGCAAAAGAAGGCAAAAGAAAAAAGAAAGGCAAAAGACAAGAGCCGCCCAGTGTAAGAGAAATTTCTGTAGTTCAAAATGTATATTCGGCTTGCGACATACGCATTCTTGCTGGAGATGGCCCGTGTCAGATGGCAGACAAAGAAAGAAGGGGCTAGATTCAAAGAGCGACGACGAAAGGCCTAGGCCGGCCCTTCCTGGCCAAGCGGCGCCGCGTGCAATGCCGGCTTGTTGCTTGCGCTGCTGGCCGTGGTGCTCCCCTGGCTGTCGCGCTCTGCGAGCACTTTGGTGACCCAGGCGGCGACCTCCTCGTCGCCAGCGACGGGCTTCAGGTAGAGCTTGCCGACGCCCTGGCTGACGTCGTAGTCCGAGTCGGAGTCGGCGTCCGAGTCCGAGTCGGACGCCTCGTTGGCCTCGTTGGCCTCGGCACTCATGGCCTCGGCCTCCGCGAGCGGCTTGAGCCACGGGTGGTTGAGCAGCATCGCGTAGGTGTAGCGCTTCGCAGGCTCCTTGTTGAGGCAGCAGCGCACAAAGTCGCGCGCCGTGTCCGAGTAGCCCTCGGGCATGTCTGGCGGGTCGCCGTTGACAATGGCCTGCTTGTTAGATGGTCGTGAGCTGAAAGAAAAGGACTGGATACGTACACTCAGCTGGCTGAAAATGGTCGACGAGACCTCGGGCGGGTAGGGGTACCGGCCCATGGCACATTCGATAATGGTCAGGCCCAGACTCCAGATATCGCTCTGGACGCTGTAGGTCCCCCCCGCGTTGCTGCCGGGCGCACCCGAGATGCGCTCTGGGGCCATGTAGCTCTGGCACCCAATGTTGGTCTTGGCCATGGACGCGACCAGGTCGCCGCTGACACCAAAGTCGCAAATCTTGATTTGGCCGTTGGAGTTGGCCAGAATGTTGGTCGGCTTGACGTCGCGGTGGATAATGTTGTGGTCGTCCTTGAGCGTCTTGAGACCCATGGCCGTCGAGTAGGCAATCTTGCGCAGGACGTTCTCGGGGATGCCGCCCGCGTACAGCTTGTCTATCGAGCCGCCGTCCATGAACTCGATGCACATGTACACAGCACCCTCCTGGAAGAAGGCACCGTAAAAGTCGATAATGTATGGCGAGACGCACTCGTGCAGGATGACGAGCTCCTTGAGAATCGTCGAGAACTTGGCCTCGTCCAGCTCGAGCCGGATCTCCTTCATGGCCATAATCTTGCCCGTCGTTGCTGCGCCTGTTGGTGCAGTCCCGTCGCCGCCGGTCGAATCGGCCGACGGGTTCTGGAGAGGCGCGCTGGCGATGCCGGGCTTGTTGTGGTTCGAGCGGAACCCGCTCAGGCCCTGGCCGAAGCGGGGAACGGGCGGTTTGGCGTGGCGCACCTTGACGACGGTGCCGTAGTTGCCCTTGCCGAGCTCCTCCAAGACGGTGACTTCGTCGAGCGAGATCTTGAACTTTTGGCCGCTCGCAAAGTTGACGCCCGTCCGCGTGATGGTGGCGGCGCCCTCAAACGTGATCCAGCCCTTCTCGGCATCAATGTAGTGCTTGAAATCGTTCATTTTCGAGTCGTGGCGCGCGTCTCGCAGATGTGGGCGACTGCCAGGACCACCAGGGCCGCCCATGTCGGACAGTTTTGGGCCGCCAGGCAGACCGCCCAGCTTCATCGCTCGCCGCTCGCTCAGACTCGGCAAAGGGTCGCCGGGCCGACGGTTCACGCTGGGGACGGCTGGTGCCGACTGGAAGCCGGGGGCGGTTGGGCGGCCGCCCGGGCCAAGGTTCATCGACACGCCGCCGGAGAAGCCGCCTGGCGAAGCCTGGCCTCCTGGCGAGGCGCTGACGACGGGCGGCATGCCCATGCGCTGTTTTTGCAGGGCGACGGCCTTTTGCATCAGGTCGGCGGGCAGCGAGTTGGCGGCCGCGGCGGGCCGGCGGGCGTTGTCGAGCGTGCCCGTGACGGTCGAGGACGGGGTCATGTGGGTGATGGAGGACTGGGGGTCGGACGACGCGCGCACCGACTGTGCGCGTTTTGCTGGCGGCGCGGCCTCTGGTTGTGAGGTGTTTGTGTCCTTGGGGGATGTGTCGCTGGCCGAGGGCGATCCCGGTACGGCGTCGCCCGCTGGCGGGGTGGTAGGGTCGGGTAGCGGCATGGCGACGGATGCAGCAATCGAACGGAGACGCGATGGAGTTTTGCGCAGACGAGAGGTGCGGCGAGAAGGGCGGCGAAAGTGAAATGGCGGGGTGTTGGTCTGGGCAGAGGGCCGGCGCTATGCGGGAGCAAATGGAGCGAGAAGCGATGTGCAGCGCGGCTGGTCAAGCGTGCCAAAGGCGTCCGTGAAGGCGGGCGCGCTGGGAGCTTGCCGTGTGGGGTTATCCCTCGAAGTTCGTGTCTCGCTTTGTTCTTGGGCCGCCTGTTTCGAAGAGGTGAGACCTATGGGCGGAATGAAAAAGAATGGTGCTCGGAGAATGTTGATCGGGCGGTCTCTGAAATGCGCGGGTGTCTAAAAGTCTAAAACAGTGCACACAGGTGGCGGGAGCCTTGTGTCTGTCGGTCTTGATCGTTGGTCGCGGCAGCAATTGGGCACGCCTCGGGGATGTTGGATTGATAAGCGTTTCCGAGTGTCGTTATCTGCAAGCCGTTGGGCCGTGTGTTTGCGAAGCAAGGCGGAGAAAGGTCTCGTATGGGACCGTGCTGGGACGGTGTGATTGCGTCGCTCCGGGTCAGTCAGATTCGGGCCCAACTGGTCTGGGTTGGATGGGGAGCGTCGAAGCAGATGATCTGCGCGAAATCAGTATGCAGTGGCGACTGCCTGCGGTGGCGAAGGCTGGAGGCGCGGTGCAGAGTGTGCTTCGCGGCAACGGCGACGGGCAACGGGCAACGGTCGGCGGTCGAGGTCGAGGTCGAGGCCGGGACGAGAGGATGGGTGCCCAACGTGAAGATGCAGACGGACGGCAAAGCAGAAAGGGGGAGGGGAGGACACGATAGTTAAGCAGAGCTGGGAGAGGAAAGAGGAAAAAGAGCAGGCAGGAAACAGGAAACAGGGCCGCTATGGGTTTTATGGGGTATGATGGGGAAGGAAGGAGACGACGTCGTTAGACTGGATTGAGCTTTGCGGAAGGCGCGACGCAGCAGTGCATGCAATGATTCCGTCGACACGCAGGTGTTGCTTTGTTGCTTGTTCGGGCAGGCGATGGAGCGCCGGACGGGTGAGGAGGTACACGTCTTATATCTGGAACGCTTCCTCGTTTGCTCCTTCCTCGAATATTTAAAATATTCACGTGTCAAAGTATTTATATCCAGAAATGCACATGTGAGGCCGTCGCGCTTTCCATCCTCCACGTAGGACTCGGGAGTCGTGTAGGGCGCAGAGTTTCCCGATACGGAAACACAAAGGCGAAAGGAGGAGCAGAAGATCAAACACATCACCTCTGATCACATATCAGCACCGGGAGGAGAACGGCAGACACCCGTTTAGCATAAACACGTCGGCGGCGAGAGCGACGTGTGTCGCAGACAGAGGCTTGTCGCCCGCCTCGAGACGTCTTTTGCGACTGTTCACATTTGCTCAAGTCTAACGATAAATTGACATAAAATAGAAATAAATTCATGTATATTTACGTGAACGTTGCAGGTCAGGCTGGGGTTGCACACCTGAACATCTGGCAGGCCGATCACATCCTTGTCATTAGAGCTGCTCTGGATTCGTTGTGGTGCAGCTATCGCTCTGATACAGTTTGCCCCTCGCCATGTCCCCACCATGCAGTGAGTGCCACTTTTTACGATTGGCAGAAGAACGACGGGCCACAGCAGCCGGAGAAAAAGATAGGAAATCATTGATCGACAGCGAACCTGATATCTTGAAACAAGGCGTTTTCAGAGCCAGACATTATTTTTGTACGTTTGATTTTGATGTTCTTATGCGGGCGCCCAAATAGGGCATTGATTTCTCGGATCGCCCCCCTCGTGATCCTTCAAATCAAACGCTCGATTCTTAACCGTTTTGCCTTTTGGGTCGCTTCCTTTTTTTTCTTTTTTTTCTTTTTTCTTTTTTTTTCTTTTTTTTTTTTTCTTTTTCTTTTCTTTTCTCTTTTCTTTCTTTGCAACCGTTTCACTTTTCTATTTTCCCCGATTCTTGCTGGGGTTATTGAAGCCCTGCTGTCTAACCGCGTTAGGCTCAAGCCGAGTTTTGCCTTTTTTTCTCCATCCGGACAGCTTCCGGCGTCAAAAGCAGTTGGACCAAATGTCAAAACCAGGCACACGATGCACAATGCGACCACTGCATAAAAATAGAATGCCAGTCGCAACCATATGCATTATTGCATTATTACTCCGTAATCGACTATATTTAAAAATACGAAGCAGCCTCATTTGAGCCACAGGCCAAGCGATGCCATTCGGCATGCTAGCTCCTGGCAGTTCCTGGACAGAACGCGCGCTTGGCCCTTTTTGCGCGTTCTGCCAGGGCAGCGATGCAGTCGTGCTGCACGCGACTCCGTGTCTGCAGTGTCGGTGTCGGTGGCGATGACGTCCGGCACGACGTTGAGCTGTGGCTTGACGACCCGCTGTGACGTTGGCTGGAAAAAGTAAATATAAGGAGAAAACAAGAAACTATCGGCCGACATGACCTCGAATGGTTTGGTGCCAATCTCTGCTGCGTCGACAACGGAGCCGACTCCGCAATAAATTTATGTTTTTAAAGCCATCACTGGCCGTTCCTGTCATGCTGATAAGCAAATCGAGCGTTCGTTTCTGCAAATCTACGTGACGTGGCCGCGTCTCGTTCCCGACCGTGCCTGTGTCGTGTCTCTGGCCTCGCGTGCCAATCCGGTCGTCGAGTATATATACTCTGTAAATACTAAATTTATTTACGTCTTGCTCTCACAGACCACCACAAGCGAGTGCGTCGAGGTCGCATCCCTGTCGCGCTGGTCGTTGCAGCTGCCCACGCTGATGGAAAAACGTCACGGCCACGCCGAGAGGCTCACCCTGGCTGCATGACGATATATTTCCAAAAAAACTATATGTGACGATGCAGCCGGAGACCAGTCTGGCTTACTTTGTTTCATGTGTGCGAGCGAGATTGAGATGCGCACGTCATCACAGCGAATCTGAAGTTCGTCTCATACCAATACGGCCCAACCTCCCGGCGTAGCGGGTAGATTGTCGGCCCCTGTGGTCTCCGCATGTGACTTGGTCTGCGTGTTTACGCCCAACGTCATTGGCACACTGGAGGCACATGACGAGCAGTGCATGCGCCCAATCTATATTCGTCCAACTATAATTTATTTATATAACTTATTTATATTTACGGCAGCCGCCCGTGGACAACACACCACCAGCCGTAAGCGGTTCTCTGAGCATTAAAATATTTAACACCGACAGCCCATCGCAGGGACTCGTTCTTCGTTCTGTCGCATGGGCACTGAAACCGTTGGGCCAAAGTGCGCCCAAAGGAGCCCAAGCCAATGGCGCATTGGGCCGGCACATAAATTTATATTGACCAAAATATTTTTATTTTCTCACAATTAACACTTGGGCCCAAGCCAGAATCAGGCACAGCGTCCGACTACGGAGTACTCCGTAGGCATCAGGATTGCCTTTCCGGGATCCGAGAACAGGTGACAAAAAGCAACGAAAAAAACCAACAAGCTGGCCGGGCGTATCAGGTTGGCATGGATGCAAGATAACGAAAGCTGCGTGGTGTTTGGTCTGTTGCCTTGGGCTTCATCTCCGAGGCGGTCTCAAGTAGAGGACGGAAATGCGCTGTCTGCAGATGGGACGTGCACGGCACCGGGACGCGCTCGCGCATAACTCGAAACGAAACACTGGCAAGCGAGGATTACGGCATGTCGCATCCTTACAAACGTGTCTTGACCTGCGACGCAGGCGTTTGCCGTTTGGCAGCCACTGGTACCGCAGCCGAGCTTGTATCAAACAGTACCGAAAACAACGCTCCTTTATTTACTCGATAAATTTAAAATATATTTAAATTCTACAAATAAATATACTTGCATCTTCACATGCTAAACCAACAGGGGCAAGCCACCACAGCCACACTTGTAGTTGCATTGACGATTCATCGCGCCACGCAGACACAACATGCACCTCGCAGCCAAGAGTATGACGACACGGCGGGCACCGATTGACCACCACCAGGTGTTCCAGACTGCATTGATGCAGCACCAAGACGCCTCTTTCCTTTACTGCCACAACGCCGGCGGCTCTTTCCGTCTAGGTTATCAAGCACGTAAATTTAGACTTACGTGTCTGTGACAGACTGTTGTGGCAGACTGTTGTGCTGGCTCAAAGGCAAGCCGTCTTGATTCCTTGGCCGGCCTGTGACGCACTGCCAGCAAGCCAGTCCCGACGGCAGCCCGACTGCTGCCAGCACAGGCCCCAAACACTGCTGCCTACTCGCGTGCCGCTGCTGCGTGCTGCGTGCCGTTTGCCTCCTGCGTTGTCTGTGTTTCGTGTGGCTGCCAGCGCACAGCTCCAGCTCGACTCTGGCCGTGGTCTGCGTCGCCGCTCTCGTCGTCAGTGGTCGTGTGCCGTGCCGCTTTCGGCACACCAACACGCCAAGCCGGGCTCGCTGGCGATCGTGCTTATCAATGTTTCTGGTCGTTCCTGCCCCCAGTCCAGCCACGCCCTGGCACGGACAGACAACAACAACGAGCATTTGTAGTCTGAAGCCATCGTCCGTCGTATCACTCCGTATAGATGAAGATCACCGGCGGTGGCCGTCGAGGCTGTAAATTAAATTTACTGCAAACGTAAATATAAGGTGCGCAGCCTGCTGAACATGTGGGGCGAATCCACCCCAAGACGCGCGCCAAGATCCGCAGCGCACAGCAGGCTGAGTACTGGCGTCGCTAAAAATGGGGCATCTCAACTTGGCGAGCGCTGATTCGCCAGAAAGTCATTACTTATATTTATTCTCATCCGAAATTTAATCAAAATCCCTCTGCACGCCTTGTGCCTGCACAGAAGAGACTAACCTCCCACATGTCGTCGTCTGTCGCCATTACTGGCCCATTCGCGCCAGGCCATCCTCGCGCTGTGCTATCGCCAAGGCGAGTGAAAAGTTTGCGACGTTGATCTCGGTCTGCACCGTGGCCGTCCAGCGCAGGCAACAGTACGGAGTATATCTACAGTGAAAACAGTGAAGGAGCACCTGTAAATGAGGAAGGTGTGCTGTAATTAACACTCCAGAGACGCCTTTGTCTGCCTCCTCCAACGTCTAATCTGTTCATTTTCTTTGCTTCTGTTCTGCTCTGCTCTTTAGTCTTTGCTCTGCTCTTGGCCTGGATCCTCGGTGTCTCGGCGCAGCGCCTCGCCCAACCAACAACAGACCGACGCAAAGGACTCAGCCTCTACGAAGTACTCCGTACTCCGTAGACGCTCAGCTGCTCCAGTGCACCCGGCCCACTAGTTTGGCTATCAGGCCGCCTATGCCGCGCGCCTTTGTTCACTGTCCAAACGATCCTTACCGTGTCGGGCCAGGCCCAGACAATCGCCTCACGCCGCAGCAGCATCGCCGAGACTCAGCTCGCCACCCTACAGCGGGCTTTTTGCCTTTCTTTTCTCTTCGTCGTCCTTCTTCCGCCGTTTCTCTGTCCAACACCGCCAGCCCACGACTGCTCGACTGCTCGACTGCTCGACTGCCCGACTGCTCGACTGCCACGACTGCTCACGACAGCTCGCGACAGCTCTTGTCTCGTCTACGCGCCGAGCGTAAAGACAGACACCACAAGCATCGACATTACCATCACACAATCACGCGAGACCACCGAAAGACACTCGCCATCGCCATGGACGCTCTTTCGAGCCAGTGCATCGGCGAGATGCAGCTCGTCGACGCCATGAAATCGCACAATTCGCACCCGTCGTTTGGGCACCTCGTGATGCTCGTCTTCGAGGCCGTCATGGAGGTCGTCTGCGTCAGCCTGCCGGGCTACGTCATTGCACGCCTTGGCCACTTTGACGCCGACAAGCAAAAGTTTCTCGCCAACCTCAACGTGATGCTGTTCACGCCGTGCCTGAGTAAGTATCTCGTCGCCTGCTGTCAGAAGGTGCTAACACTGCAGTCTTTACCAAGCTCGCGTCGCAGCTCGACGCCGACAAGTTTATCGAGCTCGGCATCATCCCCGTCATCTTCATCCTCATGACGGCCGTCTCGTACGGCGTGTCGCAGGGCGTCACGCGCATGTTCCGCTTCAACCGTCGCGCCGCCAACTTTGTCACGGCCATGGGCGTCTTTGGCAACTCCAACTCGCTGCCCATCTCGCTCGTCATCTCGCTCTCGCAGACGCTCAAGGGCCTGCACTGGGACCGCATCCCCAAGGACAACGACGACGAGGTCGCCGCCCGCGGCATCCTCTACCTCATGATCTTCCAGCAGCTCGGCCAGGTCGTGCGCTGGAGCTGGGGCTACCACGTCCTGCTCGCGCCCAAGTCCAAGTACGACGAGTACCGCACCGACGTCGCCCCCGCGGACCGCTATCGCGACGATCCCGAGGACGCAGCGCACCTCCTGGCCTCGGACACCACCGCCGCGTCCGACGACGGCAACGGCAACGACGGCAACGATGACGACCATGCACGCAGCCCCGCCACCGAGTACTCGGACCTTTTTGACCCGTCCGGCCGCACGCCCGTCGCCCCCCGTTCGCGTGGCTCGCCCAACGACTCGGACGCCGAGGATGTCGAGGACGACGCCGGCCGCATCCTCAAGGCACGTGTGTCCAAGGCACAATTGCGTGCCGACGCGCCCCAGCTGGCCGCCGGCCTGCCCACGGACCCCAGCCATGGCGAGCACATTCTGTCGTTCCCGCGCATCCGCAGCATCAACGAGCCCGAGATCCCGGCCGGCGTCGAGGGCCTGTTTGTGCGCTACGACCTGGCCCGTGCACGCGCGGCCGACCGGGTGGCGGCCGTGGCGGCACGCGTGTACGGTGCGCTGCCGGCGCCGGCACAGACGCTCTTGTCGGCGCTGCACGGCGTGTGGGTGCGCGTGTACGCGTTCCTGTGCGAGTTCATGAACCCGCCGCTCTGGGCGATGCTGTTTGCCGTGATTGTGGCGGCCAACCCCGGGCTCAAGGCGCTCTTTTTCGAAGAGGGCTCCTTTGTCAACAACAGCGTGACGAGCGCGGTGCAGCAGACGGCCGGCGTCGCGGTGCCGCTCATCCTCGTCGTGCTCGGCGCGAACCTGGCACGCAACACGCAGAACAATGAGACGCAGGACGAGGAGGAGGAGCAGATTGGCACCAAGCTGCTCGTCGCGTCGCTCGTGTGCCGCATGCTCCTGCCGACGCTCATCATGGCGCCCGTCCTGGCCGTGTTTGCAAAGTACGTGCCCGTGTCGATCCTGGACGACCCCATCTTTGTCATTGTCTGCTTCCTCCTCACCGGTGCGCCGAGTGCGCTGCAGCTGGCACAAATCTGCCAGATCAACGGCGTCTTTGAAAAGACAATGTCCAAGATTCTCTTTCAGAGCTACGTCATCTGGATCCTGCCGTCGACGCTCATCCTCGTCGTCTGCGCCCTCGAGGTGGTCGAGTGGGCAGCCGCCGTGTAACTCGTCTCTCGCGTCATTTCTTGCGTCATTTCTTATGTCATTTACTATGTTTTAGAGTGCCTTGCCTTTTCCTTGTGTATAATACCGATGGCGTCTTGGTCTGCCACGGCGTTTATTTTATTTTATCAGTATCATTCATCTCGTGGCTGGTAGAGCCATGGATCGGTAGTCTTGAATCACTTGTTATCGTAAAGATCAATTTGGTCGTCGTGAGTCACTACAAAGTCCAGCAGTCTCAAGGCTCCAAGACACCGTTGATGGTCACGGACTCGGGCACGGACTCGGACACGGACGCGGACACGGGCTCCTCGAGCACCCAGTCGCGCACCTGCCCCTTCCAGTCGCTGATACGCACGTCGCGCACCTTGACGACAATGACGCGCACCTCCTCGCCGGCGACAAAGCGGCTGCTTCCGTCGGCCGCGGCGGGCCTTGGTGCACCGGCGGCCGCGTTGGCAATCTGCTGGTGGATGCGTGTCTCGTTGGGCCCGACGGGGTCGGCGTCAAACGTGTTGTGCGCAAGGTGCTGCTGCCGGAAGTAGGCCTCCTCGGGCGAGCCCTGGTCGAGCAGGCGCGCGGTGCCGTTGATCGTGGCCGAGATGGACGAGACGGCCGCGGTGTTGAGGTTGAGCAGCAGCGCGGCGAGCGGCGACGCGTGCTCGGCGGGGTTGGGCGCGGTGCCGTTGCCGGCGCTGGTGTCGTCGAGGCTGCTGTTGGACAGACGGCGGTTGAGCGGGCGGTGCGAGACCCAGTCGTGCACGAGCAGCGACACGTTGGGGTTGGCGACAATGTTGTGCGTCTTCTTGCTGGCCGGGTTCGACGTCATGACGATGACGGGGCCAGTCGACGCCCCCGCCCCAGAACCCGGGCCCGAGCCAGGGCCCGACGACCCCGGCGCGCCGGCCGTGTTGGCCAGGTACGTGTAGTTCATGAGCGACACGTGCGGGACATTGTCGACGCACGTCGCCAGGTGCAGCTGTTTGTCAGCACGCCATCTCCTTGGGCCTGGCCCGGCCAGTACGTATACGTACGAAGCGTGCATTGTCGAGGCACTGGATGACCTCGGCGGGCAGCGACGTCGTCGTCTGCTTGTTCGTCTCGCCGTCCGAGGCCTGGTGGTTGAGGGGGATCTGCTCCATTGTGTTGTGTTGAAGGTGTTATAAGGAAGGGAGCGGTGGTGCTGGAGGCGCTGTGACTTTAGGCTCTAGCGATGGGCGTCAGCGGGTGGACCTGCACCGATCGGGCGGGCGCGAACGGCAATAGCGGGGCAGACCTGCCCGCCTGCCTCGCCACCTCTCGTACGTTTGAGCAGTCAGCATTTGTGAGCACGCCCATAGCAGAAATTCATTGTCATTCCGAAGCACGATCCGCCTGTGGTCAATCCGCTTGGTCAATTCGCTTGGTCACATTGTTTACTCATATATTTATGTTTACTCGTATAATTTATGTACACCACGGCCCCGCTTCCCCGGCTACCCCATATGACGTTCGCTCCTGCCGGGGTAGTTGCGGCTAGGCTCGGCCGGAACAGGTCGTACAGGGAAGGTGAGATGAGGAGGCGTGGCTTGGGGAAGGGGGGAGGGATGCGGCCAATGCTCTTTCCTGCAGGACGAGAGGGGAAGCCCCTTTCCCCCTATTTGTGTTTCTGCAGCTGTAAATAAACACTTTCCTTTGACAACACCATCACGACACGAACGGACGACGACGGACAAGGACGGACGACCGGACAAGGACAAGACGATACCAACGCAAACGATGAGACCGCTTCAGAGAGCAGCGCACACGCGCCTGCCGACGCGACCGGCACGGTACCTTGCGTCGACGACGGCCTCATCTATCAACCCGCCGCCGCTACCATCGCTGCTGATTGCGAACCGCGGCGAGATTGCACTGCGGATCCACCGCACGGCGACGCGCATGGGCATCCCGACGACGACGCTGTACACGGCGGTCGACGCGGCGGCGCAGCACGCACAGGCGTCGCCACGCAGCCTGGCGCTCGGGTCGTACCTGGACGGCGACCGGATCATTTCGCTGGCGACGCAGCACGGGATTGCGGCGCTGCACCCCGGGTACGGGTTCCTGTCGGAGAACGCGGCGTTTGCAGAGCGGTGTGCGGCGGCGGGCATCACGTTTGTGGGCCCGCCGGCACAGGCGATGAACGACATGGGCGACAAGGCGCGCAGCAAGGCCATTATGCTGGCGGCGGGCGTGCCGTGCGTGCCGGGGTACCACGGCGGCGACCAGGCACCGGAGCAGCTGGCGGCACACGCCGACGCCGTCGGGTACCCGGTCCTCCTCAAGTCGGTCAAGGGCGGCGGCGGCAAGGGCATGCGGATCGTGGCGTCGGCGGACGAGTTTGCGGCGCAGCTGGCGTCGGCACGGCTCGAGGCACGTGCGAGTTTCGGCCCCGGCGGCGAGGTGATGCTGGTCGAGCGGTACATTGTGCGGCCGCGGCACGTCGAGGTGCAGGTATTTGCCGACGCACATGGCGCGTGCGTGGCACTGGGCGAGCGCGACTGCAGCGTGCAGCGGCGGCACCAAAAGATCTTGGAGGAGTCGCCGGCGCCGGACCTGGACGAGACGCTGCGGCAGGATCTGTGGGCCAAGGCGCGGACGGCGGCGCTGGCGGTCGGGTACGTGGGCGCGGGCACGGTCGAGTTTATCCTGGACCGCGACTCGGGCGAATTCTTTTTCATGGAGATGAACACGCGGCTGCAGGTGGAGCACCCGGTCAGCGAGCTGGTGACCGGGACGGACCTGGTGGAGTGGCAGCTGCGCGTGGCGGCGGGCGAGCGGCTGCCGCTGACGCAGGCCGAGATTGAGGCGCGCATCGGCGCGCGCGGGCACGCCATTGAGGCGCGCATCTACGCGGAGAACCCCGAGGCCGGGTTCGTGCCGGACTCGGGCCGGCTGGTGCACCTGGCGACGCCGCGACCCGAGGCGGGCAACGACGAGGAGTCTGCGCTGCGCATCGACGCCGGGTTCGTGCAGGGCGACGTGGTGTCGGAGGCGTACGACGGGATGCTGGCGAAGCTGATTGTGCGTGGCGCGGACCGGGCACAGGCGATCCGCAAGCTGGCGCTGGCGCTCGAGGCGTACGAGGTGGCCGGGCTGCACACCAACGTCGAGTTTCTCAAGCGCGTGTGCAGCAGCGCAGCCTTCCAGGCAGGCGACGTCGAGACGGGCTTTATTGACAAGTGGCGCGACGGGCTGTTTGCGGCTCACGAGGTGCCCGAGGACGTCTATGTCCAGGCCGCCCTGGGACTGCTGGCCGGCGAGACGAAGCAGACCCACCAGACACTCCAGAACGAAGGACCCCTGGGTTTTGGCACGGACGGGTTCGGAACGCGCCGGTTTGCATTCGAGGTGGCGGACGCGTACAGCAGCCGACAGGGCGACGTGGTCGAGGTGGTCCTGGCGCCCGTGGGCCGGCAGCGGTACGACGCGAGCGTTTCGTGGCCGGGTAGCGACGCCGACGCGACGGTGTACGCGGGCCTTGTGCTGGACACGGCGCGACACGAGCACACGACGGGCGCGACGACGAGCCGGCTGACGACGCTGTTCCCGGAGGCACGCGTCGCGGCGACGGTGGTGCAGGAGCACGCGGCAGGTGCGACACGTGCCGACGAGCCGGTGCGTGTGACAGTGTTCCAGCGTGGCGGCATGACACGGCTGACGCTGGTTCCGCCGGCGTGGCAGGCGCGTGTTCTGGGCGTCGACGCGTCGGCGGCGGCGGCGTCGGCGTCGGTGGTGGCGCCGATGCCGTGCAAGATTCTGCGCAACGAGGTGCGTGTGGGCGAGTCGGTCGACAAGGGCGCGCCATTGGTGGTGATTGAGTCGATGAAGATGGAGACGGTGATCCGGGCGCCCCAGGCAGGCGTCGTGGCACGGCTGGCGCACAAGGCCGGCGACATTTGCAAGGCAGGCACAGTGCTGGTGCTGTTTGAGGCGTCTGAAGAGTCTTAATTGCACGTCAATTCATATCCACCAACGCATGCTATAATCGTTTGTGGTTGAGTTGAAAGGGCTGGCTAGGCTAATCGTGGACTAGGCCAGACCGACGGACGCGAGGTCCATGCCGAGCCCGGCAAACCCATCCTCGACGGACCATGGTCGGTCGGCGTCGGCGGTTCGCGTGGAGGCTGCGTACAAAACGTCACATGCACGGCCGACGACGAGCAGCCCCGGCGGACGACTGCCTTCCTGCTCAATGGCGGCGGCGACGGACGCGAGCGTTGTGCGAATGACCTTTTGGTCAGGGCAGCTGGCACGTTCAATGACGGCACATGGTGTCGACGCGGGCCACAGGATGCGTGTTTGGCACTGGTTGTCCGTCTCGTCGGCCGTGTACGCCGTCAATTCGCTGACTAAGCCGGCGATACGGTGGAGCGCCATGAGAAAGACGGCGGTGCGTGACGCGCGGTAGCCCGGTGGCGCTGGCGGTTTGCCTTTTTTGCCGGTGCCGGTGCAGATGAGCACCTGGTCGGCGGCGTCGCGGTGCGTCGACGGGATACCGGCAAACAGGGGCGCACTGAGCGCCGACGTGACGCCCGGCAGCACAAACAGCGACACGCCATCACGGAACCCGGCCTCGCGCAGACGCAGGACCTCTTCGCCGCCGCGGCCATAGACGAACGGATCGCCCTGCTTGAGGCGCAGAACCGTCTTGCCCGCGCGCGCAGCGGCCGTCGCCTGGGCAATCAGCTCGTCCTGGGCGGCCTCGGCGTTGCCGGGAAATTTGCGTGCAATTGCGACCTCGGCGCGTCTCGGGATCAGGTCCAGCACGCCCTGTGGCACCAGCTTGTCGGCCAGGATCACGTCCGCCGACAGGATGGCCTGGTGCGCTGCACGTGTCAAGAGGTCGGGGTGGCCAGGGCCCGCGCCCGCCAGAATGATGCGGCCGGTCGTGGTGGTGCACTCGTCGGCCACGACGACGTCCGAGTTGGTGTACGCCTCGAGCAGGGCTTCGACGTCGGCGTCTGTGACACCGGCCAGCCGCTTAAGCGGCCAGTACTCGCACATTTGCGCCAGCCATCGCATGCGACGTGTCTTGATGGCCTCGGCATCGTCGGTCGGCGCCTCCGTCACGAGCTGGTTGAAGGAGGCCGTTTGGTCGTACGAGTCGTCTTCCGAGACGATTGAGACTATTGAGACGGAGGGCGTCGCCCGGTCGCCCGCCTGGATACGTCGTCGCAGCGCGCCAAGACGCACACACGCCTCGCCCAGGCCGGGTGGGAGGGCCGCGGCCACTTCGCGCCGGATCCGCGCCGCCAGCTTGCACCCGCTGCCATTGGTCGTGATGCCAATCTGCAGCGGGCCCTCGACGTGCGACGACAGCAGCGAAAACGAGCACAGGTCCGGCCGGTCGACGACATTGACCGGCACGCGCTGGCGTCGGCATGCGATGGCGACGGACTCGCACAGTGCTGGGTCCGACTCGGTCACGAATACGGCATCGGCAAAACCGTCGACGTCGCTGCGCCCGAGCGTCGACAGGTGTCGCCGCGCGTCAAACGTCTCGCGTACCCACGCCACCGCGCCCGTGTCGACGTGCGCCTGCAGTGCCGCCGGAAGTGCTGGGCTGTTGACGGACAAAGGCTCAGCCGCGATGAGCACCGGTCGTGCGCCCACTGCCAGGCTCTGTGCACACCGCGACGCCGCCAGGGTGTTTGCGCCCACTACCAGGTGCACGTGGCCCCGGCTGTCGACCGCCGTCAGCAGCGACGTGTGGTACTCCATGCGTCGTCAGTCGAGCGCAGTCGTGTTGGGTTGTCGAGGAGGTCAGTCAAATGTTGGAGGGTGGAGGGGTCAGATGAAGTCGAGTTTGGCAGGCAAAATCAGTCGAGTTCGCAGGCAAAGATCAGTCGAGTTAGGCAGTCGAGTTCAGCGAGTTCGCAAAGACGAGCAACAGTCGAAGACTGACGGGTACTGAAGAATCAAAAGTCAAAGTCAAAGAATCAAAAGTCAGTCAAGCGAGCTTGAATAATTACGGCCAATGGCTGCGTTTGAATCGACAAGCGCGACTAGCGGCGGCATCCACCTGTCGCAAGCCGCATGGCGTTTTGCGCGCCAGCAGAACTTAAAAAGAATGCGACGATCCTGCGCGCCGACGGCCGACGGCCGCTGTAAGTGCTTTTGCTGCACTTTGTATTGCTGCACCCGTCAGAGCCGCTAAAAACTGACGCCATTCAAAGTGGGTCTATACAATAGTCTGGCCAATCATGCGCGCCTCTTGGTCATTTCACGGCAATCGGCCTGTTCACGTGACGTCGACCGTTAGCTATTATTACTTTCAACACTGGCTATTGATTACTTTCTAAATCTTGAGCACTAGCTTGATTACTTTTCTAATCTTGAGCAGACTTGAGGAGACTGTAGCTATTCTACTAAACCTCGAGCGTCTAAATCTTGAGCAGCCGCAGGACAAACGCGAGGTCGCCAATCGCCTGCGCCTCCTCTGCAATCAGCTCGTCCGCGCCCGCGCTCGTCGCCGCCGCCAGCGTCCCGCGCAGCGCCGTCTGGAACAGCGCCTCGTGCGACGCCACCACCGCACCAACGTCCACCGCCTCGGGGTTCTCCGTAACCTCGTACTGCATCCGCACGTCGTCCGCCGGAACCAGGCCCGCCTTCTTGCGTAGCCGCTGCACGCGGTTAATTATCTCGCGCGCCAGACCCTCGACCGCCAGCTCGGGGTGCGGCGTCGTGTCCACCAGCACAATCATGTTGTCCGCAAAACCAGGCTCCCACTTGGGGCCTGTCTCCGCGGGGGCAGGCGCGGCCTCCTGCGCAGCAGGCGCGGCAGGCGCGGCCTCCTCCTCGGCAGGCGCGGCCGTCTCGGCAGGAGCGGCCGCCTCGGCAGGAGCGGCCCCAGCCTTGCCGGCCTTGCCCTCCGCCTTGGCCTTCTTCTTCTTGTCGGCCTTGTCGGCCTTTTCCTTGTCGGCCTTGTCGGCCGCGGCCGCCAGCACGCGCACAATCGAAATGTCCGTGTCCTCGAGCACGATGCCGCCGACCGAGATGGTCTTGTCCGTGACAAACTGGCGCAGCTGCGCCTGCGTCAGGCCCGGCAGATTCTTCTTGACCATCTGCACGTCTTTCTTCAGCTTCTTGCCCAGCGTCGGCCAGTCGACGCGCGCCTCCAGCAGGATCCCGTACTGCTCCTCGTCGCTCGTCAGGATCACGTCGCGCACGTTGAGCTCCTCGCGCACGTACGTGCTCAGCTCCTCGACGTCGCGCAAAATGTCGGCGTCGGCAATGACGACAATCTGCATCAGCGGCGTCTTGAGCGACACGTTGCAGCGCTCGCGCGCCGTGCGCGCCAATTGAATCACCTTTTGCATCGCCGCCACCTTGCGCTCAATGACCTCGTCAAAGAGCGACTCGTTGACCGTCGGAAAGGGCAAAAAGTGCACGCTGCGATCGTCCTTGAAGCTCTTGAGCGTCGCCGGGTTGACGTGCTTCTTGAGCAGGCCGTAAATGTGCTCGGTGATAAAGGGCGTAAAGGGCGCGAGCGCGCGCACGAGCGTAAAGAGCACCTCGAACAGGGTGTTCATGGCCGCCGTCGTGTCGGCGACGCCGAGGCCCGCACTGCCCTTGAGGCGCCGGCGGTTGAAGCGAATGTACCAGTTGGTCAGCTCCTCAATCGACGACAGCAACCGCGGCACCACCGTGTACAGCCGGTAGCCGACCATCTCGGCCTCGACGTACTTGAGCAGGCTCTGCGTCTGCGCCAGGATCCAGCGGTCCATGACGTTGCCGAGGCGCTGCCCGTCGCGGAGGACGGCCGGGTCGGCGACGAAGGGGGTGCCCGTCGTCTTCTCGTACAGGTGCGCCTGCTCCGAGAAGAAGCGGTAGCTGTTCCACAGCGCCAGCAGCACGCGCGACACCATCTCCTTGACACCCGACTCCTTGAAGCGCAGCGACTCGGCGCGCACAACGGGCGAGTTGATCATGTACAGGCGCAGCGCGTCGGCGCCGTACTGCGATAGCACCAGGTTCGGGTCCGGGTAGTTTTGCAGCCGCTTGCTCATCTTCTTGCCGTCCTCGGCGAGCACGATGCCATTGACAATGACATTCTTGAACGGCGACACGCCAAACAGCCGGTTGCCCAGCACCGTCAGCGTGTAGAACCAGCCGCGCGTCTGGTCGAGGCCCTCGGCGATAAAGTCTGCCGGGAAGAGCGCCGGCGGAGCGCTCGGAGCGCTCGCGTCGCTGGCGTCTGCGGCTCGCTTGGCGTCCTCGTTAAAGGGGTAGTGCGTCGACGCGTACGGCATGCTGCCCGACTCGAACCAGCAGTCAAAGATCTCGTTGATGCGGCGCAGCTGCCCCTTGCCCTGGCGCGACGGGATGGTAATGTCGTCGACCTTGTCGCGGTGGATGTCGTCGAGCGAGCCGGTGTAGCCGCTCAAGGCCTTGAGCTCCGCGCGGCTGCCGACGCACACAATCTCCTGAAAGTCGTCGCTCGCCCACAGCGGGATGGGCGTCCCCCAGTAGCGGTTGCGCGAGACGTTCCAGTCGTGCGCGTTGCTGACCCAGTTGGCAAAGCGCTTCTCCTTGACGGCGGACGGGACCCAGGTGGTGGTCTCGAGGTTGTCGAGCATCTGCGGGATGGCGTCGGTGACGCGCACGAACCAGGACGAGACGGCCTTGCGGATGAGCTGCGTGTCGGAGCGCCAGCAAAACTTGTCCGTGTGCATAATCTGGCTCTCGGCGACGAGGCGGCCGGTGGTGCGCAGGTCCTTGAGGATGGCCTTGTCGGCGGCGGTCTTGACGTGCATGCCGGCGTACTCGGGAATCTCGTCGGTCAGGCAGCCCTTGTCGTCGACGGGGCACGGCGGCAGGCGCTCGGGCGTGATGAAACCGGCGGCGACGGCGGCGTCGTAGTCCTCCTGGCCGAACGCGGGCGCCTGGTGGACGAGGCCGGTGCCCTCGCCCGACTCGACGTAGTCGGCGTGGATGACCTGGAAGCAGTCGGCGTACTGGTCGACGTAGTAGCGGAAGATGGGCTCGTACTTCCAGCCGAGCATCGCCTTGCCGGTGACCTTGCGCACGACCGAGTACTTTGCCTTTTTCGGGTTCTTGTAGAGCAGCGCGAGGCCGGCCTCCTGCGTAATGTAGTTGTTGCCCGAGGCGTCGTCGTGGACGACGAGGTACTCAAAGTCGGGGTGGCACGCAATCAGCAGGTTCGACGGCAGCGTCCAGGGCGTCGTGGTGTAGACGAGCAGCGCCGTCTTCTCGAAGCCCGGGACGTTGACGAGGGGAAAGGAGACGACAATGGCCGGGTCCTGCGTCATCTTCTCGTTCTGCTTGCTCTCCATGTGCGAGAGCGGGGTGCCGAGGGCGGTCGAAAAGGGCATGATCTGGTAGGCGCGGTAGACGGCGCCCTGCTCAAAGAGGCGCTGGAACACCCACCAGCACGACTCCATAAAGGTAACGTCCATGCTCTTGTAGTCGTTGTCAAAGTCGATCCAGCGGCCGAGGCGCTCAATGGTCGAGCGCCACTCGGACGAGTAGCGCATGACAATGGCCTTGCACTCGTCGTTGTACTTGGCGATGCCCATGGTGCGCACGGCGTCGGCGGCCGACATGCCGTGCTTCTTGTCAATCTCGTACTCAATGGGCACGCCGTGCGTGTCCCAGCCGAAGCGGCGCGGGACGTGGTAGCCCTTCATGGCCCAGTAGCGCGGGATAATGTCCTTGATGGTGCTCGCGAGCAGGTGGCCATAGTGCGGCAGGCCCGTGGCAAAGGGCGGGCCATCGTAAAAGGTAAACGGCTCGTTGCCCTCGTTGAGCTTGACCTGCGTCTGGAAGGCGTCAATCTCGCGCCAGAAGCGGATGACGTCCTCTTCGGTTTTCGGAAAGTTGATGCTCATGGTGATGATGGCGGTTGCAGGCTTTGTCCGGTCGAGCGGTCGTGCAGTCGTGAGTCGTGCAGTCGTGACAGGAGCGTTTTCGTGAGTCACAAAGCAGGGCGAGACGATGTGTTTCCGACGGTGAAAGTGCCTGTCAGCGCCCACAATGCGCTATTGGCACTGCCCAACAGACAGCGCCACAAAAGAGGGGCAGAAAAAGTTGCACGACGCGGGGCGCGATTAGATAGCTTATCTTATCGCGGACGATTGTTTATTGACAGTTATTTATTCATCCATCCAGCACACCCTACGGCCCGCCCGAACCGATGCGGCGCAGCAGTTGCTTGAGCACGACATTGTTGTCGCCGTACTGGGAGACGACCTGGCCGGGCGGAAAGTAGCGCTCCGTCTTCTTGATGTACTTGCGCAACGCCTTGACGGAGGCAAAGACCCGGACACGTTGGGCGGCGGGCGAGCCGGCACGGCGCCAGGCGATGAGATCGATGATGTTGACGTGCACTGCACCGAGACGCTTTTTGCACTGCGTCACGGTGGCGGGCAGCGCGTCGTCGTCGTCGCCGTCGCCGAGTGCACGCAGCAGATCGTGCCAGGCCCCCAAGTCCGTCGTCACGCCAAACCAGACGCGCATTTCACCGACGAGTGCCTCCCGGTACTTGTCGCGGTGGACGCCCGTGTAGCGGCGGCCGTCGACGCCGGTCCAGCCATAGTGGCGGCACAGCTCGCGAAACGACGTCTCGGGCGACGCACTGCGGTCGTATGGGAAGCCGGAATAGCCTCCAAAGAAGACGTCGAGCGGCGTGGGCGTGGCTAGGCCGTCGGCATCGGATTCACCAGACACACCACCAGACGCACCACCAGACACACCACCAGACACACCAGACACACCACCATTCGCACTGTCGGACGCCTCACCATTCGCCATCTCGCGGTGCTTGTTGGACATTCTGTGAATGTCGATGCAATTCGGAGTGTTAAACGACCGACGGCAGACGTTGCAGTACAGGCTGTCGTCGGGCTTGGGCGCCAGAGTCGACGCTTCGTTGCTCGATTCGCGGATCGACAGACTGGTCATGGCCAGCATCGCCTTGTGAAAGTTGGACTTGGTGTGCATGTGCAAATCGTTTCTCGTCTCAAACGTCAACGTGCACACGTCACAGGCGAGGGCGCTTGCGCGGGGGTGGCTGGCGCCCATGTGGTCTGCGAGGGCCGACTTGGACGCAAAGAACCGGGGGCACAGGGTACACGCAGCGGCCGTGTCCCTGGATCCGACGAGGGCCTTGTGGACGTGCGATCTGCGATGGGCACGGAGGTTGTTGTCGGCGGCCAGGAAACGGTCACACACGTCGCAGTACTGGTCGTCTTGGTTCGTGCCGAGGACCGTGGCGCGGTGCTTGCGCGACGCAAAGTGGCGATTGCGTGTGTCCGTGTCGGGATAGACCTCTTCGCAAAGACCACAGCTGAGGTCGGGCGGCAGCAGCCCCGACGTACCGACGTGCATCGACGCGGTGGCCATGTGCGTGTCGAGCGAATGCGTGGTGGGAAAGATTTTGCGGCACGGCAAGCACGCGACTGGTCCTGTGGCCGGCTGCGTGGCCTCTGTCTGTGCTGCATCGCCAGCCACGTTGGGGTCGTGCTCAGAGTGCACAGAGTCTGGGCCAAGGACGAGGCTGCCACGGAAACTGCCGCTCGGGCTGCCTGAACGGCTGGGCGTGCAGATCACGACGCCGCTCTCTGAGCTGTCTGAAGCGTGGCCGTCGGCCTGGTCATGTTTGTCGGCCATGGTGTTGTCTGCGGAAGAGTACTGTCTGCGGAAGAGTACTGTCTGCGAAAGAGAGGAGGTGAAGCGAGAAGAGGACGAGAGGACGAGACAGGTGACTTGGCGACTGGTTTTATCGGATAAATATTTACTCTACGGTTACTGCACCTATACTGCACTGCCGGGCGTAGACCCGCCCGGGTGAGACCCTTGGTGAAGCCCATCAGAACCGCCAAGGCGAGACTGACGTGGAACTTCCAGGCGATCCAAGCCCCAGCCCCACTCGGCCACGGCCCGGACCGGCAGGATGCGTCAAAGAGGCTGTGGTCTGGAAGACTCTCATCCATTCTCTTTTTCGTTTGCTGTCCACGGGAGACTGCATCCTTCCCGGCCATTGACTGATAAGGTACACGACACGTCGTGCTTTGGCTACTTTACTTCGCTTGTATTTAGGGAGAGTGAATGAAACAGTGCAAACGCTAAAAAATGCGGCGCAAGAGGTGACGGATGACAACATTGCGATTGCCATCATCATCCTTGACATTGTCCTTTGGAAAGTACCGTCCATGATGACGGCTGTACTCGGCCAAGGCGGCTCTGGTTTTAAACTTTCGAATGGGCCGGTCCGAAAATCCAGCACGGGCCCAGCCGATCAGGTCGACAATGTTGACGTGCGTGTCCCGAATGGCCTCTTTGCACTCTTTGACGGTGGACGGCGGCGAGCGGATGCCGACTGCCTTGCAGAGATTGTGAAGCGCCACAATGTCCGAGTCCAGCCCGAACCAGAGCATGATTTCGGCGTACAGTGCCTCGTTGTACTTGTCCAGCGCCTCCTTTGCTATTGGCGACTTCCGCTTCCATCCCTTGGCGGCAAGAAGCGCTCGAAACGATGCGTCAGGCGACTTTGTGCGGTCGTAGGCAAAGCCGGTGTACGACGTGAAATAGAGGTCGAGCGGAGAGGAAGAGCCCTGGGCCGATGCAGAGTTTCCAAACACCCACGCCGTCTTTTTGGCATGGGCTTTGCCTGCGAGGTGTGCGTCCAAGTTGTGCTGGTTGATAAAAAAGCGGTCGCACGCACGACACGAAAATGGAGTCGTGTTCTGCGTCGTTGCCTCTCCCGTCTTTTTGGCATGAGCTTTGCCTCCGAGGTGTGCGTCCAAGTTGTGCTGGCTATCAAAGACGCGGTCGCACGCACGACACGAAAACGGAGACGTGTTCTGCGTCGTTGCCTCTGCCACGACAGAGACGTTTGCCTGCGTCGCGTTCAGGCCGGACGCTTTGCAGAGCGTCGTCGTGCCAGAGAATGCACGGTTGTCGAATGGCCGGGTGTCGGAGAGAGCAGAGGGTCGCGTGGCCAGTCCAAGCATGCGTTGAAGCTGAAGAGGGCAGTGAAGAAGACGGGACGAACCGGCCCGATGGCCATAGCGAAGCAAAAACATGATGAGCTGTGTAGGGTTGAGACTGGCACGAATATCGAGAGATTTTTGTTCCTGCTGTTTGTATGTTTGTTTGTCTGTCTGTTTGTTTGTCTTTCTGTTTGCCCAAGAATCTGACTGTTTGCCCAACATGAATCCTGCCTGCCAAGACTCGAACACACACACACCTGCATACGGAAGCAACTATCCGGCCGTGTGGGCACGTCTGCAACCATGGACCACGTCGTGATGCGGTGAGCAGTACTTTACTCTGCCAGACGTTGACTTTACTCTGCCAGGCGTTGCTTCTATGACGTCTGCAACCATGGGCCAGAATGACGTGAATGCTGAGCAGGTCGGACGGCTCGCTTCGCTCCAAGTCAGGTGCTCAAATACGACCAGACGACAATCTCAAACCTCTTCTCCTCTAGCTCTCTTCAACCCCAACGCTACAATGCTTCTCACGACTTCGCGCCTCGCGGTGCAGACGGCCCGTCTTCCGCGTACGCTGTCCTACTCTCGGCACCTGATCGGCTCGTCTGGACACCATGCCAGTCCGTCCATTGCCACTGTGCTTCAAAACGAGCGTGCCTTTAGCTTGTCGGCCGGAAACTTTGCCCCGACGACGAGACTGTCCCTTTTCCGCAAGCTCACAAAGATGCTCGGCATCGGCAGCCACCTCGACACTGCGACCACGAGCACGCCCCGTGTTCCAGCCGACACGGCAGCTGTCGCAGCTTCCAAGGAGCCAGTGGCCTGCAAGATGGCTGCGCCGCGTCCGCACGATTCCGTTCCTGCCAAGAACGTCGACATTACCGCACCGGCGTCTGCCAAAGTCGAGACTACGAAAAATCCGGCCAAGCCATCTTTGAGCAGCCCCGACACGCCCGCCACGATCCCGGCGCTGACTAAGCACAAATGTGCAGCATGCAGTCAGTCTTTCACAAGCCTCGGCAACCTTACCCGGCATCTCTCGTCGGAGAAGCATGCCAAAAACGCGGCACTTTTCAAGGCCATGGAGGCAGGGGCAGAGGCAAAGAAAGCCCGCGGAAAAGAGGCCGGCACGTGCCCAAAGAATGCCAAGACACTCCCAGCCCAGGCCGACGACGCGTCCACTGGAAAGAAGAAGGAGCCGAGATATCTGTGCATCGCGTGCAACCGGTCGTTTGCCTCGCAGGAAGCCCTCAACGCGCACATCTGGAACTCGTCCAAGCACGTCGGTGAAAGGGGCCGTAGCCATTAAACCATCAACAGGGCCATGCAAGCACACAGTCACGTGATTTAGACAAACCGGTCAATGCCAAACGCAGTCACGTGATTGAAACGACCAAGTAAAGGCAAATGTCGAACCTCTCGACGGACGTAGCTCGAACCTTTCTCGGACGTAGATACAATCTCGACGTAGATGCAACAGTTGATTCGTAGTAAAACGTATTACAAGGCCGAGGTGGCAAACGTGGTATGAAGATGTGGCCAGCGGCCAGAACCGGAACCCAACCCCGAGCAAGAAAAAAAAAAAGAAGAAAAATAAAATCAGAACTAGGCGCGATCGTCAGACGTTGTGTAGAGGCTAATGTGGGCGTCACCACGGGCGGAGCAGGCGAGCATGGGCTTGTGCGGGTGGAAGGCGGTGGCGGCAATGGGCCCTGATCGGCTCTGGAGGAAGCCCGAGTAGGGCTCGATGCGGTTGAGCTGGCGGCCGTCGAGGTTGTAGACCTTGACGGTGCGTGCCGACGTGCCGACGGCAAAGACGGGCAGGTGCTCGTGCGTGCTGGCGGTGCGCAGGGTGGGCGCGTAGCCGTCAGTGCCTGGCGGTGTCGTGGCGTACTCGGCGAGGGGCGCGTCGGCGCGAATGTCCCAGAGCCTGACCCGGCCGTCGCGCGCGGCCGAGAGGAGCTCGCGCTGCCCTCCACGCTGCATGTGCACGCTCTTGATCCAGGCTCCGTGGTCTGCGTCGTCCTTCCACTTGCGCACGAGGGCGTCGCGGGGTCGTAGGCGGGTGTCGTAGACGCGGACGGCGCCGTCGCCGAAACCGGCGACAAACAGGTTGCCCGTCATTTGGTCGCTCGTCAGCGACGTCACGCACGAGCCCGAGCGTGCCTGGATATCGGTGACGCACGCCTCGTGCCCCGCGTTCCACACGCGCACGACCCGCACGTCACCGGCGACGAGCACGTTGCCCGTCACCTGCTGCCAGTCAAAGACCATGCCCACGTGCCCCGTGCTCGGCACCATGTCCGTCAGCGCACGCCACGCCGTCGCCAGCTCCACGTCGCCCGGCGAGTCGTAGCGCCGGTACACGCGCAGCACGCCGTCCGACGAGCCGGCCATGAGAAGGCCCTGGTCGTCCTCGTTGATGTACTTGAGGTCGCTGATGCGCGACCCGGCCGGGTTGCCGTTGGAGAAGCGGTTCAGCCGAGCCGACGTCTTCCAGTCCCACACCTGGATCGTGTTGCCGTCGTCGGCCACGGCCAGGTGGTCCTCAAACTGGTGGAACGCCATCCGCGACGCCGCCGTCCCGTTGTTGATCATGCACGTCTGCTGGTTCCACTTGTGCGTCCCGGCATACTGCTTCTGCGGCTGCGTGTCCACCAGCAGCTGCTCGTTGCGCGTCCGCCGCCACAGCCGCTTGTTGTACTCGACACTGCCCGGCTCGTCCGACTCGACGCCACGGAACTGCGGCTCGCGGTAGTACTCTGTCGACCAGTCCAGGAACGTCGACACCAGCGGTATCGCCGGCCGAATCTCGGGGACCTGGAACCCATGCGACACTGGCTCCACCGCCACATGGTACTGCGCTGAGCTGGCCGAGCCCTCGCTGTCCTCGGGCCCTGATGTTCCTGACAACTCGCCGCCCGCGCTCCGTGCCCGGCCCGACCCGCGCTGAAAGGCCGACGCCCCTGACGCCTCGCTGTGCCGCGAACTCGGTCGTGAACTCGGTCGTGAACCCGTCGACGCCACCTCGACCCCCCCTTCGGCGCCCCAAAAGGGCGAAAAGAGCGAGCTGACGGTGCGTCGAAGCAGACCAGGCGACGGCGGGGGTCCGCTCACGCTGCTGCCGCTGGCACTGCTCGTCGGACGCGTCAGGCCGTGTGCGCCGTGCACACCGTCCAGGCCACTCGGACTGGGCTGCCCGGACGGCCCCGACGGCCCCGACTGCCCGGACGGCCTGGCCTGCCTGGCCTGCCCGCCCATGCCTGGGTAGAGCGGACTGGCCGGACTGGCCGGACTCTTGCGTGCAATCTCGTCCATCAGGGCCTTGGCCTGGCGGCCGACAGACGACCTGAGCAGGGTCGTGTGCACGTGGTCCGCCAGCGCCATGGCGCTCACCTGCACTTCGGGGTGCGGGTCGCACGACAGGACGAGCACGTGTTTCCAGCACGCTGCATACACGGTATTGACGGCCAGGCCCTCTGGCTCGACTTGCACCGTGGCCGTGCTCTGCGTGTAGTGCAGCGCCGGCTTGCCCGGCCCCATGGCGCCGTCGGTCGGCGGGTGGCAGAGGTACTCGCGCTCCTCCAACAGGTGCTCAAAGGCGGCGACGATGAACCGGGTCGGGTATCGCTTGGCAAAGTGCGACAGAAAAACGACAATTTCCTTGCGCACCAGGGGGCTGCCGTCGTTGACCATGTCGAGCACGGTCCAGGCGAGCGACTCCTCGATGCGCACGACCTCGTCCCTCACCTCCTCGATGCCGAGCAGCGTCGTCAGCGCGTACACGACGGCCGCGCGCACCTCGCACACCGCGTCGTGGGCGAGCGCTGCCAGCCGTGCCGGCGCGTCCTCGCGGATGCCGCGCCACTTGGTCTCGTTCAGCTTCTGCCACAGCTGGCTCAGGCACAGACACGCCCACTGGCGCAGCATGTGGTTCTCCTCGTTGCCCAGGTGCTCGATGCACAGCGTCATCACGTCCGTCTGGTTGCACACCTTTTGCCCGGCCTCGTACGAGTTGCACACCATGGCCAGGATAAAGGCCGACATGGCCTTGTGCTCGTCATTGTCCACCACCGGCAGCTTTTCCTCTGGCTTGAGAATCTGTGCAAAGTAGCTGAACCCATTGTCCTTGGCCAGGTCGGCCTGGCACGAAACGTCAACGGCCAGTATACGCGTCCAGATAAAGACCATGACCGGCTTCAGGTCCGACGTCGCCGACTGCAGCAGCTTCAGCACGTACGGAAAGATGCCAATGCTCAGCGCCAGCTCCACCGCCCACGGGCCCTTGTCCAGAAAGTGGCACAGCAGAATGAGCGCCCGAACCCGGTGCTGCTGGCTCAGCAGCACCTGCAGCACCACCGGCAGCTGGTCCGGCACGCGCCGCTGCAGCGCCCCGGTACCCTCGAGGTAGTTTTGAAAGGCCGTCAGCTGGTCTTCGAAAAAGGTCGAGCTCCGGTACTCGTACTCGATTTCGCCACGCGCGTGACGCTCCATCTCGGGTAGCTGGCCCAGGATCTGGTCGACGGCCAGGTCCCAGCTCTGCCACAGCGGGTGCTGCCGCGTGTCCGGCAGCGCCGGCGACGACTGCGGGTGGCAGTTGTACACGGACATGATGCGCTGCGCGAGCAAAAAGTTGCGGAACAGCGCCGCCACCAGCAGGTCCTGCCGGAAAAAACTGCGAAACACCGCGCGGTCCAGCGACGTCCACGCAATCGTGTCCGTAATGGCCGTAAAGATCCAGTTGAGCTCGCCGAGTGGCGTCCGCCGGTCCTGAAGGCGCCCGGGCAGCTTCTTGGCGCGCTCCGGCGTAAAGGCCGTCTTGAGCGGGTTCTGCTGCACAAAGAACCAGAGCGACATTTCCATCGGCGTCGTCAAGCAGCAGCTAAAGACGTCGGCGGGGATGAGCGGGTTCGTCGGCAGATTCTCCTTGGTCGCACACGCCGCCAGGTGAATGTAGGGTTGGAAGAGCGTGACCTGGTAGGTCGGGTCCGTCTTCTGGTTCTCCAGCTCCTCCTGCTCGTGCTTGTCGATAAAGCGCTCGTAGCTCGTCAAAATGTTGCCCGCCTCCGAGCAGTCCCACACGTAAATGGTCGGCGCCTGCAGCCACTGCTGCAGGTCGTACAGCGACACCGGAATGTACTGCGTGTAGTTCTTGTTAAAAACCCAAATCTCGCCCGACGTCGTCGGCTTCGGCACGCCGTGCCCATTGTAGTGCAGCAGCACCCGCTCGTCCTTGGCATTGCGCCGCAGCGACATGCAAAACTTTTTGAGCTCCTCGACCGACGGGTCGAGGTATTGCTTGTACCGCGGCCGCAGCGCCAGGGCTTCGTACTGGCTCACCAGCGCCTTGCCAATCGTCTCCAGCGTCTTGGACACCGGTGGCACCGTCGTGTCCTGCCACGCCTCCAGCTTCGCCCCAGGGTTCGTCCGCAGCTGGTCCGGCGGCTCCACGCCAATGTTCAGGCACACTGCAATCACCGCCGATACCGTCTTTTGCCGGTCCCGCATCCGCCAGTCCGACAGCTTCAGCTTCAGGTCCAGCGGCTGCGGGCGCCCGTCCGTCTCGTGCCGCTTGTCGGTAAAGTACATGTACCAGTTGTTGGCCAGGTGCTCAATAATCGCCTCCGACTGGTAATGGTCCTCGAAACCGTGCCGCGCGCCCTGCCCGACCAGCTTATCCGCCTTTTCAGCCTCGTCGCCAGGTCGCGTGTAGTCGCTCTTGGCCCGGTGCAGCAGAGGTTTGGGGCCAGCACGACCGTTGACATTGTTGTTTCTGTTTCCATTGCTCTGCCGGCTGCTCGACCGTGCGTGCTCACGTACCGCGAGCTGCCGTTCTTCCGGCTGTGCCTGGCGCTCCGTGTCGCTGGTGGCCGGCCCATTCGCGTCATTCGAGCCATTGGCACTGTCCGCGTCCGACGGTTGCCGGCCCGGACGCATCATCAGGTCGCTGCCGGCCGAGCTTCGTCGTGACGCGTCGCCATTGACGCTTTCTTGCGGGCGTTGCGAGACAGCAGGCTCGGTGCTGCCGTTGGGAAGACGCGGTTGGGGCTGGCCAAGGGCCCGGTAGTGGACGTGGCGTGTATTGAAGGAGGGCATGGTCGTTGGCCGTTTGTTCGTCGGTCGGAGTGTCGTGAAAGGGCGAAAAAGCGAAAAAGTACTGGAAAGGTCGACAGGAGTCGACCTGCCGGCGCAGAGAGGCAAGCGTCCGTCAGTCGGCGTCCAACGGTCGCGTGGAATGAAAGGTCTGAAAGGGCACGAGTCAGTATGGTAGTGGTACGGGTGTCGTCGGTCGCGTCGCTCGTCCTCGTCGGTTGTGCCGCGCGTGACGGTGCTGTGCTGTGCGTCTGTCTCGCCTTGGGAAAGGGAAGAGTGGGGTGGTTGGTGTCGACAGACGGCGCGTCCCACGTTGCGTGTCGAGCCAGGCAGGGCAGCTGTGTTGGGGCCACTCACGTCGAATTGGGGTTTGGATTGTCGCCGATGGTGTCGTGGTTGATGGCCACGCGATGGATTGGCCGCGTGATGCTGAAGAGAGGCAAGACGGAGAGGAGACCAGGCGATGGCAGGACGGCCAGAAGTGGGTCGTCTTCCTAACTAAGCCTAGCCTGGCCTGGCCTGCCTGACCACGTACGACCAGCACCACGCGCTAAATTACGCCCGGCACGCATTGCAGAGGTCTATATTTGAATATATGTTTACTTGTTCGTTGGTCACAAACAACCAATGCCTGGACGGCTCCCGGGCAAACGACAGTTGCCAACGCGACACGGCTGTCAAGTAAATACACGCGGTGTGGCAGCCCCTTATCAGCCAGCCGGGCCGTGGCCAACAGGCGACAGTGGCCGATGGCCGTCACAAGACGGTACCGTTACTGCACAGCGCGCCATCTGCAGGTACCCGCGGTAAAAGGGAGTAGAGTCTTGAACAGACTGTTATATTTGCAGACGTCAAAATCACGACGTGTGTCGGACGGTGACCAGACAGTGCTGTAAATACAGCACGCAGTACGCTAAATGCAGCTGCAGCTATGGTCTGACTAATCCATATGCAGCCGCGCTAGTCTCTCGCGTGACCATATGGGGCTGCACAAGATAGCCAATGGCCGTACACCTAATTATCAGAATAGTGGGGCTTCATCTCAGCGCCATGGTACGGGCCCGGCCGAAGCAGTGGCGAGGGCATCCAATGAGGTCGACAGATGTAAAGTCATTGGTTGGGTCCAAGCTCGAGTTGTCCTTGATTTTTTTATTTTTTTGGTTTGTTTTGACTTTTGCTTGTTGTGTTTAATTTTGTCGTCTTTTTGTTTTTTGTGTTTATTTGTCTTTAATTTTGTCGTGGTTTTGGATATCTTCGCCTTATAGATGAGCTAATGATATGAACCACTGTCAGTTTTATGACACTGACCGCACGTCGACTGTCATGAGCACTGTGACAGCCTGCAACCAACGACCTGTGCATTGCATTGCAATATTCAGCTTGAGGATATGAAAACCGAATCTCTGAAACGCACTCACCCTTGGCGTGTTGGCGTGATATCTCATGGCCGGTGTAAACTTGCAAGAAATAGTCTGGAGGGCCTACATGGAGAGCCAGACTAATATTGAGAATCTATATCGAGAGACCATACGAAGACAGGGGCTCGGAGCTTGCCTCGGAGCTTCAATGCATCATGGCTCAAGCTCTTCCATTGGTGTAATATTCTTGGATCGCAATCGAGCCACGGAAGACCACCCAAAACCAAAAGCAAAACGTAAACGGCATGGCTTTGGAACTTGTTACAGGCCAGCATCTCTAGCACTCTCGCAGCCGTTTTCAAGCCCGGTATTGAGAACGTGCGCCATGCCTGTAGCCGAGACACCATGCGAAGCTCCCTGCTGTCTAACTTGGCCTTGTGCACAGCATAGAGGCAATATACGATCTATAAATATATAACGATAGATTACGAGATCCTGAACACCATCTGCTTTCTCTATTGTCGGCGTGGCCTTGGGCGTGCCGTTGAAGCTCAGACAAGTCCAAGGAACGGCCGTGATGTTGATGGCGGCGATCGGCGTGACAGTGAGCCAACCGACAAAAGTTGAGCCGATATCATACATTTGGAACGACTGCTCGGGAACATGTCCTGGTGATCCCGGCTCGGACGAGCCGGGTCTTTTTATAGCCAATCGTGAGCCGACCCGAGTCTTCGCCCAGCCTCGGAAACTGCTGTTCAACAGGACAGTCTGTGGTGCAGACGCGCGGCGCTGTATCTGGCTGTCCAAGACGCACGGAGCTCAGCTCAGCTTTCCTGCACAAGACCAAATGCGCCCGGCCTATACGGTGTCACGCACGTTTTCAGGCGCTCACCAAGCCAAATCGACTCGGGACGTGCCCACATGTTCGGGTGTCCTACTGCAGGTACACTGCATGCACATGCAGCATGGCGCAGCGGGCGCCACGACACTCGTGTGCTTTTCTGCAATGCATCTGGTCAGGTCAGCAGCATTGGTGGCCAAAAGCGGATTGGAGGCCGGGCAAGAGAACATTTTCTTGTTCGTAGTGTTGGGTGGGTGTTTTATAAGTACCAGCTTTGATCAAGCACCAGCTTTGATCAAGCAGAAAGTTGGTGTCCTTTTATGAATGGCAAGGGCGTGGCGGCAGTGTTGAGACGGTAATGGTCGAGGCTGTCATCGTGGTCAGACTGGCAACGTATATTTATGTGTCGACATTTCGGTCAAAAGTGGCTCAGACGTTTACTTTATAGCCCAGGACAGTTGGCAAGTATACCATCAGACTACACGACTTCTTAACAAAATGCATTACAGAAATCAAGTCTGAGACAAGTCTCGTCCTATCATGCTTCTTCTACGACGACGTCGGCATTCTTGGATAGAGACTTGGCATGTCCCAGTCAGCCGCTAAGCCTGGTCACTCTTTCCAAGTATTCGAAGGCGTCGGAATAACGTGTTAGACACCGACGGAAGACAAGCCGACAAGCTCTAAATGTACGTGCTTGACATAGCATCGGAGGCATACATTTGAATTTAAATAAATATTTACACTTTTTAGTACGGAGCAAGACTACAGATACTTGAAGACAAACCGACGTATATTAAAAACATTTATAAATAGATTTACCGTCTGTCGGGCTTAGCGCAGTGGGGCTCTTCGCACGGCAAACCACTCGAAATCTAAAACAAGCAGGGGCGATGTGACAGGGTTCTACTAGTCCTGTTTGGGACCACCACGACCACGGTCAGTCCAACGCGCTGCCACCTGCCTGCCCACCCGGCCCCTACACTGTTTCGCTGCTTTGATTAACCTCCGTCGTAAATATACTTTTTCCATGTCGTATGTTTGTGCCGCTTTGTTCTTTTGCTCTTCCGCGGCTTCTTTCTCTCCGCGCTGGGTCCGTGGCGTCGGTCGCTCATGCCTTGCAGCAGCTCCTTTCCAGTGGCGCCGAGGTCTCTGCATCGCGCCTGCCATTGGAAAATACACCTGTGCTCCTTCCGCAGGCTGCATGATCCTGCTGGGCACTTTCCATAAACCGTTTATTTTGTATTTAGTTTCGTTATATCTATCTGCATCAGCTCGTCGTCTTTTCACGACACGCAGTAAGTACAACACCGTACGCCCTTGCGGCGTTCGTGTCCGGGCAAGCGAGTGAACCACCTCCCTGCTCCCACGCTAGAACTGCTTTACAGAGCACAATAAGGTCACCGTGTCACGGTGACAAGCGCGTTGGGTTCGCAATCGTTCGCTGGACTGGGATGAATTTGGCGGCCCCTTTTGCCACGGCCGCCGAGTGCTGTCCCGCGCCTGAGCTCGGCATCGTACTGGCAAGAACTTGTGACAAACTGTTGCTGCTGCTGTCCCGTGCCGCCTGCCATACACAGTAATTTGTGTTCTGTGCTTGCCGCCTGCCATACAGAGTAATTTGTGTTCTGTGCTTTCCGCCTGCCATACTAGTATTGTGCCTGCGCCTGCCGCCGCCTGGCACGGGCGCGACTGCCCGGCCACCCCAGCCATCTCGACGATCCAAGCTCTGGCGGATCCACTCGTCGGCGACCGCTAGCTACAGCACTTACACCCGCCTAACCGTCCAGCGCTCCAGCGCCATACCGGCCGCTGCAACGGCCAGCAGCCACTGCCGCCCGCTGGACGGGCGCTGTGCCGCGCCCCCCTTTTTACCATTTTACCATTTCACCTCGCGCCCTCTCGTCGTCTCCCCCTATTCCCCCTTTGGGCCGTTTCTCCTCGATCCATTCCATCCCGTCCCCCTTCCCCAGCCTTTTTGCGCACTTTTGTATCGCTTGACGACGGACACGACCGCGCCTCCGACCCTGCCCAGCCGCGTGCATTTTCATTTGTTGCTGCCTTGTCTTTGCCTCTCGCCTCGCCTTGCCAACCCGCCACTCGTTTCCGTGTCCCCTCGGATCTTCTTTGCGACACCACGACCGCCCTCTTTCTTTTTCGTCACGTCCAGACACTACACTGTCCAGAAACCATTGCATCGCTTTCGCGCAGCCATTCTCATCATTGCCTTTCGACGGCCTTTATTGTTCGGATCATTGTTCGATCATTGTTCGGTATTCCACCACCGCTTTCCAACCGAATTCACTGCGCTCCTTTAGCCCTGACAGCTAAAGACTCAGCTGCACCTGTTCGGCCTCTCGTGTTCTCGCCACGCCGGGCAAACGAACAGGATACACAGCATCCAGCCCGATTCCACGACGCATTCACGAACCACGTTACGCCCGGCACGATTGCACGATTGCGCATTGTGGCCGATACGACGATACGAAACCAGTATCGGCTGTCACCCGGACGAAGTAGACGTCAGCCAGCCTGCACGCTACTAGCCGCGCTAAAACAACGCCTTGCAGTCCGCTAGCCTCCCGTCGCGCGCCATTCGACAACGGCCCTCCTTTTTTGCGTCCCCCCTTTTTGTGGCATCCTGCTAGCCATTCCAACTCTACGACGCACGACTGCACGACTGCACGACGCACTACTGCACGACGCACGACTGCACGACTGCACATTGACCTCTCGCTGCATCGCCTGCACACTCACCCGATGCAACCCCGTCACTAGCATTGGACTCTAAGCGACGACCCACGACCGACGACCTACGACGCTCACGACCTCGCGACGGCACGGCGATACTGCAATCCAGCGCCCGTTCAACCCGCGCCACTGCGACTCGCACGACGCACCGCCCGGCGCGATGGCGTTCCTCTTCAAGTCGAAAAAGAACCATGGCAGCGGCGACAAGGACCGCGTCCTGTCCAGCCGCGACGGCGCGCCGCCGGCCGCCGGCTCCCAGCAGTCGTCCGTCGCCAGCACCAATGCAGCGCGCCTCGCGCGCGACGAAAAGGCCGCCCTGCAGCGCGCAACGCCCACCGGCAGCCTCAACTCCAACTCCAACAACGAGACGGCCAACGACGGCACAGTCAGCCCAGAACAGGGCGCGGCCGGCCGCCGCGCCGAGCAGAACACGTCGCAGCAGTCCAACGACATTCAAGTACGCGCTCGTCCAGCCCAGTGTCTGTCATGCGCGCATCGCTAACGTCTAGTACCGCAACGGCCCTGGCCCGTCTCTTGGCAACCCCAACATGTCTCTGTACCCGTGGTCGCAGCGGCGACTGACCTACACCACATCCACACTCAGCCCATTCCCGCGGTACGGCGCGGCCGTCAACGCGGTGGCGTCGAAAGAGGGCGACGTCTACGTCATGGGCGGCCTCATCAACAGCCAGACCGTCAAGGGCGACCTGTGGATGATTGAGGCCGGCGGCAACATGTCGTGCTACCAGCTGGCGACGACGTCGGAGGGCCCCAGCCCTCGCGTCGGCCACGCCAGCCTGCTCGTTGGCAATGCGTTCATCGTCTACGGCGGCGACACCAAGATTGACGAGTCGGACGTGCTCGACGAGACGCTCTACCTGCTCAACACATCGACACGACAGTGGTCCCGCGCCCTGCCGGCCGGCCCGCGACCATCAGGCCGCTACGGCCACTCGCTCAACATTCTCGGCTCCAAAATCTACATTTTCGGTGGCCAGGTCGAGGGCTTCTTCATGAACGACCTGGCCGCCTTTGACCTGAACCAGCTGCAGATGCCCAACAACCGCTGGGAGATGCTGATTCCGACGAGCGACAACGGCGCCGCCATCCAGGGCAAGGTGCCGCCCGCGCGCACCAACCACACTGTCGTGTCGTACAATGACAAGATGTACCTCTTTGGCGGCACCAACGGCTACCAGTGGTTCAACGACGTGTGGTGCTACGACCCGGTCCTGAATGCGTGGTCGCAGCTCGACTGCATCGGCTACATTCCCGTCGAGCGCGAGGGCCACGCCGCCGCCATTGTCGACGACGTCATGTACATCTTTGGCGGCCGCACCGAGGACGGCTCCGACCTCGGCGACCTGGCGGCCTTTCGCATCACGTCGCGCCGCTGGTACACCTTTCAGAACATGGGCCCGTCGCCGTCGCCGCGCTCCGGCCACAGCATGACGGCCGTCAACAAGTCGATTGTCGTGCTGGGCGGCGAGCCCAGCTCGGCCACGGCCGCCGTCAACGACCTCGCCCTCGTCTACGTCCTCGACACCAACAAGATCCGCTACCCCAACGACGCCCAGATCTCGCAGACGGCCTCCAACACGCAGACTGCGCAAAACGGTGCCAAGGGCCAGCAGGCACGCCGGCCCAGCGACCCCGTACGCCCCATGGCGTCGCGCGACGGCTCACAGGGCCCGCAGGGCGAGCGCAAGCGACTCGGCGGCCCGCCCATTAGCACGCAGACCAACGGCATCCGCAGCGACGGCAGCACACCGTCACCCGTCAACGGCCCCGGCTCCAAGCTGCCCCTGCGGTCGGCCGCGGCATCACCACCCGCCGGTCCTCCGCCGGCGGGCCAGGCGCCCAAGCCGTCACAGGCTGCACAGGCAGCCCAGGCGGCGCGTGCGCGCGGCGCGTCCACTGAGCGCGGCAACTATGCCAACTCGCCGGTGATGAGCATCTCGAGCCAGAACCAGTCGCCCGTCACGCGCGACTACATGGGCCGCGATCCCGACTCTGCACCGTCGGCCAATGGCGATAAGAGAGCCCCGAGCCAGCAGAGCAGCCGCGGTCCAGCCGCGCGCGAGCCGCCACAGTCACCCGTGCAGGCGCCCCCGTCAGGACCCGGTGCCGCCGAGGGCCTGGCCGCTGTTGCCGTTGCAGGTGCCGGTGCCGTCGGTGCCGCTGCAGTCGCCTCGCAGAAGAACAAGCAGCCGCCGCCGCCGCAACCGCCAAACCAAGCGCCATCACGGACACGGCACGGCGGGTCAATGGACAGCACGGCCGAGCGACGCCCGACGTCACCGCCGCCGCCGTCGCGCCCCGGCCAGTCGGCGGCGAACTTGATGGGCCGACGGTCGTCGGCGCGCAACTCGCAGACGGTCGTCCTCCTCAAGGAGCTCGACGCGGCGCGCAACAAGAATGCGTGGTACGCGTCGGAGCTGGAGCTGGCGCGCAAGGCCGGCTACACGCCGAGCGCGACGCTGAGCCCCGTGCTGGAGGGCCGCGGTGCCGAAGCGTTTGACGAGGACGACCGGCCGCTGATTGAGGCCTTGCTGGCGATGCGGACGGAGCTGGCGAATGTGCAGAGCTCGGTGGACAAGCAGGCCGTGCTGGCGGCGAAGCAGATTGCCGAGGCGGACAAGCAGCGCGATGCGGCGATCCAGGAGGCCGTGTACGCCAAGGCGAAGCTGGCGGCGCACCTGGGCAACGGCAACGGCAGCGGGAGCGCGCACAGCACGCCGCGGCTGGACGGCGAGCGCGACGTGGACGGGCACGCGGAGGAGACGAGCCGGAAGCTGGCGACGGCGCTGAGCGCGCAAAAAGAGCTGCAGGCGCACCTGGAGCGCGTGACGCACGAAATGTCGTCGGAGAAGCGCGCGCGGCAGCTGTCCGAGGACACGCTTGGCGCGGCCCAGCGCCGTATGACGGACCTGGAGGCGTACAAGCAGGCGACGTCGTACGAGCTGGAGCGGCTCAAGGCCGAGCTGCACACGTCGCAGCGCGAGGCGCGCGAGCAGTCTGTGATTGCGGCCGAGGCGGTGGCGGCGGCGCAGCTCCTGCGCGTCGACAAGTCCGAGTTTGAGCGGCAGTACCAGGACGCCGTCGGGTCGGCCAAGGAGCACGGCGACTCCTTTGCGTCGCTGCGTGCGGCCGTTGCGGCGTCGGACGAGATGAAGACGCTGCTGGAGCAGAAGCTGGCCCAAGAGCGGACACTGCGCGAGGCGGCCGAGTCGAAGCTGGCGACGGCCAAGGCGGAGCTCGAGGCGCGCACGACAGAGGTCGTTACGCTGACGCAGCGGCTGCGCGATGCCGAGGAGCTGGCGGACAAGCACGCCAACGAGGCGCGGACGCACCGGCAGGCCGTCCTGACCGGCCTCGACTCGATTAGCGCGCGCAGCGTGGGCAAGCCCAACGACGCGGACAAGGAACGCCTGGCAGCGCTGGCGGCACAATTGGAGGCGGCCAACGTGCTGGTCAAGAAGCACCAAAACGACGCGGACACGGCGGCGGACCGGCTGCGCAGCGCAGAGGAGCGAATCGCGGGCCTGGAAGCGTACCAGGAGCAGTCGAGCCGCGAGGGCGTGACGATCCGGCGGCAGCTGCAGGCGGCGATGCGCGAGACGCAGACGCTGCAGGCGGCCAACACGGACCTCCGAAACCAGCTGGCGAACCAGCAGCTGGAGACGAACGCGATGACGGTGCAGCACAACACGCTCAAGGACCTGCTGAGCGAGCGCGGGATCAGCCCGACGACGGCGGCGGCCACGTCGGCAGGGAGTGCGAGTGGTGCACGGTCGCGTGGCAGCCCGCGCGAGCTGTCGCCGGAGCACGAGGCACGGGTGCGCAGTCTGGAGCAGCAGCTGGCGACGGCGGTGGCGGCGCACGAGGAGACCAAGGCGACGTTTGCGGTGCAGGTGGTCGACTCGGAGGCGGCGTACCGCGACAAGCTGACGCAGCTGGAAAACGACTATCAGTCGGCAGTGCACTACGTCAAGGGCACGGAGAAGATGCTGAAGCAGCTCAAGGAGCAGCTGTCGCGGTACAAGGCAGACAATGCGCGACTCAAGAGCGAGATTGACGAACTCGAGGCGGCGGCCAACGGCCCACGCGACGGTGCATCGTGGGAGGCGGAGCGGGCGGCGCTGGCGGGCCAGGTGGACGCGCTGCAGGGCGACCTGGCGACGACACGTGCGCAATTGGAGCAGCAGGTGGCGGGCGTGCAGCAGGAACTGGCCGAGGCGAAGCTGGACCGCGACAGCGCGCAAAAGGCGGCAGACGAGTCGCAGCTGCGGTACAATTCGGTTCGGCGCGACATTGAGGAGCTGCACCAGGAGAATCTGCTGCTGGAACAGCGCGCCCTCGACGCCGAGCAAAAGGTGGGCATGCTGCTGGACCAGGTGGAATCGTCGGTGGGCAACTACCGGCGACGCAGCCGGCAGGTGGCGAGCCTGACGGCCGAGCAGATGCGCGACGTCACAGCGGGCGGCTCGGGCGGCTCGGGCGGCTCGGGCGGCTCGGGCGGTCCGGGCGCGCCCATCCACCCAGGCGCCAACACTGGTCTGCCATCGCTCGCAGTCGGTGGTGTGTCGCTCGCCAACGGTCACGGGTCGTCGACGCACACGCGCCAGGAGAGTTCCGAGGCGGGCAGTGCGTACGGCGAGGGCTACAGCGAGAACCGCAACAGCGCGGCGCTCGACAGCCTGGCCAACGAGCTCGAGACGCTGCGCAGCCACTGGGAGGCGACGAACAAGAATTACCGGCTGAGCAACGCGTTTGATTTTGAGACGACATCGCTGCCCCCGGCCAGCAGCGCGGCGGCGACGACCACCAACACGGCCGGTGCCGGTGCCGGTGCCGGTGCCGGTATCGCGAGCAGCGGCACGACTGCCAGCGGCAGCAACGGCGTGCGCAAGGACAAGGACGAGGGCGGACTCGGGCTAAGCGAGAGCCTCGCCGACTGGCGCAAGCGGCTCGACAGCTAGACGCGTGTCTGCAGTACATTTGCTTGTGGATCTGTTCTATTTTCATTTCCTTTTATTTTCTTTTTGCTTACTTTTCTTCCTTTTTGCTTCTCTTCCTTCTTGTATTCTCACTTTTTCGGTTGCGTTGCTTGTTACGATTTTTCTGCTACTTAAAGGATGGTTTATCTGCCAAGTAGAGTTCTGTATTAGGTAAGCGAGTGATGTTCTGACGTCCATTTAAGCTTATCCGATGCGGTGTGCGCCTTCCGCGTTAGGCCTCCTGCCGCTAGACGGCCGGCCGGACTTGTCCACGACACTCGCCGAAGCCGAGCACGACGTTGCCGTCCTTGTCCTCGCACCATGCCTCGAGCACGACCTCGTCGCCGTCCTGGAGAAAGGTATCGAGCAGGCCGTCGGGCATGGCGCTGACCTTGACGCCGTGTCTCGCGAGCTGCCGCTCGACGAGGCACCCGAGACCCGTCTTGGCGCCGGCATCGTCGGTCCGGGCGCTCGACAGCGTGCCGGTGCCAAACACGTCGCCGGTCGCGAGCCCGGCGCCGGCGCTGGCGAGGTGCACGAGCATCTGCAGCGGCGTCCAGTGCAGCTCGTTGACGTTGCTCGTGCCGAGACGGAACGACTGCGCGCCACGGACGAGCGTGGCGGCGACGTGCACGTCAAACGTGAGATCGGCGTCGCTGCCGGGCACGGGCGCGAGGTGTGGCAGCGGCGGGGGGACCTGGGGCGCGTGGCGTGGCCCGCGGAACGGCTCCAGCGCCTCGAGCGGCACGATCCACGGCCCGACCGTCGTGCACGCGCCCTTGCCGTGAAAGGGCCCGAGCGGAGCCATTTCAAACATTTGCAGGCGCCTCGCCGACCAGTCGTTGAGCAGCGAAAGGCCAAAAATGTGTTGGCTCAGCGTGTCGTTGGGCGCGTGCATCGACAGCCGCTGGCCGCGTGGCACGGGCGTCGCGAGCCACACGCCAATCTCGAGCTCAAAGTCGAGCCGGTCCTCGGGCTGGAAGGCGGGCGTGCCCGTCGCGTCGTCGACAAAGACACCGCACGGCCGCGTCACGGGCGTGCCCGACGGTGCCAGGCTCGACGTGCGGCCGCTGTAGACGGATGGGACGACTGTCCAGTTGGCCGGCAGCGCGCCGCCGGCGCCCATGACGGTGCTGCAGTTTTGTGCGTGCTCGCGCGAGCAGTAAAAGTCGCTGTAGTTGGCCGATGCCATGGGCAGGTGGTACACCACGTCGTCGTCGAGCGCGATCCGGGCCTGATCGATCACGGCCGCTTCGGCCTCGATGCCACGCCGCAGTGCCGCCCGGAATGCCCCGCGCACCGCCGCCGGCAGAGCCGCAAACGCGTTCCAGTCGCGTCGCGAGAGGTACCGCACCACCGGCGACTCGGGGTCGCCCGCCTCGGCCGCGATGCCGTCGAAAAAGCCGCGTGCTGCTAGGTACGCAATGTCCAGCGCGTCCGTCCCGTACGCCACCGCCAGGCGCGGCTGCGAGTCGTAGGGGAACGTCACCGTGCGCTTCGACACCACGCCGTACGGCAGGTTGTCAATCGTAAACGGAGCAGCCATGGTGGATGGTGGATGATGTGTGTCGTTGTCAAGTCAGTGCCAGGACCAGACCCGATCGCGTCTCGAGCCCCTGAAATACGCCCAATGCACCTTCCCCATCATTCTGTATGCGGCCATCGCACCTGCCGGACTCCCGTGCACCACGAGTCCGTCCGTGTTGCTGACTAATCCATCACGAGAGTCACCGCCAGGTCGGACCTCCGAACAGGTACAGCTTCGATGGACGCCATGCAGCCACCGACGCAGAGCGCAGGTCTCGGCACAGCCGGTCATGCGGCAGGTCAAGACATGGCAGTTGTCCGTGCCTGGCCTGCACGAGCACTCGTTCGGAGCTTGCCCTTAGTAAAATTTCATATTCAATAGTTACATCCGGGTCCAGCCCAGGCGCAACCACAAGCTAAACTAGTCCTTAAAGACAAACTGGGTACCGAAGCAGTACAGCTCGCCAAGGTTCCGCTCGCGGTCAGGCAGCTTCAGGCTCTCTTCCTTGTCGGGCGCCATGTAGGCAAACAACGAGTCGGCCTCGACCTTGCTGCACCGGCCCTTGTTGTACTCGACGACAATCTTGATCCCCTTGGAGTTTGTAAAGGAGTGCTTGAACCGGCACGAGTGGCCTTCTGTGTAGTCGCCGTTGTTGGGCGCCTGGCAGGCGAGGTCTGGCTGTCAGCGACGCCGAGTCGTGCAGTGTGTCGACTTACAGGGATCCTTGGCAACCGCCACGGCTTGTCCGGCCAGCAGCAGAGCGGTAGCGTACACCGACACGAAACGCATGGTCAAGTGGCAGTAAAGAGTGACGAGTAAACAGTAAGGAGTGACGAGTAACGGCAGACGAGTAACGAGCAGACGAGAAGAGAAGACAAACGGTGGCCGGCGGGCTTTTATGGATTCTGCCGACGTGCATCTGTTTTTAGAACGCCCAGGCAGCCAAGCATTAGCACCCCAGCCAAGCATCAGCACCGCAGCGGAAGAATCACGGAGCAGACAGGAACACGCTAAACTAGCGCACGTCCTCCCGGTCACGCATCACGGAAATGTCCAACAGTCTTGCAAAGAATAGGTACAGCATGAAGCCTTCTCGACGTACAAGAAAAGAGTAAAGAATACTTTGTCAATATACACCGCTTGCGCCGCCAACCGAGAACCGTTACGAGTATTCCATCTTGCAATACAGTTCGCCTTGATGGTCTTCGGGGCTGTCTAGGACGTTGTAGCCCATGACATAGTCGGCCGTGATTTCTGGCGTCAGTGTCGTGCAGATCCCAGAAGCCGTAATGTCTTTGTTATAGTATGCGACGCGCGACTTGCACGAGGAGCCTGCGACGTGTTTGCCGCCCTGGCAGGCCGCGTCTGTGAGTTAGTACGAGAACGAGAGCGTCACGGATGCGACAGTCCGACTTACAAACGTTTTGGGCAATGCCCCAGGCGTGCGAGGCAAGCGCCATCACGGCCAAGAGGAGGAGCATGGAATGCTGCATGGTGAAACAGGCGTGGCGGTACTGGGAGAAGGATGTGCCGACAGTCGACAGTCGTAGAGACCGTCGAGACGTCGAGACGTCGAGGGGTGGCACGCTTTATACTTGATTGCGTCGCTGCCACACGCATCGCCCATGTGGAATGTGGAATGCATGCGAAATGAGGGTATTTGCCGAGTGCAAGGCAGATATGCTGGATTTGATTGCTGCGCAAACAGATATGACTGGATTTGATTGCTGTCGCGCGAGTCAAGCTTTTGTGAAATTTGACACCGCCAGAGATTGAGCGGCAAAGGATGTGCCCTGTTTTGGGCGGATTCGCTGGATGCACCATGGCAGGATGCATTGATCCTCGAAGGTCACCTCGCTCAGAGACAACGCCACCACCTCCGCCAGATCCCACAGGCTCGCCATGTGATTAGATATATTAAAATGAGATTTCGCCTAGACAGCGCCTGCCTTGGCCTCTGCCTTGGCCTCTGCCAGGGCCTGCTGGACGGCAGCAGCCGCACGCAGGGGCAGCGACGCGTGCACGTCCGCCACCGTCCCGTCGACGACAAGAGGACCCTTGACAGCCTCGCCGTCGGCCTCGGCCTCGGCCTCGCCCTTGTAACCGGCCCAGGTCAGGTCGTCGTGCGTCAGAATCTGCTCCTTGTACTTGATGACCAGCTCCGGGTTCGTGTACCCCGGCGTCTGCGCGACGGCCTCGCCCCATGCCAGGATACTGGCCTGCGCGTCAATGAACATGAGCTCCGTCAGCCACGTCGTGCCTGCGCTGTGCACGGGACACCCGTACTCTGTCGCCCGCACCGCAAACGCGTTGCCATCAGGGCCCGCAATCGGCGCATCGACGGGCGCCTCGCTCGAAATGTACGCACGCGCACGCGTCCGCAGAAACGCACGGAAGCCCGCCGTCTTGATGCACGCGCTGTCGTAGAGCCCGCCCAGCAGTGCCAGGCTGTCCATGTGCGGTCCCCAGCGTGCCCAGCGCGCGTCGTCGTCCAGGAACGCCTCGAGCGCGTCTGCACCGCCCGCAATCGCAATCGCCGTGATCCGGAGGTCCGCCTTGTCCGCCAGCAGCGCCGCAAACACGCTCGCGACGTGTGCGTCGGCCGTCTCGTGGCCCGCAATCGTGTTGGCAGCATACGCGCGCGGCGAGTGGTGTGCTGCGCTCGGGCGTGGCATGCCCTCGCATGCCGGGCGGCTGAGCGAACGCTGTGCCTCGGGCCACCAAAACAGCTCGCCCGGGTTGCAGATGAGCGTTGCCGTGGCTTTTTTGTCCGAGTCCTTGCGGACCCGGCGCACCATGTTCACCACGCTGCCCTCGTCGATGCCGCCCGCTCCGGCAATCACGCGGTAGGCAAGGACGCCAAGGTCCTGGTTGGTCTCGCCGACAAAGAGCACGACGCGTCCGGCCGTCGCCAGGTTGCTGCTGGCCAGCACGAGCACGTGCGGCTCGTCGTCACGTGCACCCAGCGGCAGGCGTACCGGGTGCACGTCGAGCTCGGCCAGGCGTGCAAGGACAAGGCGCTGGATGGCAGCTGCTGGTTAGCAGACCCCAAAAACAAGACGTCCAAGACTTACTGTGGAACGAGAAGCGCTGGCAGTCGTTGTAGTAGGGGTTGCGCGTGATAAAGTACTTGTAGTAGTAGTCGGGCTTCTCAATGTTGCGGATCTCGCCCGTGTCGGTGACAAAGTAGCTGCCAGTCAGTCTCGCAGTCTCGTCAGATTGAATGGTCAAAAAAGCGTACCCCAGCTGCCCGAGGTCCGTCGGGTACTTGGGCGTCGGCGGAAGGCCCTCCCAGCGTCGGCGAAACATTGTAATGGGTGTCTGATGAAGGTTGTGTGGCTCGGTCGTGTCTGATGAAGAGGGTTTGGATGAAGATTGTGAGTGGTGGCGGTCGTGTCTGGAAGAAGACAGGGACAAAAGACATCACAGAGAACATTTATATGCGGCAGGTGCAAACGGACTGCCTTCCAAGTGACGTCCGAGTCAGGGTCACGTGTTTGACGTGCAAACTGATGTGTAAACGGCGTGCAAACGGGTGCAAACGGACGCCGCAAACGGACTGCATCCGGTGGCATTTGTTTGTTTTGACAATTTTGTATTCGTATGGAGTGCAGGGCCGGCGAGCGAGCAGCTTGGTGCGCCCAGCTGCCCAGCTGCCCGGCTGCCCAGCTGCCGGTCCTCCGTCTATCGTACAATGCATCGGAACGGTCGTGGGTCGAGTCGCGGAACGTGGGCGCGGACGCCGCTACCAGGAGGCCTTCTTGACACCCGGCAGGTTGCCGGCGAGGGCCTGCATGCGAAAGTTGTACTGGCGGTTAGCTTGCGTGCAACGAGGCGGCGGAGGCCGGGACGCACCCGCGACATGCGAAAGTCGCGCAGGATACCGCGGCTCTTTCCGCCGAGATGGCAGCGGTTGCGGATCTGCGTCGGGCGCGAGTAGACGGGCAGCTGCGTCAGCTGCAGCTGTGCCTCGGCGCGCGTGCGCTGCGGCAGCGTGGTGTTGCGGATAATGTAGCGCAGCGCCTGGCGCTCGGCCTCGTACTTTTCGTACATGAGGCGCTTGGCGTTGTCGCGGATGACGCGGATGTTGACAAACGACGCAATGTCGCACGTCTTGGGCCGGAACTGTGGCGGCGGCATGGTGGCGGTGGTTGATGAGGTGAGGTTGTCTCGTCGTGATCGATGCGTAAAACTCGTCAGTCACGTGGGACTGGGAGCACGTGACTAGTGGGGCCTTCTCTGGCCATATATCACACGAAAAAAAGGATTTCAATACTGTCTCGTATGTTCCACGCTCTACGATGGAGGCGTGCGTCACGGCATACTTTGCGGTATGCACCGGGCATGTAAATATTTAGGCGGCGCTGTACGGGACGGTGGTCAATGGCACGTTGGCATGTCTGAACTGCTTGTCTGAACTGCTTGCAGTGGTATACTTTTGGCTCCACTTTAACGTCCAATCCATGCTATAAACGCGCAAGTAGAACGCAGATGGCCCATGTGAGATGCAATGGCGTTTGGATGGATGGCTGCAGGTCGACGCGCCAGCAGGCCACCACTGGTGAGCTCGTGGCGCGTATTGATTGCAGGCGTCGAGTACAAGACAGCAAACGACGCGACTACGCCTTGAGCATGGTCATGACGCCGTCAGAGATCTTGCTGGTATCCTCGAGCAGCTCACGGGCACGGCGGCGGCGCTCGGCAATGACGCGCTGCTCGGCCTCCCAGCGCCCCATGCTGACGCGGCCGTCGTTGACAGACTTGACAGACTTGACGTCGGGCGTGACGTCGGGTTTGGCGTCGGGCGCGCCCCAGAGCCAGGCCCACCAGCCCGGCTGGTCGGCGGTTGTTCTGGTGGCCTGGGCCTCTTCGCGCGCGCGCTTGGCGACCATGGCGGCCCAGTTGTCGAGACCGGCGCCGAGGCACGCGCGGCAGGCGGCACGGCCCTCGGAGGTGACGGGGCTGATGAGCTCGCCGAGCAAGAACGAGACGCCGCCGTGGACGTGGGCGCTCTTTTGGCGGTCGACGTGCGTGGCGTCGAGGCGGCGCAGCTGTGCCTCGGCGGCGTCGACGGCCTCGCGCGTCCATGCAATGCCCTCGTCGCGCGCGTGTGCACGGCGCGCGACAAACAAAATCTCGCCAATGTGCAGCCGCAAAGCGGCCTGCTCGCAAACGGAGCGTGCACCGTGCAGCGGCGCGCCGAAACCGTCGTCGGGCGGCGGCGGGTAGACTGGGTTGCTGGCCATGTACTTGAGCTGTGCGAGCAGGCCGTCGGGCGGTGCACCGGGCAGACGCACGGGTGTCTGGGTGCGCTGGTCGAGCGTCGGCGGCGGCGGTGGCGGCTGGGCGCGACGGGCCTGCAGCAGGGCGATGAAGAGCGCGAGTGCACCGTTGAGGTCGCCCGTGCGGGCCTGGAAGGTGGCGTACGCCGTCAGCGTCTTGACGAGGTTGGCCGACAGCGGCACGCTCGGCCGGGCACTGTTTTGTGCAGCGACCCAGCCCTGGACCCAGGCAGCCGCGTCGTCGGAGGCCGCCGAAGACATGGCGGGCTCGAAGAAAGTTTTGGTGTAGGCGGCGTCGGACGGCGGAGCACGCGAGACGAGCACGGCCTGGCCGTAGACGAGCGCAGCAGCGGCCGGATCGTTTTTAATTTCCAGATAATTGGCAAACGCGAGGGCGGCGTTGATTTGCTGGCGCGGGGTCAGGCCTCGGGTGTGCAGCAGCTTGAGGTACAGCTCGGCCGGGGCGGGAAAGACGGGTTCGCAGTCTTCTTCGCGTGGTGCACCAGAGGCGCCCGGGGGCAGGGGCTGCGGGTTCGGGTTGGACGGGCCGATGACGACGTCGGGGGCACACACGAGGTTGCGTGTGCGGTCGCGGACCCAGCCGTCGACGTGCTCGAGGCATGCAGCGGCCGACAGCAGGGCCTCGTAGTAGCCGCGACGCCAGGGCTCGCTCTTGGCCGAAATGTCGAGCGCAGGCGGCGACGGCGTCGTGTCGGCATCGGCAGCGGCCGCGACGGTGGCCAGCTTCAGGTCCTGGCCGTCAATGGCCGGGTCTTCGAGGCGCGCGAGCAGGTCGAGCAGGATCTGTGTGACCTTGACGTAGTCGACGAGGTGGACGGCCTTGTCGGCCGAGTTCTCGGCATCGGCGAGACTCGGCGCGGCGGTCACACCGTCGCCGATGCTGCGTTCGCCGTCGCCGTCGCTCGGTAGGGCGCCCTCGGTCAGGGCACCACGCAGTCGCATGCGTGATAGAAATGTCCACTCGGGCGGTGTCGGGTGTGCGCGTTCGGCCCACTCCTGCTGCACAAAGAACTGGCCGACGAGCAGGCCGCCGACGCCGAACCAGAAGAGCACCGTGTACTTTGCAAACGTGAGGACTTCGTAGCCGAGCCACCGGCGGCGCTGTGTCGTAAAGTAGCGCTGCGTCGTGGCGGCCGTCGACGTTGTTGTCGGCGAGAGCAAAAACGGAACTTGCGGGCGCGTGCGTGCATGCCACGATGCACTGCTGAGCACGCGTGCCGTGCCGGTGCCGTGTATTGATGGCGACAGCACGTGTGTGTGTGGGTGGGTGGCCGAGGCGGCCGGACCAGCCAGACCAGCCGGGCCAGCCAGACCAGCCGGACCAGCACGGCCCCGAGGCAGCCGCAAGCCGGGCCGGGGTCGCATCGTTCAGTCTATCAGTCCCTCAATCGATGAGACCAATTGCCGTGATGCCTGTCGTTCGTCGTCGTCGCGTCGGGTCGTCTTGTCCTTCGTTCGCGTTGGAGATCGTGGGATGTTTTTGCGCGGGGTCGATTGGCTAGTACATGTCACGTGACTTTTGGCATGTCACGTGTTTCTTACACTAAACGCTGCGCTCAAACAACACACATACGTCACAGGATCGACTCAGCATGAAAGGTATCTATTCCATTATCGACCGTCATGGCCGCAAGCACAACAGAAACTGAACAGCAAGACGGCGATTTACCGTCGAGAACATGGGAAAGGACAAAGAAAAAAGAAAAGAAAAATCACCGCTGCTCTTCATGCGAACGCACGAGCTCGCATAGGGTACTGAGAAAGAGGGGATCAATGTCCCGCGCCGAGGGCTGGTCGTCGGCGAGGGGCGCGGCACCGCGTTTCATGGTGGCGACGAGCTGGCTGATGCAGGCGTGCAGGCCGGCGTGCAGGTCGCGCATGGCCGGCCCGTCGTCGCGGGGCTCGGGCCCCGACCCCGACTCGAGCACGTTTTGGGCCTTTTGGGCCTTTTGGGCCCGTTCCCGTTCCTCGGCCACGGCAGACGGTGTCGGCGCGTCAATGAGGGCGGCCGGGACGGCAATGGTCGCGCGCGTCGCGGCGAGGCTTTCGTGGCGGCGTGCGACGCTCGCCGTGTCCGACGCGTCGTCACGCAGGCCGGCCTTGGAGAGCGTGCGGCGCGCGCCCGACACGCTCGCGACACTCGACACGCTCGCGACGGTCGACACAGAGCCGCCCATGCGTCGGCGGCGCAGCGAGTGGTAGCGGCGTGCGAGCGACGAGGCAGGCGGCGCGTCGCTCCTGCCGGAGCCAGAGTGGGCGGTGGGCCCTTGAGTGGGGCTCCTTCCGTCGTAGACGTCGAGCAGGCCGAGCAGCATGACGGCCTTTGGCTTGAGGTTGTAGACGCCGGTGTCGGTGCTGGCGGTGTCGTGCGCGCCGCGCGCGCCGCCCGCACCGCGCGACGGCGGCGGCGACGCGGGCGGCGACGCGAGGGCGTCCTCGAGGCGCGACGAGGGCCGTGCAAAGGGCAGGGGCGTGACGCGGCCGACGGACATGGCGTCGCCGGTCGAGTGTGTGTCGAGCGAGTCGGCGAGCGGCACGTCGGCGCCGACGTAGATGCGGATGGTCTGGCGGCGCAGCGGCGGTGGCAGCGGCGCGCACAGCAGGCCGACGTAGTTGAAGGCGACAATGTGCGCGTACAGCGCGTCGCACAGGTTGGCTGATGCCGCGGGGAAGATGCGCTGGAAACACTGTCCGTCGGCGGGCGCGGCGGCGTACACGTCGGTCGTGTCGGTCGTGTCGGCCGTGTCGGCCGCGTTGCGCACACTCGTGCGGCTGCTGCGGCTGCTTCGGCTGCTTCGGCTGCTTCGGCGGCTGCCCATGGCACGCGGCTCGGACGCCGCCGGCTTGATGCCCATGGCCAGTCGCTTCCAGAAACTGTGGCGGGAAGGCGCGACCGAGCCGCAGCTGCCCGTCGACGCGCGCGTCACGTGCCCATGCACGTGCTCAGCGTGATCGGCGTGATCGGCGACGGGCCGTGTGCGTGACGGCGTCAGGGGCGGCACAAACGGCGTCACGGCGGCGGCGTCGTCGGCCATGAGCAGACGGCGCGCGCTGTCGGCGTCGGACTGGCTGCGGCGGCGTACCTTGCGTGCGTACGTGCGCATCGTCTGCACCGAGTACGACGACAGACTGAGCATCGTCTCGGGGAAGCACGACACGGAGACGCGCAGCGTGTCGACGAGTTCGCGTGGCAGCGGGATACCGACGACGCCAGGCTGGTCGGCACACGCCGCCGCAAACGCACAGTAGCTCGCATTGTACGCCGGTGTCAGGCTTTTTGGCAGTGCCGGACGCGCGTCGTCGTCGACATTGACATTGTCTTCGTGATTATCCTCGACGAGGGTCTGCTGCGACGTACGCGTCGTCTGGTTCGGTGCACCGGCCTCTGACGCGTCACCGTCTCCGTCGACGCTCGCGCGGCTTGATGCCTGTGCCAGCCACGACTGCAGGCTGGCCGACGTCGCGTCCTGGTCGCGTCGGTGCCGTGCCAGGAAACTGGCGTCGAGGTGTGGCATCGGCAGTGCATGGAACGGCTCGTGCGTGCCTTTGTCGTCGTCGTCGTCCGAGTCCTGTGCGCCCAGCGAGTACTGCGAGACGCGCGAGCGCGGTGCCAGCCGAGGGTGCTGCCGCGAGAACGGCACGACCGTCGCCGTCATGATTTCGCTGTCGTCGTCGGCGTCCTCGTCCTCGCCATCACCTCCATCACTTCCATCAAGTTCGTCAAACTCATCAAACTCACAGGGTGCTTTGGCCACTGGCTTGCGGTACACGGTCTGCTGCAGCAGGATGGGCTCGCGGCTGTCGAGCGGGGCCTCAAACAGCGCCGACGACAGCAGCGGCGGCGTGTGGAGCTGCGACGTGCACCGCTTGTGACTCGCCCACTGTGCCATCTCTGCAAAGTCGGGCACGTTACGCGTGCGCCGTGCCGGTACCTCCAGCCCGCTCGCCGTCTTGGGCCGTGGCGGCACATTGTGTGCGAGCACCGGCGACACCACAGCCGTGGCCGGGCGTTTGTTTTCGTCCTCCTCCTCCTCGTCGTCGTCGTCGTCGAGACTCATCCACGACGACTCGGCCAGGTTCGGCACCGAACCCGACGCCTTCTCAATCTGGCCATTCTCCTTCCCGGTCGCGCCTTCCGCATCTGCAAGGTCAAACTCCACGTGACGCGTTCGCTCGGGCGGCGCTGCCGACGACGACACGCTCGTCGCCGACGTGGCCGTGGTGGCCGTCATGGCGGTGACGACCGACTGCTGGCGGCCGCGCGACGCAGACGGCGCCGCGCCGTACGACGACACGCTCGACGCGTCGTCCATGGGCAAGGGCACGGGCACGGGCTCGGGCTCGACAGGCTCGACAGGGCCGTCGTGAAAGTCGGCGTGGTCGTGCCGGTAGTACGAGTAGAAGCTGCCGTAGCTGTCGCGGCTGTGGGCGTGCTTGTCGCGTGCCTCGGACGCCGAGTACCGCCGCGGCTGGAGCAGGAGCGCGGCCTGCGTGCGCTGCAGCTCGGCGTGCACCTCGTCCTCGAGCAGCAGCTGTTGCTGCAGCTGCTGGCGCTGCGTCCGACGGGCGTGCAGCGTGCCTGTGCCCGTCGTGTCGTGTGTCGTGTGTGTCGTGTGCGTCGTGTGTGTCGTGTGTGTTGCGGTGCGTGGACGACGCGCCTGCGCCTTGCGTGCGAGCTGGGCCGCGTGCTGCTGGCGCTCCGTCTCTGTCGGGCGGTGCAGGCGAACAGACGGCAGTTCGAAGCTGTCGATGCTGTCCGAGTCCCAGTGCTCGTGGTCGCGGTCGTGGTTGTAGTCCTGGTGGTAGTCCTGACTGTAGTCCTGGCTGTAATTGCGGTGCTGAGCCTGTGTGTGAAAGGAAAACGCGTCGGACGAGAGCGCGGGCGACGGCTGCCGGAGAATGGCCAGTGCCGCCTGCAACATCTTCGCGTCGTGCTGGTCCTCTGCGTGCAGCTCGTGCATTTGGTGCAGTTCGTCCAGTTCGAGCTCGTGCATGCTCGGCGTCTCGTAGATGACGTCCATGGCGTGTCTGGGCGGCCCGGCCGTCATTCGCTTAGGCGCAAACACCGACTCGGCCGTGCCCAGGTCCAGCGCCAGCAGCTCAGGAAAGTTGCAGTCCATTTCGAGGCGGTCTGCCTGCTGTCTGAGTGTGTTGTGTTGTGTGTTGGTTGTTGTGTGTTGTGTTGTGTGTGTTGCGAGGTGGTCTGTCTGAGAGTAAATCAGTGACACGCGGCCTCGCTGGCGATGCTTGCTGTCGACCGGCGGCGAGGCGAAAGAGGGTCAGTGGAACGTCGCGGGCGTCCGTCAAGTGCAAGCGGTGGGAGTTTGTTTTGTATTTTGTAGGTCGGCGAGAAACAGTTTGAAAACAGTCTGAGGAGAACGAGACAGAAGCAAGACGAGGACGTCGGCGACGAGGTGATATGATATGGAGACGACGGCGGACCAGGCGAGGGTCCGACGAGTGTCCGAGAGTAATTTAGTCCGGCGAGTGGCCAAGTGGTCAGCGAGGCGTGGGCGTGCCGATCGGGCCGCCGAAAAAGAGAACAAGAGGCCGCAGCGGAGGGCGGTTTGGTGCCAATAGCAAGCAATAGCAAGCAAATAGCAAGCAAATAGCAAATAGCAAATAGGGAGAGGCACGCCGAGGGAGGGGTGTGCCGAGTGCGCAGGGAGAGGTAAGACAGGATGTGGAAGAGGGAGAAACGGCGAGAGAGAGAGAGAGTCAGAAGCCGACAAGAACAGGGCCGTGTGCAATTTCAATAGGCGATGTGTTTGAGAGTCGCGTACAACAGCCAGCAGAGGCAGGGAGACGAGACTGCGAGACAGTGAGCGAGACTGTGAGACTGCGAGACAGACGAGACAGCGAGACAGACGAGACGGACGAGGCAGAGGGTGCACGAGGCAAAGACATGGAGAGGCCGTTGCCAGAAAGAGGGCATCTAGACGAACAGGTCGCACAGGGCACGGACAGGGTTGTTTCGTCTTTTTTCTCTTTTTCTCGCTCTCTCGTTTTCTCTCTCTCTCGTTTCTCTCTCATTCTCGCGTTTGTTTCGTTCTCATAATCTTGCAAGTGCAAACGAGCAATGCAGGGAGATCGCGAGATGCGCTACTGCAGCCAGCTGCAGGGAGGTGGACCGAGCTAGTGTCTTGATCGTTTTGGTTCTTACTTGATTCTTGATTTTCTTGATTTTCTTGATTTTCTGGATTCCAGCTTCCGCTGCTCGATGCAGCGCGGACGGTCATGGGGACGGGTGCAGGACAGCCGGGCGGCCGCTGTCGTGGCACACTAGTAGATGGCCGCAGATTGCGTGCATGGGAGGAGCGCGGACGCGCAGGAGGTCGGCGAGGCATAGGATCAGGTCGTCGACGTCGAGGAGTGCGAGGAAGTAGAAATAGCGACGAGGACAACTACAGGGCACGCCACTACTATGTCAACTATGCACTACTCCGTATGTCCACTAATACAGTACTTTACAGGTATGTCCACTATAATTACAGGCTGTGGCCCACAGACATCGAGTTCTGCTTGTTTCTGCCTCGGTGCAGGCGTTTGTATGTCATCTCGCTGTCAACCTGCCAGCGCCGCTGCGGCAAGCCTGGCCGCCGGTATCCGCGTCGCCTTGCCAGGATGCACCCATCCGCGACGTGCATCAGCCAGTGCATCCCATGCATCCCAGTGGACGTGGACATTGCCAACATATTGTCTTTGCCGCATGCCTCGGCGTTGCCCGGCTGGCTTGTGGGCGAATCGAGGCACGGATCGGCGGGTGTCAAGTCCTGAGGGACATTGGAGCTGGAGCTGGAGCGGCTGACATGGAAAATGGTGACATTGCTGACACTCACTCCGCGCTAGTGCTCCCTGCCTGGGTCGATGCAGCCGAGCGTGATCCTCGCGTCGCTGTACGGAGTACGGAGTATCCGTATAAATATATTTACACGCAAACCGGAGGATATCTCAATCGGTCGTAGTGGCATCCGTGCAGGCACGGAGTTGTGCTGATCGCCGTCGATCCGGGCATACGACTCAACCAGGCCGAGCGACTCGAGGCCGAGAAAAAGACAAGACACACAGGCGCAAACAGTAACAAACAGCTGGCATTGTTGGTCTGACGGTGTCCAACGTTTGCCAGTTTGCAAACAAGAATGGACGCCAATACGGGTGATGGCAGCTGATTGCGCCATCTTTGCGCTATTGGTCGTGGCATGCCGGTGCACGTCTCCATAAATGTAAATAAATAATAGCTCCGTAAATATTTAAATATACATGTTATGCCCATATTTGCGCGAACGACGACTGCGCATGGCAGCGTGTCGGTAGGCGAGGTGATTTCCCATGTCTCACCGTGGCGTGCGTTGGCCGCCCTGTCCCACAGAGCAGAGAGCAGCGGGCAAGAAAGGAACATCTTGTTTACCACCGAGGCAGTGACGAGCAGTGCGTGGTGGCGTCGACCAACGCCATACGCCAGTAGGCGACTGATGCGTGTGGCACAAGACGAGTGGTCCGGGCGTGGCGGCAGCTCAGCAGGTAGCAGGTCCGGGCCTCCGTAGGCACACTATTACGTCGCGTTTGTTTTCGTGAGGCTGCGTTATCGGAAGGGGTGTAAATTTAAACGTTGATTTTTAAAAAAAAAACTGTAGTTTATAAAATTCATAATTAAAAAAAATCAAAAAAACTGTAATTCATAAAATTCATAAATATTTAAAAATAACTTGCGTATAAATACACTTGGCGCGTCGTCTTGGCGCAAACACACGGGGCGCAGGGAGGCTGTCTGAGGGTCTAGGTGATGGTCGAGGTCGAGTCAGGTTGAGGGGCGATCGACACAGGGACGCAAGGGCGGACGCAACGCAAGGGCGACGCAAGGGCGTGGCGTCTAGCGTCGAGCGATTAAGTGATCATCGCCTACTTACAAATATACGTTGGTCGAAGAGGCATTCGGCAGTTATGACTATGACTATGACGGCAAAGGTCGTTGGGAGGGCGAGGCGGACATTGCGGCACTTTTTGCCAGGGATGGCCACGTCAAGCCTGTGCACGATGGCGATGGCACGATGGCACGATGGGCACATGGGCACATGGGTGCACGATGGTGCACGATGATGCACGATGGGCGCACGATGCTGATGCTGGTTGCTTTGCGGCACAAACACAAAACACAGGGGAAAATGAAAATAATGAAAAGAATAATGAAAATGAAAATGAAAGAAAAAAGTACAAAAACAAGAAGAAAAGAAGGACAAAAAAGAAAAGACAAAACAAGACAAAAGACAGGACAGAAAGAAAAGAAAAAACAAGAAAAAAAGAAAGACAAGAAAAGAAAAAAAGTCTGAGGCGGGAGGCGGTTCTAGAAGGACGACGCGACACTTGCAACGTGGCAAAGGACGCTCGTCTATGCTCGGGCTCCGTGTCCCATGAGGTGAGACCGTCTCGTCGACCGACTGCGCACCGCGTGTCGGGCCGGTGGCCGGCGGCACGTGGCTGGCGTCCAGTGCCTTCAAGACGTTGTCAGCGTTCTGTCGACCTTCAGAACGTTGTCAGCGTCCAGTCAGCCTTCTGAGCCAGCGTGAGCGAAGCGTCATGGCGAGGATGTTGGACAATCCGTGACACGACAAGTCTTGACCATCGTCCAAGTAGTTTATTGGAATAATCCTTCTCGAACTGTTGTGAATGATTGAACTAAATTCCTTACCGAATTGTGTGTTAATGACAACTAAAAGAAGAAATAGCATTGAATAACTGGTCATCTCTACGGAGTAATAAAACAGTCCAGTGGGTCCGCACTCGAGAGGACTTCAGGAGAGAACTCACTCCAGAACGCTCGAACAGACTCGAATAGACTCGAACAGACTCGAGAACAAATTGAGAGCAATCTCGAGAACAGAACTCGAGGAGACAGAACTTGAACAGAATCGACAACTTGTGAACAACTGCAACGCTCAGGACCCACCCGACCAATCACAGACACAGCTGCGATAACGATAACGACAAAAAAGTAGTCAATGGACGAGCCTCGACGACGACACGACACGATGAGACGACGACGCGACGACACGACGACGAGACGACGACGAGACGAACGACGACACGACACGCGAACAAGAGCCGACTCGACGACGCGACGGCGACAAGCAGCGACTTGACAGCCCTCTGACTCGCACCTCGACGGCAAAAAGCACTCCTTCTCGATTGACTCCTCCCCATGCTGTCGGAAGACTTTTTCGCGGCGGTGTGCGGCCCGCCGCTGGCGAGCAACACGGCGATTGCCAAGGACGTGGGCATCTACCACCAGACTCTGAGCCCTGCGCACGCGAACCGGGCGACGTTCAAAAAGAGCGCGACGGCCGGCGGCGCACTGGCGGTCTCGGCGACCCACGTGTTTGCCGGCCAGGCGGAGCGCGCGTACGTGCACGTGTACTCGCGCACGCGCGGGGGCCAGGAGGCGGCGGTGCCGATGCCGGAGCGTGTGCGGTGCGTCGCGCTGGCGGGCGACGTGCTCGTCGTCGGCACCGCCGAGGGACGCCTCGTCCTGTGGGAGACGCTGACGGGACGACTGGTGACGACGCCGCCGTGCCACGTGCAGGGCGTGTCGTGCGTCGCCACGACACCGTTCCGCGTGCTGTCGGGGTCCGACGACAGCAACGTGCACGTCTGGTCGCTCGCCGCCCTGCTCGCCCTCGGCAGTGCGTCCGACGAGCCGGAGCCGGTCGCGACTTTGGCCCGGCATCGAGCCGGCATCACGAGCATCGCCGTCGGCGGCAGCGCCGTGCACCGCGACACTGCTCTGTGTGCGACGGCCGCACGCGACAAGACGGTCGTGCTGTGGAACTATGCGACGGGCACCGCACTGCGCACCCTCCTGCTGCCCACGACGCCCTTGTGCACCGTCCTCGACCCCGCCGCCCGTGCCCTCTACGTCAGTACTACAGACACTACCGACGCCCACGCCATCTATGCCGTCGAATTGCACGGCGAGCGACCGCTGCTCGGTGCACGTGGCGAGGCTGCCAGCACGGCCGTCGCCCTCGACCAGCCCTTTGGCGTCGTCCCCCCCGAGTCGGGCGCCGCCTCGTGCCTCTCCGTCAGCCACGACGGGTCCACGCTGCTGTCGGGCCACACGCGTGGTGCCGTGCTGCAGTGGAACCTGGGCGACGGCGACGGCGGCGCCGCGTGTCCCGTGCCACTGTCGAACCTCAACGCCGCCGTCACCAACGTCGTCTTTGTCGCGCCCGCCCTGCCGGCCCCGTCAGCGCCCGTCGGTGTCGTGCTGCCGACAACACGCGCCGCCACCGTCGTCAAGCCGTCGCAGCAGGCGCGTGCGTACACCGCCACCGTCCAGTTCGACGCCCTGCCAGCGACCCCGACCGCCTTTGACCACGCCCTACGCGGACCCGGCTTTCCCGACGACCTCCTCGCCGACGCCATCCTGTCGTTTCAGGCCGAGGCCGGTCAGGTCGACCGCGATGATGGCGACGACAACGCCTCCGCCTCGGAGCTACGCCAGCAGAACCAGGACCTGCTCGAGATTGTCAACGATCAGCAGGCGCTGTACCAGGAGGCCCTCGACAAGATTGCCTCGCTCAAGGCACAGCTGGCCTAGATACAGATACGAAACAATCAATTAGCGTAAACGTATTGTACAGTAGTGACCGTGAACAAGAAACAATCGAAACAACGAAACGAACAAGAAACGAAACAACGAACAAGAAACACGAAACAACGAACAAGAAACGGATGGGTATGATGCGTAACCTGCTCCAGCAATGATGTCAGACAGACCAATAAATGCAATGCAGCCCGGCTGCCCGTATGCCACGCGCCAACACCAAGACGACAGATGAAAAGGAGAAGAGAAAAACACTGGGTATCGACTTCCACTGGCAGTACGCCTCGTACCGTTGCGCCGACCAAGACCCAAGCATGCAGCAAGACCAGAAACAAAAAAGGCAGACCGGGTGTAGAGACGCACCGAGCAAGGGGAATAAAACTCTAACGAAGAAAGCAAGGAAGAAATAAACCAAAAGGGGGGGCGGATGCGGTTAGAAAGAAAGGCCCTAGAAAAGAAGAAAGGCCTGGAAAAGAGAAAAGACCCTGGAAAAGAAAGGCCTAAAGCCTAGGAAAAGCCCGACGAATAGGCGTACGACGCGCCATTCTGGCTCGGCCCTTGTGCGCCCGACGCACCGTTAAACGCGGGCGGTGTCGTGCCGTTTGCATAACCGTACAGCCCGAGCCCGTTGGTGAGCCCGTTGGTGAGCCCGTTGGTGAGCCCGTTGGCGAGCCCGTTGAGCCCGTTGGCACCGAGGCTGCCCGACACGCTGCCCGCGCGCGCCGCACTGCCGCTGTTGTGCAGGTAGACGTAGTCGCTGCCGACGCTGCCCTCGCTGTTGACACGGCCTGCACCAGATGCACCAGATGCGCCAGAGCCGTACAGGCTGTCGCCGTAGCTCCACATTTGCGACGCGTGGCTCGTCGGCGACACTGCGTGTGCGTGTGCCAGCATCGCCGGTGCCTGGCTCGCGCCCGGTGGCGGCAGGCCCGGTGGCGGTGCCGTCGGCATACGCAGGGGGCCCACGCCCACACCGTGTCCGTGTCCATGGCCGTGGCCATGCCCATGGAGACCGTGCCCACGCGAGATCCCCGGCGGCGGCATCGTTGCTGCGAGGCTCTGCTGCGCCGCCAGCCGGTTCGCATTGTTCGGGTTGTTCTCGGACCGCACGCCAAACGGATTCTTGGAGAAACTCAGTCGCATCCCGCCGCGCATCGTGCTGTTCGACAGCGGCCGCCCAAACAGCTCGTCCAGCGCCTTGGTCGCCGTCGTAATGTCCTCAAACTCGACAAAGCAGATGGTGTTGTTGTTCTTCGCCCGCAGGCTCAGACGCTTGTACCCGCGCTGCCGCGAAAAGACCTGCTTCAGCTCCGCCTCGTCCGTGTCCAGTGGGATGTTGCCCACGTACAGCGTGTTGCACGGCGGGTTCTGGTCGCTCGGGTTCGTGTGCGGCATCGTGCCCCGGTTGCCCCGGCCACCGCGCCCACGACCGCCCATGCCGTGGCCACCAGCACCGTACCCGTTGGGGCCGTACCCGTTCAGGCCGTTTGCGCTCATCTGGCCCATCTGGCCCATGTGGCCCATCGGCATCTGGCCCATCGGCATCGGGCCCATCGGCATCTGGCCCATCGGCATCTGGCTGTTCAGGCCCATCTGGTTGTTCAGGCCCATCTGCATCTGACTGTTCAGGCCGTACGAGCCCATGCCGCCGTAGCTGACCGGCGACATGCCCATGCCGTTCATGCTGCCCATGCCGTTCATGCCTAGGCCGTTCATGCTCGCCTCGTACGGGCTCGCAACCGGGCTCGAGATGCCCATGCCCGACATGCCCGACATGTTCATGGCGTAGCCGTTGCCGTTCATGCTGCTCAGACCGTTCAGACCGTTCGGTCCGTTCAGACCGTTCATGCTGCCACCGTTCATGCTGGGGTGGGCCGACAGCGAACCAAGGCCGCGCGACTGGCTGCGCGGCGCGTACATTCCGTGCGGCGCCGCCGACTGCACGCCGTTGGCGTGGCCGCCGGCCTGCGCGTCGAGGCTGGCCGTGTCGAGGCGCAGCGGCGGCGTGCCCGTGCTGGCCGTCGTCCCGGCCATGGACCCGGCCATGGACCCGGCCATAGACCCAGCCATAGACCCAGCCATGGACCCGGCGAGCGGCACGCCGTGTGGCATCGTCGAGCGCCGCTGGGTGTGCAGCGACGGGCGCGCCGCGGCGGCCGCGGCGGCCGCGGCGCCCCATGGCTCGCCAAAAACGGGCGGCGCGGGGCCGGCGGTGTCGAGCACACTGCCCTCGTTGAGAGACATGCTGCCAAACATTAGGGTGGGCGCGTCGTCGTCGGCGTCGGCCTCAATCAGCGCGACGCTCGACGCGCGCATGCTGCTGCCAATCGGGCGCGGCTGCGCAAACAGGCTGCGCATCTGGTCGCCGGCGCCGAATGTGCCGGACGCAGGGCCCGCGGGGCCCGCGGGGCCCGCAGGACCCGAAAAGCCGCGGTTCAGCGAGCCGACAGCCGACGCGAGCGGCAGCGGCGACGTCAGCAGCTTGGCGGTCAAGTGCTGCGCGCCCGGCGTGCGCGCAGGGTCGTTGAGCTCGGCCACGGCCTGGCGCGCGTGCGCGAGCGTGTCGTAAAAGACGACGGCCTCGTACGCGCCGTCGGTGTTGGCGAGCGGCGCGGTCATGGCACGCAGCGTCACGAGGCCCGTGGGCGCCTGGTGCGTGACGAGGCCGAGCGCGTCGGCGTCGGTCATGCTGCTGGTGCACCGCACGAGCACCTGTGCGTGCTGGCTCGAGGGCTCGCTGGGGCTGGTGTTGTTGGTGGTGGTGGTGCTGGTGCTTGCCATCTCGGTGGCGGCCGCCGTGGGCGACACGGCGTCGGGCGTGCTGCCGTCGGGCGTCGGCTGCGTGTGCGACGTGCGGCCCGAGGCCGACGACCCCGAGGGGAACACGCTGACAAAGGCGGGCGCGCGCGCGCTGGGGCTGGCGCGGCTGGAGCGGCTGGAGCGGGCGCCGTCGGGCGACGAGACGGCCGGCGAGCCAGGGGCCCCGTTGGCGGACGCGCCATTTGTTCCGTTTGTGCCGTTTGTTCCATTGCCGTTTGTTCCGTTTGCGCCATTTGCGCCGTTTGCGCCATTTGCGCCGTTTGCGCCAGGTGCGATAGAGACGCCACCGGCAACCGAGGCCGTCGACGAGGGGCGCCGGACGGAACTGGGCGGGCCGATTGGCCCTGGATGTCCTTGACTACTCATTGTGCGATCGAGGTCGAGGAAGCGGCGCGAGGTGCGAGTCGATGATAACAATGTTGCAATTTATGCGACGCGATTGATGCGATTGATGCGATGGTTGCGATCGATGCGATTGATGTGATTGATGCGCGTATAAGGTGTTCCGATGCGAAACGTCGCGCGCTCGAATTGAAAATCGAGGGGCGATGCGACAAGCGTGCCGAGACGCGGCGATGCAATGCGCGACGAGCGATGCAATGCGCGACGAGCGATGCAATGCGCGACGAGCGATGCGATGCGCGACTGTCGAGCCCGGGCGCGTGCCAATCAATGCAGAGAGTCGATGCGTCGACGTGGATGCGGGCGCGACGGAATGCGCGTCGCGAATGGTCGCGAAGGGTCGCGATTGTGCGCAATGGAGATGCTGTGGATGCCGATGCTGGGTGCTGGACGGAGTGGATGCTGGACGCGCGAGCGGTGCGGGTGTGCGCGAAAGCAGAACGAAGCAATTGATGCGAGCAAAAGTTGTGCTAGGCGATGCTGGATGCTGGATGCTGATGCTGATGCTGGATGTTGATGTTGGATGTTTTGCCGTGGGCAGTGTGCAGAGAGTGGGAGTGTCGCGAATGGATGTCGGGGAGGAGGGGAGAAAGGTGAGCAGGCAGGTGGGAGAAGGGGGGACGTGGGAAAAGAAGGGGGTGGGTACCGGGCGAGGAAGGAAAGAGGAAAGAGTCGGGGGATGGCCCAGGCAGGGCCAGAGGGCAGACGGCAGGGGGGACCTGGGGCCAGGGCCAGGAGGGAAAGGGCGAGCGAGGGAGAGGAAAGAGCCAGGGAGGGGGTCGAGTCTGGCACGGGCGCTCTTGCTGAAGACGGGACACGCCAAACACGGCTAGTCGTAAACCGTCTTTAATTAGTTGGTTTTAATATTGATTAAAAATAACGCGCGCGTCTTTGTTCGCGTCTCGATCGTGACCTGTCCGTGAATTTATTTATTTACCTCGTACAGAGTACTCTATAAAGATTAAGCAGGAAAGGACGTAAATAAAAGATTAAAGGAAAGGATGTAAAGCAAAGTAATGAAAAGAAAAGAAAAGAAAAAGACGGGACGGCATGATACGATCGGCCGAGCACGAACGAAATGAAAAAATGAAAATGAAAAGAAAAGAATAAATGAAAATGAAAAGAAATGAATAAATATATAAAAGAAAATAAAGAAAAAAATGAATAAATGAAAAGAAAAGGCTGCCGGCGTCGGATCGGATGCCGTGGGGGACAATCAAACGCGAAACGCGTGCGGCAAAGTGCATCGTTTGCACTTTATGCGACAGCGCGGTTTGCCTCTTTGCATCGCTCCTTGCCGTCCCTTTGCACGCGCCATGGTCTTTGCAGCGGACCTTTGCACGACGACGTCACGCAATATTTACCTACAGAGTCTCAAGGGTGTCAACTTTCCAGCGGTGGCGGTCAAGACTCTCTGTGGCGCCGACTTACACGCTGCCCGTTGCGCTGGCTTGGCGCGAATGGCTGTCAAATCAATCCTCCGTAGTGGCAGCTTACGGAGTACATGTGTTAATGTTGTCGCCCTGAGGACGTGCTACGGTGTGGGCCTGACAGGCGTCCTAGCGCTGCCACAGCGCCTGTGCCCTGTAGCCCATGCCTGTCGTGCTGTACCGTGCTGTAAATTTACGTGGTAAATCTATGCCGGCCGCCCTGGCGCCCACTACTCGCTGCGTGTCTATAAATTGAATATACACGCAGCGAGCGAACCGCGACAAACAAACAGAGCCGACGGATTGTGATTGCGATGCAATGCGTGTGGGACGCCGGCCTGGCGCATGCAGCCCGAGCGCGCTACTGCAGGCTGGCTGCACTGGCGCGCTACCGGAGGCGCTAGCCCTGGACTCAGGAGACAGGTGGGGCGGCGTGCCGTGTTTCTTTTTTCTTTTCTTTTCTTTTCTTTTTCTTATCTTTTCTTCTTTTTCTTTTTTTCTTTTTCTTTTTCTTTTTCCTTTTCTTTTTCGTTTCTTTCTTTCTTCTTAATATATTATGCACAACCTGTCGTGGTGGCGGCGGCGGGCGCTGATTGGCCGGATAGGACCGGCCCAGAGAGTAGGCCCAGCGTCGACCCCACTCCTCCCATACGACGACTGCTAAAACGATTAGGATCACGTGACCACAAACGGCGAGACGTCCTCTCATTTAAATGCACAGCCGTAATCTAATAATTAATAACGCAAGCCTATATACTTCAATGTATAATCTTTTCATACTACACATTATATAGATACAGATTAATATTTTGAATATTTAAAAATAGTATAGATCTCGATACGTATATTCAAAGCCTAGAAAGTTTTTAAGCTTTCTTATCATTTTACGTGTCAACGTATAGAGTGGACTGTACCCATATATTTATAACGCGACAAAACTGCCCATTTATAACGCGACCAACTAGACCTGCTGAATTTGAACGCGAATCAACTAGATCTGCTGAATTTTGAACGCGGGCAACTCCCACCTGTGCTTTCTTATTGTGGTGTAGTCCTCTGGGTCCAGGCCGGCGTCCATGGTGACGACGAAGTAGTAGGTACCTTCGCCGACAAACCCGCTGTAGCCGATCCCTTCCCAGGTAATGGGTTCGGTGAGCATGATTTGCAGGTCCGGGTACACGTCGGACCGCAGTTTCGCGACCGTTGTGCGCCTACGCCCACCGCCCCCCCCCTCGCCCTGGCCCTCGTCCTCGCGCTCGACGTAAATGTCGAGGGAGAGCGGCGGGATGATGACGGGAAGCATAAACTGCACAAACGGCGCGTAACTGTAGTCCATGGTCCGGACCTGAAAGATGTGGTTGGCGGGAACCCGGTCGCGCCCCAGGTCCGTCCCGCCGGTGGCGTCGTAGGTCAGGTGCAGACTCCAGGGGTCAATGGGCACGACGTCGGCCATGCGCAGGTTGGCTCCGAGGTACGGCACTTTGTGCTGGCCGACGTCGGTCCGGATCACTAGGTCGCCGCTAAAGATGGCCAGGTAGTCGGTCGTGCCAAAGAACCCGGCGTAGCGGTCGACGACGGTGATGCGGACGTTGGAGCACTGCTGGCGTTCCAGCGTAAAGTAGCCGTCGTCGCCGACCGGCCGGTCCGGCTCAATGGTGAGCAAGGGCGTTTCAGGGGCAATAAAGTTGCTGCGATCGTCGCCCGTAATCTTGGTGTAGACGGTCGGACGCGGACGGCGCGTCACGTTGAACCGGACGGGCTCGCTGGCGTTGTAGTTGTTGCACACCCGCAGGACACGAGGCAATTCGGCGTCGGTCCCGTTGTCGCCGAGCGACAGGGACGCCACGGACGTCCAGATGGGCCCAAAGCTGCGATCGTCGGCCGCCAGCGTGTCGACGAGCGGCAGGACCAGCGACACGACGCCGGCGCCCTGCTGCGACACCGGGAGGCCGGCGTCGAGGTCAAAGTCTCCGTTGATAAAGGGCAGATTCTCGGCCGACCCGACCAGCACACGCACCACCTCGTCGGCCGACATCTCCGGCGCCGCCTGCATCAAGAGGGCCGCACAGCCTGCTGCATAGGCTGCCGCGAGGCCCTGGTGGGTGGCAATGGCGTACATGCCCCGGTGGACGGGCACGGGCACGAGCATGTGGGCTCCTGGCGCCGACAGCATGGGGTGCATCGTCAGACGGTTCGTCGGCCCCGACTTGGTGCCTTCGACCGTGGCCCAGGCCAGACGTCCCTTTTCGCGGATCGTGTACGCGTCGTACACGCGGTCGGCGCCGTGCAGTGCGATGCGTACCGTCGAGCCGGTGGCAGCCCACCATGTTCGTGAGACGGCCTGGTTGATGTAGCTGCGGTAGGGGATGCGTCGTGCCATCCGGTGCGCCAGGTCGTTTTTGCGCTCGATGCCCGTGTCCAGCTCGTACAGGATCCGCTTGACACCGGCCGCCATCATCTTGTCGACGACTGGCTCGGCGTGCACGCAGTCCGTGGCCGGCACGACGAGCACCTCGTCGTCCTGCTGCTGCGCAATCGGGTAGTCGGGATGGCAAATGATCTCGGGAAGCTCGTCCTCGCCCGGCGCGCGCACGACCTTGTACTCGCCGCCGACAATGTCCGCGTCAAAGGTCGGCCGCAGGGCCACGTTGGCCGGCGGCTGGTCGTCGATCCGGTACTCGGCGCGGACGACAATGACGGGAGCCGTCTCGCGGACAACCGCGCCCTCGTCCTCGCCCTCGCCAAGGCTCACATCCAGCGCCGCCTGCTTGACGCTGACGACCTTGGCGTCGTCCGAGACCGGGTTCATGTGGAAGAGCTGCGTGTCCTTGACCTTGGACGTCGCCGTGACCACGAGGATGCCACGCAGGCCAAGCCCGGTCAGTGCCTCAATCAGCAGGCCAAACCTGTCCAACTGGCCCATGCTAAAGGGGTACATGACAATCTTGGCGCCCGCCATCTCGGCCGACGTGGCCGCCTGGATCAGCACCTCGTTGGTGGTCAGGCCTTTGCAGTCAAGCACGCGGTACCCGCCAATCTCGGCGCCCACTGCGACGCCCGTGTACAGCGGACGGGTGCTCTGGGCGGCCAGAACGCCCGCGTACGTCGTGCCACCCGTGTTCCAGCACTCGCCAAGCGGCGTCTGGGGCAGATCGATGCCGGAATAGACCTGGTCGCCAATCAGGTCGGCGCCAAACGTAATCTTGCACCCGTCGTGCGGGCCAAAACAGCTGCCCAGGTCGGGGTGCGTGTAGTCGAAGCCGCCGGACAGGAGGGCAATCTTGATGCCGGTGCCATTGATGCCCGCCGCGTGTGCCACACTGACGCCCGTCCGGTGGTGGTGGAAGTCGGCACGGTCAATGACAAGGCCACCAGGCGTGTCACGCCGGCGCGGACCAGAGGTGTCGGGGGCGTCGGTGGCGTCCGTGGCGTCGGTGCTTGTCGCATTGTCGGTCGTGTGGGCCAGCATCTCCGCTTCTGCGCCGACCAGGACCGTGTCCATGCCGCGGGCCTTGTTCGGGTTGGCGTCCGGGTTGGCGTCCGGGTTGGCACCGGCCAGGGCCGTGGCCAGGTCGATGCCCTGAAAGTTGGGGTCGGAAAAGTCGACGCCCGAAAGGTCAATGTTTGTCAGGTCAATGTTGGAGTACAAGTCGCTGTCCGGCGTGACGCTCTCAAAGTCGTCGTCCACTATGCGCGTGGGCGGGTCCGCGTCTGGGTTCGCCTGGGTCGCATCTGGGCCTGCCTGGGCCGCATCGTTCGCATCGCTGCGCACGGACACGATACGCACGGCCTCAATCGTCTTGACCTGTGGCAGCGCGCGCAGGTGCTCTTCGTGCCGCTTGTGCGTCGCGTGCGACGCGTCCGCGCCGTCGTCGAGGAGGACGGTGGCGCCATAAAAGACGGGCGAGTCGAAGCGCGTGAGGATGGTGGCCGGCACGCCGCGTTTCGCGAGGCCGGCGGCCAGGTCGTCGTGGCTGCGTTTGCGCATGGCGCCATCGGCCGGTTCGTGGAAGGAGACAATGTACCGGCCAGGCACGCGCTGGCCGTCTGTCCAGTCTGTCCCGGGCGACGCGCGCGTCCCGTCGGGCTCAGGCTGGGGCTCGGCCGCGGCAATGAGCGAGGCCATGGCCAAAAAGACCAGGGCCAAAATGTTGAAAAGAGACCTCATCGTGTCGTCGTCGGTCGGGCCAGATATAGAGTAAGATGCGTGTCGGCTGCATCGTCAACAGCGGACGGGCAATATATAGTCGAGTCAGATGGAGGGAGCGACGCAGAGTGTTTCGTCGCCATCCGCCAGGACCGGGCGGCATCGGCAGGAGCAGGATCGAGGAGCGGAGTTTGGAACGTGACAGGACAGGAGTTTTGGGGCAGAAAGACTGGAGTTTTGGGGCAGAAAGGAGGGAGTTTGGAACATGACAGGACGACAGGATTTTGGAATAGGACGACAGGAGTTTTGGGACAGAAAGACAGGAGTTTTGGGGCAGGAAGACAGGAGTTTGGAACAGAAAGGACGGGAGTTTTTGGAACAGAAAGGACGGACAGGAGTTTTTGGAACAGAAAAGGAAGGACAGGAACAGGACGGACAGGACGACAAATTTGGAACACGTAAATATACATCATGGTAAGCTGTTGTATTGAAGACGAGATGGGAGGAAGAGCACAAGACAGCCCATGGCAGCGCAACTACACAATCTCAAACACCTGGGTGCGCACGTCCGAAAAGACATCATCCGGGCCGTCGTGCATGGCCACCACATCGAGACGGTAGCGCCCGGGAGGGGCAAATTCGCCGTCCATTGTGCGGCCGTCCCACTCGGCACGTTGGAGGTGCGACTGCTGGATGTAGTCGTCAAACGCCATTTCCCAGACAATGTCTGCAATCTCGTCATCGTTGCCGGGCACGAGGCGGACCGCGGACAGGACCAGTTCGCGGGGTGGAAGGACAATGTCAAACTCCACCCCCATAATGTTGCCAGTCTCGCCATTCTGCGCCATCTCGGCGAGGTTAAAGACGGGGACTTGCTGCGCGTTGTTCGCGTCGTGTGCGTCGTGTGCGTCGTGCTGCCGGTCGCCGACCACGTAGGAATGGGTCCCGTTGGGGTGGATGGGCGACACGTACGACATGTCGCCAGTCGACCCCAGGTAGGGTAGTTTGTGGCTGTACTTGGAAGCGGGCGTTGTGGAAATGACAAGGTCGCCGCTAAAGACGGGCAGGCGGTATGGGTCCAGGCCAGTGTAGTCCCTGTTGCTCGTGACGACAGAGACGACGACGTCGCGACAGGCAGCCGGGGCGAGGCTGAACCGGTCCGGTTCGATGCGGAGACGGACGGGCGGCGAGGACGTGTCGCCGTCGGCATCGCGTGGCCACTGCATGGGCCAGTACATATCGTTTAGGATCGGCATCGTCGGCAGCGCTCTCTGCACAATCTGGAACTCGACGGCGTCGGCGCCCTTGAAGTTGTTGCACACCTCGACCGTCTGTGGACCGCCGCTCTCGCTGTCGCCCAGCTGGACATACAGTCTGTCGGTGCGGATGGGCGCCTCGCCTGGGTTCCGGGCCTCCCTCTGGGCCGTCAGCGCCGCGCCGACATTCACAACACCGGCGCCCTGCAGCGGCACGGCGGCGTCGCCCGACGAGGTCTTGGCGGACGTCGCGGTGCTCACAAGCGCCTGTGCGAGTTGGTGTGGCGTCATCTGTGGCGTGGACTGGAGAAGCATGGCGGCACAGCCGGCGGCGTAGGCGGCGGCAAAATGCGAGTCGCTGTAGATTCCGTACTCGCCCAGATCGCGGCCCTGGACGGCCAGCATGTAGGAGCCGGGCGCGGCGAGGACCGGCTGCAGCCCCAGGACCCGCGACGGGCCCATGTCCGAGTAGGGAGAAATGGTCCAGTGAGGCTCGGGCGGGTGCAGGGCGTACGCCGAAAGCACGCGGTCGTCGGGGCTGGCCAGGTACACCTCGACGCCGCCTTCCTGCCGCCACCACGCCTGCACGGTCCGGGCCGAGGCAAAGGCGCTGAATTTCGGTGTCCATGCGTGGAATGGTCGTTCCTGCGCGACCGACAACCACGGGTCAGCCGACGTAAACAAGAGGCGATGGGCCCCGGCCGCTTGCAGCTTGGCCGTCACGGCGTCTTGGTGGACGCATTCGTCGTCGGGCAGCACGAGCACCTCGTCGTCCTTTTGCCGCGCGAGCCCGGCTGCTTGGCCTGGCTCGCAAATGTTGTCGGGCGCCTTGACCGCACGGTACCAACCAGACTGCACGTCCGTGTAGAGCATCGGCGCGACCTCCATCGTGTCCACCGATGCATCGCGCCCGTCCCCGGCCGGGCGCGCCCTCGTCGTCATGCCGATGCGTGCAAAGGTGCTGTCGGTCGACACAGTACGGCCCCGTTTGTGGCCGTCCAGCGCCGCGTTGGTGACGGTGATGACGCCCGGCACATTGTTGGCTTCGCCAATCCCAAACATCCGGCGGCCGTTCCAGCTGTTGCCCACGCCCATAAACACCGCCATGCCCGATTGGACGGCCCAGTCAAGAGCTTCCACCCAAACGTCATGCTCACCCGGCAGTGGGTAGGGCTTGGCAAAGACGACAATGCGTGCCTGCTGCTGGTGTGCGGCAAGGAGGGACAGCAGTTGGAGGGCCGTGTCCGAGCGGCCTTGGCAGTCGTAGATGCGGTACGCGCCGAGCGTCGCACCGAGGGCGACGCCCGCGTACCCAACCTTGTCGTTCTTGCCCACAAGCACGCCCGCCATGTGCGTGCTCGTCACGCCGTTGCACGCGCCCCGTGGTGGCCGTGGTGCCCGTTGTGCATCGTCCGCCGCGTTTTCCTGGTACACATCCCCCACCATGTCGTCGCCAAAGGCCACCTTGCATGGGCGCCCGTCGTCCGACACCCCAAAGCACCCGCCCAGGTCCTTGTGCGTGTAGTCGATGCCTCCGCCAATGAGGGCTATGCGCACGCCCGTCCCGTTGATGCCGTGCGCGTGTGCCTCTTGCACGCCGGTGTAGCGGTGCACATAGTCGATGCGGTCGAGCTGCAAGCCCGCCAACTTGTCGTCCTCTTTGATCATTTTCTGACGCACGTCCGAGCCCGAGGACTTGAAGATGCCTTCCATCCGGCTGTCAATGTTTCGTCGCTTGTTGGGCGCATCGGAACCGTACGAGTCATAGCCCGAGTCGCTGCCCGAGCCGTTGTCCGAGTCGCTGTCCGAGTCGCTGTCCGAGCTACCAGCCGAGTCGCTGTCCGAGTCACCGTCCGAGTTGTAGCCCCAGCCAGCAAGGGGAACGCCGCCCGATTCGCTGTCCGAGCTGCCAGCCGAGTCGCTGTCCGAGTCCGTATCCGAGCTACTAGCCGAGTTACCAGCCGGGTTAGAGCCCCAGCCGGTAAGGGGAACGCCGCCCGATTCGCTGTCCGAGCTGCCAGCCGAGTCGCTGTCCGAGTCCGTGTCCGAGCTACCAGCCGAGTTACCGGCCGGGTTATAGTCCCAGCCGGTAAGGGGAACGCCGCCCGAGTGGCTGTCCGAGTGGCTGTCCGAGTCACCGTCCGAGTCACTGTCCGAGCTACCAAGGGGAGTGTCCGAGCTACCAGCCGAGCCCCAGCCGGTAAGGGGAACGCCGCCCGAGTCGCTTTCCGAGTCGGTGTCCGAGCTACTAGCCGGGTTATAGCCCCAGCCGGTAAGGGGAACGCCGCCCGAGTTTCTATCCGAGTCGCTGTCCGAGTCGCTGTCGGAGCTATCGTCCATCATGTTGTTAGGCGAGTCAACAAGGGTATCGCCCGAGTTACTATCCGATTCACTGTCCGAGCCGACAAGGGTAGTGTCCGAGTTATAGCCCGAGCCGGCACGGGGAGCGCCCGAGTTACTGCCCGAGTTCCTGTCGGAGCGGACACGGTTAGTGTTTGAGCCACCCGAGTTATAGCCCGAGCCGACAAGGGTATCGTCCGAGTTATAGCCCGGGCCGACGAGGGTATCGTCCGATTCACTGTCCGAGCCGACAAGGGTACCGCCCGATGTATAGCCCGAGCCGACAAGGGTGTCCGATGTATAGCCCGAACCGACAAGGGTATTGTCCGATGTATAGCCGGAGCCGACAAGGGTACCGCCCGATGTATAGCCGGAGCCGACAAGGGTGTCCGATGTATAGCCCGAGCCGACACGGGTAGCGTCCGAGCTGTCCGAGTCACTAACCGAGCCGTCCGAGTCATAGCCCGAGCTGTCCGAGTCACTAACCGAGCCGTAAAGGGAACCTTCGTCGCCCGAGTCGTACATCATGTCGTTGGCCGAGCCGTAAAAGGGAACGCCCGAGTCACTGTCCGAGTCACTGTCCGAGCTATAGCCCGGGCCGACAAGGGTATCGCCCGAGCCGTCCGAGTCACTGCCTGAGCCGGCAAGGGTATCGTCCGAGCTACTGCTCTGCCGCCTCTGCAGATTCTGTTTCGGGCCCTTGTCGTCGGACTGGACAATGATACGCACCGCCTCAATCTTGCTGACGTGCGGCAGCGCGCGCAGGTACTCCTCGTGGCGCGCGTGCACGCGCGGGTCGTCGTCGCCGGTCAGCTGCACAATGGCGCCGTTCAGCAGCGGCGAGTCGAGGCGGTGCAGAATCTCGACCTGCACGCCGCGCGCCGCGAGGCCGCCGACGAGGTCTTTGTGGTTGCGCGCACGCACCTTGGCATCGCGGCCCGCGGCGTCTTGTCCGTTGTACATGACAATGTACTTGCCAGCCACACGCTGGCCATGCACGCTGCCCGTGTTCGGCGTGTTTTGCGTGTTCGGTGTGTTCGTTGCAAAGGTTCTTGTTTGGAGTTTGGTGGCATGCCGAGCGGCCAAGTTGGCGTGCTGCGTGCTCGTGAGCACCAGGAACATGGCCACGATCAGAATCGCGGCCGCCGGCACGGCCCTGAGAATCGCCTTCATCGTAGTAGTAGCGTGGTAGATGTTTGCGAGAAGAAGATGCTTCAGATCACCCGCCGTGACACGGCGAGGTGCCTGGCATTATAAGCAGCAGCCCGTCCGCGACGAGCGCAGAGTGCAGAGTAACGTCGCGGCGCAGGATGTGTGGGGGAGCGAGGGCCGTTGGAGGCTCGCCGCAGCACCATCCCATTCCGCCTCGCATCCCCCAGGAGGCAGCGGATGTAATGAGTAAAATGATCAATGTACGGACAATGTTCGGAGTATGCTGCCGCACCGGCGGCCGTGGTCTGAGGTTGGTCTGTGGCCAAGACGGGACGGATCTTTTGGAGCTGGATCGTGGAGGTCGGCGTATTTGTACGGAGGTTTATACGGAGGAGTGAGTTTAAAACCGGGCGTTGCCGGGCTGGTTTGATTGGGTTTGATCCGCTCAAAGGCCAACGACTCCTATTCCGTGGTTGCCAAATTAGTCTACTGCGAAACGCAGGAAGCTCCTTCCGTGAGATGCGAAATGCGAAATCATCCCATGGGCGTTTCCTTGTTTGTACGGATCACATGATCGGCGCCTACAGGAGGACGGGACGGGCCGCAGGTGTTCCGTCGGTGCTCCGTCTGTTTCTCATTTTCGTGTTTCTCGTGTTTGTCCTGGGCAAAGTCGTGCTGACGATTGGTCACTGGCAACATGATTCTAAACGCCAAGGGTAATGCATTCAACTTTTGATCTTTAATGTCCCGACCGCACGTGACCGGTCAGGTGATTTGCTAAGCGACTCGGCGAGCGCTAGATGTAGCCCTTGAGGACGGCGGCCTCGGCGTTGAGGATGGACGAGCCGGCGGCGCCGATGACGGTGTTGTGGCTGAGGGCGACGTACTTGATGTCAAAGATACCGGACTCGTCGTCGCGGACGCGGCCGACGGAGACGGCGTAGCCAGCGGCGAGGTCGCGGTCGAGGCGCGGCTGGGGCCGGTCGGGCTCGTCAAAGACGACAATGGGCGGGCTGGGGGCGCTGGGGCAGCCGAGGGCCTGGGCCTCGGTGGTGTAGGCGCGCAGGGCGGCGCGGACCTGGTCGGCCGAGGGCGGGGGACGCTGCTGGAAGCGCAGCGAGACGCAGGCGGTGTGGCCGTCGAGGACGGGCACGCGGTTGCAGGCGGCCGAGACGCGCAGCTCGGTGCGCTCGGTGAAGCCGGTCTTGGCGTCGTTGATGGCGCCGAGGATCTTGCGCGCCTCGGACTCGAGCTTGTCCTCCTCGCCGCTAATGTAGGGCACGACGTTGTCCAGAATGTCCATGCTGGAGACGCCCGGGTACCCGGCGCCGGAGACGGCCTGCATGGTGACGACGGAGACGGCGTCAATGGGCCCAAACGCCCGGACCATGGCGGCAAAGGGGATGACGAGGCCGATGACGGCGCAGTTGGAGTTGCACACGAGGAAGCCCTTGTCGACGGGCGCCGGGGCCGCGAGCACAGTCGGGTGCGCGGCGCGCTGGTGCGGGATCAGCGCGAGGTGGTCCAGGTTGACGGTCGGCACGACGAGCGGCACGAGCGGGTCGCGACGGTGGTTCTTGGCGTTGGAAAAGACGGGCAGGTTGCTGCGGAAAAAGGCCGTCTCAATGTCGCCGGCCACGTCGGCGTCGAGGCCGCTAAAGACAATGTCGCAGTCGGCAAACTGCTCGGGCGTGCACTCACGCACGACGAGGTCGCCGCACCGCTGCGTCATGGGCGTCGCCTGCTTCCAGCGCACGGCCTCGCGGTACGGCTTGCCAGCAGAGCGAGCCGACGCGCCGACGGCGTGCAGCACGAACGCGGGGTGGCTCTGCAGCAAAAGGATGAAGCGCTGGCCGACGGAGCCCGTGGCGCCGAGCACGCCGACTTTTTTTGACGGGAACGCAGACATGGTGGTGTTGGCGAGACTGAGAACTGCGAGAGAAGAAGTGAGTCAGTTGTGTGCAGTCCCAGTCAGTTGATTAGTCAGTGCAATTTGCAGTCCCAATCAGTTGATTAGTCAGTGCAATTTGCAGCCCCACCACCACCAGACTGCCCCGCCATCGGAGCTCAAGTGTCATTTTTTATAATATTTAACACTGACTTTTAACGTTTTTATCTTTCTTCCAACACGACAACTATTACCATTTCAACATGCTGCTACACGGTCGCTGCTGTGTTCGCCGAAGCTGTGCAGCCTGTCAGGATCGAGCGAGAGGTCCACCTGCATTCACGCACGTGGCAGGTAAAATATTTATTCTACGAGTAAATAAATATAGCGTGCAAGGATCCACGCTCGGGCCATCGCCCATACGAGCTGCACGTCAGCCGCAACGCTCGAATAGGCAAGGATGGCCGGTCAGACAGCACCTGCCGCTCGGTTCCGCAGCAGCAAGAGGACACGGTGCACCGCCCGAGCACAGCGCCATATTCCATAGTACCATATTACGCACGGTACGAGCGCGTCGTGGCCTCCTGGCCGCAGTGTCATGCAGCTGCTGTGCACGGAGGCGGGCGGGTGCGGGCGTACGGTCGTATGGCTGGCTGGCTGGCTGGCTGGCTGGCTGGCTGGCTGGCTGGCCGATGGACCGCTTCTCGACGCGCCGTCTCAGCAGACGATTCGTTCATCTAGTCAAGTGGCTCTGGATGACCGCTGCCGCTGTCTGACAGCTCAGCCTGCAGTCAGCCTGCAGCCGCCTGCACACGTACGCCCGACTGGAACCCTCAAGGAAAAACAGAACAGAAAGTAAACGAACAGAACGGAAAAGTGAACGGAAAGAAAAAGGAAACGAACGACGCTGTTTGCCACGCGGGTCCAGTGACGGAGGACCAAAAGGACCTGGTCGCGGCCGGAAATACAGAGTGCCAGGTTGGGTCCTGGCCGTAGGAGTATCTCGATACCGGAGCTAGCCCAAAGCGGCACAAGACTGGTGGTAGCTTGGCTACACCGACTGATGTACTATACGATCAGCCCTATATTATGCTGCAGCGTACGTCCGCATGCCAGCCAAGAAGTAAGAAGCAAGAAAGGATCGGACCTCTGCCGCCGGTCCGGCCTTATATGGGCAGGCCCCTTTCGTTTTTCGTTTGTTTTTCCTCGTTTGTTTTCGTCTTGTTTGTTCATTATTTTCGTCTCATTCGTTCTTTCCTCTTTTGTTACAACAGTGACGACTTTTTTGTTACAACTGTGACCTCGACATGCCCGACGAAGAACACTCCATCGAGGCGCTTGCACGCCAGTCGCGCCCTGTCGACACGACCGCACCGTACACGACAACCTCGCTCAAAGACAAGACCATTGTCATTACGGGCGGTGCATCGGGCTTTGGTGCTGCATTTGCCGCGCGCTGGGCCGCTGCCGGTGCGCAGATTGTGCTCGGCGACGTGGACGAGGCGGGCGCACGAGCCGTCGCCGCCAGCCTGCCCAACACGAGCAAGTCGGCGCGCGGCCCGGGTCTCGGGTTCGCACACCACGCGTTCGCCTGCGACGTCACCAGCTGGGACAGCCAGGCCGCCTTCTTCCGGAACGCACAGCGCGTCGCCCACGCCGGTGGCATCGACGCCGTCGTGCCCAATGCCGGCATCGCCGAGACCCAGAGCGTCGCCGGCGGGAAGGGGTTCGAGTGTCCGCGGGCCGTTGACGATGATGATGCTGGCGACAAGCCTCCTGGCCCCTGCAAGCCGGACCTGCGCGTGCCCGAGGTCAACTTGATCGGCGTACTTTACACTGTGCATCTCGCACTGTACTGGCTCAAGCAAAACCCCGCGCCCCGCGACGGCCACCTCCTGCTCATCAGCTCCGTCGCCGGCCTCGCCGGGCTGCCCGGCCAGGCACTGTACACGGCCGCCAAGCACGCCGTCACCGGCCTGTTCCGCTCGCTGCGTGCCACCGCCGGCCAGGCCCATCCCGGCCTGCGCGTCAACATGCTGTGCCCCTACTTTGTCGCGACGCCCATCCTGCCCGTCGCCGGGCACCTCCTGCTCGCCGGCGCCGGCAAGGGCCGCGTCGACGACGTCGTCGATGCCGCCACGCGGCTCATGGCCGACGAGGGCATCCGTGGCCGCGCTCTCGTCGTCGGGCCGCCCGTGCACGTCCTGGGCAAGGACGCCGGCGATGTCGGCGACGTCGGCGACCTGCTGGCGACCGACGACTTTGCCGTCCACGAGGCCTCTGCCGGCCACCGCCACGCCGTCTGGGAGTGCTACGCACACGACCTCGAGCGCTGCGAGGCTTTTACGTCGCGTTTCGTGCGCATGCTCAACCTGCTCGTCCTCGTGCGTGGCTGGATCGGCCTCGTCGTCGACCTCGTCGGCATCCTCGTCGCACGGCCCCAGAAGAAGAAGAGTGCGTGATTTGCGGTACTCTAGACAGCCTAATCTTCCACTCTGCACCGTGACGCGGCGCTTTTTCGTGACGCGGCGCTTTCACTCTGCACCGTGCGCGCCTGCTTTTTCCATTTCACTCAATCGCCGCCAAAAATAGCTGACACAGCCTCGTCTGTCCGTCGCTCGCACCGCCTGCACCGCGTCATACTGGGTCATGTGCGTGGGATAGCCGCTGCAGAATGTTGCTGCCTCCACGAGCTTTTTGTATTTATTTGAGACATGTATTTAATTGGTAAATTTGAATTTAAATAAAATTTACATAAATATACAGAACCTCCCCACACGGGCTACTTTACAGGCCTTGCCGCCTGTCTGCTAAAGATACGTCCACTGTCGCGTCTCACCGCAACCGCTGTAAATATAAAGAAGGCCTTGGGCAAACGGCCACGTCCACGTCCGTCCACGTCCGTCCACGCCCACGTCGTCAGTTTGGCGCAACTGCCTTTTTCTACTTTGCCAAGGCTTGCCGTCGCCCCTTCTCGTCTTTTCGTTCTTTCCGCTTTCCGCCAGCTGCGTGTCGACCCCACCCGCTGTCGCATCGCACCTTCCTCACCTCGAGACCACCCGCCACCCCTCCTGGCCTCCTGCCTCCTGCCGGCCCTCGACCCCTGACATCACGACCTGTTTTTGGCCTCACGCTTCCACGCCTTGCCGACGCCCTGCCCTCCTGCCCTCCTCCATCCTCCGACGCCCGCACGCCCAAGCCACGAGCCCTGGCAACGACGCTGTGCGACGTACTGTCCTCGACTCGCTGACGCCCAACGCTCGGCACGACACTGCTCATCTCGTGCCGCTACACAAACACAAGACACGACACGCTCTCGCCACTGTCTCGCCGTCTCGCATCTCGCCATCTCGCCGTCTCGCCGTCTCGCCGTCTCGCCATCTCATCTCGCTCGTCTCGCCCATCTCGCGTGCTGTTTGCTCTGCTGCCGCGACGCCGTCACTACCAGCCACCACTGTCTGGCGCCGCGACGTTTGGCTGCACTGCACACACCGATTGCCTTTTGAATCTTCGCCTGCACCGCTGCATCTCACGCTTCGCCTGCACCGTTCGCCCACAGCCGCCCGCCGCCCACCGCCACCGCCGCCGCCGGCTCAATTGACACTGTGCCTCACGCACAATGGCGTCAGACTACCCAAACGCCTCCGTGGCCGCGCTCGCCGCAGACGACCGGCGCGGCAGCGTCTACAACCTCGTGTCGCCCACCGGCAACGCCGCCCCCCCCTTTGGCACAGACAGCACAGACGGCACCGCCGCGCCAGAAGCCTTCCAGGCCGGCAGCGACCCCGCCGACGATGCACACGCCGCCAGCCCGACACACGCCAGCACCAGCACCGAGACGCCAAAGGAGGTCCAGGCCGTCCTCGAGTCCGAGATTGGCATCGTCACGATGCTCAACCGCCTCAAGCAGAGCATTGGTGCTGCCAAGGTGCGTTCCTTTTTCGTTCCCATTTCGTCTCCAGTCGTCTCCAGTCGTCTCCAGTCGGCCATGCTAACCTTTAGGAATTCGCCACGTTTCTCAAGAAACGCGCCCAGCTCGAAGAGGACTACTCGGCCGGCATGCGCAAGCTCGCACGTGCCACGCAGGACAGCATGAACCGCACCGACCCTGCGCACCACAGCGCCAGCTCCTTTGGCGCGTCGTTTGGCGAGATGATGGACATTCACGGCCGCATGGCCGACAATGGCTACCAGTTCTCCATGTCGCTGCACCAGATGCACGAGGACCTGCTCGAGCTGGCCGCGATTGCCGAGAAGAACCGCAAGGGCTGGAAGCAGACGGGCCTCGCCGCCGAGCAGCGCGTTGCCGACCTCGAGTCCGCCACGCGCAAGAGCAAGGCCAAGTACGAGTCGCTCGCCGACGAGTACGACCGTGCGCGCACCGGCGACATGAACAACCGCCGCGGCGCCTTTGGCTTCAAGGGGCCCAAGAGCGCCGCCCAGCACGAGGAGGACCTGCTGCGCAAGGTCCAGGGCGCCGACGAGGACTACCACACCCGCGTCGACACCCTCGCGCGCGAGCGTGCCGAGCTGCTCGCCACCGGCCGCCCAGACGTCATCAAGGCCCTGCAGGACCTCGTCCGCGAGTGTGACGGCGGTACCGTCCTGCAGGTGCAAAAGTACGCCTCCTTTAGCGAGAAACTGCTGCTCAGCAACGGCCTCAGCATCAGCCCCATCAAGTCCGCCCAGAAACCCGACTCCCGCAGCCTCCGTGAGGTCGTCGCCGCCATCGACACCGACCGCGACCTTAATGCCTACGTCGGCGCCTTTGTCGCCAAGGTGCCCCCGCAAAAGGGCGCCCCCAAGTACGAGCGCCACAACGTCCTCGGCGGGCCCGTCGCGTCCGCCGCTCGCACCCACGCCTACTCGCAATCCGCCTCGCAGTCTGCCCAGTCCGCCTCGCAGTCTGCCTCGCAGCCTCCGGCCTCTGCCACCGGTGCCGCGCCGCCCATGGGCGGTTTTGGCCCGCACGACGACGCTCTGCCCCCGCCCAGCAATGGCGGAGGCATGTACGGCTCGGCCGGCGGCACCAACACCACGCTACGCGCGGCCAACGCAGGTCCCGGGGCGTCGCACGAGCGCAGCTTTAGCTACAGCAGCGGCTACGGCGGCCCACCTGCACCGCCCGTCGACGCGTCTCAGCCGCCTCAGCAGCCTCAGCCTCCTCAGCAGCAGCCTCCTCAGCAGCAGCCTCCTCAGCAGCAGCAGCAACTGCCCATTCGCAGCTCCATGCTACCGCCCGCATCGGGCACCAGTGCACCGTCGTACGGCTCGGCCGTGCCCCCGGCGACTACCAACCCCGCGGCGCCCGCCAACTTTTACAGCACCGGCCCGCCGCAGCTCGGCGCCCTGCCCTTCCAGACCGGCATCGGCAGTGCCGACGCCAGTGCGGGTGCCAGTGGCCCGACAAACCCGCTGATGCAGCACCCGCCCGCCACTACGGGCTCGCAAAACCCAGGGGGTGCGCTGGGCGCCCCGGCATCGCACGTGGCCAAGCCCATGTTTGGCGTCTCGCTCGACGTGCTCTACGAGCGCGACAGCCTCGCCGTGCCGCAGGTCGTCTACCAGTGCATCCAGGCAGTCGACCTGTTTGGCCTCACGGTCGAGGGCATCTACCGCCTGTCGGGCTCGCTCGCGCACGTCAACAAGATCAAGGCCATGTTCGATACCGACGCGTCGCAGGAGGCCCTCGACTTTCGCAACCCCGAACACTTTTTTCACGACGTCAACAGCGTCGCCGGCCTGCTCAAGCAGTTCTTCCGCGACCTGCCCGACCCGCTGCTGACGCGCCAGCACTATGACCGCTTCGTCGAGGCTGCCCAGCACGACGACGACACCGTCCGCCGCGACTCGCTGCACGCCGTCATCAACGACCTGCCCGACCCCAATTACGCCACCCTGCGCGCCCTCGTGCTGCACCTCAACCGCGTCGTCGAAAATGCCCACGTCACGCGCATGACCTCGCAGAACCTCGCCATCGTCTTTGGGCCCACGCTCATGGGCGGCAGCGACCCGGAAAAGGGGCGCTGGCACGTGCGCATCATCGACACCATCCTGCAGAACACGTACCAGATCTTTGACGAGGACTAGACGTTTACGATTGCCATTCTACTGCTCTTGGTTCTCCGTTCTCATCTTGGCTTCTGGTCGCATTTCCAAATGATGTCTGTATAATTACCATAATCGCATTGCCTTTAATCGATGACTGTTTTTTTCTCGTGAATTTGATGGGGTGTTGTTCGTAGAGCTGTTAATCTGTATCATTGTTGTATTTTGTCTTACAATTGCAGCCAAATTGCTTTTAAAACCGCAAAATATTGTAAATGTACAGCCTCAACAGACTAGAATGATTCACTGGAAATCAGAATCTGGTCGGCCAAATTCAACGTTTGGCAAGAATCAAAATACTAGAGATATGAGCTCCGATTACTCATCTTCACTCGTTTGCACTTCTTTCGAATACCGACAGCAGGTGCCCTTATCTCCTTAAAGGTACCCTACGTCTATCACACGCGAATTTATGGGTCCGAGCGCTTGGTTGTTGTTATTGCGGCTGTGGCGTCTTGTGACCTGTGGTCCTGCCGCGCGAAACTTATTATTTCCCAATTCGGAAAGAAAACACTCCACCAGCCAATCACGTCGCAGAGCACGGCTTGCAAACATCACAGTCACTCCTTCCCTCAACTTCACTTTTGCCACGGAAACTGTCTGCCGTGAATTGTGGATGCCTCAAACCCAACTCGCAAAAAGGAAGGAGCCGTGAGCGCTGCTTAGAAACGCCGTTCGCAAGAGAGCTCCTTCTCTTCTCGGCGCCTACCGCAATGAATAGCGTCCACCTTCTTTCCCAGATTCTCCCTGTCATCTGTCTTCACTCCACCCTTCCATCATCCCCTCTCACTTGTGTAGTTCTACTGCCTTCTTCTGCGTCCAACTCTTTCTTCAGACTCTCCGACTCATCGACCATTTCACTGCCATTGGAGCCTGTCACGAGTTCGCTTGTCCACCGTCAGCTTGCCGGCAATCCCAGCTCGTGTCCCAGTCTCCAGAAACCAGCCTGAAGCTCTTATTCCAAACATCATCCCACCTACTGAAGCACCTCGACAGTCTTCGCCATGTCTTTGCACGTACGTGCTAGTATTGAGATTGTCCCCACAGGCAGCGCTGCCATGGACATTGTCCTTGACGAATACGAGGTTGACGACTCAGACGACGACGTGAGCATCTTTCCATTCCACTCCGCACTTCAAGCCGTTTTCAGTCACTAACAGTACGTAGTCGTCAATCGACATCATCCTGGATCACTCAGTGTCTCCCAAAGATATGACCCCTGTCACCACGACCGAAAAGTCCGAGGCCGTTCCGGCGCGTGCTACTCTTACCGATACACTTGAGGAAGCAGTCCCAGTTTCGAATTCGAACATCTTGGCTGTGTCTCAACTTTTGACCATCTACCAGGGCTCGGCCGAGGACTACTTTCAGCACTCGTTTCCTGCCCTTGTCCGCTCCGCTCCGCATGAGCCGGCCGAGCCAATAGAAGATTTCCATGTCCTCGAGGGCTCCGACGAGAACGTGTTTCTTGTTGACAAGAGCGGTGATGAGTCTGTGGCGGATGTGTCCGAGGATCAATCTGCTGCACCTGTCAGCTCGGTCGGTATCACGTCGTATGCCGATATCCCTGCTTCTCCCTCTGAGCGGTCTGGGTTCATGGTCCAAGGTGCGTCGGCCTTCGCCGACGATATTGTCGAGATCGCCAGCAATGATCCCGACATCGGTTCTGTTTCGTCCGAGGAGCTTGAGCTCGACGAACCCGGCGAGGAGGGTCTTGTCGACAACGCGGCCCATGTCACTGTCGCTGGCACTGCTGTTCATGCACCGCCTGTCGAGGACCCCTCGCTTAAGGTCATTATCCGGTTCGAGTCGATTGCGCAGTACAAGACCATCCACAAGGCTGCTGCCGAGTTTGAGGATGCATTGGAGACCAAGGAGATTGATGACATTAACAAGGGCGAGGCCAGCTTCAAGGCGTGGCCCATCATCAAGGTCCCGCACACCAACGATGTCGAGCTTTGGGTCATTCTCATCGAGTCCAAGCCCTCGATTGACAACCGCGTCCCTAGCATCGGCGAATACTGCCAGCTGCGCGCCGTCAACGAAGAGACTGGCAAACTGTCTGCCTGGTGGAGCGCCAAGCGCATCCCCAACAACTTTGCCTCGGACGACTCCAAGAAGGACTGGGCGAAGCTTCTTGCGTTCAACGTCACGCTCGTCAAGTCGGAGGATGACTCCAACACGGTCATGCAAGCTCTGGTTCCCGATATGGGAGACCACCGCACGGCTCTGGCCGAACTTGAGCTCACCGACGAGAACGCGATTGGTGTAGGTTTCTTCTTTACCAAGTCGGACGCCACCTTTGACGCCGAGATGATGTCGCTCAGCAAACTTGTCAAGGCGGCTGCTGTCATGGACGGTCCTCCTACACCCCCCACTCTCCCTTCCGACGATCCCGACAAGGCGAAGAATGCAAAGGCCTGGCTCGAACTGAGCGAGAGGTTAAAGTCTGGCAATGGTGCAGTGCAGCCTCTCCAGACGCTCGGCGCGGTTCGACCTCTTTCGAAAAAGTCCCAGGGCGGAAGGCAAAAGGGCAAGGCGGCAGCTGAGGCACCGCGTGCCGAGACGACGTCTGTCAAACCGCAACAAGTCGCTGCCTTCAAGTACCTTGTCAGCTTTGGCGAGCCCGAGTTCTACAAGAGCATATTCCACTTTTACCCGCACATGATCAAGCCCGACATGCCTTGCAAGAAAATCCCCGAGGCCATTATCAAAAAGTACCGCCGCATGGACGCCGACCAGCGAGCCGCTTACGAGCGATTGCTGTCAAAGATGCCTTCGGGCATCGCGATGCTTCCTGGCGGGCCTGGCGGCGGCAAGACTGACTGGGCCATGACTGTTGTTGGTCTGATGCAGAGCAAGTCTCGCGCCAAGGTTCTCTACCTTCTCGACATCAACGACCCGCTCGACGACGCAACTGGCAAGTACGTTGGCATGATGAAGAATGCGAACCTGAATAAGCGGGCCATCCGCATGCGCACCTTTGGCACGGAGCTCAAGAAGAGTGTGCGCGTCGACTCGGTCCAGAGACGCGCGCGCAAGGACATTGTCATTGAAAACTCGGACGAGCCCGAGGTCGACTTCTCGCGCAATTTCTTGCCGCTGTACGAAAAGTACGTCGACGGCACGCCGCTCACGCCGTCCCAGACGCACCACCTCCATGCCATTCCCACCCTCGACGAGTCGGCGTGGGACTACTACGAGAGCAACAAGAAGCAGTTTCAGGATCTCACGGACCTGCTGGAGACGTGCAACAACAGTGCCGTACAGAACCGCGCTCTGCGAAACGAGATTTTCAATCTCTACTCTGCTGTGCTGCACCGGGCAGACTTTATTGCCACCACGCCCTGCGTCGCTGGCTCTGCCTTTCGTCGCATGTTCAAGCCCGACCTGGTCGTCTTTGACGAGGCTGCCCACGCTCGCGAGCTCTCGACGCTCATCTCCATTGCCAACTTTTGCCCCAAGGCGGGCTGGATCTTCATTGGCGACCACCGCCAGACGCAGCCGACCGTCAAGAGCAACGGCACGAACCCCCATGGCCAGCAGCTGGCCATGTCGGCCATGGAGCGCGCCTTCAAGGCGGGTGTTTTAAAGCACCAGCTGCTCATCAACCACCGCGCCTACGGCAAGCTGGAGCGGCTTGCATCGAAGCTGATTTACGATGGCGCGATGCAGTCGGCCATCCACTACCAGCACCGCTTCCCGCGCATTGCCAAGTTTGTGCTCAAGTACATGGAGAGCCTTGCGGGCATGTCGTGCAACGTGCCTCGGCTTGTGGTACACCTGGACAATGTCGGCCGAGCCGAGGAGATGGGAACGAGCTGGTACCACCCCGAGCACATTAACTGGACGATGCAGCGAGTGCTCGAGCTGGTCCGGGACCAGCGCTTCCGCAGCGCCGAGAACGAGTGGAACCAAGGCACCATCCTCATCCTGTCTCCGTACAAGGCAGCGGTCAACAAGTACCAGGAAGCCATTGACGAGCTGGCACAAAAGTACAGCAGCCTCCGCATCCACCAGCGGGTGGAGGCGCGCACGTGGGACAGTGCACAGGGTCACGAGGCAGACATTGTCGCCATTGACTATGTCCGCAGCCACCCGACCGACTTTATGGACGGCATGTACCGATTCAATGTCGGTCTGACGCGTGCTCGCCAGGGCGAGTGGCACCTGATGCACCCTCGGATGCCGGGCACGCACAAATTCTGCAACACCAAGTACTTGCGCCGCATGTACATGGCCTGCCAGAGCGGCGTGGACGGTGTCGGCGAGGGCCGCATCGTGCATATCAACTGGCCCGAGAAGGCCCAGCTGGTGCCCCGAGTGCCCCGAGCGCCCCGAGCGCCCGCCAGCGTGCGGCCAGTCCAGGCGACGCAGGACAGGGGCGTGGGCGAGAACAGCAGCCGTGGCCGGTCTGACGACAAGGAGAACAGGCCAAGGATGGTCCGTGAGCCGGCTGAGCCGGCTGAGCGGGCTGAGCGGGCTGAGCCGACGCCCGAGAGCATGGTGTCCAAGGGCCTTGGAACGGGCGCGGGGAGCGCAGGTGCGCCAAAGGCTTGGTGGTAGGCTCACCAGCCAGTGCGAGGCATGCTGAGAGTTGCACAGCCGCAGTTTTACCAGCCGATGATGGTGTGGCCGCACGGGCACGGGCACGGGCACGGGCACGGGCACGGAATGTGGTGGCGGGTCGTCCACCAGAAGGTGCCTAGTTGGAGCGTTCGCTGGGTTCCGGCTATTGGTGTGCCACCCGCCATGCGGTGATTTTCTTTTCTTTCTTTCTTTTCTTTTCTCTGTTCTCTTTCTTTTTCTTTCTCTTTCTTTTCTTTCTCTTTCTTTTCGTTCTCTTTCTTTTCGTTCTCTTTCTTTTCTCTTTCTTTTCTCTCTCTTCTTTTTGAGCTTTGCTTTCGTTTTGCGATTGAGCCGCGGTGTTTGGGAATTGGAAAGGCCAAGATGCGGCGAGCATGCTTGAGTACAATGCGTGCAGTGGGCAGGGTATGCTCTATATATGCTCATCTACGGGTGGCAGCATGTCACACCCAAGGAGGGCTGTTCAGTCAATACTATTGCTATTTGAAAGCAACGCTCGTGTACTAGAATCTGTGCTCGACCTTGGGCAGGTTAAACTTTCTCGGGACGACAAAGAGAGAGTCGGCGGCGACGGTGGGTTCGCCGAGGGAGCCGTCTTCGAGGTCGATGGGCGCCATGTTGACGGTGATTGTGATTTTGCGGCGGTGGAGGGTTCCGATACGCGATCCGTCGGGCCGGTGGGTTGTACCGGTGCCGCGGGTGCGGTTGGCCTCTTCGACGAGGTCGTCCATTTCGGCGGCGGTGATGTCGGGGACGCAGTGGACGAGGTAAAAGGTGTTGGCAGGGGACATTTTGCGGTACTCGATGCCGAGCTGTGCGGTGACGGCGGTGCTGGCGGCGAGCAGGCGGATGGCACAGCGGCCCATGGCCTCGTCGAGGATGGTGGCGAGGGCGCCGCCGTGCGTGACTTGGGGCCAGCCGGTGAGTTTGGGCCCGATGTAGAGGACGCTCATGATCTCGCCGGTGTAGATGTTGCGCCAGATGCGGTGCAGGCCGCCGAGACCGTCGACGCCGCCGAGGGGCCCGGTGGTGAGGCGGACATGGGCCTGCCCACCGCTCTGTGCGTCGCTCGCTGGGCCGCCGGTGGTGGTCGTGGGCCACTCCTCCCAGTCCGGGTCGGCGGTCAGGTCCTGGACGAGGGGCATGGTGTCGGAGAGGTTGCGCAGCTCGCGACGAATGTGTTCGTCGCGCTCGGCCTCGTTGCCGCGGTTGTGTTCCTGGTCGTAGAGCATGTAGAGGCCGCGGATGACCTCTGGTGCGGAGTAGCGCGAAAAGGTGTCGATGCGGAGGGCGCCGGAGGCGTGGGCGTGCTCGAGGCGGGTGTAGCCCAGGTAGAAGGCGACAAGGAACGCAGCGCGTTTCCAGGTGAAGATGCGGAAGCCGCGGCGTGGCGGCGGAGCCTGGCCGTACTGGTTCTGGTGCTGGTTCTGACTCTGGTTCTGCTGCTGGTTCAGACTGTGGCCGGGTGAGGGCTGGGCGGACAGCTGGCTCGGGATGGGCGACGAGGCCAGCGAGGGCGCCGAGGGCGGCGGCTTGGAGAACTTGTAGAACTCGGCCGGCACCTCGGACCCGGACGGCGGCGGCGGCGGCGGCTGCTGCTGGTGGTGGTTGAACCGGCGTGGCGTCAGTGCAAAGCAGCGTGCCTGAGTGCGTCGAGCCGAGGTGAGTGGCCAAGAGAAGGGCGCGATCGGCTCCAGTCGTCCGACGCGGGCCACGCAGGCCACGCAGGCCACGCAGGCCACGCGACGAGGCACTTTCAAAGCCATGCTGAGGCAGACGTCGCCACGGGTTTGCGTTGGCGGCGTTGCGTGTCGAGGCTGATGCGGTGTCGTGGTGCCGAGGCAGTGTAGGTCACCAAGCGTGCATGCCATTGGCCGTGGCTCCAGTCCCGCTTCAGATGACGTAATCACCAGGTCATGTGATCTGTGCAATGATGACCAGGTGAACTACGGAAATGCCAAATATTAGTGCTGCGATTCACGTATCGCTCGGGCGTCTCTGGATCTGACATTTGTTATTTAAATATATTTATAATATTTAAGTATACAGTAAGTATACCCCTGACGCTCCGTCATAGGCCTGTAGGATCGCGTTTTGCTTTGCACATTTACAGAGTCTTGTTCAGCGCTGTTGGGGCTGTGGCGATAACGAATTTTCCATTCTTTAGCTGATAGCGGCTGCGCGGTACGTTACTGCGGCGCCGGCTCGGACCCTTCTCTCCCACCCCGACATCCCACCTACACGCTTCGACATCGACATCCGACATTGATTGACACGGCGACGGCACACTCGGCTGATTGACTCGATCGGCACCACACGCAGACCCATAACCGCCACAATGTCGTCGATACCGGCGGTCCGCCGGACGCTGGCCCGGACAACCCCGTCGATGGGGTCCGTGGCGCGACGGGCGTTTGCGACAGAGTCGTCAGGTTCGTCGGGGTCGTCGAGTTCGTCGAGTTCGTCGAGTTCTTCGAGTTCTTCGAGTTCTTCGAGTTCTTCGGGCGTTGGTCCTGGCACGACAAAAGCGGCGCGGCCGACGTACTTTAAAGACACGACGCTGGCCCCCTTTTCGGCGTTTGTGGGTGCACCAGAGGCGCCGATGACGGCGACGGACGCGTACGAGCTCAAGACGGTCGAGGTCGGCCCCGAGGGCCGCAAGCGGACGGTGACGCGGCTGCCACCGTGGCTGAAGACGGAGCTGCCGACGCCTGGCGTGAGTGAGAATTTGCGCAAGATCAAGAGCGACCTGCGCGGCCTGGGGCTGCACACGGTGTGCGAGGAGGCACGGTGCCCGAACCTGAGCGAGTGCTGGGGCGGGTCGTCGCGGGCGGCGGCGACGGCGACGATTATGCTCATGGGCGACACGTGCACGCGTGGCTGCCGCTTCTGCTCGGTCAAGACGAACCGCAAGCCGGCCGCGCTGGACCCGCACGAGCCGGAGAACACGGCCGAGGCACTGGCGCGCTGGGGTCTGGGGTACGTCGTGCTGACGAGCGTCGACCGCGACGACCTGGCCGACGGTGGCGCACACCACTTTGCCGACACGATCCGACGCATCAAGAGCAAGAAGGCGACGCTGCTCGTCGAGGCGCTGACGGGCGACTTCCGTGGCGACCTCGACATGGTGCGCGTCGTCGCCGAGAGCGGGCTCGACGTCTACGCACACAACGTCGAGACCGTCGAGGCGCTGACGCCGTACGTCCGCGACCGCCGTGCCACGTTCCGCCAGTCGCTCGCCGTGCTGCAGCACGCCAAGCAGGTACGTGGTGCAGCGACGACGGCGACGACGGCGACCGGTGGACTCATTACCAAGACGAGCATCATGCTCGGCCTCGGCGAGCAAGAGTCCGAGGTCTGGGACGCGCTGCGTGCTCTGCGGGCGGCCGACGTCGACGTCGTCACCTTTGGCCAGTACATGCGCCCGACCAAGCGTCACCTCAAGGTCGAAAAGTACGTCACGCCCGACGAGTTTGAGCTGTGGCGCCAGCGCGCCCTCGACATGGGGTTCCTCTACTGCGCCAGCGGACCCCTCGTGCGCTCCTCGTACAAGGCCGGCGAGGCTTTTATCGAGAACGTGCTGCGCAAGCGTCAGGGCGGTCTTGGTGTCCAGGCAGCCGCCCCAGCCGCCACTGCCGACGCCCTCGCCGCCGAGACCGCCGCCGAGACCGCCCAGCGCGAGACGCAGATCTAGCGTGCTTACGCTATACATTTTATTGGGTCGACGTGGTCAACATAGATGCATTGATTCGTTCCAGTCGTAGCGTGGGTGACGTGAGTTGGAGTCCAGTAGGTGTGAAATATAGACGATGACTAGACTCTTGACTTGCTTCGACTTGCAAGATATGCTGGTGCTGTAGATATCAGTCTTCTTTGCACTAGCCCTGCACACGCATCTCAGTCACTTCAATCACTTCAATCATCCCACGGACCTCGCCAGTCTCCGTCTCGCCAGCTCGCCAGCTCGCCAGTCGCCCTCGATATCAGCCTTGTGGTTCATTCCAGGCAGCGGCAGGCGCCAATCGACGCGCCTGCTCCACCAGAGCCGCACATTGTTCGTTAAATCTCCGTATAAATATACATAAATACACTCTCGTCGTGACTTCTAAAGATAGAACAGGAAAGAAGGAAAGAAGACACGCCACTGTGACCCCGGTCCGGTAGCATCTAGAAAGTCTAGAAGTCTAGAAACGACCGGCCAGTTGCAGGTCCGTTTCATCGTTCCGCGCTTCTCGTCGCAGCACTGGCCTGCACCAATGCTCCGTGTGTTCTGCACCACCTGCAGCTGCCGTCGACGCTTCGCAGCCTGTCGTTTGTCGTTTCTTTTTGCGTTTCTCGTCTGTGTCCATGAGCGCTCCGGATTCACATGCTGGCGCTTAGTGTGGCTGAGTCCTCGCCCCTCCTCCTTCTTCCACGTACTCATCTAGTGTCTTCTGTGCCGCCTGCTGCTTTGGGCACATCGGTCCACTTTTGTCAGCCAACTCGCCAACCACCCGTTTTGCTGGGTTTGCCTCCCAGCCTGCGTTCTAGCGCCATTCGCATTCTTCCAGCGCTCTTCCAGCGCTCTTCGGCTCTCCTGTACCGCCCAGCGTCATCGACCGCGCGCTCCAGCAGAAGAAACAGTGGGACCGCGACCCTGCCAGTGGTCGCCCGCTGACCCAGAAACGCCCAAACGGCCGCCAAACCGCATCCACCGGCCCCTGTTGCTCCTGCTTTGCCGTGCACTGGCACTGACTGTCGCTTCTCTCCTCTTCTCCTTTCGACCTTTGCCTTTTCACCCATCGCATCACGACTTGACGTTCGTCTACCGTCGCAGTCTACCGTCACCGTCTACCGTCTACCGAACACCGAACACCTCCACCTCCAACGTCCACCACCGCCACCATGCCCGAGGAGACCCCCTACGACCCCTACATTCCCAGCGGCCAGGCCGCGCCCGCACAGAGCAATGCCGGCGGCTCGCGGACACAAGCCCTGCAAGCGGTAGGTTTTTGCCCTATCGAGATTGCTCATCAATCGTCATCGGTCCATCGGCGCACACATTGTCGGGCCGGTCGGAACGCAGTCGGAACGAAGTCGGAACGCAGTCGGAACGCCAGCCGTCGCGTGTACCAGGCATCCGCTTTGCGTCGTCGCACAACGCGGACCAGTCAAAGGAGCACCGGCAGCGAGCATCGAAGCAGCCGCCATCGACAGAGGGCGGTATTTCGGCACTATGACTCGCTCGGCGTCTTTGACGACCGTGGAGGCGCTGGCTGAGACTGTCGCCGTCCGTCTTACGCTGCCAATGGCTTAATCGCATCGTCAATCGCCGTCTGTCGACCGACTTGGCCGTCGTGGCACGTGTGCGTTCCGATTGCACGTGCGGGCTCATGCCAAATGTGCCGTGGACGTGTTGCGTTCCGATTGCACGTGGCGGGCTCATGCCAAATGTCACGATGACGACGATGGACGACGATGGACGACAATGACTACGTCGAAACACGCTAACAGACCAGCAAATCAACGAGACCGTCGACGTCATGCGCGACAACATGGCCAAGGCCTCGGAGCGCGGCGCCCACCTGGACGACCTCGACACCAAGACACGAGGCCTGGCCGACTCTGCAGACGGTTTCCGCCGCGGCGCCAACCGCGTGCGCAAGCAGATGTGGTGGAAGGACATGAAGATGCGCATGTGCCTCATTGCCGGCGTCATCATCCTCATCCTCGTCATTGTCATCCCGGCCGTCGTGGCCACCCAGAAATAGCCTGCCTCTTGCTTTACTTCTACGACAACCTCACGACCACGACTGCTTTTCCGGCATGCCTGTCCGGCGGCTGTCTGCCACGATCTACAACTCGGGCGCCAAGCTGCGGGTGGGTGTGTGCGCTGGCTCCGCCGGGCTCTTTTCGTTTCCGATGCTTCCGTTGCTTCCGTTGCTTGTTCTGCGTGTCTGTTTTGTTTTGCGACGGACCTCCGCCCTCGCTCTTGGTTTTGTTCTTGTTCTTGTTTCTTGCTTGCTTTTGGCCTGTTGGTCTCTTGGTTCGCCGGGCTGTTGGAGACGTCGTGCGTTGCCAGTCGTTTGCCAAGTGAATGCCGGTTCTGCCTGGCAGAGCCATGGCCCTCGACTGGCCCGTGGTCGTTTCTACCGGTTTCCATCGCCGCTCGGCGGAACAGACCGCAGGGTTGTATCTATGACGGATAGCCGGCGTTTCGAGTTATGAAATTAATACTTTCAAAACGCATGTGTGATTTACGTTTTCATGTCGCTCGACGGTGTTGCGTCGGTTCCGCTCGGCAGTCAAAGCACATGTCGAGCAGAAAAGGCCGCACCCGTCTAAATATACTCTGTATACTTGAATTTATGCACGTCGAACCCGGGCAGAGCAACACTAACAATATAGCGCACTCCAGCTTCCATCGCCACGGCCTCGACCGAAACGGCAACAGTTGAGCCGATCGCCCCTCTGCGATGGATAAATGCAGTCTCGATACGAGCTGTTCTGCTTCAAAGTGCTCTTCTTTTTTCTTTTCTTCTTTTTTCTTTTTTCTTCATTTTTTCTTTTTTCTTCATTTTTCTTCTTCTTCTCCTTCTTCTTCTTCTTCTTCTTCTTCTTCTTCTTGTGCCGCTCTGCCGGCATCTGATAAATAACCGTCGGTAAATCTATTTCGTCACCTTCCTTGTTGGGCCTGTTTAAATAAAATCTTGCTTTTTCTTTCTCTTTTTCTCCTCGATCCTCTGCTGCTCCGATCTGATTACCGTGCAGGGTTGCGTTGTGGTGCCCACTGGCTGTTTTGACTTTTTTGCGCGCTGCCCGTTTCTGTTTTGTCAATTTTGCTTTCGTCGATTTGCTTTTTCTACTGCCCTGCCGGTCGGCCCAAAGGTTCTGCCTTGTTCTCGGCACTTGCATGTCGTGCTTTGCATTGTCGAGTCGAGATTCTCGCATCTCGTGCATCAGTCGTCTGAGGCACGTTTTCCTCAGAGTAAATACGCCGACTCCATCGTTGGTCGTCGCAATAGTGCGCATAGTGTGCATAGTGCCTCTACTGGCGCACTGGGTGAACGCCTGGAACAGCCAATCTGGGTCCACTCCGCCGCGCTGCCCAGCGAAGTCGGCCCAGTTTTATGGCCACCTATCTGCACCGTCGCATCGCATCGGGAGCATCGACACTATAACTTCTGTTGCGCTGTTGTTCCGACATGTAGACTGGCTGCTCATTTACTTGCCCAAGTACCTTTCTTCGGCCATGACTAGGGAACTGGCTGGCGGGTGCCGTGGTTCTTATTAGCATATCATACAACGTACTGGCGTGATCGTAAATATATGCCGCCTCCGTAGACGTATGATGCTGCATGCTTCCATCAGCTTGGTACAGGCACATCCAGTGAAGCCGGTAGCTAAATGCCCAATTTTTGTCGGTGTTTGACCGTTTCGCCGCTGGACTTTGACGACCGTTGGCTCGGGACTTGTGTATTAAAATTGCATTAAAATTGCATTAAATTTATGAGTCAAGGCGGCATGTCACACCATTGCACTTCGGCGACGGCGATGCGCAAAAAAGGAAAAAGAAAAGAAAAGAAAAGAAAAAGAAAAAGTGGCAGTAAAAGACCTGCAGGGCGAAATGGCTTAAGATGATTTTTTTTATAAATGTTTAACAGATATAAATATACTCCGTATGGTGATGGCGGTGCCAATAGCCTCCAGTCGCCCAGTCGCCCAGCGCCAGGGCACCTCTGCGCTAGTCCCGAAAAGGCCCCTGTAACAGACTTTTACGCCGGCTCTTACACAGCTTGGACAGCGCTGCGCTGCGCCTGTGACAGGCCCCTCTTCTTGCCGTCTGTTTTTTTCTGCATCCTTTGCGCCTTCCGTCCAGCCCTGCGTCTGCCCCTCGACTCCTATTCTTCCTCTGCGTTTTGCGTTCTGCGTCTGTCGACTGCACGACTGCACGACACCACGACTGCACGACACCACGACACCACGACGCCTTGCCATTGCCATTGCCATTGCCACTGTCTGTTATCGCGGGCGCCGCCTCGACATTCCGACTCGTCCTCTCGCACCCCACGGCCCCTCTCCTGCCAATTCGGCGGCAGAGGATCCACCTGTCTCGACGACTCACCTCTTTGTCTGTCTGCTCGGCCCTTGACCCTCCTCCTCTCCCATCCTCTGCCACTGCCCTGCGACTGTCGTCCCTGGCCACCAGAGCTCGCACACAACGACACCGCCAACCGCCAGACCATCTCCCCTCCAGACACTGCTTCCACCTCGACGCCATGCTGTCCAACACCTCGCGTGCCGTCCTTCGGGCCGGTGCCCGCTGTGGCGTCCCGTCGCGGCCCGTCGCCCTGACCCTCTCGACCGCCGCGTCGCTGCGTGCCAACTCGACCCTGTCCTCGAAGCGCTCGGCCGACGCGGCCAACACCACTGCCATCGCACCCGCCACGCAACGCCGGGCCATGGCCACGACGGCGGCGCGTCAGACGGAGCTCAGCACGCGCGGGCTCATGATCCAGGCGCTGAGCAGCATCGGGTCGAAGCGTGAGGCGCAGCAGTACCTGTCGCACTTTACGTCGGTGTCGTCGCAAAAGTTTGCCGTGATCAAGGTGGGCGGCGCCATCCTGACGGACTACCTGGACGAGCTGTGCGCGAGCCTCGCCTTCCTCTACCACGTCGGCCTGTACCCCGTCATTGTGCACGGCGCGGGCCCGCAGCTGAACCGGCTGCTCGAGGACGCCGGCATTGAGCCGCAGTTTGAGGAGGGCATCCGCGTGACGGACGGCCCGACGCTGGCGGTGGCGCGCAAGCTCTTCATGGAGGAGAACCTCAAGTTTACGCAGCGGCTCGAGGAGTACGGCATCCACGCGCGCCCCATCACGACGGGCGTCTTTTACGCCAACTACCTGGACGAGAAGAAATGGGGCTACGTCGGCAAGGTGAACCGCGTCGCGACGGAGGCTGTCGAGGCCGCTATCAACAACCGCTTCCTGCCCGTGCTGACGTCGCTGGCGTGGACGGAGTCGGGCCAGCTGCTGAATGTGAATGCGGACGTGGCGGCGGCCGAGCTGGCGCGCGCGCTGGAGCCGCTCAAGGTGGTGTACCTGTCGGAAAAGGGCGGCCTGTTTGGCGGCGAGGGCGAGAAGATTTCGGCCATCAACCTGGACGAGGAGTACGAGTGGTACATGAAGCAGTCGTGGTGCAAGTACGGGACGCGCCTCAAGATCAAGGAGATCAAGGAGCTGCTGGACACGCTGCCGCGCGAGTCGAGCGTGGCCATTATCCGGCCGCAGGACCTGCACAAGGAGCTCTTTACCGACTCGGGCGCCGGCACGCTGATCCGGCGTGGCACGAAGCTGACGTCGGCGAGCGACGTGGCCGAGTTTAGTGACCTCGACCAGCTCAAGGCGGTGCTCTTGCGCGACCGCGACGGCCCGAATGCGCGCCAGACGGTCGACACGTACATTGAGTTTCTGCGCGACAACCGGTTCCGCGCGTACTACGACGAGAAGATGAATGCGCTGGCGATTGCCTTCCCGCCGTCGGCCGACCGGCCGTTTGCGACGCTCGCGACGCTGACCATTAGCAAGTCGGGCTGGCTCGGCAACGTGGCCGAGAACATTTTCTCGGCGATCCGCAAGGACTTTCCCAAGCTCATCTGGACGGTCAATGAAAACGACGAGAACCTGACCTGGTTCTTTGACAAGGCCGACGGCAGCATGGCGCGCAACGGCAACGTGCTCTTCTGGTACGGCGTCGACGACGGCAACGAGATTGTCCAGTTTATGAAGGACTTTAGCGAGCACGGCCGCTCCATGCTCGGCGACGCCAACCTCGAGGCGCGGCTGCAGCGTGCCGCGACGGCGGCCGTCAGCGCGGCCAAGCAGACGAGCCCCTTGCACCAGCAGCAGGCCCGTGCGTTTTCGTCGGCGGCGCGGCCGACTCTGTCACCACGCACGTCGCTCACGTGTCGCACGTCGCGCCTCGGCCGCATGGCAGCGGGCTTCCACACGTCGCGCGCGAGTTGCATGGCCGAGGCGACGACGAACCCGAACCCGCCGCTGGGCAAGAAGAACGCGACGAGCAGCCGCAAGGCACGTGTGGCGCTGATTGGGGCGCGTGGGTACACGGGCCAGTCGCTGATTGCGCTCCTGAACGCACACCCGTACCTGGACCTGACACACGTCAGCTCGCGCGAGCTGGCGGGCCAGGACCTCAAGGGCTACGACAAGGCGGCCATTGTGTACGAGAATTTGAGCCCCGAGGACATTCGCGAGATGGAGACGCGCAACGAGGTGGACTGCTGGGTGATGGCGCTGCCAAACGGTGTGTGCAAGCCGTACGTGGACGCGGTGCGGGCAGCACGGGCAGAACGGGCGTCGTCGTCGGCGGCGGACGCCAAGAGCGTGATTGTGGACCTGTCGGCCGACTACCGCTTCGACAGCGAGTGGACGTACGGGCTGCCGGAGCTGGTGCAGCGCAGCGAGGTGCAAAAGGCGACGCTGATTTCGAACCCGGGCTGCTACGCGACGGCGGCGCAGCTGGGCATTGCGCCGCTGCTGGCACACCTGGGCGGCACGCCGGTCGTCTTTGGCGTGAGCGGGTACTCGGGCGCGGGCACGAAGCCGTCGCCGAAGAACGACGTGGAGGTGCTCAAGGACAACCTGATCCCGTACAGCCTGACGGACCACGTGCACGAGCGCGAGATTAGCAACCGGCTGGGGACGCCGGTGGCCTTTTCGCCGCACGTGGCCGTCTGGTTCCAGGGCATCCACCACACGATCCACATTCCGCTGGCGAAGCCGATGACGTCGCGCGATATCCGGCAGATTTACCAGGACCGGTACGCCGGCGAGAAGCTGGTCAAGGTGGTGGGCGAGGCGCCGCTGGTCAAGGCGATTAGCGGCAAGCACGGCGTCGAGATTGGCGGGTTCGCGGTGCACTCGTCGGGCAGCCACGTGGTGGTGTGCGTGACGATTGACAACCTGCTCAAGGGCGCCGCGACGCAGTGCCTGCAGAACATGAACCTGGCCCTTGGGTACAATGAGTTTGAGGGCATCCCGCCGATGTAGGTTTATACGTGTGGAATTGTGAGGGATGTAATTAAGAAAAGCGGTTCTATGTTGTGGAAGAAAATGTATTTGTATGAAAGTGCATTGTCAAGATGTAATTAGATGTGAAAATAAATGTAACATTAAAGAAATAAAGAATTAAAAATGTGATTTTTTAAAAAAAGATATCACGAGACCACATGTGTCGTGTCATTAATATGCAACTTGTGCGTGCTTGCTTATGCTGCACGGCATACTGTCCATGGCCACATGCCAGTCAATGCCTGCTGGGAGTGGACTTGGTGGACTGCTTGTGCGAGTGGCACGTGGTACACGGTATGCCGACGTGCCAGCCAGGGCGGCGCAAATAGGGGCAGTGTCGTACAGGCGGCGTAGTCTGCCGACGGTGTCTGCCGACAGTGTCTGCCGACAGTGTCTGCCGATGGTGCTGTCGTCGCTGCGCTGCCCAAATGCCTCGATCGCTGGGCCCTTTAGCGCTGCGGCTGCGGCTGCTTGCAGCGGTCGACGCGCTGGATCGTGGTTCGTCCGGTGGGTGTTCCTTGCGTTAGCGCGCGAGGTGCACGAACTCCTACGGAGTATACCTGTGGGGCCAGGCTGGGCCAATTTACAGTGGCGTCCAGTGGCGGCGGGCGCTGTATCCCAGCTGTATTATCGATTCGCCAGGGCGGACTGGCACGACGTAATGTCCAGCTCCATCGGTTGACATGTTCTTTGACATGTCACTCCTGCCTCCTTTTCATGGCCATGATCATTCATTCAGCTTATCATACAAGCAGCATACTGAGCAGCATACCTCCTCGACCGTCCGATCGCTGTCGTTGCCGTCCCAGACTACATGCATTGACAGAACATCCCTCTATTTACATAGACTGGCGCTACGCCGCATTGGGCCTGTACCCGCAGCAGCCAATCTCATTCTCGTGCTTCGCCATCTCCGACTTTCATCCCTCCCGCGCTGCTCCCGTACGCTCGACTTACCTTGCAACGACTCGTCGACACGATCCTGACTCGACCGACTGTCAACGACTCGACGACACGATCCGACACGATCCGACACGATCCCGATCCCGATCCGATTCCGACCCGCGTCGCTGTTCTCCCGACGGAATTGTCGCATCGTCAAACGACTGGCGCATCCTTGCGCCCCAGCTCTGACCCGTCCTCACGCCCGATCAACCTCAACCTGTCGCCATGCCTCTTCCGTGCGGCGGCTCCAAAACGGCACAGCGCAAGCTGGTCCTGCTGTAGGTCATCCGCCGATGCGATGCGACGCGTCTGTGCTTGCGACCTGCTAACAATCCAGCGGCGACGGTGCCTGTGGCAAGACGTCACTGCTCAACGTCTTTACGAGGGGGTACGTATGAACAAGCTGCCATCCAGCCGCCTGCTAACAGCCAGTTACTTTCCGACCGTCTACGAACCGACTGTCTTTGAGAATTATGTCCATGGTATGACGCGTTGCCTGAGAATGAAAAAAGAAAAGAAAAAAAAAACTAACTGGCAGACATCTTTGTCGACAACGTGCACATTGAACTGTCGCTGTGGGACACGGCCGGACAGGAAGAGTTTGACCGGCTGCGCAGCCTGTCCTACGACGACACGGACCTCATCATGCTGTGCTACAGCGTCGACAGCCGCGACTCGCTCGAGAACGTCGAGTCCAAGTGGGTGGGCGAGATTGCCGACAACTGCCCTGGCGTCAAGCTGGTGCTGGTGGCGCTCAAGTGCGACCTGCGCGAGGGCGGCGACGAGGACGACGATGCCGCGGCCGCCGACCCCGACGGACCCAAGGACGAGACACCGGCGACGGCCGACGCGACGGCCGCGCCCGCCGGCGACGCGGCCGGTGCAGCTGCCACGCCTGCTGCGCCGAGAAAGAGCATGATCAACTACGACCAGGGCCTCGAGGTGGCACGGCGCATCAACGCGACGCGCTACCTCGAGTGCTCGGCGATGCGTAACCGCGGCGTCAACGAGGCGTTTACCGAGGCCGCGCGCGTCGCCCTCAGTGTCAAGAAGGACCGCGAGAGCAGCAGCTGCGCCGTCATGTAGGGCCGGGTGCGCACCTGCGTCGCGGGCGTGTACAGCAGCATCGCGTCGGCCCTGTGCTGACTGATTTGTTGATCTGACGCTCTGTGACGCGACCGACGATTTTGCTTGGCCTGCCTATTCCCGTATCCTAATCCGCAGCCACACGGTTGCTTTGCTTTTGCTTTTGCTTTTGCTTTTGCTTTTGCTTTTGCTTTTGCTTTTGCTTTTGCTTTTTGCTGTCTCTTATACACTATTCTTGCGTTGGTTGCCTCACATTATAAATATATGTTTACACTCTTGCGTCTTGCCCATATTTACGTTTTCCATAGCCCCACAAAACGTGACCATCGAGACATAAGAACCCCACTTCAAGTTTTGCTCAGGGCACGATGCCAACTGATACAATGTCGTTCCTCGCACAGGCCAGCAACAGCCGGCCGCTGCAGCTCGCGGCGACGGCGGTGGTGTCGGGCGCGGTGGCGGCGAGCCTCTTGCTGGGGTTCCAGAGCATGCACCACGCGTCGCGGCTGCGTCGATTGAAGGCGGACGTCGAAGAGCAGGTGCACGCCTACGAGTCGGCAGAACGAGAGACAGAAAAGGAAGCAGAGACGAAAACAGAGACGAAAACAGAGACAGAAACAGACCCTGAGGAGCTGCGGGCGCTGGCGCTGGCGCGGCGGGCGCAGGCGGGCGACTACGCCGAGGAGGTTGTGCTGGAGCAGCTGACACGCAACGAGGCGTTCCTGACGGCCGACGGACTGGCCAAGGTGCGTGGCGCGAGCGTCGTCGTCGTCGGGTGTGGCGGCGTGGGCTCGCACTGCTGTGCGGCACTGGCACGGTCGGGCGTCGCGCGGATCCGGCTCGTCGACTTTGACCAGGTCTCGCTCAGCTCGCTCAACCGGCACGCCGTCGCGACACTCGCCGATGTCGGGCGGCCCAAGGTGCAGGTTCTCGCCCGACGCTTGCTGGCCGTCACGCCATGGGTCCGCTTCGACCTGCGTCGCCAAAAGTTTGACGCCGACTCGGCCCCGGCCCTACTTGGTCCGTGGCGCGACACCGACGTCGATGCATCGTCGACCGAGACCGACGCGACGCCCGTCTCATTCATCGTCGACGCCATTGACAATATCGATACCAAGGTCGAGCTGCTGCGGTACTGCCACGCCCACAGTCTGCCCGTCATTGCCAGCATGGGCGCCGGCACCAAATCCGACCCGACACGCGTCGTCGTCGGCGACATTGGCACGACGAGCGACGACCGTCTTTCGCGCGCGACACGTCGCCGACTCAAGCTGCTCGGCATCACCGGCGGCATTCCCGCCGTCTACTCGACCGAGACCACCGCCCAGGCCGGCGACGGCCGTGCCGCGCTGCTGCCACTGTCCGACGAGCAGGTCCGCCAGGGCAAGGCCGCCGTCCGCGAACTTGGTGCACTGCCCGACTTTCGCGTCCGCATCCTGCCCGTCCTCGGCACCATGCCCGCCGTCTTTGGCTACACGTTGGCCAACCACGTGCTGCTCACGCTGTCCGGCTACCCTTACGCCTACACCGCCGCCAAGGGGCGCGACAAGATGTACGACCAGGTACTCGCCTCCGTCCACGGCCTCGAAGAGAAGCTCGTCCGCCACTTTGAGGTGGAGGGAGGAGAGAAAAAGGCAAAAAAAGGGAGCCTCGCGTACGGTCTCAAGGTCCCCTTGACGGCCGGCGACATTGCGTTCCTCGTCGAAGAAGTCTTCCACGGCCGCAGCGTCGTCTCCGGCCTGCCCACACGCACCACCCTCGTCCGCTGGCAGCTGCCCGCGCCCCCCGCCGGCCAGCCATTCACCGTCGACTGCCTCGTCGACCGCGTCACGCCCGCCGCCGCCGACCTCGCCGGCGACGCGCCCCTCCAGCCCGAGCAGCGCTGCGCCCGGCTCCGTCTCCGTGACCTCGTCTGCATGACGCGCGAAGAGGCCAGTCGGCACCAGGACCTCGTCCTGCTCAAGGGGAACGATCCCGCGTCCGTCTACGATGCCGAAACTCTTGCTCGCATCGCACAGCGCCGCGCCGAGACCGCCCACTATGAGCAGTTTCGCTGTTGATTTGGTCCAAATTAATTTGAATTAAATGTTGGTCAAAAATTAATTCGAAAATAATGTTGACAATAATGAAAATAATGATAAAAATATCGAAAATAAAACAAATGTTGATTAAAATAAAGAACGCTACTCCTCATCGCGCTGAAGGCCTTGCCGGCTACGGCCCAGGCGCTCGGCGAGGCCCATGTCGCCCACGCGCTGCCGCAGAGCCGTGCCAAACGACGACGTGCCGTTGCGCTCGGCCGCCACACGCTCTGCCTCGTCTGCTGCACGTGCCGCTGCCTCCTTGGCCTCGACCTCGGCCATCCGCCGGCTGCGTGCCGCGTCCAGGTCGTTTGCGTTGGCCTGCATCGCCGCCAGCCGTCGGGCGCGCTCGTCGTCTGCCGTCTTGCCCGTCCGGTCGTCTTGCCGGTCTTGTCGGTCTTGTCGGTACGGACGGTGGCTCCGATCGCGTCGTGGCGACCGCGAACGGCTCCGCTGCCGTGGCCGCTCGTCCCGTTTTTCGTGTCTGTCACGTCTGCCGCGCTCCCGCTCGTCACGTCTGCCACGCTCGTCGTCGTGTCGTCTCTCGCGGCTGCTCCGACGTTCGCGCGCGCGGTCTGGTGAGTCCCGCCGTCTGTGACGATGCTCTCGACCTTCTCGACGTTCTCGTTCTCGACCTTCTCGACTGCGGTCGCGACGAGAATGCCGGCCCCGACTGCGGTCGCGCCGGTCTCGACTGCGGTCGCGCTGTCCGTCCTTGTGCGCCATCGCCGCCATCATCGCCTGCCGCCGCAGCGGGTCCTTGGCCATCGCCAGGAGCGCCGCCTGCTCCTGCCGCTTAATGGCCAGCAGCGGGTCGTCGCGGATCTTGCTCGCCAGGTCACGTGCCGACGTCGGGATCGTGTTGAGCGCGCCGACGCTGCCTGCATCGCCGCCCGGCGCGCCGACCGACGCAAACCGCTCGTCAATGGCGCTCTTGCGAATCGCCTTGTGGTCGTCGCCCGTGAGCAGCGAGTCGATGCGTCGCTTGCCCAGCAGAAACGCCTCCGCCTCCTCCGTCACCATTGACGCATCGTGCCCGCCCGATGGGCTCTGGTACATCCACTCAACACGGTCCACGCGCTTCTTGCCCCCGGCCGCCTCCAGCTGCTTGGCAATCTCCTCCTCCTGCCGCTCCTTGCGCAGCTCTTCCAGCCGCTCATTGACTTTTTTGCGCTCCGCCAGCGCCGCCTGCTCGCTCTCCCATACTTTCTTCTGGTTCCGGAGATTGTCAACGTGCCAGCTCTTTTTCGTGTTCAGGTCGCCGCTGCCCATGTTGTCGATGCGTGATGTCGATGTGGATGGTTGCGATGGTTGGGTCAATGGCGTGAATGTACGTGGATGTCTCGTCGCCAAATGAGGCTGACGCGCCGTGGACCATTGGTGCCCCACATAAATACATAAATACCCCACTTCCGCGAGGCTGATGTGCGGGTCCAACTAGACCTCCTGCCAACAGCTCCCCCACCAAGAGCACGCACCGCACAGCTGTTTACACACCATCGCCACCATGTCGGACGACGACGATTTCATGCAAGAGTCGGATGGCGAGTACGACTTTGAGTATGAAGACGACGACGACGAGCCCAAGTCGGGCGAGGACGCGCTCGAAAAGATGTACTACGAGGCCAAGGAGGAGCGCGAGGGCGACGCCGACGCCGCGCTCGCCGGTTTCGCCCAGATCCCCGTCAAGGAGTGTGCCGACGGCGACAAGGGCGAATGGGGTTTCAAGGCACTAAAGCAAATGGTCAAGCTGACGCTGCGGCTCGGCCGGTACGCCGACGCCACGGCGCACTTTGCCGAGCTGTTGACGTACGTCAAGTCGGCCGTGTCACGCAACTACTCCGAGGGCAGCATCAACCGGCTGCTCGACCACGCCGAGAAGACGGCGGCGACGGCCGGTGCAGCCGACGCGGCCGCCGGCGAGCAGGCCGCGCGGTGCACGGAGCAGCTGTACGACGCAACGCTCGCCTGTTTCCAGGCGACGAACAATGAGCGGCTGTGGCTCAAGACGAACATCAAGGTGGCCAAGCTGCTGCTCGACCGCCGGCGCTACGGAGCCGTGGCGGCCAAGCTGGAGGCGCTGCACGCGGCGTGCCGGACGCCCGACGGCGCCGACGACCCCGGCAAGGGCACGTACCTGCTCGAGATGTACGCGCTCGAGATCCAGATGCACGCACAGCGGCAGAACAACAAGGGCCTCAAGCGGCTGTACCAGCGTGCGCTCGCAGTCAAGTCGGCCGTGCCGCACCCCAAGATCATGGGCATCATCCGCGAGTGCGGCGGCAAGATGCACATGGCCGAGGAGAACTGGGCGGCCGCACAGTCGGACTTTTTCGAGTCGTTTCGCAACTACGACGAGGCCGGCTCGCTGCAGCGCATCCAGGTCCTCAAGTACGTGCTGCTGTCGACCATGCTCATGGGCTCGCAGATCAACCCGTTCGACTCGCAGGAGACGAAGCCGTACCGCAACGACCCGCGCATCACCGCCATGACCGAGCTCGTCGACGCGTACCAGCACGGCGACATCAAGCGCTACGAGGCCGTGCTCGCCGGCCACGCCGACCTCCTGCACGACACCTTTATCGCCGAGAACATTGACGAGGTCACGCGCAGCATGCGCACCAACGCCATCCTCAAAATCATCCAGCCCTACACCCGCATGCTCACCACGCGCATCGCCGACCAGATCCGTATCTCCGACGACGAGGTCCAGGATATCTTGGGTCACCTCATTGTCAGCGGCCGCGTCCACGGCGCCATCGACCAACAGACCGGCGTCCTCGAGCTCGGCGTCGACGCCGCCGGCCACGACGGCGATCCCCAGACCGCCCAGCTCGCCCTGCTCAACGAAAAGATTGCCGCGCTCACGACGACCGTCTTTGACGTCACCGAGCCACTGCCACGTGCCGGCGCCGGCGACGGGCCGGGCCAGGACCTGCGGCTGCGCACAAACACGTCCCGCAACCCCCAGCGCCTGCGCACCGCCACCAGCAACACCAGCCAGACGCGCGTGCGTGCGTAGAGCTGGCCGCCTACGATTGATGCTTTGGATGTCAGGACGCGCTACCGCAACTGGCGGTGAGTCTGCACGGTCTCGTGGGCTGTGGTCGAGGGCTGTGCTGCGTTGCGTGACCAGTAGTTTGTGCAGACGCAGTCTAACCACTGAAATACGAGCTTTTCTTTTTTCTTTTTTTTCTTTTTTCTTCATTTTGATTTTTTCCTTTTTCCCTCTTTTCCTTTTTTCCTTTTTTTTTAAAAAAAAATCGAAACTGTCGTGCGACGCAATGACTTGCAGAAATGACATGGACTGAACGCACCCAAAGAGGAAGGCGGCGGTTTCGGAGAGGCCACGGCGCGCAGACAATGCCGTTTTCTGCACGGACCCATGGCCACGTTGCTCAGCGAGCGGACGGCCGCGTCGGTGCCATTGTGCGAGCGCTACGAGCATACGAGCAGGCAGGAAACCGTTGGCCATGGCGAAAAGGCGGATGCAGACGCCCGTCTCGCGTCGGACAGAGCAGGCGCAATCTACATTTACACGCCGCCCGCCCAACTTGAGACGACACGTCAGATTCGGGCGGCGAATGGGAACTTGGGCACTTGGGCACTGGCCATGGACAATGGACAATGGCGGCCTCGCTCGACGCAACCTCGCACAAGACGGTCGTCGCGTGCCACCGTCTGCGGGCGCGACCAGGGCGCAGTGGATGGGGCTGTGAATGGTGCAGGCGAACACGAGGACGCAGCTGTCGGAAAAGCCGAAACGAAAGCCGAAACGAAAAGGAGACTGTCAAAAAAGCAAAAGCCGCCACAAACTGTGCCGATGCAACGGCCGGCATGCGAGACGGGTGGACAGACGCAACGGTGAGATCTGCGTCCTCTATTTTATATCGATTTTATATTAGCATCCAAAATGCCAAAAACGAGGCACCTGCATCGGCGATGATGCACTCCATGGCCGTGCTGACGGACCTGATGTGTCAAGTCCATGCCGGACCCCCAACTGCTGTCTGTTTTTGTCTGTTTTGCTGTCTTTCACTCTGACTGCGTTTGTCTATTTTTCTGTCTTTTGTCCACACATATCGCTGAACACGACGCAAGACACAATCTATAGGCGTGACACAGTACTACGGCTGTCTATATTGTCCTTGCCCGCCCATGCCCGTGCCCGTTCCATGTTTTACACGCGGCATAGATATGGCGTAGCCGCAGCAAAAGAGGCAGATTCTGCTGCGTATATTTGCAGTAAATATACAGAGTACGTCGCGCAGACACAAAAAGTTCGACGTGGCAATCTGTGCGAAACGCATGGTTACCCAGCCTCCCGTCACCCGGTGCCTTCTGCCTCTGCCCGTTTGGCTGGCCGTTGTCTGCTGCACGGCAGACGATCTGGCCGTCCATCACGATCCAGTTCGATCATGTCTCTTTTGGGTATGGTGTCTGCAAAGGATTGGGGCAGTCTCTCGAGTCAAGCGGCGTACAGAATACAGAGAGGACAGAACAGAGCGTACAGAGCATAGCGTACAGAGCAGAGCGTACAGAGCAAAGGTACAGAGCAAAGGTACAGATACAAATCGGGAGCCGTGCAGTATTTCCTCTCCATGTCTAAGACGATTCGGTGCTCAGTTCTCACAAACATGGGAAGCCACCTCGGTAGACAAACACGGGCGTTGATCACACAATCATGAGAAGTCATTCGGTAGGATGAATCGGCCATGGCGAGTACGTCTCGGAGATTGTAAACAGGCCATAAAGGACAAGCACGAAACTGAAATGGCCAGCGACAGCGGGCATGCATCGCACGAGTCCTAGAGAGGAGGGCGAAGAGGAGAAAGGAGAGGAGAAAGAGGATTCGGACCTTTGCCTCGTGTTCCCGCCTCGTCTACAGTAGCTCGGTGAAACGACTATATTTAAATGTACCTTTCGCTGTACGGTCCATGCCAAGTGCCGATGGTTGAGCGCAACCGGGCTTTGCTTCGACTGGTTGCAGGACTCGACCGCAGGCTGCAGATTGCTCGAGTCGCTGCGACGCTGGAGCACCAACAGACACGCTACTCCATAGTCCGCGTCCCAGCTGGCACGGCGTCGCATCCACCTGCGAGACCAATGCACGTCGACGGAGCCGTTGGCAGCTCGCGTCGAGTGTGTGGCGCCTGCTCGCTGGGAATAGAAGGACGAGGGATGGCGCGGAAACCAGTCTGAACATGTGCCACGCAGCGGTTGTCGGGTGTCTCAGATGAATGGCATGTGAGCCTTGTGCATCGCATGGCCGATAATGGCCCGAGACATGGCGTACTGGCGACGACGAGTATGTTTGCATCCAAACGATGTCTTTGCATCCTCAGACGCCGTCACACCGAGAAGCCCACGATCAAAGTTACTTTGTATATTTACACATCACCTCGTCAGGTAAGAGTCTCCGCCCTAGTGCATCGCTCCAAGCCCCAACAAGTCGTAAATATATATTTACATATCGGACGAGAAGCTTCCGTTTGTCGACGCCAGGCTAGGCTGGGCCCAGCCCACGCTTCCGCGGCGGCCCGAGCACAGACCGCTATCAGTTATTTTTTTTTAAATATATATATTTTAAAATAAATACCCAGCAGGAGCCGTGGGGTGGCGGGCACTGTGCTTGGCGGAATTCGCGAGCAGCGCTGCACAGGAGCTGAATATTTACGGAGAACGCAAAGTGACCAGGGTCGCAGGTGGAGGGCTGGGTCGGCGTCCAGTGAAATGGGAAAGACATTCTCTGGCTCGTCCCTCGCTGACCGTCGGTCCGTCCCATGATCTTCTCGCCCTAGGGTTGTTTTCTGTTTCTCTAGGGTTGTTTGTCTCAACCGACGACTCGATCTCGGCTCGATTGAATGTCCATGGAAAGATACGTGACAGATACGTGACAGATACGTGACAGAAAACAGATCGTCCATGGGATCACCCTAAACGATTCCTGCAAGTCTGCTCACATCGCAATCATACGCAATGTGGCAAACAGTGACGAGCTCACTGCCCCGGTCGCACATGCCGGCCAAGGACTGTCAGCTCAGCCCATGTCGCGCGTCGCCGAACCAGCGCCCGAGGGCTGGCTGTCATAAATAATATCGCCTCATCCAGCTGCATCGCCGCTGCTACGCCTCGGGTTGTGCTCGAGGAAGCGAGAATGCCACCCATCCAATGCCGAGCACACGCCGCGGCCGCTTGCAGACGCGACGACCACATAAGAATTGGGAAAGGGGTCGGAGAAACTACCAGCACGGCTCAACGGCTCAACGGCTCAACTTGTGTTTGTGAATTTTAAGTAAGATATAACTTTATGGTGGGTGTATTTTTCAGCTGCGGCAGGCGCGATCCTGCTCGTTCTTGACGTGGCCGGCACACGTCAAAGATAAAGGCAGACACGTCCTTGCACGGACGACGCAAGATGGAAGGCGCAAAGCCGCCGCGGACTTGTTAGGATTCAAGACGGGCGCTTCTGATCGCCACAAGTAGAAAAAAAGGAGCGCGGTAGGTCCCTGTTCAGGTCCCTGTTCAGGTCCCTGTTGGGGTGTACCGGTCATTGTGATCAATCACCAGCCGTTATAAATACCATGAGAAGGCAATATATCCTGAAAAGACCTGCAATATAAACCAATCCAATCAACGTTGTACGTAGCTTCCTCTTGACTCGGGCGCAAAGCGCCTTCTTGTTTGGGAGCAGTCACTTTGCTTTTTGCTCTTTCCTGGTCCCAGTTTAGCAGATCTCGCCGTGCTAGTGCCGCCAGCGCTCCTTCTTCACCACACTCTCGGCCGTGTGCTCCTTCCCGTTGCATGTGCATCGATATTGTACCTTTAAAATATTTATTCCTTCTTGTCCCTCCCTGCTCTTTAATGTCGAATTGATCGTTTGCAAGCAACCTGGCGTGACGCGGTCGTTCTATTTATTCGCAGCAAACCATGTGTCTTCTTCCCAGTCTTGCCAACATCGACGGGCGGCTACCTCTGCATCCACTGCGTTCATCGAAACCAAGGCGGTGGTCGGCCATTCTTTGGGTTCTCTCAGTCCCCTCGTGGACACATCAATCATCATAACCACCCGTTGCCTTTTTCATCGCGCCGCTGCACATTGTCCTTGTTGTCATAAGGCGCACATCAATCACTCCACGCCACAGCCAATGTTGTTCGCGCCTTCCGTTTGCAGATTATGAGTTTCAGCTCAGCACCGCTCCTTCTCGCAGACCATGTTCGAAACGACAGCGTCGCCGGTCGCTGCTTCCGAAGACCCCTGCCAAATCACAATCGAGTTCGCCAACCTCGCCAGCTACCACCACCACCTAGCCCGCCAGCAGCAGTACCGCTATGAGCTGCACATGCAAGAACAGAGGCACCCGCGACAACCGGCGCCCCAGCTCCTGCTGCAAAACCAGGATCCCGCAGCCTTTCCGCCTCACCTTTGTCAAGGACCAGCGCCCCAGCCGTTCCAGCCGCTCGAGATGGCCCAGATGCCCCAGGCGCTCCAGATGCCTCAGATGCCCCAGCTGCCCCAGATGCCTCAGATGCCCCAGCTGCCCGCTGGCATGGAAAATGACTATCAGCAGCTGGGTTTCCAGCAGCAGGCGCAACTGCAGCCCGGGCAGCTTCCGCCACAGCCATCACCACGCGCCGACCTCCTTCAGCAGATGCAGGAGCAAGCTGGGGGTGCACTTTCCTTTGGCCACGACGGGTTTCCCTTGGACAACGGAAACGGAAACGGAAACGGGTTCATTTACGACGACAATGCAGGAGCCATCCGCGGCGGATTCGGGCTGGGGCAGGTACAACCGTACGCCCACGGGGCCACTTTCCATGCAGACGAGTTCGTGGACAACGCCGGCGACATGTTGTCAGCAGGACGCAGTCTTCTGCTCGACCACCCGAGCCACCAGAACGGCCAACAAATCGACCGCGACGGCATCGAGACATTGGCAGCCGTTTCGTCGTCGCTCATCTTGGCACCGTCCGTAGCTCTCGTGGGAGGGTCCTTCCCCGGTAACAGCAGCGACTTTAGCTCGGACTGCTCCACTTTTTATGCTGCGATTTCCCCTCACAGCTTCGTAGGCGCTCCTTCCACCGTTTCGTCATCGCCGACAATCACGTCCAGCACGCCCGCTTCTCCTGCTACACAACTGCACCAGCTGCAGCAAACTCGCCGGCCGCATCACCTCCTCAGCTACAACAAACCCCTCGCCGCGCACCCGCCGATCCATATTCCTCCGACCAACGCGCCCTACAACCACCACCAGCATCTGTACCATCAGATCCAGGACCGGCGCTACAAGCACACGCTCTTTCCCTCCACGTTTCCCGTCACGGTCTCGTCCTACACGGTGTCCGACCTCCACCACCCCACCGCGGACGTCGACGCCGGCACGCAGCAGCTCGTACCGTTCCGGCGGCCCTCGGACGAGTCGCAGTTTCAAATTCCAAGCCACGACCGGTTTGCCAACCTCGGCCTGGCCTTGGAACACTACACAATGTCGGCCCCGCCGCTCGACCAGGCGGCTGTCGATGCCGACATCGCCGCTCAACAGGCGGCGGCCCAGAACTACAGGCCCGACAATACGGTACGGACTGCATCCACGCAACGGCCATGTATGTTTATACCGTATGCGAGCTAACACCGTCACAAGGGACCGGGCATCGACGAGATCCACCCCACCGAGCACATTCAAAAGCACTACGCTAATGCCGACGCCTTGTTTGTGGAAAAGACGCAGGTATGCTGGTCTCCATCGAGCCAGACCGTTGTGCTTCACGGTGACTGACGCGGCCAGAAACTTCCCCGGGCGTTTCCCCTGTACCGGCCGGTTCGCGGCGATGGCAATTGTGGATGGCGAGGTACGAGCGGCTTTGTGGTTCTTTGATTCTTTGATTCTTTCGTTGGTCCGTTGCTCCATCTTGTGAACTCGCGCTAACCAGTCTGCCTAGCCGTCGGATTCTGCTACTTTGAGCTTCTCGTCCACAGTGGCAGCGTCGATCTCATCAGGAGCGAAAAACAGCGGCTGCTGGGCCTCAACGATTACCTCGCCAACATTGGCGGCTACAGCCCATACCTGTTTGAAGACATGGTCGAGGAAACCGACACTCTCTTTTCCAAGATCCTCAATGTCTACCCGGACACGACCGAGTCCATGAAGGTCGTGTCGAGTGCCTTTAACGAGGACGACTCGAGCAACGGCATCATTTACCATCTCCGGCTTCTCGCGGCGTCGTACTTGAAGGAACACTCGGCCAAGTACGAAGGGTTTCTGGAGCACGATGCAGGAGTGTCTGGCTACTGCGAGGAGTGGATCGAGCGCCCAAACTGCGAGATTGACCACCTTCGCATGCTGCTGCTGACAAACATTTTGCTGAGAAGCAGCGACATGGTGCTGGAAATTGCCTACTTGGATCGCACGCAAAGTGCCGTGTTGCCGACGTACCGCTTTCCCGAGTACAACTCGGAGCGCCGGGAAAACACAATCATCATGCGCATGTCGCTCTTGTTCCGGCCGGACCACTACGACATTGTCTACCGTCCGTCTCTGCCATCGCGGGCCATTGCCGAAGAGGTTCTCAGGAGAACGCATACGCCAGAGCAGGTCGCTGCGTCTCTCGTTCTCGACTGGGCGCGAGCCGCCACCATTGTGACCGGTGAAGAGCCAAACGCCGAGGCGGACGCCCAGGCCTTGGACATGCAGACTGTGCATCAGCCGACCGAGCTCGACAGCGGCGTGGCTGCACCCATGTACAGCTTTCAGGCAGATCCGCTCATGGCGGCCCAGCCGGTGACGTACTATGAAGAAACGCCAGACCTGACGCCGGGATCGTCCGTGCAGCACGGCGAGCCTCTGACTCCCACGCTCCCCCCATCCAGTGTTCCGCCGTCTGCCCCACAAACCGTGGCTCCTATGGCGGGGCTCGGAGACAACACGACCTTGGTGTCGGATGCCGATCTTGGGACAGCGTCTTCGGCTCCAGCGACGAGAATAGGGATCGTTACTGACGATGCCGATGCTACCATTGCCATGACGAGCAATCCAGTGCCCGTCCCAATGGCAACGCCCTCCAACACGCGCCCTCGGGAGCCTTCCCAGTCGACTTCCTCTAAGAGAATCAAACTTGACGAAACAGAAGAGTCTTCCACACCCACACAGGGCCAGGCATCCTCTTCTCAGATAGCGGCTTCCTTCTCCGCTCCGCCCACCACCGACGACGCAAGCCATTCCCAGGGAACCGACTATCAAGTGTTTCACGTTGCCAATCTTTCGTACGGAAACCCGGCCGAGCAACAACCGTCGTACGATGCCCGGTCTAGTGCAGACATTCTTCAGCAGCTGTCGTTCTTTTTCGGGTCTGACCCGGCGCCGGCCAACAATAGCTCGGCGCTGTTTGGCACGGGCGACTGGTCGTCGTCGTCTCTCCGGTCTCGCTTCAACGACACATTTGAATCGTCGCCCATGCAGGCCAACATTCCGCCTGCACCACCAAACAACCTGGCGTCGTGTCTCCTTCCTACCGACAACCAATTGGATCCCATGATGCCCAGCGTGGACCCCGGCCAATACCACGGCGCCATGCCACCGCCCGCGCCAACGGTGCCCGGTGATGCCTCAACGGCCAACAGCGTCCCGCAGCCGAAAGCTGGCGAAGGCAGTCTTTCGACCGGCAACCAGATGGACAAGAACATTCGCTTCAGCGAGTGGCACTACAGGAACCAAGATCCAAAACTGCAGCATACCATTGACCGGGACTCGCAGTCTTTCCGGAGCAAGATGAATACCGACTCGCACATCAACTCTGCCAAGTTCCAGCCGGTCCTGTACAAGCCGCCAGAGCCAAGCAAGACGTCCAAGGGCAGCAGACAGCGGAATGCCTCCCAGATAAAAGAGATGAAAGAGATCAAAGAGGAGGAGGGCGCGGCCGCGGACGTCGGCGACCTTGCGCTCAATGATTAGTTTAGTGCAAGTACAACAAAGCATAGCAGCAAGCATAGCCAGCGACTTGAATTCCCTCCACGCCAATACACTTTATCTGCTTATTGCCTTGACATCTTGGTGATCATTGAATCCTGGCCCTAAAACCAATCAATTCCACCCCGTCTGTCAGGCGCCGTGAATGCCGCAAAGACACTGCCACTTCAGAGAAAGCAGTGAAGCCAATTATGTCCCAAGCTAGGTCTACGGGTCACGATAACAGAATCTCAGTCGTACCTTCGCTTTACGGCCCACTAGAGCTACCCCTAGTGACCATATCTACCCCACCTTCTTGAGCTATAAAGAAGATACCAGTCGCCTGCTCTGATCTTCTGCTCTTTCTTCTCTCTCTTCTCTTTCTTCTTCTCTCTCTTCTTCTCTCTCATCTTCTCTCTCTTCTTCTCTCTCATCTTCTCTCTCTTCTTCTCTCTTCCCCTGACTATCCATCTTCCTTCACCTTCAAAGACCACACCAACCTACGATCAACATGGGCGGCTACAGCTACAAGAGCTCCGGCACCAACAGCCAGGTACATCTACTGTGCAGCTTTTGAACCACCTACAGTCACTGACGACACCAGGGCAACCACTACTGCAGCCGTGACTAAGGCAACGGTTCGAACTCGTACCACTACTCCAACTCGTATGTCGTTTCCCGTCGCAATTGGGTACGGTGCAAGCGTTTCTGCATGTTGTCAACTCAGTATCCACGAATGTTCCTCTTTCTATAACCTGTTTGATGGCTGATGTATGCGCAGATAGCATGAATTGGACGAGGCGCCGTGACTGTGGTTTTGTGACTACCTCAGCGCGCAAGGACATCAGGGTTCTCCTTTTCGTAAACGCGGCTTCTTGCTCGATTTTGAGAATCATTGCGACGAAGATTCCAGGTAGGGAGTCAACCATGAATAAAAGGCGCATCGAACGTACGGAGGACCCAGAAATGAAAAGTTTTCTAGCCCGGTTTCAAGCCCGGAAGCGGGACATGCGAAATGAGCACCGGTGTGCTTTGCGGTTCCTGCGAAGTGAAGGTTGACGATGGTTCGGAAGACGCTCTCAGATGGATCGGAGACGCTTCTCAGATCACTCTGAGAGGTACGCCAGTGTAGCGTATCAGCTTGAACGCTAAGGACACTATGAGTGGAAATACAGAAATACTAAGATCGACATGGACCCACTTGAAGCACATGGCTTAGAGTGCGTGCTTGCCCGTGAGTCTTGGTAGGCGTTTGACAAGATGCTTTTAGAAGTCATGTGCGTTCCGTGACCATTGACCAATTACAACAGTAACAATATGCAGGTGGTGTCATGAGGCAGCGGCAAGGTGACTGACATGCGTTTCAACTGACGCGGGTTTCACCTCTGGCAGCCGTGCACGCGTACCGGATTGCTGGGACGGCCGTTCATCAGATAACTGATTGAAACGCTATCCACACACACCATTGACCCACCACGGATGGCCGATTCCGGCAGGCGCGCGTCTTCAAGAACAAGAGCCCCGCTCAATCTATCGAAGACGCGTCGTGCGTGAAATCGTCAACACGAGGAAGGCGCCGGCGTGACACTCTGCCACTGCCTTCCGTCCCGACATCCTTCCTCGCCCGTTCCGGCCCTGCCGGTGCCCCTGAATCTTTTCCCTGAATTTTGTGCCCGGTTGGCTCGCCTTCCAACCGCATATTCTTGCTTGTCATTACCCATTCATCATCAGTCATCGCCACTTATCCGCCACATCATCCTTTCTCTCGTCCGACCCGGCTGTCTGGCATTTGTGCCTGGGATCGACACGGCCGGCCTGCTGGTCGTCGAGTCCTCGAACAAGGGTCGAACAAGGTCGAACAAGGGTCGTTCTCGTGCAACTCGACACGCCACCATGTCTGACGAACCGACGTTGCCGCGTATCACGCGCTCCAAGGCCGCCGAGGCCATCTTCGGCTCGTCGCGGAAGCGTGGCCGCCCCGACCTCGACAGCAGCGCGGCCCGCCAGCTGCTGTTTAACAACTCCAGCGACCCGGCCGTCTTCTCCAGCGACGACGACCCCGCGCTCGACAACTACGCCACCGACCCGGCCACGGGCGCGCGCGCGCGCAAGAAGAAGCGCTACGTCGGCGCCTGGTTTGCACAGCACCCCGACTCCACCGACTCGGCGTTTGACGGCGGCGAGGCCGTCTCGGGGCCGCCGCGCTCGCCTGTTAAGAACAGACAGACGACGCTGCCGCTGATATCGTCGCCCATGCGCCCCCAGACGGCCCAGACGGCCCAGACGGCCCAGAAGCGCACGTTTGAGCGCCAGTTTGACAGCGGCGTCTTCATCGACAAAGAAGGCCCGGCCGACGACGCCAACGGCGCCGAGGCGCCACAGCTACCAAGGCTGACCAAGGGCGCTGCGGTCCCTGTCCTGGCCAGCATACCGGCCGACGACGGCCCCGACGCCGATTTCAATGGCAGTGGCGGTGCCTCGCCGTCGAGGCTGTTCTTTGAGTCCTCGCCGCCGCCGCCGTCAAACGCCTCCACATCGTCGCATCTGTCTCTCGCCCCGCCACCGCCCATGGCCTTGGAGCACGAGGCACCGCTGCCTGCGCCACGGCTCAAGAGCGTCATGCACCGGGTGCTGAGCATCCCTTCGAATGCCCCAGAGTTTGCCGCCAGGAACACCATCCTGGACTGCGTCGAGGCCGGAAAGGAGGACATTGAGCTCATGGGCATGGAGCTGACGACCCTCTCAAACGGTACCGTCGAGCCCCTGGCCGGGCTAATGCCCATCCCCGACGTGTCTCCCTACGTCCCCTTTACGCAGAAAGACCCGAAACTCAAAGTGTTTTTGTCCAACAACCCGCTGCAGCGTCTGCCCGGCGCGCTCTTCCACCTCGAGCACCTCACAGTGCTGAGTCTGCGCAACTGCCATCTCACCGAGCTCCCGTCGGCCATTGGCAAGCTCAAGAACCTGAGGTCGCTCAATGTGTCGCTCAACCTGCTGCACTACTTGCCGGGCGAGCTCCTTGGTCTCTTTCCCGACAAGGCGGGCGACGACCGCGTCCTTGGCGACCTGCTCGCGTCGCCCAACCCCTTCTTCACATTCCACGACGCCCCGGAGACCACTGCTCCGCCCACAGAGGAACCCGGCTCGCATCCGTGGAAACGCCGGGTCGCGCGCTCGCCGGTCGTGTTCCGCGACGGCTTCCAGAAAGTGCTGTCCGAATTTAGCCTCGACCCGCCTGCCCGTGCTTCGCAGAAGCACGCCCAGGACGATCCGCACACCCTCCCGGCCGCAGACCTCCACGCCTTTGACGTGCCGCCTATATTTACTGCGCTGTCGCGGACCCGGTGCGACACCGAGTCTCTCCCGGCCACGTCGCCGTCCAACCTGGGAACCCGCGTGCCGACGCTGCTCGAGATGGCGCTCGAGACGTGCTACAACGCCAACGACATGCCGGGCCAGATTCGCTCGCTGCAAGAAAACGACGCGCCCCCGCACCTCGTCAAGTGCCTCAAGGCGGCCCTGGCGCTCCGCGAAGAGGGCGGCCATGTGTGCCCAGTCTGCCAGCGCGCGCCCGTCGTCGCGCCCATGACGGAGTGGATCGAGTGGTGGCAGGTCTTTTGCGGCCAGACCGAGGGCGCCCCAGCGCGCAAGCCACAGCTGCTGCCCTTTATCTTCAAAGGCTGCTCCTGGGGGTGTGCCTATTCTCCAGGCCAGGTCTAGGCGCCTCGGCCCTGTGGCAGACCAAATGGCGCACTTGCGCATGCAGGCATTGTGCAAGCAAAGACGTAATTCTAGTCTTGGTTTTCATGGCGGCTGGTTGGTGCCGTCTGTAACTCTAGTTGGGTATTGCTTTTGCATTATTCCTTGTACATAGTCTTTTGTTTACTGTATTATATTCTTTTTGTCTCGAGGACTTTCAAGTGCAGTTTCCGATCTGCAGCAATCGGAAGAGCATTTTCTCGCCGTGCCAACCAGTGCTAAATATAAGGATAAAACCAGTCGGCGATTTCCAAACGCAATCGTCACAATCCTGCATGATGTCGCAATATTGTCTTGGAAAGTATCCACCCTGGCGGCTAGCACGCGGACACAAGACCAAGCCCTCTCAGTCTTGTCTGACCTCACGTCCGTCATTTGACTAGATGTATATTTAGATGTATTTACAACAATCCTTCTAATATTCCGTTCTGCAGGGAAAGTAAAAGGGCGCACCAAGTCGGAATGATCCATATGAGCTGAATAGTCCTTCACCAGAGCCAAAATTGACTCGGGCACATTGATAAGATCTTCCGTTGACAGAAGTTTGGTTGACGCTTGGCCGTGGCCGGGCCGGCCCTTGTCATGCAGTCTCTCATGCCGTTGTTTTTCGAGACCCGGATCATCTGCTGCACATACTCAACTTGAATGCATCGACAGGTGAATTCACCAGACATGCCCCGTACGTTTCCTTCTTTTTTTCCGTAGCTTGTTGCGAGATACGAGCCATCGTGCATTCCACGCAACACCGTTGCTGTTTCCCCAAGCCGCCCCACGGTTGCTGAACGAACACGTCTTGCCTAAACGACAAGCCGATCTCACACGAAGGAGGGTTACACCTGAGACTAGAAAGCTCACATGTACATTTCTGTCTCTGGCAACGTCCAGAAAATCAAAACCGGCTGCAAGGCAGAATCAGAAAATAATCTGCAAAAACTTGCAGCAGAAATCGAAAAGGCGTTTATTCACAGAGCCGCAATAAGACCTGGACAAACACTAGTGGATAACAGTTGTAGCACACCTGAACATTGTTGCACAGAGATCCATTCAGCACTTGGCATGGCAGCAGATACGGGTGCCTATTCAAGGTTCATAACTCAACAGCAGAGGCGGCTAGAGTGCATATGACCTGCAGTACCTCTCCCACAATTTGAACTGGGAACTATAAATGGCTCGCGGCGTGAGATGTAGATATATTTAACCCTGTCAAGCGCATGTATATTTTATATATTTACACACCAGGGCGCTTACCCGTTAAATGCAATCTGTAAAGTACTTTTTATGTTTAATGGGAGTGCCGTTACTACAGTCTAGCCCGCGCGACAAGTAGAGCATCTAGCTCGTATCTTTCCCTTTCCGACTCCTTCCTATCCTTTGTACAAAGGACGCGATTTCAGACATGACGTTCACTAGCCATCTCACCACTCGCATACAGCTCATTTTAATCCAGCTACAGCCCGATGGCTATGATATCCGAGCTACATCCATTCGTTTTGCTTAAACTCTTGGGTCGTTATAGCCGCGACTTGACAAGTAAGTGCACGTGGCTTTCTTTGGTCTGTGGTCCACCCCAAAAGACCCATCAGTACCGTCAGCAAGGCCGATAGGCATCATCGGATGATCATTCAAGTCACCGTTGACAACGGAGTGCATCGCCTAGAGCAGACCCGAGAATCATTGCCTTCTGGACTACTCCGTACTCTCATAGACCAGAGCTAGCACGCCACGGCGTGAAGCGTCTTCACCACTATCCCGCATTCCTCGTGCTTGTCTCTTTTGTACCTTTCAGACGGAGAGTCCTTGCACAAGCCTTGGTCCGACCGACTGCAAGCTTGCTCCTTCCCTTCTGGTCTTCGTTTTTTACATTGCTCGGTTCTCTAGACAAAAAAGGACGCCTAGCCTCGATTATGACCGGGTCTACGTGTACGCCTGGCCTCGTCTTTGTTCCACCACACCGTTCCATCGCTGGCGCTGATGACGGATGGTACCGAAACAGGCAATCATCATGAGGCTCTGCTCGGCCCACAAATTTTATAGATCGCAGCAGTCGCACCTGCTTTCTATTTCGATTGGCAAAGGCTCCGATTGGTCAGAAGAACGACATGTCCTCTTTGGTGTGTTTTGCCATTTTCTTTGCACTTGTATTAAAGGTCAGAGACGTATGGGGATATCAGGTCGATGCCAATGTCACCAAGTCAAGTCCAACCAGCTAACAAATCACAGGTTGTTCAAATCAATCGAGTTGCTGACTCAGACGGGAACAACAGCCTTGCGGCCAACACCAGACACGACCAACGACAGACGGTTCCTATAGTGGGCCTGTTTCGCTGTAATCGCACACTTTTCGCTGTGCCAAAGTGTAACAGTTTAAGGCTACGAGTTTCCAGTCTTCCAATAACAAGGCGACTGGAGGCCGAGGCGCCTGTTTTCTCGGGGGGAATGAGTCGCACGGTAAGTAACGATCCCCTGGAGCCCCTATCTTATGAGGAGCGATCTGTCTAGAATACTCGCTGGTCATACGATACCGTACTCTCTAGGCATTGTGTTATTGAAGACGGGAGAATCCCTATTCCTGGCGATGAATACTAACAGGAGGATGTTCTTCGGTTGGTTATGGTATCTCCCTGGCTAATTTAAACCGGGAAACGAGACTGGCAGCATTATAGGTTTCGGAATCGACGCGCAAAAGCACAATTATGCAAGACGAAAGGCGGTGTCTCAACAGGCGCTCTAGATTTTTGCGATGCCTACGAAACACTAGGCCGATCTACGGAGCATACATATACTCTTCAAACATCAACAAAGCCTGCTCTGACATTTACTCGCTGCGGAGCTCGAGGTGACAAGATCATGATTGCACAGCATATGATGGCCTCTGCTTTGCAACCCTATAACTGGGCGCATATTTAGCCCTACCTATAATTGAAGAGGTAAATAGGTAAATTGATGGAACGATGCGGGTCTCACTTTCAAAAAAGGCGTCCAGCCTAGGGCCACCCGAGTTTCAACCACCCACCTTGCTGTTGTCAGTTGGCAGTCTCGCCTTCTGCCTTGTGGCTCAAAAAAACGGGTACGTGACGAAAAAAAGGCGTCGACGACCTCTGTATGGCCACTCCTCCTTGCTCGACGCCTTTTTGAAGGCATCGGATACGACATATATTTATGCAAGGCGACAAGGCGGCACGGCGGCCAGGGACGGGCTTTGCCTCTTCCAGCCGTGACACGTCAATGGCTGACGTTTTCGGGAAACAAACAAAGCCGTCCAGGTCCGTTTTGCATCCAAACGGAGACGACGGTGTTAATATCAAGCACGTAGCTGTGGATCAGCGCGCGGGCTGGGCAGAAGGTTCATGACTCCCGTTTTAACCACCCACTACTCGACCCTCATTTTAATCGTCTAAAATGCAAAGATTTTATACCCTTGATCGACAATACAAGGTACTGGGATGGTAGAATCCTTCTCGGTAAAGGACTCTACGGATTTGTTTGATGGTTCACGTCCACGCGTAGCAGCTGACTATCGTGAGATCTGGCGTACAGTGGCGCTTGCTGGTAAGCTGCAGTATTGCGTTTGTCCCTAGGCGTTGCAACAGGTGAGCCCCTATGGAATCCTTAAACTGCACGACTAGGTTTTAACGCTACTTTAAACTAAATGCAAAAGCCAACGAATGAGTTGCAAAATTTGAACTCCGTGGCGGTGCCCAACCCCTCATTCCTTCATCTCGATCAAGCTCACAGGTCCCAATTCTCAACACTGGAATGGTCAAAAGACGCCAAAACACGTGCCTGAACCTTTTACTTGCCATCGGGTGGCATAATCGTAGGCTAGTAAAATACCTACTCGAAAGACTCACGCCGGTAGTTTGAATCAAAAGTTTGTCACGCCACGTCAGCGTGGAAACTGGCCCGACCCTCTGACGAATCAAAGACTCGATCCCCTAAGCATACACATTCCGTCACACTTGGGCTGTCATCGAACACATTCCGTCCCTTCACTTCCACATTAGAAGTAAATTCATACATTTATACCACAGCTCGAATGTAGCGAATAGCCAACCACGTGCTGCAGTTTCTGAGAACAAAGTGATCCGCCACAGGCAGCATCCCGTCACAGCGCAATAGCAGTACCAGTAAGTACGATTGTATAAACGATCAAAACACGGACGGCGGAGATGGCAAAAGATCGCCCGTGGACTTTAAGGTCGATAAAGTGAACAATGCGCAGTCGCGACCAAGACGAGTGGAGCCGCACCGGTCGACAGCGACAAATCGGGAAGGCGGTGCAAGGCCCCACCCGCCGTTGAGCCTCAACTGTCGGACAGACCATCGTCGCTCAGGGTCAAGACTGGAGCGTACTGTGCCGGCCAGGTCATGAGGTACGGTACGCCTGCGGCTCGGTAGCGATGGGGCGCGACGTGAGCTGCTGGTGCGTCGTGCGCGTCGTGTGCGTCGTCTGGATCGCCGTCCACCGACGTAGGAGGCGTTCGTCTCGGTGCGCGACTGGGACTGTTCAAGTCTTTCGTGGAGTCACTATACCTGACTGCATCGAAGCCGGAGACGTCGGACTGGTTATTGCCGGAGCGCAAGGGGCAGGGCGGCACCCTGGGCGTCTGGCGTGAAGCCCGGGCAGTGCGTTTCGCGTGGCGCTGACCGACGGGCGACGGGGCAGCCGGGTGGCCGAAACTGGGCCCAAAGACCGGCACTTCGTCTTGCCGGTCATGGCCGGCACTGGATCGGGCATGTGGAGCTGTCCGGGTGGCATCACGGGCCCGACGGGTGCGCAGACGAGCACTGCCACGTTCCACGGGCGGGTGCACAGCACGAACAGAGTCTTTTTCAAAACTGGGCGCCAGACCATCAACGAGCATCCACTCGTCGTCGTTGTTGTCGTGCGTGTTGCCGGTCGTCGGCCGAGAAGCAGCGTGGTCGTGGGCGTGGTCTATCTCGCCTTGGGTTGTTGGGTCTGGCGACGCTCAAGGACTGGTGAGGCAGTTGGCGAGGTGATGATTGGTCCAGTATTTTGAACGTTTGGCCGTGAACGCGAGGAGTCGAGTGGTTGGCAAGGATGGGTGATACCTGGCTTATTTATACTTTTGTATGCGGCTGAGACGTGCTACAGACACTTGTTAGTAACAACGGCAGCAGATATTAATAGCCAAGGCGTGAGATGTATCGCCTTGTCTCGCCTCTGGTTGGCCACTCTGGACAAGGCTCTGCCACATTGCAGATCGCGCTTGGGCACCCAACGAAAAAACTCGTGCTCATTGCAAAGATGTCGCCATCTGATCCAATGTGCATCACATGGACGAAGAGGTTGGGCACGTATCACACTGCCACCGCAGAGTGCGTCGATAGGCGCATCAAAGATTTCACGGTCGTTTGTACTCAAAAATAGATAAAATTTTGTACGAATCACATGACCTCGTTACTTGAAGCCTGCAAGCATTCCGTAAGATTGATGTTCCCTTGGTGCCCAATCGATCAAGCTTACAAGTAAATATTTAGTCGGGCGACAATCAAAAACTTTTATCATACTACTGGCAATTTTAAACAAACGCTTTGCACGCAAGCTAAAACACGACAATAGAAGAAATGCGCTGCAACCATGAAACAGAAAACGAAAGATTAAAAGATGCATAGTATGGCAGAAACATTTGAAAAGACTGGGTATATCCTGCACGTCGACGATCAAGCTTCCTGTCCGCCGGGCTCGTCCTTGTCCACAGGGCTCTCCTGCTGTGATGCACGGGCGGCCAGTTGTGGCGCTGGCGTAGTGCTGGGCTCGGGCGCAGTGCTGGGCGCTGGCGTAGTGCTGGGCGCCAACGGTGCAGGCACGAGCATGTGCGCGCGGTTAAAGGCGTCGAGCTTGCGCTTGGCAAGGGCCTCCATGGCCGCGATGCGCGGCCCGTCGCCGTCGTCAATCTCGTCGTCGGCATCGGCGCCTTCCGAGTCTGAGCCGCCATAGAGTGCCGGCGTGTCGTCCATGTCGTAGTCGGAGCCCGACGAGTAGTCGTCGGCCGAGTCCGTGTAGTCGTCGGCCGCCATGCTTTGGGCATCGACGGCAGTCGCTGACGCCGCGTCGACCATGTCGGCGTCGTCTGCATTGTCTGCATTGTCTGCATTGTCTGCGTCGCCGTCGGCGTTGTCCGCACGCTTGGCCCGGGTCTTGCGTGCCCGTCGCGCCGTGCTCGCGCCGGCGTTCTTGTTGGTCTTGTTGGCAAACCCGGGCGCGACGGCAAACGTGTGCGTGGTGCTGTCAAAGAGAATCCACTTGTTAAACTGTGCCAGTTGGCAGCCGAGCCAGAGGACGCGGTCGTGGCGTGCAAGGGCGACGGAGCCACGCTCGAGCAGTTTCTCGCCGTCGTCAAAGACGTCGCCCGTGTCGAACCAGTAGCGTGGGTAGTAGGTATCCGTCCACAGGAACCCGCGCAGCGCCCAGTCCTCTGGCAGCGGTTTGGTCTCAAACTCGCCCTGCGGCACAGCATCGGCACGCGGTGGCGGTTCAGTGCGTGCGTCCGACACCGGCGGGTCCGGCTCAGACAGGCGCTTGAGAGCAAGCGAGTCTTTGTCGTCGTCCTCTTCGTCGTCATCCTCCTCGTCGTCGTCATCCTCCTCTTCGTCATCGTCCTCCTCCTCGTCCTCCTCACTGGGCATGGTCGTATCCACAGGGTCCTCGCGCACGGCGGCCTTGAGCCGCTGCTGGCGCTGGCGTTCGAGACGCTCGACGTGCTGGTTGTAGATGCGGCGCTGGACGCCCATCTCCTCCTGCTTACGGGCAGCAATGGTGGCTTCGCGACGCTGCGCCTCGGACCCGTCGGCGGCGGCGTCGGCGGGCCGCTTTGCCTTCATGATGGTGGCCTGCTGGATCTTGGCGAGCGACGCACACTGGCGCACCATCTGGTTGAGCAGGTCGACGAGGGCGGGCCACGGGAACGCGTGGTCGACGGCGGCGATGGCGTGTGGCGAGAGGCGCGCCAGGGCCAGCAGCCAGCCCAGGCGGACGTGGATGTAGCCGTGGCACGAGCGCGTACCGGCCGTCGCGCGCTGGAGCACGAGCTTGTCCATGCGCGTGACGAGCTGCATCGCGAGTCGCGTCTGCTCGGAAAAGTGGACGCCGCCTTTTGTGTCGTGGAGGTCGTGGAGGTCGTCGGCGGCCGTCTTCGTCTCGGTCTCGGCGGCCGTTTTCGTCTCGGTCGTCTCAGTCGTCTCGGCGGTCTTTTCAACGGCCTTGGCGTGCCAGGCGGGCGGGGGCGGCGGGGGCACGTCGGCGCCCTGCTTCAGCTTGCGGACGAGCAGATTCTCCCGGTTGCCGTAGGCCAGCAGGGCACAGCAGTTGACAATGGCCATTTGCGCGCCGCGGCTGACCCATTCGTTGCCGCGGCTGCTGACGTAGGCGTCGAAGCCGAGGCATAAGTTTTCGAGGGCGGCCGGAAAGGTGTCGGCGAGGAGCGACGCGTGCAGCGCCTTGGTGTGCGGGTGGGTGGCGAGCGTGGCGGCCTGCTGCTGGCGGGTCTGGCTGGTGGTGGCAAAGAGGACGGCGTGGGCCTTGACAAAGTCGACCTCGACGTTGGGCACGCGCTGCGGGGCGCCGCGGAGCACGGGCTCGAGCAGCGTCTTGATGGAGTCGTAGGTCGAGGCAAAAGGGACGGCGACGCAGAGCGACTTGCTGTAGTAGTAGAGCTGCGCGACAATGGACGGGCGCGCGAGGATGGCGAGGTGGTGGTAGAGGCGGCCGGTACGCGGGGCGTCGTCGCTGGCGAGCGAGTACCAGCGGCGCGAGACGTGCGTCCAGGCGTCGCGCACGCGGTGATTATCATCCTCAATGGCCATGCGGTAGCGCGACAGGTCGCCGAGACACTCGACCCACGTGTTGCGGAACATGCTGACGGCCTCGTACAGCTGCGTGATGACGTTGTAGGCCGTGTAGATAAAGGTAATCATGTGCTCGCGCGACGCAGGCAGGTGCTGGCGCAGCAGCTCGAGAAACGAGTGGATCCCGTGGCGCCACATGCGTGCCGGCATGGCGTACTTGTGAGCGACTCGACGCAGGGCCGGCAGGGCCGACGGGTGCTGGCACGCCAACATAAAGTCGTGGTGCTCGTACAGCAGCGTCCGGTGCAGTGCGTGCAGCGCCTGCCACTGCTCGTCGTCCAGCTTGGCGGCCTTGTTGGCCGCCTGCTCATTGTCAATTTCGATGCACTTGCCCTCCACCATGGCCAGTCCAATGTAGATGCCCTTGACCTCGTTGACCAGCTGCTCCTGCTGCAGCGGCCGCGTCCTCGGCTGCAGCGCAATGTTGGGGTACGCAGGGTTGCGGTGGGGGATGAGCGGGTGCGGCGGGATCTGGTGCGACAGTTGCAGCGCGCTGGCGTCGCGGACCAAGCGCGACCCGTCCCAGCCCGGTGGCTGGCCAGGCTGGACAGGCTGGCCAGGCTGGCCAGGCTGGACAGGCTGGCCAGGCTGGCCAGGCTGACTCGGTGGCTGACTCGGTGGCTGACTCGGTGGCTGACTCGGTGGCTGACTCGGTGGCTGACTCGGTGGTTGACTCGGTGGCTGACTCGGTGGCTGACTCGGTGGCTGGCCCAGGGTCGGTGCCACTGGCTGACTCGCCACTGGCTGCCCCTTGGCCTGTGCTGCCATTTGCATCCTCCAGTTCTGGTAGTGCTTCTGGTACAGGAACCGCTCCTGCTGCCGGAGAGACTCCTTGTTGAACGGGTGCGAACCGGACTCGGGCACGCGTGGCATTGATGGACGGCCAGGCCGGTTCGCCTCGAGCACATAGTTCTTGTCGGCCGAGAACACCTTTTCGTCCGCCGACGGAATATGCAGACGAGTCGGTGCCGTGTTCAGTGTCCGATTTGCAACTTTTCGTTAGCTCTTGTTTCAATTTCTGTCAAGATGCTTACATGGAGCGAAATTCAGGGGCGTGGTGGCCTGGCACGGACGCGTGTTGTGGCCCGAGGCATCGGCGCCGGCATCTGCGACGTCCTTGTTTTCGCCGCCCACGATCTGCGTACCGGCCCGGCTGTCACCATGGTCGTCGCGTGCACGCTCGGTCGGCGTGACGGACGGAGGCTGCAGCGTCGCGTTCTCTGCGTTTTCCGCAGTCTCGGCGTTTTCCGCCGTCTCGGCGTTTTCCGCCGTCTCCGGGTTCTCCGCGTCGGCATGCCCGGCGTCGTCGTCGTCTGGGACAAGGGGCGACGGCGCAGAGAGGCTGGAGAGGTCGTCCAGGTAGCCGGGCAGCCGGGGCTTGGTCTCGTGCGGTGGCGAGACGGCGGCCGAGAGGACCTGCGATCCAGTCGTCGACGATGCCCCTTCCAGGCACTGTCGCTGGCTCTCGCGGTCGCCGGAGTCGCTGGACGGGCGTTTTCTCGAGGGCATGCTGGGCGATGTTAGCCGGGCCCGTGATGCGCGTGTCGGCCGTTGTCATTCAGGCACGACAAGGAGGTTGTATGGTCAAGGTGGGGTGTGGGTCCTATTGGTCGGCTGCGCAGAGCCTCAAAAAGGCAGCAAGTGCGAACCTGCTGCGGACGGGCCCGCTTACGCCCTCTGCCCCGCCCTGCCCCACCCAATCGTCCGTGTCCCGACAGCCACGAAACGCCAAAGACGGCAAACGCAACTTACATGATTTTATCAAACTGGTGTCCAAACAGATTGGGGGAAATGGTCCATTTTGTGCGGCGGGCATCGGTATTTTGCGACATTTTGTAGTGGTGTTTTCGATTGGGTGCCAGACAAGTGATCTTGACTGTTTCGATTGCTGTGCGTCTGATCTTGGAAAATGAAGACTTGTAAGTCTAAAGGTCTGTGCGGGATGGGACGTGGGAATTTTTGAGGGTTCAAGTCGAAGGAGAAGGGCAAGGTTATATGCGTTGTTGACGGGTTCGCACGCGAACTGCCGCGTCCTCCCACCTCTCTCCCAGATGGTCCAAGCGAATCAGATCACAACTGCGAAGCGCCCTGTTTCTACTTTTGTTGTCCAAACACGGGACCGCTGTTCAGTACCGTCCTTGTTTGACGAGCCGTGTATACGGCCAACGAGCTCCGTAAATAACACCTGCGGACATGACGGTTTGTTATTTGCGCTATTTGTACTGCTACGCGGCAGGGAGAAAACGGTACTCAAAGAGGAAGCAGTTTATCGTTTTTATCCAGTTTTTTTCTTACATCACCCGACACATACGGCATGACAGTTGTGTTTGTGCAAACCAATAAGTGGCCTGTGCACGGCTCGTATTCCGGATGACTTCAGTCGAGTTCTAGTCAGGCTGTTCAGTTCAGTCTGTTCTTTGATCGGGCGCGCCTTGAATTCTTCTAGCCAGCTGTTCAGTTCAGTCTGTTTTCTTTGATCGGGCACGCCTTAAGGACTACGGCCGACATGAGTTGTGGCAGAACCCGAGCTTGCTTCTTGTTCAGCAGTGACCGTTGGCGAGAATTTCAAGTCTGGAAGATGTATGTACGCGTGTAGACGAGGCGAAGCTCCGTGGCATGCAGTTTCGATCCTTTTCGGCCACTTTTCGTTGAGCCCAAACAGCATCAGGCGGCCACGGCAGAGGCCATGACGTGCGCGGTAGAGCGGGTAGCCCCATTGCTGGCAGTGTTGGCGCCTACACGGTCTGATTTGTGATGAGAGCAGCCGGACGAGCGTAGTCCACGTCTGTAGATGGTGGTCAATGACCTGCTTGTCGGGCTACGCCACACGAGGCGAAAAGGCGTCATGGCTACTAGGGGGGAACTGCAGTTCAAGTGTCCCGTCTTTGATGTCGTATTTCTTGAAAGTCGTCAGCTACTACCGTTTCGCTTTTCGTCGGCTTGCTGTCAGCGGCAGCCAAGAAGATGGCAGTGTTAAAAACTGCAAAATACTACGGTCCTGGTCGTTCGAATCGGGTAAAATGGGTGACAGTAAGGGGCAACGATATCTCGTCTGCATTTGAGCCAATGGTAAGCGTCCGATCAAAGTGCACCATCCGTTTACCAGAGTAAGCAGAATAAGACTAAATATACTATGCAGCATCTCGGGACGTGATGTCGTATTGCCTAATGTGGCAAGAGATTCCAAGTACAAATTCAGACGAAAATTCGTGTCCGGTCGAGACGACAAGTTTGTAGAACAATTAGAGTCTTTACAGTAGACCAGACGCAGTTACAACCCGATTCTAGCTCGAGTAGGCATCACATATATTGTCAACAACGTCGCTAGACTATGCCATAGATCCAGTAACATAAGACGGAATGCCTTTCGTTGATCCGCAGATCCAGTAGTGCCGACGCCAGAGTATCATCTCACGTCTCGCCTTTTCGTTTTCGCCTGTGGATATTGTTTCTGTCCGGAGTAAGCAAAGAAGCAAAGAGCCGAAAAGTAGAAAAAGTACAAGGTGGCCAATAGTATAATACATCGCCTTTGAATTTCCTCCTCTCGTACGAAGTCGACAGCCTTGTCGAAACCAGTAAATATAAACTAAGCAGCCCTTATATCTTGAAAAGGCAACCGAAACGGGGTCCATGCCGCGTTCGGCCGCCGCTCGGACTTTTCCAGGATTTTAGAAACAGGGCGCCGACTATGACTGGCAGCATAAATGAGGCTTGCAGAGAAAAGCATTTTTAGCAGCGGAAGTCAGATCACACGCTGTGAAAAGGGGCGAAAATTGGAAAAAGGCGGCGGCCGTTTCGAGCGCAAATCCGGGTCTATCCGATACGACATTACAGGTCTAACTACAAAGTCGTGCCAGTACAAGTGTGTCCGGTGCCACAGAAGCCTGTTTATGTCCAGCAGTGAGAAAAGGCATCGAGGTGTACAGGTCTAGTCTTTGGCCCCAGTCGTCCACCTTGTGTTCACAAGGAAGGCGCGTTGGAGAGTATTGCCTGTCGGATGTGCCGCTATCGTCGAATGTCATGCTGCAAGACTACTAGTTTATTCTCTCGGGTGTCATGCTCCAAGACTTTTCAGTTTATTCTCTCGGGTGTCATACTGCAAGACTTTTTTTTCTCGGATGTCAGCCTCGCACAATGTGCATAATAATCGTGTGCAGGAATCCTACACACGACAGGCAGACGCCCAAAGTCGCCGCCTGCCAGGGCTCGCCACTTACATGTGACGGTCGGTGTCTACATTGGGATCTTAGGCGACTGGTGTGAGCTGATTCTATCTGGCGTCCGAGTCATATAGTGTTCGTACTGTGTAAAGGAAGGTCTGGTGAGTATCGTGAAAGGCATCGGCCCAGTACTGGCCATATTCAACTAGTGCGGGGACGACGACACGGCTGAGATGTAGAGTACGGAGTAAGCACCAGGGTATGCACGACCCACCCTAGATGCGATTGCCGACGTCATTGTCCAACACGACCAGAGATCTTTTATTTTAATTTTTAAATCTTGGTCATCGATATTTTTGGTCATCAAGAGTTTTAAGAAGGCGCGACTGATAACCTTCTGTTTTTGGCGTCATCGAGTGTTTTGATGGAAGGACTTGAAATCACGTGATCAAACAGCTGTAGCTTGTTTATCCCCACAATTGAGTGCCCCTTTCGAGCTCCACGCTCGACCAGCACTTTGCAACAACACGACGGCCCTACACAGCGACACGATGCCCTCCTTACGAAGCACGCTGGCGGGCGTGCTGCTAGCCGCTTCGGCGGCGGCACCGGCCGCCGGGTTTGTGCACCGCGACCAAGTGGACGACATTGACTTCCACCATGCGCTGCTCGGCCTTCCGCAGCACGACACGTCCTTTTTCCACGCGCCGCGCGCCGACGACCCGGCGGCGCTGCTGTACACGCTGAGCGATGCGGGCGTGCTCGGTGCCGTCAACCCGGCGACCGGCAGCATCGTGTGGCGGCAGGTTCTGGGCGACGACGCGGTGCGTGGCTCGAGCCCGAGCTCGAACACGGCCGAACCCGTCGGCGGCGAGGGCTGGGTGGCGGCGAGCGCGGGCGCGGCGGTGCACGCGTGGAACTCCATCTCGGGACGCAACGTGTGGTGGCGGGACTTTGCGGGCGTGGTGGCGGACGCCGTGGTGGTGCGGACGGCACCGGCCGCCCCAGACGGAGACGCAGACGCCGGGTCCAAGCCGGTCGCAGGGCCACGCAGCGACGTGCTGGCGGCGTCGTACGAGGCGGGCGTGGACGCGGGTGTGCTTGGCGTGCTCGTCGTGCGTCGTCTGAGCGGCAACAATGGCGACGTGCTCTGGGAGACGCGGCAGCCGGTACCGGGCGCGTCTCCGTCGGTCAAGATTGGTGCACCGCCCGGCGCCGACAAGGTGTACGTCGTGTACACGGGCGGTGCGGGCGTGTCGTCCATCACGCTGGACGCTGCGACGGGCTCTGTCGCCGGCGTGTCGACCGTGTCCAAGGCGGCGGGCACCGATCTGCAGGTGGTCGGCGGCCGTGTGGCGGTCTGGGCCGACGCGACGCACTCCAACCTGTACGCGACGGTGCTGGGCGTCGACGCGGTCAAGACGTTCGCGCTGCCCAAGGACACGACGCGCGTGCTGGTGCACAAGGTGTCCAATGCAGACGCAGCAGCACACCCCGGCCTGCCCGTGCACTTTGTCGTGCAGGCCAACTACGCAGGCGGCCATGCGTCGCGCATCTACCACGCGAACCTGGCCAAGGGCACCGTCGACGGCCACGAGACGCTACCGGCGACACCAGGTGCCGGCGCGTTTGCCGTGTCGGTCGACAAAACGGCGGGCAAGATTCTGTTTACGCACGTCGCAGGCGAGCAAGCGACGCTGTACGACTCCGTCCAGGGCTCCATGGCCGCGTGGCCCCTACCGGAAAACACGAGCGTGCACGCGTCGGGCGTCGCGACGGCGGCGGTGGCGGCCAAGTCGGGCGGCGACGTGGCGGTTCGCCTTGCGTTCCTGACGGGCGACGAGGATTGGGTGCTGGTGCAGAGTGCGTCGGCGAGCACAGAGGCCGTGGTGGCGTGGTCGCGTCCCGAGGGCCTTTCGGGCGCGGTGCAGGCCGTGTTTGTGGACCGCCCGGCGGCCGAGCAGACGCTGGTGCGTGCGCTCGAGGAGGAGGAGTCGCAGAGCCCGCTGCAGGCGTACGTGCACCGCGTTCGACGCCACGTGGCCGACCTTGAGAAGCTGCCGGCGTACTTGCAGTCGGTCCCCGGCAAACTGGTCCGCAGCGTCGTCGGCCCGTCGGACGCGGAGACCGAGACCGAGACGGAGACGGACGCTGACCCGTTTGGCTTCCACCAACTGGCACTTCTGGCGACGCGTCGTGGCCGGGTGTATGCACTGGACGCGGCGAGCCCCGGCACGGTCAAGTGGTCGGTGGCTGCCGTGGACGTCGGCGACGCGGACTGGGACGTCAAGCACATGCACGTCGACGACGCGTCGGGCCTGGCTCTTGTCGTGGGCGCGACGGCGGCGCAGTCGGTGGCCATTGACATTCAGACGGGCACGGTGGTGCCCGGTAGGGCCCAGGCTGTCCTCGGTCTCGGTCTCGGTCTCGGTCTCGGTCTCAGCCTGGACGCAGACGCAGACGCAGAGACGACGATTGCCAGTGCGGTGCAGGTCGACAGCGCAGCGGGCCCGTGGCTGCTGGCGGTACCGGCAGACGGCCGGTTCGCGGCCGACCTGGGCGCCGAAAAGTGCCCGACAGAGTCGCTCGTTGTGGCGTCGGGCGATGCGTCCGTGCAGGGCGTGCGCTTTGTCGTCTCGGACACGCGGTGCGTCGCAGAGACGACGTGGACGTTTTCGCCGCCGGCCGGCCACCGCGTCGTGACGGTGGCGACACGGCCGGCGCACGACCCCGTGGCGTCGCTGGGACGCGTTCTGGGCGACCGGCGCGTGCTGTACAAGTACCTGAACCCGAACCTGGCGGCCGTCGCGGCGCTCAACGACGCGACGGGCGCGCTGCTCACGTTCCTGGTCGACACGGTGTCGGGCCAGGTCCTGGCGACGACGGCGTACCGCGGCGTCGACGGGACGAAACCGCTCGAGTGCCTGCTGTTTGAGAACACGGTCGCCTGTACCTTTTTTGCCGACTACACGACCGACGACGCACAGGCCGTCAAGGGCTACCACCTGGCCGTCAGCGACCTGTACGCGTCGACGGAGCCCAACAGCCGCGGCGTCGCCGAGCGCCAGCGGTCGCCCCTGGCGCCCCTCGATGCCGTGGCCGACGCGGCCGCCGTGGCCGGCGCAGCCGGCGACGTGCAGGCGCTGTTCCTGCCGGCCGTCGTGTCGCAGACGTTTGTCGTCGGTGCACGGCTGGCGTCGCTCGCCGTGTCGCAGACGCGCCAGGGCATCACGGTGCGCCAGTTGCTCGCGTACGTGCCGCACCTGCAGGGCATCGTCGGGATCCCACGCGTCGCGGGCGTGCTCGATGCACGTCGGCCGGTCGGGCGCGACGTGACGCCCGCCGAGGCCGAGGAGGGCCTGAGCCGGTACCTGCCGGCGATCGAGGTCGACCCGCGCTGGGTCGTGTCGCACGAGCGCGCCGTCGCCGGTATTGCACGCATCGTGGCCGCGCCGACACACGTCGAGTCGACGAGCATCGTGCTCGCGTTTGGCCGCGTCGACGTCTTTGGCACGCGCGTCACGCCGTCGCTCGCGTTTGACCTGCTCGACAAGGGTTTTGGCAAGCTGCAGATGCTCGGCACCGTCGTCGCCCTCGCCCTCGGCGTCTACGTTCTGCGGCCCCTCGTCGCCCAGAAGCAGACCAACCTGCGGTGGAAGGCGCCTCAGTAGTTTTTGCTTTGCACTAGTTTTTTTCAGTTTTTCTCAGCGTTTAATAAAGCATTGCACGGCTCGGCACGGATTGAAGTGTATGTCTAGTCTAACGGAGGCCAGCAGACGGTAATATCAAGAAACAAGGTATCTCGGGCAGGAACAGATAAGATAAATATCGGTGCAGGAACAAAAGATGCTGTACAGGCACGATCAGGTCGTAAATCGTAAATATGGCCAGGCGCAGTGGCAGCTGCAAGTGCTTCGTTGGCGAGTCGAACGATATGGCAGCCAAACATGGCACTGTTTCCACCCATGTGGACCGTCCGGACGCCTTCACATCAGATACAGGTCGTGGACACGGTGTGTGGAAACGACGTTGGCCGATGCACGAACCGTCCAGGCTGTTGAACGCGAACCGTCCGGCTCACGTCGGAACCTGACTCAGTCGGAACGCTCAGTCGAAACGCGACTCAGTCGAAACGCTCAGTCGGAACGCTCAGTCGGAACGCTCAGTCAGTACGTGGCAGCCCCATCCACACGAGGTGCTCAGTCATGCCGAGCTCGGTCCAGTGCTCGCGCTCGCGCTGGCTCTTGAGCCACAGCAGACCCATCATGCCGAGCGAGCCGGCGCCGGTACCGTCCTTGCCGCCGCGACGGCGTGGCACCATGCACATCCAGCGTGTCGTGAGAATGACATTGTTGGCCGTCGTCGAGGGACGCATGTCGTCCGACGACGGCTTGTAGTGGCTGGGCGTGCCCTGGCCGGTGCTCCAGTGGCCGGGCGTCGACGCCTTGGTGGCCGACTCCTCGCCGGCCAGTCGCTGCAGCGGGTTCGTGCTCTGGCCATTGGACACGTCGTTGAGCGCGTCGGCGAGGGCACCGGACGCGACGGCGACGCTCTTGGCGGCGGCGGCGTGGGCCTGGTGGGCGCGTCGGACCTCGGCGAGGAGGCGGCCGTAGACGGCCACGAGCTGCTCGGTCGTAATGGGCTCGGCGAGCGGCAGGATAAAGTGCTCAAAGGGGACGTCGGGGTGCTTGACAATGTCGCCGGTCTCGAGTTTGGGCGCGTTGGCAGGGTGGGCGAGGGCGACGTCGGGGAAGAGGGGGAAGCCGGGCTCGGGCTCGGTAAAGATTTGCGTGTGCTTGTGCCCCTGCGACGCACCGCCCTCGTAGCCGCAGTTGTAGATGAGCATGGGCCGCGCGGGCGAGCGGTCGCGGATGGCGGCCATGACGGCCCAGCAGGCGGCCCAGTCGCCGGCGTCGAGGTCGTCCGTCTGCGGTGCAAAGAGGCGCGTGTGCAGCACATAGTGCGGGCGCATCATGGCGTGCATGCTCAGCTCGACCACATGGTCGGGGCCCGGGCGCGCGACGACAAACGCGGGGTCGGGATCGACAAACGGGCCGCCTTGGCCGCGGCGCTCGGGCGCGTCGGCCGACAGCACGGGCTTCTTGGCAATCGACGTCGAGATCTTGAACTCAAAGTAGAAGCCTTTGTGCTCGCACACCTCGCCCTGCGACGGAAAGTAGAAGAGCAGGCCGCGCTCGCGCAGCGCGTCAAACTGGTCAATCGCCGACTGCGGGAACGCGGGGGGCAGCTGGATGGCCATGGTTGTGGTGTGTCGATGGAGAAGAGGTCAAGCAAGAAGACGAGAGACGAGACGTGTGCAATTGTAGCGTGAAGGGTCCACTTTTTTACAGGGACTTCTAATGTATATTTATGAGCGCTGTACGGAGTACTTCAAATATACGTAAAAGTACAGTACTTCTGAAAGCTTGCTACCTATTCATTCTTTACTCTGTGTACCCGAGCGGCCCACGTTGCACGTCGAATCGGTGAATGGCATTGGCGAGCGTAGTGACGCAGCTCGGCCGAATCCTCTTTACGGCCCTGGTTTCTGAAGGCGAACTCGTACTTGTGAAAGACCTTATTGAGCTGAAACTAGGGACAATATCGCAAAAGTTCAGCACGTGCATTTTTTAATTATTTTTAATTTTTGTGCTCCTCCTCCTTGCTCGTCTGTGACGTACAGCTTCGGTGGCATGAATTCGTCTGGGACAACTTCGGTGGCATGAATTCGTCTGGGACAGCTTCGGTGGCATGAATTCGTCTGGGACGTACAGCTTCGGTGGCATGAATTCGTCTGGGACGTACAGCTTCGGTGGCATGAATTCGTCTGGGACGTACAACCTCTTTTGGTGGAATAAAAGAGACGTTGTCATTCACTCTGATGTGCCTGCTGTACGCTGGCCGCTAGTGAGGACGTATGTCTGTCACGTCCGCTCGTGGTCGCCACGCAGAATGGCACGCGCTTGCATCAGCGCCCACCCGAGCCGGTTCTCGCCCCAGGTCTCACGACGACGCAGGGCGTTGGCCGCGCCGTAGCCGATGCCCCAGACACGGTCGCGCGGTGCCGCCTCGACGAGCAGTTTGTGGTCGGTGCCGAGCAGGAGACGCGTCAGCTTGTCGCTCTGGCCAAACTTGTGCACGCTGCCGCACGCAACGACGGCGCTCTTGACCTCGTCCCAGGCCCCGTCGTCAAAGTTGGCGACACGGCGGCCGAGCACCTTTTGGGCGGCCGGCTCGGGCGTCACCAGCAGCTCGCGCTGGATGGCCGCGTCGCCAAAGCGCACGGCCTTGCAGAACATCATAAACTGCTCTGCACACCCAAACGCAATCACGTCGTCGCCCTCAATGGCCGCCGTGTCGACGTCGACCCGGCACACGCCGGCAATCGTGGCCTTGCGCACGCAAAACGTGGACCGGTGCCACTGCGAGAAGGCGCCGTACACGTTCTTGTCGCCAAAGAAGAAGACGGGCGCGTCGTCGTCAACGGGCGCGCCGGGGACGTCGTCGTAGTCGCGCTCATAGGCAGACGCGGGGATGTCGTGGCCCACGATGACGGACGTGTCCGGTACAGGCGGATCCACAATGGCCGTCGTGCCTGCCTTGCTTACAGGACTGGCCGTCGCGCCTGCCTTGCCTGCAGAACGGGCCGCTGCTCTTGTCATTCGTGTCATTGTCATTCTTGTGGAAAGAAGAATGCATTCAGGGTTCTCAAGAAAGGTGTCTGTACATAGCGTTGCACGTCGTCGAGTCATGGCCGGCCGTCAGCCTTGCATTCTGCTTTGCTGCTCCTGTCCTTGGCATCAAATGCGCCTGACTGGGCCCAGCAGAGCTAGCGACCGCTAACGGAAAGTGGACGCGGCAAGGCGCATTTTCCATGGACGGCATTGATCAGCCTCGCCATGCATCGTTGATTCTATATACGAAGTAAAATGCTAGTATACTCATAAGGCATAAAAGTCGCCCCGCTGTCAAAGTGCGGGGCGCCGGCACAATTCGCTCTTGGCGGCAGGAACCGCTGAGCCGCGCCTGCTGTACGGAGTACTCCGTCTCCAGCAAAACACGTGCCGACCGAAACCTCGTGGCTCTACATCACCACATCACTTTTGCACCCCGACACACCTCACCGCCCACCATGTCCGCCCCGGTCCCGCTCGAGCACGGCGACCTGTCCGCCCTGCTGCCGCCGTCGTGGAAGGACCAGATCACCGTCTGGCTCGCCGAGGACACGCCCAGCTTCGACTACGGCGGCTTCGTCGTCGGCGACGTGCCACGCACCGCCACGCTGTGGGCCAAGAGCCCGGGCGTCGTCGCCGGCGTACCGTTTGCCAACGAAATCTTTGCACGCTGCGGCTGCGCCATTGAGTGGAAGGTGCGCGAGGGCCAGCGCGTCGGCACCACCAAGACGGAGTGTGCCGTCGTGTCGGGCCCGGCGCGTGGGCTGCTCCTGGCCGAGCGCGTCGCACTCAACGTGCTCGCGCGCTGTGCCGGCATCGCCACACGCACCGCCGACGTGCTCGCACAGCTGCGTGCCGCCGGCTACACGGGGCGCCTCGCCGGCACGCGCAAGACGACGCCGGGTTTCCGCCTCGTCGAAAAGTACGGCATGCTCGTCGGCGGCGCTGACATGCACCGCGTCGACCTCAGCGCCATGGTCATGCTCAAGGACAACCACGTGTGGAGCCGCGGCAGCATCACCGACGCCGTGCGCGCCGCCAAGGCCGCCGCCGGTTTCTCGCTCAAGATCGAGGTCGAGGTCCAGTCCGAGGCCGAGGCCGACGAGGCCCTTGCCGCCGGCGCCGACGTCGTCATGCTCGACAACTTCTCCGGCGCCGGCGTCCAGGCCGCCGCCGCCAGCCTGCGCCAGCGCTGGGCCGCCAAGGGCAACTCGGCTTTTTTGATCGAGGTCTCGGGCGGCCTCACTGCCGACAACATTACGCCGTACGTGTGCAACGACATTGACATCATCTCCACCAGCTACATCCATCAGGGCGTCCCGCACGTCGACTTTTCCCTCAAGATCAACCACTAGCTGTAGTCTTCGAATGGCACACAATGTTCGCCTTGTACTCTATCCAACAATGACATGAGATTCGCCTTTTTGCACCGTGACCGAGTCTCTGTGACCGTGACCAGGCTTGCACACCGTACGCGCCCAGCAATCGCGCCAAGTGTGATGAAACCCGCTCGTCGTGTCGTGGCACAGCCGACCGGCCACGCAAGCACCCTCTGCACCAATGTTTGATCGCAGAGTTCCGTATGTTGCATGTGCCGTGACTTTGCGACGCGTCCATGGCATAGCCTTGTGTGCGTATTTCTTGTCGGGTCTTGCGCCTTGAATGTTTACCTGGCACATTTACGTACGTGCAGGACAAGGCTTCGTACGTAAATGTGCCAGGTCTGTTCCGCATTGAATCAAAGTGACCGTTTTGGGAGCAGACGGACCGTACTGGATGTTGCGACTTCACCTGGGTGGAATGTGCAGAAGGCATTAATGTTGGGAGACCATCCAGGCCTGGGTTGTTTGTACCCTCGTCGATATTAAATGTATCTCAAAGCTTGGCAGGAATCAAATCGCAATTTAAAGCCTTGCCTTGGTAGTAAATTTATTGACAACATATGCACCTGTCCAAAAGCACCGTTTCAGTTTCGTATGCGTATGGAAATCTTGTTCTGTGCCGGCACGTCGTTGAATATCACTTGATTGCATGCCTGCTGGGCGCCTTTTTCGGCACGATGCGTATTTGATAATTGATCACAGAAGGCGCCACTGCTCATGCAATTGTTGGGTACGGGGTCATTCTACGCCTAGGCTGATATATTTGAATAGTAGCTCAAGCACAAGACAGTTGGTTGAAACTAAGAAAAAAGTGAGTGAACGGGGTTTATAGTACTAGATGGTAAATACTAAAAAAGAGTATTCGATGGAAATACTAAAAGAAAAAAAAAGAAAAGCGCGAATATCGCAACCGCAGCGGGCGCAAAAATTGGGGTCTGTCCGTGGATCGAACACGGGACCTCTCGCAAGATGACTCAGGGTGAACCCTAAGCGAGAATCATACCACTAGACCAACAGACCATTTGTTTCTGACTTTTGATACATACCACTGTATAAGGAGCAGGATGGTTCCTGAAACACCGCTCCTTAATGACGACATTTCGCCTTGCCAAGACCGGCTCTTCTCCTTACCGTCGCCAAACAGCTGACGATCGTTGGAGCTGCCCGTGCCCGTGGGGGAGTCTTGGCACGCGGTCCGCACGCCAACCGCAGGGACCACGAGAAAAAGAGCTTCCCGTCGCCATTGCGCGACGTCCGTCGTCGAGTCGTGCACGTTTCATTCGTGCAATCGGATGGAATGCGTTTTTTCGAAATCAAGGAAGGAGCCGCCTGCATTCTTCGGGGCTGCGACCTGCCCACTGTGGAAATATGCTGCACCAGGCCAAACTTGTCAATCGCAGACGACTGGACAAGACTTGCAACACACATGAGTCGGTGCCCCAGTCCTGGTCGGTGCCGTCGCGTGCATGACGCATTGTTCCACGGCATGTAGGGCGCTGACACGGCGACTCACCGACCACTAGACTGCCGGTGCGAATCTGGAACACACAGCCTCGCGCACGAAGCGATATGCACGTCCCAGCGAGACGAATATGCGATTCAGAGCATCTGCTGCACGGTGACGAGTTTGCCTTGGTCGGTCGGGTGTTCGATCACGACAAAGCACCGATGCCCGTCTGCCGCCTGTCTCGGGGCCGTTGCGAAACTGTGCGTACAAAGTACTCGCGTCCTCGGACTAGAACGCACCGCCAAGCTCGCTCTGACAGGCCGTAAGCCGAACCAAGTCCGAACGACGGCATTCCCCATCGTGAATGGTTCGGTGCCCGAGCCGTGCGTCTGCCTGAGGGCTGATCCGGCCATTTGCCCATCGGAACAAACAGCCACCAAGCACCAGAAGCACGCCCTAGGCTGAGCAGCACGGGTTCAACTTGCACAGACGCTTTCGGCATGTCGTACGCAGCACTTACGTATGCATTGCTAGGCGTTTGCGAGGCCCGAGAGCTCTGTGTAAAGAAGTAATTACGCATGCAACGTGCAACGGCGCCTTCTTGTTTCGGCAATGTTCTGGCGCGGAAGGCGGGATGGCCGGCTACCTGTGCTCATACACTAGGCGCACCAGTCGCTGCCAAGTGCTTGACTGGTCACGACCAGTTGCACACCTCTGAGATGACGAACGCCTGGGCTCGTCATGCACCGTCTCCATGCACGTGTTCCATCTTGCATCCTCCTGTTGCCGGGATCCTCTCATCCCAAACGATGCCCGGCTCGGTAGCAACCCTGCAATTATTCACGGTAGTACATGTATGTCACGGGTAGAGCGGCCGTCGTTAGACTGTCTTGGATGCCAACTACCCTGTGCGCGTCGTCCTGTAAATTAATCTTTTATATAAATACAAAATCTGCCAGAGTCGAGATGACAGCTTTAATGATGCGTCAAATTAAAATATTTCATTATTTCATATATTTACAGTCACGTCACGCATTTCGGTGATTCTTTGCACTTTTGCCCGGTATAATATGTTTTCCCATCTCTTATCAGGTCGCCTCGTTGTTCCTTCCACGGAGTACTGCGTCGTCATTTGTGCGGTGAACACGGTGGCCGGTACCAGAGGCACCCAGGTACCAAATTAGACGCAAGGCTCCACCTCCGACCCGCTTAAATGTTCTGTGCCGCACCTCGCCGCCACACAGCCCGCTACAATTTTTTTTAAAAATATTTACAGGCGCCTGGCGGGCGGAAGCGGCGGGCCATCCAGGCTAGTAGTGGCCAACTATATTTTTAAAACTACAGCGCATTCGGTCTCGCTCGGATCGCTGCGCCGCCGTCTGATTGCGCGTTCCAGGCAGCTGGAGCTCCCTGCTCCCCTGCATCTCGCGACGACAAGCCCTGCCTCTCTCGAACACGCCCACACGCTTGTCGTTTCGCTCCAAGCCTCTGTGCCAACTCGGCCTGCTTTGTCCACTGTCTGTTTCTCCTGGCCAATGTTTGATGTGCGCCGTCCCGACCAGAAATTTAAAGAAACTGGGAATCTCAAACAGACGCCAATTCCGGGGCGCCCTTTTCTGCCTTTTCTTTTGCCGATCGCCTGGGGTGTCTTTCTCTTGCATACTATTTACTTAAAATTCTTGCCTTGCACTTATAAATTTATATCCCGCTGTCATTTCAGTCGTCACACCGTCGCATCCATCCGTCTGTTTGTCTCGCCACTATATTATACAGTATATGGCATCGTCCTCCCTCGTGCAAACACTCGAATTCTGTCCGACCATTGTTTCGTCGCCGTCGTCACTCGATCCTATTTCTACTTGGCCGTTCGTCCACTTGGCAATCGTCACTCGCCCCTTTTCAGCCCACCACACTCTCCCACACACGCCTTGGACGACGACGCAAGACCTCAGCCACAAGCTCGAGCGGCCTCTCTTCCGTCCGGCAGCCAAGCTCCTCCCTTCTTGTCTCGGACATTGGCAAGACGACATCGACACAGCTCCATCGACATCACCACCACGCTTCCTTTTCGCTCGGGACTCGTTTGCACTCTCAGTCCAGTCCAGTTCCTGGTTTCGTGCCAACCAGCCTCCTCCGTCCACACCCCTGTCGGCCAGCTCTGGCAGCTCCCGCACCAACACAAAGTGTCAAACGACGCCCTAACCCAGCCAAGACCGAATTGAGGCCAATCCGACCCAACCCCAATCTTCAACCGCACCTGCAACTGCACTTGCGACGCGCTGCTTCGACGACGTCCAGACGACAGTCAACCCCCGACCATGCTCACATTCAAACGCGCCCTGGCGGCGGCGGCCGTCATTCTGACGGTCCTCTTCTTCACCACACGCAGCCACGCGACGCCCGGCAGCTTATTACTACACGACGACGCGGGCGCATCGAGCGCACGGGCACAAAAGGGCGCAATGGCAGCCTCGGCGCTGTCACAGGACGCGGCCTCGGCGCTGCAGGCCGCCGACGGCTCGGACGCGTACGGCGGCGCCGGCCAGAAGACGATCCACGTCCCCGACCTGTCCAAGATGACGCTCTACGACAAGCTGGCGTACCAGTACCCGTACGACGTCGACGCCAAGTTCCCGGCGTACATTTGGCAGACGTGGAAGTGGACGCCGGCCAACGGCGAGTTTGAGTTCCGCGAGCAGGAGGCCACGTGGACCGAGCAGCACCCCGGCTTCGTGCACGAGGTCATCACCGACGCCGTTGCCGTCAAGCTGCTGCGCCTGCTGTACGCGGCCGTGCCCGAGGTGCTCGAGGCGTACGACGCGCTGCCGCTGCCCGTGCTCAAGGCCGACTTCTTCCGCTACCTGATCCTGCTCGCGCGCGGCGGCATCTACTCCGACATTGACACGTACGCCATCCGCAGCGCGCTCGAATGGATCCCCGAGAGCGTGCCGCGCGAGGCCATTGGCCTGGTCGTCGGCATCGAGGCCGACCCCGACCGGCCCGACTGGGCCGACTGGTACAGCCGCCGCATCCAGTTCTGCCAGTGGACCATCCAGTCCAAGCCGGGCCACCCCGTGCTGCGCCAGATTGTCACGCACATCACCAACGAGACGCTCAAGCTCAAGAAGACTGGCACGCTGCGCTCGCTCATCAGCAACAACGTCGTCGAGCTGACGGGCCCCGCTCTCTGGACCGACATCATCTTTGGCTACTTTAACGACGAGCGCTTCTTCGACATGTCCGACGCCGCCGCCACCGGCCTGATTGACTGGCGCAACTTTACCGGCATGGAGGCGCCCAAGCGCGTCGGCGACGTCATCGTCCTGCCCATCACCTCCTTCTCGCCCGGCGTCGAGCAGATGGGCGCCAAGGACTACGACGACCCCATGGCCTTTGTCAAGCACGACTTTGAGGGCACCTGGAAGCCCGAGAACGAGCGCCACATTGGCGAGCAGAGCTAGCCTGCTCGGCCGGCGCTCTGTCCTTCTCGCTGTTATATATATTGTCGCTTACGTTTCCTTTTCTCTTGCATTAGCACGGCGTACCTGGGTCGGTCTGCTTGGTTCCTATTTGGTTCCTCTTTGGTTTCCACACATCCATATCCTATATTCACCCGTGATCTACACTAAACACGAAATTGCCAAGTCAGGGCTTTGGCAATCGCACACTACAATAGACTGTTTCTTTGAAGAACCGTGATGTTTCTGAAGAACCGCGATGTTTCTGAAGAACAGTGATATTTCTCTGAATAACGTAAACGGCGCAAGCCAGTTGTCTCACATTCAGACACAGTGCGACCTTGATCTACCACTAGCCCCACTGTGGCTTCGCGTGGCTCTCGTTGGCTACGTCAGAGCCCATAAAGTGGGCCTAGACTGTTGCTGACCCCCCCCAGTGCACGCAACTGTATAAGTCCCTAGCTTCCCCGCATTCTGCCAGCCGCTCGGCCCATGGTGAATGGCAGACGGCGGTATGAAATGGCAACAGATGAACAGCCTCGCCAGGGTTGTGTGTAAAGAATTTCGCAGGGGATGGCGAGGCAGATGAGTCAGAAGGCGTGCCACGGGCAAGAGCTCGATCGCTCTTTCGCTGGACGGACCATTCTGCGTGGTTCCACGCGGGCATCGCACCTTCCCTGGCAACAGAGGACACGCGCTTCTCCTCACGCGTGCCTTCCGTCTTGGGCGCTGTGTCAAGAGGAAAACAAGTTTGTGCCTCTTTGTGTCACGCCTGCCGGGGCAATAACGAGGTGCACCTTCCCCCTCAATTGACCCCGAATCAGCACCTGCCAAACGCCAGAAAGCAGTGCGGAGAATGGACCCTTGTCCCCTTTTACGTCTCCTGCCTCGCACACGTTCTCTCAATCTCTTCCCTGTGCATCCTTTTCTCCAGTCTCTCGACGATCTACCATCTACAACCACATTTGTTTCTCTGACTCCACGCCCGTCAAAATGTCCATGCTGCGGGCTCCCCGGGCCCTCGGGCGGGTTGCCCCCCGGGTTTCGGCATCGGCAACTACCTCGGCTACGGCCTCCTTGCCTCGCCCTCAGCATTTGGCTGTGGCCAGTGGGACGTTCCGGTCTCTGTCGGGCCTTGCCAATGCCAACGCGGCCACGCGTCGCGCCGTGTACGTCCCTGGCGTCGCCGGGACGTACACGGCGCGCCCCCGGCACCTCTCGACGGCCGCGGCGTCCATTAGCTTCGGCGGTGCAGACGAGGGCGCGCTGCTCACGTCGACCATCCCAGGTCACTTTGCCAAGTGCGTCCAAGACTTTGCCGACCGCGTCGCTGTCATCTCGCGTGCCCCGGTGGCCTCGTCCGTTATCAACGCGACCGAGAGCCGCCGTCATGCAAGCCTGCTGCCCATTACGACGCACACCCCACCGCGCGAGACGGTGTACACGTTTGCCGACATTGACCGCATTTCGAACCTGATGGGCAATTCGATGCAGGCCCGCCTCGGCATCCGCAAGGGCGACCGCGTGGCTGTCAGTCTGGGCAACGGCCCCGAGATTGTGGCGCTGACGTACGCGCTGGCCAAGCTGGGCGCCATCTTGGTGCCGCTGAACCCTGCGTTTACGTCGAAGCAGGTGGTGGCGGCGCTGAAGCACCTCGAGGTCAAGGTGCTCATCATTGGCGCCGCGACGGACCTCCCGTACAAGCCTGGCAACGGCCGTTCGAACCTGCCGATCATCAAGGATGTCATGGGCGGTGCCGAGAACCTGTGCCAGCCGGCCGACCAGCGCCTGCAGTCGCCCGTGGTCCCGTCGCTCGAGAAGATTCTCATTGTCGACAACACGCCCGACCACCCCGCCGTCGCCGGGTCGCACGATTTCTTTGACCAGCCGACGGAGACGCCCAAGACGGCGCTGACCAAGTTTGAGTTTATTGCCGACGACAAGGACATTCTGCAGGGCTCTGTGCTCAACGAGCTGCGCGAGAACCCGCCGCCGGCGGTGCAGCCGGACGAGCCGCTGAGCCCGTCGGACACGGTCAGCATCCAGTTCACGTCCGGGACGACGTCGCAGCCCAAGGCGGCCATGCTGTCGCACACGGCCATTCTGAACAATGGCTACTTTATCGGCAAGCGCATGGGCCTAACGCCGGACGACAAGATTGTGTGCCCGCCGCCCATGTTCCACTGCTTTGGCAGTGTGTTGGGGTACATGGCGACGGTGACGTCGGGCGCGTCGCTGCTGCTGCCGTCGCCGGCCTTTGACCCGGCGGCGTCGCTGCAGATGGCGGGCGAGCACAAGGCGACGGGCCTGTACGGGGTGTCGACGATGTTTGTGGCGATGCTGGAGTGGCTGGACCGGCTGAACGCGCAGCACGAGAAGCACATTGAGTACTCGCCGCGGGTGGGCACGATTGAGATTCATAAGATGATGAAGGAGCTCCCCCTGCATCTGCGCAAGGGCATTGCGGCCGGGTCGGCGATCCCCGAGACGCTGATGCGGCGCGTGCTGTCGACGCTGGGCCTCAACGACCTGGTCATCTGCTACGGGATGACGGAGACGGCGCCGGTGAGCTGCATGACGACGCCGCAGGACCCGATTCTGAAGCGGACGTCGACGGTGGGCACGGTGATGCCGCACGTTGGCGTGAAGATTGTGGACCCGAACGACTGGAGCCGGGTGATGCCGCGGAACAAGCCGGGCGAGCTGGCGGTGAGCGGGTACTCTGTGATGGAGGGGTACTGGGACGACGCGCTGCGGACGCGCGAGGTGCTGGTGCGCGACGAGGCGGACGGGCGGGTGTGGATGCACTCGGGCGACGAGGCGGTCATGGACGAGCAGGGGTACGTGTCGGTGACGGGCCGGATCAAGGACCTGATTATCCGCGGGGGCGAGAACATTCACCCTCTGGAGATTGAAAACTGCCTGTTTGAGCACCCGCTGATTGCAGAGGCGTCGGTGGTGGGCGTGCCGGACGCCAAGTACGGCGAGGCGGTGGCGGCGTTTATTGTGCCGGCGGCCAAGGTGGCGGTGGACGGGGGCGTGATGCTGGCGAAGGAGGGCGAGCTGATGACGCCGCGGACGAAGCAGCCGTACGCGTACGAGATTTCGCAGCTGGTGCGGCCGCCGGTGGTGTCGTTGGACAAGGTGCAGTCGTGGGTGCGCGAGCGACTGAGCAGCCACCTGGTGCCCAAGTACGTCTTTTGGATGACGAGCTACCCTAAGACGGCGAGCGGCAAGATTCAAAAGTACGTGCTGCGGGAGACGGCGACGCCGATTGTGCACGAACTGGCAGCGGCCGAGGCAGCAGGTCAGGCCGGCCAGACAGGTCAGGCCAAGAGCAAGGGCAAAACGGCGGCGGAGGGCAAGGGGCGCGCGGCGGCGGCCTAGTTTTGTGCTGGTCTCGCGTCGATGTGCGTCGTGTTTAGCATTTGCCGGTACCGGTCTGCCTTGTAACGAGCGCATGCTTTATTCGATCTGCATGAATTTACGTTATGACATGATTCTGCTTGAATTTACGTTATGACAAATTCTAGCGCGACCAGCCGACGCCGTGGCAGACGGTGCCGTTGTGGGACCAGCGGACAGCGGGCAGAAGCTGGGCCGTGACCCAGCGTGCCGTCTTGGCGTGCATCTCGCCCTCGCCAAACGGTCGGGCAGAGTCTGTCTCACTGTCAACACTGTCAAGACTGTCTGCACCCGAGGCGAAGGACGTCTCGCCCTGGGCGAGGGCCTGGAAGACGGCGACCTGGTCCTGCAGATGGACGTCGCCGCAGCCGCCACGCTGGACGGACTGGGCGAGCGATGCGACGACGCGGGTGGCAATCTTGTCACACGTCGCGGCGATGGTGCTTGCACTGGACGGTGCTGTCGCCGTCTGTCCGCCACGCCCGCGTCCTCGTCCCGTCTTTGGTCCGACGGTGCCCCTGTGCAGGTAGTCGCAGCCCCAGCGTCGGACGGGCTGTGTGCTGGCGTCGGTGGTGTCGGTGACGTCGGTGGTGGCCACGAGCAAGACGTACAGCCGCGACGCGTGGGCACTATCCTGGAGCCTGCGAATACGAAACTCTGCGTCGTGCAGGCCGGTGATGCTTGTGAACGTGTTTGCAAGCGAGTTTGCGAGCGTGTCCAGAACACAGGCGGGCGCCAGAATGGTTGCGTCGACGCGTGCAATGGCCGGTGCATCGCTCGAGACGGACAGGCTGCGAAGGCGTGGCACGATGCAGGGCAGGCGGTGCAGGACGACGCGCATGTGCCCCTCGGCGACCGGGCCCGTGTTCCAGCCGGGCTGCACGAGCGTGCAATCGACAGCGATGCCGAACCAGTCGTGCAGCACCGGGAACAGCACCTGGTCGAGGTAGTCGAAGCTGGGCGCGCCCGGGACGTGCGTTCCGCCGTGCAAGTCAATGGCCACGGTGGTGGTGGCCTCGTCAGTGGCAGTGGCGGTGGCAGACGACAGCAGCAACAGTGGCAGAACGGCCTGCAGCATGAGCGTGGCACTGGCGGCCTCGGTGGCGGCACGGATGGTGATGGTGTTGCCCGACACGGCCGGGTGCTTGGGCTGGAGCGTCAACTGTGGGCTGCCAGTAGCGAGGCCAGTCGTCGTCGCACCAGTGGCATCAGCCAGCCACGTGAGCGCCGCTACGTGCTGTGGGCGCAAGCCTAGTCGTTAGCGAGTCACCAGAACGTGCCGAGTCATTCCGGAGACGTGCCGAGTCACATCCAGAAAGACAGAGACGAGACGGAGACGCACCACCGCCTGGCCGGTTACCACGGACGTTGTCGATGCGCAGGGCCTGGCCTGTGAGTGCTGCAAGTGCAGCCGCGGAACGTACGAGCTGACCACCGCCCTCGCCAGTACGGCCGTCAATGGTGAGCATTTCTGCACTGTTAGAAGGCGATGCGTGCAAGCTGGGAATATGCGTTGTACGAGTCTGGTTTCTCTCTTCTCAATCGACTGTCGTCTTTCGTCGTCTTTCTTTTCTGGCTGTCGTTCTCTTTTATATCGACTGTCGTTCTTTCTTCTGACGACTTCGTTCTTCTCTTTTAAATCGACTGTCGTTCTTCTTCCGACGACTTTGTTGGCCACACGGTCGATGACTCGCCGGACGGCCGATGACTCATCATGATCAATTCCACAAACTGCATTCAATACCGGTACACTAAATTCCAGACACAAAACACTACCAACTCTCAACAAAACACCCAACTAGACAACAAAAGACGGTACTCCATACAAACACTACAGCCGAGGACGGACCGGCGTGTCGGCCTGGTTTGCACCTTCGCTCGGTGCACCAGTGTTGTCGCCAGTGTCCTTGTCGCGCGTGTCCTTGACGTCCTTGGCGTCCTTGGCCTTGACCTTGGCCTTCTTCTCCTTGAGTCGCACGATGCCTTCCTGGACGCACGTCGCGAGCAGGGTACCGTCGGCACGAAAGATGCGCTGCGTGACGACACCGCGCCCCTCGCCGGCCCACGGCGAGTCCATGACCGACAGCATCCACTCGTCGGCGCGAATCTCGTCGGGCGCGTGAAAGTAGATGGCGTGGTCGAGGCTGACGGCCATGCCGACGGTGCCCTGTCCGATAAACGACTCGAGCGTCTGGCCGCCCGTCTCAAAGGCGACCAGCTCGCGCATCGCCTGCACCTGCTCGGGCGTCGCCTTGCCCTGCAGCAGCGCCTCGACCGGCAGCGGGAAGCGCCACAGGTGGTGGATGCGTGTAATCGTGCCGATAAAGTAGTCGTCCGTCACGTAGCTGAGCGCTGCCAGGTGCGCCGCGCGTCCGCCCTCCTTGCTAATGGACCCGCGCACGCGCACCCAGTGCATCGTCTGCTTGAGGTGCGGCTGGTCGCCGTCCGGACCGCCGCCCGTAATCATCATGGGCGCGCACAGGATCGGCTGGTGTGCGACGGGCGTCGACGGCCCCAGGCCGCTAAAGGCGCGCACCACGCGGTTGAAGATGCCGTCCGAGTTGCTCGCGCTGTCCTCGTACCCCGGCGGCGGCATCGGGGGGTGCACGGCCGGCATCGCGGCCGCGTGCAGTGGCGTGCCCGGCGCGAGTGGCGGCAGACGCGTGCTCAGGAGCGCCGATGACTTGGGCAGCTTGGTAAACGACATGGTCACCGTAAAGATGCACCGGCCCATCTGCCGCGCCTGCACGGTGCGCGTCGCAAACGAGCGGCCGTCGCGTACGCGCTCGACGTGGAACAGGATCGGGTTCTCGGCGTTGCCGGCGAGCAGAAAGTAGCAGTGGCACGAGTGCAGCGCCAGCTCCGGCGGCACCGTCTTCTGCCCGGCCGCCAGGCACATGCCAATCACCGACCCGCCGTAGATGCCGCGCGCCCCGGGCGGGTGCCACGGCGGCCGCGTGTTTGTGTAGATGTTGTCGCCAATGTGCTCGAGCGCCGTCACGTCAAGGTCGTTTTCCAGCGGCGCAAACGCCGGGTTCGGCGGCGGCGGCCGCAGGATCGTCGGGTACGCGGGTGCCATGGCTCGCAGTGCACTTTTGTCGTGTGTAGAGGGTGTGGGAGAGAGCTAGCCTGCGTCGAACCGGCGTGGTCATCAAAGACAGACGTGTCGCTGGTGCCGAGGCACGCCCAATGCGGTTAGTCTGGGACTAAGTGGGGCGTCAGCATGCCAGGAGTGAATTGTAAATAATACGGAGTATATAAATATAGACAGTATATTTACGTTGGACAGGAAATGAAATGATGTTCAGGGGGTGGAAATACGTGCGATGGTGCTGATATTTGCATGTGGTTGCATGTGCATGGTTGCATTACTCAGGTCTGTACCCCTGGCACGTCGCTATCGTTTCCGTGCTATATTAGTAAGCAGTTAGTGGATGCCCCCACTAGCCTCGGTTTATTTACTCCGTACTGACTGAAAATTATACCAAATCAACTGCTCTCGACAAACAACGGCTCGAGGCGGTCCCACACGCTCGTGTCGCCCTGTCCGGCGCGCTGGCGGTCTGCCCAGTACTGCCCGGTAAACTGCCAGTACGCCTCGCCCGTCACGGGACACTTGGCGCGCGTGAACCAGGCCGGCACAAACTCCTCGCCACGCGCCTCACGCACGCGCCGCCGCGCACGCTGCTCCGTCTCGAGCCGGTTCTTCTCCGTCGCTGCAAAGTCGTAGGCGCCCTCCTCCATGGCCCGCTGGTCCGGCCGCAGCCGCGAGTCTGTCGGCGCCAGCCACGGCCGCAGCTGGTCGTCAATGTGGTTAAAGGTCAGGACAAAGGGCGTCAGGTTAAAGGGGATGCCCTGCGGCCGCTCGTTGGCCTTCCAGATCATGTACACCTTGTTCTGGTCCGCCATGCCCTCGGTGCCCACGTCGCCCGCCGTGTCGCCCGCCTTGGGGTCCGTAATGTTCGCCTCGTAGCCGGGCGTCATGCGCGCGTACATTTTGGAGTTCCACCGGCCGCCCAGCGACACCCGCGTCCGGCCCGTCGCGTCGACGACCTTGCCCGAGACCAGGTACGCCGACGCCGCCGTCCACCCGCGCGCCTTGAAGTCGACGTACGCCGTCTCGCCCGTCGTCCAATTCTTAATCTCCATCACGCCGTAGTTGTCCACCGTCGGGTTGCCCGTGATGATGCCAATCACCGACGACGTCACCTTCTTCCACGTGTACAAGTCCTCCTGGCCGCCGCTCTTTGGTCGCAGCCGGAGGAACCAGGTGCCGAGCGGGTTAATGTCAAACGACTTGCCGTAAAACTTGCTCTTGACCGCCGACTCGCCCCAGTACGTCCAGTGCGGCGACTCCGCCCACGCCGCGCCCACCGGCGGGTGGTGGCTGACCTGCTCGATGAAGAAGCGGTAGTTCTTGTCGGGGCGCACGTACTCGAAAGTCTCGCCCAGCAGCGGGTTGAACGGCTTCGCCACGCGCCCAATCGTCGACGCGTACTCGCTCGCCGCAAACGCCGCCACGTACGTCAGCCGCTCAATCGAGTCGGAGCGCTCGACCGCCTTGTCCAGCAGGTCCACGTACTCCATGTCCTCGCCGCACCGGTACAGCAGCGACGTCGGCTCGTTGAACGTCACCGGCAGCGTCATCTTGGTCATGTCCTTGCCCACCATGCTCTTGAGAATGCTCCACAGCGACAGCTTCGGCCGGTTGTCGTCGTCCATCTTGAGCCGCGTGCGCACCCCGTTCTCGTAGCCGCGAAACGAGCTGCTAATGTCGACGCCCGACACCACCACGCTGGCGGTCGTCGCGGCCGTCTCGTCTGTCGCGTTGGTCTCGACCTCGGCCGCCGCCACGGCGGGCGTCGGCTCCGATGGCAGGCTCGCCTCGACGGGCACCTCGCCGGCATCGACGGCGTCGAAAAACTCCTCGTCGTCCTCCGAGTCCGAGTCGGCCAGCTCGGCCATCTGCTCAATGACCGTCTGGCGCCGCGACAGGCTAATCGACTTGGCATCGCTCTCAACGCCCGGCGTCCCGGCCTCGCCGCCCTCCTCGAGCACGCCGCTCGACGCCAGGTCCTTGAGCAGCCGCCGCGCCGTCTTCTTCTTCTCCTCGGCCTGCCCGACACGCGCCTCCAGCGCCTCCTGCTCGCGCGCCACCTGCGCCATGCTCTCCTCCCACATGCGCCGCATCTCAATCTCGCGGTCCAGTCGGTACTGCCAGAACGCGTCGCGGTCGCGCGAAATGCGCATAATGTCCGTCACGAGACCCGTCAGCGACCGGATCGCCGCGTCGTACGTCGCCAGAGCCGCCGTCGTCGCCGCGTCGCCCAGCGTCGCCGCCGGGTTGCGTGCACTCTCGGCCACGAGCGCCTGGTTCACGCTCGCCAGCGTCTCGAGCTGGATGCGCGCCGACTGCGCCGTAATGTTGAGCGCGTCGCGTGTCGCCGACGGCGCATCGCGGTCGCCGTTGCTCGATGCGTCGTCGTCGTAGTCGTCGTCGCGGTCGTCGCGGTCGTCGTCGCCGCCTTCACCGCCGTACGCCTTGCCGCGTCGGCCCTCGACGTCGGCTGCGTCCACAAACTCGTCGCCATTGTCGTCGTCAAAGCTGCCGGCCGTGCTCGCGCCGACGCCGACGCCACCACCGGCCGTCACCAGGCGCCGGCCCGTCGCGGACCGCGCCTGTGCACTGCTGCGACGCCCGTCGACGCTCTCGGTCTCGGCGACGGACGCACCCGACTGGTGCGTCGGCTGCGGCTGCAGCGCGTGCTCGGCCTTCTCGGCCTTGGCCTGGCGCAGGCGCTCCGCGCTCGCCTTGGCCTGGCGCGCCTCCTCCTTGGCCAGGTCCTTGGTCCACTGGATCGAGTTGTTGAGCGCCCAGAACCAGCGCTTGGCCTCGACCTCGTGGTTGGCCTTGAGCGTGTACTTGACCGAGTGCAGGCCGTGGATCTCAAACTTGGTCTTCTCGTCGGGGCTCATGACCAGCTTGGCGATGCGCATGTTGATGGCGCCGCGGCACGCCGACCCGGCGTCGTCCTGGTGCTTGTAGTAGCTCAGCACGCCGTCCTCGAGCGCAAACCAGCGCAGCTGGTAGCCTTTGCGGTAGTTGGTCCACTTCTTCAGGTAGCCCTCCATCTCGCGCGACTCGCGGCCGGCCAGCGGGTCGGATCCGCTGCCGCCGCCGCCGCCGCCGCCACTGGCGCCCGACGCCGACGTGCCCAGACTGCCGCCGCCGGCCGAGCTGCCCAGCGCCGCCGACGACGCCGCCTGGGTGTACGCCGCCGTGCCCGACGCGGCGGCGCCGAGGACCGCCTTCTCCTGGATCCCGCGCTGCGCGGCGACCGCGGCCGGCGATTTCTTGAGCATGGCACGCGTCACGTCGTCCTTGGTCACGTCCTGCGGCAGCTTGCCCTTGCGGTCGCGGCGGAAGGGGTCGGCGCCGTGCAGCAGCAGGGCCTGGATGAGCAGCGAGTTCTTCTTGCGCGCGGCTTCGTGCAAGAGCGTGCCGCCGGCCTGGACGGTGACGGGGTCCGAGACGAACTCGGTGCTGTTGATGTCGAGCATCGTCTTGAAACGCGTCTCCTCGAGCACGCCGGCGAGGCCCTTGTAGTCGCCGCTGGCAATCAGCTCCTGGACCTCCTTGACCTTGTGCTCGGCAAAGAGCGAGCGCGACAGCTGCAGCGCCTGGAAAATCTCGGGGCTGCGCGCCAGGTCGAGCGGAAGGCGGCCCTGGTTGTTGGCCGTCGCATCGTTAATGTCCTTGCGGTCGAGCAGCAGGTTGACGACCTGCGTCCGGCCCTGGGCGGCCGCCAGGTGCAGTGGCGTGTTGCCGTCGCGGTCGCGCGCGTTGACGTCGACGAAACCGGCGCCCTCGGCGAGCACGTACTCGACGACGGAAAACTCGGCACACTGGATGGCCAGGTGCAGGACGGTCGTGTCGTCGAGGCCGTCGGCGCCAGGGGCGTCACGCAGGATTCTGGCAATCGAGGCGGTGTCGCCGTTGCGCAGCGCCTCGACGACACGGAACTTGCGGACAGACTGCTCGAGCGACGTCGGCTGCGACGACGGCGGCGAGGCCGTAATGCTGATGCTGGGCGGCGCCGCAGTGCTGGGTCGGCCGGGCGAGGTGCTGTAAAAGGACGGCGCCTGCTGGCTGCGGCCGGCCACGGAGGCGCCCGAGACGCTCATGCGTGACCCGTGGCCACGGATGGAGCCAGACGCCGACGGCGGTGCCTGGTACGACATGGCGCCCGAAAGGTTGTTCGTGGTGGTGCTGCTGACGCCGGAACTGGAGCGGGCAATGCTAATGGCTGGGACACCGTCGGCAGGTGCGTCGTCGGTCATCGAGGGAGGTGCCGAGCTGCCCTGGGTGCTGCTGCGGTCTTTGCGGCGGAGAATCGAGAGCGCGCTGCTCCTTGTGCGCTTGTGCGTGCTGCTGGTCAGTCTCAGTCTGGGACGTGTTTCGATAAAGAGAGTGCAGAGCGTGCGACGGGCGCGGTGTTGTCCAAGCCAGGCAGAGCCAAGCAGGATTAGGGAAAGGAAAGGAATGAGGGGCGTTGGACGGTGCAGGCCAAGCAAGCTACTGTAAATAGACAGTGCGGGCGCAGCGGGCTGAGGAGAGGCAGGCAGGAGCGCTGGGCGCTGGATGCGGGATCGGGATGCGGGACGGGTGCGGGAAGGCGCGGGTGCAGAAGAGGGCGCGCTTACCTTTCACCGGCTTCAGACATGGTTGCGCTTTCTGTCGTAGAGTGATGCGGCGGAAAGAAGGAAGCAAGGGAGGAAGGCAGGACCTCGACAACAAAGTAGGCCGTCGAGAGCAGGACCAGCTGGCCTCGGGGTGGAGGACCGTGGGGCAAGGGGCGGGTGGGGCAGTGTCGTAGCTGGGTCTTGCGATGGCCTGGCGGTTGGTTCTAGGGGATTTGGGGCTCTTTAGGGGAACGCGTGCACTTATATCTACTGACGGCAAAATGTGAGATTGAGCTGAGCATGTTTGAGCGTCGAAATAGACTCTTACGGGCTTATCAGCTGCCGTGTCTCTGGTACACATGCTGTGACCACAGCTGCCGGGTCTAGAACCGTCCCCTCAATCAGGTAAGATTCGATCTGATATGGCCTGAACGTGATCTGATACGGCCCAACCGTTGTTTTGGAATCGATGCAGCCGTCTCGAACGAGCCTCACGGCTGCGACTGATGCGAGGCCGCAGGTGTGGTATAATTTACGGAGTAAATGTATATTTACTGGTTAGCAACCGATGACGTCGTTCAGGCTGACGAGATCCCCGGCCTGTGATTGGTGGGTCGGCCACTACAACAACCACTAAATATACAACCAGCGCCGACTGGACTCAGCGACATTGTCGTTCGTCATGTGGCTGAGCTGCAGCTTCGCATTCGTATAAAATCATCCACTGCCTGTCACTCCCTGATTCTGATTTCACATGTCTTTTGTAAATGTAAATAGTAATCATGTCGTGTTCATGTCGTGTCAAGTCCGTCACAGCACGTCTGGCCTGGCGCAACAAGGCACTGTAAATATAGCGCTGTCGATTCGTGGCTTGGCCCACCAAGGCACTGTAAACTAGGCACTGTCGATCGTGGCTTGGCCGCTGCCTGCGTGCCAGGCACCGGCTTCACGACTAAATATATATTTACATTGAGACGTCCGCTAAAGACGGAATGGTATTGAGTCGCCGGACAAGCGATGCATTGGAAGAATGAAGCAAGAAACAAGAAACGTCCGAGGATGCAGCCACTCGGGAACAAGTATGGACAAAAAAGGCAAAACGAGACTGCATGCATGCCCAAGACCCTGGATCCGCAAGAAAACCAAGCAAAAACACCGGCGCCTCGTAACAGTATATAGGACAGACGGAAAGCAAAAATTAAGCGGGTGCCACGGCGGCGGCCGCACGGGCGCACGGCCGCACGGGCACGGGAAAAGACTAGGAGCTAGGAGGGCGCTGTCACGCACTCGAGCGCCGACGCCCAGCACGTCGACGACGTTCGGAAGAGGCACCCGGTGGCATGCAGAGCGACGCAAAACGCCGCGGCCACTGCACGCTCGGCGCCGGCGTCGTGCAAGTGGGACCTGGCCGAGCCCTACCGGTCGAGGCGCGGCGACGTCGGCTGCCAGCCGTTGAGGTACGCCATAAGGCCCATGCCAATGAGCACGACGCCGACCATGGACGCATACGGCACGCTCTGCGCCAGCGCCGTGTCGCGCGAGCTCGCCCGGTGCGCCTTGTGCAGCGACGCCGGCGTGATTGTGTTGCTGCGCGACAGACCACTCACGTCGTCGGCCGCCACGGCTGCGCTCGATGGTGCAGCAGACGAGGCACTGCCGGGTGCAGACACGGCCGAAGAAGCCGAAGCAGCCGAAGCAGCCGAGGCAGTCGACACCGTAGCGTCTTGTGCGTCTTGTGCGTCCTGTGCGTCGCGTGCCACGGCCGCTGGTGTCTCGGTCGGTGCACTGCCCCGGCCGCGCGACGCAGACGACGACAACGAGTGCGTGGCCGTCGTGTCGACTGGGCCCTGGGCTGCTTTGGCCGCTGCCACGGCGGCCGCCGCTGCTGCTGCTGCCTCGGTGGCCACCGTCAGCGCCGCATCCAGGCGCGCATTCTCCTCGTCGCGCGCGCGCAGCCGCCTCACCATATCGGCGAGCGTCTCGCGGTCCGCATCGCGCTCGGACTCGGCCTTTTCGGCACGCTCGCGGAACGCCGCCAGCTGGCGTTTCATGCCCTCCATCTCGAGCACCATCGAGTCGAGGCGCGCCTGCAGCTTGGCGTCGGATGGCGACGTGGTTGTTGTCGTTGTACTGGCCGAGACGTCTTCCTTGTGCACACCATTTGTGAGGGGCGCCGACTCGGTGTCCGTCCTGCTGGCTTCGGACATCTGCTCGGCTTTGGCGGCGCGCTCGGCTTGCTCTGCAGCTTCTGCCTGGGCCCTCTCAATCTGCACGGCGGCCGCCGACGCGACGGCCGCAATCTCTGCCTCGGCGTCCTTGAGCTGCTCGCTAAACTTTTCCTCGGCCACACGCCGCGCCTCCTGCTCCTCGCGCAGCCGGCCCTCGAGCGTCTTGACAATCGAGCTCTGGCTCGACAGCTCGCGCCGTGCCGTGTTCAGCGCGTCTTGCAGGTGCACCACCGTCTCTGGCCGGACCACAGGACCCCTAATCCGCTCCGTCGTCGACCGTTTCGCGCTGTCGGGCTTCTCGGGCAATGGCTGCTGTGGTGGCGGTGCCGGCGGGTCGGAGAAGCGCGTTTTTGCGTCGCCGCGGAACGAAAGGCTGCCGTTAAGCGGGACCTTGAACGAGTCGCTGGCGTTTGTGTTTGCGTTTGTGTTGCTGTTTGTGTTTGTATTCGGCTCGGGCTTGTTGCGCAGGTCGTCCTTGCTGAGGAGCGCCTTGAGGAATTCTTGTGTACGCACCAGGTCCTGTGACTGGTGCTTGGCGTTGCGCATTTCTTGCTGCGGGGGTTAGCAGGTTCAGCGAAACGAGGGAAAAAACAAAAAACGTACGTGAATCTTGCGGACAATGGCCTCGGTCGAGGGCCCGGTCAGCCACAGTCCGCGTTGGGCGGTCGGCCCGTTCTGGCCTTGGGCGATGGCGGGCGCCAGGCGCCCGGCCGCGCCGACCGACGACTGGCTGCCGGTGCGGCCGCGCACCATGCCCATCTGCGCGCCACTGAGCGCACCGTTGTTGGGGTCGAGGTCGCTGAAGCTCATGTCGAGCAGGCTGGTGGCGGTGCTGATGAAGCCGGCGTGCTCGACCTTGGCCGCCACCTTGTGGTGAACGACAGACTTTTGGTCTTCGCTCACAATGTCGATGCCGAGCTCGAGGTGGTCGTTGGTCTGCAGCTCGTGCGGCTCCGACTCGCGGTTCTCGGCCGACAGGCGCGCGCCATTGACAAAGGTGCCGTTGGACGACTTGATGTCGCGGATCCAAATCTTGCCCTGGCGGTCCGCCCACACCTCGGCGTGCTGCCGCGACAGTACCTTGCTGTCAAAGAAGCCGTTGACGGTGTTGGGCGTCGTGCTCTTGTTCGTCTGGCGCCCGATACGCAGCGTTTCCGGCTTGAACGGCACGCTAATCGTCTTGCGCTCAAACGTGCCGTTGAGCGATACCAGGTACAGCACCGGTTGGCCCTGCTGCGGGGCGCCGTCGCCGGCGCCCGTGCCCGTGCGTGCCATGACGCCGTTTGCGCCCTTGGCCGCGCCGGCGCCGGTGCCGCTGGCTGTGTTGGCGCCGCCGTCGGCCTGGCCGCCGCCGTCGCCGCTGCTGGCGGTCTTGCTGATAAACGGTCGTCGCCGCATCGGGTGGACGGCGGTGCCGTTGCTGCCATTGCTGCCGTTGCCATTGCTGCCGTTGCTGCCGTTGCTGCCGTTGCTGCCGTTGCTGCCGTCGCCGCCGGCGACCGACGACGCGCTGCTGCCGCCGCCATTGGACGACGGCACCGTGCCGTTGGCCGACACGACGGTGAATGTGGACGAGGCGGAGCCATTGGAGGCGGTGGACGTATTCGAGGCCATGCTAGAGTTCGAGTTTGTCCTCCGCATGGGTTTGCGGGTGTACATGCCGCGGTCGTCGTCGGCGGGCGGGCCCTGGCTGGCGTCCCAGGCCGGCCGGCCAATGGAGGCGAACGCGTGTCCGTTGGCCACAGCAGCCATGTATGTGATGTGATGCAAGAATAAAAAGAATAAAAAAGAAGCAACGCGTGCGCGTATCAGGAGCGCAGGCGTGGCCGGTCAAGCGCGCCTGGTCGGTGGACGTGAGGCTGGCGTCTGTATGCCCGGTCCGAGGGAGCTGCGCGCGAGACTGGGTCGAGTCGGGGCGTGCAGGTGGGTCGATGGAGGTGTCGCGGCCGGTTTGTCATCAGACGGACAGTTCGAGTCGGTAGAGATGCGCGACCGGACACGGTGTGTCGTGTCGAGTCGGGCGTCGTGTCGAGGGTCGGAATGGATCGACGTACGACAATGCGTGGCGGTGGAGGCCGGTCAATGTCGATGCGCACTAAGAGTACCGAAAGCGATGATGAACGAAGCGTCGTGAATGCAGGCAATGAGCAAAAGCAAAAGCGAATGCAAAAAGAAAAGGAAAGCGAAGAGAGAGGCGAAAGGGAAAGCGGCAAGGATCAACGGTGAGAGGACGTTGATGGATCAAACGAGCCCCGTCGCGGTGAAATGCCGAGTCGGGCAGCAAAATGTGGTATAAAAAGCGTGGCCGTCGTGGGTCGTGGCGCTGCGCAGACGAGTCAAGGGAGCGTCAATCGAGGCGACAGTCGGAGCAGGGACGCGTGGCGACAGACGCGCCCGTCGGGCGAGCGATGCGAAAGCGGAAAGCCGAAAGCGAAAAGCCGAAAGCGGAAAGCGGAATCGCAAAAAGGGAAAGAAAGTATGCGAGGATGCGAGACGCGGCGGAGGGCAGAGTCACAGGCGGGAAGACGCAGGTCGAGGCCAAAAAAGGAGTCACGACGACAACGGCTGACGGCGCACGGATCCGCGCCTCGCAGGCGCTGGAACAGGGACGCGGCGTGGTGCCGGCAACAGAATGACGATTCCGGTGCGGATGCCGATGATGCAGCCGGGTCCGATGGGCGGCGGGCGCGTGGTGTCGCGGTGCGGTGGTGGCAGGTGTTGAGCAGTGTCGTGTTGATGCTGAGGGTATTGTGTATTGGTGTATTTTTGGACTTGTGACGGAAAAGGGCGTACGGGCGGAGCGGAGCACAGGCGCCATACAGCGCCCTGACACTGTAGACAGACAGCGACAGCAGACAGGACAGTGGCCAGGACGAGCCAGGGGGTGGTGCACGGTGCGCGGCACTGTGCAATTGGTGGAAAACGCAGGCGGCTGTCTGAACGGCTGTTTTTCGAATCGTGTGTTTTTAAAGTGTTCCGTGTTCTTGCCTTTATAAGGTGGACTTGTTGTCACGGTCGTGGATCTGGTTTTTGATTTTGTTTATTTCCTTCTGATCTGGTCTTTTTGCAGTTTCAACGGTCTTGAGCTAACAACGGTCGACAAGATAAAGTCGCATAAAAACAAAAAAATCGGTCATTATTTATAGAAAATTTACAACAAAAAATGATTTTGCACTATTTTGCAACTTTCTCCCAACGAAAATTGTTTTAGAAACAGCAGCGTGATTCCGTCAGGTAATATATCGTGGCCCGACCGTTGAACGCCCTAAAAATGGAGCCAGGCACGTACTGTGATTGGACGGTTAACGGCACGTTTCCAACAGCGTCAAGGTCTACTCGTCCATTCACGACGCAAATCCAGTAGTCACGGCCGGGTGCAGGGCGGCGTGCCACCGAGGCGTCCAGTGACAGGTCGCTGAGCGGCGGCTCGGCCGCATAACTCATGCCCAGTGATGTCAGAAGAGGCCGAGAGTGCAGTACAGGCAGTGCAGTGCCGTGCAGTGCCGTGCAGTGCAGTGTGCAGTACAGACGAGCCGGCAGACGGGCGCCTGCGGTTGTCCAGGATTGGTCGACGTGTGCACGCAGACGGTGCGCGGCACACGGTGTGTCTCATGTTGTGCACGTGACTTTTGCAATGTGCGGTACCTCGACGAGCACACAAACGGCAAGCGCGCTCAGGTACCCCGTCAGGGCCATCTGGCACAATGGTGTGGGTCCGTGAGCACGCGCGGGCGCTGATTGGCCGACAGCTGGATGGGGCGGCTGGTGGCCCGAGCGCCTGTCGTCACAGGCTCTGCAGTGCGCTGCGAATGGGACGATCGTGGGGAAACAGCGGCGGCCGATGTAAAATTTGGCCGTGGAGCGATGCGAACGTAAATCGACGTGCCGACGAGCGACGAGCGACGAGCGAGTGCAGCGATTGACGACGACCGATTCGACGACGACCGATTCGACGACGACCGATTCGACGACGACCGATTCGACGACGACCGATTCGACGACTACAGCACCCGACGCCTACCGCCACCATGCCTGTTCCCGCCAACATGGCCCACGCCGGGCCGTCCAACTTTGACAAGTGTATGTCCGGCGTAGCCGACACAGGCCGACGCAGACGCAGTGCACGCGACGTAAACATGCTAACACGCTGCAGTCAAGATGGGTGCCATGATGGGCGGCAGTACGTGACCCTCTTCGAGCTCGAGCTCGAGCTCGACACGCTCCGAGCAAGGACGACCTCGACCCGGACGAGACTGCTAACGCGCGCAGCTGTCGGTGTCATCCTCGGCTTCATCTACGGCACGACCAACATCTTCCGCTACGGCGCCGGCACGCACGGCATCATGCGCACGCTCGGCCAGTACATGGCCGCGTCGGGCGCGACGTTTGGGTAGGTTGCCGAGACGCGTTTGCAAACGAGGCTAACCGCCAGCTTCTTCATGTCGATTGGCAGCGTGATCCGCAGCGACGCGTCGCCGACGGTGCAGGCGGCGTACCTGCACGCGCAGAACCGGCCGTGGATCGTGGCCGCCGACCAGGCGTTCCGTCCACGCGAGTAGCGAGTCTCGAACGAGTATCCGACCAGCGTCGACAAGAGGCAGCAGAAGCACATGCCGGCATCGACAAGAGGCAGCAGAAGCACATGCCCGTCGACAAGAAGCGGCAGAAACGACATCCGGCGTCGACAAGAAGCGGCAGAAGCGACACGCTGCCATCGACGCCGGTGCGTGCACACGAACATCTCTGTACCTATCCGAATTCATTACCGTTGAACCAGAAGAATGAGATATGTAAAGAGCCGGTGGCCGACGTGTCGCCAGAGACTTGCCTTTCGTCACCGACCTCGCGGGCGAGCTCCCGGCCAAGTGGTGGCAGAGGGCCACAATGTTGGGCAGAATGGCGAGCGACTCGTGGAAAAGTATGCTGTGTTGTGTTGAGATGAACTGTGCGGGAACTGCATCGTGTTTGCATGTTGACTGGTCTTTGCGTTGTCTAAGCTGGCATGTTGCAGCCGTTTGTGGTTCTTGGTTCGTGGTGCTGTGACTCACTGAAGCGAGCTGCGTTGATCACCGGAATGCTTTCCACGATCCAGGCGCCCACGAGAACAACAGAAGGAGCTTCCCCCACGATCCAGGCGCCCACGAGAACAACATAAGAAACTGTTTTTCCCCACGATCCAGTCAAAGGAGCTTCCCCCACGATCCAGACACACGAGAACAACATCCGAGCCAAGTCGGGCGACGGTCTTTGCCCGTCTTGGCGTCTGGTGTCGTTCGGCCACAGCAGCTGGGTGGTTACCGCTTTGGGATGTCCAGGCAGCCTCAGTGGGATGAAGGGCGGTGGCGTTGACAATCACCGCCAAATCTGGGTGCTTTGGGTGCTTGTCAGCGCCACGGCCCCGCCTCGAGAGGACCGGACCTGCCCGACGCAAAAGGACGAGGCAACTGCCCGAGCTACCAACTGACGAGTGAGCGTCGATGCGTGCAGAGGACAGGTGCGGCTGCGTATGTGCGTACGTCTATGCGTATGCGTACGTTGGACACGGCACGCTGGACCGAGCTGCGTGGACGTGGGCTGGACGCCCCTCTTGGCGCTCGTTTCGCCTGTGCGGCGCCTGCCGTGCCCGGCCAAGATCAGATGTGCAGCTGCACAGATGGCGATGCTCGCACAGCGTCCCAAAGCAGACGGACTGTATTCTGTATTCTATTTCCGGTCCAGTTGGTCGCGCCTGATGGTGGGCCGCGTACTTGCGTACTTGCACCACCGCTGCCGGCCGTGCACTCGGAGATTTGTCGGGCAGCCAGTGTGTGTTGCTGTGAATGGTGTGAAAGTACATGGCTGCCTCGATGAACAGGCCAAGTCAGAGGTCGGCGATCTCGGCGCGGCAGGGGCACCGACGCGTAGCACAGAGACGAGTTACAAGGGGAAGAAAGAGGGACGAACTAAGTTACAAGGAGGAGGAAGAAAGAGGGACGAACGACAAAAACGAGAACCACGAGGACGAAAACAGAGGGGACGACGGACGAGAGCTGGACTCGACGAAAACGAATGCGAGTATCCGCCAGCGATCGACGGGCGGCGCATGCGGTGCAAGGCAGCGGCCCGACGACCAGCGACCCGATACCAGCAACGAGGGGCACGGACAGCGAGCGGCCACGGTCGGGCTGTGTTATCGTTTATGCGCTGATGCTGCGTACAGCCGAGCGTCCAAGAGGCTGGGCGATATCGCGGCAATATACATGGGCGACCTGGTCGTGCGTGTCCAGCCCCGTCGCGACGATCCTCCTTGTGCGCATGTGCACAAGCACAGCGTGGTCCTGCATATGCGGCCAGCAACGTGAGCGTGCATGCGGTCGAGTCGAAAACGGAAGACATGAACAGGAAAAAAGAAATAAAAGGAAAGAAAAAAGAAAAAAGAAAAAGGAAAAAATATTTTAAAAAAGAAAAAAGAAAGAAAAAAAGAATCGAAAGGACGCCCGTGGGGAAGCGGATGGCAGCCGAGAGGGCAGGATGTCGCGCAAACGCGACGCCTCTGGCCTGCAGAATGCAGAGCAGACAGTTGCCAAGGGACGCCGCAAACTGGCCAACTGGTGGGCAAAGTTTGTACGGGAGCAGGCCAGGTGAGCACGAGCCAAACGAGCAAAGCAAAACGCCAAACGCCACAAGCCACGGCCAGCCGCAGACGAGGATGCCGTCCAGCTGAGGCCGGGTCGACTCTGCGCCCGACGGGCCTGGACAGAGTGTCGTTGTTCTTGTCTTGGCTGGCATGTTTGAGAAGACTATTCTCCGACGGAGAGTCGAGGGCGCACTCTGCTACTCTGCTGTCCTGGCCCTCCTGGTTCTTCCTGGTCGTCGTGTCTCGCTCGACCTCTCGTCGGCCTCTGACCGCTCTGCATGTCTCGCGGCCTCTGCAACTGCAGCGCAGCATGCACGACACGTAACAGCAGGTGAGAACCTTGAACGGAAGAAGTGGAAGAAATAAAGAAGAAAAAAGAGAAAGAATAAGAAAATCAAAAATGCCGGTCCGGCCGGACGGGCCGTAGGAGGATCATCGGCCTGAGTCGTCTCTGTATATTTCCGTTGTTCCAGCTGCGTGTCTCTGGCCTCGGTCCCGGGAGCCTGTGCTCTGTCGTGGTCTTGCCTTGCTCTTACTCCGGCATGGGCTTGTGCAGTCCGTCCGTCTCGTCAGTCCTTTGCCTTTGCCCCTTTGACTCCCTTGTGTGCGTGACTCGATTCTGTCTATTCTTGTATATTCTTTTTCTTTTGCCTTTCCTGTCTATTCTTTCTATTTTCTCCCCCTGATTTCCACGTGTCTCAGCACCGCGGCCGTGTCTGACCTCTGTCTTGCACTCTATTTGGCTGCTGTCTCGCACTATTCTCCTACGCCCTGCGTGTTTCTTTCCAAGCACTGTTGTGCGTCTGGCTGGGCTCTGGGCGTCTGGGCATCTGGGCATCTGGGCGCCTGGCGCCTGCTTGCGGTCTCAGCAACTCCGTATGTCGCGGCGCAGCCCAGAGTCATGTGCAGATTGCCTGCGCCATTGCTGATATTGGTCGATATTGGCCCAGGCGAAGCAGGGCGCCAGTATTGCCATTGCCACAAAGTATTGGACGTCTTTTTGTATTGGTATTGCCTGCTGGCGTCGACCCTGGTCGTGTCTGCTGGCCGGCCGGGGTCGGCTATACGACGGCTGAGCGTGCGCCCGACACGTGCAGCGTACAACTCGCTGCGCACATGCACGAATGCACGAATGCACAGTGCCTGCATGCGTGTCTGCATGCGTGTGTTGTGCGTTGTGCACCTGCACTCGCCTTGCCAGCTGGCCGTCGCTGAAGCGACGAGACGGAGACGAGAAGCAACGAGAAGCGACGAGACGGAGACGAGAAACGACGAGACGGAAGTCGACAAACAAAGACAGACGAAGACAAAGACGAAGACGCAACGCTGCTTGTGCAACACCACTCTGGCTGCAGAAATGAAGCGACGCCACGGGTCCTACGAACCTGTTTTTGCATCGCGGGCTGGGTCGCACACGATCAGCGCGGCGTTGCTCGGCGGCGATCCGCAGAGCAGAGGCAGAGGCAGACGAGTCACACGCCGGGCATCCCCAGGCATCCCCAGGCAGCTCGGGCGGTGGACGAGAGCCACTCCAAGGCCAGGAGGCCAAGGCGACCCCAGCGCTCGGCTGGAGTATTGCTTGTGCGCGGGTGCAAGGGCATGGACCAGGCGTCTTTCGTCTCGGGCTCTTGTTCTGTCTGGTCTGGTCTGGCTGGTCGGTCTGGTCTTCTCAGCTCGTGGAGGCAAACAAGCGTCGCCTCGACGATATAAAGACGACTGCGTGCCCGTCTTCCACCAGACTTGTTCAGCATCCTCCGTCGCCTCTGCCGCTCCGTCTTCTGCACCGCCAGGCTGCCCGTTCCACTAACCAGTAGTACTTTACACTCGTTTACCACACTCGTTTCTTTCTTATCCTACCATGGGCTGGTGCAAGAATGCCATGCTGGCAATGCTGCCCGGTCTCGTCGCCGCCGGCAGCCTGACTCAGCGGGCCACCAATGGGTGAGTCTTTTTTTATAATGAAAAAAATAGAGAAAAAAAACTAACGGCCAGAAAATCCGTCCTCGGCACTGTCGACTCGCCCTTCTTCCCGCCGTTCCTGACAAACAACCCGATGCCCCATGGTTTCCCGTGGGGCGGGCTGACGGCCAACGGGACGAACCAGTACACGACGCACCCCAACACGGGCGTGATCCGGTCGTACGACTTTGTCATTAGCCGCGGCGTGCTCGCACCGGACGGCTACGAAAAGGAGATGATGCTCATCAACGGCGCCTTCCCCGGCCCGACCATTGAGGCCAACTGGGGCGACACGATCCAGGTGACGGTGACAAACAACATTACGGAGCCCGAGGAGGGCACGGCGCTGCACTGGCACGGGTTCCTGCAGCAGGGCACGCCCTGGGAGGACGGCGTGCCGGCGATTACGCAGTGCCCGATTGCGCCCGGCTCGACGTTTACGTACCAGTTCCAGGCGACGCTGTACGGCACCGCCTGGTACCACTCGCACTACTCGGGCCAGTACGGCGACGGCATCGTCGGCCCCATGGTCGTGCACGGCCCGACCGAGTACGACTACGACGTCGACGTCGGCCCGATCATGCTGAGCGACTGGTACCACAAGGACTACCTGACGCTCGTCGCCGAGATGCTCGCGCCGCACGGCCACCCCGAGGTCCCGAGCGACAACAACCTGATCCAGGGCAAGAACAACTTTGACTGCGCGACGGCCGAGGACAAGACGGTCCCCTGCTTCAGCGACGCCGACCTCGCCGAGTTCACCTTTGAGGCCGGCAAGACGCACCGCCTGCGCCTCATCAACGCCGGCGCCGAGGGCATCCAGCACTTTTCCATTGACGGCCACAACATGACTGTCATCGCCTACGACTTTATCCCCATCGAGGCCTACACCACCGACGTCATCACCCTCGGCGTCGGCCAGCGCGCCGACGTGCTCGTCACCGCCGACGCCGTCACCGGGCCCGCCGCCGACGGCGCCGCTTTCTGGATGCGCAGCACCATTGGCTGCTCCACCGCCAAGCAGCCGCTCGCCAAGGCCGCCATCTACTACACCACCAGCGACGACCGGACCAATGCAAAGCGCGCGGCCACGACGCCCGCCGGGGTGAGTGCCACGGCCGACGCCAAGTTTGGCGCCAGCGGCAAGGGCTGGAGTGTCGGTGCTGGGGGTGGGGCTGGTGGCAGCTGGAACCCCAAGACCAGCCCCGCCTCGAAACCGTCGAGCCCGTCGAGCCCGTCCAAGCCTCCGTCGACGCCCTACGGCGCCCCCCACGGTGGCAGCTCGACATGGGGCCCGCCCGGCAGCGCCGGCAGCCACGCACCGCCCTCGTCTCCGTCCGGCTCTAACTGGCCACAGGGTCCGGGCTACGGCTCGACGCACGCCGGCTACGGTGCCAGCGGCCGCCCGCTGCCGACGACGCAGCCGTGGGGCAGCCTGCTGGGCTTTGCCGAGAACGCGTGCACCAACGACGACCTGCACCGCACGACGCCGCTCTACCCCATTGCGCTGCCGGAGCCGAGCTGGACGCACAACTTTGACATTGGCCTAATGGTCAACGAGTCCGACGTCACGCTCTGGACCTTTGACGGCGTCTCGTTCCGCGGCGACTACAACGCGCCCACGCTGCTGCTGTCGTCGCTCGGCAACGACTCGTGGCCCGAGCAGTGGAACGCGCGCAACCTCTACACCAACTCGAGCGTCCGCATGATTGTCAACAACGACAGCCCTTCGCAGCACCCCATGCACCTCCACGGCGCCAACTTTTACGTCCTGCACGAGGGGCCCGGCCGCTGGGACGGCGTGTCCATCATCAACCCCGAGAACCCCATGCGCCGCGACGTCCAGCTCGTCCGCCCGGGCGGCCACCTCGTCCTCCAGTTCGACACCACCAACCCGGGCGTCTGGCCCTTCCACTGCCACATCGCCTGGCACGCCTCCGGCGGCTTCTTCCTCCAGTTCATCGTCCAGCCCGACGAGATCCCGAAGATGCAGGTGCCCAGCATCATGGCCCAGACCTGCCGCGACTGGTCCGCCTGGACCGGCGAAAACATTGTCGAGCAGATCGACAGCGGCCTGTAGACGTCTGCTGATCCGTCACGTGATCACGTCGCGCTCTATTGAACCGTCACGTGACCCTCGCCTCTCAACGCGCCACGCGCACTCAGCACCGTTGCACCACCGTGCTTTTTTCCTTCCTGTACTTGACATTTGTCTTTAATTAATCTTCCATCTGCGTGTGACATCCAACTTGTAACTTTTATCCGTACTTTTATCCGTAACTTTTATGTGCGCCATGATGTTCTCAAGTGTGATGAAGAAGCAAGAGCAGAACAAAAAGAAAAAAACGAAAGAAAAAAACGAAAAGAAAAAACGAAAGAAGGACAACTACACCTCTGACCACAGCCGCCGCAGCTCGGTCAGGGCGATAAAAATGGCCTCGTCTGTGCGGATGCTGCGGTTGCCCTGGTTCGGCAGCACGTCGATCCAGTGGTCAAAGGTGTCGCGCACGTTGCTCACCGACACGCCGACGCTGCTCAGGTCCCGGTCGTTCATCGCGGCGTACTCGAGCCCGCGCGGGCCGCCAAAGACAATCACCAGGTGCTCAAACGACAGCTGTGGGCTCGGTGCACTGCGCGGGAACGCGTGCGACGCCGGCGTGCCGCGCTCCGACGTGCCAATCGACACGTCGTAGCCGCCCTCGTACGGCGACTCGGTAAAGACGCCCGACAGCGACGCACACCGCCGGATCTGGAAGCCCCAGTAGTAGCCCGCTTCGGTGCGTGGCTGTGCCGGGTCGACTGCCGTGACGCCCTCGACAAAGTTCTGGTGGGGAAAGTGCAGCGTCACGCGCGTCTTGGGCGGGATCGCCTCGGCAATGGAAATCGGCTTGCGCAGGCCCAGGTCCACCACCGTCTTGTGCGCCGGGTTCGTCGGCTTGTCCGCCAGCGTCAGGCCCTCCATGTACGGCAGGTGCTCGTCGCGGTGCGGGTGGTGCGGCATCTCCAGCGTCGGCAGCAGGCCCTGCAGCCGCAGGTTCGGGTGCAGCGGGAACAGCGCCTTGCGCATAAACGGAGGCGTCTCCATGTACGACAAAAGGTGCTGCAGGTAGTGCCCGGGGTCCGTGTCGCCCGTGTACGCCTCGTGGTCCACCGCCGGCGGCCGCGACTCGACCGGGCTGTCGTCGAAAATCACCACCTCGTCAATCGCAAAGATGCCCAGCGCCCGCGCCACCCGCGACGGCGCATTGATCCGCTGCTCCGCCGTCGCACAGTCCGACAGCAGGCTCGTCGGGATTGCCACCGACACCGTCCAGCTCCGGCCGCCCAGCGCGTGGAACCGGTTCGACGGCTGGAACGGCAGCGCCGTGTCCGCCTCCACCTTTCTCCGCTGCCCGTCAGTGCCTCACTCGTGTATTTTAATGTCGTGACATACCTTGAATCCGTCGCCGTAAGACATGTCGTGCGTGGCGTGAGCTGGTAGTGCGTCGTTGAGCCGCCAAACTTTTTGTCGGTGGATATGGTAAAAGCGGCAGAATGGAATCGATTCTACACCGCCTTCTGCTTTGGCAAGTGGGTCCGTCCGGACGTCCACCATGGCATCATCGCTCCGCACTCCGTAAATACATACATCCACGTATCGTCCATCGATCGCACGACATCATGGCCACGCACATCAAGTCCTCTGCCCAGTGGCGCCAGGTCACCGGCGACCACAGCATCGTCGTCACCGACTGTAAGCCCTGTCCACCCCCACTCCTGTCAATCCAGCCTCGCTGACGCCCAGTCTACGCCGACTGGTGTGGCCCCTGCAAGATGATCGCCCCGACCTTTGAGTCGCTTGCCAACAAGCACGCCAAGCCCGGCCGCATCGCCTTCTGCAAGGTCGACGTCGACAACCAGCGCGACATCGCCCAGCAGTACCGCGTGTCTGCCATGCCCACCTTCCTCGTCCTCCGCAACGGCTCCGTCATCGATACCATCCAGGGCGCCAACCCACCTGCACTGACCGCCGCCGTCGAAAAGGCCGTCAAGCTCGCCGGCCCGGGTACCGGCGCCTCCTTCTCCACACCCGGACGCACCCTCGGCACCGACGCTCCACCGGCCACCGAGCCCACGGTCCGTATCGGCGGCGGCGCCACCCGTGCCTCCGGCAACCCCATCCGCGGCTCGTCCAGCCTCTGGAACTTGAACAACCTCGTCAACGCCGTCCTCGTCTTCTTCGGCCTCTACTTCACCTCGCTCTTCTCCATGGACCCCTACATGGCCGCCCAGAACTCGCGCTTCAACACCCGCAACCACGCCACCGCCCCAATCAACACCGGTGCTCCGTTTGGCGGCCGCGCTTTTGGAAAGACCGCCTCCAGTGCCGCATCAGGCTCCTCGTCAGGCTCGGCCACCGCCCGAGCCGCAGCTACAAAGCGCACTGCTCCATCCAAGTTTAAGACCCTCGCCGATCTATAAGTCTTTGGCCTCGATTTCCTAGCGTTCTGTTCCCACCTTTCCATACAAATCAAGCACTGATGTTACTCGCACTGGTTATTGGTATAATTTAATTCGATATCGTTGCGAACCAACATGTGCCATGGCCTGAACCAGGCTACAAGCTCTCATTCTTTTGCCGCTCTGTCTGATCCCTAAACAATGTCCCGAACTGTAATGCAATGCAGCGCAATCAACATGGCCATGACAAAAGAAATGCAATCGCAGAGTCTGACAACACCTCAAATCAATATAGTCCGTCAATACGCCAACTGGACAATGTGCCGTAAACAGAAACAACAGAACAACAGGCCAGATGCATCGCAAACAAGAAACAAACCAGGGTCTCTCATGCTGGTGTAGTAAGGGGAAAGCAGAAAGCAGAACATGCTGAAGAACAAGTGCGTAAAGCCGTTTCGTAGGGTCCGTCTAACCCGTGTATGTATGATTTTTGCGCCAAATGCAATTCCGAAAAAGCGAACGCGGCTGTGAAAACAAAATGAATGTAGAGGCGCCGCAGAAACAATGATCATAGTGATACAGCAGACGATCCGGATATGTGATGCGTATTTTTTTTGACTTGGTCGTTTTCCGCTTTTTTTGGTGTTGAAAGGACGGCGGCACCGCCCAGCCTGTGCCTGTACTGTGCCTGTACTGTGCCTGTACTGTGCCTGTACTCGTGCACGAATCGCGGCGCGCCGCCCATAAGAATGCGTAGGTGGTGTAACCCATTTGTGTCCAACCAGTGATATCCAACACGGGGCACGGCGCATACTGCCGGCCACCTGGCTGCACGGCGCCCCAAAGGCCGGACAAGTCAATGCAAGACCTGGCCCGACTGCTGTCGAGGGATGACAGAAGAACGTAACGCTGGCCACGGTGGCCACGGGCCACGTACCCTTAGCTCAGCCGCCCTTGCGCTCAGACTCGTTCTTGGGCAGTTGTTCGCTGCTGACGCCGTGCCCGTTGGCCATCGCCCTAGATGACTTGCGGGACGACTTTGGCTTTTGCCACACGTTGTCGGGGTGCTTTGCAGACGACATGGGTGCCAGGCCAAGGCGGTCGGCACCGCTGGCGCTCTCGCTCTTTGCTCCACGTACATGGCCGTTGCCCATCGCCAAAGACGCGCTGGGGCGCTGCTGGCTCTGGGTGTCGCCGGGAGCAGGCTTCGTCGCCTTGGCCTTGTCTTTTTGGCCATTCTTGCCCTGCGTGCTCGCCGTGCTCGCCACGGCCGGGCTAGCCACGGGCAGCGACGCAGACAGGCCCGAGCTGGTGCCGGGAACCGACGCAGCCGACGCCGGAGCTTTGGTGTCAAACAGACTGCTGGAAGGAGCCCGGCCTTGCACCGTCTGGTAGTCCAGCTTGCGCAGGTTGGTCGGAGATGGCGTATGAGTCTCGTAGACGGGCGACAGATGCTGAGAGTGGGCATCTGCGCTCGTCCGAGGCGCATCGGACGCTTCCAAATCAAGAGGCGCAACGGGCTTGGCCGGCGGTCTCGGCGCACTGGATTTCTGCGACGAGAGCGCACCGCCCGAGGAGCCATTGGCAAGACCGTGGCTGGCAATGGTAGCGTACGGCATCGGATACCCATTGTTCGTCCGGGACGCCATGCGTTGGCCAAAGGTCTGATTGTTGGACGGCGTTGTGGGAGTCGACTGAACACTCGAACGGACAGCCGATTGCTGAGCAGGCTGGTTCGTGGAGTGCGGCAACGAGGCGGGCGGCGCCGAAGACGGCCCATCCGCTGCCACGGGCGGCGATTGTGCAGCCGGGGACGCGGCGGGGTCGCTAGGAGGAGGTATAGTCGCAGCCTGAGAAACTGAGCCATTCATAGTGGGACTCGGTGCCTGCATGCCCATCGCCATCTGCATATGCATATGGTTCATCGCGTCCATGGTCATGGGAGCCATCGTACCCATCATGTAGCCACCCATGTGCATCCCATTCATACCCATGCCAGCGCCACTTATCCCTAGGCCATGTGTAATATAGGGTGATCCCGAGCCGGAGTTGGTCATGTATTCATCGGAGCCAGCATTGTCAGCCGAGGAGGTTTGGCGGCCCATGGGGATGCTCGTGCTTCCAGCTGGAGGGCTCAACACAACGGGCGCGGACCCGTTGACAACAAGGGGTGCTCGGTTTTTGGTGGGGATATAAGGGCTCGGAGCAAGCGTCGTAGACGTGCCATTGCCGGAAGAAGCGCTGTTGTTGCCCGTTCTTGGAACACCGCGATTGTGGTCCAAGGGGGACGGCGACCGAGACGACTGCCGCTGCATGCGGCGCTCCAGGACATTCTGGGGCGACTGTTCGGCAGTGGACATGCGACGGCGGTTGCTAAAGCTGCCCACGTGGGTCGTCGGTGTGCTGTAGCTGCCGGTCAGCGGGGGACCTTGGCTAGGCGGTTCCAGATCGGCAAACGTAGGAACGTCGCTCATCTGCCCGGTGCTAGAGAGGGACGACGACATGGCCCGCGAATCCAGAGCTCCACCGCTCGCATCATAGTACCCCATGTACTGGGAGCCGTCGTCGTCGGTCGGGTATTCTGCCATGCCTCTCGTTGGCGTCGCCTCGCCATCCATGTTGACGCCGTCGTCGTGACTATAGCTTTGAACCGTCCCCATTCTTGCGTGGGAGACACCGCTAGCTCCATTAAGCTGGGCCGCGCCGGTAAGGCTGCCATGGCTGTGGCTGGTCGTCATGCCCACTCGAGCTGATTGCGCCAGTGGGGTCTGTGAGCCGCTGGCAGAAGATGTGTCCAAAGTCGGCCCGTTGCGGTCCTTTCTGCGAGACTCGGATGCGACCACGGGCGTGGATGGTGACGACTGTGCTTGGTACCCAGCCGGCATGTAAAACGACGGGAAGTATGCCATGGGAAACATGTACATATCCGGGCGCATGGGCGCTGACAGAGGCGACGTCTCAAACGAGTGAGAGTTTGTCCGCGAACGCTCAGTGGACCCGGAGCCCGTTTGGATGCGCTGAGCGTGCTGCTGTGCGTGGTTCCGAGCCTGCTGTTGTTGGGCATACGCCTGAGAGTGTGCATACAGATGCATGCGCGCAGCGTCCTGCATATTCAGCGCGCTCAGTGAGCGGGCAAGCTGGTCTGGGTGGAAGGAATAGTGCGTCTGAGGCGTCGTCTGGCCTTGAGGCTGAGATTGGGTCGGCGTTTGAGAGCCCTGTGGCTGCGACTGCGACTGAGACTGCGACTGAGGCTGCTGGTACTGCTGGGACCCTTGACCATTGGCAGTCTGTTGCTGTTGTTGCTGCTGTTGTGTCTGTTGCCCGGTTTGGTGGGCCGACGCCGCAGCAATGTATGCCGCATAGTGGAGAGCTTGGGACTGCTGGTACCATTGCAGCTCCTGTGTCATTGCTGGCATACCAGGCACCAATTGGTGCGGCATGAAGGAGGTACTGTTATCGTAGGGAACACTGGAGGATGCTCTCCTACTGCTGTTGCCGTTCCTATACTGCCGACCGCCACGGTAGGTGCCTCCGCGCCCTCCGCGCCCATTATGCTGCTGAGAGCTACTTCGCAACAAAGCCGGTCTAGGTGCTGATTTTGTAAAAGTGGCCGTGCGCTCCTCCTCCTTGGGATACTCGAATTGCTCACAGCACAAATCAAGCTTTCCCTCGGAGATTGCATCAAAGGCGCGGCGAATCTCCAAGTGCAGGCCTCGGAATGAAGTGTCGTCTGCAGTATTTGCCAGGTTGCGCTCGGTCTTGAACGGCTCCTCGACGCAAAGAGCATTGTTCATGCCCCTATCCCAATCCTTGTCCCTTTTTGTCAACAGTCTGCCGGCCCGGACGGATAGAACGCATTTCTGGTAGTTGTACACGTGCGCGTAGAACCGGAAGAACTGGAAGAGGAGTTCACCGAGAGACTCTTTGTTGGCCTTGCCGAAACCACGCAGTTTTGATAGGTCATCCGCAAATTGGGACGTGGGTTCTTGCCCGTCAGGCCCTGGCAATCTGTCTTGGAGGCGTTGATGAATGGCAGGGAGGACGGGAACCTCACGGAGTTGGAGGAAACAAAGAACCATGCATGTCCACGTGTATGAGCTCAGTGTCGCGCCAAAAGCTAAAGTTAAACGTCAGTGGGCTGAAGATGGCGAAAGGGTTCGGGACTTGAACATACCAGCATCGTTGATGACCCGTCGTCGCGTCCAGTACTTGATAATCATGGCTAGCGGCCGAACGCGCTCGTCGATGTCGACGTAAGTGAGAATCATCCGGGTGTTGTCCAGAGCAGGAGTATTGTTGACGTTGATGTCGCATGACAGCTTGAGCTCCGGGTCCCACATTTTGACAATGGGAACCTTTGCTGACGCAACACAGACAATGCCCTGCATGCCACCTGCACAGTACGGTGTCAGCAGCTATACAGTCTCCTTGCAGAAGCACACATCAGGTTTGAACTTACGCTTGTGCAATATGTCGGCAATCATGCAGACATTCTCGAGCTCCTTCCAGGGCGTCTTCAGGCAGATATCAACTTTGAAAGTTAGCAGAGAGCGTCAATCGCAGTTTGTACGCCGCGTGGGCGAGACCACCAACTCACCATCCGAGTCGTCCGAACAGAGCTTGTTTCCAGAAGATCCAAACACGCAGACCTCGATGTTGCGGCCAGGCCATTGCTGGTTGAATATCGTATCCAGCTTCTCTACCAGCTCGTTCCGGCGGCGTGTCGTTTCCTCGGTAGGCTGAAGGGTCACGTACAGCTTCTCCAGGTCGGCCGTGAGCTTCGTCTCCTCCGCCTCCGTCAGCTTCGCCTTGATCTGGTCGGGCGAGACAGTCTCCAAGGGGTCGGTGCCAACGCTGTACGGCACACGCCTCCGTACGTTGACACCTGCCGTCTCGAATCGGCACTTGACGCCCTGCTGCAGGTAGGGAGGCCGAGACGGCCCAGTCTCCGAATACGCAGAACGCGGAGAGTGGCCGTTGGCGGCAATGGGAGACGGATCGCGGGATTCAGACGAAAAGTTTCTAGCATGCTGTAGTGGTGTTGATGGAACCGAGTTGGCATAAGCACCAGTAGGCTTGTTCGACGGTCTAGGCGATTTGGAGGACCGCTGGGTTGGTTGTCGCGTGTTCACTGTAGGGCGCGCCGTCAAGCGATCGGAAGACACGGGCGGCTGAGTTGCCTGCACAGTCGATTGCGACGACTGCGCAGGCTGGCTGGGCAGAGATGACGAGTTGGATTGGTGTTTTGGCGCCTGCTGGCCCTCATGGCTGTTCGTCTTGGCCTGGCTCGTGAGGTCGGCGTGGGGCTGTTGGCCGTGGCTAGACTGCCCGCCGGCCTGCTTCTTCTTCCCCGGCTTTGCTAGCAGATGATCAGTGGCTTGGCCGGGAGAGGGATCGCTCTTGTCGGTCTTTTCAGAACCCTCGGCCTCAGTCTTTGGAGCCTTGTTCCCTTTCGGCTGGGCTTGCTGGCTCTGCTGGCTCTGCTGCCCTTGTGGGTTGATCTGGTTCGGCTGGCTGTGCTGACCCTGTTTTGGGGTGGCAGCTTTCTGTGTTGCCGCTTCCTTGCTCATCTTTGTAACCGAGCGGTCCGACTTGTCCACGTGTTTGTTGAGCTTGTTCCCATGGCAATTCTGGGGAGACTGGGACAATGGCGAGTGTATCTGCTGCTGCTGCGGAGGGCTGTTGTGTGTGTTGTGGTGCGACTTGGACGAGGACCGCGATCGAGGCGAGGCGATCTGGACAACGGGCGACGACAACACCGGCGGGAGTGGAAGCGTCTGGATGCCGACGCCACCGCCACGGCTCGGCGAGATGAGGCGGTTGTAGTTGAGCAGCTGGGCTTGGAAGATGGCGTGGGGGGTCTGGTAAAGAATCGGATAATAGTCCAGATGCGAGACTCCAGGAGAGGCGGCAGCAGCAGCAGGGGACACAGGGGTGTCCGGGAGAGGGACGCTTGTTGACAGATGAGGAGACGAGATCGATGGCGATAGTCGGGGCCACGACGACGAAGGAAACGGAGGTTTTGATTCGGTCGTAGCTGGTCGACTGTCCATGGAAGGCGAAAGGGCCGGGATAGGGTCCCTCGTAGCAACAGGACGCGAGTTCGACGCCTCGAGCGACAGTGGCGTCTAGGTTGGACGGGGCAAGTTGAAGACACAGCCGAAGAAGGATAACTTGTTGATGGTCGGCGGGGCCGAAACGAGAGCGTCGTCGCACAGCGAGACCGAGATGCAAAGACGGCGAGTGAGCCGATGCGAGAGCAAAAGGCAAGAGCAGGATCACAAGACAGGAGGGGTGACTGGTGCGAGGCGTGTATGGCGACTCGAGTCCGTCGTTTAGACAAAACCAGCGACGAAGCTTCCAAGCTACTCAGACGGGTGCGCAAACAAGGCGGCACGGTCTAGCCTTCAAAGGCTCGCGACCCAACTGCTCTGAGGGATGCGGTGCAGGGTGGGATGCCAGCACGGCGGTGGACAGGCACAGAGGAGCTCGAGACTCTACAGATCTTGGTAGAGCGATCCGTGCAAGGAGCAACTCCTTTCGGTCGTGTGGTGAAGGGGGGCGCTGGTTTGCCAGAGATGGTCGAGATCGCAACAGGCGTCGTAGTTTGTCGTGCGCCGGGAACCGTTTCCGCAAAGGTCGTGGCTGCGGGCAATGCGGGTTGGTAACAGGCCGAGCGAGTTGGCAGTCGAAGAAGTCGGTAAAGGCAGCGACTGGTGTTTGGCTGCACAGTAGAAATGGCAATAAGACGGCAAACGGGCACTGTTTTTTTGGCGGCCAGAGGGCAGTGATCAGCGCCCTAGGTTCGCTGCGGTACTTGGTCGAGGCTGGAATTCGAATAGAGGGGAAATCCGGCAATGGGAGGGGGTCGTCGAAGATTGGAAGCCGCCGAACAGTGACCGAATCGAAAGGCAATTGAGGATCGTGTCGGAAGACGATGCAGATGAAGGTGATGCTTGAGGCAAGCAGATGATGGTGTCAGTTGCTGTGACCTTGGCTACTTGGACGTAGAGCAATGCGTGAAAGGGGTGCTATCGCTCAACGTTAGAAAAGGGTCCAAGTCAAAGTACTTTTTGCTAGCCCCAGTTGGCAGTTGAAGTTACAGAGGCGAAAACCACAACGGCAGACAACGACAGGGCTAGTCTAGACCAAGGCAGCGCCCTAAAACAGGAATGCAACGCCTCTGCCCACAAGCTGAAGGTCTTTGAACTGGGCGCACACCGGACGAGAGCTTGTGGTCGTGGGTAGAGTGAACGGGGACCAAACGTACATGCGTGCATCTGTGTGCTCATCTGGAGACGAGGCGAGTGTCAGAGACAGTGCGCACATCCACAGCCCACGGTCCACACACACTGGACGAGTGTGGCAGCGGTCGCGTTCCAGTGGTTTCTGGCGTGTGGAGTGCGTTGGTGGGAGACGCGAGAAGGCGAAAAGGGGGGAGAGGAGTGGAAGAAATGACCCTAAAACGTGGATAGCGGCCGGGGAAGGGCGCTGGCGCTGATCCAGGCAGTCCAGGAGCCGGGGCTGAACGACGACCGTGTCTCTTCGATGCGGAAAAGAAGGACGGTGAATCGATTCGTAGTGTTATTCGAGGAGGGTGAACCGATGTCAACCGGTCCAGCGTAGAGAATATAGGACGAGCTGCAAAGAAAGGAACCGGAACGCGGCAGCGACAGCTAAGAAAACAAAATGAAGACGGCGACGGGTCAATATCATGCGAGGATGGAGGAGACGGATCGTGTCGATGCCAGGGTGGCGATGATGAATTAATCGAGGCTACAAAGTGGCCGGTTGGACCAAACATCCTGATGCAGGCGCTGCTGCTCTCTGCTTCCCAGGGAACCAGCGCGGACACGGTGCACTGGGCGCTGGCAAGGCAAGAGCCTCACGGGCAACCCGAACAGGCAATTGCAACCCGGCCGGTCGTCGAGGGAGAGACGGCACGAGACCGGCACAGGCAGAAGCCGCGATGCAATACGGAGTGGAAACCGGCAAGAGCTATCAACGGCAGGAGGCAGGCGCAATTACGCCGATGCGGCCGCATTGGGCCATGCGAAGAAGCCGCGACCGGCTTCGAACCGTCGCAAGCATAACTCTGCAGCTACGGCTGAACGCACCCCCAGACATGTTGGTGCGAATGTGGTTAGGCCCGCTGGGGGATGGTGGCGATAGCCTCTCGTTGGCTGCTTGGCCGTTTGCTTTATATTTACCATTTACGGCGTTGCATGCATGATACCCTGGGCATATACTCCGTATTTACTTCAACAATGAATCGTCTGGCAGCGTCCGTGTCCAGTGGCCACATTGGCCAGATTGCCCGTCGCCGCTATCTGCGCGCCCCTTTTCCAGCTCATCTCTCTTTCATTGCGCAATCAAGCCGTGGCCCGCACGAGGCCGGCTGTCATGTCGCAGAATCGCATCGTCACAATATTGACGGAAGGAGCGAGGGGCGGTTGCGACAGGGACGCACAGTGCGCAGAACCGGCTGTCGCCCGTGCGCGTGCCGCTGTAGCTGGCGTGGCATTAGCACTGTGCTGTAGCTGAGGCGGTAAGGCTTTGGCGCCGTGCCACAGTGCACAGTGCCAACACTGCTAGGCGAAGCGGTAGCCGGCGCGGCAGCTAATCACCTAAGATTCATAGTGGGGCGCATGCTAAAAATCGAAGTTGAGTGGACCCGACAACGCATGACTGCTTAGTCATCTGTTGTTGTGAGGCGGTCTTTGCAACGGTACATAAATTTATACAAGACACTGGTAGAAGTCAATAGCAGTGCGAATGCGGCCAGGTGAGGCTGTGGCTGCGAGGCCCGTAGCCAGCGAGGCAGCGAGTCGCACTCGAGGGTAAGGCACGTAAGCAGCAGCACACTGCTCCGTAGAGTGCAGGGCACGGCCGAGCTTATGTCAGTGTGCGCGTCAGACATGTACGACACAAAGAGTCAGGTACTTTTGCAGGCACAGGCAGCAGGCAGCAGGCAGCAGGCATGTATGACATGCCCAACACGAGCTGAATCGGCGCAACGAAAACTGGACGAGCCGTGGAGGGTGGTGAGAGGTGGCGATATGGAATCGGCAGCGGGACAGGTGCATAGGCGCGGGCGCTGACGTTGACAGACGGCAAATGAGGGGAAGACGGGCCGGGAGTCGTGTAGAAAATCGAGCAGACCGAAAAAGACAACAAGACCGAAGAGGAAGGCCGGCGGATGGTTCCGTGTTCGAGCCTGGTGGCAAGACAAGGCAAAATACCAATCACGAGCCCGACTTGGAAATCCCAAATAAATTTACATGCAAGTGTCGACAAGCCCCGCCGGTGTCTTGTGCGAGGCTTCGACTCGGATGAGGCCGTGGCCGACGTGCAGCGCTGCATTTTGATAGGTGTCGGGCAAGGTGCACAATGTCTGCCTTTGGCAAGCACAATGTCTGCCTTTGGCAAGAGCGACAGGAGTGGCCAGCTTGGCAATGTCCGTGTGTGTCCGTATAGCCGCAGTGGCTTGGGGAAATGAGACGAGGAGACGCCGGGCGGACTGCCATCTGGCGAAGATGATGGATGATTTGCAATTCAATCCAACGACGACGTGCCGACTCCATGAAAGAGTGAATGCCGCTGTCAAAATACCGTGCCAAGCTGGACTTTGTTCAAAGAGGCAAGTGTTCGCCAAAGTGCTACGCTCTTGCAGCGATACGCGCAGCTTGGATTAAAAAGGCAAGTGCGTTTGCAGACGCGGTGTTCTAGAAGAGAAGGAGACGGCGGCCGCCTTCTTCTTTTGTTCGCAGCCTTTGCCCGTGCCTTCTTTGATGCCACACGCCGGATGCGTCAATGCGTCAATGCCAGGACGCCAAAACGTGTCGCCTCGTGCACCCAGAAGGCGGCTTGCATTATTTTCGAGGTCCGAGTTTCCGTCGGAAAACGCCAGGGCGCGTATGGTATCTGCCCCTGTACGGAGTCAAGTACGGAGTAGTACGTTTACTGGATTCTCCATTTTGCGATGCAACTTCCTTTTACGTCATTCGGCGTGGATCGCGGCGGCAAGACGTGCAATGTGCCTGCCCGAATGCCTGCCCGCTGGAACGCGGCCGAATATGGAATCGGAAGGTGCTTGTCCTTGCGATATGGACAACGCCGAGGTCGATTTGTTTCGGAACGTCTGGTCGGCTTTAATTGACGATCCTCCGTCCTATGTTCTCGCGTGCTGGGAAGGGTGCCGCCCCCGCTTCCGCGAATGGGCGGGATCTGGCCACGATGAAACTTGTTCGACATGAGACGAAGTTTTGTTTTGCGTCGTGCATCTAAACGATGCCAGGCGCCCAGGGGCACAGTGCGTACACTGTGGGATGGAGGCAGAACGAACAGGGCAGGTACCAACAGATGCCCTTATGCCCTTAGCACCAAGCATCAATACAGCCCTGTCTTTGAACGTCCCAATGCGGAACATTATCGGATGGAATATCACAACACGGGGCGATAGCGATCCTGCGCCGACGGTTGCCGTTTCCAGACGAGACGGACAGTAGCAACACCTGCAGTTGGCCATGTCGATCGTACCGTGCTATTGGCTCTACCTGATGTAGGATCAAGATGAAGCATGGGCGAATGATTTCAGGACCGCGTCTTCCGAGATGAATCGGGTTGGCTGGTCTATACGAAACACTCCGATTGCCTGGGTACGGAGTAGACGGGGAGGAGGATTTGTCGAAACATTTCCCAGGCGAGGTGGAAGGTAGAAGGATCGAAGCACCCGACCCGAAGCACGATGCGTTCGCTGTCGCAGAATAAATTTCAAATGATCCTTGATCTCGATCGGAATCCCAACGGCAGCCGAGGGACGTCTGCCGGGTGCCCGTGCGAGACCATGCCATTCCGACGCCACACGTCTGACGCGCCTCGCAGCTCCGAGTCCGTAGGCGAGCGACGAAACCAGCCACACTCCGAGCCAAGCCAACTGACGACGATGACGGTCTCTCCGTCTGCGATACGAGGCGTTCAGAGTGTCGGGATCACCGACTCGGCTCTCAGGACCGTCAGATGGTAAAATGGTCAGATGGTCAGATAGTCAAATGGTCAGATGGTCAGATAGTCAAATGGTCGAATGGTCGGACGTCAGAGAGCGGCTCGCCGAAAGCATCTGCGTCACAGACTCGCCGACTGCATGGCAAATCGAATGCGCGTGCCTTGCAGCTGACGGCGCCTCCCAGCCGCCAGTAGAAGCGAGTGCCTGGCACGTGCAGGCACAGACGTGCTCCGGCGGCGGGCGGTGCAACATCGTATCGTCTGCCTGTGAGCCGTGGGTTGCACGACAGCAGCCGAGAATAAACTGCGCTACGTCATTCCGATGTGGTGAGGAGGGTTGGTGATGGCTCTGTCTGTGCCCACGAATCTCCCCGCACCAGTTGTTTAGTATAGATGAGGTCATGTCGGTAGGCGACGGAAGAGAAGCAGCTGTGAGCGGGATACGATGCGCGGTCGAACACGACACCCGTGTTGGACAAGCACGGTTGACGATTTGATTTTTGACTCGAGGTAGATGGTCTATTTTTTCTTTTTGACTTTAGGTAGATGGTCTTTTTTTAGTTCTTTTTATAAACTGACTTTTTTTAAAAAAAATGAATCAAGTCAGATCCAAGACATTGTAAATAAGAAACCAACCAAAGTCTAGAGGGCAAGGTAAACCAACGATTTGGATGCCATTCGTTACACGCCTTGTGCCATGGACGTGTCTAGACCCGTCCCATTTGTTTTCGCCATAAGGGCGCTCGGGTAAGGTGTGTCACGAGACACGAAGGCGCTTTTTGAATTATTGAACCACCATTCTTTGAGTGTCCGGACAGGCCATGTATCAACCCGACCGATGCATCCGTAGCCAAGACCGCCACGCTGTTATTGGCCCGCAGGTGTTGGGCTGCTTTTGTCGCACTATTGCCGTCCATGTGCTGCTTTTGGACGTGCTATTGGTTCTTGGGAGGCAGCCCATCTCGAAGCGACCAGACTTGGGTGATTCTGGTTGAATATGAAAGAATACGCCAAGTACGTGTGCTAGTTCCAACTGTGGCTTTTTATTGACGGGCACAAAGGCCTTGAGGTGATCTGATTGATCTGTGGCACCGCTCAGCTGCAATGAGGCCGCGAAGCGCAGCCCTCGTCTTGGCATGCGCATTGCATAGTCCGCGCTGGGACTAGCCAGGATGCTTGGGGAATGAATCTGGGCATTTTCACTGCAATCCAGACGCGGTAGGGCTACGGACAACACAGCTTGGCAGGGATATGTCCGGCGCGCGCGTGATAGCGCCGAAAAGCCAACGTCTCGATCTGTCAGGGCGTTTATCGACGCCTCACCTTGCTGGGCGCGCGTTGGGCCGTCGTACGCTGTCCGTGGAGGACGTCCGGAACATATAAAGGCGACGGGCCTTCTTTTTGTACTTTTTGTAGACACGTTTGTGCAACAGTACCTCGAACCATGCGCTCCACGACCCTTTTCTTATTTGCTGCGGCGGTGCTGGCGATGCGGACGTCGATTGACGGGACGTGCGGCGAAGACGTGACGTGTGCGGGCAGCGTGTTTGGCAGCTGCTGCTCCAAGGACGGCCTGTGGTGAGTGGTTCGACTCGCTGGTTTGAGACAAGCTGACAGACAGCGGCTCTTCGTCCGAGTGCGGGACGGGATGCCAGATGGCCTTTGGGGTGTGCCATGTCCGCGACGTGAGCGGGCAGCAGCCGATAATGATGACACACGGCAGATCAAAGAGGCCGGGCGTTTAACGAGCCGACGCGACAGTTGCTCCCGTGACACCATCACGTCGGTCTCTGGCGACTCGTCCGGCATTGTCTCGCCAGGCTCAAGCACCAGGAGCCGATCTGATCTGTACTATACCTTTATTGGCAGTTTGACTTTCTCCCCAGAGACAGTTTGTTATGCCATGCCATACGGAGCCTGGCTCATCAGCCGGCCATGCTGGCTAGTCGGTCGAGTGTCAGGTATCAGATCAGTCTGGTTGTATTCAACACGAGCGTTGCATGGTGCCTGCGAAAGTGAATACATAAGCGTCTGAGCTGAGGCGGACGGCAAACGTAAAAGTGTCTCACTTCTGTGATCGTGTTGTCGACTGGTCGATCTCCAATGACGGCGCTTTTCGATCTTCGTGGCAGCACAGTCATGGCCCTGGACGTCGTTCAACCGGGCCAGGGCGGCGTCACCTGCAGTGGCTGCTCCGACGAGAACGCGTGCGAGTCTGTTGAGCTTGACGACTTTGCAAAAACTATCGTAATCGCTGGTGCTGACCGATCTCAATTGTGCGTGGAAAGCGCGACGGACATGTGCCCGCCTTCCGAGCTGGGTAATAGCGGGGCAGCCTCGAGCACCCGCGCTACGGAGAGCATCGCCGAGCACGATACCCAGCGGGCCAAGCGGGTACAACACACCAACGATGCCCAGGGATTTGCTGCATCGGTGCATCGACTCGACCTTTCCAGCTCGTCTGTCGCCTGCCGGATAACGTCAACGACAGTCGTACGCAACGCATCACGCCCGCCACTCACCACGTCCCCCCCACCACGTCGCCACCACCACGCCCCCCGTCGCCATGGCGGGCATCAACATCTCCATCGACCGCGGCGGCACGTTCACCGACATCCATGCTGCGGTCCCCGGCCGGCCGGACATTGTGCTCAAGGTTCTGTCGGTCGACCCCGCCAACTACAGCGACGCACCGACCGAGGGCGTGCGCCGTGTGCTCGAGCTTGTCACTGGGCGCCCGCACCCGCGCGGTGAGCCGCTCGATACGAGCGCGATTGCGCGTATCCGCATGGGCACGACGGTCGGCACGAACGCGCTGCTGGAACGCAAGGGCGCGCGCTCGGCGCTCGTCATCACACGAGGCTTCCGCGATCTGCTGCGCATCGGCAACCAGGCACGCCCCGACATCTTTGACCTGACGGTCGCGACGCCCGAGCTGCTGTACCAGGCCGTCGTCGAGGTCGACGAGCGCGTGACGCTCGAGGCGTGGTCCGAGGATCCGCGCGCGCACGAGGCCGGCGTCGACGTCGACGCCGACCCCAGCCTCAAAGTCGGCCTTACCGGCGAGGTCGTGCGCGTGCTCAAGACGCCCGACCTCGACCGGGTCCGGGCCTCGCTGCAGGGCCTGTGGGACGACGGCTACCGGTCGCTGTCGGTGGTACTCTTGCACTCGTACCTCTACCCCGCGCACGAGCAGCAGGTCGGACGCCTCGCACGCGCCATGGGCTTTAGCGTCGTCGAGTCGGCCGCCGTGCAGCCAATGATCAAGGTCGTGCCGCGCGGCATGTCGGCCACCGTCGACGCGTACCTGACGCCCATTGTGCGCGCCTACATTGACTCGGTCGCCGCGCACTTTGCCGGCGGCCTCAACGCGCCCGGTCTGCGCTGCGAGTTTATGCAGTCCGACGGCGGCCTCGTGCACTACAAGCGCTTTGGCGGCCTGGCGTCCATCCTGTCCGGACCGGCGGGCGGCGTCGTCGGCTACGCACAAACGTCGTACGACGCGACCAAACGGACGCCCGTCATCGGCTTCGACATGGGCGGCACCTCGACGGACGTCTCGCGCTTTGCCGGCACGTACGAGCACGTCTTTGAGACGACAACGGCCGGCGTTGCCGTGCAGAGCCCGCAGCTCGACATTGCCACGGTCGCGGCCGGCGGCGGCTCGATGCTCTTCTGGCGCAACGGGCTCTTTGCCGTCGGCCCCGAGTCTGCCGGCGCCCACCCCGGCCCGGCCTGCTACCGCAAAGGCGGACCGCTGACCATTACCGACGCCAACCTGTTTCTCGGACGCATCGCGCCCGACCACTTTCCCCACATCTTTGGGCCCAACGAGGACGAGCCGCTCGGCACCGAGGTCGTCGCCGACCAGTTCGAGGCACTCACCCGGACGATCAACGCCGACAACGCAGCCGCCGGTCGTGCCGCCTTTACGCCACAACAAGTGGCGCTCGGGTTCCTGCGTGTCGCGGCCCAGGTCATGGCACGACCGATCCGTGCGCTGACCGAGGCACGCGGCTTCGATACGGCGGACCACATGCTGGCATGCTTTGGCGGCGCCGGCGGACAGCACGCGTGCGACGTTGCCGCGGCGCTCGGGATCACGCAGGTTGTCGTGCACAAGTACTCGTCGATCCTGTCGGCGTACGGCCTGTCGCTGGCCGACCTGGTGCACGAGGAGCAGCAGCCGGCGGCGACCGTCTTTTCGGCTGACAACTTGCCAGCAATCGACTCGGCGCTTGCGTCGCTCACGGCCACGGCGACGCAGCACCTCGTCGACCAGGGCATTGCGACGGCCGATATCCGTGTCGAGCGCTACCTCAACATGCGCTACGCCGGCGCGACGGCCGCCACCATGGTCCTGAGCGACGGCGATCTGCCCTCGTTTCGCCAGCTGTTCGAGGAGCGCCACCAGCGCGAGTTTGGCTTTGTCTTTCCCGAAAAGACCATCCTCGTCGACGACTACCGCGTACGTGCCATTGGCACCGCGGCGCGACACCTTGAGCAGAGCCCGTTTCAGCAGGCCGCCGCTGCCGCCGCTCGGCCCACGCCACCAACGCCCACGCCCACGTCGACCGTCGGCGTTTTTTTTGATACCGACACGGACGCCACGCCGACACGCCTCTTTCTGCTGGGCGACCTCGAACCTGGCACGCGCATCGCTGGCCCGGCGCTCGTGCTCGACCAGACGCAGACGATCCTGGTCGTGCCCAACGCCGAGGCCACCATCCTCGACTCGACCGTCGTCATTACGCTAGAGGCCACGCACGCCGCAGCCCCAGCGTCCACGACGTCGACGTCGACGGCCGTCAACCCGATCCAGCTGTCCATTATGGGCCACCGCTTCATGTCCATTGCCGAGCAAATGGGCCGCACGCTGCAAAAGACGTCCGTGTCGACCAACATCAAGGAACGCCTCGACTTTTCCTGTGCCATCTTCTCGCCCGACGGAGGGCTCGTGTGCAACGCGCCACACGTGCCCGTGCACCTCGGGAGCATGCAGTTCTGCGTGCGGTTCCTGCACGACGCCTGGGCCGGCCAGCTCGAGGACGGCGACGTGCTCGTCGCCAACCACCCGTCCAGCGGCGGCACGCACCTGCCCGATATGACCGTCGTCACCCCCGTCTTCGCCGACGGCGCCATTGTCTTTTACGTCGCGTCACGCGGCCACCACGCCGACATTGGCGGCACACGGCCGGGTTCCATGCCGCCCGACTCGCACTTTTTGCACGAAGAGGGCGCCGCCATCACCGGCGAGAAGCTCGTGTCACGTGGCCGCTTCAACGAGGCGCGCATGGTCGAGCTGCTGCTCGTCGAGCCCGCCCGGCACCCGGGATCGTCGGGCACACGCACACTACGCGACAACCTGTCCGATCTCAAGGCCCAGGTCGCCGCCAACAAACAGGGCATCCTCTTGATCCAGGCCCTCATCCACGAACACACGCTGCCCGTCGTCCACCGCTACATGTACGCCATCCAGGACAATGCCGAGCAGGCCGTGCGTGCCCTTTTGAGAACAATGCACGCACGCGTCGCCGGTGCTCCTCTCCGTGCTACCGACTACATGGACGACGGCACGCCGATTTCGCTGACCGTCACCATTGACGCCGACACCGGCAGCGCCGTCTTTGACTTTGCCGGCACCGGCGCCCAGGTCTACGGCAACACCAACGCGCCCATTGCCATTACCCACTCGGCCATCATCTACTGCCTGCGCGCCCTGCTCGCGTCCGACGTACCGCTCAACCAGGGCTGCCTTAACCCCATTGACATCCGCGTGCCCCCAGCGTCCATCTTGTCGCCCGCGCCGGGGGCGTCCGTCGTCGGCGGCAACGTGCTCACCTCGCAGCGTATTACCGACGTCATCCTACAAGCGTTTGGCGCCTGCGCCGACTCGCAGGGATGCATGAACAACCTAACGTTTGGCATGGGCGGCCAGCGCGTCGCCGCCGACGGCACCGTCACCGTCGAGCCGGGGTTCGGCTACTACGAGACCATTGGCGGCGGCGCCGGGGCCGGGCCATCGTGGGCCGGGACGTCGGGCGTGCACACGCACATGACCAACACCCGAATCACCGATCCCGAGGTCTTTGAGAAGCGATACCCGGTCCTGCTGCACTCGTTTAGTCTCCGCCCAAATTCGGGCGGCCGCGGCGCGTTCCCGGGCGGCGACGGGATGGTGCGTGATATTGAGTTTACCATTCCGGGCGTGCAGGTGTCCATCCTCTCGGAGCGTCGGTCACGTGCCCCACGGGGGGCACAAGGCGGTGGCGACGGCCAGCCGGGGCGCAACCTCTGGCTGCGCAAGAAGGACGGGCTGGCCATAAGCCTCGGCGGCAAAGCGACGGCCCTCTTTGACGCCGGCGACCGGATCGTCCTCGAGACGCCAGGTGGCGGTGCCTGGGGGGCGTGTTAGCTCGAGAGGTCATTCACTGTCAAAACTGAAATGCGAGTCTTACTGTTCAAACTATGTCGCGTGAATGACGAGTCTTTCATGTAGTCTGACATGCGTCGCGAATCGGCATTCAAACTGCGAGCCGTGCTCCCAGGGCGTTTACAACATGTGGCTGTAAAACATCGTGTAGACGGATGCCAATTGTCTACAAAGGCGGTCGCCACTGCTCTTGCCGTGCCTGCGTGCCCGTCGCTCCTACCACCCGCCGCTCCTTCCAGCACCCGTGTAGCTCTTGCCGTCGCACCGCACCGTGCCTTCTGTGGCCGTTTGCTCTGGCATCGCTCTTGCCATTGCCCTGCACTGCGCCTGCCGCAGTCAACATCGCGCTTGCCATTGCGTCCTGCGCACCCCTTGCTTCTCCACTTTTACCAGATCACCGCCTTCTAGCCTCCGTCCTCTTCCTTGTCCTTCTCACCATGCCGTTCTGGCCCATACGGAAGATGGTGCCGGTCACGACCGCACGGACACGGACTGAGGATGACACATACATCAGCCCGACGACTACAAGAAGCTGCTGCGCAAGCTCGGCCTGCCCTTCTTCTCAGCCAACTGCAGCAACATTGGCACGCCAGCATCGCCGCGAGAAAGGAAGCTTTACATTACGACTTGGCTGTCGTCGTCGCAATGTCAGGTGGTTGGCGAGGACAAACAGTCCATCACGAAACAGCGGGCCCCCCCTGACGTTTCATTTCAGAGTTGATATCGCTTCATCTTTGAATCGGCTCATTTCATCTTTGAATCGTCTTCTCTTTCTTCAATCGCCATGTTTTCGAATCTCTCGGCCAAGCTGGCCCTGCGCAAAATGGGCATGAGCGACGCGCTCAATGTCAAGATGCCCGACATGGGCATGGGCGCCAGGCCCGACAACCTGACGGGCGGCAACAAGCTGCGCAAGGCACGCCCGCCGCCGCGCGACGAGGCCGACGACGACGTGGGAGAGACAAAGTGGCCGGCCTGGATGTCGGCACGCAGCCTGCCGCTGACGGTGCAGCCGTGGCTCGCGCCGCCGCCCGCGCCCGTGCCCGTGGCCGCGTGTCCTCTGCGCGGCGACCAGGCGCCGGACCACCCGAAACTGGCGTCGTTTGTCGGCCGCCGACCGGTCATTGTTGTTTTTCTGCGCTGCGTCGGCTGCGCGTTTGCACAACGGACGTTCCTCGCGGCGCGCACGCTGGCTAACCGGTACGCGCGCGACGTCGCGTTCGTGGCGGTGTCGCACTCGTCGGCGGAGGCGACACGCAAGTGGATGGACCTGTTGGGCGGCGCGTGGGACGTGCAGGTGGTCATTGACGAGGAGCGCAGCGTGTACGCAGCATGGGGCCTGGGCCTGGGCTCGACGTGGTCGTATCTCAACCCGGGCACGCAGCTGCAGGCGTGGCGCGAGACGGGCTGGCTCGGGCAGTCGGTGGCGGCGTACGTCGAGCGCAAGGACGCCAGCGACGGCGAGGACGGGGCCCTGACGACCATGGGCAACAAGTGGCAGCAGGCGGGCGCCTTCACCGTCAACGGACAGGGCATCGTCATGTGGGGGCACAAGGCGGCGCGCGCCGACGACCTGCTGGACCTGGACCAGGCCGTGCAGTCGCTGGGGATTGCCTAGCCCAGTTTTTCGATTTCCCTCGCTCCTCCTGTTTCTCTCTCGTCTCCTTTTCGACGGTCGGCGTTCATTTGGACGGCGTCTGGCGTTTATTCGATATACATTGCAAGGGCACACAGAGCGCTTGGCCGTGACACTGTGCAACGACCAGCAACGACCAACAGCGACCGACGGCGACCGACAACGCCGACAACGACCAACAACGCCGACAACGACCAACAACGACCAACGGCCGCACGCATGCACTCTGCCGCGGGCAGCACAGCACCAACAGTCGCCATGCCCTGCTCGTGTTCACATACTCATCTCCTCTTTCCTTGCAGGCTTGCAGGGGACCAAGTGCATGACCGCCTCCTGGACAGTTGGTCCCAGTTTTCTCGAGCACCAGAACGCAAGAATACGCGAGCGCCATGGCAGAGGCGGGCAGAGGACAGAGAGAGGACAGACAGAGGACAGAGAGAGGACAGAGAGAGGACAGACAAGGACGAGGGGTGCACGCGGCGTAGATTGCGTGGGTCTCTGAACGACCATGAATCGGCCTGGTCTCTGTGCCTGTTCTGCCTGTGCTTGCCTGTGCTGCCTGTGCTTGCGTGTGCTCGCCTGTACTCTGCTCTGTGCTCCGTGTTCGCTCTGTGCCTCTGGTCTCAGGATCTCTGCTCGCAGTCTTGTGCCGGCCACCGAGGCTCACGAAACAAACGACTACCAAATCCAAGCACCTGGGCCGCGGGCATCGTGCATGTCGTTCGGTGTGATGCGGTGTGCGGTGCTACGGGTGCCTTGCTCGTTTTTGTTCACTGTGGTGTCTGGTGTCTGGTGTCTGGTGTCTGGTGTCTGGTGTCTGGTGTCTGGTGTCTGGCTGGTGTCTGGTGTCTGGTGTCTGGTGTCTGGTGTCTGGTGTCTGGTGTCTGGCTGGTGTCTGGTGTCTGGTGTCTGGCGGCTGGACTGCTGATTTGCTGTTATCCGCCACCGACGCCACAGCCGCCGAAGGTACACGGCCGCGTCTCGCCTATCGTGTGTCTCGTGCGTAGCGCACGCCAATTCTCCGTGCGCGCGCTCGTCTGCTGCCCGTCCTTGCCCTTGTGTTGTGCGGTCGTCCGAGACATTTGGTGCCCATCTGACTGCACCACATTGTACGCCCAGAGCCAGAGCGAGCGAGAGCGAGACAGACAGAATCCTCCGGCCCTAGGCCTGGTCTGGACACCGCCAGGCGACGCCACTGTCTCGCTTGGCTCCTGCGCTGACGGTGTCTCGCTGCTGCTGCTTTTGCGTCGGAGGCGGCGCGCGCTCCGATGGCAGCGCCGGAAGACGGTTTCCGTATCTTCTGGTTCGTTTTCGTGTCTTTTGTGCAGTTGCGGTCGGTCCCTTTGCGTCCCGTTGCGTCCCAAGAGAGACGGTCAAGCGCCACGCGTGTGCGACGGCTCGTCAATCGGTCTACGCGCGATGATGCGAGCCAGGCCTGTGCGACGTTTGTAGTCCGATTCTGCAGGAGCGTGACGCTGCAGTTTGGCCATTCTCTGGTCACTTGGTCACTTGGTCACTGGTTCGGCGATAGGTCACGGCCATCTCTCGGCCGTTTGCCTCATTCATCGCCGGTCGCCTCCTGCAATGTACTTTGGATAGATTGGCTACGAAATGAACGCCGCCGGGTATACCTGCACAACGCGGTGCAAACAGGTCGTGACCATGCCCGTCCATGGACTGAAACGCCTGGAGAAGGAGGAGAACCGAAGGAGGAGGAGAACCGAAGGGCAGGGGCCGATGCAGGAGCCAGACGAAAACAGGGAACGATGCCGAAGAGAAACACGCATCGGAGCGATGCGCGAAAAAGGCCACTGGATGTGGACACGAGATACGAGATACGAAGAACAATCACACGAGGTCGATCAGGTCCACGTCCGTCTTGGCCACGGGGATACCCTCGTAGCCCGCCCACACAACTTCGCGCGGCGGCGTGTCCAGCAGGTGCATCTCCCGTGTGTCGGTCGCGGAAGCAGTTTTATTGGTATGGTGGTGCTTGGCATGGCGCAGGCGCTGGGGCTGGGGCAGGTCGTCGTCGCCGTAGTCGAGCGCGTCGGTCGTCGCAATGGCCTGGCCACGCACAAGCTGGTGCCAGCGCTCGTCACTCGACAGGGACATGGACATGGAGGCGCCGATGAGTGTCTTGGGCGTGGCAAGGACTGCTGGCTGGTTCTTGTGCGCCAGGTACTGGCGCCACTCGCGCTGGTCCGCGGCCTGGACCTCGCCTCGCTGCTCGCCTCGACGCACGCGATACTCCTCGCGGCCACGCACGACGTACTGCACGTCCGTCGCGCTCGTGTACACACGCATCACGTGACGGTCACGACGTGCGTGGCCTCGGCTCTGGCCGTGGCTCTGGCCGTGGCCCTGACCACAGCCCTGACCGTGCCTCTTGGCCTTGAACTTGCTCTCCTCTTGGGCGCGCCCTGGGCACGTCTGCTTGTTGTGCTGGTCCGAGTACGGGTCACCGCACAGCGGACACTTTTGGCGGACGAGGCGTGCGTCGAGGTTGCGTGCATTGACTTTGCGCATCAGGCGCCCGGTGACGCAGCCGGCGCGTGTGTGGTTGGGGGCCGCACAGTACGTGCACAGGTTGTCGCGCTTACGACGTGCAATCTCGCTCTTGGACACGGTCGTCTTTACGTACCGCATCATGCCCGGCGCGGCCGACTGCTCGCGGTGCGACGGGAACGGAGGCTGGGGCTGGAACGGACGAGGCGCCTGGGGCTGGGGCTGGGACTGGGGCTGTATCTGGGGCAGGGGCTGGGGCGAAGACGACGCGGAGGACATCGTTTGGGCGCTGCTCCCACGCGGGCGAAAGGGAAGCGTCAGCAACTGGGGGTGGTGGGTGGCCATGGTCGCACAGCCGCGAGGTCTGGCGGTGTCAGACAGACGGAGGCAAAGACGAGAGAATACGTACAGCAGGACGAAAGAGGACGAAAGTCGAAGAGCGGACATGCTGCAAGGACAATCTGAAGATTGTGATGGTTGGTGAAGAAAGGGAAGAAAAAAACAGACAAGACGACAGAGCCATGGCGGTAGACATTTATACCGAGAAGCAGCGCCTGCCATCTGAACGACGACGCACGATGAGGTCGTCGTGAAATCATGGCTTGTCACTACACGCACTGGACGGCCATCAGGAACAACTCACTATGGATTGTCACTATGGATCCTGCTTGTATCTGCAACAACAAAACAGCACATCAGTATCCGTTTCATCACATCTACGAAATCAGTCACCAGAGTCGCGGATATCACTGTCTCTGGTCTTTCTTGTCGCCTTGTCTGCTGCATTGTCGCCTGTCTTCCATTGACTTTTTGCGCTTTCATCTGGTGCACAAAGTCCTGCATAACTCGCTGGGCCAATGATTCACTGGCGCCAGGTGTCTCGTCTTTTCTCTTCTTCCCCCGTCTTTCTCCTTTCTTCTCATCTTGACACACGGGTTCGTCCCATATTTGGCCTGGTGTCTCGGTCTGTCTCCCGTGCTCGTGCTGCCTGTTTTGCGTCGTCCTTGATGGGGTTCTGTTTTGCGAGTGCGTTTCGTGCTTCGTGGCCAGGTGTTCCCGTCGGCCGCCGGCCCTGGCAGTCGTTCGTGCCCGCCGTTGTGCGTCCGCCGTGTCTCTCGCTTCGCGTCTCGAGGCACGCCTGACCTCCCTCGTTTGTCTCCTCGTTTCTCCTCGTTTGTCTCCTCGTGTCTCCTCGTTTGTCTCCTCGTTTGTCTCCTCGTTTCCCTCGTATCCCGCCCTATCGCAGACCGACTTTGCACCGCCCTCGCTTCGTCTTGCCCCTCACAGCTCGCAGTGCAGGCGCCACAACACGTCAAGTGCGTATTGTACTTGCCTGCCTGCACACAAACCGTCTGCGTATCGCACACAGGCACGAAAATATATTTTTAGATGTATGTGAATCTTGTCTGCACACTTGCACGCTAGCGTGCACACGCATGCACGCCTGGGCCGCGACTGGGCCGGCCATGCACGACGCACGGCCGAGAGGTTGCATTGAATGCCGCTTCCCGCACCGCTCTTCTGCTCGTTGGCTTGCCCCGTTTCAATTTGTTTCGATTTGCATCAAGTAGAACAAAGTACGGTCAAACGATGGCACACGACGAAAGCGAGGCGAATCGACTCGACGAAAAACGAGAAGCGCCAGGCCAAACGACAACACTGCATGGACGCTGCAGACTGGTCCGAGCTGCAGACGGCCACAGCAGAAACACCACTGACTCGTCGACGCATCGGCAAGCCGTGTGGCTCGGGAGGATTATCGTCGTTTGTCTCGTTTGTCTCTCGTAGCGACAGTGGGCCCTGCTGCATCTCGACTGGCCCATATATTTCTCCTGCACCTACGGAGGACGTATATTTATTTATATTCAAATAATTATAAAAATAAACTATACCTGGTACGGAGCTGCTGCACTCCTCCTGGCCAGGCCGTGCTGGCGGCCATGCTGTGCATTAGCGCCGACGCGGCCGAGTCGGAAATGGCCCGGCCTTTTCGTAGTCTTGGCACCAGGAAAAGCTGTGCATTGACGCTTTTCCTGCGCGGGACGAAAAGAGACGTTCCGAGCGTCTGATCGTGATTGAGTATCCGTACCTTGATTCCTGTTTTCGTGTCTTTTGCTCCTTTTGTCTTTTTCTTTTTTTCTCCTTTTTCTTTTTTTCCTTTTTTCCTTTTTTCCTTTTTTCTTTTTTCTTCGTTTTTTCCCTAAATTTATTCTCCTCTTCGTTGGAAACAGCAGTTCAGACCAGAGACTCGACTGCGTTCTGACTGACTGACAGTGCCACGCCTCTCCACTGACTCCGGATTTACAACACAATGGAGCACTGCATATGTGCACAACTGAGCACCTCCGCACCTGCGCACTCTTCTTTGCACGCTCACTGCGACGCTCCAGTCTCCAGTCTGTCGTGACAACGTGCTCACTCTGTCCCAGTAACGCGAGCGGGTGGTTGTGCGCAGACCCGTCCGCTGGCGTGATCCGTCTCCTTGCCCCCATCGCCGCCTCGTCTACTCCGTACTCCGTCCAGGGCAATCAATGTGCGACGAGGTCCGACCCCCAACGGCCAACATCTGCGGCCCACCGATCATCAATCAGCAGTCAGCAGCCAGGGCCGCCAGGGCCAGCAGCAGCACGAGCCCTCCAGCCCCTGCCATTCTCGTTTGCCGTTGCCTCTTTGCGTTCGGTGCCCCCTCTTTTGTCGTGTCTGCAAAGCGCATACGCACCTGGTGTGGCAGAACCAGCCGTCCAAGCACGCCCAGCTCGCTTGCCTCATTCAAACGGCTGCACCAACAGACACCAGACTGACCGCTCTTTGCTTTCTTTTTCTTTTTTCTTTTCTTTTCTTCTTTTTATCATTTTTTATTTTTTATTTTCTCTTTTATTTTCTTCATTTTCTCTTTTATTTTCTTCATTTTTTATTTTTATTTTCTTCTTCTCTTTTCTTATTTTCTTTTTTTTCTTATTTTCTTTTTTCTTGACCTGCCCGTACCCGCGCGAATTTCCTTCTTTGCTTTTGCCGTCGATCCTCGGCCTGACGTGATCCCAGCCCAGCCCCGGCCATCTCTTCTCTTTTCTGTCTGTTGTATTTTCTGTGTCGTGTACTTGGCACACAGTACCTTTTGTATCATGAACATGCCACGAGTGTCTTGCGTATCATGTACATGACTCCAGTGTCTCCGTGCCATGTACATCCCGCACTGATGCACCAATGTCCGTCAGCATCGCGAGCGACAGCCGCTCGCTTACGACAGGCCTTGACGCGGCGTAGGATCGTGGGTTGTGATATGTGACAGCACCGAAGTCCTTGCCAGGATCGATCCGCGGACACTGGCCCCATGCCCGTCCTCTGCCCGTCCTGCCCGTCCTCTGACTGTGCTCTCTCCATGTTGTGCTTCGATCTCCATGTTTTTGTATACGTGTATACGTATTTACGGAGTCTCGGGGACCAGCTGCTTGTTTCGTTGTGCTCTTCGTTGTGCCAGAAAATGCTTTTGCTTGCCTCGACGACGGCCCACCGCAGCCCACCGCAGCCCTGCCGTTGGGACTGTCGTTCGTCGCTCGTCGCTGCAGAACCCGTTTACCGCCACGTCGAGTCTTTTGTCTCCGAGAACGCAGCCCCTGCATCCGCATGATGGCTGCAAACAGGCCAGAGCCAGAGAAGGAAACCGAGCTGCTACGGCCGCTGCTCAAGGACAGACACACCGCTAGTACGGAGTACGCAGCAGGCCTGGCGGTCACGTCGCACAACACGTCGACGTCGCAGTCCCGGAATAAACCAATTTACCGTGTCTTGCGGCCCGCTACCACTTGCCTCGCCCGTCTCGTCCTCGTCCCCATGCAGGCAAACTGCGTTGGATCAGGCAATTCCCCGGCGCCCACCTCGCTGTTCGCCGTCTTCTCCTCGCTGCTCTCTGGCCTTTGCGCAGAGGCGCCCACAGAGCACAGAGGGTGTCCTGCCCCCGCCTACTCCGTACTCTGCACTCGTCTGTACACACCACGACTCAAGGTCGAACCGTCGACGCTCAAGACTGTGCAGGGATACAGGATCTTCGATAAAAGGCCGCTGTGCGACTCTTCCGTCCATCTTCTCTTCTCTCCTCTCCTCTTCTCTACCCTCTTATCTACCCTCTTCTCTACCCTCTTCTCTTCTCTACCCTCTTCTCTACCCTCTTCTCTTCAACTCTTCTCTGCTTCCTTTTCTCTTCCTTCCTTTTCTCTTCCTTCTTCTCACCACCCTACTCTGTACTCTGTACGCCTCGCTCGCACACGCATCCGCGCTCATCTCACGATCCACGATCGCCCGTTACCTCGCCATCGTGCCGCTGCCTGCTGCTTCTCCCTTTTTTTCTTTGAAAACATATTTTCCTGCCACCATGCAGATCAATACGCTCATCTGCCAGGACGACATGGACCCCGTCCCGCCTGTGTCCCAGCCGGTGTCCCAGCCGGTGTCCCAGCCGGTGTCCCAGGCCAACGTGCGCTACCAAGCGCCCACTGTCGCTCCGCCTGCCGGCCATGGCGTCACGCACGCCCCGGCCGTCCACCCGGACCACTACGGGACCACGCACGGGCCGTCTGACAATGCCTTCCGGCCCGTGTACCAGGCCGAGTTGCCTCCTTTCAGGTCGTACTCGCCGTACACCCCCCAGACGCCCAGCGTGAGCTCGGGCGCGATGTCGTCGTCGCACACCCCGGCCGGCTCGTCCTCGCGCTCGCCGGCCATGCAAGTGTCCGCCATCTGCCACGCCCCCGAGGCCGACACCCAGACCTCTGAACTGGCCTCGTGTCAGAAGCGGGCGAGCCCCGACGACGACGACGACAGCGAAGAGCCGACGCCCAAGGCTCCTCGTCTCGGCGCCTCGAACAAGGCCAAGGGCGTCAAGGAGACCAAGGCGGTCAAGGCGGCCAAGGCGGTCAAGGCGGTGAAGGAAGTCAAGGAGTTTGCCTGCCCCTTTTACAAGCGCAGCCGCGGCAAGTACTGCCACCAGCGCTCGTGTCGCACGTCGGGCTGGCCTTCGGTCCACCGCGTCAAGGAGCACCTGTACCGCCACCACATCCACTTTGTCTGTGAGCGCTGCGCCAGCACGTTCAAGACCAGGGACCAGCTGCGTGAGCACTTGCGCGTGCCCAATACGTGCGGCATCGAGTCGGGACCCGCCCCCGAGGAAGACGGCTTTGACAGCGAGGTCGAGAAGCGCCTGCGCTCGCGCAAGAAGATTGACGGCCATAACGAGGAGGACAAGTGGGCGCACATGTTCCGCATCCTCTTCCCCAGCTTCGCCATCGGCCCCGACGGCACCGGCAAGCCCATGCCGAGCCCGTACGTCGATTTTACCCACGACGTCGAGGACGAGACCGAGACCCAGGCCGTTCTCCCCGAGATCCAGCCCAGTGATGTCGTCCACCAGTCGCCCGAGCAGTACCCGGTCCACCCCGCGAACATGCACCCGTACGCTCACTACGGCCAGTACTCGGCCCCGCAGCTGCCCCTGAGCCTGCCCATGCCCTACCAAGGCCCCAGCTACGGCCCCAGCTACGGCCCCAGCTACGGCCCCAGCCAACAGACGCACGTCACGTCGTCGGCCTACCCCCCGTACGCCCACGCCCAGGCCCACGCCCAGTCCAACGTCCCTGCCCGCCACGAGCAGCAGCCCGAGCACCATGCCCGCGGTGACGTCTACTCCCGCCCCGCGGTCAACAGCACGACCAACCGCTATACGCTGCCGCAGTAGTGCGCTGTCGCACGTTGCACGGTGCGTGCACGGTGTATGCACGGTGCATTGTTCTGCTTTGTTTCTGATTCGTCTTGCTGGCGTTCTGGGAGGCCATCTGCTTTTTCATTCTTCTGCGTCCGCGTCGTCAAGCTTTGAGTCTCGCTCGGGCCTGTCGCGCATTATACCTCGAGGTGACAGCCTCAACAAAACACAAAAACACGTCAAAAAACACAAAAACACAAAAACACGCAGAAAACAAAACACAAAAAAACGGCCCTCTCCTCGAAACACGATCACGAATTCACGAAACCAAGAAACCAAGAAACCACGAAACCCAAAAAACGTCAAAACGTCAAAACGTCAAAACGCAAAACGCAAACCGAAACCCGAAAACTGACTACAGTTCAATCAACGTCGCGCCGTCCTCGGACTGCTTCGACGTCGGACTGATTACCTCGCATAAGACCTGGTCAGAGCACTGCGGGCTGCACTGTCGCCTTGCATTGCCCTGGCCAGACCCTGCAGGCAGCCCTCTCTAATTCCTTGCGTGAGCCCTGGTTAGTTACACAGGCAGCTTGGTTACATTCCTTGCGTGAGCCCTGGTAAGATTACACAGGCAGCTTGGTCTCTTATTCTCGTCACTCTTTTCTCCTTATGCTCGGACACAAAACCCATGACGGGGATGAGTGGTGCAGTGCCCCTGGTCTGATATCGGCAGGTTTGGTACTGCGCGTTTGTATTCTGCTTGGACGCCTCTGCAGTCACATAATCGGACAGCATTGGCGGAGCAGGATCGGACAAACTGCGATTTCTTAGGTTCATGGGTTTCCGAGCTTTTTTGCTTATAATTTTTAATCGCCCAGTAGATAGACTTTTGTACCATGATAGCAACAAACCCGTACATACTTTTTACTTTTGGCCGCACGCGACATAACTTGCTCACCTCCGCCCTGCACCTGCACCCTGCACCTGCCAGGCGCCATCGGGCATTTGCAACGGGCATTTGTTGCAAATGCCCGACCGTTGATGGCGCCAAACTTGCTCACTTACTCCGTCCAGGTAAGGGTGGAGCCGTGCGCGGCTCCACCCACTTACACGACTGCCACGCCGAGCCGCGCTTGCCCGACCAGGTGTACGGAGTACATGTACAGCGGTCGCGCCTGCCCAGTTCTGCAACGATTGGCCAAAGAGGAAGAACGGCTCGACGTCGCAGCCCCAAACGGAAGTCGATCCAGAAAGCAAAAGGCAGAATGCAAAAGTCGATCCTCCGCGGCCGCTTGGCGCATCGTCGCTTCCCTTTTCGTCCCCGCCCGGGCTCCGCAAACTCGCTCATAACTGCCTCCTCTGCAAAGCCTGCGCAGGCAGGTGCAGCTGGTGTTGTTGCTGTTGTTGCTGCCGCTGCTGCTCTACTCCGTAATCTCTGGCTATTTAGTCGCATCAGCCGTTGCTCCTGCTGGCACCGTTGCTTGGCGCGAAGGCGCTCTTGCCTGCCTGGTCCGTGCAGCAACAGACTGATAGTCAGACATCGAGTCAGACACGAGCGCCGCCACGGGTATATAATGGCCCTGTCGCCCGCACTTTTGGCCGCCCACCGTGTCGTCTCCGTCTCGCCACTCTTCCACACACTGCTCGGTCTCTGTCTCGCGCTCGGTCTCGTGCTCGTCTGCTACCGCCTCCTGCGCCTACCCGTCCCGCAGTCTGTCTACACGCGCCTCGCGCTCTGCACCACCGCCCTCTACCTCGTCGCCCTCCAGCAACCGCGTCCGCTCCTCTACCTGCCCAGCATGGACATGGACATGGACATGACCATGAGCGCCACCGCCGCCGGCACGGCCACCGCCACGGCCACCGCCACCGCCACGGCCGCCACTGCGACCTCGACGCGCATGTCCATGGGCGGCTCCGGCTGCAAGATCTCGATGCTCTGGAACTGGACGACCGTCGACGCCTGTTTCATCTCGTCGTCGTGGAAGATTACGTCGCGCGGCATGTTTGCCGGCTCGTGCATCGGCGTCGTGCTGCTCGTCATCGTCCTCGAAATGCTCCGCCGCGCCGTCAAGGAGTACGACCGCTACCTCGTCCGTCAGCACCTCGCTGCACAGACGCCCGAGACCAAACCGCTCAACGGATCGCCCGTGCCCAGCCGCACCGCCGCCGCGTGCACCGTGCCCACGTTCCGCCCAACCGTCGCGCAGCAGGCCGTCCGCGCGCTGCTGCACATGCTCCAGTTTGGCGTCGCCTACTTTGTCATGCTGTACGTCCCCTCCCTCCCCCCTCTCGGGTGCTTGCATTCGCTCTAACCCAACCCACCAGGCTCGCCATGTACTACAACGGCTACTTGATCATCTGCATCTTTATCGGCGCCTACATTGGCAGCTTCCTCTGCCACTGGGAGACGCTGGGCGGGTGAGTCTCTCTGGATTCATATATTTACGACATGCTAACAACCAGACAAATGGGCGCAACTAGTGCAGCCACCGAGGCCACCGTCTGCTGCGGTTGACGAGCCACGTCTGCTGCGTTGATCGAGCCACTGGACAATAATATTCTTACTATTCTTACAGAAGAATAGGATAATAATAATACATTTACAATTCTGCTGTCGAACGTTATCACACGTTGACGTGGTGGATCAAACGGCGCTCCTGCAGCCAATGCAAACGTGCGCAAACTTGCTCAGCCGTGATCCAACGGAGATTTCTGCTTTCTGCAATTCACCCTGCATCCTCACGCTACTCTCCGCGTGTTCGTCGCAGGGCTGACGTCGTGCAAAGTTTGTAATACTCTGTAGTCTAAATGTCTATTTTCCGTCTATATTACCGTCATTTACCAATCGTACATTCTCGGCGTCAAATCTCGTATCAAATCTCGTAGCCGTCCTCCTTGGCAATCTCGGCAATAATGGCCTCGGCCTGCTTCCGGCGCCACTGCTTGCCCTTGGTCTTGCGCAGACCCTTGGGCCCGGTAAAGTCGCGCTCCCACTTTTTGTTGTTGGCCTTGCGCTGGTTGTCGCGCTGCCGTGCCAAGATCTTTTCCGACACGACACGGCCCTCGGGCGTCCGACGAGCGTCTTCACGCAGAATCGACTCGACGGCGCGTTTCTTGAGGCCGGTAAGACCTGCCACAGTATCACCATCGTCGTCGTCGTCGTCGTCGCGCAGCAGGTCCACCTCCTCGGCCTGCACCTTTTGCGCCTCTGCCAGCATATCGGCCTCGCGCTCACGCCGTGCCTTGCCGAGCCGTGCACGGTGGGCAATGCGTGTCTTGGCCCCCAGCGCCCACAGGTCGCCCCACTGTACTTTGCGCGCGTCGTGGTACGCCTGCCGACTAAACGACTTGGGGACCGTCCAGCGCTCCAGCGTGCCCGCCGGCGTGCACACGTCCATGATAATGTGTCCGCGGTTCTTGATTGGCGGCATGTAGAGACGTGGGAGGGCCAGCATGTGTGGCGTTCCTTTGTCGGGCGTCCCTTTGTCGGCCGTGGTCTCCGCTTCGACCTCGAGATTTTCAGAAGCAGCCGCCTCCGCCTCCGCCATCTTCTTCTTTGCGCGCTTGCTCACCTTTTTGCGCAGTTTCTTGGCCTGCTGCTCGGGCGTGTCCTCGGGCCCGAACCCGGCAAAGGCAGCGTCCGTTGCGGCCTGGCCTTGCACGAGTCGCTGCTCCTCACGCGTCTCGCCCTCGGGCAGGGCCACCGTGCCACGCTGGACCGCGACGTACGAGTACGACACGTCCTCGTGGTTGACGTGCGAGCGCATCATGATTTTCTGCAAAAAGGGCGGCCGGATGTAGCGCTGGTTAAAGTGGCAAAAGTCCTTGCGGCCAGCAGCAGCGCCAGGGGTCAGGTACAGCGGGCACGGCCGGTGGTTCGTGCACGGCGCGACAATCATGCCTGGCGCCCGACGCGACGTGTAGATGCCGGCCTCCATGGCGGCGTCTGTTTCGGCCGTCTCAGTTTCGGCGGTTGTGGCCGCCTCAGTTTCAGTCTCAGCCGCCTCGTCTCCCCCCTGTGACGGCGGCACAATGTACTCGTCGAGGATCCGCTGACGTGCGCTGGCGACGGCCTCAAAGCCACGCGGATGTCCCTTTTCGACGACGACGAGCACGCCGCCACGGGGATTGAGCAGGGCCCATAGGTTGTCAATGAGCGCACGACGCGTGTGCGGACGGTCGACGCCCATGAGCTGGTGCGTCGCGAGGATGACGTCGTACGTCCGGCGCTTGGCGTGTGCGGGATCGGGCGTCGCAGGTGCGTCGAGGTGCCGCGCCACGTTCTCGGCCGAGTGCAGCAGGTCCGGCAGACGCGTCACGACGGTGGCATCGGGAAACAGCGCGGCAGCACGTGCACGCAGCTCGTCGCTGCCGGCGACAATCGTCTTCTCGACCAGACGGTTCCGGGCCGCGCGTGTCGGGTCGTCGGGCGCCAGTACAGCCTCCATCTCGTCCTGGGCACGCTGCTGGGCACTGCGCTGGGGCAGGATACCGCGCTCGACCAGCAGCTCGGCCTCGGCCCGGTACACCTCGTTCCACGCGGCCATGGCACCACCAGCACTGCCGACGTCGAGCACACGCAACGGTCCGTCGCCACGCTGGCTGCGACGGACCAGGTCGGCCATCCACGACGGCCCGAGCCGCTTGCGTACCTCGACCAGCGTCGCCGTGGACGTCGCGTACGCCACCGGCAAGACCGTCGCGCAAAAGACGTCCGCCTCGATGCCCGTCATCGAACGTGCCGTCGCCGCCAGTGCGACCGGTAGCTGCTCAAAGTTTTGTTTCCCGCCCGTGCCCTTCTTGCCCATCTTGGGGCGCGGCGTGTGCGCCGAGTACGGCAACGACGGGCCGCCAAACACGGTCATGGCCGCCTTGCGCACGTGTGTCAGGTCCGTGCGCTTCAGAAGCTCCATCACCGGCCGAACCAGCTGCGCCTGAGGGAGGTACACCGTCGACGGACTCGGTCGTCCACTGCCCGCAACACTCAGAGGGTGCAAGCGCTGCTGCGGTGCGTCCACCGCCACGTCCTCGCGGTCGGTCTCTTCTTCTTCTGGTTCTTCTTCTGGTTCTTCTTCTGGTTCTTCTTCGGCCTCGGCTTCTTCTTCGGCCGCTGCCTCGGCTTCCGCCTCGGCTTCTGCCTCGGCCTCTGCCACTCGCTGCTCATGCTCGACCTGCAGCAGCACCAGTGCTGCAAACTCGCGCGGGTTCTTGGCCAGCGCCGAAATGTACTCGAGCTGGGCTGGCGTCAGTGGAAGGCTGTGGTACAGTCGCTCAATATCGACGCCGTCGCTCGTCTCAGACGCCTCGTCGTTGGCATCCTTGGGCGCCGTCTCGTACTCGACCTGCTCCAAGAACCCGTCGGCGCGCTCGCGGAACAGCTCCGCCTTCTTCTCGTCCACGTCGCTGTACGGGTTTGCGTCGTCGGCGTGCGGAATGCCAACGTCGTCGACGTGCGTCGGGGACAGAGGCGGGCCGTACAGCCGCTTGTACAGAGCGTACTCGTCGTCCGTCAGGTACCCGGGCGGCAGCGTGTCACGGAACGTCAAGCGCGCCTGCCGCACAATCGTCTCGGCCGACGCGTCGTCGTGCGTTTCGTCTGCTTCGTCTTTGGGGGGGTCGTCGTCTTTGGGCTCGGGCTCGGGCGCCTCACGCGCAGCCGCCTGCTCGTTCAGTGTCCGCGGCGACGTCGAAAACGCCCGCACCGTCCTCCGAGTCGTGTGCACGTTTGCGTGTGCATGTGCGTGGGCGTGTGCGTGTGCATCCGCAACGTATCGTGTCGGTGTCAATGTCGGTGTCGGTGTCGATGTCGGTGTCGTCGCCGTCGTCATTCGTCGCCGTGAAGGCGCCAGTGCGCGTGTTGGGCTCGCCGCCGCCGCCGCCTCAAACGCCTTGAGCAGCCACGCCTGGCTGCGCGGGCACGCCCGCTGCAGCTCTGTTGCACGGTACATTTTGGTGCTGTCACGGTCACCGTTGACAAGGCTGCACGGTGAGCAGATGCACCAAACCTAAACTTTTTGGTGGGGCAGTTCCAGCCAATCAATTGCGCTAGATTGAAAATGGCCACAGTCTTTTATAGATTTTTGTTGTTTCACAGTTTTGTTCGAGCGTTATAGAAGTGGTTTTGCGTAGAAAATACAGAAAATCAGATAGTCAGATAAAAAGATAAAAAAAGGGATATCAGTAAATGTGATTGAAAGAAAATAATAAAAAAATAAGTCGAAAATAACCAAAAATAATCAAAAATAACCAAAAAATAACCAAAAAATAACCAAAAATAATAAAACAAGAACTAAAAAAAACTAAAAAAAACCAAAAAAAAATAAGCTCAAAACCAAAATGTATATAAAAAAGCAAAATTACGTCCCCCAAAACATCTCGACGCGCAGGGAGACGACATTGTTCTGCCAGCCTGGGGAGCGTGCCTTGGCCCAGACGGTGACGACGTCGCCGAGCTGCAGACTGCGCACAAACGCGCCACTGCCAGTCGCCCTCCCACGGCCGTGCGACTCGAGCGTGTCGATCGCGCCCGGCGCCGCTGCCTCGTCGGTCCAGCGCCAGACGATTTCATGGCGTGTTGGCTCCGGGTGGCCGACGCGGTTTGACTGCAGCCTGTGCTCGCTGGGGCGTGGCAGGTGCACGTACTCGTGGCCCAGACCACCCTCGACCGGCACGGCCACGGATTCGGGATCGACCGTGACGAGGCCCATGTCGCCGGGAATGGCATTGGCCCGTCCGACTGCAGCGCTGGGGCCGGCTGTCGCGTGCAGTGCATCGCCCACCACGCCGTAGCGCTCGCGTCCGACGTCGAACCACGACTGCGACTGATCGTACGTTCCCCACGATCCCGGGCCGCCGCCCCAGCCCTGGTCGTGGCTGACGAGCGAAAAGACAATCTTGCGACACGGGTGCTGCAGGCGCGTGTGCACCGGCAGCCACGCACGGATGGTGTCGACGTCGGCCATGGACGTTGGCGACCGGGCCGGCAATGGAGCGTGGCTGTAGGCATGACCGGCGTCCGACGTGTCCGACGACGCTTCATCGACGAAACCGAGTGGTGGCGTGCGTAGCAGGAACCGGTTCTCGTCGGGGTGGCGGTGCGCGTGGCCGTCCACGACGACCGGGCTCGCTGGTGCCAGCACGGACGTCGAGCGTTGCCAGTACTCTGCGTCGTCTAGGATCTGGTCGACGACGTGTGGCGGGATGCGTCCGGCGCGTGCCAGTGTGGCCCGGACGTCCATAATGTCGGCGTACGACGGCGCGGCCGGTCGAGTGTCGTTTGGCGACGGTGGCGACGGCACAAGAGCCCGTGGTACCGGCAGCGCGTGGGCCAGACACACGTTCAGGCTGCAGCCAAACGCGAGCGCATCGGCCGGCCATCCTGCGCCCCAGGCAGTCTGCATCGGTCCAGACAGTGTCATTAGTCGGTTACTCTCGTTGACGCTGGATGTTGACCTGGACGTGTCGACGAGTGGCAGATGAAAATGTCCTCTGAGGCAGTCAAGCGTCTGACGATGGGAATGTCGGCTGTTTGAGGCAGTCAAACGACTGTCAGGCTTGGCCGATGTCGTCTGTTACTGCAGAGGCGCAGTCAAACTTGTCAAAGGACTTGGCAGAAATGTCGTCGTCTTTGTTTACAGAGGCGCAGTCAAGACGACACCTCGCAATGCTTGACCAACCGCAGGTGCCCAACGTCAGCACGACTCGCCGAGGCCCGCCTCGCTGCATCTGCTCACTGCATCTGCGTCTGCCGAATCAACAGGACGCCGGCGGTCGTTGTCTTTTACGAGTCGTCGCCAAATGTTTCGTCTTGATTAATGGCTGCGACTAGCCGCCGATCGCCTGGCCTGCAGTTTCTACATTTCCTTTTTACATTTCATAGTGTCGTGTAACAATGAGACTCGTAAATGATGGGCTAAAGAAAAAAGAACAGAAAAGACGTAAAAAGAAAAGAAGAAAAAGAACGTAAAAAGAACAGAAAAAGAACAGAAGAAAAAGAAAAAAACTACAGCGCCCAGTAAACGTCGACGGCCACGTCGCGCACGTGGTTGACCCAGCCCTGGAAACGCGAGCGCGCCCACACAGTAATGACATCGCCGACGCGCAGGCTGCGCACAAACGTGCCGTCCATGGTGTTCACGCCGCGCCCCAGACGGTCGGCCTCGGCGCGCATCGCATCGGCGTCAAAGCCGTCCATGCCGTCCGTCCAGTGCCACACGATTTTGTGCGTCGTGTACTCGCGCATCGCGACCTTGTTCCGCTGCAGGCCCGAGCCGTCTGGCATGCCCGTCTTGTACATGAGCTGGCCGTCGGCCCTCGTCTCCATGTCGTCGGGCCGCGGGTACAGCCCGAGCCTCCGTGGCAGCGAGTAGGGTTCTGGCTCTGGCCCGTGATTCCGTGGCTGCGGGTCCGCTTCTGGATCGGGCACGACCGGCGGCGGGCCAAACGACTCGAGCCCCACGTCAAACCAGGTGTACGAGCCCTTGTACGTGCCCTTTGTCCCCGGATCTCCGCCCCAGCCCTGGTCGTGGCTGGTTAGGGTAAAGACAATCTTGCGGCACGGGTGTGCGAGTGAGGTCAGGACGGGCCCGCCCGGCCCTTCCGGCACGTACGACACGTCCGACACGTCCGACAGCGGCGTGTCGCCCACACCGCCGCCCGTTTCCGTCGGTGGACGGGCACACGGTAGCAGCAGCTTCGTCGTGTACTGGTGCACGGCAGAGGACTGCACGGGTGGACGCAGCAGCCCGATCGGTGTCGTACGCAGCACGAAGCAGTCCTCGCGCGTCCAGTACGCGCCGTCCGACGCGTCATGGACGCGCCGGATGCTGGCCGGCACCGTGAACAGCGGATGGTGATCGTCTCTGCTCTTGACGCGCGCGTGTGTGTGCACCCAGTACTCGGCCGCGTCGAGCACCAGCGCCACAAGCTCGAGTGGCATCGCAAACGCGCGCTGCAGCATCTCCGTGACGACCATCACGTCCTCGTAGTCCGGCTCCCAGTCCATCCCGCTGCGCTCAGACACGTGCGACGACGTGTCGGTATCGGTGTCGGTGCCGGTGTCCATGGCGAAAGTCGGTTTGTTGGATGGAGTGCCGTGTGACGGCTTTCAGTGAAAAAGCGTCATGCAGCGGGAGGTTAGGCCTATATGACCATATGACCACGCAAGCTGTGTAACCAATGACATCACGGTGCGGGACAAGATGACGTAAGCAGCCTTGACATGGGCGCGTAACTTAGTCACGTGACCAGGCTGTCGGCGGGGCGCAAAATGCTGTAAGTGTCACGTGCAATGCCGTCATCACCGCTTTGGGCTTGACGCAACAGAATTTGTATGGGGACAGCCGTCGCGGGCGCCGACCGTGGCCGCGCTGGTGCATATTTCCACATCCCGGCTGGTTTGTCATGTCGACGGCTGTCGGACGATCTCTACGTCTGCCAATGCAAGTGCGTGATCCGCATGCTGGTGGCTTTTGAAAAGGAAAGCGCACCCGACAGCTCCTGCCGCTGCGACATACCCCTCTTCCCCTCTTACGACGACGACGACGACGACGACGACGACGACGACGACGACGACAACCACGAACCACAAACCACAAACACATCGCCATGACGCTGGCCTCGGGCGTGTGCGCGGCCACGCGCTTCGCCGCTGGCGCGCGCGGCCGCCTCGCGTCGCAGGCCGCCTCGGCCTCACGGCCCTCCGTCTTGCCGCCGACCCTCGTCTTGCCACCTACCCTCGTCCGCGGCCGCCAGCGGCCGCTGCACACGACACCCGCGCGCCACAGCGGCGCGTCGAACCCGGCCATGGCGTTCCCGTGTCTCGACGCGCTCGAGGTGCGCTCGCAGAAGCTGCAGCAGCGAGCCGCCAACCCGGCAGCACAGTTACAGACGCCGTCGAGTGCGAGCGGCCCTGAGCCGGCGTACACGTCGGGCGCGACGCTGCGTTTCCACTCGCGCGACAGCCTCGCGCTCGACTGGGGCGGCGTGCTGCCGGCGTTTGACATTGCCTACGAGACATGGGGCACGCTCAACGCGGACCGCTCCAACGCCGTGCTGCTGCACACGGGCCTCTCGGCATCGTCGCACGCGCACTCGACGGCGCTCAACCCGCAGCCGGGCTGGTGGGAGACGTTCATCGGGCCCGGCGAAGGCTTTGCGCTCGACACCAGCAAGTACTTTGTCATCTGCACCAACGTCCTCGGCGGCTGCTACGGCTCGACCGGGCCCAGCAGCATCGACCCCGCCGACGGCCACCACTACGCCACGCGCTTTCCCATCCTGACCATTGACGACATGGTGCGCGCACAGTTCCGCCTGCTCGACAGCCTCGGCATCCAACGCCTCTACGCAAGCGTCGGCTCCAGCATGGGCGGCATGCAGTCGCTGGCCGCAGGCGTCCTCTTTCCAGACCGCGTCGGCAAGATTGTGTCCATTAGCGGCTGCGCGCGCAGCCACCCCTACAGCATCGCCATGCGTCACACGCAGCGCCAGGTGCTCATGATGGACCCCAACTGGAACCGCGGCTTCTACTACGACCGCGTCCCGCCACACGCCGGCATGAAACTGTCGCGCGAAATTGCGACCGTCACGTACCGCTCCGGGCCCGAGTGGGAGCAGCGTTTCGGCCGCCGCCGCGCCGACCCCAGCAAGCCGCCTGCACTGTGCCCCGACTTTCTCATCGAGACGTACCTCGACCACGCCGGCGAGAAATTTTGCCTCACGTACGACCCCAACAGCCTGCTGTACGTCAGCAAGGCCATGGACCTGTTTGACCTCGGCGCCAGTCACCAGGAACGCACCGCCCAGCGCCGCCGTGAGCGCGCAGCATCAGCGTCGTCGTCGTCGTCGTCGGCCCAGGGCACAGACGCCGCAGCGTGCTCCTTGACGCTGCCCGCACAGCCGTACGAGGAGACGGACGCATCGGCCGCCGAACCCGGACCCGGACCTGGACCCGGACCCAAGGCTGACGACACCGCGTCGACGCCGTCAATGATGCCCGGGACGCCGAGCTGGCAGCCGCCCGAGGACCTCGTGCGCGGTCTCGCGCCGCTGCGCAACCACCCGACGCTCGTCATGGGCGTCGCCAGCGATATTCTGTTTCCCGCGTGGCAGCAGTACGAGGTCGCCGAGGCACTCAAGCGCGCCGGCAACCGCAACGTCAGCCACTACGAGCTGAGCGAGCAGCAGAGCATGTTTGGCCACGACACGTTCCTGCTCGACCTCCAAAACATTGGCGGCAACGTGCGCAACTTTTTGGGCTAGCGCTTGGGACATTTAGATTGGCATAACGGATAATGAAAAGCGTGATTTTGGGTTCTCACATGTCGCCTGCTTTGTAAACACTTTTTTAATATTTTCTACCGTCGATTCCGCAAGAAACCTGTGGGCTTTCATTGGTAGCAAAAGTGAGTCTGATGTCATCTGTACTGGCCCTACCAGGAGCAGCTCGCCGTCCTCTACACGCTGACGTGCTCGTCTACGAGCCGACGACGTCGATCCGGAGGTCTTCTTTCGGGTTATAATAAATCCACTAGAACACACGTCAAAATAAACTAGCGGGGCGGCCTGTCGTGGCCATGTGGATCTTGCTGGCGGCAGGCTACGGCGTAAAGTGGGGCTCGGGGTCCGAGTGCGTAGTAACGTGTACGGAGTATCGATCAAGCAATCTGTATGACGCGTGGTGGTCTATGACCATCAATGGGCAAGCTAGCCAGGCCTTTTGGTGCGGCTCAACTGCTCGAGCACGTCGTCCGCGACGTGTTGTCGTCGTGCGTTTCGCAGGCGCACGTGGAGTTAAGCTGTGGCGAAAAGTGGACCCTCAGAGCACGGAGCACGAAGCACAGACAACGAGGCACAGAGCCCGGCGCTCAGTGCAGTGCAAAGCGCCGCGCCAGCTCGATGCCCTCGGCGAGCGTGCCGACGTGCGAATCGATGGCGAGCCCCGCGGCCGCGAGGCGCCGGCACTCGGCGTAGAGGCCGCGCAGCGGCACTGTAAAGACGGCCTGCACGAGCTCGCCGTCCTCGAGCTGCGGAACCGGGCGCTGGTTGGCAGGGTCCGCGGCGTCGACGTCGAGGTGCACAATCTGCAGGTTCGTGCTGCCGAGACCCGGGTCGGGAAACAGCTCGGGCGACGTCAGGTCTTGCGAGGCCGACACAGTGCCGACGTACCCCGTCTCCTCGCGCAGCTCGCGCACGGCCGCCTGCTCGGCCGTCTCGCCCGCGTCAACGAGCCCGGCCGGTACCTCGACGACGACGCGCCCGACCGCCGGCCGAAACTGCTTGATCAGTACCAGCCGCGGCTCGGCGCCAGCCTCGCGCAGCACCGCCACAATGTCGACGCCATCGATGGGTACGTGGCCCGCGTGCAGCGGCGGCGGGCGTGTCGTGCGCTCGGCCGATTCCCAGACGCGGTGCGTACCGGCATTGTCCTCATACGTGACCCTGGCGGTTAGCGTTCTGTCGATCGGGTCAGGTCGGCGCCTTACTTGACCAGCCTTGTCCATTTTGCCTCATCCGGTGGCTGCGTGCGGTCAGCAGTCTGTCAAATCGAGCAGTTAACGACACTTTCAGCGAGTTCTTACCAGTGGCTCGCGGGAAACAACTCTTGGCAGACCGTCAGGCATGGTGGTGGTGCTGGTCGGTGATGAGATCTCACTGTCGTGACGTCGCCTTGTGGGGCGATGGTAAGCAGTGTGATTAGTCTTTTGTGTTAATATTGAACTATCCGCACTGCATGGGAAATAAGACCTTTTTACCGGTGCGGCCTTTCGGAATAGCTACGCAGGCATCGCAAATCTTTGGGGACACGAGACCGAGCCGCATTCGTCCGAGAACGTTGCCCGGTTGATCACTTTCTCTTGTCTGATCTTGGCCTGGCCGGTTCTGGTGCGCGGCTCGTTTTCAGCGTATATAAGGCGGTCCCCGTGATGCTTTCGTCCTTTGTCCATCTTTCTGTTGACTGCAGTCACCAGACCCTGGAGCTTCACCAAACCTTGCACGCTCGTTCTTTGTTGAGGCCCTTTTTGACCGGTATCAATGTAGTCTGAAGGCGTTTATCCGCACGGATTCGCACTTGTATACCGACCTCGCCAAGCACCTGCGCATCATGCACGGCTGGCAGTACAACCTGGTTGCCCTGTTCCTCGTCCAGCTCGCCGAGACTGCCTTTGCTTTTACGACTTTCTGCTGGCGCACCGAGACCGGCAGCGACCGCGCCGAAGCAGAGGTCGCCGGCAAGGCGTCAAGTCCGTACTACTGACTGTTTCTTGAAGATGCTGATAGACATCTAAACTGGCATTGGGCTGTATCTGAACTAGCTAGACGACCTGGGGAGAAACAATACGAATTCGCGTGACCCTTGAGGCACCCGTTTCAGTAAACACCTGCCGCACACTGGAAATTGTCGTACAAGATCAAAGAGAACCGACTGTGCCAGCCTGGCCTTGCAATGAAGAAGAAAGGATCAGAGAAAGAGACGAGCGCCAGGCTAAAAGGGGTTGATCTGGCGGTGCCCGTAGAACATGTTGATGACGCGGCGCTGGACCTCGGTGAAGCGCATGTGGCCGCAACGTTCGCTCTCTAGATGGTTGATGAGCGATCCCAGGCTTTGACACTTGTAGCCGCACCCTTTGCCCGCACAGAGGTACAGCATCTGCTTGTGGGCCGGAGACTGGCGGTGATAGTTGAGGCCTTCCAACGAGTTGAACTTGCGGCTGCAGGAGCGGCAAACGTAGGCCTGTCCGTTCCAGGCCTGCTCCGTCGCAAGTCGGAGCTGCCTGTTCTGGTCGGGAATGTAGTCCTCCAGGGGGTAGAAGAATTTGGAAAACCGGTCGTACTCCCACATGCCGTAGAACAAGGACTTGCGCGTGATTCCGCCCGCCTCAGGGCAAGAGCTGCGCTCGAGGTGGATAATCAGGCCTGTGGCTGTGCCGAAATCGCGGTCACAGAAGGGGCAATACACCTGCACGCGGTCCTTGTCAAAGAGGTGGACACGCGACCGCTCGTGCATCCGAAGAGCGTTCAAGCTGTTGAACTCGATATCACACGACCAGCAGAAGAACATGTCGTGATCGAGGGCCTGGTGCTCATGGCGGTCTTTATCGGTCGGGAATGTGAGGTCGCAGCACAAACACTCGTAGTCGAAGTGGTTCCACTGGTCCTGGTATAGCCAGAGTTGTTTCGCGAGTCTAAAAGACCTGTTGCATGTATAGCAGACCGAGTTTGCCATTTGAACGTGGTTTTCGTGGGAGCAGATCAAGCGTTGGAGAAATGAAAGAATGAAAGAGACGCCGTGTGGCAGACGGAAGTTGTCTGGACGAAGGAGAGGCTCGTAGTAAAGGAAGCACGGAGTACATGGACGGGGGTGGGAAAGACGGGTGAACAGAGAACGGAAGTGGTCCCATACAAACGCTATGCTCGGGAAGCTACAAACCGGGACCGGGAGGTGCGACGTTGACGAACAGAAGGCGCAACTAGACGGATGGAAGTTGCAAAGCGAGGTGCAAGGCGGGTGGGAAGGTACGATACTTGTACAAAGGGGCAATCGCTATGCTCGGAAGCTACGAATCAGGACCGGTAGGTACGATGTTTACCAACAGAAGGCGCAACTAGACGGATGGAAGTTGCAAAGCGGTACACGGCTTGGGTGGGACAAAATCCTAAACTATCCTAGTACGGAAGGAACCTTCGCACTGATGCACGTGACACGACACCGAAGCACCTACAACGTCGAGAAATGACCAAAAATATACTGCACGGTCAATTGGCGCGACAGCGAGACGCCCGAGCCGGGGCTGACAGGCTTAGCAGCGCGCAGCCAGCACGCAGAGACTGTCGGCCAGGGAGGCGCGCTTGCTGGAGTCTTTGGAGTCTTTGGAGTCGTCGCCAAACAAGTCGTCGATGCGGCTCTGCACGTCGGCAAAGTCCATGCGCCCGCACGACTCGCTCTCGAGGTGGTTGACGAGCGACTCCAGTGCCGAAAACTTCTTGCGGCACCGCTCGTTGGGGCAGTGGTAGATGTTGTGGAGGCGGGCGAGCGTCTGCACGTGGTTCTCGAGGCGGTGCGCGTACGTGAATAGCTTGCTGCAAAAGGGACACTGGAAGCGGCTTCCGTTCCACGTCGTTTCGGCCGCAACGGTCGTCTTCCCATGCAGGTCGTCGTCGCCCTTGGGCATGTCTGTGGAGAGCACGCCCTCGGGGTCGCAGAAGCGGACAGCCCCGTGGATGCGCTCGCTGGTGATTTTCTGTGCTTCGGGGCAGGCGCCGCGCTCGAGGTGGTGAACCAGGCCTGTGGCGCTTGTAAAGGCACGGCTGCAAAAGACGCAGCTGACTTGCACGCGGCCACCGTGCCGGAGATGGCCTCCCGAAGCTGTGTGCGCGCGAAAGGCGTCTTGGCCGAGGACTGAGCAGTCGCACTGCTCGCAAACATGCACGTCGTGGCTGGACGACTCGTGCTGTCGGAGGTGGTGTTTCGTGGGAAAGTTGAAGCGGCAGTGCCGGCATTGGTGCTTGAAGAAGCACGAGGCCACCTCGCGCTCGTCGGCGGTGAGCGTCTTTTCGCTGGAGCATTCGTTGCGACTCAGGTGGTGAAACAGATTGGTGTCCGTGTAAAAGTCGAGACTGCAAAAGGGGCAGCCCACGCCCCCGCGTTTGGCGACGGCCACGACATGGCCCCGCGAGTACCAGTGCGCATGAAGCCGCTGGTGGCTGTCAAACCCAAGCCTACACGGGTCGCAAAAGTGCTTGCCATGCGCGTGGTCTTCGTGCAGCATGCGGGCGGCCCTTGTTGGGCACGTCTGCCTGCACCGGCGACACTTGAAGTGGTAGTGGCTGAGCCTGGCCAGGTGCTCCTGGATATCGGCCAGCTGGCTGGCACTGTAGTTGCACTTGGAGCACCGGTGTGCGCTTTTGGTCAAGTATGGCATACCGCCGTTTGTCATTTGTCCGTCGAGGAAATGGAGGGCAGAAGAATGCAGGGACCGAAGGGAAGGGAAAGAGAAGAAAGAGGCAGGTGGAGATAGGGGTGAATGGCCACGACGAGGGAAAGCACGCCCGGCCTGATACAATTGGTCGGGGAAGGCACGAATCGTGGACGGAAGGTCCAGCTCCCAGATCCTAGACTGGCAAGGCCCAATGCGGAAAGAGCGACTGACACGACCTTTGCGCATCGTGAGGCAAGCCGGCACGTGACGGATTCTGTCACTGCAACACCACTGGCACCCTAGAGCATTCTTCTCCATTTTGATGGGGACTTTAACTTACAAAGCTGTCGAGGACCACCACACGCGCTGCACTTTGAAAAACGGTGGACATATACTTGAAGATGCAAATGTCCGCACTGGACGAGCAATATCCACGCGTCAACCGGCTCGTGCACACTTTAGGGTGGTGTTGTACCGCCATGCTGCCTTTACAAGCAGCAGTCCAGAATTCAGTGCAAGATCGGGATACATTGTCTTATTGCAAACGTGTCAAATGCGTCGAGATGGGCCCATTCCGTCAAGAGTCCTTGTCATCAGACGCGAAACCGCACATGCTGGAAAGTGAAAACCTTCTTCCGTTCTGGTCGCCCAGTGCCACCACCGCCTAGAGACCAAGCAGGCGCTGGCCGCGCATCATGTCGCCGATGCCGCTCTGGACCTGGCTAAACTGCAGAACGCCGCACGACTCGCTCTCAAAGTGGTTGATGAGCGCGGCCATGGTCTTGAAGTTCCTGGCGCACTGGCGGTTGGGGCAGTGGTAGAGCTCCTGCATGTGGGTGGACGACTGCAGGTGCTGGTCGAGGCTTTGGAGCTGGTTGAACTGGCGATCGCACAGCGGGCAAGCGTAGCCGTGGCTGTTCCATGTGCTCTCGTGAGCCGAGTAGCCGCCGTCTCTGGTCGATGTGCCGTCCCAGGTCAAAAGGTTCTTGGACACGACGCCGCGGGGGTCGTTTCTGCGCACAAACTTGTAAATCGAGTCGCGGTTGACGTTGGGCGCATTGGGACAGGCGCCGCGCTCAAGGTGGTGGGTGACGCCGGTGGCCGTGGAAAAGGAGGCCTGGCAGAAGGGGCAGTAGACGCAGCTGCGGCCGGGGTCACTCATGTGGACGCGGGAGCGGAGATGCATGTTGAGGTTGTTGCGCGACTGGAACTCGCGGTCGCAGGGGGTGCAGAAGTAAAAGTCGTGCGCGTACTCTTCGTGCTCCGAGCGGTCCTCGGTCGACGGCCAGGTCATATTGCAGACGCGGCACTCGTAGGGATGGATAGTGGTTCTTGACATCTTGGTGTTGCCGGAGGGCGGTAGACGTGCGGAAATACCGCCCGCACGTATCGCACTCTAACCACATGGTGGATGGTGCGCGCTGGTGTTATCGGGGTGAGGGGAGAAGTGAGGGGAGAAGTGAGAGGAGAAGTGAGAGGAGAAGTGAGAGAAGAGACAGAAGTGAGAGGAGAAGAGAGAGGAAATGAGAGAGAAGAGAGGAGAAGAGAGAGGAGAAGAGAGAGAAGAGAGGAGAAGAGAGAGAAGAGAGAGAAGAGAGGAAAGAATCGAAAGAAAGGGGCGGACTAGGTCAAGGGTGGGCGGTAGCTACTTCTACTTCTTTGGAGCTTCAGGAAGGCACATTGCAGATTTACGATTCGGGAAAGAGTAGACGGCACCGTCGCCATGTTTGCGACGCAGGCGCGAGACGGAAAGGGGTTGTTTTTAGTGGACTTGGCGGTGGTCGGCAAGTGCCAAAAGTGATGGTTTCCCGACTGGCGAGCGTGCAAGACTTTGGCCGGCTTTAAACATTTAGCGGCTGCGCAAGGTAGCGGCCTTGAGGTGTGAAGGGTTGGCGGCGTTTGAGCGTATCACGAGAGTCGAGAGTTGGCGGGTATCGTATTGTGCGCTAGAGATAGCGAGAAATAAAAAATATCATGGGTAAATCAGTACATTGAAATTGTATTGCAACTATAAGTAAAAGCCTCGTAATTATATTGCAACTATCAACAAAAGCCTCATTCCGTTTCAAGCATCGACACCTCTCCAGTTTCTCTCATTCTCTGTTTCTCTCACTCTCTCTTAGGCGACGGGCTTGCGCCCGATGACTACCAGGGCGTCAAAGTAGGCGTGCACGGTGCCGAGGCGGAGCTCATCCCAGATGGAGACCATCAAGTCATTGATTTCCACCGGGTTCATGCCGACACAGGGCAACAGCTTGGACGACAAGTGCATGACTAGCCACCTCGCGACGTCTTCAAAGTAGCTGCCAATGACCCTGTAGTACTCGCCGCTAGGCCAGACGCCAATGGGCAAGTAGAAGCGGCGCTCGACGACACTCTCCAGCCCGGCGTCGCGCATCCAGCCGGCATAGTTCTGCGCATTGTCCAGGGGACGGCCGTAGAGGCGTGCGACCTCTGCGATGAGGTCGGCCCAGCGGGCGATGGCGCAGTCGGCCGGCGGCGGCGACGCGAAGCGGATGGGGAACAGCATCTCGTGCAGCTCGAGGAACCCGCCAGCCTGGAGCACCGCGCTGGCAGAGCGAATGGCGCGTGCAGGGTCGGGGAAGGCCATGAGCCCGCGACCGTACACGAGGTCGAACTTGCCCATGTGCGGCCAGTCTTCCTGGCCCTCGCAGCTGATGAATTGGAGGCAGCAGTTGTCCGGCTTCGCACTGAACTGGACGTACGCCGAGGTCAGGCCGACGACTTTTGTATCGGGGAACCTATCCGCCATCTCAGTGACCCAGATGCCCCTGCGCGCGGTGATGTCGAGGACGTGCCGGGGCTTGGAGACGGGCGCCAGAAAGAGCTTCCCGCCGGCCATGAGCACAAACACAATGTGCTTCACGTACTGGTCGGGGAGCACAAAGACGTTGTCCATCATGTTCGAGTCCACGGTTGACCGGTAGAGCAAGCCCCCGCCCGGCTGCGAAAGCGAACTTTTAAAGACATTGACCCTGACCTTGAGCGTCACGTCGTCCTCGAGGTTCTGGGCCGTCCCAGGCACCGGCGGCGACGGGGCCTCGTTGGGCCCCCACGGAAGAGGCAATGCCTGGTCCGTCACATTCTTCGGGTTGGGTTTGGGCCCCAGAAGGTGAGGGGGAAGGTAGAGGGGTAGGGGCTGGCGATTGGGGAACGGGAATATCTCAATGGGCCCGTTGGTCACCGCGTAGATTAAGGGCTCGCGAATGTCCTCGGTCCAGTTGACCACCCGGTTGCCCGCGAACGTGTACGACGTCTGCCCGTGCAGGCCGCTCGTGGTGGTGTAGTCCATGGTGAAGTTGGTGGGGTTGGGAGTCGACATTGCTGACATTGCTGGTGCTGCGGTTCTGCGTGGTTTTGTGTAGGTCTTTTGGGTGCGCGTGCTGTGGCTGGAGTATGTTCTGGGGAAGAAGGTTGGTCCAAGAGATTCGAAAAACTCGAGGGAGCATGCCCTTTTAATACTTTTCAGACACATCTTGCGTCTGCGTCTTTATGTTGCGTAGGTACTTTGTGAATGGGCGAGAAATGAGAATATATTTATGATACTTTACAAGGGTACACGGGATGGGGTTACTATCTTGCCATTGTTCCCATTGTCCTTACCATTGTTCGCACTAGAACAATATACGCAGCCTTGTGCAGCTCGCCTTGTGGCAGCAGTCCGGCGTTACACCAGCCAATTAGGCGGGGTTGCCGCCGTCGTCCCCGGCGTCGTTCAGTGCTAGGCCAGGAACAATGGTAAGGACTAGCGTGATCGGTATCTTGGCGAAATAACTATATTTACAATCGCAACCCGAAACAAAGGACCTTTCGGTCAAAAGCACCAGTAACAATACGTCATATATTTAATGACATGGATTCTTGGTGGCGCATTGTTTATTTTATATCGAACAATGCTTATATTATATCGAACAATGCTTATATTATTCGAACAGTGGCATATTTTGGTGGGGCGACATTGTTAGCGGCACGTGCCGTCACCTCCGTGCCCCTTTCGGAGCAAATGGCCTCACAATGTCGCCGGCCGAGACTGTCGATTCGTGCGCTTCCGGATAGCATTGTACCTCATCTTCTTCCCTGCAATCCGGTTATTCGTGCCGCTGCCGTGCCGCTGCCGTGCCGTCCTGCCATTGTCATCATCCCATGACCACAAATTGGCGCAGCAGAAAAAGTACGCAAAACACCCGTGTATTATTCAAAAAATGACGCCTCTGCCCGCCCTGTACCTCCATGTTCCTCCAAGTGCAGTTTTAGTAAAACGAATGGTAAAAAGGCGCAAACCCAAAACCAGCCAGACACCGGAATGCCACATCCGAAACGCAAACACGGTACGCCCGAAGAAGAAGAGTAAAAAGAGAAACACCGGCATACCGAGAACCCAAACGAGAACCCAAACAAAAACCCGTCCCAGAGATTACGAGAACAGAAGCACCGGCCTATCCAAAGAAACGAACCCAACCCAGCCCCCAGCCCCCCAGCCCAAAACGAAGCGCTCCAAAAAGAAATTAGCCCCAGACACTGGCCTGGACGTTTTTGCTGCTGTTGCCCCAGACACTGGCGGGGCGCGGCGCACCCCAGAGAGGCGCCCCGCCGTCAGGGCCCGCGGACGCCGGCGGCGTACCCGTGGTAGTGCTCGGCGAGAACGGGGCGGTCATCGGCGTCGTCGAGCGCTTGGCGTTGGGGCCGCCTAGGCCGGGCGTGCCCGACACGGACGGCCGAGTGCCAATCGGGGCCACCGAGCCGGTCGTGTTGGCACCGGCACCGGCACCGGCACTGGCACCGGCACCGGCACCGGCACCTGAGCCGGGCTTGTTGTTAACGGGCGACGCACCGACGGGCGACGTGCCGCTGCTGGCACTGCGGAGCGGCTGCGGGCTCGACGAGCTGCTGTTGCGCGACTGTGCGGGCGGCTGCTGGCCCTGAGGAAGCTGCGGCGACAGGACGGGACCGCCTTCGTCGGTAGTGGTGCCGCTGCTGGCGGTGGCGCCCTCGAAACCCGGCGGTGGTGGGCGGCCGTACTCAAACGCCAGCGGCGAGGGACCACGCAGCACACCGGGCGCGGAGGGGCCGTGCAGGGCACCGGGGACGCCCGGGCGTGGCGTGCCAGTCTCGTCGACGTAGCCACCGGTCTCGGCAAACGAGCCCTCGCCGTAGAGGGCGCTGCGCTGGCGTGCAATGAGGTCGCGGCGGTCGGTCTCGGACATGTTGCTGCCGCTCGGGCTCAGGGTGCGGTCTGCCGGCTTGTTGCCAAAGGAGGCGTCGGGCACAGCTGTCCTGTTAGCATGTTTTTTTTTAAAAAAATGTGACGCAATGTGGAGTGGCGGTCAAGGGCACGGGGCATGCAACGGCACAAGACGAACAGCATCAGCACGCATGGCAGGGACAATCAGGCAGACAGAACGGCAGACAGAACGGACGCCAAATCGAACAGTAGACAGGTCCGGGGCAAATCAGCAAATCAAACAAGGAGCACTTGCATCTACCGAGCTGGGGAGACATGGGATGGAGGGAGTGGTAGCGCAGTGAAATGTGTAGGTAGTGTTGAATTAGACGGGTGTGGAAGACCCAACACGCGTGTTGTAAGTGTATAGACGAGGCGGTTCTCGCGGTTCCGTCGCTGTGGGTAGACTGCATGATTTGTAGTGGTCCAGCTGTTCGGCCACGACCTCTGGCCGCTGCCGTCGAAAAACAGCCCGAACGGACCAAACGAGCCAAGAACCAACAAACCAATAAACCAAAAGCCCAGAAAACAAGAAAAACAAGAAAACGAGCCAAAAAATCAAACGAGCCAAAACCAAAAGAACCAGAAAAAAGAACCAAAACGGGCTGCCGGATGTCTGAAATCAAAATTCGCCCCAACCCCTTTTCCAAAGGCCGTAAACATGATGGAAAGCAAATGTAAAGAGAAAAGACAAAACAAGAAACCCAACCCTGGCATTTGCATTTTGTCGCGCTTCCCTGCCGCCATGTGCCGTGCAATGTAAAAATCAAAGAAAACAGTCGCAGTGTATGTGTAGTGCTGGAGGTGTGCTGGAGATGCTGGATGTGCTGGAGATGCTGGATGTGCTGGAGATGCTGGAGATGATGCTGGAGATGATGCTGAGAATGTATGCTGGATGTGTATGCTGGAAATGGTGCTGGAGATTGGTGTTGATGCTAGAGGTGCTGGTGCTGCCGCTACATGGTAGGGGAGGGCCTACTTCTGTTAAACTGCTGCTCCTGGTGGTAGTTGCGCAGCTCGCGTTCGCGCTGGGCGGCCATGCGGCGCTTGGCCTGGATGGCCTGCTCGGCGTCGTTGGAGCCGCGCGACGACTGGTGGCGCTGGCTGGCGTAGAAGCTCTGCAGGTTGGACTGGTGCGCGCTGCGGGCGTCGCCAAACTCGGCCACGGAGTGCGGGCGTGCGTTGGTGTGCTGGCGGGCGTCTGGTCGTTAGCTGGAACTCGGGACCACGAGTGATAGGGGAAAAGGAAAAGAAAAAGAAAAAACGCACGTCGGCCCGGCACGCCAAACATCTTGCCGCTCTTCATGAGGTTGTCGATGGCGCGGTCGACCTCTTCGATCTGGTGCGTAAAGGCGAGCTCGCTGCCCTGGCCGGGCGGCGGCGGGCCCTGGCCGGGCACCGTCGAGCTGGCGCCGGAGCGCACGGTCTGCGCGTCAATCTCGAGGTCGTTCCAGGCGTTCTGGCCGGCCGGGGGCCACGGGCGCGCGTTGTCGTAGTAGGACATGCCGGCGGTGGTCGGGCAGTGCGTGGCAGGACGGAAACTGGATCGAGCTCGACGGGTGCGGAACGTCGGTGGTGAGAGACAACCTGCCTGGGCGTGTCAGTGTATTGAACATTGAACGGGGAAACAACTGGTAAAAACAAGGCAAAGGCAAATCGCCGGACATGCACGCCGATCACGCTGTTGGCCCGATCTCGCGTGCCACAAGACACTGCTCAGCGCCCGCGTAACGTTCTGTGGCTTGCCTTGTTGAGGCGGGTGTCATCTGGTCTGATCGCAGATGGCAATGTGCGCACACCAGGCCTGTACGACCGACGCCGGCCACTGGGTCTCGGCAGGTCGGCAGGTCTGGGTCTGGCAGGTCTGGCAGTGAAAATGGCGCCCGGCCGGGCAGAAAAAGCGCGCATCCTCACGCCCGGGCGCAGGTAGTGGAGGGCAGGAGAGGGGGAGTGACGCAAGTGTCTGTTGCCAAGTGGCCGCGTTGCTAGTCGCCAGGTGCCGATCGAGGGGCGCTCAACCCAATGCCCAAAGTCGAGGCATGCATTCGGTGTTTGGCGCTGGGCGGCCTAGCAGACCAGAATGGGAGGGTGTCCGTCTCTGTCGTGGCTAAGAGCTGGACCATTGGGTCATTGGTTGTGTCGAAGTGTCGCCCGATCCCGGACTCGGGTCCGGCCATGTCCCGGCTCCGTGTTCGGGTTCCCTGCGGGCGGGGCTGGTTCGTGTCCGGTAAACGGAAAAGGGGACCGGAAACGACCGAGACGGTCAAGGGTGGCCTGCGTTGGGTGGGTCGAAAGAGCGGCTGTCGGTGCTCGGGCGTATGCGGTCGGTTCGGTTTGGAGCCCGGGATTTTCGTGTGCGTTGCGTGGTTCGACGGCCGGGGCAAAGTTGGCGGCCGGTGACGGGCCCGGGTTCCGGAGGAGAGAGTCGGCAACAAGCGATTCCGGTAACAACAGACGCAAACACAACAACTCAACAGCAGGGAAGGCAGAGTTTGCGCCACGGGAGTGCGACGGGCAAAAGCACACGAGACGGGCAGCGTCGCGGTTGGCGTTGGTTTTGGAGTGCAAGGTCGCGGCCGTGGCCGAGGGCAGGCCGTTGCAGAGGCCGACGGCCGGCCGGTGCAGTGAGCAGAGACTTACCCAGCAAAGAACAGACTGGTGAGACTGGATTCCGAGTCGAGATGTGCAGAACGCAGACGGACGCAGGCACAAGACGCAGACGAGACGCAGACGAGACGCAGACGAGACGCAAACAGGACGCAGGACAGAGACGCAGACGCAGAGCCGAGAATCTCAATGGTTTAGAAGAGCTCACAAAAGGGCCGCAGAAAAGGAGAGCGGCAGCACGCGGCGGCGGGCGGCGTCGAGCCAATTTACCGCCTTGGAGTGGTCCCAGTTTAGTGATTCCAGTGGCTCCAGTGGCTGCAGCACTAAATATTTAAATACAGTGGACGGCGCCATCGTGATAGGGGCAGAAAAAGGAGGCGACCAGGGTTTTGGGGCCAGCTGGATTATACGGATTGTTTCGGGGTGCAATTTTATTTCAATATTCGAGTGCGGGACGTGTTCCTTTTTTCTCGAACACTTTGGAGCGGGTTGGGTTTAATTAAACACGAATTAAAATGGATAAATGGGGCTATGTCCATTTCCACGCTGCTACTGCATTTGGCAATTGGCGATCCGGGCGTGCTCGCATAAATTAGGTGCAGTGACTCTCAGCATAACATGCAGTGCGCACAAGTCGCAGACGACAAGTGCGTTTATCGCGCAGCCGCACGCCGGCTGAGTCGATGTTGGTGCGCTGTGCGCCGTGCACTGTGCACTGTGCGCAGTGCGCTGGCCGCCACCGGCGACGGCCAATTTCAAATCACACACGTCGCATGCTCGGCGAGGTGGGGTGGGCGCGCTGGCGGTTCAGGAAGGTGCACTCTGCAGCCTTTGCATCCTCTCGGATTCGTGCAGACGGTTTGCGCGGCCGGATGCATGTGTACGGAGTAGTGTCCAGCCTGGCCCGTGGCCAGGGTGCAACGAGCCGCACATGTGTGCTTTTGACCGGCGTGTCGTCGGCGGCCGCACTTCACGATGCCCGTGTTCGGTGACGGCAGTGGGGCTGCTACTCGCACAGTTTTTGCACCGTAGACGCCCACGCAGAAACAGTGCGCATAGCCGGTCTGCGTCCTCTGACGCCTCCTATTTGCGACGCATGCGCTATTTCCACTTCACCCGCCTTTGCGTATCATACTGGCGAGGACGAGATTGCAGCCGCTCTACTCCGTACTCCGTATATTTAAATTTAAATTTACTTTGTAGAGCATTTGTCACGCTTGAGCATCATGGTGTACGACCCTTTGGGAAGGTGCCTACGCAATCTGGTCAAGTCGGAAGGACTTGGATCCGGCGATCCTCGAGGCGCGAGGCCCAGGCACTGCACGGGCACTGCAAGACAAACACGACCGAAACGGATCGCGGCAGGAAGACTGTCGTTTCCAGCATGCGATGCGAAACGGTCTACGAGGTGAATCGCCCCAATCAAACAAGCGAACGCAATCTGTGCCTGGTGCACGTCCGTGTTGAAGCCATCCGGTCTGTCGCACCAGCGGCGCCTTCCTTGCTCGACAGGAGCGTGCCATCGTCTTTGGCCGTATTCCGTAATATTTATGGCGCGGCCAAGGCTGAAGGAACAGGACTCGAGCCGCTGCCGCCCGAGAAGTGAGCAGCATCGACCTGGAGTAATTTAGTCGCCTGTTGTAAGTGGACCATACTGCGTTCCGCCGCTGTGGGCGAGACATGCCCCTCGTACTGATTGCATGCCGGGCCAAATTGCCTTTTTGGTCAGGATCCAGTTGGCAAGTGTTGAATGCAGTCCAATGTTATGCAAAGTATTATATAGATTCGACGGGCGGCAGCCGAGTATCCAAGAGTATCAAATAGACGAATCACGCCAGTATCGTATCAAATAGTCACATAGACGACCAAACGCAGCCAATCGTCCAAAGACCACCAAGCTCACACCAGGGCGGCCTGCTCTGCGGCGCGGGCCTTCTTTGCGGCATTGAGGGCCTTGAGCTTGGCGGTGCCGAAGCCGGCGACGCCGGCCTCCTGGTGGGCGCCGAGCCAGGGCTTGACGGCGTCGCCGAGGGCGCTGCCGGACAAAAAGTAGACGACGAGGCCGATGAGGATGAGGACAAAGGCGATGGGGTACATGAAGTGGATGGCGTAGCCAAAGACGTGGATGCCGATAATGACCCCCCAGAAGTTGGCGGTGAGCAGGGAAATGTCAAAGAAGGCGGCGCTGGCCATGCGCAGGACGATGGGCACGAGGTTGTAAAAGATGCAGAGGCACAGGGTGTAGCCGACGAGGTAGCTGATGACGGCGCCGTTCCAGGTGGCCGACTCGATGGAGTCGCGGTCAAAGATGGCGGCCTGGACGCCGTTGATGCAGGCGCCAAAGAAGCCGAGGCAGGCGAGGACCTCGTAGGCGGGCTTTTTGCTGACGAACCACTCCTCAAAGACGTTGCTGATGCCGTAGAGCGAGGCGCCGAGCAGGCCAAACAGGTCGCCCTTGAGCTTGTTGACGCCCGGCCCGCCGTTGGCGCCGGTGATGTGGTCGGAGGCGAGCAGAATGCCCATGCCGCCGCAGGCGAGCAGGATGCCGGCGCACTGGAAGAGGCGGTAGCGGACGCGCAGGAGGACAAAGGAGATGATGACGACGCAGACAATGGCCCAAAAGTTGAGCAGCTGGGCGCTGAGGATGTTGGTGTAGGCGTAGGCGAGGACGGTAAAGTAGTTGCCCTCGACGTCGAGGAAGCTGAGGAGGAAAAACTTCCAGCCGTCGCGCACGAGGGTCTCGCGCAGCACGTAGCGCCAGCCCTTTTTGTAGAGGAGCACTGGCACGTAGACGATCATGAGCAGGATGTAGTTGAAGAGCGTCTGGAAGGCCGGGATGCTGGTGCCGTGGCCGGCGATGAACGTGGTAAAGGTGTTGGTGCCGGTGATGCACAGCGCCAGGACCTGGCCGATGCAGACGACGAGCCAAAAGTCCCAGGTCTGCAGGTAGCTGTACCAGTGGACGTTGGCCGCCTCGATGCGTCGCAGGCCCTCGCCGACGATGGCGCTGTCGGTGGCGGCAGAGGGCTCGCCAGCGGCGGGCGACACGGGCTCGACGGCGACGGGCGACGCCGCCTCGGTGGCGGCGACAGTCGTGCCGTAGTTTTTATCAGACATTTTATTTCGTAAAAAAAGTGCAAGTCTTTAGACTGGCAGCGAACGCAAAGACTCAAGTCGCTCGCTTTGGCCTTAGGTGCGGCGAGGTATGGTGGGCGGGCGGCGGGCGGCGCGGACGGGCTGCATCGACGGACGGGATGCGGCAGGCGGGTGCGTAGTGGTGCGCGCGGGCATGGGGTTGGCGTTGGCGGCGTTGCGATGTTGCAAGATGTTGCAAGATGAGATGTTGCAAGACGAGACGAACGAAAAGGGGCCGTGCTTGAGAGGGAAGGGGAGACGAGAGGACAACGGCAGCCGTGCGTGAGAGGAAAGGAAGGAGACGAGAGACGACGGCAGCTGCGATGCGACAACTGCATCGAGCCTTCCGTTGCAATTTTCGCGACGCTTTTTCCTCTTCTTTTCCGGGTGGGCCAATCGGCGCTTGCAGAGAGCATTTTGCGGGTCGGGCACTGGCCGGCGCCCCGCCGTCCAGCCGTCCAGCCGTCCACATGGCCGACGACAAGTGACGGGAACCGACGCCAGAATCAGGAAAAAAGCGAAAAGAAAGAAGCGAAAAGATGGCAAAGGGAAAAGCGGTGTACTGAGATGCACGGCCAATAGTACGGCTGGGCGCGCGCTTTTCGTTGCTGACCGCGCCTGCCTCGCCGCCCAAAATTACAAGAGCAAGATGGTCGTCGCGCCTGCCTCGCCGCCCAAACTACAAAAAAGCAAGTGGTCGTTACGCCTGCCTCGCCGCCCAAAATTACAAGAGCAAGACGGTCGTCGCGCCTGCATCACGAAAGTTGTCAAAACTCCAATTATGCATCCGTGGTAGTACAAAAAAATATACATTAAATAAAGGTGGTGCCAAACTTGTCGACGACATCGGCGCGGTGACGGTCGAGCGGGACGGCGGCGTGCGGCGGGAGACCCTGGGACGATGTCGGCGAGGCGGGCGCCAGAATCGATGGGCCACGTGCCATGCCAATGTCCGAGTTCGAGTCGACAGCAGTTTCAGACGCGCCAAAGGCACCGACGGCGGCGGCGTACGGCCCAAGCCCGATATCCTGGGCGTAGACGCTGGCAGTGAGGGCCTGGCGGCCGGACAGAGCAGAGTCTGTCTGCCCCCCCGTCTCCGTCTCCATCCTCGTGCCCTGGCCAGGCTGGCCCTCGGCGGACGACACGTGCACCGACGGCAGGGGCCAGTTGCTCTTGGGCGAGGGCGCGGCGTCGCCGGCGGGCAGCGAGACGGGCGACAGCGGGGCATCGTCGGCGTAGTCGGTTCCACCACTGGCGGAGCGCGTAGCCACCGGACGTGTCAGGACATGCTCGACGACGCGACCCGGACTCGGACCCGGACCCTGACCCGGACCCTGACCCTGGGCCGTGGGCACGGGCGTCGCGGGTGGTGTTGCGGCCTGTGCGTACGGCGCCTGGATGGTCTTGGCCTTGTTGGTGGGCGTGACGGGCGTCAGGGGCAGTGCCTGGGTCGGGGGTGCCGAGGGCGCGCCCCGGAACCCACGGACGTCACGTGACGACGCGTCCATTTCGACGACGCTCCTCTCCTCGACGTCCTCGGCGACGTCTGACAGCTGGCGGTCCTGCTGGCCGAACGCGCCGGGGCTCGTGGGCAGCGATAGGAAACGCGCGTCGCCCGTCGAGCCAGAGCCCGATGCAGACCCAGGTCTTGAAGCAGCATCGCGGCCGGGTGACACCGAAACATTAGACGGTGCACCAGAACCGGAACCGTGCGCCGACGGCTGCTGTGCGTGCATGCCGCTCGGACTGCGTGGCGGGCCCTGCATCCCCGGACTCGGCTGGTTCGGCTGGTGCTGGTCGCGGTAGACGGTCAGATCGGCCGAAGACCCGTTTGGCAGACGACGTGGGCCGTTCATTAGACCGTTGGGACCATTCATTGGACCGTTGGGACCGTTGGGACCATTCATTGGACCGTTGAGAGGCCCACGATACTGGGGACTGCGCATACCGGGCATGGGCGGGTGGTTTCTGTATGCGCCACCGGGATACTGCGAGGCATGTGATGCTTGTGACGCCATGGACCCTGCACGCGAGTGTGGCGGTGGCATCGGGTGCATGTTGCTGGTGCTGGGCGGGTGCATGCGTGGCAGCTGCTGCATCGACTTGCTGCCACGCAGGGCGGCCGGTAGTCGAGTCTCGGGCATGCGTCCGCCGAGGTCAATGGGAACGCCGAGGTCGATTTCGCTCGGCAAGTGGGCGTGGCCACCGTAGTCGCCGCCGTCGCCACCGTCGCCACCGTCGCTCGATATCGACGCGCGGTGGAAGAGTCGCTTGCGTCTTGATACCTTGGCCGGCGCGGGCATCGACACGCCACGCAGGGCAGCCGGTAGTCGTGTTTCTGGCATGCGTCCGCCCAGGTCAATGGGCGCGCTGTAGTCAATCTCGCTCGGCATACTCGGCAGGCGTCGGTGCATCGCGCCTTCCACATCGGGCCGCTGCTGTGCCTGTGCCGACCGCGGGTTGCGCAGAACAGCCGGCAGTTTCGTCTCGGGCATACGTCCACCCAGGTCAATGGGCGCGCTGTAGTCAATCTCGCTGTGCAGCGGCCGGTGTCCACGTTGCATCTGCATCTGCATTGGCATCTGCATCGGCATCGGCATCTGCACCGACTGCATCGACCGTGTACGCGACGCCGACCGTGACCGTGTGCCTGGTGGCTGCATTCCCATCTGTGGCAAGCGCGCCGTGCGTCCTGTCGCGTATGGACCACCGGCAATGCCGCCATACTGGTCGAGAACGCTCGGCATAAAGTCGTAGTCGGCCACGCGGCCACGCTGCTGCTGTGGCATCCCAGGAGACATTCCAGGAGGCATCCCAGGCATCCCAGGAGGCATCGGCTGGTTCGGTCGTGGCTGGCGTGCGTGGCGTGGGTCGAAACGCGGGTCAAAGTTGTTTGGACCAGGACCAGGGCCAGGGCCGGGACCAGGCCGACGCTGCATGTTCGGCGTGTTCGGGCCAGGCCCCATCGCAAAGCCGCGCGCGTTGGGGCTCGCACCGGGGGAAGGACGTGGGCCATACTGCTGCTGGTTGGCATAGGGGTGCTGTGGCAGTGGCACGGCCTCGAGGCCCGACTCGGGCTGGACCGCCTCGGGCGTCGCGTCGACAACGGCCGCTGCAAGAGCTGCACTGTGTGCCAATTCACGTGCGTCCTCGGCGCGTCGTTCTTCGGCCTCGCGAGCTTGTTTCGCTTCCTGCTCGGCCTCGTTCATTGCCTTGGCGGCCTGTGCGTCGGCCGCGTGCCCCTCGGCCATGGTCGGTACCGGTGCCGACGGCAACTGCTGCTCTAGCCACTGCCGCTCCAGCTGGTTGATCGCCTTGGACCAGCTGCGCCGCCGCGGAACCTGGATCGCCAGGTTGTTCTTCTTGGCCACATCGCGCGCCTTGCTCTCCCTGTCGCCATCGGCGTCCGTCTGCGGTGTGGCGGTCGCTAGTGGCACGTTTGGAAAAGGCACGTTTGGAGGCTCCTCGGCCGACAGCGGCCACACACCCGAGGCTGCTTCACCCGAGGCTGCTTCTTTTCCGGCCAGAGGCGTCGACTGGGCCGATTGGAAGTCCGTCGTGTGGTCGCCCAGCTCGGCCGCCTCCGTTGCTACCGTTGCCGCCGTCGCCGCCGTCGCCGCTGTCGCCACTGTTGCTGCCGTCTTCTGCGACGCATCGGACCGCACGGTGGGCGACGCCGACGACGTCGACGGGTTCTTGGACGCCACGGCTGCGTCCGAGTCCAGCTCGGCGGCTGGCCCGTCTGCACTGCGGCTGTTGGGACTGGCAGCGCCAAACCGCGCCGCAAACGGTGCCGGTCCGCCCCATGGTTTCGACCCCGGTCCACGCGACGAGCTCGGCCGGTCTTCGCCGGCACGATCCGACCACGGCCGCGACGGCAGGTCCAGCGCGCTCGCGTTGCTCTGTGAAAACTGCGAAAACTGCGAAAACTGCGACGGCGAAAACTGCGGGGGGGTCATGCCGGCGTGGTGGCCCGGAGGGTGTGGAAAGGAGCCGTGCGAGTGGCCCGAGGGCTGGGCAGATCCGTGCGACGGAGGGCCAAACAGCGAGTCGCTGTCTGATCGCTCCGAGTTGGTCCGCATCATATAGTCCGTCGGCCGGATCCCGCTGCCCGGGCCCATAAACAGCTTCGCCGGGCCGCCCGCCCGCAGGTACGGGTCGTCGCCCAGGAACGCCTGGTTCAAAATGTCCTTTTCCATCACCGCGGCCGGTGCCGCGTCATAGTACTTTTCCTTCCTGCACCGTTAGTCTCCTTCTCACACGTCGACATTGGGACGCACTTTTTCTTGTCGCCGCCGCGCTTGAGACCGGAAAAGAGACCCATGTCGATCGGTCGGCCAATGCTGGTGGCCGGGTCGTGGACGGTGTCGTGGTTGCCTGGCCTGTTGCCTGTTGTGTTGGTTTTGGTGCTGGTGTTGTTGGTGTTGCTCGGGATGCGCGGAACAGGCAGGCTGGCAAGCCCGTAGCGTCGATTCGAAAACGAGAGGCAAGACGAAAACGAGGGGATGCAAGGATGTAACGAGCGTGAGGCCGTCGAGGCACGGCAAAGCAGCAAGGGAGCAAAGGAGCAAAGCAAAACAGTCGGATCGAAGGCTCCAAACCGCGGATGCAGGTAAGATACAAAGACAAAAAGGAAAAGATGTACAAAAAGTGCCACGCCAAAACCAACGCCGATGCTGTCCGGGGAGGCCGCTTCTCGAAAACACAACAGTCTCCAGAAAAAGATGCCCGATCCAGCCAGCGCCAATGATAAATTGAATAATTCCGATGCTTCGTCACGGCTGGCCCACTGACGTCCCGCCAGTGTCCAGGGCACGCCAGTCGAAAATAAGCCGAGTCTTTTATCGATTTTTCATATTTTTCATCCGTACCGAGCAGGTGGGCGGCGTCGGTCTGCTGGTCTGCACGCACGGCCTGCACACGGCGTGTCTCGAAATATAAATATTCGTATAGGCAAGCCTGTCAGGCAGGGCAAAGCGGGATAAAAGATTAAAGAGTCGAGGGCAAAAAGCACACTAGCCGCAGAATCCAGCTGAGGGAGACAAGAGGGAGACAGAGGGAGACAGAGGGGACAGGGAACCAGAGGGAGGCAAGAGGGAGACAGAGGGAGAACAGAACATGGATCAACACTGCCTGGAATCGCGCAACCTGCGAGCAATGCACTGCTGGTCGCTCTCTCTTTTGGCAAGACGCGCCGGAATGGGTCTCCAATGATCAGCGCCGCCAGCAAACGTCCCCGCGACACTGTTTGACCTTGCGAGTTCTTTTACGAGCGTGCGCAAAATACTCCGCCGTAAATAAATATATACTCCGTACAGTGTCAGCGAGTCAGCCGTGAGAGACAATGCAAGGAGAAAAGTGTGCAAAAGCAGGAAAAAGCAACCGGAAAAAGCTCAAAATCGAGCCGTCTAGACAAGGGTCTCCCCACTCTTTTGGCCTGGCAGTACCTTGCATGATGCAGCCACAACAGGGAACGGAAACTGGCCGATGGGACGCACCGGCAAAGCAGGAAGCACGCAGGACGAAAAGCAGACAGCAGACAGGAGCATGAGAGTAGGTGACAGGAGAGAAGAATAGGAGAGAATAGGAGAAGAGGGCGCGAAGATCCCGGCTAGTGCTCGCCAGGCAAGGGAGACGCTGAAATCAGGACGGGTGCGTGCCAAAGGAGCTAGTCGCTGCGGCCAGATGCTAGCCGTCCTTTTGCGTTCCTTGATCCAGGCGCGTCCTGCTGTCTGCCGGCCATTGATCTGTAAATATACAGCAGCTCTCCGCTTCTCAGCTGCTCCTCGTCCCGACGTCTACTCCCTAGTAAGTATAAATTTAGAGCTGCAGCTGCGTGAGGCGCTGCGTGGCGTGGTCCGGTGCTCTATTTGTTCCGATGTACTTCGTACTGATACTCCGTATTCGAAAGCTGCAGCCTGCTGGGCGACGCCTCGGATCCTCATGCCATGGACCGAGCATGCTTGTCCGACATGCTTGGCTGTGTTGTGCTGCGCACGAGAAACGAGAGTATATTTAGAACACCGGCGCCGTTGCAGCCGGGCATGCAGTTTGATGAGATGTCGTCTCGGATTGCTGCATTGTTCTTTCCGAGTCGCATGTGTTGATGGAACAATGCAAGTGCTGGCACGCGGGTCTGCGTCGAGAATGGGCACTTTGTTTGCTGCATTTTCGCTGGAAATGTACGCAACAGTCCCTGCGCTGCATTCTCATTGTAGCGTGTCTCGTGATTTCGCGTTTGTCAGTCGCGACACGTAAATATACTCCGTACTCCGTAAATATACACCGGAAAACGACGTGCTCGTACTTCGTACTCGTACCAGCAAGCACTGCCCCAAGTCGCGCAAACTGGAGGTCGTCGTCCGAGGGCGGTCTCTGCCAAGTCGCTTCGGCTTATGAGAGTCGAAAAGGAGATCGCAGAATTCTCCAGAAATAGGTCCATGTCGAAAAAGAAACGCAAAATGCGAAAAGCGGGCGGCCATATCGATAAACCAGGCGATGCCGTCACTGCGTCGTACTCAGTCTGCATCTCAGCAATTCCAGAATATGTCCCAGCACAGTTTTAGACCGTACGGAGTAATTTAGGCCGCTGCTCAGTGCTGACGTGACCGCATGGCCGACAAAGTAACCATTCTCCGTACTTTCAAATGAACAACAGTGCCATCACGCGTCAAACAGCATGTCCGTGCACAACAAGGTGCCAAACGACAAGGTCAGCCCTTGCCAAGGTCATCCAGCTGGTTCCTGACAGCGGCTGTGACCTCACGACCCCGGCAGACCCGACGCTGGCGGCCGTCAAGGACCTCAGACGGCCTCAACAGCTCGACCTCATTGCGAATCCGGTGGCCAATGTGGCTGACCTCTGTCGCAATTGTCCAGGGCCTGCCACCTTGTATTCGACAAAGGTACGCTTTGAGGCTCCGAGACAGCGTCGCACGTTCACGTCGGCCGCGCTCGTCATACCTGGAGGAGGCCAGCGCGGCTGGCCATTTTATCGAGGGTATCGCCGTCCAGCGTGATGGTCTCGCCATGTTATTTCGATGCCTGCGAGTCACGACCGTCTTGGCGACAGCAACTTGCTCCTGGCCTGCTTATCTAGCCTCGCGTGCAGCTCTCGGTCCATGCTTCTTGTCCTCCGTTAAGCAGCCCTTGGAACGGTGTCACCGACCACCACCAAAGCCCTTGTACCCATCAATGACCCTGCAACCATCTTTCCTGAAGACGTTGGACCTGCTCATCACGAGGTGGGCAGAAGCTGCGCCATGGTCATGGTAAGGGTTTTGTCCTTTTTGCAAGTTATAAGCGCGACCAGCTTGACTCGGGACGATCTGCCTCGACTTTCTCGCCACGCGTGAGCTTTGCTCTGCAGTCTGACGACTTCGTCCCAGAAGCGCCCGTCGGCGAGTAGCGTGTACTCGTCGACATCCCCTTGATCGGTTTTTCGAGAGTCTTGGTCTGACTGGTTCATAAACCTGTGATGGTAGCCATCCGCCGAGCTCTTTTTCACTCGTTCTATGATATTCCTGGCACGGGCTGACTGCTGGTCGATAAGCTCGACGGAGACCCAAGGCCGCCGTCGTTCCGGGCTAAGAACCGAGCGCGGCTTATAGCACGACGCCGTAAATATGCACGGGCCAGGCCAGGCCATCGTCTTAGCCACCGTCTGAGGCTGCGTTTGGCACTATCCCCGACCCCCGTCTTCTCACTGCTCTGCCTGCTTCTTCCTCAGCTTTAGGTCGGCGAAGGAGATGTCGAAAGTTGGGTTTTTCGTTAGACTGGCGCTTCTGTTTGCGATGAATTTGCTAGGTTGAAAGCTGGAATAGTCCATGTTTACAGTCGCGTTTGCCACAAACGTCCTACGCGTCTCCAGCCCCTCTTCTACGCGCAACGCACCTTCCGTTCGACATGGCTTCCTTCCTGCGGGTTGTCTTTCCTTATTTAAGCCTCAAGCTTGGCCCAAGCTTCTGCTCCACTTTTAGGTGTGTCTCGAGACACCGTTTATATTGTACTAGTAAAAATGCTACATCGATACTGTTGACAACGTCATCTCGCGAAAAAAATCACACGACACGGTAGGTCGGCGCCTGGGCGTCCTTGAACGAGACCACATGAGAAAAGGCCGCAGTAACGACGGGCTGACCTGGTCACGCAAGTAAAGAGGGGATCGATTTTGAAAGAGCTATCCACGAAAATGCACACCTATGCCTCGCCGGCGACATTCGAGTCGTCCAACTCGCCCACCGGTGTCGGTGGCGGCAGCCGGAAGACGGAGAGGATGACGAGCCCTGCAAACACCATGGCGGCGGCAACCAGAAACGGCAGCCCCATCCACGCACCGCCAAGGGCCATCCCACGCCGTAACGCGCCGTACATGACCGGCGCCGCCACGAGCATCCCGCTGAGCTCAAACAGCCCGAGAAGCGTCTGCAGCATCGCCTGGTGCTGCGGTGCGACGTACGAGTTGAGCAGGCTGCGCAGCACGGCCGAGAACCCGCCGCCGAGCGAGAAGACGACGAGCGCGGCCGCCATGAACGCCGGCGTCGTCGACACGGCAATCAGCAAAGCGCCCGTGCACAGCAGCGCCGCCGACACGCGTGCCAGCCACAGGTCCTTGGCCAGCGCAGGCACGCCCCAGCGCCGCACCAGCGCCTCGCTCAGCAGGGGCAGCACCACGAGGCACAGAACCAGGTTCGACGTGCTGCGGACCGTCATGAGGAAGGCCGCCTGGCTCCACGACCAGTCGAAGCGCTTCGTCGCGTACTGCAGCAGCAGCTCCTGCACGAACCGGCCGAGCAGGACCAGGCAAAACGGGACCATGAGCAGCACGAGCGGCCGGTTAGTGAGCAGCACGCGCGCCGTCTCGCGTGCGTCGGTGCCGACGGCATGCGCCATGCGCGTCCAGACCGTGTCGGGCTCCGGCTGGCCGTCGTGTGTCGACGCGTCTGACACGTCTGACACGTCTGGCACGTCTGGAACGTCTGGAACGTCGGGCACGTCTGGCACGTCTGGCACGCGCCCGAGCGCCTGGTCGAAGCCGAGCGTCTCGGGGATAATGGCCATGACGAGGATCGCATCCAGCAGCGCCACCACGAACCCAAACGCGAGCGTCATAAAGTCGCCGTACCACGCCAGAAGCGTCCCGCCCAGCGGGTTGCTGACCAGCTCGGCGCCGAGAAACACTGCCGTCACCTGAAAGTAGACAGTCGCGCGCTCGGCCTGTGGCGTCACGTCCGACAGCGCCGTGTACATGATGGCCGGCCCGACGGCGCTGAACGCGCCAATGCAGCACCACACCACCGACAGGTACACGCTCCACACCGGCAGCACGCCCAGGAGGCACCCGCCAAACGCCAAGAGGTACCACCCGAGCTGCAGCGCGATGCCCGCCCACGCGAGCCCAATCACGGGCCGCCGCCCGGCCTGGTCCGCCAGAATGCCGTATGGCAGTGCAAACAGAATGTTGGGCACGCACTCGAGCGTCGCCAGCAGGCCGCGCATCGTCGCGAGCTGGGCCTGGACCGCGGGCGACTTGCACCGCGGGTCCGTGCTGCCACGCAGCGCCAGCAGCCCCGACGTGCTGCTCGTGGCGTTGCGGTCGACAACCGCGTCGCCGTAGAGGTCGCGGCAGATGATGGTCTCGCTGAGACTGTTGACGGCCGGCAGGCTCGCGTTGGCGGCCAGCTCGATCAAGAAGATGCCAATGAACACGCCCACCGTCACGCGCTGTCGCACGGTCGCACTGCCTAGCTTGCAGAGCAGCGGTGCCGGTGTGCGTACCTGCGTCTGTGTACTGCCCGCCGCCTCATCGTGGCGTCCGAGCAGCGGCGACCGCTCGTCGTTCGCCATCTTGCAATGAGCTGTCGAGAAGCCAATGTCCGTCGATGGCAATTGGCGTTGTCGATGGAAAGTAAACGTCAACAGGGCAAACAGACGCCCTTACGACATTGGAACGGGCGTGCAAGATCCATGGCACAATCGCTGCATCGTGTCGAAAGTCGGGCTCGTTTTGAGGCCAATTGCGTGTGTAAAAGTACTTGACGTGTAGTGCTAAATGCAACTACCGAGGCACCCATAAGAGTTAAATGCAGAAAACAGCTGCCTAGCTAGAATAGCTCAGGTCGCAGCAGCAAAACAGGAGTAGAATGTGGCTGCCTGCTGCATTCCGCAGATTGCGAGCGGCAGGTGCAAGCTCGACATGACGAGGGCTCCTTCCTCTTTCATCGTCATGCATAACGCGCTTTCTCTCTTTCTCTCCTTCTCTCGCGAAATCGAAATCGCAATCAATGCAGGACCAACCACCACGATCAATCACGACTCGACGGGATTGCATCCACGGAATGGAGCAGGATGCCGTCCACGTCCATGAAAAATATACCGAGACGGCGACGTCCACTGACCGGCCCGGACTGCCGCGCGGGTCACCCCACACTACTGCGAAATTGGCTCGTTTGAGCTGTAAATATACTCCGTAAAAAAGAGACGAAACAAGCTCACGATGAAATTATAGTCGTGGATATATCCGACACGGATATACAATTGTAGAGAAAGTGGTCGGTCGTGCAATCGCGACCAATCGCGGCCCTGGTCAACTGCGCTTGCCGGAGTGAGTACCGCCGCTTTTGTTTCGCTGTTTCCTGAATAGGACATTTTGACCTGTCGGCAGGAACGGCCAAGGTCGAAACGCGCACATGCAAGGCATACTTACAGCTGCCCCTGCCGTTTTTGCATTTGGCAGGTGCAGGGGTCAGCCGGGCTTAACTGCCTATACTCACGGCAGTGTCAACGGACGTTGCGCCCTGCCGTGCTCTAGACCCAGCCATTGACGGTCTGGCCCCGGTGTTTTGAGGGGTATCCAGTCTTATAAGTACTCCGTACACCTCTCGCCTCGTCAGTCGCCATGGCCATTTCAATGACACGCGCAGACTTGCCCAGACTTGACCCAGCGGCCATTCAACACTGGGACCGACCATTCAACCATCCCGAGCGGCTCTCCTGAGCTGCAAAGAATGCAGCGACACAATGGCGCGGCACGGTCAGCTCGTTGAGGACTGGAAGTACCCGTTCAACATACCGGAGCACGGCCACCACTTTATCAGCCCGGTGCGGTGCGCCATCTGCGACGCCCGCTTTCCCACCGACATTGCCGCTACGTCCTGGAGCCATATCGGCATCCACAGGGTTCCGCGCCGTGAGCATCTCATTGCCCTCCCCAAGGGTTCGTACTGACAAGCAGAACACCGGGCGTTTTCGTGCACCATGTCGAACGACATGGCACGAGCGATGCAGCGACGCGGTGCGGCAGCCCCCGGGCGTCTGGGGCGTCTGGGGCGCCAGGGCATCCGGGCGGCCGACCTCGAGTTCGACATGCCCGTGCACCGCGAGTGCTTTGACATGTACGTCTCGGCGTACGTCGGCAAGACGGCCGAGAACACGGACGTTCTCGACACCCAGCCGGCCATCCGCATGCTCTGGGACCTGGCCCTGTGGCGCCACCCGTGGCGCTGCGAGTTCGTGCGCGCGTACCCCGGCCACGCCGGCCTCCGGATGCAGGCCGTCCGGTCCTTCCACAAAGCCCAGTACGCCGAGGGCGACGAGAAGCCGCTGGTGCACGCCATGCTCGAGACGCTGCCGACCGAGATTGTCGACATCATCTTTGGCATGCTCAACGACGGCCACTTTCTGCGGCTGGCGCGCGCGTTCTGGCTCGGGTGCGAGGCGCGCATGCTGGCCAACACGCCGCCGGCCCTCCTGCGGCTCACAGACATTGTCTCGTGGCGCCGCGGCCACAAGGCCCAGCTGCTGCCCGAGCCCGTGCCGGGCCAGCCCCGCGCGCCGTGTGCGTTCCGTGTATGCCTGGACCGGCACGGCCTCGCGAGCGCCCACCGCATCAGCCAATGGCCCAGCGTGACGCAAAACGCGTGCGTCTTTGAACGATACGCCATCATCGACAGCAAGACTGCGCAGCAGGTCTGGGTGCGCTTCGAGGTGAGCCGGCTAGGATTTCTCGCTTGTCGAACGTGTGTGCTGACCGACAGGACGGAATCGCACGGCTCGACATTTCCGATCCGCAAAGTGCAGCTCTGGGCGGCGAAGCAGAATTCAGTCCGCTGCTGCACCACCGCTTCGTGTTCGACATGCCACGGATCCCACTGTGGGACACACCGCGCCCCCCGCCGATTGGCGACTGCGCGATTGAGCGCCCCGAGGGCCTCAACCTGCCGCCGTGGCTGTGCATCAACGCGACGAGCCTCGACGCTGACATTGCGGGCATCACGTACCTGTACGTGCCCAGCACGCAGAACATTGTGGGCGTCTACTTCCACCGGCGGTCGCGGCCCGACGCGACGGCCATGGCCCTCGCCGACAAGATCCACGAAGGCCACCAGCAGGACCTGCGGTGGCTGTACATTCCCGTGGCCGCCGGCGACGACGTGCTGGCGTTTGGCGTGTACAGCGCCCAGTACTGCCACGGCGTGATGCTGCACACGCGGCTCAGCGGCACGACCATGATCGGCAGCCGGCACATGCTGGCCGAGGAGGACACGGGCGTGTTTGTGCAGTGGCTGGCGTCCAAGTACCGCGCGGACGGCTTTGTGTCGCCGACGCCCATCATGGCGCTGCACCTGCCGAACCACCGCGGCCGTATCGGCCCGACATCGTGCCGGCTCGTCATGGGCGGCTACTTCCGGCCAAGCGACCCGCACGAGACGTTCCGCAGCCCGCCCGAGACGCCCGACATTGAGACGTTCTGGGAGCCGGCGCGCGGCGTGTTCCACGCATGCCAGATGGCGTCGCCGTACGACGTGTACTCGGAGGCGCGGCTCGAGGACGTGGACCGCGTGTCGGCGTACTACGCGCCGGACGAGGACGAGCTCAACACCCAGTGCCTCCAGGGCCTGGTGTTGCACTACGCCAACGGCGGCGCGCGCGCGGTCGGCTGCTGCCGCGTCGGCGTCGACCCCGTGCAGCACACGACACGGCCGGTGGCCCTCGTGTGCCGCTACAGCGCGACCATGTCGTTTTCGACGGGCGAGTTTGGCGAGCACCTGGCGTACTTTGTCGACGCAGCAGGCCTGGCGGCGCTCGAGGCGACAGAGCCGACAGAGACGGCGGCAGAGACGGCGGCAGTCTGGAAACGTCACCCGATGCAGGGCCTGCTGCAGTTCTACACGGTCGGGCGCAACACGCTGCTGGCCATTGACGGGCGCGACGTAACGGCCTAGGGATCGGGCGTCTTGTACGCACCGACCGGTCTGGACCGCCAAAGTCTTATCTTTCGGTCCTACGAGGGCACAAGGCCACGCGCGAGTTTGAACTCGCAAGAGTTTCCTGATACGGCCTGGCCACGTTGCCAGGCCTTCGAGATCTGGCCGGCCGGGATGGTCTGTTACGCTTATCTTTGGCAGCCACCGGTCTGCCTTTTTCTACAACCTGTGCCGTCCGCCCGGTACGATCGATACCAGCCGCAGGTCTGTGCTCGTCGCACGTGTCGTCGCACTCTTGCCCAGAGATTCTTGCCGATCCTCGCCCCTGCATCTGCAGCGTCACCCGGCTCCTGTTTGATCCCGCCGATACCGTGTTAGTGGCTAGTGGAGAATTGATTGCACGCCTTGCACTTGTTTTTAATTGCTCTAATTACAGCTATCTACAGCCCCTGGGCGTAGGCCTCGGCCATCTTCCAGTAGCGCGGGGCGGACCAGCGGCGCAGGGCCTTGCCCTTCCAGATGAGCAGCAAAAAGGTCATCGTGCAGCCGAGCGAGAGGAACCCGGCCATGATGAAGCAGTCCTGGAGGCCCATGTTGGTGTACCAGGGCGTGATGCCGTAGGAGATGGCAAAGCCGAGGGTGTTGCGCACGATGATGATGGAGGTGGTGGACTCGTGGCTAATGTCCTTGAAGCAGTCGACGTTGTACGAGAGCGCGACGCTGCCGCCGGTGACGACGGAAAAGGTGAGGATCCCCAGGGCGATGGCGAGGCCGGCCCAGTGGACGTCGTGGGCGGCGCCGACGCCCCAGGTGATGAGGCCGACGCACGAGAGCAGCGACGACAGCGCGAGGGGCCAGAGGCGCTGCTCGGGCTCGCGGACACCGCCGTTGCGGCGTGCGAGCCAGAGCGTAATCTTGTCGGCGACGACGCCGGCCCAGACGCTGCCGAGGGCGGCGCCGACAATGGGCCCGGCATAGATGGACCCGATCTGGCCGGTGGTCCAGTTGTAGGGCGCGCTGCCCATGACGGGCGCGACGGTGCCGTTGAGGACATTGTACCAGCTGAGGTTGATGCCGTAGATGAAGCCGGCCCACAAGACGGTCGGGAACTGGACGAGGATGAGCAGCGGGACGTACATGCCGCGGAACATGGCCTTGACGGAGGGGCGGCCCGGCAGGCTGACAAAGGGCGCGAGTTTCTGGACATAGGTGCGCTTGGGCGGTAGCGGTGCAACGGTGCCGGCGATGGCGTCGTTTTCGGCGTCGGACGATTTTTTTTCTTTTTCGGTGTCGGTGCCAGGCGTCTTTTCGGCGTGGACCGGGGGCACTCCGGCAGCCGGTGCGACGGGCGTGTCCATGCCTTCGAGGGTGCCGCGGACGTACATGGTCTCTTCCATGCCAAAGTAGAGGACGACAAAGGTGAGGGCGCAGACCATGGCGCCAAACTTCATGCACCAGCGCCAGCCGTAGGCCTCGGTGAACCAACCGGACACGAGGGGCCCGAGAAAGTTGGAGCCGAAGAGGACAAAGACGTAGACGCCCATCCAGGCGCCGCGGTTGTGGGCAAAGAAGACGTCGGGCACGGAGACCTCGGGCAGCGACTCGATGGGCGCCAAAAAGATACCAATGAGGGTGCGCGACGCGTACCAGTCGGCCTCGGTGGTGATGTAGGCGCTCCAGACCATGAGCGGGACCATGGCGAGCGTCGAGGCCAGGTACACGCCGCGGCGGCCAAAGGTGGTGGCCAGGGGCTGCCACAGCAGGCACGCCCAGCCGAGCAGCAAAAAGGTGACGCCGGTGCCCTGGACGAGCGCGGCCGTCGAGATGCCGGTGTCGAGCGTGATGGCGCCGAGGATGGAGTAGTGGAAGGTGCTGGCAAAGCCGGTGCCCAGCGTGTACACGACGACCATGGCGGCAGACCAGCGCTTGCGCTGCTCGGACCAGTTGAGAGGGTCCTCGGGGTCGGCACTGGGGCGCGGAACCAGCTCGATGCCGTCCTTGCTGAGCGCCGTCGCCGCCTGGCCGGCCGTGTCGACCAGGTGGATCGTGCCCGGCACCGGAGGGTGTTCCATTCTTGTCGTTTGTTCTTTCTTGTCTCGTGCTTGACTTGTCTCTCTTGTCTTTCTCGTCTTTCTTGTCTCGTGTTGTGTCGTTTTTTTAACGTTCCGTTTCTGCTGCGGATGGCTGGTCATATACTACAGCTACCACGTGCAGCGCACGCGGCACGAGATACTGGCGCATGTCTTATATCTCCGGCAGCCAGAATGCAGATACCAATCAGTGCTGAGCAGATATGCAGTGACCGTCCCTGATGCACGCGGTCGTTTGAGGTGATCTGCGCCCGACAGTCATTTCTTGATATCTTTTTGTTATTTTCTTGATATCATCTTGATATCATCTCGATATCTTTCTCGAAATCTGGCGTGGCTGATTGCGACGACGAATGCGGGATGTCGATGCGCGATGGCGTGGATGCTCGACCGTTCGAGAGCGATCGTCGAGCCAAGAACCAGGCTCGGGATTGCTTATCTGCAGCGCGACCCCAGGCCGACCCCAGGCCGACCCCAGGCCGACCCAGCCAGACCCAGCCAGATAACACCGTTGGCTGAGAGCGCTCGGCGCATCCACGCGCGATAGCACCAATGACGCCGGCGTGTCGGGGTCTGTTTGTGGCTGCTCGGAACTGGGAACGTGCATGATAAATGTAAATGCAGATTTAAATAGGTTTAAATGCAAATACGGAGTAGCAGAGTACGGAGTAGGTGCCTGTAGATAGGGTCGCTCCGACCTGCTTGATTGGGCAGGCTCCCTGCAGCGCCCTGCAGCGCGCCTTCCTGGGCCTAGTCGAGCTACTGTGCCAAAGCAGGCGCGCCTGGTACAGGCGGTCGCTCCTTCTGGTCGTTGGGTCGCGGGGCATCCAGGGGCTCGGGAATCGGACCTCGGCCGTGTGTCGCCGTCGTATCTTGCTCTCTCCGAGCGTCGCACACCACGCTGCACGAGGCGCCCGCGCCGATCTCGTCCATATCTAGTCACCCTCCTCGTCTTCGTCTGCTCTTGTCGACGTCACCCCCGAACCAGACCGAACCAGACCAACCAGCACCAGCACCATGGCCCTCCCGATGATCAAGTCGCTGCCGGTGCCCACGGGCACGCCCGAGTTCAACGCGCTCGTCGAGTCCATCCGCGCCGAGCTCGCAGCGTCGATCCCGACGTCGCTGCACCTCCCGCAGGCGCTCGTCGACAACCCGCCCAAGGACGTGACGGGCGTGCCGCGCCAGTCGGGGCTGCTGACGGACGCCGAGCTGCACATCACCGAGGACTACGACGCCGTCGGGCTGCTGGAGGCCATGCGTGCGCGCACGCTGACGGCCGAGGCGGTCGCGACGGCGTTTGGCAAGCGCGCGGCGATTGCACACCAGCTGACGGGCTGCCTGACCGAGTGGTTCATGGACGAGGCCGTCGCGCGTGCCAAGGAGCTCGACGCGCACATGGCCGCGACCGGCGAGCCCGTCGGGCCGCTGCACGGGCTGCCCTTTAGCATCAAGGAGCACATGCCCATGGCGGGGCACTACGCGGCCGGCGGGTACCTGGCGACGCGCCAAAAGGACACAAAGGACGCCATGGTCGTCGGTATCCTGCGCTCGCTCGGCGCCGTCTTCTACGTCAAGACGGCGCAGCCGCAGGGCGTCATGCACCTCGAGACGGTCAACCCGCGCGGCCGCGTGCTCAACCCCCACAACATTGGGCTGTCGGCCGGCGGCTCGACGGGCGGCGAGGCCGCGCTCATTGCCCTCCGTGGGTCCGTGCTCGGCCTCGGCACCGACATTGGCGGCAGCATCCGGTGCCCCGCCGGCTTCTGTGGCATCTACGGCTTCAAGCCGACGACGCTGACGACGCCGCAGGTCGGGCTCAGCAACGGCGGCTCGCTCGCCGAGATCAACATCCGCGTCTCGGCCGGGCCCATGGCGACGTCGCTGCGCAGCCTCGACCTGTTTATGCGCGAGGTGCTGGGCACCCAGCCGCACCTGCGCGACCCGCAGCTGACGCCCGTGCCCTGGACCGGCCTCGCCACGCCCGCGCCGCCGCGCCTCAAGGTCGGCTTCCTCATGCACGACGGCCACATTGTGCCGCAGCCGCCCGTCTCGCGCACGCTCGCCTGGGCACGTGCCAAGCTGGCCGCGTCGCCCCGGTTCGAGGTCAAGGACTTTGCGCCCTTTCGCACCGCCGAGGCCATCCAGCGCATCCGCCGCGAGTACTACCCCGACGGCGCCGCCGGTGTCAAGGCGCTCATGGCCAAGATTGGCGAGCCCGTGCTGCCGCTGACAAAGTGGATCATCCAGGACGCCGAGGCGCTCGGGGCCCGCTCCATCGCCGACATGCACGCCGTCCGCATGGCGCGCATGGCGTTCCAGGTCGACTTTGCCGCGCACTGGACCGCCCAAGACGTCGACGTCGTCATCTGCCCCGTCTTTGTCGGGCCCGCGTGCGAGCACGAGTCCGCCTGGTACTGGAACTACACCGCCTTCTGGAACTACGTCGACTACCCGGGCGCCGTCTTTCCCACCGGCCAGAAGGCGCTCGCCAAGGGCGCCGAGGACTACGCCGCCGCCGACGCCACGCCGCTCTCGCCCGAGGACGAGCACGTCCGCAAGCTGTGGGCCGCCGGCGACTTTGAGGGCGCGCCCATTGACCTGCAGCTCGTCGCGCGCCGCAGCCACGACAATGCGCTGTTTGGCGCCCTGGCCGAGATGCAGGAGCTCATGGTGGACGTGTAGTCCGTTGCGTCGTTGTCCACTGCAGAGTGAGCCTGGGCGTTTATAGTTGACTTTTGCTTCTCACGTAAATCTAATTTTACTTTGCGAGATCCACGCATCAGCCATGCCGTTGAATATAAATTATAACCTCGACATGCACGTCGCCCTGCCCGGCAAGGAGCACATGGAAATGAATTCCTGCTGCCCTGGCGGAGGCAAGGCGATTTCATTGACGCAAGGGCGCCGTGATTGACCTCTCACCTGGTGATCGTCGTCTCGCCTTGCATCGGCAGCAGGGCAGACAGTTGGAATCGCATTGGCCAGTAGAAGAAGACAAGGCGGGAGCTGTGATGCTTCGTGTGTTGCATTCGTCGAGCAAAGGATGATGCATTTGACTTCTTGGTCAGATATTTTCTGCAGTTGACTTTTCGGTAGACATTTTGACGTTTTTAGAACAGTTTAACATATGCTGGAATCTATTTTTAAAAAATAAATAAATATACGCCGTATGCCACGACTTTTATTTTTAAATACTAACAAATTTATAGGACTAACAAATTTACACGCGCCAAAAGCACTATTGGCAATTAAAAAGGTCAAGACAAGTTGATTGAGCACATCATACAGTCGATGTTCATGACCACGACTCAGCCACGCAGACGCGTCTACAAGCCACAAGAAAAGCTCGAGACTGCATAAAACGTAGCCCCTTTTCACAAGCCTCTTACGCAGTACGCTCCTGCCCAATTTGTCGTGTATATTTACGGAGTACGGAGTACGCCCCGTCGCATAATGTTGCACAAGCGCGATTCAATTAACGCGTCGCTGAAGCTCCGTCGCTGCGGCCAAGACACGAGAAATGAGCGACGACGCACCTGCGACAGCGCACTTTATGCCCGGCGATGCGCGCGCGAAATCGAACGCACCAACGAGAATGAAACGCGGCGCGTGTCAAGGTCTTTCTTTGTCTTGGGTCACCGAGCCCGGCCCGTCTGGTGTCTGGTGGTGTCTGGTGGTGTCTGATGGTGTTTGGTTGGCGTCTGGCCATCGGCCGGGGTTCGTTGTCCATGCGACGCGTGAAACAGCGAGACAAGACGAGCAGAGGAACCGATTATCTCTACGGAAGAACAGAAAGGTGGCCAGAAAAAGTGGCTTGCGCCATGTCCAATATTCCACATCGTGGTGGTATTGACGATGCTGCGACGCCACACGAGCGTCAAAGCGTCAAAGCGACGACCAACACGACACCAGCGAGCCAACAAGAAAGTGAAAAAAAAACGTTGCGCCCAAGGCCACGTCGCACCGGGGCTCACCACTTTTAAGCTCAACCTTTTAACGTTATCTGTTCTGCGACGGCAGCAGAGAGAGCAGCTCGGCCCGCCTAGCAACCAAGGGGCTGTTTTCCGGGCGTGTTATTTTCCACTTGGGACGCCAGCACCATCCAGCACCATGGGAAAATCTCGCAGTAAAATATCTCTTGGTAGACTCGTCCATCCGAGCCCAGGCCGTTTGATGTGTCAGCTCCGACCCTGGTCGATTACCCGTAATTCTACCTGGTGCACATCGCGGACAAGCACTGAAATTGCACGCGACCGTCTGGGCAGGGCAGACAGTCCCTGGAAATGGCCACGCTTCTGCCGCCCTTCTTCGCTTGCCTTTTCCCGCACTGCTTGCGGCTGCTTGGCAAGGCCGTTGCCGTTTGCCGTTCTTCATTTCGTATTTTGCTCTGTGCCTTTCTTCCCCAGCCAGGAAATGAGCAGGAGGCTCAAACGCGCCGATCCGAAATCTCGCCTGCTCGTGAACAGAGGATCGCGACGTATATTTATTGTATTAATATTAATATATTTGAATTATTTACAAGAAGCGGCACACGGCAGCACCTTCCTCGTGTAAATAACTCCGTAAATATACGAAGAAATACTCCGTAGACGGGGTAAATTATACGCAAAAACGCAAAAGGTGCGAGCACTGCCAAGCCGGCACGCATCCTATCGGCGTCCTCACGAGCGCGACAAAAGGTCTCCTCACGAGGGCGACAAAAGGTGTCCTCACGAGTGCACAAAAGGCGTCCTCACGAGATGCGACAACACAACGACAACGCGACAAAGAAGCTTCACGAAAAGGCACCCCTTGCCCGAGTGCTCCGTTTAATTGACGTTTGCGTTTTGCGTTTTAGGTTCTCATTACGGCTCACGGCTACACCATGGCGACATACTCCGTACGCCACGAGGGAGTACGGCAAATGACAACAACGAGCCGAAAGGAAATGATGGAGAATGGAGCACCGTCCCCAATAGGACTAGCGCCAGGTACGGGCATGCTAGCCAAGAACGGTACATGGAGAGGGCCTCGGGGCAGGCACGAGTAGGAGCAAATGAGCAGGCACAGGCGGCGCCCGATGTACCTGGCCCCACCAAAGAAGCGCCGGTGATGACCCCACAATTGAAATTAACTGCATCCTCTGTGGGCCAACCGTTGGAGCAGTCCGCCCATCGGCCAGGAGGCCAGCCAGCAGGCGCGTTGCGTGGCTGAATCGGTGGCGGCCCTTTGGGCGCGACGGTTGTGCGTTGCGCGGGACAAATGTCTCGATTGGACGGGACGGACCAGGTGCAAAACAGGCCGTGGCCAGTGTTTGAGCAGCGTGTCTGACAAGGAGAGAGGAAGTGTCTGACAAGGAAGGAGAGGAAAGGGAATGAGGAAATGAGGTCGCACGGAAGGCGCTGGCGGCCATCTTGACGAAGGAGGAAAATACGCCCACAAAGACGCCCAAAGCCTGTGAATGTTATAAAAATACGGAACGCCACTGTTGCTGGAGCGCAAAGCCACAAGAAGGATGGTGGCAGATCCCCCGTGTTGTCGCAGTCGGACGGAGGTTTATGCGCTCTCGAGGCGTTCTTTTTCTTTTTCCTCTTTGCCTGCCGCTTCCCCTCTCTGGCTCATCTCTCAATGCGCCCGGCGCCCCTCTGGCCAGCCGACCGGGGCTGCAATTTAACTTGCGACCATTGTCGCGTGCAGTGACATTCACAGAGGACAGAGTACGAACCGCGAAACCGCGAAACCACGAACCAGCATGCCGCTGCTGACGAGACATGCAGAGCGCAATGCGTCCGCTGCACAGACATGGAGCACCAACTGCTGGGCATGTCCAAAAAGTCAAAAATGCAGCGCGCAGACGCAGACGCGAGACATGCAAGCAACAGAGGCTCAAAGAGGTCCACTGTAAATAAATAAGTAAATAATAAATTATAGTAGCACGCTAATTCGTGCGCGACTAACACTCGAGCGGGTCCAATCACAGCGGCTCTCCGTCGCCTTGTCTCTGTTGAGTGTCTCGGGTTGACTCTGTTGACACGAGATTGTCCATTTCCTCATTTTGCAATTCCCCTAGTCATGGGCCCCGGCCCCGACCCCTGCTCGCCCGCGTCCATGCACCGCTCCTCCTGTCGGTCACGCCCTCCTCCTACTGTCCTGGCTCACGCGCACCTGAGACGCTGCGTCGCATCGTCCGTCTTTAAATTCTCGCACCCCCGGTTTTTCGCTCGTCCCCTCGTCCTCTTCCTCTTCTGCAAACACAAAAGACTTCGTTGGCAAAGTCTATCTATCGACGCTCTGTGAGCTCATCCACTCTTTTAAACAACCACACGACGCTCCCGCCCGACTTTTGTCCAGTCTCGTCACGATTCTCCGACTCTTGTCCTCTTGTCCTCTTGTCCAACTCTCGTCCGACTCTCCTCACCATCACACACCACGCACACCACACACACACAATGCGCTTCACCGCCGTCCTCCCGCTGCTCGCCGTCGGCGCCTTTGCCTCGCCTGCCCCCTCGGCCGAGGACAAGTCGACCGTCACGTCCACGGCCACCTCGACAATGTACCAGACCATTACGCTCAAGCGCGTCCACGCCACCGCCACCGTCTCTGCCGTCAGCTACCACCACAACGCCACGTCCGCCTACTACGGCACCGCCACCGGCGCCAGCACGTTCCACCCGTCGACCGCCACGGCCTCGTCCACGGGCTCCGCGTCGTCTGCGTCCGCCAGCAGCGGCGCCTCGACCGGCCTCGTCAACGTGGCCCTCGCCGGCGCCGGTGTCCTCGTCGCCGCCATGCTGTAGGCGCACGTGCACCCCGCTCTTGCGTCTTGCGTCTTGCGTCTCTGCGTCTCTGCGTCTCTTGCGTTCTGCGTACTTGTCTTCACCACCACACTCCTTACTTTCCTTTGTTGTCACGATTACGACCGGCCCGTCGCCGAACAACCGGCCGACGGAGCCGCGGTGTACCAGCAGCCTCGTCCGCCAATAAACGTCCACTCTGGATCCACGAGGACTCGACATTACACATTACATACACCGCCGCCCATCCTTCTCTTCTGCACCCCTCTTGCTCCTCTTCGTTCGTACCGCCGTGCGCCGTGCGCCTTCTTCGTCACCCCAACCACCGCCCAGCCCTGCAGCTTGCTCCGACCGCCAGACCACGGCCGCTTTGCAAGACCCCGACCGACCCGACCACCGCGCGCGCCAACGCCCGCACCTCTTTTTTTCCCGGCTGTCTGCCGCTTTTCATCTCTGCTTCTCGCCCCCTCTTTGCCAACGAACCTTGACTCTTTTGCTCTCCTTCTTTCCGGCTCCTGTCTGGCCCGCAGCGTGCATCGTGCAGCGTGCATCGTGCAGCGTGCATCGTGCAGCGTGCAGCTCCCAGGAGCCCGACTCTTTCGATACCCCCTTTGGCCTCGGCTGCGTTCGTTTCCCCCCGGGGACCCTCTTGCCTTTATTCTTTGAGTGCAACAATGTTGCACCGCCTCTTCTTCTTGCCTGACTCGGTCCTGGGCGTGCGAGTCAAAGAGGTGTCGTTGGTTCGAGCCGTGTCGTCGGTCTCGTCTCCCTCCCGGTCTGGCCGCCTGCCTGGCCGTCGCGTTTTTATTCTTTTTCTCTGATTAAGCAAAAAGAAGAATCATTCTTGCACATCCGACCTGGCGCTGTCCTGCTGAGCGACCACCCTAAAAGTTAATGTCTAAAGGATAATTTCAATACGTTTTCTACTTTTTGTTTATGACGCATCACGTCCAGCTCCTCCAGCTTCTTGTCGTGAACGTGCTGTACATGTAAACATGTAACTTTCGCGGGGCATCGCCTTGCATCACGGTAGTAAGGGAAAGGAATTCATAAGAAAAGAAGCTTGCCAAGATTGCCTGTCGATCATCTCGCCTTGGGCTGCTGGGCAAAATGACAGACAGGACGACAGGCGATTGACATCTGAGACAAATGCCAACCATTACGCCCGGAATCCGGGCACACCAACATGTTGACATGCGCCGCTGGCATTGACGGGGCGACTGGTTTGCATTTCAGCTTGTCATGACTTCGGTCGTTCTGTCGTTCTGCCGTTCTGTCGTTCTGCCGTTCGGTCTCACGGTCATCCGCCAACCACTGACATGGACTGCGTCGGCCGGACAGACCTCCCTTGCGTCACGCGGCATCCGGATCACCTCTTGGTCTCTTGGTCATTTGGTACATCACCCACACGCGGCAAAGGCATTCTGTATTACGTGCAAGACGCATCCCTTGCCACCGTCGTTCCACCAACGCCCCGCCTAGATCTCACTTTCCCTCCCTAAATCGACGTAGATCAGTCTAGATCCGTTCCCACCACCTACCACACGTAGTCGTAGTCGCAGTCTGTCTGCGACGGCACCGGCAGCGGGTAGCTCGTGCCCAGCGTCGGCACCAGCGTCGTCGTCGCCGTCGGCGACGTCGGCTGCATCGACGCCTGCGTCACCGACGCCGACTCCTCCATCGTCAGCGACGTCGTCAGCGACGACGGCGACGGCGGCAAGATGGTCCCGTACGCGACGGCCACCGACACACCGTCGCGCTTCACCTGGGAGGGCGGCATGACCACGAGCTCCGCACCAATCACAGGGCGCTTCGGCACGTTGGCCGGCTGCGCCGCGTGTGCGTGGCCCGTGCTCTTGCGCGGCCGCACCGCCAGCCCGGCCTTGATCTTGGTCGCATTGTACGCCGGGTACATGGCGCGGCGCTTGTTCACGTGACCGGCGCGGTGGCCGTTCGCGGCGCTGTTGGCGTGCGTGGCCGACCGCTTCTGGCTCGGCGACTTGGCGTTGCACAGCTCCTGCCAGTTGCCAAAGCAAATGTAGCCCGATTCGGCCTCCGACTCACCCGACGTGCTGCCGCCGGTCGGGGGCGCGCCGTTGTCTGTACCGTCTGGATCGGAGCCGTCAGAGCCGTCGGAGCCGTCAGAGCCGTCGGGGTCGCCGGAGCCGTCGGACGCGCCCGTGTAGCTCGCGTTGGCGCCAAAGTCGTAGTCCATGCCGAGCGAGCCCTGGTTCTGCTAGAACTTGAACAGGGCGACGCACGACGTGTAGCCGGCCACGTTTTCCTTGTAGAACGCCACGTCCTGGCCCTGCCGGTTGATCATGCTGACGGTGCCAATCGTGTTCAGGTTGTACAGCTCGAGGCCCGCGACGGACGCGTTCGCGCCCTTTTGAGCGACGCCGCCCTGCAGCTTGTGCAGCGGCATCTGGAGCACCGGCACCGTGCCGTTGGTCGAGTTGTAGCTCTGGCCCGCGTACACCATGCGCGCCTGGCAGCGCTCGCCGTTGCCGGGCGCGCTGCACGTCGTGTCGTAGTTGTTGAAGAAGGAGTACAGGCCCGCGCCGTACACGCTCACATTGTGCGAGTTGATGACGCGCAGGCCCCATGCCATGGCGCATGCCGGGTCGCCGGGCAGCAGGCCATTCTTGTCGGCGGCCTCGCTGCAGTCGGCGTCAAAGTCGGGGTCGAAGATGGTCGTGTTGACCGTGAAAAAGGGTGCCGGCGCCGGCGGGTTCGGCTGGTAGTAGGGCGTCTCCGTCTGGATCAGGCCCATCCACACGTTGTGCGTGTTGACCAGCTGGTACTGGTACAGCGTGTGGTGCTCCGAGCACGTCGCGACGAGCCAGATGCGGCCCTTGGCGGACTCGACGAGCATGCCGCGGCCGGCAAAGATGGACACCTGCGCGCTCTCGGGGTCCTCAATGTCGTGGTCGGCGACCCAGAGCCAGCTGTTCTCAATGTACACGTTGGACGCCGTCTTGGTAATGTGCAGGCTCGTGTATGCGGCGATGCAGTTGGGGTTGACGTAGTTGGCCAGGGTGGGCGTCTTGCTGCACTGCGACACCTGCAGGTCCGAGCCGGCAAAGCCGCCAACGCGCACGTGCACGTCCCACATGCCCGACGGCGGGTTGACGGCCGTGCACGGCCCGATGGGCGTCTCGAGGTTGTACTCGATGAGCACGGCGCCGGCCGTCGGGCCCTGCGTCGACACAATCAGGTCCGTCAGCTCGACGTAGCCCGTCTCGCCCGCGTAGCCGACCTGCACGACCGGCAGGGGCGCGTCCATGTTCTGGAACTTGGTGCCCGACGCCATAATGACGGCCGCCATGGCCTCGCCAATGATGCGCACATTGGGCGGGATGCGCACCGTGTCGGTCACGAGGTAGAAGCCGGCGTCGACAAAGGCAACAGAGTCGGCAAACGCGTCGGACGCGGCCTGGAACAGCGCATTGAGGGCCGCGGTGTCGTCGGTCACGCCGTCGCCCTTGGCACCATACTGCCGCGCCGACAAAAAGTTGGACACTGGGACATTTTCGTACTGGGGCTTGGAGCGCTCAAAGTACTTGTTGCCGAGACGCATCTCTGTCAGCTCGGGGAAGTAGGCATCGTTAAACGACTGGTAGACGTTGGGGCCGTTGGGCACGTAAATGTTTCCCTAGAGCGGGGTCAGCATGGTCAGAGACGAGGTAGGCCCAAGGTCAACGTACATAGGCAAAGCCCTTTTTGACGACGGTGCCGGACCCATCGCCGGGCACGACGGTGCCTTGCGGGCCCATGACGGCAACGTCGACCTGGCGGAAGATGACGTTTTCCATAATCAGCGAGCCGGAACCCGGGTTCGCCTGGACGGTGGGGTCGCGGCCGGACACGATGCCGACGGGCGTGTTGTAGAAGAGCGAGTCGAGGATGGAGACGGAGCCGATGACGGCGCCGCTCATGTTGAGGCCGACCTGGCAGTTGTACACGTAGATGGACTTGTACGTCCAGGCCCAGTTCCAGATCTGCAGGATGGCCGTGTCGGCGTCGAAAAAGGTCAGGTTGCGCATGGTGTACTGCTGGTTGCCGAGCTGGCAGCCGTAGGTGCCGCCGTAGAAGACGAGGTCGTTGAGCAGGCCGCCGCTGCCCTCCTCCATGAAGATGCCCGTGTGCTGGCGCGAGGGGTCGGGCGACAGGACAAAGACGCAGTTCTGGATGGACGTGCTCTGGGACGAGGGCCAGTGGATGGCGGCAACGATGCCCGGGACCAGGGTGGTGTCGAAGCGCAGGTTGCGGATCTGGCGGAAGAAGACGTTGGTGGAGGTGTACTTGAGCTTGCCGTTGGTGTACTCGTCGCCGTCAATCATGCCAATGATGTTGGGGGTAAACGAGGGCATGGCCATGATGGTCGGCATATCGAGGGGGTCGCCGATGATCTGGGTGTAGTAGTAGTTGACAATGGACGACGAGATCATGTACGTGCTGTCTGTTAGACAGTCTTCCACTGGACATCGACAGGCAACAGAAAGACGTACCCGGCGGGAAAGTAGACGACGGCGGGCGTCGTGGTCGAGCCGGCACAGGCGTTGACACCGCCGCAGCGGTTGCCATCCTGGATGGCGGCGTTGATGGCATTGGTGTCGTCCGTGACTGCTGGTCAGCATCGTGAGTTTTTCTCCCTAGAAACAGATACGTACTGCCATCGCCCACCGCACCGTAGTCCTTGACGTTGCGGAAGATGCGGTAGGTCGTGTCGGGGTTGAACGACGCGAGGCCGTTGTGGGCAATGTTTTCCATCCAGTAGCCCGTCGTGTTGGCGGCCGGGTCCTGGGCGAGGACGGCCTTGAGGCACACGGCCAGCACGCCGAGGCCTTGGAGAAGATGCATCGGGCTGGTCTGGGGTCTGGTTGATGCGAGTGAGGTGTCTTGTTTACGGTACAAAGCGAACAATGCGAGTGGTCAAATCGGCCGTGGGATCGCAGTCGGGCGTGATGCTGGAGAAAGAAGGAGGAGCGGGGAGGGGACGGGCGTGGAAAGAGCCGCCTGGTATTTATCTGCTCCGCCTGCCGTGCTGTGATTTGGTGTTTCCTGTTTATGTTTACTTGCCTGTGTCGTCTGATTTGCGCAGCGTTACGTGTCGACGTGTGGCAAGCCGTCGCGGCCTGCGGTGGATTTGGCAGAAGAGGAAGGAGCGATGCACTTGCACCACCGGGCCTGCAGGTACGTCACGGGCAGCAGCAGGCACTTTCGAGCAGGCGTGCCACCGGTACGTTGGGCAAGAAGAAACGGCCAAAACATATCCAAAAAGGAGGCGGCCGCGCGCTCCTTCCGCTGACAGGAGCAGCGCCAGGCACCCGCCCGAACGTCAGCCGACACAGCGGTACTCTCCACTCCGGCCAGAGGCCTGGCTGCTCTGTTCTCTGTTCATGCTGCTCTGTTCATGCTGCTCTGTCATGTCGCGTCCCGCATGTTACTCGAGGTAGCGAGCTAGCCGGTGGCGGGAGGGCGCACAAAGGGTGCTTCACAGCATTCGCGGCAAGCGACGGGGTCGATGTCTCGGCAGTCTGACGAAGGCACCTCGCTCGACGTCGTGACTGCTTATGTAAGCGGGGTACAGGAACTCGTTGAGCCGCTGCGACTGAGACAGCCAGCGGGTGCGTGTCGGCTTGAAACAGACGCCTGGTCGGTGCGTTGTCGTTTGCCGCCTGAGACGGTGTGCTGGGTGTCGGGATGGCCCTGGCCAGTGCTTGTATTGACCCTGGCCAGTGCTTGTATTGAGACGCATCGCCAATGTGAGAATTGACGAGATCAAGCAAGGAGCGGCAACCGCGCAAGCTTGAGGCAAAGTGCGGTGAGTCCGGCCTGCGTCTTTGGTCTTTGTGCTTCGTTTGAAACGGACCGTCCGTGCTTTACTGAGAGACTGAGAGAGGACGTTTCTTCTCTCGTGATGCACGCCATGGCCCTCCTTTTGACCTTTTGACGACTGGCAGGTACAAATAGGCGAGGTGCACTGGTTCTCAAACAACAACCATCACGACAAACCGACAAATGCCTTTGCGGACGAAACCCAAGCCGGCCGACACCCGCTACGACCCGCTGCAGGGCGGTCGTCGCGTCTGCAAAGTGATCACGGCCACGTCGCACTCGAATGTGCACGACGCGCCGGACTGGGCCACGGGCCACGCAGAAAACGGCCACAGCATCGTCACGGCGACGCGGCACAGCATCCGCGTGCCCTGCATCTACATACGTCAAGACCCTGCCTCGCCGAAAAAGCGGTCGCAGACGGCCGACGCATCAGAGAGCACGTCGCCCAGCGGATCGGACCACAGAGAGCGCAGGCGGCGGCCGGCACGGAGTCGTGGCCGTGGCCGTGAGCCGATCGTGGTGCACCCGCCAAAGGGCGGCCAGAAAACCAAAAAAGACAAAAGAACCAAAAAAACGCTGGCCGACGAGCTGAACGCCGCCCTGGCCGCCGACGACGGCGACGAAACTCGGTCGGGCGACGAGCCGGTCATCAGCCCGCGACTCGGCATGTTTCGGCACATGCAGAGACAAAAGGAGGCCGAGGAACTGGAGGGGAAAGGTAGCAAGACGAAACCGAAGCCGGCCAGGACGGCCAAGGCAGTCAAGCAGGCATGGCCGCGGCGGATGCTGACCAGGGTGGCGCCTCGGGTTCCACGTGCCCGAATGCCACGTGTGCGTCTCCCGCAGGTCAATATCCACTGGGTGTCCGGCCCAGCAGCCGTATCGTGGCCCCGGCCGCCGGCCATCTGGGGCGGGCTCGGGACAGGAGCCAAGGCGTACATTTGGCCGTTGGTAGCGCAATGGCACGCATCGGCCACGCCCCACGTCCGCCAGCTGCTGCGCTTCATCCGCGAGATGCTGCTGCACTTTCTGCTGTGGGCGGTCCTATATTGGCTCGTGTCGGTCTGCTGGACTATGCTCAAGTGATTTTTTATTTTCTTTTATTTCTTACAAAAATCTATAAAAACTCCTGTCCAATGCCAAGTGACCAAGTACATCCAACCATATGCTATAGAAATCAGGTAAATCAGGCGCTCGCTGGCAACCTAGGAGACGGAAAGGTGTCGAAAGAACTGAGAAAGGAAAGACTAATGGGCCACGGTAAAGAACATGTTCATGCCGAGGCAGACGACCATGACGACCATGCCGTAGATGGCCAGGCCGAGCGCCATCTTGCGCAGCAGCCCGTGCTCGAGGTGCTCCAGGTCCCAGCGCCACATGCGCCGGCGCCGTAAGAGCTGCTGCTGCCGGCGTGTTGCTGGCGTTCCGGCGAGCACGCTGCTGGGCACCGGTGCCAGCGCGCCGCGCAGCAGCGCCTGCTCGCCCACCTCAATCTCCGTCTCGTCGTCGCTCGCGTCCGACGACGCGTAGTAGTCGTCGATGCTGGCGTCGTCGTCCTCCTTCATCAGGCGCTGGTGGTGTGCGCTGTCGGGGTCGCTAATCTTGTAGTAGAAGAGCCCGGGCAGGATAAACGAGATGGACGTCGAGCCCGTGCTGCCGACATACGCGAGCACGCGGTCCAGGCTCGACACGCTCAGCGCCGTCATGTAGCTGCCGACGATGATGGCCGTCGTGATGAACGCGAAGCGGCCTTCGGACATGGGCGCCGCGGGCGACCCGTGGCTGTCGAGCACGGGCCCCAGCGCCGCCGGCGCCGACGTCGGCAGCAGCGACGCGCCCGAGCCTTCGCGCGACGACGTCGCCGTGGCCTCGCGGCGGCTGGCGCCGGGCGCGCCCGCGGCGCCCGTGCGGCCCTTGTTGGGACGCCACTTGAGCACGGCGTCGATGCTCGCGCGGCACGGGTGGATCTGCAGCGGGATGCTAAAGGTGACGAGCACGACGATGGCGGCCTTGCCGACGGTCGACGCAAAGTTGAGCGGGTACATGCTGACAATGTTGCCGACGACCTTGCTGCCAAAGGTAATGTAGCCGGTGACGGCGACGAGCGTGTAGATGGACGCGGCCGAGCCGATGCTCGTACCAATCACCGTGACGATGCCGGCGGGCGAGCTGTCCATGATCTCGTTGATAATGGAGAACATGTTCTGGTGGCACGTGTACGCAAAGATGACGACGGGCAGGCTGGTGAGCAGCGCGACGGGCCCGTTCCACTGCACGTAGTGCAGGTCGCGACGGCTCGCGTGCTTGTCGGCAAAGTAGTGGTAGACGACGAGCACGATGAGGTAGCCGATGCTGACGAGGGCGACGACGCTCGTGTACTTGAGCGAGTCGAGGCGGCGCAGGAACGCAAGCGGGATGATGACGAGCATGAAGGCGGTGATCCAAAAGTTGCGGTCAACGAGGAACGGCAGGCTGGCGCCGGCGCCGGCGTCGAAGCCGAGCACGACGCCGGGCATCAGGTCGCCAATGATAATCAGATACGACACGCCGACGCCAAAGCACTTGACGGCGATGGCGGCGTCAAAGAGGACGGCCGCGTTCGGGTACGTCAGCTGCGACAGCGCAAAAAAGGACGCCGTGCCGCGGTCCAGGTAGCGCGCGCAGCGCGACTGCAGGTACAGGCCAAAGGCAGACGTCAGGCCGGACCAGACGATGACGAGGGTGCCGAGCAGCACGCTCATGTGCGACATGGCGGCCGGCATCGCGAGCGTGCCGGCGCCGACAATGGTGTTGAGCAGATTGATGTTGCTGCTCAGGATGGACGCCTGGCCGCCGCCGTCGCGGCTTTTGGGGCGTCGTCTCGGCATGGCCGGCTGGGCGTTGTCGTGTGAGGAGGCGTCGGGGACCGTGGCGCTGGAACTGCTGCGGCTGCTGCTGCTGTGGAGGGCAGAGGGCGCTATGGTCGAGTAGTTTGGCATGGGAGCCGGAGGGGCGACGAACAACGGGCGACGGGCGACGGGCGACAGGCGACGGGTGTTGGTTCGATGGACACGAACAGGCCAGAGGTGGCCGATGACGACGAGATGGGGTCGTTGCGAGGTGCGAAACGCTCAGGCGGCACGGCCGTTGCGAAAACGAAAAAGGACAGAAGTCGCCCACAAAAGCTGGTGCTGGGATCGCACAAGTGGATTATGCTGGCCGGCGGAACGAGTGGCAGGCAGGCGATGGATGGCCGATGGCTGGCGTGGACGGTGGACGCGTGCGTGCAAACGAGATGAAGGCAAGCTGCTTCGGCTTGCGGCGTGTGTTGAGAATAGATGCAAAAGGCCAACGCCACGCCAATCGTTATCGCCCGACACGCCAATTACGCCACTGGCGGTGCTTGCACCTCCCGAAAGAGAATTACGCCAGCGGCTCCAGCGGGTCATTCAGCAGCCAGTAAATATACGGCAGTACTCCGTACGGAGCAGGCGGGGAACAGCCCGAGCCAAGCCTCCAGGCAGTGGGCCGGCCATCTACCAGGAACATTCCAAACTAGATACAGTCGCCCAACCTGATTGCTCCCAAGAGGGTGCTTGGTGTGTCAAGATTATCGTAAATATCGTCGGACTACCGTACATCCTGTGCGTGGCTGCCTTAAGAGCTCTACAGGGCGTTGGCATTACGTTACAGCGCATAGCCCCTAGAACAATGCGCTGAGCGTGTTCCAGGCAGGTGCAAGCCCAGACAGATTACCCCTGACACACCAGCCAATCAGAGAGCTAGCTCCACCGCCGAGCTCGAGACGCACCACGAGGACGACGTCACGCCGCCTGAAATCTCGACTGAAAGCCACAGACGCCGAGCAGCCCGCTCCGTGAACGAACATGACCGACACTGCACCGCCGCCTGAGTCGGCCGAGGCCACGGGCCAGGCGACGCTGGACCTGCTGGACGCGCGTCTCAGCCGCGCCGAGCAGCTGCTGTATGGCACGACGCGCCCGGCCGACGACCCCGACAACGCCGACTACTACGCGCAGCTGCACGACCCGCCGACGATCGACCGCATCGCTGACCTTGAGCGGCGGCTCGCACACTTTCTGTCGACGCAGCGCGTGTACGCGGACCTGATGAAGATTTGTGCGTCTTCTCGGACAAGGATGAACCGAAAGAAGGACGAAAGGACGAAGGCTGACAACCAGACAACGCACACCCGTCGCTGTTCCGGCAGCCGGCGCCCGGGACGGTGCCGACGCAGCTCAGCCCAGAGGCCGTGCGCGCGACGGTCATGGCGCACGAGCACGCGTACTTTGACGCCGCATCGATGCTCAACACCATCTACGACGCGAACGACAAGCACGCCGACACCGTGCCCGACGCCGCGCTTAGCGCACAGCTCATTGCACTCGTGCCACGCATGGAACAGCTGGCGGCCACGCAGGCGGAGCTTGACGCCGACGTCGCCGGCCTGCGTGCGCGCAGTGAGAGGCTCGTCCGGCAGTACTACGAACGTGTGCCCCTCGCGGCGAACCGGGCAGTGGCCGATGCGGACGCGCGTGCGACGCGGGCCGAGGCGCGGATCCGGCGCCTGGAGCGCTTAGCCGACGAGGAGGCCAAAGTCGGCTTCTGAGGCTCACGAAAGGAAAAAGACGACACGAGCAAACGCCACGAGCAACGCGAACGAGCAACGCGAACGAGACACGAGACACGAGACACGAGACACGAGACACGAGACACGAGACACGCCGAGCCGAGTCGAAACAGACGGCTACCACCAACGATATACGGCTCTGGCGGCGTTCTGTCGACCGCGGACGACACGATAAGTCATCGGAATGGCCTGGGACCTACAAACGGGCTATGCAGAAGCAGCACTCGACCAGCCTTGATTTGTCAGACGGACGTAGCTTGACAAGTTTAAGTGCTTGCGTCTAGCTTGGGAGGGACCGGGCTCACGTGCTAAATCACAAGCGCCGGTACCTTTTTACTCCTTCTCCCAGTTGACAATCCAAAGCTGTACTCTGTGCATCTGTTCGTGCCCCTCCATGTACCCAAACTGTAACGCCCCGTGTTGTCCTGCAGCCCTCGCGTGTTCTGTCTGTGATTCTACGGTGTGATGCCGTTCCGTGTTTCAGCCGTCCAAGCGTCGAGGCGGTTTGGTTGTTTCGGAGCTTCAGCCCAACAAAGCCGTTGGCGCCGGACGGAGTCAACTTCATATATTTATAGTTTGTCGGTAGTTGTGGCGTTGGATTGTGCATTCTCATGTCCTTTGGCGCACCAACGGAGTAAATACAAAAATAACTATAAATTATTGTAGCCGGGGCCGGGCCTGGACTCGGCCAACATGTTTCGAGGCCCAACCTTCACAGGGCTCACGTGGCTGATCCCAACGCCCAGGCAGAGGTGCAGCGTTGGAAACAGGCGCTGCCGATCAAGGGGCCGCCGTGTTTGATGTCCGTGTCGCCGGGCTGCGACACGCAAGCCCGGAGGCGGCGGCAGCCTGGACAAACGGAGAAACAAGCGTATCACGGCTCTCCTTTCCATAAAATTTTACTTGTAAATATAGTTTAATCCCCGTCTTTCGATTCCCAGCACTCGGTCGCAGCAAACGTTTGCGGAGCCGACAGCCCTGTCGCATAAAGCAGTAATAAAAAGCTATAATGCACAAATTGAGGACACCAGGTGGCCCTGCTCCGGCTGCGCCGCGTGCCTTGTCGGATGGATTCATAAAAGTTTTCGCTGCCACGCCCAGGCCACCGTGCGGACTTGCATTATCACCAAAAGATGGCATGTCACAGTAGAAACATGCACGAAGACAACACTGCAGCTCCACAGCGTTGGACCAGAAGGCGATCCACATTTTCCTTAAATATATGGGCGGCCCTCATTTCGAAACAGGCGGCGCAGCGGCGCGATGGCAGCGACTGGCAGACGATGAAACCGCTAGCCCGACTGCAATTCAAAACAGCACGGATCACTGGAGAAAACGGAACGCAGCCCCTGGTCGTCGCGCAGAGTCCAGACCCCGTACTTTGTCGTGCGGGTTTTTGAAGTCGGCCTCGTTCAACAGGCCATGAAGAACAAACGGCTCTACTCCGAGTCGATGTGACCGTTGGCCTCGACCAACATCGGCCCAACACCGCGAACGGGCCATTCGCTCGTCGGAACGGCGGCCGAGAACGGAACGGCACCCAGCTCTCACACTTGGGTCTGATCGCGCTGTTGGTGTCGAGTGGCCGCCCCTCCTCGGTCCACGGTTCATCGTACTCGTCATGCTCCGTACTCGTATGCGCCGCAACTCCCTTTTTACAAACCACAGACCGTGCTTCATGCAGCTAAGGCGGCACACTGATACTCCGACGTGATTGCTGCGGCTGTTTGGGCAGCTCGGAGCCGTGGTCTCCTGATTCGTGTGTCGCAAGAATGCATTCTGCCAGCAAGTGGACTGCATATTTATTTTAAAAAGAATTTACATGCTAGCGTGCAAGTGTCAACCGTTACGCCAACGACACGCCGCGCAAAAGAACCTCTAGCGCCCCTATACTGACCTCGCCGTACTCCGTACTTTTGCAGTCGAAGCGTCCAATCCCGTGTAATAAACGCGAGGCGAAAGCGTGCCTACTCCGTAGCCGAGAGGCCAGGCCTGCCCAAGCACCTGCATATTGTCTTGCCAGCTGAGCCCCGTGCCCTATCAAAGCTGCGTGTCAAAGAGGGTGTCACACCTCTTCATCCTTGCATCGCTCTCCTGTCGAACACAGGACGCGTCGCACAACGATGTGACTTGGTGGCCGCCGGCGCACTCGATTTCGTCTCGACACTGGCCGCGACCAAAGCCGAGCACCGCATTCGACCAGCAACGGTCGCACCAAAGGATTGCTCTGAAGCATAAATTTACGGGGCAATGCCGCGCTGCTCCTGCCTGGCCTGTCCTACCCTTTGCTCCTTCTTCACTGGCCCGGCCAATGCCGTGCCCTGGAGGGATGGCGTCTGTCGACCAAGCAATCCTGCCAGGAAGGCTTTTATTTTATTTTATTTTATTTTATTTTTATTTCATTGAAAAAGCTTGTCGTTTGCTCTGCATCCTCGCTTTTGACCGGATGGCCAGCCGCTCGTCAGACTACGGAGTAAATTACTGTCGCGCGGCTCGCCATGCCCAACGCGGCACACCTGAGCCCGTAAATTACTCCGTAGACAAAGGATGCGCCTGCACGAAACAAAGAACGACCACCAACCACCCGTTGCAACTGGAAAGTATTTATATTTATACGGAGGTGTAGCATCGAACCCTCGACGGCGATCCTGTTCCAGGACCAAGGCCAGGTCGTATCGCGCCTGCCACAGGCAGCCCGTCACCTGCCCATCGTCCATGGGTCACTCGCGAGGCAGGCGCAGCCCACCAGCCACTTGCAAATGTCGTCGCATTCCAGCTCAAACGGTGCATGTCTGTAGACCAGAAGCACAGCGAAAAGCTACAGAGTACTCCGTAGAAACGGCCTGACGGCCAACTGAGACCAACGTCTCACGCCCAGCCGCCGCGCTATGCCGCTCGTAGGGCTCGCATTCTTCGTCTTCGCTTTCCGCCATCCAGGCCAACCAAAAACGGACGCACCACCTGCATGGACCCGCTTTTGCCTCCTTCCCACACACACAAGACGCCTCATCACACGCCGACCAGCGCCCGCTGCGACAGTCGACTGCGCCTGCCAGCCTGTCCCTGGCTCCTGCTGTCTGAGGTTCTCGTTTTCTTTGCTGCTAGCCGGCCGCGCCTTCCCTTTTGATTCCATTCATATCCAACGCAGCCCCTCGTTTGTTTTCCCGTTTGTTTTCTTCTTTGATTCTCTCCAGTCGACTAGCCAATCGCCAACACAACGCCGCGACTACAACAACACACGATCCAGCACCGCACACGAACACGACGCACACCTCGGCACTGCCACCCGCGTCCCTCTGCCACCCAGCGCAATCACGCCCTGCCGCAACAAGCAACAAAAGCCCATCGCCACCGAGCTCGTCCTACCGAAGCGCATTGGACGTCGGTTTGGCCTTTTCGAATCCAACCGCAATCCAGATCCAGAATCCAGAATCCAGAATCTAAAATCCAACTTGGAATTCAAAATCCAGCGCCGAAGCCCAAATCGAATCAAGTACCGGTGCCGCTGCTCATTTCATATTTCCTCTTGCTCCTGCTATTAAGACGAGTCGCCAATAGAGTGCACTGCCCGCCGCGCCTGCCTCCACCTACCGAATCCATAGTCGTTACTTGGGCCCTCGACACGCACACGCCTTTTTCCGCCGGGGCTGCCTTCTAACCCCTTTCTGGCTCATTCGTCTTCTTCTTCCTCTTTGCACATTGCGCACTCTCTCTCTTTTGCCATCCGCTCCTTTGATCTCGACGTGCTTTGCATTGCCACTTTCGTTTCGACTTTTTTTTTCGCTCTTGCGTCTTCGGCCGCGACCAACTCGCCCTCTCGACGACTCTTCCTTGCCGCGGACAGCCTTCCGCTCCTTTTCGATTGTTCAATCCTCGATCGCCCTTATGTACGGCTCGTTGGATTCTCCATCGCTGCGCAAAATGGAACACTCTCGCGCACAGTACGGCCGCCGCGGCATGAGCATGGGCAACATCATCGGCGACCCCTTTGCCCTCGCCACCATCTCCATCTCGTCGGTACGTGCACCCACGCACACGCACGCTGCCAGTGCTTTGCGTTCTTTGCGTTCTTTGCGTTCTTTGCGTTCTTTGCGTTCTTTGCGTTCTTTGCGTTCTTTGCGTCGCAGCCTCGCTAACCCACCACCCGCAGCTCTCCTGGATCATTTCCTTCATTTCGTCCGTCATTGCGCAGGTGCAGACGGGCAGCTCGTTCCCGACATACACGTGGTGGACGGTGGTGTACTACTTTTTTCTCATCATTGGCGTCTTTGTCGTCGTTGCGTCCGACACGACGCAGACGTACCACGTCGCGCTGGTCGGCTACCTGGGCTGCGGCCTCGTGCTGACGACGTCGTCGGTCAACGGCCTCGTCTACTCCAACAACGGCGCCAAGGAGGCTGCCGCTGCCGGCTTTATTCTCATTTCCATGGTGACGGTCCGTCTCTTGTACCTTTGTCCTGTATGTTTTGCGTTCTTTGCTGACCTGACCCGCAGATTGTCTGGATCTTCTACTTTGGCTCGGCTCCCTCGGCGGTGCCGCGTGCGTACCTCGACTCGTTTGCGCTGGCCAAGGAGAACACGCAGCAGCGTCAGACGATGAACGCGTATGGCGGGCGCCCCGAGACGTCGACGTCGGCCGTGCCGCCGACCATGTACACGTCGGCACAGCTCAACGGATTCGAGACGTCGTCGCCGGTGACGGGCATGCCGCCGGTGCAGCGCAACTCGACGCTCAACGGCGCGGGTGCGTTTGGCGGCGCCAGCAAGGGCGGCGCGGCGGGCGCGCCCGAGGGCGAGGTGGTGGCGCCGACCGAGTACCCGTACCGGGCCAAGGCCATCTACAGCTACGAGGCCAACCCCGACGACGCCAACGAGATTAGCTTCTCCAAGCACGAGATTCTCGAGGTGTCGGACGTCAGCGGACGCTGGTGGCAGGCGCGGAAAGAGACGGGCGAGACGGGCATTGCGCCCAGCAACTACCTGATCCTGCTATAGGCGGGCGGGTGTGTGCGTGCTCTGTCTCTGTCATGTCAATTTTACGTCATTTCCATCATATACCCTCATCTACGGCATGGGCCGGCCTGGCAGATGTCTTTTCCCCAAAAAGCGACTGTCAGCCACTGCGAGGTCGTGTTGACGGTCGTCTGTCTGCCGTCGGCTGGCCGGGTCTGCATGTTACGCCTGGGTGTCGTTTCTCATGTCTGGTATGTCCGGTTTGTCTGGTTTGTCTGGTTTGGTTCTGGTTTTGGTTGCGTTGCGTTGCCGCTTTCTTGTGTTGGCCCTGGGCCGTTTTTGCTTCTCATATTCCCCATTACTTTTGTCTCTATTTACCCTTTTCGCTGCGCCAGCCCGCGGGCTGGCCGGCGCCTGTCCGCTTTTGTGTTTTGCTTTTGCGCTTTTGTATCTGCATTTGCGTTTGAAACGAGGTTACGGCTATCTAGGTATCTGCTTTCAGTTAAAAAAGTCATGCTCACGCAAGAATGGCCGATGCAAGTGACTGCCGTATGTACTCATGATGCAGACGCGCTGGCATTCCAGTAGTGGCGTGTATATTTACGTCACGCGCCGCCGCCGGAATTTAAACGCATGCCGGTCGGAGAAAAGTACAGGGTATATTGGAATGACAAACTCGGACTCGTGATCGGAACAGATTGCGCGTAATCGCGCCCTCGATGTGCCGGAACGTCTGCGCCTCTTCCATCGGCATGCCGGCCGTGGAGTGCCTCGAGGCAGGTGCCTCGTGTAGTCGGCTCGACGGGTGCCATCGTGCCAGCCGGCTGCAGCGGCGCAGCGTGATTTGTGTGGCGGGCGTTCCTGCTAGACGGGCTGCATCCAAGCAGCAGTCTGAGCCCTCGTCGGTGCATGGCGATGCATCTCTGGCCTGCTCGCCGCCCCAGGTGTGTACCATTCCGCCGGGTTCTCTCGTCTCGTCGATCGCCTCGTCGCTCGCGTCGTCACTCGCCTCGCTGCTTCAAAAATTCAGAAATGGGCCGTCGACTGGCGCAGGCGCTGGCGCAGCTCGCGCTCTTTCTGTGCGACCTCGCGCTCGAGACGTGCGACGCTGTACTTGAGCTGCTCCTTGCGCTGGCGCACCATGCGCGCCTTGAGCGGGTCGACGCGGCTCTTGCGTGCCGCGGCCGCTTTGGGCTTTTTCGGGGTGCTGGCGCGGCCGTCCTCGAGACGACCGGCCTGCAGCGCAGCGCGTGCCTGCAGCGTGTCGATACGGCGCGCCTGGCGCGCGAGCTGGTGCGCGGCGCGGTCGAGCAGCGCGGTGACGGCGGGCCCAATGTCGTTTTGCAGCGAGGCCTCGGCGGCGGCGAGCGTGGGCTGCGGGATGAGCTCGTAGTGGCGCACGGTGCTCAGGACGGACGCGAGGCGCGGCAGGTCCTGGACGATGACACCGGCGTCGAGCGTGTGGACGGCCGACTCGAGGTAGCCGAGCGACGTGCGCAGCGACGTGACGCAGTCACCGTACAGGTGCAAGGTCGACATGGTGTGGCGTGGTCGATTGATGTCCGTCTGTAGAGTACGCGTCGAGCGTCGTGATGTGCGTGGGGCAAGTAAACATGCTGACTAATCATACCTCCGTAAAGACCCACTTCATGGTTACATCACAACGGCCACCACTCGACTTGGCTCGGCACACACTGGCGGATACGTGGACAAACCAATCAATAACACCTATGGGAATGATGCAGGACAAAAGGAAAAGACTACGCCTCAAAGACTAGGACGACGCCGTCGTCGCCACACGTGACGATGCGCTCGCCGGTTTCGCCCTGGACGAAGCCGAGGACGCCGCCGCCCTCACCGTCGCCACGGTGGCCACGCCACTCCTTGACGGGCGCGGCGGCGGCGGTGGACGCGGCGGCCTGGCCGGGCGTGGCGGCCGAGGCAGGAGCAGCAGCGGGACCGCTGGCGGCGCCGCCACGAATGTCCCAGCGCTTGACGACGCCGTCCATGCCGCAGGTGGTGAGCAGCCACTGGGCGGGCCCGCCGACGCCGGCGGCCTGGGGCGGCGAGCGCACCCACTCGACCTTGACGACGGAGAACTCGTCGTGGGCGTTCTGGATGTGGCGGCGCACGGCAAAGGAGCGGCTGGCATCGTAGATGGCGATGCTTCCGTCGACGCTGCCGGCGGCGAGCAGGGTGAGCGGGGGCGGCGCGAACGCGAGCGTCTCGATACCGTCGGCCTGTGCCTGCATGCTGGCGAGGATGGCGCCGGCCTGGGCTTCGGCGGACTTGGTGGGCTTCTTGCCCTTGGCACCGGACGCACCGCCACCATCGGCCAGGCGCGGCAGCGACACAATCTTGACGACACCGCCGGCACCGCCGACGGCAACAACACCACCGCCCGGTGACACGGCGACCGAGTACAGGCCACCGACGACCTCGAAGCGCGCGTCCAAGGGGGTCAGCGCGACGACAGCCTGCGACTGGCCCTTGGGCAGCAGCCCCTTGGCAGCGGCGACGCCCCAAACGTCCCAGACGTTGAGGATACCGTCCTCGGACACGGTGGCCAGCAGGTTTCCGTCGGGCGTCCAGGCGCCGGCGGTGCACGCACCAAAGTGCCCAAAGTAGGTCTGCACGATGCGGACGGGGCTGGCGGGGTCGGCGGCCGGGTCAATGGTAAACACCCAGACACTGCCGTCGGACGCACCGAGCGCAATGGTGTTGGCGTGGTCGGCGGGCGAGTTGCTGCGTGCGGGCGCAGGCGCGATCCAGTTGATCTCGGGCACCTCCTGGTTCTCGGCGACAAAGGAAAAGTCGACGCCGGCGCCGGCCGCGCCCTTTGTCACGCGGATGCTGTAGACGCGCATGCGCCCGTCCATGCCGCCCGAGACGAGAAAGTCGCCGTCGGGCAGCGTAAAGGCAAGCGCATTGATGGAGTCGGTGTGCCCGTCAATGGCAAACAGCGGCTCCAGGGCCGTGCTCTGTGGCGCGCCGGCCGGGTCGCCACTAAACGACTGCGGCAGCAGCGGGCGCGACGGCGCGGCCGACGTGTCGATGACGTAGCCCTTGCCCGGCGCGTCGTCGCCCTCGCCCTCGCCGCCGCCGGTCGCGACCAGCGACGGGTACTTGGGGTGCTGCGCAATCGCAAACACCGAGTCCTTGTGCGCGTCAAAGTACGCAATCGAGTCGTTAACCAGCACCAGCTCCTCCTGCTCAACGTCCATGTCCTGCTCGTTCTCGTCGTCGCTGCCCATCGGCGCGTCGTCGCCCGCCTCGACCTCCTCGGCCGCGTCGTCCGCCGCCAGCATCTCCGGCTCCGAATCGTCCGCCTCGTCCATCTCGTACGGCTTTTCGCTGCGCGACATTGTTTCGTAGTCTTGTGCGTATGTGTTGCTGAGCTCGTTCGTGTCGGCGGTCCTCGAGACTCACATATAGCTCGCTGCTGCGTCTGCGTCGCTCTTCTCGCAGCTTCTGCTCGGCCACCCGCCGCCACCGTCGCCGCTGCTTGCTAAGCATCCACAAGTTTTTTTCTGCCGGCTTTGTCACAGCCGGCGGGGCGGACGTCTGACCCCGCGACCTTTGGAAAGAGAAGGCGGTGTGGATGGGTCCACTTATTCGTGTAAGCATCACCATGACGGACAATGAAGTCATCAATAATGTCTAGATGGGAATCCGTGGTTCTTTATCGTGAAATGGAGAGAATGACAAGAGTCACGGGGGGGCGAGGAAAACATGCCATACGAAACCACGCTTATCACCTTGGTCTCAGTTCAATCGACAGCCACTGTCTCTCAGAGTTTAGACTTCACCCTCTCTTGGATAAGGCATCTTGACTCATAGGCTCCCAGAACACTCTTTCATCCACGTTCGGCCATAGATACTGGAAAGCACGGGATCCCGTCCGCTCTCCCCTAGTTAAACCAGTAATCGGCGGATTAGTAGTTGGGTCGGTGACGACCAGCGAATACCCTCTGCTGTACGTTTTTTTCTTTTTTTCTTTTTCTTTTTCCTTTTCTTTTAAAATCCGACGACTTAGGAAAGTCTCATCGCGCAACGCCCCTGTCGTTTACAGCGCCGTTGGGCAGAGCTCGAGGAAAGACCATGCTCGAGGACAGTTTTGGCCGCGTGCACCTGCCGCTCGTGTCGCGTTCGCGTCACGTCGCATCCCGTCGCGTCGTGTTCGTTTCGCCTTTTCTTTTTGACTCGGCCATTCCGCCGGTTCTTCAGCCTCTGCTGTCGGCTGTCGGCCTTGTCGTACCGTTTGCCACCGCCAAGCCTCATCTCGAGTTCTCGAGTTCCTCGAGTTCCTGATTTCGGCATTGGCGTCCTCGGTTTGCCGCACAAGACAGGTCTGACAGCGGGCTGGCCCGCGCTGGGCAAAATGGCCTGCCGCTGCCCACGCCTCTTTGTCTCGTGCCAAGCACAACGAGCCGCAATCCACCTTGGCTCCGAGGTTCTGCGAGGCAAGGATGGGCAGCGCCATGCAGCCGAATCGCCGAATCAAGATATGCTTTGCCACGTGTGGGGGAGGCAAGACACATGCGCGCGCGTGCCAGGATCGGTCGGCGAAAGCGACATTGATACGCACGGTGCCGTCGCTTCTGGGCCTGGCCGCGTCGATCAACAAAATGCATCGATCTGTGCTCCTGATTCGATTCTAGGCAGCCACAAACCGAATCACCGGATCAGAGGCCCAGTCCACAACAGCCTTGCCAATCATCGGGTGTCCCGTTTGCCGCTTCCTTGGAACGCTGCCCAGAAATACCTGCTTTGCATTTGCTGCTGCATCTCGTACCGCCTGCCATGACGCGTCGACCCGTTCTATCTTTTTTCCACTCGGCACCCGGTGGGCTGGATAGCATTTTTCGGTTCCTTGTCGAAATGTTGGCGTCCAATCTATTTTAATACTCCGTATACACATGTACGGAGTAGGCCGTCGAAGGCGACAAAGGGGCGAAGCACACAGGTGGCCCAAGCGGGCGGCAACGAACGTTGAGAAGGACATAAGGAACCTGAGATTCGGGACTCGACACCACGCAGACCTGGCATGGGATTCTGGATTCCGCATGCGCTTTCGGGCCGCATGCGCTTTCGGGCTACGCTTCGGGTTTACGCTTCCTTTGGCTTTGCCGGCTGGACGGATTAGACAAGTGCATGTAAATGTACGTACCGACTCTGTACTCCGTACTCTATACGCGTAAATCTATGGATAGACAAACGACAACCATCGCTGCAGTCCACTGCCCACTGCTTGGGTCGGACTTAACAAAGTCCGTCCAAGACGATCCGCCTCCGGACGTGTCCTGCTCACCGAGCTGGACGGCTGTCTCACACCGTAGATTTAAACTTATATTCACACCCAAAGTGGCCACCGATTGGCGCGTGCTGCAACGGGCGTTCCTGACCAGCACTTCCCAGCTCAGGGTCCAAGGGACCAGCCGCTCCGAGTCCAGTCGGGTCCTGCAGCGCGACGAAACCGGACATATATTTATAAGCCCTGCCCTTGCCAGTAGCGTCGATCTTGCAATGTACTCTGTACACCGCAGTCGCCATCTCACGTTGTGATGCTTGCGGAAGGTGCTACAATTGGCCACGCGGACGCGTGCATGGGCCCTGATCGGCAGGCCCTGTCTGTTTTGCCTGGATCGACACGTTGTCGACCGTTATATTTTAAATTTAGGCTCGCGCCCGCCCTGGACCAGGCAGCCCCGTAAGCGAAGCCAAGAGGAAAAAGAGCCAGCCACCAGGATCCAGCACCGAGGTGGTGTGCAACGCTCCGCGCCAGCAAACCATTACTCCGTATATATAAATATATACGTATGGCTGGCCAGCACGGCGTAACGTCTGCTCTCGGATCCTCGTAGACCCGCGCCATCTCTATTTTTTGCGGACCGCTGTGTAACGACGCTCGAGCATGGCCGGACGACGAAGCGAGAACGAGTGGCCGTTGTAGTCCAGAATCTCGTGGGCCCTGACGCCGCCGGCCCGGCACAGCTATATATTTACTTTTTTTATATTTATTTTAATTTTTACATCTACATTTATATTTATACTTATTTTAGATTTACAGCTCGCAGGTCAACTCTGCCTCGATGCTGCCAGAGCCAGTGTTGTGGAGCGCGGTAACTTTGTCAGGAATCGATTACGCGAAACCACCAGCACAGCAACGCATGGAGGCCGAGGGCCAGTGGGTAAGAAGTCGATATAGACTTGGTAAGAGTCAGCTCAGACTGCGGGTGCGGGGATGCCGTGTCGACCCAGGTCACGCAGAGTATGCAGTTGTTGTAGTTGTTGGCATAGCGTGACCGCCAACTGGGGACCATGGCAGATAGTTGGAAGAATGGTGGAGACGGGCAGCAAGTGCGGTGCATGTTGAGAAACCAGGCGGAGGGACGAGGCAGAGGGAAAAGAGGGTGCGAAGGAACTCAACACGAGAGGCGACATGTCGCGAGCCACACCTGCGCTGGCCTTGGACCGGTCTGGCCCGCCTAGGCTGACAGGAAGCTGCCAGGAAATGGTGCAATTCTCTGGATGTAGTGCCGCTGAACCTAATACACTGATATTGGCGTACGGAGTACTAAATATATGTGCAAGGACGGGCGCAGTACGGAGTATGCCAGAGGGCCGGCAGGCGTTGGCAAAAACGCCAGAGGATAAACAGTAAACAGCGCAACTACGAGCGTCCAATAGATATACGGGGCAGTCAAGAGACCGTGGGCGCCCAGGAGCTTTGGACCTTTGGACCTTTGGAGCTTGGGATGGAAACACAGAACCCGCCAGAGTGGACAAGGAAGTGGAATGCAAAGGCAGGCGCGAGACTGCACCGTCCGTCCGTCTGCTCCGTGCTCCGTCGAGAACGAGCCAGGGCGAGACCAGCGCGCGGATGCGACCACAGACAGATTCAGACAGCGGTTGAAGGTCTGCGAGTGGAGTGCGCACAAAACGCCGTGTCGATCAAGGCCGCTGACGGCCCGCTACCTGCCACTGCCAGGCTTGCCTGCCCGCCCGCCGCTGGCCTATCAGGTCCGCGAAGGAGCGTTTGCTCCGGCCTTGGATCTCTTCATATAACAGGGGGCGCCCGTCCAGGCGCCTGCGATCTGCCCGGGAAAACGTACGAGACGGGGCGCCGCCCACTCCGTCAAACGGGCACCCAGTGTCGCAATTGTTGTATATTATTGTATTCTGGGTGCGTCCGGTGCGTCTTTGTACGGAGTAGGAGCAGATCATCTGGGTGCGTCGGAGCGCGTGGCCGAGGCGGCCGAGTCTTGCTGGGCCTCAACCGGAGGTGGCGTTTGGCCTGCGGCGTGTTTCGTACATATACGGAGTAGACGGACGCAGCTACACCGTTCAGCCTTGTGCATGAGCTAGGCGAGCTATTCGGGCGAGCTATCCCAATCGGTCGGCACAAAGAGGCTCCGTTGGTGGCCAGGGACGGAGTGGGTGGCGAGGCGTTCTCACTAGAGCAAGCAGGAGCATGAGAGTTCAGCTTCAGTGCGCCGGGCACCAACTTGTGCTTATCCACAAGGAACCAGGCCGGAGACGAAGGAAGGGAAGACGAGTGGACATGGAAACGAGGAAAGAAGAGGCGAACAGTGGGCTGAAGGCGAAAGAGCAAAAGTGATACAAGGCGGAACGGCGAGAGATGGAGAAGAAAAAAGAAGAAGAAAAAAGAAAAAAGAAGAAAAAAGAAAGAAAAAGAAGGAAAAAGAAGGAAAAAGAAGAAAAGGAAAAGAAGTAAAAAGAAGAAAAAGGAAGAAAAGGAAGAAAAGGAAAAAAGAAGAAAAAGAAAAAAAGAAAAAAGAAAAAAGCAACAGCCCAGAAAACGATCGGACAAAAAAGAAAAAAGTGCAGCCGCAGGGCAGACCGTACCCATTTGCAATGCCCCCCATGCTGGCCACTGCCCACTGCCCACTGCCACGGCCCGCCGGACGCTGGACACTGCACAGCCGGGCAATGGTGGCCCAGAGAGGCAAAAACGACAAGCCCCAGATGCCGCAGGCCAAGTTCACTGGACCACAGAGCCGTGCTGCAGAACCGCGTTGGGCCTAGCCGAACGCCTCTTGCCTTCTGCAGCGCCTTCTTGTGTTCGCCTGCGTCTGCGCCCGCGTCTGCCAATGTCCTTCCTTTGCCATCACGTGGTTCCCAAACTGCCCTAGCCTGACTGAGCCCGACGGAGCCCGCGCTTGCGCCTGAGCCACAGGCCGTCCCTATCGTTGCGAGGCCCCGGTACAACACCAGCACGCGGGCAAAGAGTCCATATATCAGGCCAGACCCAGCTCCATTAGCAACCGTTGTTGGCGGGATCCAGCTTGGGGCCAGATCAGAGACCAGATCAGACTAGATCAGAGACCAGACCAGGCACAGCCAACGTGGTAAGCACAAGCCAAAGCGACACCCGCCGCAGGCCTTTGACACGCGCCAGGCCCGTTCGGTGACGGCCAGACACAGAGAGGAGTCATCTTAGTTTTGGAGACTTTTCCTCTGGCGAGCCACGGCCAACGGGGCAGCCCACCGCGAGCGCGTCAACGACCGGCCGGAGAAAAGAGTCCGCTGCTGTCCATCGTTCCTGGCCCACGAGGCCAGTGCCGCGCGCCCTCGCTATTTTCGTTATTTTCGGTTTTCCTTGTTTAATTTATTGCCTGCAACAAGACGGCCCGAAGCAGCTGCGGCGTGCCCTGCCTCCTCGCAGAGCAGGTCTGAGATCCGCGGACGTGTCTTGTCTATGGCTGACAGGGCCAAGACGAGACGAAGCGGAGAACGACGACAGGCCACGGGCCACAGGCCACCGGCACAGACGCGGGCCCTGTTCTTCTCCTGAAGAAGCGCAGACACACGCTGGCGTGGAGAGAGCGCCCAGAGCCAGAGGAAGCACAAGGTGGAGAGCTCAGCTGGCAAGCTTAACTTGATCGTCGAGGACCTGGACCGGCATCAGCACACGCACCTCGCACGAATTCGGCTCTCGCACCACCACCGGCCCGGCACCCTGTCCCGGTCGACCGACCCGGCCACAAGAGCGCCAACTGGCATCGACGACGCGTCACACACACCCGACGACGCACCGGCCCGCCAAACCAACACCACAACACCAAAACACCAAAACACCGGGCGGCGGCCGGCTCGCGCCCATCTCGTACCCAGCTCGGTAGCCTGTCCAGCCGTCTCGAATGTCACTGCGAGCTCCAAAGACCGGTTGGCCTTGTCCAGGCATCTTTCCATTCTCTCTTCTAGCCGGGCCTCTCTTGAGCGGTCGGGCCAACATAAATGTGCACGGAGCACATTGCCGACTGCCCAGTCTGCGGGAAACAATACCTCATCTTTCTCGAGTTCTGCCACGCCTACCATCCGCCGCGCGTCACATGCCCCGTCGGCAGGTCGTTTGTGGCGGTCGCCATGGTCGAGGGGCAGTGCCCGAGCCCGGTCTGTCCCTACAGCCAGAACGGAGGCTGCCAGGTGATTTGACCGGCACGACGACCAAGACCGGCATGGACGACACCACACAGCGTTGCGGCATTACAGCTTCTCGCCCGCTGCGCCCACCTCGACGACCTGATCGATGCCCTCGTAGGCGGGCACGGCAAAGCCGTACTGGGCCGCCATCGACGGCGCCACGAACCTAGAAGCGTCAGATTGGACCTTTTTCTACTCGGCCCTCTCGCCCGTTCCATGCGCTTGCTGCTTCTACTCACCGCCCACCGATAAAGTGGCGTCCGCGAAAGTGGTGCACGAGGGGCTTGGGCGCAGTGAGGCTGACAAGAACGTCGGGGTGGAACCGGCTCCCGACGCCGGTCGCCGGAGGGCCGTCCTCGATGCTCCACGACGAAGGGGCGTCGACGGACGTCACGGGCGTCGCCGTGTCTTCGAGGGCCTGGATCACGGAGGGGAACGGCTCCCTGACTTGGCCAGAAAAGCTGAAACCTGTCGGTCAGCAAACGGGCGCAGCGAGCAGCGAGCACAGGGTCGGCGGGTTGGGCTTGGCCTACCAAAAATGGCGTCAACAACGTGGTCGGTCGCGCCGAGGGCCGCTGGAAAGTCCTCGGTGAACGCAACGTCCAGGTCGACGAGCTGTTTGACCAGGCGCTGTCCGACTGTCAGTCTGGTTTTCGGTCTTCGGTATCCGTTTTCGGCTGGGCCTGTTTCATTTTCGCTAAAAGCATTTTTCTTTGCATTTCGTTGCCGGGCGGACTGGGCTGAGGCGTTGGTTGGTGGCATGTTTGATGCTGGGGCAGAAAGCTGGACTTTGACGTGCTCGGAAAAGGACTGGGATTTGGCATGGCATGGCATGGCATGGCAAGGGAGCATCGTGGGCGCAACGGGATGACACGATGCACGGACGTAATACAATAGAAGCAACATATATCCGACATACCTCGTACAGCTCATTTTTGCCGCGCTTCGGGTAGTAGATGGTGGGCTGGTAGCCGTAGTGGTAGAGGTGCCGGGCTGCAACAAGGCCGTCGCCGCCTTGGAGTGTTAGCCGTCACGGTCCCGTTATGACGTCGGCCGAGCTGGTAGTGCGCTAAGAAGCAAAAGCAAAAGCAACATGCTCCAACTCGGGGGTTGCAACAGCACGAAATGCATGCCAGCCAGGGGCAGAAAAAGCTGCAGGTACGAACCGTTGTTGCCAGGTCCACACGCCACGAGCACGCGGCGACCCTTGCTGGGAGGATGGACGCGGTACACTGCAAAGTGTCAGAGCTGATGTCATGGAGCAGCATCGATGCACGAGCGCCACGATGACGCGGGGGGCGAAATAGCACGCCGGAAGCTAGCCGCCGGAAGCTAGCTGCCCGACGACAAGTACATGTGAGGCGTATACGCACCGGCTTGGGACACGGAGAGTCCGGCGAGCTCCATCAGCTGGTCGAGAGAAAAGGCGCCCGAGCTCATGAGCTCTGCGTCCAGTGCGGCGGCCGCCTTGGCCGAGATTGTCTGCCCAGTCAGAAACGAACACAATAAGCCGGCCGCCGTAAATGTAAACCCGTAAACAGGGTTCAAAGCAGGCGGAAGCCGATGGTCGAGTTTGGGAATGGGGCCGATGTAGAGGACCCTGGTTTTTGGGTGCATCGGCTGCAGAGGCCAGCTGTTTGGTGTAAAAAGAAGCAGGGTCCTTCCTGTCCTGCCGCGTCATGCAGCGATCTCCGTACCTTGAAAGCCATGTTGATCCTGAGAAGCTGCCGTCGCGTTAGTGCGTACAATTGCGCCGGTTGACGAAGCGAGGTAGAAGTTTGGGTTGAGCAATCATGCGTGGTAGACGTCGTTTTTGGATCCTGGAAAAGACGGTGCTTCTGCCCCTGTAAATATAGGCCCAGGCAAGTCTCAGGGTAACGCTCTAAATGTAAATATAGTGATGATGTCAGGGCAGCGCCCGAGCAGCCAAATCGAACAAAGTCGAACAGGCCAGACGGCCGGCCGCCGCTCCGCCACGCCTGGGTGGATGGTTCAGGCGATTTTACACTAGGGATCTTGTTTTCACCAGAGTATGGTTTTGGGTTGCAGTCTAGTTTGGGGTCTTGCCACACTGATGTCACCCACCTGCGTTGTGTCAATAAATATGGGAAGAAATCAGGTGCGTGCCGACGAGGGGTTGAGACAGAAGAGAATCCAGGAGCGAGTGTCGTTTCGGTCAATGTCGGAACGTGCTATGACTGCAGTCAAACCACAACGCGCAGACAAACGAAACAGTGCTTGCTTGACGTCAAGCGCCTGTGCCAGCCTCAAAGAAGATGGCCCGAACGGGCTTAGCGCAGCTGGCCGATGGCCGCTTAGCTCGGCTGTCGGCGGGCATGTATGATGACTAATAAAATGATGACTAAGAAGTATCGTCGAAAAACGCATCCTGCAAAATCGACAATGCCAATTTTGGCGATTGGGCGACCACGACGACCGCGGCGCGACGGACCACGGCACACGACTTTTACGCAACCCGACGGCTCCCCTACCCGACTCCAATACCTGACTACGACCACCGCCATGGTCGTCAAGATCCGGCTTGCTCGCTTCGGCGTCAAGAACAAGCCATTCTACAACATCGTGGTGGCGCAGGCGCGCTCGGCCCGCAACAGCCGCCCGATGGAGGTGCTTGGCACGTACGACCCGGCGCCCAAGGAGGACGTGTACGAGGCAGCGTCGGACGCCACGCGCGCGGCGGTCGCGCAGTACGACCCCTCGAAGCTCGTCGACCACCAGGGCCGGGTGCGGTGGCCGACGCCCGAGGTGCTGGCCGAGGCGCGCCAGACCGCACCCACGGACGCCGCGGCCGAGCCTGCGCCGCAGCGCACGGCGCACAAGGACGTGCAGCTGGACGTGCTGCGTGCCAAGTACTGGATCGGCGTGGGCGCGCAGCCGACCGACACGGCGTGGCGGATCCTGGCGATGGCGGGAATTCTGGACCCGAAACGGTCCAAGACGCCGGCGGCGTGAGCACTCGCCAATACGGCGCACGACACACACGACGCACATCCCGGCTGCCTGCGGGTCGACGACGACGTGGCAGTGGCAGCGGGCACGACACAAGAGACGAGCCGGCCAGGAGGCGTGGCCTCGAGGCTCTCGGGAGGAGACTCGAGCTGTACATACAATACCCACAAAAGAGAGCAATGTACGAGCAATGTAAACTAGCGGCGTAAAGCGACCAGACGTGCAGGGTGACTTTTACGCGGGCAGATGACGGACAATGACAGTATCAACCGTTCTATTATAAACCAAGCACGCCGTGGGTCGTCAGACACCTTGTTGTTGAAACCCTCGCTATGTATCGGCCAAACATCACATGCAAACAAAACTCCGTTGAAAGAGGTATACCCAAGACGAATCACGCCCCAACACTACTCCATCTGCGCATCGCCGGTCGTGTCCTCGACCGGGGGGCACGTGCAAAACAAGTTCAGGTCGCCGTACGTGTCGTCGACACGCGCCACGGCCGGCCAGAACTTGCTGTCGCGCAGCCACGGCAGCGGGTACGCGGCCTGCTCGCGCGAGTACGGGCGCGCCCAGTCGGCCTCGCCCAGAATGTCGTGCACGGGGTGCGGCGCCATCTTGAGCACGTTGCCGGTGCGCGGTGCGCGTCCCTCCTCAATGTCGCGGATCTCGTCGCGGATGCTGACGAGCGCGTCGACGAACCGGTCGAGCTCGGCGCGGCTCTCGCTCTCCGTCGGCTCAATCATGAGCGTGTTGGCCACGGGCCAGCTCATTGTCGGTGCGTGGAAGCCGTAGTCCTGCAGGCGCTTGGCAATGTCAATGGCCTCGATGCCGGCCGTCTCGCGGAACGGACGCACGTCGAGGATGAACTCGTGGGCGCAGCGGCCGTGCTCGTTTGTGTAGAGGATGGGGTAGTGCGGCTGCAGGCGGCTCAGCAGGTAGTTGGCGTTGAGCAGCGTCATCTTGGTCGCCTGCTTGAGCCCGTCGGCGCCCATCAAGAGGTTGTACGCCCAGCTGATGGGCAGGATGCTGGCGCTGCCAAACGGCGCGCTGCTGACGGGCGTAAACGCCTCGGGCGTGCCACTCGTCGCCGCAAAGTAGCCCGTCTCGGACGGCAGCGACGGCGCCAGGTGCGCCTTGACGCAGATTGGGCCCATGCCTGGGCCGCCACCGCCGTGCGGGATGCAAAACGTCTTGTGCAGGTTCAGGTGGCACACGTCGGCGCCAATCTCGCCCGGCGAGCACAGGCCAATCTGCGCATTCATGTTGGCGCCGTCCATGTACACCTGGCCGCCGTGCGCGTGCACAATCTCGCACGCCTTGCGCACGCCCGGCTCAAACACGCCAAACGTGCTCGGGTACGTCACCATAAAGGCCGACAGGCGGTCCGCGTACTGCACGCACTTGGCCTCGAGATCCGCCAAGTCCAGGTTGCCCGTCTTGGCGTCGCAGCGGATCGGCACAACCGACATGCCGGCCATGGCGGCCGACGCAGGGTTGGTGCCGTGTGCCGACACCGGAATCAGGCACACGTTGCGCTGCGTGTCGCCGCGCGACGCGTGGTAGCCGCTAATGGCACGCAGGCCCGCAAACTCGCCCTGCGCGCCCGAGTTGGGCTGCAGCGAGACGGCGTCCATGCCGGTGACGTCGCGCAGCTGGTCGCGCAGGCTGCCCAGGATGCGCGTCCAGCCGGGCGACTGCGAGCTCGGCACGTACGGGTGCAGGTTGGCAAAGCCGGGCATGCGCAGCGTCGCCATCTCGACCGAGCCGTTGAGCTTCATCGTGCACGAGCCCAGCGGGATCATCGAGTGCACCAGCGACAAGTCCTTGGCCTGCAGGTGGTATATGTAGCGCAGCATCTCCGTCTCGGAGTGGTGCGTGTTGAAGACGGGGTGCGTCAGGTACGCCGACGTGCGACGGAACGCCTCGGGCAGCGCCGCCTGCGTCACCGTGCCGGCCTGCACTTCCCGGAGCAGCCCCTGCAAAAATGCCTCCAGCGTGGTCGTGGGCGCCGTGCCCACCGCCGGCGCGGCCTCGTAAAAGGCGCTGACGAGCGCCAAAATGTCGTCGTGCGACTTGGCCTCGTCCATGCTGACGCCGACGGCCGTGTCGCTAAACTTGCGCAGGTTGCAGCCGTGGTTGAGCGCGGCCTGCAGCAGCACGTCGGCGTTGCCGCGCGGCGTCTCAATGACAAACGTGTCGAACAGCGCGCCGCTCGCCTTGACCTGGAGGCCGAGTTGCGTCGCCGCGCGCGCCAGGATGCGTGTGCCGGCCATGACGCGCTCTGCAATCGCACGCAGGCCCGCCGGGCCGTGGTACACCGCGTACATGGCCGTCATGTTGGCCAGCAGCGCCTGCGCCGTGCACACGTTGCTCGTCGCCTTCTCGCGGCGAATGTGCTGCTCGCGCGTCTGCAGCGACAGCCGCAGTGCACGGTTGCCGAGGCGGTCCTTGGACACGCCAATGAGGCGGCCGGGCATGCGGCGCTTGTACTTGTCGGCGACGGCGAAAAAGGCCGCGTGCGGGCCGCCAAAGCCCATGGGCACGCCGAGGCGCTGCGCACTGCCAAACGCAATGTCGGCGCCCCATTCGCCCGGCGGCGTCAGCACCGTCAGCGCCAGCAGGTCCGTCGCGCAGCTCAGCAGCGCGCCGCGCTTGTGCACCAGGTCGGCGACGCTGCGGAAGTTGTCGATGCCGCCCTCCGTGTTCGGGTACTGCACGAGCACGCCCACCAGGTCGTCGCCGAGCGCCTCGAGCGTGTCGGCAAAGTCTGCGCCCGCCACATCCTCCGTCACGACCTTGATGCCGAAGCCGTCGGCACGCCCACGCAGCACCGCCAGCGTCTGCGGGTGCACCAGGTGCGACACCACAAACGTCTTGCCCGGCCGGCGCGCGCGCGCGCTCGACAGCATGTTCATCGACAGCGTCATCGCCTCGGCGGCCGCCGTGCCCTCGTCCAGAAGACTGGCATTGGCAATCGGCAGCGCCGTCAGGTCCGTCACCAGAGTCTGGTAGTTGAGCAGCGACTCGAGGCGGCCCTGGCTGATCTCGGGCTGGTACGGCGTGTAGCTCGTGTACCACGCAGGGTTCTCAAGCACGTTGACCTTGATCACCTCGGGCACCAGCGTGTCGTAGTACCCGGCGCCAATGAAGCTCTTGGCCGTCGTGTTGTTCTCGGCCGCCACCGACTCGGCATACGCCTTGACGCTGTGCTCGGCCAGCGGCTCCGTAATCGCGCGCGTCACGGGGTCCTCGGGGCCCGACTGCGCCTGCGCAAACAGCGGGTGCTCCGTCAAAATGTCGGCCGGCACCACCTGGGCCACAAACTCGTCAAGGCTCCGGGCCGGTGGCGACAGCGCCTTGAGCATCGCCTCCGTCTCGCTCTCGTCAGGTCCAATGTGCCGCCGCTGGAACGTGTCGAGCGCCGGGAACGTCTTGGCAAACGCGTTGGCCGTCGTCCACGAAACCGCCGGCGCACCGCTGGCCGACGCAACGCTGCGGACCGACACACGCGAGACAGCGCCCTTGGTCACGGACACGGACACGGATCGGGCCAGCGTGGCGCTCGTGCGCAGCAGGCGGCCAGCTTGAAGCGGCCGCGACGCGGCCAGGCCCCGGCTCAGCATTGTCAGTGCAGGGAATGGACGTTGGGCAGATACAAGGCGAATCGTCGTCGATGGTGTCGAATCGCGTGTCGAATCGCAAGGGGGGTCGTCGAATACTGTGGTTGCCTGCACCAAAACACTGGAAAGGAGAGAAGGAAGGAGGACGGAAGGACCGAGGGGACAACCACCCAGATGAACGATAAAGAACTGTTCCTTATTCCAAGATAAAGCACGATAAAGAGCAAACATACATTTATTTATGGAAGGAGGTGTAAGTACACTGTGGGGCAGAATGGAGCCACCAGGCACATCATTGGAGCCGAAGAGAAGGGGCGACTGCACTAAGGAAGAAATCATATGCCAAAAATGGGCCAATTTTGTCACCGAGTCTCGAGGACTTGTCACCGAGTCATGGGAGTTTCGTCTTGCCATGAAGGCAGCACGAAATGCAGCACATTGTCAGGCCATGGCCGAGTATAAATTTAGAGTGCAGTGCGTCGTGCCATGGCGGGCGATTTCGGAGCAAATCCTAGGCGGCAGGTGCATGGTGAGACCGTCCCGGCAGGTGCGCCCGACAAATTTACAGGTCGGGCAGGCGCATTCGGGCGCCTTGGTGACCAACGGAACGGCAAGGGGCAGGGGCGGCCCAGTGCCATTAAATATATATTTAGCTACAAATGACCACCCGCTCTCGAGCTAGACACGGAACGCATAGGCCATCGAGCGGTCAAAAACGTCCGCGTCACACGTGTGATGTTACGATGCGGCATTGCGGCATCGATAAGCTGTACGCTTTGGCTTCATCCTGCGATAAGAGCTACTCAAATAAGAGGGGCGTGCCTCGCACTCACTCACTGGATTGAAACGATGCAAACATTTCCAGCGACGCGCCTGCCAGATGGAGAGCTGTTATCAGGATATATTTATCAGTCAAGCTTCTTCCCGTGCTTCAGCGCTTCCCTGATTATTGCCCAAAACGGCAGTTCTGCCACAAGAAGAAGCTGCTTGGGCATGTGTGCAAGGCTTCTGATTTGGACTGGCCTGTGCCCCGGTTATTTTCGGGTGGTCCAGTGGACGGTCAACGCTAAAAGCACTTAAAAGCACCAGTGAAAGGAAGAGCAAAACAGGCCACCGGATCCTGATCGCCGTCTAACGCAACGCACCACAGCGCGCGGGTCTGTGAAAGATTAACTCGGTGACACGGCGATTAAAAAAGTAAACGGCTACCTGATGATTGGCTGCTGGCTTGCGGTGGATTTTTTATGATGGTCATTTCAGTCACTATCACACGTACGGAATATAAATAATTTACTCATGATGAGCTTCGCTCATGTCAACACATATTTTATATGCTCTATTCCAGTGTCATTTGAAATGATCAACTTTTTTACAATATGTGAGATTTTTAGATTTTTAGAGAATTTCTGTAGTCCGGTAATCGATATTAACTGCTTTTCTTAACCAAGACCAAAAAGTGAAATACATTTGAAATGCCACGGCGGACAATATTCCCAAGACTAAAGAACAGAAAAACCTTCAAGAGTCTGTTAAAATGGAGAATTAAAGCCAAATTGCCCTGCTTGAAAAGAAGTGTCAATGGATTCAACGTACCTACTGTAAATATACTTATATCGTGGACAGAGGGAGCCAAGCTTCGATGCCGTTGAAGCGGGTTCAAGAAGGCTGAAGTTGACCCACAAGTACCGGGCTGCCATTGGTCAATGGGGGGAAAAATGCACACGCCAAAGCGGGCAGGCCGTCATCGAACACGAGCATCGCGCACCGCCAACGACACAAGACTGCCTCGACCAAACACCACCGCCCTCGTCACCACATCATACACCCACAATGTTTGCCGCTCGTGCGTATACCTAGCGACAACCAGCCACCAGACGTGCCCCGACACCTACTAACGCGCTGCAGCCCCCCAGTTTTCCGAGCAGGACATCCGCCGCGGCGAGGCCGAGGCCGCGTCGACGGTCCGTGGCTTCCTCGTGACCTCGGTCCTGCTGTACCTCTGTACGTCCCCAAGATGACCCCCGAGATGCCGAGACGACCATAGCCATGCCGAACCGCCCTTGCTGACAGAACAGCCCCCTTTGCCATCGAGTCCGTCTGGAAGCTGCTGTAAGCAGTCTCTGCTCGGCATGCGACCACTTTGCGGCCCTTGCTAGCCGCAGCATAACGACCTATGCGGCACAGCGCCGCGCCTGTACGATAACGAACGACTCAAAAGGAGACACTTGGTGGATGGGTAGCCGGCGTTTCATGGCGGGCTGACGAGTGGCCGACCACCCGACCTGCCGACCTGTGCCAACTCGGGCTTAGCATCTACTCTTCCCATCTGCATGAGAAAAACCAAAAGCAAATGCAAAAAACCATAAAGCCAAGTCTAGAGCGTGTGTTTATCACCATGTGCCAGCAGTGTGCACCCCAAGTCCTAGATTCCATAGAAACGCAGTATAATACAAATGTCCGAGAGAACGCAACGCAGAGCCAAAGTAAAGAAACCACACAACCGACACCGAACGACACCGATTCGAACGCTGCTCAGCTCGCCACCTTTTGCTCCTTCTGCCAGGCGTCAAAGTCGCTGCCAATGGCCTCGACCTCCTTCTTCAGGTGCTGCAGCTGCTTCTCGTAGTCCTCGACAATCTTCTTGGCCTTGGCCTCAATCTCCTCGCCCAGGCCCTCCTCCTCCTGCACGCCGCGCTTGTTGACCTCGACACGCAGCGCGTCCGCGTAGTTGCGCAGCACAATCAGCCGGCTCCACAGTTCCTCCATGCGTGCGCTCAGCGCCGGGTCCTGCATCGCCTTCTCAATGCCCTGGAGCTTCTGCTTCAGGTCGTCCTCGTCGCCTGATAGCGCGTAGCCGCGGTTGCGCAGCACTTGCGTCTTGGCAGCGAGCGCGAGGCAGCGCTTGCTGAGCTCTGCGTGGCGGCGGCGAGCGGCGAGCGCGCGCACGCTCGTCTGCAGATCGTGCTGGCTCAGGATGTTGTCGAGCTTCGTGTTGATCTCGTGCAGGCCAATGTTGAACGTTGACACCGTGTTCCGCTGCAGCTGCAGGCGCGTCGCGATGCCCGAGAAGCCAGTACACAGTACCGGCAGGTAGCCGGGCGCCGGCTTGTTCTGCAGAGCCTCCTCCCACTCGCGCGGGTTCTCGTGCGCCTGCGGCTGGAAGAAGGGCACGCGGTTCTCGTCGACCTTGTTGTAAAAGTACTCCTTGAATACCGTGTTGGCGTTGGTCGGGTCCCACTTGCCAAATACCGTGGCCATCTGGTCAGGGATCGGCTTTTCGACTAAAAGGTTAGCAAGTGTTGTTCGCCGAAGCCGGCGACGAGGAACAAGACATACGGGGAGTCACTTGGCCAGGTTGCCATGTGGAGGCACCCCAGAGACTCGACTGCAACGGGTTCTGCTGTCCCTGCTGTTGCTGTTGCTGCTGCTGCTGCTGCTGCTGTTGCTGCTGCTGTTGCTGCTGCTGCTGCTGCTGCTGTGTTGCGCCAAAGAAGCTCGTGCCAAAGGTGGATGGTTGTGCTTGCTGCTGCGCGGGCGCAGCTTGTTGTGCGGGCTGGCCAAAAAGACCGCCTGTTGGCGCGGCTGGTGCGGCCGCCTGCTGTTGTGTCGAGGCACCAAAGAGGCCGCCCGATGGTGCTGCGGGCTTGGCCGCGCCAAAAAGACCTCCCGTCGATTCTGCAGGCTTGGACGCGCCAAAGAGGCCGCCCGTGGCCGCGGGCGGCTGTGCCTGGGCCGGCTGGCCGAACAGACTGCCTCCGGCAGCAGGCTGGGCCGCCGCTGGCTGGCCGAACAGGCTGGGCGTCGCGGGCTTTGCACCGAACAGAGACATGTCGAAAATGTGTGCGTGGGTGTAAAGGGGAACGTAGGCCGGGGTCGCAAAACGCTCTGGGAGCTGCGATGGCGTCGCGGTCAATGTCGTGATACTGGTTGTGGTAGGTCACGTTTCGCGTTTGGTGCTCCGTGAATCGGGCGCGAGCTGCCGCTGTGAATGCAAGACGTGGGTATCAAATGCCAGGAATCCGGGAGCGAAAATAAGTTGGCGTAGACGATGGAATCGCCCGAGTGCGTGGAAGGACGAGGCCGGCACGGAGCTTGCGAATCTCGATATCGGGCGCGCTCTGGTAAAACAAAAACAATGCGCACCACGCAGCCTGCAGCCTCCTGCTCAACACCGCCCTGAAAGCCTGTTGACGCTAAGAGCTTGAGGCCCAGCCTGGTCCACGCTGATTGGCTGTCTGAAAACAGAGCGGATCCATATGAGACTGGCCAATCAGAGGCTGGAATTGGGCTGCTGACCCAGTTCCCAGCCGTGGCACTGGCGGAAGGCCCAAAAAACGAGCCGAGCAAGCTCACAGCAGTCTCGAGACGTCATTCGAAGCCAGCCAACGACACACGACCTAGGGTTGCTCTTGACCGACGAAGCTTGCGACACGTCCGCCATTCCATCCCACTCCGCCGACCACACCCGACCGCTACCATGTCGGCCCGCAGACCCCAGTGCGTTCCGCCGCTCCGGGCTCCGGCCCCGACACCCATCACGGCCGCGTGCTAACTTTGCGTCTCCAGGTTCAACCAGCAGGTGCTGTACGACACCACGCCGCTGCCCGAGTCGATCCCCAAGGTGCAGGAGGTCGGTGCCAGCTCGGGCCCGCTCATGTCGGCGTCCTTCTTTATTGGCGCGCGGTGCCGCGACTACAACGACGACTACATGCAATGCAAGACGGAGAACCCGGGCCGCGGCGAGTTTGAGTGCCTCAAGGAGGGTCGGCGGGTGACGCGGTGCGCGCGCAGCGTGCTCGAGGACATCAACACGCACTGCCTGGAGACGTTCCGCTCGCACTGGCAGTGCCTGGAGAACAACAACCAGCAGATGTGGCAGTGCCGGCCAGAGGAGTGGAAGTTTAACAAGTGCGTGTTTGAGAAGCTGGGCCTGCAGAAGACGATTCCCGACGCGGCCAAGGGCACGCCCATCCACGAGCGCGCGAAGCAGATCTACGCCCACTACCCGCGGACAGGCGAGGTGTTTGTGGCGCCAAAGGCCGCCGAGAAGACGGCCGAGTCGTCGTGAGCGCTGGCACACGGAGCGACAAGGGCTGTTTCCATTTACGTTTCGCCGCTGCACGGTCTGGTGCACGGGTATGAGCTTTTTGCCGGAGAGACTGTGTACATATGCGTTAATTCAATCATCATCGACACGATGCACCCGGAACGGTTCCGGTAGAGATGCAGTGAGGAGTGCGCTCGTTACAGGACAAGACAGGAGCGCCGCCGGGCGTGAGACCGCGGGTAGCAAGAGCCCTCGAGAGCCCTCGAGCCCTCAAGAGCCCCAAAAGGCGGCAAGACAGCCGTCTAGAAGTTTGCCGCAAGCGCGGCCACGAGACCACAATCGACCGAGAGACTGCCGCGCGACAAGACACACAGGCACGTCGTGTTCAAGCGGCATCCGGGAACGGCTGGGGCGTTTCTCCGGCGGGCTCGAGAAGCGAGTGGATGGCGAACACAGGAATGCGTCCGAGACAGCAGCCTGCGGAAGGCGGGACAGAGCCGCAGCGACACGAGCACGACGAGCACGACGAGCACTGCCCGGTGCGATGACGTGTGTCGGACTCGGATCTGCCCTGATGACGGCAGAGACCGCCGACAGCCACAGTTGGCCACAGACAGACACAGCTCGTGGACAGGCGAGGACATGTGACGGCGTGAGCAGATTGTGCTTCTCCCCGCCTCGTACGGACTGCACGCCTGCCACGAACCACAAGGTTCGGCCCTCGACCACATGGCTAGCCCCGGTGTTGTTTCATTTCCCTGTGCCGTCGCCTCGCCTGCCAGCCCAGCGAGGTGCGTGATGCCACGAGTCGATCGGACTTGGTGTCGCGAGAATTTGCTCAAAGCGGCAGTCTCACTTTTTCTCTCACGGCCAGGGAGACTCAGACGGCAAGCCACCATCCGGACCCGATACCCTTCCCACGCGGCCAGGCCACGCGGCGTCGAGACATGTCGGCGGAGCACGGCCACGGATGTCACCAATACTAGCCAATACTCTGATTCGAGCAGCCGACTAGACGAAGGCGGCATCAATATTCAAAATCACAACGACCTTCCCGAATGCACCGCCGCCACTCGCTACGCTCGCTACGACACTTGCTGGCCAGGTCCCTTTGCACGTTGACTGGCTGTTTCTGCCTGTGCTCAGCATGCCTGCAGCCTGCCTGCCTGTTGCTGTCGGCCTGCCTCGTGTCCCAGATCCAAGACACCCAAGACAGTCTCAGCAGCTACAGTCTGTCCTGCTGGCTCTGGCTGTGCTAGCATTGCTCTGTCCAAGGCCCGTGGAAGCCACCGTTGCCCGTGACGCGCGTGGCTCGGTCGGGCGTCGAGACATGCCCACTCGGCTGTCAAGGCAGAAGTGAGCCAAGGCCGACTTGCGTTGTCATCTCGAGACACTTGCTCCATTTGCTCGCCACAGGCATATGCATCTAGGCTGTTTACGCGATATCCGGGGATGCCAGTCGACACCAAACACGGCGACAGAAACCTCAAACACCAGAGCGGCGAAACAGACGCCTCCTGCTGACGGTCGAAACGAGCGCCCAAGGCCGACGGTGCATGGTCGAGAGTATACGGACCCGTGTGGCCTCATTTCGGTGCCGTGGCTGGGCCGCCAGTGTTTGGAGTGCGGCGGCAGCTGCATGTTTTTTCTCGACTGCAAACGCACAACGCGCCTCGTCGAGTAGCACAGGCGCGCCACCGGACATCTGACACGGCCCCTGCCAGAGCCTGCGTGGAAACAACTCCTGGGCCTGGCTTAAGCCGGCCAGGATGATCCCATTTCCATCAGAGACACTGCAATATCGAGGCAGCCACTGCGCGACTGCTGGGGTGCCCGTCTGCCCGACTCCTCGCCCAGGTTTACACGGCAGGCGGTGCGCATATCTAAATTTACGGAGTCACTATCAATATCGACCTTGGTGCCTGGCAATCTATGCAACATGCAAGGGACCGCGTCAAGAAATGGCTGCGACGAGAACGAGCGACGGCTAGGGACAGTACGAAGAGGACAAGGCCGAAGCAAGGCAGTCGTGTATGCGAGTCTGTAATTGCATGACTCCATAAACATGCGTCCCTCTTTTCGTTGCAGGCTCCTGCATTGAGTGGCATCATCTTGTCTGTGCACATGTTTCGACTTGATCTCGCTTCAAAGACTGGCATTTTGTTATATTTTACGCTATCAAAACCACCAGTCATAGCTCACGGCATATGCCAATGTATTTTATTTGTGACAGGGAGCTTCTTGGACCACTGGTTGGCTTCCGCCAGGCGTTGTCTGATGAGTGTCTCTGGTTGGCAGCACCTTTGCCAGACAACAGACAGCCACCGTGACAAGGACAACGCAGCCGCCTGCACAACTGACAACGGACTGACAACACACCAGGCACTGTCCAAAGATCCCGGGCCGTCATTTGCGGTTGTGTATTTGTGTTCGTGTGTGTTTTCGTCTACTGCATTGTAATTGCCGCCCTCTTTGCACAGCATTCGGCGATGGCACCGGAGGCGTAGCGCAAACAGAAGACGAGCCGTGGCTTCCGCTCATTCGATTTGCAAACACCTGCCGCATGGATTCAAGTTGCAAAGTTTTCTTGCCGATGTTGCCTGCATCGCCGCATCGAACCAGAACGCGGTTGTCATCCTTGGAGGATCCCATCACGCCCAGAAGACCCTCAGGACCCCGGCACGACGGAAACAAGCTGATCCTTTCATAATAAAACTATAAATCTTTATATTTACTGCCCGTTTGTTCACGGGTTCACGGAAGGTGCTCCGTCGGTATCCGGTTGTATTTTGCAATCTTCATCCCTTGCTACGCCGGCGTTTATATTTGTTTTATGTTCTTTGTCTTGGGACGTTGCTGGTGAGGAGCCCGGCTGTTTCTTCAAATCCCTCAACCCTGTTATTTGATACAGCTAGATATTTGATGCATCTTCAATGGGGCAAATTAAGGGCAGCTACAGCAACCAAGACCATGGGCTAGAGCAGGCTAGAGACGACAACAAAGACTTTGCATCTGGCCGTTGCACTGCTTCGCACGTGGACAGCATTGATGTGCAGCCGTTATTGTTGGCCCTGCGCCGTTTCTTACGATTTGAGTGCTGTCAAATCACTAGCACGCAGCGGACAGGACCACGACATGGTTTGCGTTCGATTTCATGTTGTTGGGTAAATTCCTATTCTGGCTAGCGCGCTTTACGCGCAACACCCCACCTGTCCTTGATTTCTTTAATATTAGTTGAAACGTGAAACCAGGGGCCGACGACAGCAAACAGGCCAGCAGCACATGGTCCGATGCACACCGGCCTGCATGGCTTCGGCGTCAAGTGTGTTTGTATTTTTTGTATTTTGCTCACATTATGCCTGATCTTGTGTTTGTTTGGTTACGGCTCGCTGGCCTGCAGCTGCCGATTCGTGTTTCGTCCATGGCCCCTTCCGAGTCGAAACAAAACAGGGCCGCATGCGTCCCGCCATCGGGCCAGCTGACTTGTGACGATGGGCTGAGGGCATTCTCGCTGTCGTTTACCGTGTTCGAATATTTATGAGAATACTGGCCTGGGCAACTAAATTACTCCGTCCCGACTTTGTCCTGATCTTAAGTCCGGGACTGCATGGCTGGCGGTTCACATTGCTACGTCGCTTGCGAATCCTATTTTATAAATAATAACAAAAACAATGCTGACGCATATTTTACATTCATGCATAAAATATCAAATTCGGGTCCGAAGCGCCGCTGCATCTGCAGTGCTATGGCGCGGTCCCCTCATGGAAATGAGGTGTTTCAGGACAGGGCAGCCGCCAGGGGCACGACTGGCCTGGCGGCTCCCGAGCGGCCAAGTTTAGTGGGCTCGCCAGCCCTGGAGCCGCTGGGTCTACTCCGTAGAGCAGTGGCCGGGCTAGCCCACTGCCTTGTGGAGATTTCGAACCCGCTGAATCATCTGGTCTCGTTCTCGTATGCTCTTCTTCTGGCATTTTCTGCGAACGTGGTGATCGCCGGAAACATCCCTGAGCGAATCATCGGTCTTGGCCACGGACGTGATGACCAGGTATGGGCGGCAATAGAATGGAATCTAGACCGCGTGGCAGCGCCGCGAAAAACACACGGCCTGCCCCGGCCTTCCATTCCAACTCGCCAAGTAGCATTCCACTACGCAAAAGGCACCGTTGCCACAGCACATTCCTGACTGACTGTGGGCTGGCTCAATAGCGCGTAATACACCGAACCCCAGCTCTTGGTGATTCCTGGCCGGAAGCATCCGTTACCATACCAGCAATTTCGATTCGAGATCCAGAGCCCTAACATTCTAATTAGAGACCCAACGATACGTCTCAGGTTTAGACCTGCTTTTGTCGCTATGCCCTTTTCGGCCATGCCCCGAGAAAGAGGTTGGAGAACACACATCCCGTCATCTCGCCTAGACGAACCTGGACTTAACTTGAACGTTGTGGGGTTGAGAGGATGGACACCCCCGGCGCATGAACCAGCACAAACACACCCTGGTCGCTCTGCCCACTGTGACGTGCCATCGAGGCAGGCCAGATAAAATTCTGCGATCGGTTTTCCACCAAAGATGTCCACCATTCGAGCTGTTGTCGGCCAGAGGAGCTGCCACTATCAGTCAAAGAAGCTGAGCTTGTTTAGAGCAGGTCGGTTGAGAGTTTAGTATGGTATAAGCGCATTTATCTGCAATTTATATCTGTAGCACTGGCGCGGAGGGTTAAAAGTACTCCATAGAAAGTCAACGGCGTCAAAGAACGGCAGTGTTAGTGGTGTACTGGTGGCAGGTACAGCGGGTTTAGCGCCCTGTCAACCAGGCACATTTACAGTGGGTGAACAGAACAAAAGATGCACACAAATTGTCCGAGATCGTCGCAAACAAAAGGTCAGCTCGATCTGGCTACTCCAAACGAGTAAAGTATAAAGGAGATGATTTCTGATATTGCACGATGCCAATTCCACAGCGAGCCATTCGCAAGCCGACGGCGCCCAAGGGATACTGAGCAATGCGATTTTGTCATTTCGCAGGCATCAAGATTATCACAGAAGTGGCCAGCCACGCTCAGCCCTTGGCTGTATTTAATGTGTGGTGATAATTTGACGGCGCCTTGGCTCTTGGCCAGCGTCGTCACCATCCGCAAATATACTGCAGAACTTGGTCTCTGTTCATTTGCAAAGGATGGTTGCTTGCTTTTGCCCTTTTTGCTTTTTCGTCAGTTATGATGCGGCTTGTGCAGTTTGCAAACAGGCAGGATTCGGCTTTACGACCAAAATTTACGTCTGAAAGATTACAGGAGCGAGTGTTTGTAATCCTACTTCGGCTCCCTCGCCACGTACTCCGCAGTTATTCTGGGATTCGAGGCTTTAAATATGCACTGTAAAGGAGGCAACCACACTCGAGCCAGGCCCAGAATGTGATTTAGGTGGTCTGTGATACAGGCTCGGACAGTGTGCGTTCAGGAGGTTCTCGGACATGACTTTGTATCAATTCTTAAGCCGATAGGAGCCTGCGCTTTGGTCTTTTGCTGATCCTACAAAAACAGTTTTCGTAAATAAGATGCCATCATCAAACTTTCGAGTCGGCGAGTGATCAGCATGAGAACCCGCGGAGAGACATGCTCCCCGTTTGCTGGAGATCAGCAGCCTGCATTCCGTAAAGTTTAAAAACGTTTCAAGTAGAATGCCTCGCATACAGAGTACATTTAAATATACAATCTGGTCCTCTAAACATATATTTACTCCGTACTCCGTAAACTTGCCCGGGTTTGTTCCCGAAGTCTGTCAGAGCTGACGTGACGCCTCGTGACATTTCTTGTCATCTTTCACTGCGTCTGTTTCTTCTTGTCCCGTTTGTTTTGAGCGGTATCTGCCCGTCCAACTTTTGTTTCTTGCTCTTACTAGCTTGCTCTACGGAGTTTTTTTTAAAAAAATCTGGCCAGGTTTAACGGCACCCCGGCTTGTGTTGTGGTCCTTGGTTTCCCCTTCTCAGTCCCGCCCCTGTATATTCAGGGCTGGACTTGGGTGCTCTTTCCGCCAACACCCCCGTTGCAATTTACGCCGTGATACCTTGTGCTCACTATATTTACTTCGTATATAAATATTTATTTATATGCATTCTTTGCATATTTGTTTTGTTTGGACGTAAAATCACTGTCCCCGGCTGGCTTGCCAGGGTTCCCAGGCTGGTCAAGTTGGCGCCAGGGGCTGCGTTAAAATCGCAGTTTGATCTTGACGGGGTCTGGGGCTTCGGTGTCGTTCCTTGGCGAGCCTGCCCCCCTGCAGCAAAGAAATAGCCATCAACCGCCAGGGGGTCTGGATTCTGTTCCTTGACGCGACGCTGGAACCGGCGACACGTCCAGCAAGCATGAAGCCATGAATATGCTAGGCTACGGGGAAAGAGCTATGGCACCACACCTGGTACCTGCATTTTACCGCATTGTGTTTGCCCGCTTTTGCACACGTTGCCGAGCTTTTTCCACTTGCCGTCTCTTCACGCCGCAGATTCAGGCCCATTCCCCATGCTCTTTCTGCGGGAGCGTTGTTTGAAGCTGTTTTCTGGGAACCAGGGCAGCCGCGACTGCTAGCGACCCAGCGGCGCTTTCTATTTTAACCCGCTTGCCTCGTTGCTCCTTCTGCTTTTCTTTTCTTCTTCTCTGCTCACCTGCACCAGCCTGCTGCATCGTGGTCTTGACGTTCCTTTTTAACCTATTTTGCTTCTTTTTTACTTCGATTCATTCCTTTATTGTGCCTGTGGCCAAGACACGTTCCACTTTTTTACACTGCCCAGATCGCGCCTCTTGACTCTATCTCTTGACTCTTGAGCGCCCAGCTTCTCATATTGGCTTGCATTCCAGAACAGCATATAACCTTGCTCGTCCCGCCGCATTCTGTCTTGCATCCATTCCTCACCCTCGCCTTTCACTCTTTCAGTGCACTCGCTTTTTCGAGTAGCTCTCACTCCCTTCTTCTCTACGCTCCTTTGCCTTTATATTTATACACCTTCGCCAGACCGGTCTCGCCGTTGTTTAACCACACTCATTTTCAGACACTTGTCTCTTACCTTTACTTCTTTTTCAAACAGCCTCGATTCCGTCGTCGTCTCAGACATTTTCTTCACCAACCTTGACCTTGACATCGTCAAACAGCAGAGCTGCCAGCATATATTCTACCGTCCCGCCCACCTCCAGACTCACTCGTCTCTTCACCTCTCATCAGCATCCCTGGTTCCGGATTGCCTCGCCAAAGCATCAACATCAAAGGTTAGTTAACATGGATACTGGTTCAAAGAATCAACGAACGTGTAACGTGTATGCAGGTTGGACAGCCTTCCTCGCCTGGGCTGTTTACTTTGCTTTTACTTTGCTTGACCTGGAGACGGCACCTCGATGCTGGCGGTCGACTTTTTCGGCTTGTTCATCGGCACACTCTTTGACGAGTAAATGCCGTTGTCGAACGAATCTGTCGACCCGGACCTAGGGCCGTCAAAGAAGCAATGCCCGTCTAGTTGTGAACAGCATCACACAATAGCAGCATGGTCTATTGTTTGCATCAACAATGGCTCGTCCACCTGCTCTGGTGCCGACGTCTGCTTGCTTTTTCAAAATATGTTGCAACCTGCTTCTTCCAACAATATCTTCTCTCGCATGACCAGCATACACTTCCCGTCCAAAACTTTCATAATCAAAAACTAACAACCAAGACTACACTTCTTCGCACCTCGCACATTCAAAATGAAGTCCTCACTCGCCCTCGTCCTGGCTGGCTCGCTGCTCGCTGCCGCCAGCCCCATTGACAAGCGCGCCATCTACACCAATTATGTCACTGATGTCGTCTGGGTCACCGTCACCGTCACCGCCGGCGAGTTCGGCCCGATCCGCAGCCACTACGGCTCTCCCTTCCACCAGAAGACCAAGACCACGGCCGCCGCCGTGACCACCACGTCGACGTCCAGCTCGTCGACGTCCACGTCCACATCCACGTCGACCACGCCCACCAGCACGTCGACCACGCCCATCAGCACGTCGACTACGCCATCGACCACGCCCGCGGCCGTGACCACGCCGGTTTACACCACGCCGGTTTACACCACGCCGGTTGCCGAGACTCCGGTTGCCGAGACGCCGGTTGCCGAGACGCCTGCCACCACCAGCACGACGCCCGTCGTTGTCGAGACCAAGCCTGTTGAGGAGAACACGGTCGTTGCCGCCCCTGCCGCCAAGACGTCGACCTCGGAGGCGGCCACGGTTGTTGCCCAGGCTGCGTCGGCTGCGACGCCCACCGACTTTGCCAGCACGGCCGTCTGGCACCACAACAAGCACCGCGCGAACCACTCGGCGCCCTCGATCACCTACAGCGACGAACTGGCCGAGTACGCGGCCCAGGTTGCTGCGTCGTGCAAGTTTGCGCACGACCTGACGCCCGGCGGCGGCGGCTACGGCCAGAACCTGGCCATGATTGCTGGCACTGACATCTCGTCGAGCACGAGCACGTCCGACTTCATCGCGTCGTCCATCACCAACATGTGGTACAACGGCGAGGTCGCGCTGTACCCCGACAGCAACTACGGCTCTGCCGACCCCGACATGTCCGAGTTTGAGAGCTGGGGCCACTTCTCGCAGGTTGTGTGGAAGGAGACCACCGAGGTCGGTTGCGCCGTGCAGTTCTGCGCCAAGGGCTCCGACCTGAGCAGCTCCATGAACGGCCTGTACTCGGTGTGCAACTACCGCCAGGCCGGCAACGTTGGCACCGGCTCGTCCGACTCGGGCTACGCCGCCAACGTCCTGCCGCCCCTGAAGCAGGCCACCTACGCCTTTGCTTCGTAGGCTTGTCTGTCTTCATGACTGCTGCATAGCTCAGGTGGCTTCTGTCTTCCATCGGCCTTCTTGAATCTTTTTTGCGAAAAGAAGAGATGCCAAGATATGCTAGATCCCGCGTCCCTCCACCTTTCTCAGTTTGTTCTTTTATTTCTTGATGCATGATTTTGACTTGTTTCTTCCATCTTCTTGGGTTCTTTTCTCTTCCCTCCTTTGGGCCATTTCTTCACTTCTCTACTGTCCTTTCTACCCTTCACTTCTTGATGTCAACTTTTTCACCACCACCGGCATAGTCCGCTTTGGAGGGCGCGCTTTCTTGCTATATCATACGAATCTACTATCTCTTCTTTTCCACATGAATGTTATTACGTTTTGAAGACAGTGTATCAATAAAAACACCAATCTTCAACCTTCACTTGTTCCAAGCTGCTGAACAGGGCACGTAGATACGCGGTGACTCGGCAGTTCATGAAGATGTTCACTTGACGTATAAGAGGACAATACGCATTGTCTCGTCCGTGTTAACAAAGGCGGCAGGATCGTCGCGTCTTTGTCCGCGTATGAACCACGTTCTTTGGTGCGGCAGGTTTCACTTTGGACACGTGCAATGCAGTCGTTAAAGCAATGTGAACAAAAAAAGATGTGTTAAAGACAATCCTGTAAATATACAACAACTACAAGGCGCAATTCAACCAAATATTGTGTTAGATAATACTTGATCCCATATCATAAACCTTACCCATAAAATCGATCGTGTGAGCTCGTTGTTATGTTTGGGGAAAAAACAATGCGGGTTGAAAGATACTATTCGTAATAGAACAACTCGCAAAAAAACTCCCTCGGGTGGGCTCGAACCACCAACCTCCAGATAAACCGCTAAGGAACTTAACAGTCTGACGCGCTAGCCAATTGCGCCACGAGGGATTGTTTGTTGAAAATGGGCCAGAGCATTTTGCTACATATAGCCAGCACTCGTAAGCACGATGCCACCTTTACCGGTCACTGCCTGCCTACATCTTCGCCATCCACAACACAACCACGTGATGGCAGTGTCTTGCGCATCGTTGACGTATTACTTCACGCTTCACTTCATATGAGCGGTACCAGTTTTGTAAATCTGTCATTCAATCGTATATTTTCATAGAGCTTTTGACCGTACCGTGAGAAAGAAAGACGACGAGCAAACTGGCAATTACATGGCCATATATGGAGTGTAAGATGTAATGAGAAGTGCAGAAGAAAATGCCGCACCAAGAGCAAAAGCAGACGAGAAGATATAACACCAGCAGCCCCATTTATCGGAGCCCCAAAAAACGAAACAAAAACGCACAAATACCAAATATACCAACTAGATCGGCGTGTCCGGCCAGAGCAGACGAACCACGCTCAGTCTACCTGCTTTTCGCAGCCGATGCGGCCTAGCAGCTCCTTCCGGTCGCTGTGGTGGCCCGGGAGGCTGACGCCGGTCGTCGATGCGGCGCGCTTGACGCCCTGCCGGCGCTCCCAGCCCTTGAGATCGATGGCCTCGACGCCAACCTCCTCCTCGAGCGGCGCGCCCTCGGGCTCCGAGTCCGTCTCGAACTCGGCCTCCTCCTCGTCGTCGTCCTCGGCGTCACTGCGCGTGTCCTCGGCGCCGACGCCACGCACCACACGCACGGCAACCTGCACAATCATAAAAAACCACATGACAATGAGCAGCTGCAAGAAGATAAGCAGCGACAAGAACATGAGTTGCACAGTGCGATCGAAGCAGAAGGCGCCGTCGGTGTCGAGCATGGGCTCAACGAGCAGCGCCAGCTTGTTGGCGAGCTTATCGCTAAGGAAGGGTGCCAGCTTGGACACGGTCGGGAAGAGCGCCGACAGCTCGCCGTCCGCCAGGCGCACGCTGACGGAGCCGGCCGCCGTCGCCACGCCCTTGTAGCAGCCGAGAGGCATGACGACAAGCGTCTGCGACCAGACCGAGTAGCACACCATGGGGAAGAAGATGTGGCGGCAGACGAACCAGCTGAGCATGAAGGCGCCAAAGGTGACGTCGCAGATGGACGTGTAGCCAAGGTATTTTTGGCACTTGGCAAGCGGCAGAAAAAAGTCGGACACATCCATCAGGATCAAGATGACGTTGCCGACGGGTGTCAGGCGGTAGCGGTACGCGGCCGTGATGAGTGACACCGTGATGACGTGGTGCGTCAGCATCTGCACGTGGTCCTTGCGGCGCTCCTCGATGTTGATGACGATGATCTGCTGCAGCCAGAACGCGAGCTGGACCAGGATGTAGATCTTGAGCAGGCCGGGCATCTCACGGTTGGGCCAGTGCGTCCACAGATTGGTGAGGCTCAGGAAGTAGTCGGACTTGGCGTACACGTAGACGCCAAAGGGATAGAAGAAGGTGTACACAATCATGAGCCACGCCTGCTCGCTGAAGCGCGTAATGGGCTTCGACTTGGACAGGCCCTGGCTGCGTGCAAACGGCGACAGCACGTAGTCCATGGTGCTGGACCGCAGGCCTGTGAAGAGCACCACCAGAAACGCCACAAGGTAGGCGTCGTCTTTGCCAATGTTGTAGTCGCCCGTGGCTTCGTTGTAGTAGGGCATCGTGAAAAACTTGACGGTGTGCTGGCGCAGGCGCGGGAACAGCGTGTGCGTGAGAAAGAGGAGCGCAAAGAGGTTTGCCGCGAGGCCTGGACGGTTAGCAAAAGACCAGCGACGAAACAAGAGGCGCAAAGAACGGCCATACCAGTCTGGTTCTCGACGAGCCAGCGCGTGAACTGCTTCATGGGCGAGACCTGTTTCCGCCGGAGGCGACGCGTGCGCGCGGCCTGGGCGCTGTAGATGGGTGTCGTTGGGGATGCGGGCTTGGCCGCGCTGGCGGCGCTTGGCCGCGCGTGTGGCGGCAACGACACGCCGGCCGGCCGGCTTTTGCTTGCTGTCGAAGCCATGGTCTGAGTGGTGTGGCGTGACGTGAGGCGAGGCACGCAGAGGCAGAGGTGTCTCAGAGGCGGAACGAGCAACGGTCGCAGCGATTCGACGATTCGAGGATTGCGTCTGGGGGAGCTTGGGTATTTGTCGGAGATATTCCAATGTCAAGCCGTCTGCTGAGCTGCAAAGCGGGCGTTATCGAAACGCTATCGAAAACGCTATCGAGGCGGTGTCCTCTACCAGGAGGTCCAAGTGTCGTGCAAGCAATGCAGGCAGAGGAACGACAAGTCGTGCGTTGTGAAGCTGGCAGGCCGTGCTGCAGTGCTGCTGGGCTGGTGCGTGTCGAGAGTTGGCCGTGACTAGCGTCGAGGCTCAACGTCGTGTCTTTTTCCCAGCCTCCTGAATTGGTGAGCTGAGGATTGGCTGACGACTGGATACCGGTCGTAGCCCTGTCAGATCGCGAGGGGCGAACAAGCAGCTCGGGCTCGAGAAAGTACACTACAAGTGTGCTGCCAATCAGTCAGATGGCAGTGCAGATGTGTCCGTACAGAGTATTCAAGCGCGTGCAGGACGTCGTGTCGTCGCCGTCTCGGTCGAGGAGGCTGCAAGGTTGGATGGTGTCGTCAAGAGAGAATGGGCATACGTTGAACTCTGGTCGCAAAAGCCAAGCACCGACGCTCAACTACTCCGTATTGGCAGCACGCCAATGGAAAGGAAACGCATGGTGTTATGCCGCGCCCTGGCCCGACTATGGAGCCGCTTTTCCTTCCTCTCTGGGTCCAGTTGCTCTTTCTTACTGCTTTCTGGCACAGACGATAAATTCAGACTTTTTATATTTGATTTTTGTATATAAAATTATCAATTTGCCATTTATATGTGGCTCATCTTTCCTTCACTTTTGTTCTTTGTGTCCCTTGCTCCCTTCCTTCGGAAACAGTGTGCTAATGTGTTGCGTATTAACCCAGCTGCAGGTGTTTCATTGCCCACATCGACTCGATATTCGGCTCACTTGATGGGCGGCGGTGGGACCGAAACTACAGGGCATCTGGGGCGGGCTCCAGCGAGTACAAAGTAGTAACCGCTTCGTTTTCGGCGGCCAAAATCTCGATCACATACCACTACCTAAGAAACGCACTTACGATCACCACAGCGTCTCTACGAAGTACGTTCATACCTGTGCCTATGGCCGTTGGGGTTTCCCCATGTTTGTTGGAAACAGTAGCGGTGTGGCCGTTTATATCCGTTAATTGTTTCTGGACGTGAACCCTTCCCCTCAATAATAGAAGCCGCCGTTAAATAAAAGTTAATACTAAGTTAAAATAGTAATATCGAAAAATAAAATGGTAAAATGCACAAGGCCAGACAAGACGCGAAAAAACAGGGTACTAGTGGGTCCTTTTGCACACTCATTGGCCAATTCGTTGTCTTGACTCGAACAAGACGTGTCTCCTTTTCTCGCAAGCGGGGGAGTTGCGTCGCATGGTAGTGGTGTGGTGTAAAATAAAATATAGTGCAGATGCAGTGCAAAAGGGGGGCGGTAGGCTGTATTACTACGGAGTTGGGGCGGGCGATAACGACAGCTGTTATCTAGTCGCTTTTTCCAGTTGGACAGCCGCATCGCGGCGCGGCTCAGAGGCATCTGCAGACTCCAAGCGCCGAGGGATCATGCTGGCTCGCGCTGCGACCAAGCTTCGTATTTTATACCCGTGATTTCATCGGCGTATATTTAAACTATTCTGAGATGGTTTTGGCACTACTGTCTGGGCACGAGTCCGTTTCAAATTCTCTACCTCTGGGGCTCAACTCCTTGCAGGCAAATGGCACTGGCTGCTGAAAGTGCAGGTGTAAATGTAAACGCGTAAATACAGGTGCCCCGTTTACATACTTTTTTTTTGCGAATGGCCATCGCTGTTGGAGCGTGCTGTTGGATGTGCTGTGAGGACTCGTGAATATAGACGTGATCGTTAACATGCACGATATGCCCAATGACATTCGATGCACAGATTTATAAGGCACGTGATATCATTTGGCGCCACGTGATTTGTTTCTGTGGAGTATTCTAGGCGGTTCGGCGTTAAGGACCCACACAGAACACTGCCTCGTCGCGTACTCCGTAGTTCGTCATCTTTCTGCTGGCAGTAAAGAGGCAGCCTCCACCCGCACTTTCCGACTTCAGCCTTCCGCTTCAACGACATCACTGCACATCACTGCCATCTGACGATTAATCTTTGCAAACAAATAAGAGACACCATGTCATCGGCAAAGTACACGCCGGCGCCCGTCGTCGATCCTGACGAGCACCTCGACTACACCCAGGCCCCGCCCTCGTACCAGGCCCAGGGCAGCGCCAGCGCCCGTGCCGCCGCGGACGATGACACCGAGCGCCTGTTCTCGGGCGCGCCGCGTGCTCAGGGCTACTCGGATGAGGACGACGACCTCCCTGACGACTTCAAGTTTGGCGGCTCCGTGGCGGAGGCCTCGGTCAGCATCCGCAACCAGTTCGTGCGCAAGGTCTACGCCATCCTCACCGTGCAGCTGCTGGCCACGGCCGCGATGAGCTCGCTGAGCTTCGCGAGCAACAACTACCGTCAGTGGGTGCAGGCGCACCCTGGCCTCGTGTTCGTGTCCCTGTTTGGCGCCATGGGCTTCATGGGCCTGACATACTGGAAGCGCAAGAACTACCCGGCCAACCTACTCTTCCTCGGCGGCTTTACTCTCCTCGAGGCCTACAGCATCTCGGTTGTTGTCTCGTTCTACGATGCGGCCCTCGTCATAAACGCGGCTGTCTTGACCGGTGGCATCTTCGCGTTTTTGACTCTGTTTGCCTGCCAGACCCGCTACGACTTCACTTCGTGGATGCCGTACCTGTTTGGCTCGCTGTGGGCCCTTATCATGTTTGGCTTCATGGCCATGTTCTTCCCGTACAACTCGACCGCCGAGCTCATCTACGGTGGCATTTCGGCTCTCATCTTCAGCGCCTACATTCTTGTCGACACCCAGCTGGTCCTCCGCAAGCACCACGTCGAGGAGGAGATCGCTGCGGCCATCAGTCTGTACCTGGACATCATCAACCTGTTCCTTGCCATCTTGCGCATCCTGAACAGCCAGCAGAACAACTAAGGCGACACATGGTCGGCAAGGTATCTACGGCACGGCGGTGGTGGCAAGGCGGAGGAAGCGGCTCGGTCATTGTTTTGCGTCAGGTTTGGTCCCTAGGTTTCCGACTTGTCTCTGTACTATGCCTGTCTTAGTACCAGTTTTGTATCGTTTGATCCTTTTTATTTTTATCAACTTTTAATATTAAGCCTTTTTTGTATAATTATTAATATACCGATCTATCAAGCCATCGAACCTATTACTTTTGGTTGCCATGATCAAGGGGCTATCGTCAAATCTAAGTCACTAACAAGCTGATCTATTATTACAAAAGCAAGTTAATATAAAAAGGTATTGAATTGGGGGATATCTGCATTAGAGACCTCGTAGTAAAAATAAAGGCACGCGCACTACAAAATATAGTAAAAACAGGAAGAAAAAAGAAGTCCGAGAACTAGGAAAGCAAACAAGGAACAAGTGAGCAACACCCGCATGTGAATCGAGAGACAGGTATAAAGGACCAATACCCCAAGCCGCATATAGTCGGGAAACAAAACAACAAAAGCAGTGAAACAAAGGCTGAGTGGGAATAAAAGTGCTCGTCCTGTGCCCTGAACCAGTAGGCCGGGTTTGGGTAAAGTATCGCTGGCAAGACGTTCCGGGACACTGGCACCCTTGTCTATCGATGACTGTCGGATGGTTGCGTCATAGCTGTCGCTTGCAAATTCGATATAGACATTGTCCTCGCAGACAAACAAGAGAGATGAAGTCGAGTTGAGCATGCCCGGTGACAGACCGCCTAGTCTCGGAAATCACCAGCCTTGTTGCCGTCGATATCAACGCCGTATGCCGGTATCTGCTGTGAAACCCAATCTCCCCTTTTGTTCCGCGTTGCTGATAAATTATACTTTTTCTTCAATGGTGTTTGGTGTTTTCGTAAGCTCGTTACACCGTGATGCCCGTCGGGGTTTGCGGGATGATGTCGGGCTTCTTCTAGTTGCCGTCGTGGTCACCGTTGGCCTCAGCGGCAGGGGTCGAAGCCTGCTGGGCAGCAGCGGCGGCGGCGGCCTCGCGCTGCATGCGGGCCTCGATTTCGCGCAGCTGCGACTCGCGCGCGAGCAGCTCCTGGCGCTTCTCGTTGATCTCACGCTGGACCTTGACCTCGATCTCGCGCAGCTTCTCCTCCTCGCGGCGCAGCTGCTCCTCCTTGAGGCGGACCGACTGCGAGGCAAGATCGCCGGGGTTCATAGACGAGTCACTATAGGGCAGTTAGCATACACCGAAAACTCGAAAAATGCCCAAGTGCTGAGCAGCAAGGTGAGAACAGGGTAATACATACACTCCAGCGCCACCCTCGACACTCTTCGAGAGCTTCTCGGTACGGTAGTTCTCGTAAAGGAAGTCGTGGGTGATCTCCTTCAGATCAGCCAAGTGGCTGTGAAGGAGCGCAGAGCGAATGGCAAGGAAATCCGAGTGGCGCGGGTTGTCAACCTCGACAACGCCCCAGGGGTACTGGCGAGCGCGGACTTTCCGGCCGCCAATCTCGACGATCTCCTCAGAGCCAACAATGGCGAAGGGCATCAGGCCTCTCAGCTCAGCGTTCTCCTCGACGGTGTCCTCGTCGTCCTCCTCAATGTCGTAGGGGAAGTTGTAGACGGGAATGCGGTAGTGCTCGATGTCCTCCATGACCAGCTTCTTCGACTCGGCAAGCTCGGCAGGGGTCAGGGAGTCGGCGCGGCCAATGACGGGGATGACGTTGACGCGAGGGGCAAGGCGCTTCATCAGTTCGATGTCAAGCTCGCGGAGACTATTAGTGCATGGTTAGTAAACCGCCGAAGCTGAACATGCGTAGGGTGAAAAGCAAAAGACGCACCCGTGACCGGTGGGGGTGATGAAGTAAAGGAGAGCATGGACGCGGTTGTCGCGGAAGCGAGGGTTACGCTTGATACGGGACTCCTCAGCCAGAATGTCGTCATATTGTCTCTCGAGGTGGCCAACAATCTCGCCGAAGCTGGCCTCGTTGTCGATCTGGTCACCAAAACCGGGCGTGTCGACAATGGTCAGAGAGATGCGGGTCCCCTCCTCGTCAAGCTCGAGCTCTGTAACAGCAGTTAGTACCAGGTTAAGCCGAACCAGGCGTGGCATCCTCTCCGAAGGACGAAGGGAGAAGGATGAGTGTCGGCATTGACGTACCGACGGTGACGGGCTTGATCTTGACGCCCTCCTCAACGTGCGCACTGTTGGCATCGTCGGAATCCTTGTGGGTGAGAACAGCCTGGCTGCACAGAGTGTTGACAAAGGTGGTACGGCCTGATTTGCGCCAGGCGCATCGCGGTTAGTCAATGGACCCAAAGTGAGCAGCAATGTTGATTCTGGAGCATAGGTTGACTGTGCGCCGTCAAGCTTGACATGGGAGCTCAACTAGCCACAACCCAAGACCTATACTTGTCACGAGTCGGAAGTCGCAAACTCACCAGTTCCCGAGGCACCGCAGACCATCAGGCAGAACTGAATTCCCTTCTTCACGTTCTTCTTCCGGCGGATCATCTTCTGCGGAGGCATGTTAGCGGACGGACTTGAAAATCCAGGGGCGCTCGGCCAAGGCGGTCGTGGTGCGCCTCCGTGCTGTGCGCGAGGCTGCTGGAACCGAAGCAGGAAGCGGCAAGTATGTCGGTGGTGTGCAGGAGACGCAGAACGATGCTGGGAAGAATTGACGTACGGCAGGCGACGACATGGTGGGCGAGATATAAAAGGGGGCTGGCGATGCTCTCTTTTGTTGGAGGAGAATAACAAGGTGCGAAGCGCAGTCGAGAGTCAGGGGCGGTTGCTAAGACGAAAAAGCAAGGCCGAAAAGACGAAGCGACCCAAAAACACAAGAATATGTTTCGTTTCGTTTCGTCGTTGAAATCAGGCGCGTGATGTGGGGAGGTGAAAAGAGAAGAGAGTGAGGGAGAGACGGAGGTTGTCGTGGATTGTTTTGTGTTGATTTTCGCTGTGCAACTTCGAGAAGGGGGGGAGCACCAGAGAGGTTCAGGAGGCAGGTACGAATTGGGTACGTTTATTTTAATTTTAAGGAGGCGGTGGCCCATAGGGAAGAGAGAAAGGCAAGGGACAGCATGCGAGGGGATGTCTGGCAGGAGCAATTGGCGATTTAGGGGAAATAGTGGAGAGGCCCATCAGCACAAGGGGCCCGAAAGGTTAATTTCAGGGAGCTACAGCTGTGCCTGACCGGGAGCTGGGTCGCGCTGGATGCCCCAGAGACGGTTTGGTAGGAAGATATGGGGGTTGTGGCCGTTGGCCGCCAGGGGCAACTTCTTTCTTCCATTGGAAAGAGCGCCCAGACGCGGTGTGCTTGTGGATCGTCAAGAAACGGCAAGTGCTGGCACTGCGCGGACCGGGTAGAAGACGCCGGGCCGAGCAACGTGACAGTGGCGGATTTACTCCGACCGGAAGAGCGTGTGGTTGGCTTACGCACTACTCATATATATGCCTACTCGCACAACTTTGACGCCGAGGCGCAAACTGACTGTGGCATGAATACAAAACCCAGTGCTGTTATCTGTCAAGAATGACTGCATCAGAAGGAAACCAGAGGCAGGCGCGATTCAGGGGAAATTTGTGACCGGCCGGCTCATTTTCAACGCCAGAACCAAAAAGGGGAAAGCGTTGGCGCTCAGAAAAGGGGGTAAACAGATTTAACGATTATTATTTATACAATATCCCAGGCGGTCAGGGACGTCTTGCGATCAAGCGCTGCGACCTGTACGACCCAGGCCACGCCGCCACAGCGTTCCGGCTTTGTGCGCGGTGCGAATCATATGCTGAACGATGCCCCGGTCCCACAAAAATGCCTGGTGGCCTGGTGATGCTCGATATTGATACAGAAGGAAGCCACGAGGCTGCGATTTGCCCCTTACCGTTGGAACTCGACGCGCCTAGTCGAGAAAGAGCTAACAGCCCCCGCATGTCACTGACCTTGGCCAGTCAGCGGGCTGCCAGCTGGTGCCAGCTGTCATAAAGAGCATTATTATTCGGTCCCGCCAATGACGCAAGGTTGCGATCAGTACAGCTCGGGCTTATCAGCTGCTATCGGGTGTCCCACCACAGCGACGTGACCACTAGCTCTCTGAACATTTCCATCGTTTCCTACGCGGACCGTCATCAAACATCCTACTTAGCGCCACACTCGCTCTCGCTGTGCAACTATAGCTTCCCTGAATTATCGCCGGCACCGCATGGCGAACGCGGTAGCTTAACACGGCCACGTCGGCACCTTCGTTTGAATCGGCATCGATACCCGCATACGCACGCAGGCAGCCTTTGGCATCCATCGTGCAGGCGCGACACAGATGCAAAACCATCGCTTTTGCTTCTGTTCTATCGGCAACTCGGCCGAACATCACGGATATACAGATCAGCCATACGCGCGACGGCTTTGACTCACGACGACGGATTTACTGCTACGGGGCCAGTCCACCACCATCGACATCGATAGCACTGCATCCCCAATACTCAGTTAATCGACAGCCAAGATGGACGCCCGCTTGCCCATCGAGGGCTCCAGCCAAATCGTTGCGTTCGCACCGGCCTTCAACCTGAGCTGTGACATGTTTGTCGTGGGGACAAGCCAAGGCTTCAAAAGTGGGTAGATGAGGACATCTTGTGTTTGTATGGATGCTAACGGCCATTTTAGCGTTTAATGCTGCTACGTGCAAGTTTCTGGCGCAAACAGACTTTGAAGGCGGCGTCGGCCTGATCGGCGTTGTTCGGCGAAGTAACGTGTTGCCGCTCGTCGGAGGCAGCCACAAGCCGTTGGCCAACCCGAGCAAGGTGGTCGTCTACGACTGCAACACAGAGTCCTTTGTGCGGTCGATTCAGTTCAGACAGCACATTCGGGGCTTACGCATACTAGGAGACAAGTTGCTGGTTGTCCTTGATACAGAGGTCTCCGTCTACGAGTTTCTCAGTGAGCCGAAACAAGCTCACATGTTCACCACGGCCTACAACCGGCTCGGTCTCTGTGCGGTCTCGGAAACGAAATTTGCCATTGTCGGCCAACGATCGGGGCATGTGAAGATTGTCGACAACTCGACATTCGATGTTAGTATCATCCCAGCGCACTCATCGGAGCTGGCAGCCATCGCCCTGAGCCGTGACGGATCGCTGCTGGCCACGGCCAGCGAGAAGGGAACGTTGATCCGCGTGTTCCACACAGCCAACGGGGGCCGGGTGGCCGAGCTGCGGCGAGGAGTCGACCAGGTCGCCATCTTCTCGCTGGGATTCAACCCGTCTGGCACAATGCTGGCCAGTACCTCGGACAAGGGAACGCTGCATATTTTTGACATTCCCCACCAACATGGCAGCGGCGAAGCTGGCCAGGCCGCAAGCACGGCCGTGCCATCCGAAGTTGGCGGCGGCGAGTGGGCGTACGAAGAGTCAGAGGGCGGCACGTACGGACACGACGACCCGTCGCGCGGCGAGGGCGGAGGCAACGGGCGCTGGGGCGTGCTGGGTAAGATTCCGTTCATGCCCAAGTACTTTCGAGACACTGTCTCCTTTGCCAGCGCCGAGTTTGCCCTGAACGATAGCCCTGGCCCAAAGCGCCGGGTTGAGGCACGCGAGTTGGCTGCCATGGGATGGCTTCGACTGCCACGAGGCACGCTGGGCTGGACCGACGACAGCACGGTCGTTGTTCTTGGCTCCGGTATCGATGCCAAGTACGAACGCTTCGGCATTTCCGTTACGAACGACGGCCAGCGCGTGTGCCAACGCCAGGCCTGGGCCAACTACCTCACCAAGGCCTGAGACGACTCTTCTTCCCGGTCTCGCCCCTTTCTCATTTGTTGTCTGTCTCTGCGGCATCTCTGCTACAAGCGTTTGTAATTACCAGCGGTTTACTTTTTTTATTCCCCTATTGCCATTTCTACGACGCGGCCATCTGCTGTTTTGCACTCGTCATTCGTCATTTGTTTTCCATTTATAGGAGTTTTGCCTAGAGTTATTTGTCCAACTTGGTTGGTAGCTAATAAATTGAACGCTTGAAATAGTATGCTAGATGTACATGGTATAGTGAGCTCGAACCTTTTACTCCTTGCGGTCCCGGTCTCTCCGGCTGTCCCGATCACGTTTATGAGACGAGCTATTCTCGTCGTCGTGCTCATGGCGATGGAGAGTCTTGTCTACACGCCGGTCCTTTTCGCGGTCGTGATCCCGGTCTCGCCGGTGGCTGCGACTTTCGTCCCTGTTGCGGTCGTCCTTGCCACGGTTCGTCGGGTGGCGGTCCCGGCTCCGGCTCCGGTCACGCTCTCTTCGACTGTCTTTGTCCTTATCTGAGCGGTCGCGTTCGCGGTCGCGCCCGGACTCACGGTCACGGCCACTGTCGTGGTGCCCCTCTCTGCGCCGGTATTCGCGATCCTCGTCGCGTTTCTCGCGCCGACTTGAGCGGTCCTTTTCCCGGTCGCCCCTGTCTTTGCGGCTGTCTCGGTCATCGCGGTCATCGCGGTCGTCGCGGTCGTCGCGGTCGCGATGGCTATGGCTGCGCCTCGAGCTCTCCTTGTCGTCTCTGTCTGTGTCGTCGCGTCGCGAGCGGTGCGAGCGGTGTGACCGACTCGAGCGGTGGCTTTTGTGGCGGTCCTTTTCTGTACGCGCCTCATACAGCCGCAGAGCCTCTTCGACCTCCTTCTTCTTCTCGTCGATGAGGTACTGTTTCATCGGATCTTCGTCGTCGTGCTCGTCAATGAGCTTCTGCAGCTCGCGCTCTTCGGGGAGCTCCGGGCGGTCGCGTATCCTCTTGGCAGAGGGTTTGTCGGTGTCAGTCGCGTCGTCCATGTCGGTGTCGCTCGCCGGGCCGGCGTCTCTGCTGGCATCTTGCTTGCGCTGCAGGTCGTGCCAGCCAATGTGGAACTCGGTCTCATCTTCGTCGTCGCGCGACGTGTAGCGCGCATGATCGACAGAAATCAGGCGCCCGCCAATGGTAGCGCCGCCCAGGTTGTCGACAGCCAGGTCGGTGCTGCGCTGGTCCTCATACTTGAGCCAGCCGAAGCCCTTGCTCTTGCCCGTCTCCTTGTCGCGCGCAAGCTTGAGAAACACGGGCTCGCCATACTGGGAGAAGATGGTGATGATGTCGCCTTCACTGAGCTCGTAGGGCAGGCCGCCAAAGTAAATAAAGGCAGTGTCGCGGTAGTCGGTATGCCAGGAGGCGTTGGGCGAGCTTGTTTGTTAGCAGTAGTCAAGATTTGAGCTGGCAAACGCAGTCAACTCACATGCCCTGCTCAATCTCCTTTTTGTTGAGCTCTTGGATCTGCCGGATTTTGTTCATGGCGTCGAAGAGTCTGGCGACGCGTCTGGAATCTTTAGACGCGCAAGTTGCCAGGTATGAGATGGGGGCTGTGACGTCCAAGTCTCGTTAAAATTGACGGTCACGAAATCACGTGACTTTCCACAGCCTTGTGCATCTTCTCATTTAGCCGTGCAAGGCGCCGCATTGTCTTCTATGGCCGATTACTCTGTACAGACCCCGAAGGATGACCCCAATCAGCGCAGTCAAATAACGCTTACCTTTGGGGCAGGCGGTCAACAGTATAAGCGCCACAGCGCAATGTTACGGCGGTGAAGCGGTTGGAAGCGTGGAACAAATGAAAGGCAAATCGAGACACGCTGAACCCGACTCGAGCTGTGCTACTTCTTGAAATCTTTGGTCAGGCACTTGCAAAAGCAGGCCACTATGCCGACCACCTCTTCGCTTCTGGTATTCTTCACCAATATGAGCAGAATTGCACGAGAGTAAAAGAAGCGGCTTGCCAGCGCATTCGTGAAGCTAGCTGGAAGGTGGGGTTTAGGCGCTTTCACGACGTAATGCGCGTAAATAGGTGCGCCCTAGCCCTGGGGCCGTCATTGCCTGCCACTTGCCCCTCTTCTCCGGCACGATCGCTGAGTCGTGCCTTTGTCTCGCCCTTTGTCCATGGTACTCTGCAACGCATCTGCCATTCCGACTGTGACGCATCCCACCACTTTGTCATTCACTCTCTCGACTTTTGTTCATCCGAAAGCCATCGATTCCTAGCTCATTCATCTACGAACGCCAACCGCCGTTGCGCAACACCAAGACAAGTGTCTCGATCCGAGAACAACTGACCCGGTCTGCGACCTTTCCCCTACGACACCACACGTCGCGAAGCGCACGGCTCACACCGAGACACACCAGCACCCCCAGACACTCGCCCAAGATGATGGCCGCACAGCTCCAGAAGGCCAGCAGCGGGTCTGGCTCTTCGCCCTCGTCGCTGGACCCGTCCAAGCCGACGTCACCATTCGGCGGTGCTTTGGGCACGTCGGCCACTCCGGCCGCACCTCCGACACCGTCCTTTGCGCCTCTCGAAAACCGTGCGGGCGAGAGCCCCTCGCCCTTCATCCAGGCGCAGAAAAACACGCTGGTCAGCTGGCAGCTGTTTGACAAGGCGGCCATCGACCTGGCCAAGACACAGAACAAGCCCATCTTCTTGCATGCGGGTTTCCTCGCGTGCCACTGTACGTTTTGGCCTTTCGTCGGGCCATGTCCGCCACGAACCGATGACTAACGTACTAGACTGCCACCTCACGATCCAAGACTCCTTTACGAACCCCTCCGTCGCCTCGATCCTCAACGAGTCCTTTATCCCTGTCGTCGTGGACCGCGAAGAACGCCCCGACATTGACGCCGTGTACTGGAACTACCTGCAGCTCATCAACAGCAGTGCAGGATGGCCGATCAACGTGTTCCTGACGCCCGAGCTGGAGCCCATTTTTGGCGGCAGCTACTGGCCCGGCCCCGGCGCCGAGGACAGCGTGCGCGGCGACGACGACGACGAGTCCAGACCGGCCGTCGACTTTCTCGCGATTCTGGAGAAGCTGAAGCAGTCGTGGGCGGAGCGCGAGACGCAGTGCCGGACCGAGGCCAAGGGCACTGTCGAGCAGCTGGAGAAGTTTGCGGCCGAGGGCACATTGGGACCTAGGGGTCTGCTCAAGCCCGGCCAGAAGGACGGCGCCGCGTTTCTCGCCAGCGACCTCGACCTCGACATTGACCAGCTGGACGAGGCGTGCAGCCACTTGAAAAGAACGTTTGACCCGGTCAACGGCGGGTTCGGGCTGGTGCCCAAGTTTGTGACGCCGGTCAAGTACGCGTTCATGCTGCAGATGGGCAGCATGCCGTCGGTCGTCAAGGGCATCGTGGGCGAGGCGGAGACGGCCGGCATTGCGGAGATGGCACTCTTCACGTTGCGCAAGCTGCGCAGCAGCGGCCTGTACGACCACCTGTCGGGCCGCGGCTTTGGCCGGGCCAGCAAGACTATCAACTGGACGCTGCCACGCTTTGAGCGGCTGATCCCCGAGAACGCGCTGCTGCTGAGCCTGTACCTGGACGCGTGGCTGTACAGCCTCAAGAGCGGCAAGAAGCCCGAGGGCGAGTTTTTGGATGTCGTAGTCAGCCTGGCCGACTACTTTTCGAGCACGCCCGTCCAGCTGTCGGGCGGCGGGTTTGCCAGCAGCGAGTCGGCAGACTCTCTCTACCGCAGCAACGACAAGCACATGCGCGAAGGTGCATACTACGTGTGGACGCGGCGCGAGTTCAACGCCGTCGTCGGCGGCAAGGACGGGGCCAACGAGATGGCGGCACGCGTCGCCGGCGCGTACTGGAACGTGACGGAGGACGGCAACGTGGACCGTGGCAACGACCCGCACGACGAGTTTATCAACCAAAACGTCCTGTACGTGACCAAGGACGCGGCAGAGCTGTCGCGGCAGTTTGGCGTGCCGGTGGCCGACGTGAAGCGGATCATCTCGGAGGCGCGGGCGAAGCTGCTGGCGCACCGCGAAAAGGAGCGCATGTTGCCGACGCTGGACGGCAAGGTGGTGGTGTCGACCAACGGCCTGGTGATTTCGGCGCTGGCGCGGACAGGCGCTGCGTTGAAGCACAGCAAGACCAAGGCCGGCCAGCACGAAATGTACACCGGGGCGGCCGTCAAGGCGGCGCAGCTGATCAAGAGCAAGCTGTGGGACGCCGACCAGAAGGAACTGTACCGCGTCTACGTGGGCGGCAAGCGCACGGACCAGCTGGCGTTTGCCGAGGACTACGCGTACCTGATCGAGGGCCTGCTGGAGCTGTACGAGGCGACGGCGGACGCGGCGTGGCTCGAGTGGGCGGACACGCTGCAGCAGCGCCAGAACGCGCTGTTTTACGATAGCCCGAACGTGTCGCCGCCGACGGCCACGCACTCGTCGAGCGGCGGGTTCTACCGCAGCCGCGAGGACGACAAGACGGAGATTTCGCTGCTGCGTATCAAGGACGGCATGGACACGACGCTGCCGGCGACCAACGCGGTGGCGGCGTCGAACCTGTTCCGGCTCGGCAGCATGCTGGGCGACGCGGACTACACGCACCTGGCACGCGAGACGATTTACGCGTTCGAGGTCGAGATCCTGCAGCACGTGTGGCTGTTCCCCGGCCTGCTGGCGCAGGTCGTGTCGGCGCGCCTGGGCGGCCCGCTGGTGGCCGTGTCGGGCGCGTCGGGCGCGTCGGCGGACGACGTTGTGGACGCGTACTTTACGTCGCCACGCGCAGGCCTGTGCAGCCTGGTGTACACGGGCACGGCCGACAGCGCATGGCTGCTGAAGCGCAACGCGTCGCTGGCGGCGGTGGCGTCCCAGGCGGGCGCGTTTGTGGCCAAGGGCGGCCAGTGGACCAAGGCGACGCCGGCCGACCTGGTTGTCAAGGCGGACTAGGCTTACTGTAGTACTGTATCGTTTACGTTGGCCAAGGGCTGTGTGGGACCGACAATCACAGAATCCAATGCAACGACGGAAACTAAATTATGTACGGCAGGTGGAATCAAGAATATGAGAAAAGATGAAAAAGATGAAAGATGAAAAAGGAAAAGCAAGGTGTGGCGGCTATGTCTCTGGGCTGGTCTGGCTTGGGCGGTGCATGAGGTTGGCAAAGAAGGCCTGCATCTTCTCGGTGTCGACGGGCTGCAGCGCCTCCTTGGCGTCGGGACGCGCGTCGGCGTCGCGACCAGAGACCGGGCGCTCGTCGGTACGTGCCTGCTCGGCGGCCTCGGCGCGCATCTCCTCGGTGCGCGACGTCTGGCGCTGCTTCATGCGCTCGAGCATGTCGTCGGCGTCGACCTGGATACCGCCGATATTGAACTGGACGGGCCCAATGTGGCTGCTCATGACCTCGGCGGGGTCCTCCTTGACGTCGAGGGCGACCTTGCGACCCTTGCTGTCCTTGGTGCGCTGCTGGTCCTCCTTTTGGCGCATCGCATCGAGCACCTTGAGCTGCTCGCCCAGGAACAGCTGCACGTCCTCGGTCTCGACTTCGAGCTGCTGGCGCGTCTTGCGGCGGCTGCGACGCGTGCGCACCGTGGCGTCGGCGTTGTCGTCGTCGTCGCTCAGCTCGTCGTCGGACTCGGCGGGCGCGCCGTACTGGTCGGCGAGCGCAATGGCGTCGATGCCGCCGGGGTCGCGAATGACGCGCTCAAACTGTGCGACGGCCGAGTCGGGGTCGTCGTCGGGCGCGCCCAGGCCGTCGTCGTAGTCGGACACGTCGTCATCGTCGTCGAGCGCGTCGTGGGCCTCGTAGTCGCCCGACTCAAAGACCTCGGTCTCAGCCGGTGGTAATGACGGGTCGGCAGGCGTCTGTGCGGGCTCGGCGGCCTTGTCGCCGGCATCGCCGACATAATGCTTTGGCGGGCGCGTCACGGGCGGGTACGCGCGCTGCAGGTCCTTGGACCAGCCGTCGCTGACGGTCTCGACGTCGAAGCCGTCGCGGACGACGCGGATCTTGGCCCACGAGTCCCAGTTGGACGGCACGACGACCTCGGTGCGCTTGATGACCTCGGGCTTGAGCGGCGCGCGCTTGAGCAGCGATGTCACGCCGAGGCACGCGTGGACGAGCGACGGCAGTTGCGAGGGCACGCTGGGCGTCGTGTAGACGAGCGACGCGCCGTGCTTGATGAGTACCGTGCGCAGGTACTGCAGCACCAGGTCGAACTCGTCGTCCTTCCAGCCCTGCGTCTTTTCCAGAATGTCCGTCTTCTCGGCGTTTTGGCAGACGACGCACAGCGGCAGACCGAGCGCGTCTTCCCACTCGCCGGGCCCCGGAGGCAGTGCGTCACCCTCGACGGCGGCGCTGGTGCCGTCGAGGTTGAGCGGACCGCCGCGGCCGCGCTCACGCCAGCGCAGCATCGCGTCCTCCATGACCTCCTTGCACTCGGGGCTGAGCGAGACGAGGACGGTGCGCAGCAGCAGGATCCATTCGCGCAGCTGGCGCAGCCACAGCCACGGCTGGGCCCAGTCGAGCAGGATGACGATGAGCGTGTTGGGTATGGACTGCGGCGTGAGCAGCGGCTGCAGCAGCGAGCTAAAGGCGGGCGACGGTTTCGACAGCAGGTAGAGCGATATGCGGGCGAGGATGTCTGCCGGTCAGCCTGTCATTCAAGAAGAAAAAGAGAAAGAAAAAAAGAAAAAGAAGAAGAGAAAAGGAAAAAAAAAAAAAAAAACCCACCCTCTTGGTCGGCGTCGAGGACGTCGTAGTAGGTGTAGCCGAGAGCAAAGCTGTGGGCGACGGGCGGCAACTTGGCGGCCGGGTCCTGTGCGAGGCGGTCGAGCCCGGCGCGCTTGGGGTCGAGCGCAATCGACTCGATAAACTCGCGCTGCGCGTCGACGGAGCCGCCAAACACGAGCACGTTGCGCTCGGGCAGCTTGCGGCCGCTGGCGACGCTCTCGAGCATCGAGTTCCACAGGTCCTTCTTCTTGCCGGGCCCGTCGCCATGCGCAGTGCCGCCGGCGCTGGCGTTGTCGTTGTGTTTGCTGCCGGGCCCCGAGCCGGTGGACACGGACGTGTAGGTCGAGAAGCGGTTGGACGCCATGCTGGCGGCGGTGGCAGCCGAGCCGGCGCGTGCGTGGTGTCAAAGTAGGAGAGGGGGTCGCGACGCGTCAAGGGCCGTTGGGCTAGTACAGCCAAGTCAAAGCCTCAAAGACCGACCGTTGGCTAGCGGTGGCGAGGTGCAGCGTAGTCGCCAGGTCGCCACAGGCGGTCGTGGATAGTCTAGGGCGGGCAGATCACAGCCTCGTGCCGGCGTGCAGTCGTGCAGTCGTGCAGTCGTGCAGTCGTGCAGTCGTGCAGTCGTGCAGTCGTGTTTTCGTGTTTTCCTGTTTGTCGGTCCCGGTCGCACTCTTTGTCGTCGTCGGCCGTTTTGCGGCAGAGCAAAGGCTGTGGTGTTGAAGTGCCCCCTGCAGGAGCACATGTGGGGCCCCAGGTCCCCTTTTGGACAGTGCGAGTGCCAGTACGTGTTTCACACTGTGCTCTGATGACATCGGCATTCGTGATAGTTTCCCTGACCAGACAGGAAAACAATGAAATCGGACTCTTAGTACTGAATCGAGCACGTGCATTGCGATACTCGAGAAATGCACCGTAAAGTAGACCGTTGTTTACACTGGTTCTTCAACAAGCGCCTGCAAGGCCGTGCATGGCATGCCGCAAAGCACACCAAAAGCACACAATTGCGACGTCATGGTTGGCGTCACCGGTGCTTCTCCACACGCGGACATTATCGGGATGACCGGCGATTGCGTGTTGATGGACGATTGGCAATTGTGGTGAGTCAAAGAGCCAATTGCGGCGTTGATTTAAGCTCATGGTCGTTCCTTCTCAACATATCTGGCTAGGTTGTTCCTTCTCTAAACCTCCACCAACCACCACACACCAGAACATGTCCAAAGTCAACATTGTCTTTGGCGCGATGACGCTCGGCCGCGCTGACGTCGAGCAGACGCGCATCCACGACCTCAAGGACGCGGCCGCCGTGCTCGACGTGTTCCAGCAGCACGGGCACCACGAGGTCGACACGGCGCGCACGTACGGCCAGGGCAGTTCCGAGGAGTACCTGGGCCAGCTGGACCTGCAAAAACGGGGCATCACGCTCGCCACCAAGCTGTGGCCGAACGGCACGTACACGCACCGCCCCGAGGACCTGGAGCCGGCGCTGCGTGAGAGCCTCAAGGCGCTCAACACGGAGTCGGTCGACCTGTGGTACCTGCACGCGCCGGACCGCTCGGTGCCGTTTGAGGACACGCTGCGCGAGGTCAACCGGCTGTACGAGCTCGGGCTGTTCAAGCGGTTCGGCCTGAGCAACTATGCGGCGTGGGAGGTCGCACAGATCACCGAGACGGCCATTCGGCACGGCTGGAAACGCCCCGACGCGTACCAGGGCGTCTACAACGCGCTGCACCGCGCCGCCGAGCCCGAGCTGTTCCCGGCGCTGCGCCACTACGGTATCGCCTTCTACGAGTACAACCCGCTCGCCGGCGGCCTGCTGACGGACAAGTTTGAGCGCGCGACGGCGCCCGCCGACATCGAGGCCGGCTCGCGCTTCGATGCGTCGCGTGTCCAGGGCACGCGCTACCGCGAGCGCTACTGGAACGACGCCTTCTTTGACGCGCTCGACATTGTGCGCCCGGCCATCCGCGCGGCCGGCATCGCCACCACGGCCGACGCGGCGCTGCGGTGGGTGGCGCACCACAGCCTGTTGGACGCCAAGCACGGCGACGCCATCATCATTGGGGCTAGCAGCGCCGCACAGCTCGAGGCGAACCTCCAAAGCCTCGAGGCCGGCCCGCTGCCCGACGACGTCGTCCGGGCGTTTGACGAGGCGGCTGCCGTGTTCAAGCCCGCCAGCAAGCCGTACTTTGCGCCGTAGCCGACGTGCACGGTCCCAAGACCACACACGAGCCGGCTTATCGCGGGGTTGGGAATTTCGAATTAAACATAGCTCCATTTTATTTTCAAAAAAATGGTTATCTGCTGTACTTGCCGGAATAGGACAAAAAGACCGGGTTCCGCTTGGCACTCTGCTCGTCGTATACGGTATGTACATAAGAATGGACGCCGTGGTCGTCGACGCGACGATCTCTCGCCATCACATATATTTACCACCCATTGCCACTCCATTGCGCTCACACACCGCCATGGCTATCGAGGTGAGCCCCATCGCCGAGGGCGACATCCCGGGCGCCATTGCGTGCATCCAGCGCGCGTTCGCCAAGGACCCCTACCACGTCTGGGCCTTTGACGAGAGCAAGTTCAACGCGGCGCGCAACGCCATCTCGCTCGGCCTGCGCTGCCGCTGGGGCATGCACCACGCGCTCTTCTACGTCGCCAAGGACCCGGCCGCCGCCGATCCCGCGCAGGTGCTCGGCATCGCGTGCTGGCTGCCGCCGCGCAAGGCCGACCTGCCACAGACCTGGGCCGAGTGGGCGGGCGAGTGGTGGCTGTGGCTGCAGCAGGGGCTGCTGAACATGCGGTATGGCCACGGCGGGCTGCGCGTCAACCGCTACTGGATCTGGAAGGCGGCCCAGGCGGCGGCCCAGAAAGAGCTCTGGACGGACCCCGAGGGCTACTATTTCATGAACATTGTCACGGTGCTGCCCGAGGCGCAGGGCCGCGGCGTTGGCAAGCTCCTCGTCAAGACGGTCACAGACGTCGCCGACCGCGAGGGGCGCACGTGCTACCTCGAGAGCAGCCGGGCGGTGCCAAACACGGCCATCTACGAGCGCCTCGGTTTCCGCCTGGTGAAGGAGATGGTGTGCGACGACGCTGGCGACGCCATCCCGCTGTTCTGCATGATGCGGGATCCCAAGGGCAGCAGCCAGTAGGGGTTTCTTGGCAGAGTAAGAGGGACATGAAATTTAGCGAGCAATTGACATTGACATTGACCACCAAACGGTAGCCAACGAGCTTGAATGCGATGCAGAAATGCAGCGATCCATAACTGTTGCATGAATGTAATTTACGAGTGGTTAATACAGTGGCCAAGTGGTGCCAGACGCAGGGAACCAGCCTGCCACAACGTCATTGTGCATGTCTCGAGCCACACCCAATCTCATGACACAATGGTGCAGTGGAACCCCACCACTTACCGTTGCCAGCACATTCCCAGAGCCCAATTAGGGTCCCTTGCACAGCCACTACGACTCTGGCACGACGAACTCTCTTGCTCGTCTTGCATCAGCCGACGCAGGACCCCTGCACGCGCAACTGCGTCACAGACGGGCGTTTCCATTGGCGGAACGCCACAGACTGTCCAAACAAGAAACGAAGCGAAACAACGAAGCGAACAGCGGACTGATGTAATGATGAACGGGAAAGTAGGTTGTGATGCAATGTGTCTTGCCTGAACTGGGGTGTATAAATATCTGCCTTCCCAGGTTGAGGCGACTTGCAAACCACGTTTGACCACGACCACGACAAAAAACCCACCAAGTCTCAATCTCAAAATGCCCTTCTTCTCACGCACGGATCCCGAGCCCGAGCCCGTTCCGGTTGTCGAGCCCGACACCAAACGCCACGGCCTCTTCGGCCGTCACCGCGACACATCACCCGTCGCATCGACCGCCCACTCGCGCTCGCGCCTGTCCACGTCCACGCACTCCTCGTCCACCTCCAACAGCTCCGTCCATACCACCGACACCGCCGGACGACGCTCTATCCTGCACCGCACGTTTGGCCACGGCAACACGGACGCGCTCGACCCGTCCATTGTCCGCGCGCGCGAGCGCGTCATCGGCGCCGAGGCTGCTGAGCGCGAGGCTGACCGTGCCCTCGACACCGCCCGCCGCCAGGTCCGTGAGGCGCGCGAGCATGTCCAGCGCCTCGAGGCCGAGGCGAAGGAGGAGGCGCGCCTCGCCAAGGTGAAGCAGGCACATGCCCACGCAATGTCGAAGCGGGCCAAGCCACTGGGCCGTAAGTCTAATGTTCTCCATCGGTATGCTTCTTGCTAACAGACAGGCCACGGGAATTGAGGGAATATGATGATACCATGATAGGATACCACTGCTAGCAAATTTTAGTTATTGTTCTCATATCGTGTGAAGGGTTCATGAAAATGCGTTTTAACAAGTACTTGAGCAACTATTCTATTGTTGGCCCTTCGCAGTAGGAGAGAAGCCCAGGGAACCGGATGAGCCTTGCGCACTGAACAAAGACACAGGTAAGATGAGGACCGTTAGAAACCCAGAGGACGCATTGCCGGCTACACTGATGGCTTCTGCGCTACCCTCTATCTGATTGCACTGAAAGAGCTCGAGCAGTCACTGGCAAAGCTACACGGCAGAGGACTCTGAGAAGCTTGGCATGGAGTCTGGCCTGGGCGAAGATACATGCGTGAGTTGCGAGTTGCAAGACATTTTTTTAAGAGGTAGTGTCTGAGAGGAGAGAGAACGAGGAGGAGACGGCCGATGGGATGCCCTCCAAGCCCGGTCAGGTTTGCTAGAAAAACAGAAAAGAAAAAGAAAAGGAAGAGAATAAATGTCGTCAGCACAGACAGTGAAACCCGCCAAGCCGTTAACACCGAGAAGCGGTCCTTGTCCGACGGAGTCGTCTGTGCATGTGGAAAATGTATGAGCATCCGAAGGAGAAACGAGAAAACACGAGTTGAAGAAATAACAAGACGGCATAGCAGACGGCAAATACGAGACGGGATATGCAAAACCAAGCGACTGAATATGGTTGACTGTAAAGTACAACCCAGCGGCCACACTCCAAGCCAATACTTCAGCAATGCTACAGGAAACTCTGATTTTCTCTGCTACATGTAAAATAATGGCCGGGGTCTCGACCTGTCTGGCGTTTCTCATGTCCTCGCTCTACGGAGTACGCACCGCTAATGCGCCGTGCACATCCCTCCCATGCTGGCTACCGCTGGGGCCGCGCCATGCACACAGTTGGCCACAGCCCGGCCTTGATTTGGTGACCGACTGTAATGCCTGCCCACTTGGCCTCGGCACCTGTGCAAAAGCCTTCCTGTACCGCTTCGTTTTTCGATGGACTTGGTTCCAACTGCGACAACGCAAATAGGCTATTATTAGTGTCGATCAAGGGACTTCGGGGTTAACTGACAGCCCAACCCCCGCTGCAGCCAACCACAGGCCGCACAAATGCGAACACGGCGTGCCACTCAAGTGGATGGGCCGCGTAACCCCGATGAGCCGCGACGACAGACCCACGTGTCAACGTCAAGCCGCGCATCGACGCCAGGGCCAGGCGACGGAGTGGACAGAGGGCGCAGGAACTCGAGTAGCTTGGTAGCTTGGGCGACAATGGGACGCAATGGGTGGGCCTAGCACGTACGCGTCGCCGCTGATCCCTGGATGCATGACGAGGCGCGGGCACCACCAGGTCGAACCTCACAGCGACGAAAAGAGGGCAAACGAGGCAGGGCCTACCTCAGGTCTGACGGTCGAAAGAGACTGGCGTCCAGACGAGGCCGAGACCAAAGGTATAAGAAGCAGGATGCCCGACCAACGAGCCTGTTTTTTTCGACCTTGTCCTCCTCATCCTCCCTCTCTTCACTCTCTACAACACTCAGTCTTTCCTCTCCGTGCACTCCAGCCTTGAGCACCCACAGCATATTACCAGAAAAAAGCTGCACAATGGTCAACCTCAGAATCGTCCTCGTCCTCAGCACGGCCGCTCTGGTCGCTGCCCACGGCAAACCACACACCGCCGAGGAGGTCAAGCGAGAGATTGTCGCGCGCGAGCACCACGCGCACCTCGGCGCGCGCGCGCTCGGCGCCTGCGCCAACAGTGGCGCCGCGCTCACCCGCAAGAAGCGCGCCGTCGAGCGCCGCTCGAACATGGTCAAGGAGCTGCGCCAGCGCAAGGCCCTCGAGAAGACGCAGGCCAAAAAGTATCGTCGTGACCTGGCCGACGTGCAGGCCTGGGAGGCGGTCGACCACAACATGACGGGCACCTACAACTACAGCATGTTCACGGCGCTCGAGACCGTCTTTGATGCCAACACCAGCTGTGTGCTCGCGCCCGAGGTCACCGACGGTCCGTACTACGTTGTCGGCGAGCTGCACCGCAGCAACGTCAAGGAGGCCGAGTTCTGCGACGGCGTCGACTTGTTCCTCGAGGTCCAGTACGTCGACGTCGAGACCTGCGAGCCCGTCCCGCACATTGCCGTCGATATTTGGAACTGCAACGCCACCGGCGTCTACTCGGGCGTCGAGAGCGGCCAGGCCGGCCTCAACTCCACCTTCCTGCGCGGCATCCAGCTCACCGACCACGACGGCGTCGTCCAGTTCGAGACCATCTTCCCCGGCCACTACGACGGCCGCGCCACCCATACCCACCTGCTGTCGCACATGAACGCCACCCTTGAGCCCAACGGCACCATCTCCGTCTGGAAGGCTCCCGTCACCCACATCGGCCAGGTCTTTTACCCCGAGACCCTGCGCTCCGCCGTCGAGGCCGTCTACCCCTACACCCTCAACACCCAGGCCGTCACTGCCAACGACGAGGACATGTGGTCCATTGTCCAGACGAACAGCACCTACGACCCCTTCCCGGAGTTTGTCTACCTCGGCGACGACATCTCCGACGGCCTGTTTGCCTGGATGCAGATTGGTGTCAACACCTCGGCGAACTACATGGACGACAGCTACTACAACATTGCCGCCTACTACGCCGCCGACGGTGGCCACGCGACCGGCTCGTCAGTCGGCGGCGGCAGCGGCTCGGGTGGCAGTGGCTCGGGCGGCAACGGCACCTTCAGCGGCAACGGCACCTTTAGCGGCAACGGCACCTTTGGCGGCAACGGCTCTGCTCCCACCTCGGCCTAAGCGACTGCTGTGCTGGCTTTGCCAATCATCCCGGTTTGAAGCCACCATGGCAGGTCCTGATCATGTTTTGAATTCCCCTATTTGATATAGAATCTTGTACATATCACCTTTGTCTCCGGGCTCTTTTAAATCTTACGACATGAAGTTGGTCATATGGATATGGAGCTAGAAATCAATGGTAGATTGTACTACCCCAGTGTAGTCCGCAAGAAGAAACTGGTCCGGGCAACGGCATAATGTACAGAATCTAACCATTACGCATTGTGCAGCCTTCATTTATCGCAATCGTTCCCACCATCGCACGGCGTGACGCACATCGTCCCTATATCTACTATCTACATACAAAATCTGACGGGAAATGATAGGAACTGTCATTTGAATCCGGGAGGCGCGGTTAGGAAAACGGAAGGACCGGGGCTCATTCTAACGGAAGGACCGGGGCTCATTCTTTCGAGTTTCCCCGAGCCCAGACCCAGACTCGGCTCACCACGATAACTTTAAATGAACGTCAGCCAAGAACTCGATAAAGCAAAAAAGACACAGTTTACTTGGATGACTAGTTGATTCAATGGTAACTCGCTGTACATACGCGTCCTGAGTTTCGGTCGCGCAGATGCCAACTCCATGCTGGGCGGTGTATTTACAGGCCTTGACGCAGGCTTGTGCCCTCAAAATCCGTCTAGAGTCTATACTTGCAGCCCTGCCAGAGCTGCCAAATTGACGAGGCATGTGTGACTTGACCCGAGGCCTGTCGACTCGTGCGTGGGGAGCGGCGCGTTGCACGAACCAGCAAACCAGCAAGCCAGATCAGGTCAGTGGCAACAGTGGCAAACAACAGCGCCGGGTGTGATGAGACAACAGGAGCAGGACTACGGGCGGCCGGTTGGACGTCGGGGTCTCACATGCAGTGCGCCCAGGCACGCTTCTCGCAGCAGACTCGACTGCCATATCGACCCGACGCGTCGCGTCGCGACATTGAGACGTGAGCTGCCACGACACGGCCAGACCCGACCCTTGGCCAAAGCAGACCGCAACCATCGTCCGTCCTAGAGCGATGACGGGCGAGCCCGTGACGACGACGTGGTACAATGTCGGCGTCGTCTTGTTTGTGGCCTCGGGTCACTGACGTACGGCTTCAACTCGTCCATCATGGGCACCGTCTTCGGGCTCGACGGGCGTGCTCGTCATCAACAACTACCAGGTCATCCTGTACAACGACCTGGGCCTCTCGCTACTGCTGTACGCCATGTACACGCTGTGGGCCGCGTTCAACTGGTGCGGGTCCATGGTGCGGCACGGACAGCAAGGTCGGCTTCGGCTTCGGCGTGTTATTTTTGCTTGGCATTGTCACGTTCTACGGCAGCTGCGTCAATGCTGTCAGCTACATTTACTGTGCCCACGGCGTCGGCTTCGCGATCCTCGGCAAGTGACGACGTCGTTCGTCTACACGTCGTCGCCAAGGAGTCTGTCTACGGCAAGACCAGGCAGTTCCTGTGTAAGTCTGGTCACTTTATGCGTCACAGCGGCACGCGTGTTCAAATATGTTGTATTCGTCCCGCCTCTGGTCTACTATAAGCTAGAAGAAATCAAAGACCAAATTTCAATCCAACAAGTCCAAATCTAGATCATCCCGTTGCCAATTTGGCATCCGCCCGACGGCCGTCTCCCTCTTGTCTTGTTCTTGTCAACGTCGCTTCGTACGTGTTGCCCATGCAGATGCCGGCAATCGCCCTCGGCGCGCCTGTTGCACTTAGAAACTCCTGTCCTGGGCATCGTAGCTGTTGTCCTGCGTCTCGGAGCTGCTGCTGGCATCGTCGGCGGAGCAGAGCTGGTCGCGGTGGCGGTGGCGGGGCTTGCGGCGCGTCCTGTTCTCTTCGTCACTGTCCCAGCCGGCATTGGGCGACCGGCGCTTCTGTTTCTTCTGCTGCTTGGTCCATGCGGCCATTCTGGCGAGGCTGGCCTCGTTGATCTTGCGCTTGGTGTCAGACTCACACTGGCGGCACTCCTTGTTGCGCGTATAGTACAGCTCGTGCCTGTCACAGTAGACCATGTGGCCCTTCTTGATGCACCGCGGCTTGCGCGACTCCTTGCACACGGCGCTGCCGGTCAGCATTGTCCCCAACCCATTGTAGCAAATGGTAGCAAAACGTAAAAGTACCAGTGGTGGTGACGTTTGGAGTCGTCGCGGGCCGCCGTTGGGGACGTCATCATGACAGTGCGTGGGTCGTGGTTGTCGTGTCGTCGTCGTCGTCGTCGTCCAGCAGTGTTGGAGGTATCGGATGGGTGTCGAGAGGCACAGGGCAGCAGAAACAGATGCAGCATGGCAGGGCAAAGTTTTTAGTGATTTTATTTTTACATAAACGGATGAAGCGTGTCGATTGATGATGGTGGGAAGGAACTCTCGTCGTTTGCACCTTCCATTGCCCTATAAACACGCTAAAATACCCGTGGCCCGTGGCACCTGCAGCGGCCCGAGGCGGGACCCAACTCGAAGCGATAAAACGCCGACAGAGGCAATCAATAGAGTCAATCCGGGGCCGGCAATAGTTTGCAGGCGACTCGAACAGCCCGTCACTTGCTCAGCTAATCGGGTGATTACACGCAGTCTAATTTTAGCGCCCTGAGCATGGCAGGACTACCACGCTGCTAGCAATGTCGGTTGCACAGGGAGCTGCAGATGACCACGCTTGACGGCGGGGTACAACAGCATCGTCAGCGCCTTTTCTGTAATCGTCCGGTCGCCTGCGGACACTTGGACATTACGTTGCCATAATGTCCTGTCCTGGTCAATGCGAGTTTGAAAGTGAACCTCGGCTTGGGCCGAGCGGCCCAACTTGTCAATGTCAACACGACGGAACATTTTGTCCCCTTGTCTTGGCGTATCTATTCAGCCTATCTCGCTCAATAAGCCCCGCCGAAACGCTGTTGGCTGGGTCCTAGGCGAGCCATGCTGGCAGTTGGCATTGGGTAGGATTGTGCATGAAGGCTGACCTGAGCCCAAGTACGCCCATTGTGCACTGTTTGGGGGCCCAGTCACATTTGAGAGATCCGACAGCTCTCCCTTATCACCCAGCATGGGGATGGAATCCTTTGGTCACTGACCGACGGTTTTTCCGTAGGCGAAGCCCTGGTTGTCCACGAAAACCAACAGCTTCGCCAAGCGATAACCTTCCTGTTTTGGAAGTAGCACTAGTCCAGTGACCAACGCAGCTGCATGCATTTCGTGTCACTGTCAATTCGTCGCAGAAGAAACAATAAGACATTATCTAACAAAGTAAACCTGGGTTCAGCAGTCATAAGTCGTTATCCGTGCGGCGTGGCCGTCGTCCGTCGTGTCACGATCCAACCTGGATCGCTTATCATCAATCCTACAAGGAACATAGGAACAATAAAAAAGAGGAACAAAAGAGAGAAACAAAAGAAGGAACAAAAAAAGGAACAAAAGAAATAACAAAAGAAATAACAAAAGAAATAACAAAAGAAATAACAAAAGAAGGAACAAAAGAAAAGAATGGAACAAAAGAGAGACGAGGACGTGACGCAACTAGGCCGAGTCGTACTCCTGCTTGCGCATCCGCGAGCTCTTGGACGGGCTTCTAGACGACCCAAGTTCGCTGCGGCGAACGACGTGGAAGCGGCCGCGCTCGCCAGGGTTGCGCACCATGACGACCTCGTCCTTGTCCTTGGCCTTGCGGCTGCTGCGACGCGACATGCCGGTCCCTGCAGTACCGGCGACGCCGGCCAGTTTGTGGCGCAGCTTGGCCAGCTGGTCGCGCAGGTCCATGTTCTCATTGTCGACGGCCTGTGCGTGCGCCTGCAATTGCGCAGCCGTCGCGTGCGCGGCCGCCAGCTGCATCTGCAGGTCGTCGCCACGCGCCTTGGCCCCGGCATGGTCGTTGGCGAGCTGCGTCTGGGCTGCTTGGGCCGCGTCGGCGGCCGACTGTGCCGTCGCGGTCGCCGCGTTGGCCGTCTCGAGGTCCGCCGCGAGAGCCGCCTTCTCGGCCTCCAGCGCCTCCTTGGCCGCCTGGAGCTCGTCCGTCGCCGCCGAGTCGGGCGCGGGCGCGTCGGCCGACGCCTCTTTGAGCGTCGTCAGCTCGGCAGACAGCTCGGCGCACTGGGCCTGGGCGGCCTCGAGCTCGGCCGTCTTGGCGGCCATGTCGGCCGTCAGCGTCTCGACCGTGGCCTCGAGCTCGGCACGCTTCTCGTCGGCGCCCGCCAGTGCGTCCTTTTCGGCCTGGACGGTACCGAGCTCGGCCTTGGCCGCCTCGAGGTCCGCCGTGGCGGCGGCAAGAGCGTCCTCCGCAGCTGCCTTTTCGGTCGCCAGGGCCTCCTTGTCGGCCGTCAGCGTCGCAATGGTCTCGTTGAGCGCGGCCACGTTTGCCTCGAGCGCCGCCTTTTCGGCCGCGGCATCGGCCGCCGCCGTCTCGGCCTCGGCCTTGGCCGTCGCCGCAGCCGCCTCTGCTGCCTCGGCGGCGGCCGTCTTGGCCTCGACGTCGGCCTTGAGCGACGCGACCTCGGCCGTCAGCGCGTCGACCTCGCCCTTTGTCTTGGCCACTTCGGCGTCCGCCATGTCGAGGCTCTTTTGCAGCGCCGTCTTGGTGGCCGCCAGGTCGTCGACCTGCGACGACAGCAGCACGTGAATGTCGCTGTTGGCCGAGCGCGCCGCCGTCACCTGGATCTCCATGTCCTTCTCGAGCGCCTTCAACTGCGCCTCGAGCGACGCCACCTTGGCCTTGAGCGTGTCCTGCGCCGCCACAGCGTCGGCGTGCTGCGTCTCCATCGTGCCCAGCGCCGTGCGTGCCTCGAGCAGTGCCTTGGTCTCGGCCTCGAGCGCCGCACGCAGGTCCGCCGCGCCCGACGCCTCGCGCTCTAGCGCCGCCCGCGTCTCAGCGCCCGCCGCCTCCTCCTGCGCCAGCACGACACGCAGCGCCTCAATCTCGCGCTCCAGGACCGAGTTCACGTCGACGGCCGGTTCCGGCTCCGGCTCAAATGCGTTGCGTGCGTCGCGCTCGTCCTGCAGCGCCTGCTTCGTCTCGTGCAGCGCCTCGCGCACCGCGTGCAGCTCGCCAATGGCCGCCGCCAGCTTGTTCTCGGCGTCGGCGTGTGCCGTACGCACGCCCTGCAGCGCCTCGAGGGCCGCGTGTGCCTCGTCGAGTTCGGCCGTCGTCGACGCGAGCTGCGCCTGTAGCTTGTCGCCGGCCGCCTTGAGCGCAATCACGGCCTCCTCCAGATCGCTCTTGGCACGCTGTTGTGCACGCAGGTCGGCACGCACCTTTTCCATCTCGAGCGAGTCCGACACGTACGACGACTCGCTGACGACGCTCGCATCGTCACGCATCGACGCACGTTCCTTGCGCACCGCCAGCATGTCCGCCTTGACGTCTCGGAGCGCCAGTGCCAGCGACTTGTGCTTCGCCTCCAGGTCGTGCTGCCGCTGCTCAAACTGTGCCTCCAGCGCCACCTGCCGCGCCTCAAACTGCGCGCGCTTCGACGCCTTGGACGCCGTCGACGAAAACGACGAGCCAAAGGATACCACCGACTCGGTCGGCCCGTGACGCGACACACTGCCCGCCCGGCTTCGGCTGCGTTCGCGTTCGCGCTCACGCTCACGCTCACGCTCACGCTCCAGACGCTCCAGCTCGCGGTCGCGGTCCGTCGACCGCGCCCGTTCGCGTTCCCGCTCGCGTTCGCGTTCGCGCTCGCGCTCCGACCGTAGTGCCACATCGTCACGGTCGCGTTCGTCGCGCAGGACGTGCCGGTCGACGGCCGAAAACGATTTGCTGCGTCGCACCGTGCGGTACGTGGTCGGCGGCACGCCCGTCAGCGACTCTGTGCGTGTGTGCGTCGTTTGGGCGTGGGCGTGGGCATGGGCTTGGGCAGGCCCGGCCTTGGGCGACGCACGCGGCGATTTGCGTGCGCCCATGGGAAAGTCGTCCATGGACGTGGCCGCCGTCATGTCCGAGTCACGTGACAGCAGCGACGCATTGTCGTCCTCGCTCGACGCGTCAAAGGTCACCGTCTTCTTGGACATTTTGCTGCTCACTGTGCTCTGCGGCGGACGCACGGCCGCGTGCGACGACTGCGAGCGCACCAGGCTCGGCGGTGCCGTGGGGCCGTGCCCGTGGTTCAGGTTGTGGTTGAGGTTGTGGTTCGTCACCGTCGACCCGGTCGCCGACCCGGTCATGCTCGACGTGTACCGCCGGCCACGGCTCGACAGCGGCGGGTGCGTCGGGTGCGTCGGGTGCTGCGGGTGCTGCGAGTGGCCGTGGCTGGGCGCCGCGGAAAAGTCGCTGCCGGCGTACGTGCTGGGCGGCAGAGGCGGCAGCTGGTGCAGCGGCGGCAGGTACTGCGGCGCGCCCGGCTGCTGGTAGTGAAAGGGTGGCGACGCCGGCAGCGGCGGGAAGGGAAAGTCGTAGTGCTGCGGCGGCCCGTAGTGCTGGTACGTCGGCATCGGCGGCAGCGGCGGCGGCGACGGGTAGTAGTACGCCTGGCTGTGGCTGGGCGACTGGCTCGGGTGGCTGTACACTGTCGACGCAGGATGCGACGGAGGCGGGCGCTGGGCCGGGCCGGGACCGTACGACCGTGGCGGGCCGTGGAGCGACGGCGTCGGCGTCGTGTCTGACTCGGTCTCCTTGCCCTCGTCCACGGCAATGGCCGGCTTGTTCGATGCAATGGACACCTCCGACGCCGTCACCGAGAGGCGCCGCTGCAGCCGGAGGTGGGGCACGCGCTTGAGCGACTTCTTGTCGTCGGCGACCGACGCCTTGTCGCCATCGGGCGTGCCTTGCGGCGTCATCTCCACCGGGTCCGGCGTCTCGGTGACGGTGCCGTCAGGGTGGCGGTAGGTGAGCCGCGGCATCTGAAAGGGCAGAGCGCCCTGGATGCCCTGGAAGAATCCCTTCTTGAAAGGCTCCATGGTGGTGTGTTCTGTGCAGTGTGTCTTGCGGCCGTAGCTGTTTGTTGTAGGGCAATCTGTCTAGGTTTGGCAGTGTCGAAGGTGCTTAAAGTCTGGGGGCACAGTCGAGAGTAAATGGTTCATAGTAGATGGACAAGAGGCGAGGGTGAATGGTGAGAGGATGTGGACGAGTTTTGTGTCAACGCACGTTGGGTCAAACAAGCCAGGTCCAGTCGATGCGCGCGGAGAGGAAGCTCTTTGTTCTGCGGTGCGGTGGATGTATATTGCCTTGTGCGTTGTGTTGTTGTTGTCGGGTCACTGACTGGTCGATCGAGAGCAAGGTGCGAGGGTGTGAGGCAGAGGCGAACAAGAAGAAGGCTGATGTTGGGCAGGTGCTACTTGTGAGATATTACAAAATTACAAACTCCGTAACAGCTTTTGCTTTTCGTGTCAGAGCAAAGGCAAAAGGACGTGGGCCGAATATAAATTGTGAAAACAGGGCGAACCACGTCGCCCGACCTGGTTGGCCGTCGACGTGTGTGAGGGCACAACCGGCACGCGCACACGCCTGATTGGGCGACCACGTTGGGCATGCAGGCCAGCACCACCTGCACCAGCTCGCCAAATCACCAGCTGCGGCGCACGCACGCCACGGCACAGATCCAAAAATACCCGACAGCATGGCCTCCGTCGCGGGAGCGAGGCGTGCAGCCATGACTGCACTGGCACGATGGCCAGACGGACAACGTGATTGTGTGCGCACCGCAGGCCATATTCCCTCATCGGTTTCCCTCGTCCCCCACTGCACCGTGGCTCGTCTCGAAAGTGCCAAATGTCAAAATCAACTGTCAAATGGTCAGCTGCGTGCTGCTGGAAAAGACCAGCTTCATCCACACTCAGCCTTCCACGAAAATCGTTGCAAAATCCCCGACAACCCCTGCAGTCCAAGTCTGGGCTTTGCAATCCACACAAGGCTGGCCCAATGACGTTTCTGTCCATGCACGGCTCATGCACAGTCCCCGGCCGCCCTGGCCGTCGCCGTCCGCCACGAGCCCAATCCCCACTCTTGGGCGTCAAGTCAGCACTGCACGACTGCACGACTGCACGACCGTCGAGACTCGCCGTTTGCGTGACAACGCACACGCACACGCAAACGGTGCAAAACTGGGCATGGATCAAAGGATCGACGTGCATACTCCGTAGGCAAAAACAAAAGGCAAAAACAAAATGCAAAAACAAAATGCAAGAGGACAGCCTCGTTTTCGTCGGGGCCCCTTTGGCAGGTCACGACGTCTGTTCTGCCTGATGCGCTCTTCGTACGTAAACACGCACAAGAACACAGGCACTTGCGCGACGCATCAGAGAAGATATGCGGTTGTTGTCGGTACGCTGTCGGCTGTGCACCCTTCTGCAATCGCCCTCTGCCGTAGTTTACAATGACCAGCTCGCCAGCTCGTCTCTGCATCGCTGCATCGCTGCATCGCTGCATCTTTGTTTTGGTGCTGGCCAGTTTGTGCACGGTCGCGCAGCCTTTTCTGCACAAGACGGTGCCGCTGCGTCATGCGATGCTACCACCTTCCAGCGTGTTCCGCCATTCCGTGCCCTGCACCGCGGCAGCGACCAGCCTGGCAGTCGTCAGATCGGCGCTGCGCCTGCAATCGCGCCCGCGCATCGCAGACGTGCCACTGGTCCTCCGCAGGCCACGCGTGCTGCATGGCCACCGGCTGTTCGTCTTCCGTGCACCGCCTTCCCTGTATTCTGCAGCTTGCGAGTCTGCATATGCTGCACGTCCAGCCTTGCCCCAGCCCACGCGCCCGACGAAGCCTGGCCGATGCAAGCCGAGGCACACAAAGCCGAAGACCAACGACACAACCGGTGCTCCTTGGGACACGAAAAGGCGGGCAGCCAGGCGCTGCATTGTGCATCCCTCGCGCCCGCCACGCCCGTCACGCCCGCCACGCCCGCCGCGTCCCAAACGCGACTGCCTGCCCGACGTGGCCGTCTCCCGTTGGCCGCTGGGCCGGGCCGTACGCGAGCGACCCTGCAATTTTCCCTAGTCCACGCCAGTGCAGTTTGGTTCGCCCCTGGCCTGCGCATGTTCTGGAACGCCCGTCCTGCCACCGTCCTGCCCTACGCGTCTCACTGCTGCTATTTTGGCATCCATGCTGAGCGTGTCCGCTGCTGTTTGGACGTTCTCAAGACCAGTGATCTCGCCCAGGCGCCGTGCCACGAGCCCAGCCCGCGCCCGAGCCGCCTCCGCCTTTTGTTCACACACACTCATGTCCTGCCCGACATGGCTGTGATGCTGCCTCGCGTCCCGTGCAGTGTGCTGCGCCGCCTCGCATCCAGCCGACACGAAGCCTTGGGCAGTGGACGGCACGGAAGCCATCCGGACCCTCGGTTGCCAACGTCGAACGCGAAAGGCTGCTGAGCTGTGGTAGCGTGAGTCACCCAGTCTAGTGGAGACGGCCAATGAGGAGTCAGAGAATCAAAAGGCATAAACAAGGGTGCCAGGACGCGGCTGGCCCGATGGACCCCGGCAGCCTGGGTGCCCTTCCGTCAAGTTCGGCGCAGCTCCGGCGCCTAGGGGCTAGCCCGGCGTCTAGTCTCCTTGTGCCAGTCCAGCCCATGGCCTCGCCAGGTCCATTTCATGCTCAGCTGCCACGGCCATCCTTCTGTTACGCTGTTACGGCGCTGCTCCAGTTGCAACAGTCGGTGGCATGCCGTGCTCTGCGCGAAATACTGCTGTGCTTGTAGCTCGTAAACTGAAACAACTGCTGTCACGACACGCCTCCAACAGACGTGACCGTCGGCACAACTCACGGTCGAACTCGACGTTGACACTGCCGTTGTCCCGCCGGGCCCGGCTTGTATACCCTTGCCCACTGACGCACAGAAAAGTAAATATACGGAGTACTCCGTAAATAACCCTTGCCCAGCCCGCCTTATGACGTAACACTATGACAGCATCGACCTGTTGTGATCTTTTCTGGCCATCGTGCGACCTCAATCGCTCCTGCTCTGCTGCACAATTACACACTGCAAAGTGTAATTTTCTATTTCATCAACGCTTCTCCCCTCTTCTTTGCTGGATCTCCAGGATTCTTTTGCCAATCTGAGCTTGAACTCCGACAAAAGCTAAAATCGCCAAAGCTCGCCTAAAATACAGCGGCTCCAGTGGACGGTTTGGGTTTACAGTGCATCAAATTAGTGCACTGTGATTGGCTGACATGCTGACACTCTTAGTCATCACTCCGTTGTGAAAATTTCAATGGCCGAAACTCGGAGGATCGGCGTCTGCTCGCCCTGCACTAAATGTTATGATGGCAAGCTTCCAAGACGCCTGTCAAAAAGCGTGACTCGACTGCCCTCGCGACCTGCAGAGGCCGGTAGATTTCCTTCTGTCCGGGTCGTGAGGTCCCATGGCCCGGTTGACCTCGAGTCTGACATGACTCGATAACCACAGACATCTTTGTCCTTCAAGACTCTCCTGCATGCTTCGACGTATATTTACTGGCAACTGGTCTCGTGGGATTCCGCCTTCGTCGCGGAGCTCACCGAACGTTATATGGCAGAATGCTGTATCACAATTTACTCCTAAATCGCCTGTTCTGGCGTAGTCTCGACCGCTCCTGCTCTTTGCAAATTTAATTTTCCGCTTGGCGTCTTTTGTCCACCGACGATTCGCCTGTGACGGCTGACTGCAACACTCGTTGCTGGTACCTGCCGGTGACCCTTCCGTCGTTGCTCGGGCTTTGAAAACTACGGAGTAAAGCTCAGCTCTAGATCGCGGCGTCTTGGCGATACGCTGTCACGTGGCATCGCATTCCTCATCACTGAGCGCATGACTTGTGAGAAACGTCAGTGTTCAGGCACATTTCAACTCTGGTCCTGCATTGATGGAACTCTGATCCCCGACATATGGACGACCACCAGCCTGAATGCTATAGGCCGCAATCCTGACCATCCTGCATCGTAGAGTCATCTGTTCCCAAAGCATGTTCGCAACCGGGTTTCTGTCAATGGTAGTTTCTTGGACAAACCGTTGCGATATGTTGGCAACATCTCGGTTCTTTTGAGAAGACGACTTGCCTAGTGCCTCGGGTAGTCCGCGTGCGTCGTCCAAAGCCAAGCCAGGAACCAGGGCCTTTCCCATGTAATTCGCGCTGGACCAGCGTATAACGCCCAGCAGTTTACTAATATCGTCACACAACGCATCCGCCAAATGGTTCCTGGCTTGGTGTACTGCACGTCAACGTGACTCGTCGTTGTCGCCGCATGCACGCACGGCGTATGCAAATCGTCATGCAACTGCATGCGGGGTTGCATCCCGCACTTTACGAAGTACAGGTCGCTCAATGCGATGCTATTGGCCAATGCAGGGGCCCGCCTGCATATCTGGGGCAGGAAAAACTTTTTACTTTTATTTTTTGATTTAAATTTTCCACATAAGACTGTCACAGACTGGCAGAATTTTCATTGACCAATGGGTGACTCACGGCGAGAGCGCTCATCGGAGACCTCCCCTCTCAATCGACGGCGCTTTTTCCTCTTTTTCGCTGCCCACCGCCTTTGCCTCTATTCCCGGCTGACTGAGAAAGCCTTTGCTCCTTCCTAATTAAAAACTCTTGTCTTCTCTCCTTCCTCTTTCTGCTCTTTGCTTCTCTTCTCCTCTTTTCCATTGCACCTCACATCATCTCCACGACACGGAACGCGACGACGTCGAATCTTGAACGACCCTTGACGTACACACCAACCCTTGATATTCGATTGCTTCTCGTCCATCGAAACCCCTCACACAGTCACCATGGCTCCTTCTGCCGACGTCAGTGTACGTTGCCCTCGTCACGAGGCGCTTGCGATGTCAACCACTTGACTCACATGCGCCTCGGCGACCGTCGCACAGCATCGCGTGCCGAACACCTGCTAACACCCTCAGGGCTCTAGCCTCCCGATGAACACCCAGGGCCACTCGACCCGTTCGTCCAACCCCTACCAGCCCGTGGGCGACTTCCTGTCCAATGTCTCGCGCTTCCAGCTGATCGAGTCGACGCTGCGCGAGGGCGAGCAGTTCGCCAACGCCTTCTTCGACACCGAGACCAAGATCAAGATTGCACGTGCCCTCGACGACTTTGGCGTCGACTACATTGAGCTGACGTCGCCCGCCGCCTCGGAGCAGTCGCGCCTGGACTGCGAGGCCATCTGCAAGCTCGGCCTCAAGGCCAAGATCCTGACCCACGTTCGCTGCACCATGGAGGACGCCAAGATTGCCGTGGAGACTGGTGTCGACGGCCTGGACGTCGTCATTGGCACCTCGCACATGCTGAGAGAGTTCTCGCACGGCAAGGACATGGAGTACATTACCAAGTCCGCCATTGAGGTCATCAACTTCATCAAGAGCAAGGGTCTGGAGGTCCGCTTCTCGTCCGAGGACTCGTTCCGCTCGGACCTGGTCGACCTGCTGCAGCTGTACCGCACCGTCGACAAGGTCGGTGTTAACCGTGTCGGCATTGCTGACACCGTCGGCTGCGCGTCGCCTCGCCAGGTCTACGACCTCGTCCGCACGCTGCGCGGTGTCGTGTCTTGCGACATCGAGGTCCACATGCACAACGACACCGGCTGCGCCATCTCCAACGCCTTCTGCGCCCTGGAGGCCGGTGCCACGCACGTCGACGTCTCGGTTCTCGGCATTGGCGAGCGCAACGGCATCACCCCCCTGGGTGGCCTGATGGCCCGCATGATCGTTTCGGACCGCGAGTACGTCACGGGCAAGTACAAGCTGCACAAGCTCAAGGAGATTGAGGACCTGGTCGCCGAGGCTGTCCAGATCAACACGCCCTTCAACAACTACATTACCGGTTTCTGCGCGTTCACGCACAAGGCCGGCATCCACGCCAAGGCCATCCTCAACAACCCCAGCACGTACGAGATTATCGATCCTGCCGACTTTGGCATGACGCGCTACGTCCACTTCGCGTCGCGCCTGACGGGCTGGAATGCCGTCAAGACGCGTGTCGGCCAGCTGGGCCTGACGATGACCGACGAGCAGGTCAAGCTGGTGACGACCAAGATCAAGGCGCTGGCAGACGTCCGGCCAATTGCCATTGACGATGCGGATTCGATCATCCGGAGTTTCCACCTTAGCTTGGCATCGGGAACGCCGGCTGAGAAGGCCGCCGAGGTCATCGCATGAGTGTTTTTGTTGCAAACGGACTAAAAGGAAAAGTTGTCATACCGGGAGTTTTTGCATTTGTCTGATCACTTGACGCTGGGAAGAGTTACGAGTTATCTGATTTGGTCATACTGGGCGTTCTGAATTGATTTACGATTTACATTAAGCTGCCCAACTGCCCAACTGACAACGAGAGGTCGGAGCATGTGATGTCTCAAACTGTCCTAGGCGACTTGACAGACAGCTCGAGACAACAGCGACAGACGCGCACAGGTCCGGGGCAAGGATTTAACGACACGTGTTGCGTTTCGTGGCACGCCGGAGACTGGAGCACGTTGTGTAAGTCTTCAGTCTGCAAAAAGAGAACGAGCCAGGGTCTTGTTTGAGACTGGTTAGAGACTCGCTCGGGACTGTTGCACTCTGCAGTGTGCACCGACTACGAACAAGCTCATTTGCGCGCATTAGACGAACCCGTGGAAGTTGCGCAAACCAGCCATTAAAAAGATGGAAAAAAAGAAACATAACAGGTCCCGAGGGTATTCGAAACCCTGACCTAGGGATCTGCAATCCCTCGCTCTACCACTGAGCTACACGACCATCGTTGTTTCTGTTGAAGTTGGAGGACCGAATATGAGTATATACAGTATTAGACGGATTAAGCAATGGCCGAGAAAAGTGAGCCGTCGTCTTCCAGTTCAATCGCCTCCGTAAACGAGAAGATCAAGGTTCAGTGAAAAAGTTGACTTCAGGTTTTGAGGAGTCGTGTCACAGTATCATTGTAAATATACTTTGTAGAGCACAGCATCTTTTTTGGCAATCAACTTTTTGTCGCTTAAGCGAATGTAACAAATTCCAAGGCACAAGCCCTTGTACTTAAAATGCCCGATGCCGTCTTTAAACCCGATCCTACAAAAGTATCACGACCCTTGATTCCGCGTTACGCATGCAAATTGCTATCCAGGATGCACAAACAGGCCTTGTCACGCCTTACGTCGGGGATGCATGGAGGTCGGAACTGTGGCAGGATATCCGTTTTGTCAAACTTTGGGGTCGGCGTCTGCATGCTGCGGGATGGCAATTTGCCATGCGCCACAACAGTGCCGCCAACGGCTACAGCGTTGGACAAGTCTTGGACAAGCCCTTGTCCATGCTGTTGTTTCCGTTCCTGAGGCCGTTATTGACGAATCTCTTTGTGTGTTGGTGTGCACACGATAAGCTTAACGGCTGCTTTGTGTGGCACCGTGGCTATGGCTGCCAGTCTGGTACGGAATGAGCAGTACGTGCGACAAAAGGACCGAGCGTGCATCAAGCCTGGAATGAGCCGTCTGTTTACACGAGAATGCACATATGTACGACGTGAGAAGACGACATACGAGCCCAGTGAAACCGGAAATCAATGTTGATATGATGTCGATATTGGGAGACCAAAAGTAAACCCAAAAGATGGATAAGGACCAAAGCCTGGAATTCGCTTATAGGCAATAAAGACACGCACATTTAAACAATGAAATTTGTCGCAGTAAGGCTGACGGGCGAGACATAGGGACGCCGATCATCCTCCAGGACCTTTGGCGATGCTTTCACTTGTCTCATCCTTCCAATGGAAATGAAAGGCATGTAAGACTGCGTTGAGGGCGATGCAGGCCGTTTTCGTCGCCGATAATGCATACATGTATTGCATCTACTCATGTTCGACGTGCTGCCGGGCTTGGTGCAAAACCCAGAGGTGCGCAATATATGCGCAAGGCAGGTCAACATCCACTGGTCCAGCAAGGTGCCTTGTTGGCACGAGAACTCAGTTATTGATCTAGTAACACACAACGTATGGCATAGATGACCTTTTTCGCGCGGGGCGCATACGGCCGCAATCCTGAGGGCAGGTCGGCGTCGGCGTCAACACCAGCGGCTCGTCGATTCCGGCACGGAGGCATCGACGCAAACTTTTATGACGCCATGGAAGGAGGGAGAACCAACTGAAAAAGGCTAGATACTGAAAGACCGGCATCACCAAAACTCGTCGAGGCCAAGTCCGAAGCTAAGCGGGACTGGTACGAGCCATGGCAGCTGAACAGCAGGAGAGCCGTGGTGGGTCAGCTTTGTCGAGGTTTCTTTGTGCGGTTGGGTGTCGTGTTAGTCGAGAGACCGAGAAAGTATTAGCAATTTAGCCCTTGAGGTCTGGTACCGCGTACTTTTGTCGTTGGTGCACGGCCCAGCTCGGAAGCCTCTGCAGTTTTTGCAGACTGCATCCGCTGTGCACGGAATGTGAGTATCATACCGCTCGCAGCGGATTCGGGAGAGGGTGTGGTCGTGTGTGCCTTGTTTCTCGTGTCTTGGCCGTCGCCGTCTCGATTCTCGTCGTGTGTTGGGTCTTGGTCTGTGTGAAAGAGGTCACTTGACACTTCGGTGGCCGTGAAACAGACACAAGAAACCCGATACAGGGCATCAGAGGCGACGACGCAAGGACGGTCGTTGCGTCCAGTGAGGCCTAGCTGCCGGTAGATATCTAACGTGCTGGAAAGCCGTTGATCGCCGTTTCGATCGGAACTATTGACTCGCTGGCCTAGGGCAACAAAAGTACGCGATGGGCCTGCCAGCAGCACAGCTGAAAAGGGCTGTGATTATGGATCCGTAAAACTCGTGAACATAAATGTCGATTAAAACGACGCTAAATGACGGCATCATACGACAGCTCAGCTGCAGGACACGGCCGGACGTTGCCTTCTTTGTCTGGCAAAGCGGGAACAAGGCGTGGGCGAGCTAGGAGGTACCTGACCGCGACGAGTCTAGACTGTACATCGGTACGTCGATCTGGCGGGTGCATCTCCCAGCCCATGCTCTACGCCCGAAGCGGGAATGGTCGTGTCGGACTCGTAATGATTCAGATGTAAAGAAAGGCGGTTCCTCTGCACGAGTTTTGCACGGAAGCCGATCTAGGGCCTGTTTCTCAGACATATAAGCTGCCAACCCCCCGCGTTCTCAGACGCTTTTCCACCACCACCAGTCCTCTTTTTGCCCCCTGTCACTTCTCTTTCCGGTTTTCTTCCCTACATTCACAATGGGTGTTCCCGAAGCCAATGAGCTCACGTTTGTGCGGCGGCTGCCGCAGGACGGCAAGAACATGGCCGTCGCCGCCCTGGCCGAGTTTGTCGGCACATTCCTGTTCCTCTTCTTTGCCCTCGGCGGCACGTCAGCCGTCAACACGGCAGGCGACCCTGACGAGGTGCTGGCGTCGAACCCGGCCAAGCTTCTTTATATCTGCATGTGCTTTGGCTTCTCGCTGGCCGTTACGGTGTGGATGTTCTTCCGCGTCTCTGGTGGCCTGTTCAACCCTGTTGTGACGCTCAGCCTGACGCTCGTCGGCGCCATCACCCCCATCCGTGGTGTCGTTGTGTTGGTGGCCCAGATTCTTGGCGGCATGGCGGCCTCGGGCGTGCTGTCCGCGCTGTTCCCGGGCCCGCTGATGGCTAGCACGACGCTGCGCGACGACGTCAGCATCGCCCGCGGTCTGTTTATCGAGATGTTTGCCACGTCCATCTTGGTTCTGTCAATTCTGCTCATGGCCGTGGAGAAGCATCGCGCGACGTTCATGGCGCCGCTCTGCATCGGCCTTGCTCTGTTCATTGCCGAGCTGACGTCGATTCCGTTCACTGGCGGTAGCGTCAACCCTGCACGCTCGTTCGGCCCGTGCGTGGCGACACGCAGCTTCACCGGCTACCATTGGATCTACTGGGTCGGCCCCGGCCTTGGTGCTCTGCTGGCGACGGGCTTCTACAAGCTCATCAAGTTCCTCGAGTACGAGACGGTCAACCCTGGCCAGGATGGCAACGGGCGCCCGCCGAAGCCTTCGTTCCCGTCAGCCTTTGCCGGCGGCTACACGGACAACACAAGTGTGCTCCCGCAGCACACGGGTCAGCTCGGCGGCCACCCGAACCTGGCACCGATGCCTCAGCACGCGCCCGTGTCCAACTCGGCGGCAGGCACGCGGCACGTGTACACCGACAGCGACTTTTCGGGCAACACGCGCGCGACGGCCGCGGCTGGTGGCGTGCCCCATGCCGGTGTCAACGATCCCAAGCTGAGCGGCGAGACGCACGCACCTCCTCCTATCTAAACGGGAGAATCAATCGGAGGGCCGCCTTCGGTGAGGGTGGCCACGATAACTCGGTGAAACACATGCGCTCGGCGGCTGTCTCACCTCGGCGTGCGTGTTGCGGGGACGACAAACGAAGACGGTCATATGCGGATTAGGACTTTAGGTTAGTTTGGTATTTTTGGTTTGGTATGCGACGATAATATTTGAGTCGGATCATGGCGTCGCTGTACGATTGTACGCATAGTTGTAAACAAAGTTTTAATTATCGATTGATCGATAAAAGCCTTGTCTCATAGGAAGGGTAACACGAGTCTTCACCGTCAATTGACATATACAGAGTGCGGCGGAGGGTGTCGTGGTAGGTGAGGAGAGTTCTTTCCGTCACGAAAGACAGTCTCATCCAGTGAGACACCCAATGGCTTCTGCTTCGGGGAACCAAGTGCCGGTGTTTCCGCACAAAAGGGCCGGCTGAACCTGATGCAAGACAAACGTAACGCGAGTTATCCCACGGCCACAGAGCCGCCTGCCTGATCGCCATGCCTACTTGTCAATCGGCCGCCGCGTGCTCATGCAAGCCCACCAGCGACAGCGGGTCGTTGTTCTCACCTATTTAAACGCGGAGCCAGGGCCGGGGCCGCTGTTGACGACAGAATCGTGGCCGTCGACCTGGCCTGTAGGATGCTCGTGTGGCGCGGGCACAAACGGCCGCACAGCGTTGTCAAAGAAGGCCATGGGCACGCCCAGTGCCACGGCGTCGCACACGCCGTCGTTGATGCGCTCAATGTACTCGTCACGCGGCGGGCCAGGCTGCACGAAGCGCGTGCTGAGGTAGACAAGTGCCGAGGCTACCACAGGCGTCGGCTCCTGTCTGTACAGCACGACATTGGCCATTTCCTTTTCGTAGGCGCCAATAGCGACGCCCTCGCAGCGGTCGAGCGTCTTCTCGTCGGCGGTGTCGACACTGTACACGACGCCGTGCACACTGGAGCCCGGGCGCGGCACCACATTTGCGTATCCGCGCTCGTTGATCTGCCACAGGTAGTCAAGCAGCACAGCGCGGCCAACGACGGTGCTGTTGGGGCAGCGTGCCTTCATTTGCGTCTGCGACAGGTTGCTGCCGTACGCAAAGTAGAGCTTGGCCATCGTGGGTCGGTGTTGGGGCGGTGTTCCGTTGCCAATGGTTTGTTGACGTAGCAACTCATTCAAATGAAGCAGACGTTGAAGTAAGCGCGGGGTCGTCTTGCAAACAAGGCAGGAGCGACCGGCACGAACCACCCCGCTGCCAACACGCCGGTCAACACATGTCACAACTATGAGTAGCCTGTCTTATATTGTAGTTTTTTATATTCAGTCAGGTAAACAAATCAACACAGGGATTGCACAGCAGCCGTCCCGAGGAGCCTACATGCAGGCACCGCCGTCGACGCCGAGGACCTTGCCGTTGATCCACTCGCCGTCCTGCGACGCGAGGAACGCGACGACGCGGGCAACGTCGATGGGCAGGCCGACGCGGTGGATGGGCGACCAGCCGGCAGCGTGCTCGTCCGTCTCTTCGTCAGTCAGCCCGCTGCCGTTGGGGATGTACTCGCGACAGACGGCGTGGTACATGTCGGTCTTGATGCCGCCCGGAGCGACGGCGTTGACGGTGATCTTCTTGTCGCCAAAGTCGACGGCCATGCAGCGCACGAGAGTCTCGATGGCACCCTTGCTGGCCGAGTAGACGGCGTGGCGCGGGACCATTTTGGCCTGGCCGGTGATGGAGCCCATGAGGATGAGGCGGCCGCCGACCTCGAGGTTCTTGTAGGCCTCGCGGCCGACAAAGAACTGGCCGCGCGTGTTGACGGCAAAGACGCGGTCAAACTCCTCGGGCGTGACGTCCTTGACGTGGCCAAACGAGACGACACCCGAGTTGCTGCACACAATGTCGAGGCGGCCCCACGTCGCCTTGGCCTGCGCAAAGAGCGACACGATCTGGTCGACGTCGGACACGTTGGCCTTGATGGCGACGGCGTCGGAGCCGACAGCCTTGATGGCGTTGACGGCCTCCTGTGCGGACGCGTCCGAGTTGGCGTAGTTGACAATGACCTTGGCGCCACGGCGGCCGAGCTCGAGCGCCATCTCGCGGCCAATACCACGGCCGGCGCCCGTCACGAGCGCCACCTTGCCGGACAGCGCAGCCGCCTCCAGGCCCAGCGGGCCGGGGATGGCGTCGTACTTGCTGGCCGTGTGGACCTTGTCAGACTTTGTGTTGACCATGGCGGCGGTTGTAGTGTAAAGATTTGAAGAGTTGGATGATGTGGGTGCTGGATGTTCTGGACTCTGGATGCTCTGGCAAAATGGGACGAGCAACGAGAGCAGACTGCTGCGTTCTTATATTGCCGAGCGTCAGCATATATCCGTGGATCTCACACTGTCTTGGCCGACAGTGGTTGCTCGGGACCGTAGCCGCCGCTCATTGCGTTCTCGTGCGGCCCGCAGCAGTCCGTCGGACGGTGTTGGAGAAGCCCAGGCGTTGCGTGCCGCAGACCGCATGTACACAGCTGCGCGCTGCGGATTCGCCAAGCCCACGATGCAGTGTCGCGTGTCGGCATTAGAGGAGCCCGTAGAACCAGACAGGGGTCGCGACGGGATGCACGGCGACCGTCAAACAAGTGCATGGCTTGGTTGCTTGCGGTGAGTGGCGTAGGACAAGTCGATGAATCCGGCAAGTGGCCTGGCGCGGGGCACCAAGATGCTGCCATGGCTACTAGGAAATATACCGGAGACGCTGGACGTCCGGGCTGACACGTTCTGATTGGGCGCAGGACACTATATTTTGGTGTGCCTGGGCCAACATTGGACGAAGCCGCCGGACGTGCAGTGGGGGAATCTGCACATTGTCCGAGCCCGCGGCCGACACCCGCGGCCTGTTCCGGGCGAGAAGTACTATCCGTCACTCGTACACGAGCTCTCGGCCGGAGCTCGCGTCTGGTATTGTTCCGAGGTGTCGAGGTGTCGGGTTGGTCGAGGCGATGTTGATCATGGCTGCGGCTGCGGCTGCGGCTGCGGCTGATCCTGGCGGAACCGGCCCAGATCGTCCGCGCCCAAGAAACGAGTTTGGCCCAGCGTTCCAATGTCGGCTGTCTGTATCAAAATCCCGAATCCAACCCTAAGTCCAAGTCCCATCACGGAGCTTTTGACGCCGGCCCTTGCGACGAATCGACAGGTGGTCGGCACGCCATATCCGAAGTAGCACCATGCTCTTCGGCTGCTACGTGTTAAACTAGAACGCTTTATGTGATGAACCAAGTTCTTGTGTATCGCTTTCTCCGCTTTCACATTGTGATACGAGTCGTGATGTGGTCGTGGGTGATGTTGGTCGTGGCAATGATGTCGATGGACGCGATTTACAGCGCGCCAAAACAAGCACTACACCTTCTACACAACGCTAAAGGTATAATACTTACAGCCTAAATCTACGGGGTACTGGCAAACTTGGCATCCCCTGGCTAGCGTCCAGGCCCCACTTCTTTCCAAGCTCGAGCTCCCAAGCTTCATGCCGTGCATACGACGAGAGTGCGACAACAGCCGCAATGGCGGCCTTTGACACCCTCCCAAACACCGTCTGACGTACGTGCAGCTGAACCTGCACGACCAACGACTCATTACCGACACCAACATGCCCGACGAAGCACGCAGGGGCCTACTGTCCAAGGGCTCGCGCGACACGAGCGACTCGGGCTCCTACGAGCTGGTCAGCTCCGACCGCGACCGGTCACGCGACTCGCACGACTCGGGCTCGCGCGACTCGCTCGGCCTGGACCTCGAGGATGCCGACGCCGACGACGACGGCCGTGACTCGGACGTGCACGCGGCCGACTTTCTAGGGCACGACTTTGCCCGGCAGTACTACGACAACGACAGCGATGACGAGTACGACGGCAACGGCGGCGCCGGGTGCTGCGGGTGCGGCTGGTCCGGCCTGCGGTGCTGCACGGTTGCACTGGGCACACTGTTTGGCGTGATTCTGGTGCTGGTGGCCGCCAGTGCGTTTACCTACCGCAAGCTTGCGGCGCCGCCGCTGGACGGGCAGTCGCCGCCATGGTACCCGGCACCGCGTGGTGGCGACGCACGTGCATGGGCGGCGTCGTACGCCAAGGCGAGTGATATGGTGCGGCGCATGACGCTGGCGGAAAAGGTCAACGTCACAACGGGCACGGGCTGGATGATGGGCCTGTCGGTAGGCACGACGGGCCCAGCCGTGCACGTCGGCTTCCCGGCGCTCAACCTGCAGGACGGCCCGCTGGGGCTACGGTTCGCCGACAATGCCACGGCTCTGCCTGCGGGGGTGACTGTGGGCGCGACGTGGAGCCGCACGCTGATGCGTGAGCACGGCACGGTGCACGCGCGCGAGGCGCGCGCCAAGGGCATCCACGTGCTGCTTGGGCCGTGCGTCGGGCCGCTCGGGCGCATGCCGGCCGGCGGGCGCAACTGGGAAGGCTTCGGGCCGGACCCGTACCTGGCAGGCGTTGCGGCGTATGAAAACGTGCAGGGCATCCAGGCGCAGGGCATCATGGCAACGATTAAGCATTTTGTGGGCAACGAGCAGGAGCACTTTCGGCAAGCGTACGAGTGGGGCCTGCCCAACGCTGTGAGCTCCAACATGGACGACCGCACGCTGCACGAGCTGTACGCATGGCCGTTTGCGGACGCGGTCAAGGCGGGTGTCGCGTCGGTCATGTGCAGCTACAACCAGGTCAACAACAGCTACGCGTGCCAGAACTCAAAGCTCCTGAACGGCGTGCTGCGCGACGAGCTCGGCTTCCAGGGCTTTGTGATGAGCGACTGGCTGGCGCAGCGGTCGGGCGTTGCGTCTGCGCTCGCCGGGCTGGACATGACCATGCCGGGCGACGGGCTGCGATGGCAGGACGGGCACTCGCTGTGGGGCGCCGAGCTATCGCGCGCCGTGCTCAACGGGTCCGTGCCATTGCCACGGCTCAACGACATGGTGACGCGCGTCGTCGCCGCGTGGTACCAGCTGGGCCAGGACGCCGAGGGCTTCTGGGCCGACGGGGCGCAAATCGACGGGCGACCCAACTTCTCGTCGTGGACAGACAACGCGACGGGTCTCGTCAGCCCCGGCAGCCCGTCGCCGCAGGATCCGCAAAAGGTCAATGCCTTTGTCGACGTCCAGGGTGACCACAAGACGACGGCGCGGCAGATTGCGCTCGAGGGCACCGTGCTTCTGAAAAACGACGACTACACGCTGCCGCTGGGCGCCGACGGGCACTCGACGCACCAGATGGTCAAGTCGACGCACGGGGGCCCCGGCGGCCCCGGCGGCCAGGCTGTCACCAAGCGCAAGATTGGCGTGTTTGGCGAGGACGCTGGTGCGGGTCAGGGCCCGAACCACTGCGAGAACCGCGCGTGCAACCAGGGCACGCTCGGGATGGGCTGGGGCTCAGGCGCCGTCGAGTACCCGTACCTTGTGACGCCCGCAGAGGCGCTGGCCGACGGCTTCGACAGCGACGCGGTTGACCTGCGCCTGCACACGGCGGCCAACCGGCTGGACGCGCACGCGCTGGACGACCTTGACGTGTGCATCGTGTTTGCCAATGCCGACGCTGGTGAGGGCTTTGTATCGTGGGGCGGCATCGCGGGCGACCGCAACGACTTGTTGCTCCAAAAAGGTGGCGACGATCTCGTGTACACGGTGGCCACGGGCTGTGGCGGCGGCAATGGCAGCGTCATTGTCGTTGTGCACGCCGTCGGGCCCGTCGTCGTCGAGCGCTGGATCGACCTGCCGCAGGTCAAGGCCGTACTGCACGCGCACCTGCCCGGCCAGGAGAGTGGAAACGCGCTGTCCGACGTGCTGTTTGGCCGCGAGAGCCCCAGCGGCAAGCTGCCGTACACCATGGGCAAGTCGCTCGCCGACTACGGCCCGGGTGCCGCGGTCATGTACCTGCCCAACGGCCTCGTCCCCCAGCAGGACTTTACCGAGGGCCTGTACATTGACTACCGCCACTTTGACCGCCATGGCATTGTGCCACGCTACGCCTTTGGCCATGGCCTGTCGTACACTACGTTTGCGCTCGAGAACCTGACCGTCATCGAGGCCATGCCCAAGACCGCGCTGCCGGCTCCGCGCCCGGCGCCATTTGCCGCGCCGCCCGACTACGACACCGCCATGCCCGACGCTGGCGAGGCGCTGTTTCCCGTGGGCTTCCGCAAGCTCAAAAAGTACGTCTACCCGTATCTCGACTCTGTGGCCGACCTCGCCATGGGCACCGGCACGTACCCGTACCCCGACGGCTACGACACCGTGCAGCCGCCATCGCAGGCCGGTGGCGACGAGGGTGGCAACCCCGACCTGTGGGCGACGTACGTGCGTGTCTCCGTCGACGTCGCCAACACGGGCCTGGTCACTGGCAAGGTCGTTGTGCAGCTGTACGTCAGCTTTCCCGACGCGCTGGCCGTCGACACGCCCGTCAAGGCGCTGCGCGGCTTTGACAAGCTCGAGCTGGCGCCGGGCGCATCGGCCACAGTCACGCTGAACCTGACACGTCGCGACCTGAGCTACTGGGATACCGAACGGCAGAACTGGGTCATGGCCGTCGACGGCGCATACCGCCTGCGCGTCGGCAGGTCCTCGAACGACCTCCCTCTGGAAGGGACGTGGTAGGTTTGATTTCGCTGGCATTTATCGGGGTGTTTGGATTGATTTGGCATTGCTTTTCTCAGTTTTGGATTGTAGGCAGTCTTATGCTCGCTTCGAATTAATCGCTATCATGGGTATCGTATCGTACAATTTCATCTACCAACGAAACGGCGAAGCAGGTGATGCCGTCGTCGCCGCGTCCGGCTCCATCACGCCCACCGGAATGTCGCGCGTCAGCGCCAGTGTTGCGCGCGGCTGCGCCATCATGTACTGCATGTGTTCCGGCAGGTGCAGCGCGCGATCGATTGCCTCGCACTCGCGTCGCGGCATATGGCCAATGAACCAGACTGACTGCACGTGCGTCGCAATCGCAAAAAAGTGCGCCATCACCAGCAGCGCCTGCGGGTCGCGGTCGACAAGCCGGTCAAAGAAGGCCGGGGGTACTATGCACGCAAACGCTGCGACACGCCGCACCAGCTCGCACGTCGCAATGCCTGCTTCGACGTCGTTTTGCAGTGCGCCAATGTACGACACTGTCAGCCGCAGCGCATCGTGGTAATCGTTCGCGTCGAGCTCCTCGCCGCTGCTGATGGGGCGTAGGTGCATGTCGCCCAGCAAGTACCGGAACACGTCCGTGTTGGCGTCGGACACGTACACCTCGCGGTCCGCGAAATTGCGCGAGTACTTGACGACCGTGCCCACGATGCCGCGCATCAGCCGCGATCGGTAGTGGTCGCTGACCGCCCGGAAGACGGTGAGCGTTCCGCGTGTCATGCGCAGCCACTGCTCGGGTGGCAGGTATGCGGGCGACACAGACACGCCGTGAAAGTTTGTGGTCGTGCCAAACGACGGGGCCGGCCGGAACGTCGGGTGCTCGGGCTGCAGAAGAGGCGATGCGTTGTTCGAGTTGGGATGGGCTGCCTGCATGGTACCGAGGACGTGCGACGGCGAGTAGGCTGACGCCGGCGACCATGCCGACGGCGATTGCGACGACACAAACGGCAACGGTACAACCGACAGCCCTGGCATTCCCGGCAAGTTTGCCATGCCCGAGACGTCCGTCGGGGGTGGGACCAACTCGGCCGACGGGTCGAACAGCGCCCGATCCCTCATACCCGCCATGGCGTCAACCAACAACAGGCTTGCCGTGAAGCACATGGAGTCTGCCTCCGCGTCGGTGGTTCCCCACGGGCTCGAGATGGTGCGGAGGTGCGACTGTAGCGCCGCCTGGCAGTACCGCTCGCGGCACGCCACCAGCCCTGCCGGCACTTTTTGGTTCTTCATCTCAAAGTCCGTCAGCATCATGTGCAGACACGCCGTTGCAATGACCTGGTTACGCAGCGCCTCCTGTTCCATGGCCAGCCGCGGGATGTCAAACGCCCACGACCGCAGCACCTCGGGGTGGTGCGAGCCCGACAGCGTCAGAGCAGTCTCCGTGGCAAAGAAGTGGAACGCCCGCATCTCCCAGTACACGGTGCTGAGGTCGGGCTGCTCGTAGGGATTGTTAAAGGTGTGGCTCGAGCTGATCGATCCGAAGGACTCTGTATGTAGCAGGGTCGGGTGGATGCAGGCCGGCTGCAAAAGCGGGTGCACGTCGAGCTGCGGCGGTGACTGCGACGACGGCACGCTGGATGACGAGCCGTTGGCCGCCGCGTCCGCCTTGCGGAACTTGCCATGCTTGTCACGGACAGCGGATGACCCGCGCTGGCCGTTGGCGTAGGGGTTGTAGTTGGGTGGGCGGTCGTACTCGCACCCAACACCGTGCCGTTCGCAGTTACTCTAATGGTCAGTGGCGGATGACTAATCGGGCGCGCTTGCGCTTTGCACAAGACTTACACAAATCGGGCGCGATTCGTTGCACTGGTGTGTTAGCGACTTGGAAGAATACGACGACAACAGGGGACAAGACGGTAAATATCTACCTTGACTCGGCGTGCTCGGCATCGCGCACACCCCGTTCTGGATTTAGTATGGTACAGCCGGGGGCCGCGGCCTGTGTTGGCGCCCATGACAGGCGAGATTGGTGACGTGAAGAGCGAAAGAACAGCGCGATGAGTAATTAGTACATTGTCGTGGGATGTGATAACGGCCTAAGCGAGCAGCGAGGAACGAAAAGCCGGGGGATAATGCAGATGAGGAGCAAGGAGGCAAGGTGGTGGGAGCGGATGCGAAGCCGGTATATAACAACTCTCCGTCGATGGAACGGCATTCGTAAAGGTATATACTCCGTAACCGTAGCGGCCCGCCAGCATCACCGCAGGCACGACTCGTCTCATCAGATTGGCCTTCTTTGTGTCCGCAGGGCTTGGCACGTGTCGGAGTTGGGTGCAGAAAACGGCCCGTTGAGTTTTTGGTCTCTGCCTAAAATTGTGACATTGGCTAGTGAGGCTTTGATCGAGGGATTCTAAAAATGTAATGGAAATGGTCTGGTATGAAGCAGAAAACAAGCGAAAGGGGACAAGGTTCAAGGCTTGGCACGATGTGCAAAGGACGGCTTTGGATAGCAAAGGCCAAAGCTCCAGTCGACAAACGGTGAATACGGCGTATTCCGTACCGCTGCGGCTCGTAGCCCTATGGCCGAACAGGATAAAAGCGTCAGAGCTTCGAAGACGTTGCGAGACACGAATTGGCCAATCACTGGCGTCGATATGCTGGTGCCTTGCGGCCACTTTCTCAGCGTAGGACCAACTATATTTACAGAGCACAGGGAGCTCGGAATCGCTTAGGTCCCACGATCTGCCTAAATAGGAAATGCAGGGAAGGAACGCGAAAGACGACCCAGATATTGGGAACGGATCGAGGCTAACGGCGGATTGTGATGATACGTAACTTGACAACGCGAAACCTTATTTGCACCAAACAAAGGCCTGCCTAAAAATTTAAGGAGTACTCCGTAGATCCGACCAAACTGCGCAAAGTTTATGTGGCAGCCTGGTGTCATCACCTGGCTGTGCCGCTTCGGATAAGAATACCATACGAAAAGTACAGAGATGAAAATAAATTTGCAGAACCGACTGCATTATGTGTATTACAAAGATCATGCCAATACTTCTGGCGTCGGAATCCGGACCCAGCAGACAACTACTCCGAACGTCTTTCGCACCCTACCAACAAAGCAACACAAGGTCATTTTGCATCACACCTTGTTCCTGCATCGCCTCTTGTCATACTCTGAAAGTTCCACAATGAGATTCCCAACGCCGCTTCAGCTGCGGCTGTCTTGAACAAGGAGTGCTCACGCAAGCAGCGCAAACAGCGCCCGCAGCGACTAAATTTACTTTGATCTTCGCAGTGGAACCACACACCGGCCTCGAGCATGACCAGTGCCGATTCGGACACTGTGCCGCACTCATTGTACCGCATCAGACCATAGCTGGCCGTTTTAGCATTTCTGTCTTATATGAACTAATAAATACCAGATACCTGGAGATGGGGGTTACGCACATCAGGGACCAAAAGGGGCCACTAGGGATATAAATCTATTTACTCCGTACACCAGGTGCACGGAGTATTGATTTTTATATTTGTCGCTTAGCTCCTATTGAATTTCTCCGTGTATATCTAAATATACACCTTCGTTGCTCATGCATCGTCTGATCTCGTCGAGCCAAGCAGTGGTGCAATGTTTCGGCAACGAAAGCATATTGACGGGTGCCTAGATCTACTCCGCATGCGGGATGTAGACAAACTATGTTTCCTCACTTCGTAGTGATACGTTTGTGACAAGATGGAAGTTCCCGTCGTCATCTAAGGAGACCTGGGCTACGATACGTTTGCTAATTGCATACCGCCTGGAGTAAATCACTGAGAATCTTTCTGGGCTCATATCCGGCATCTTCAAGAAAAAAATGACACAAGCGGTCTTGTCGTTGAAGGACCTGGCAGCCTGTTCGGCTAATTCGGTTCGCCCGACGGCAAAATTAAACATAGTACTTCCTCAAGGTCCCGGGGGTATTCGAAACCCCGACCTAGGGATCTGCAATCCCTCGCTCTACCACTGAGCTACACGACCGAGTCAAAATTTGTTGACGACGCCAGTATTTTGCACTCATATCGCCTCGCAGACTTCTCGCTATAATGCTGCCTGTTCGACGCGAAATGTCAAAACACACGCTACTTGGTGGTCTTCAGAATCAGCGCCTTCTCGCTGCCCCGACTGCACGTGTGCTACCGCCGTCTCAGCCACCTCCTCGGCCGACATCATCGGCTCGCGCTTAAAGCTGCCAGCAATTTTCACAAACAATGCCACTCTTGCCATGGTCACAACGTGGCTGTGCTGGGCCTTCATCATTGCTGGTAGGAACGCGCGCATCACAATGAGTGGCGTGACAGCGTTGACGGCATGCGCTAGATCTGCTCCGATGGGGAATCGATTAATGATCTTGCCGAGAGCAGCCGGCATTGTTGATCACGACAGTTGGTGTCTTTCCGAGCTTGGCCAGCTTGGTTGCAAAAGCCTCGACATCGGTGGCGTCCGTCACGTCGAGCCTCGTCTTTTTCGCCAGGGAATGTCGCGGCATCAGAGGGCAATCAATTTCGGCTGCAATGACAGCAACTCCGCGCTGTACAAACGCAAGGGTCATGGCACGGCCCACGCCCGACGCCGCACCCGTGATCAGCACAATCTCGCGCTCACCGTCACGCCACTCTGCCTTCGGCCACCACGGCAGCACTGCGTTGCCAATGGAGTAGTTGCTGAGCACCGTGTTGGCCGTGCGCAGGACGATGACTCAGAGGGCCCTTGGTTGCGGTAGGCTGGCCAGCAGGGGATGCCAGAAATGTGCCGATTGGGCCCATGTTGGCTACGATTCGATGTCTATTTCTCGCGGTTGTCCTCGAAATACTGTGCAGTTTGATGGGCAGTAAGGGCCAGAACGCTTCCGGGTTCCAGGGCCACAGCCCAGATACATATACTGTCCTCAAATCAGGGTTAACAGGCGCGGCCACGTCTTTCATGCGGCCTTTTTCGGTGCTTCTGTAACAGCTGCGTTGGCCGGTCGTGTAGCGCCCGTCGGGTGCGATCTCCTCACGATCCCCTCATATCCCATCTAACTGCTGGTAACCCGCCATCACTGCTAGCTCCAAACTCCTCGCCCTCTGTCTCCGACCACAGCCACCCTCACATCATGGTTGCTCGTATCCTCGGCTCTGACATCTAATGCCATCGCTTGCAATCAATGTGAGACAGTGCGATTTGCTCCGTTACCCCCATATGGTTTTCACCAGATGCCCGTCATTCCTATATCTGTCGTTCGCATCAGAAATCCGGCACCCGAACGCATGCCCAGATAAGCTGAAGAACTGCCTGGATTTCTGTGGCTGAAGCGCTTGCCGAGAAAGATAACTTGCTTGCCAGGTGCATGATAGCGACGAGAGAATACTGTAAATAGCATCAAGATGATCGACGTGCAGATCGATTTATTGGTTGCTCTGAGCAAGCCAGAACTGTGTATGCACCTCACGTCATGAAACTGGGCATTCGAAGCCGAATCTGGAACACCCGTTTGCTTTATTCGAAAACTAACCATGCATACATCCTGCCAGCCCCTATCCTGATATTCAGTCCGTCCAACACACATCTTCACGAGTACCTCCAGCCTTGTAGTTCCTGCGCAGTGTTGGTGAAGCTATGCCCAGTAGCATTGTCGCGTTGCCGGTCGATGAAGGATCTTGGATGGCGCAAAGCTGTGGAGCTGATCACAGAAAAGAACATATCAGAAGAGAAATGGTCAAGATGGTCGTTTTGTTGCGTGTTGCCGAGAAATTGTGTAGAAGGTCGTCTTACTCATAGAATCGAAATTGCAAAGAAATCGTCGCGTGTCTTCGTCTATGGCTGGTAGTCGGGGATAGACGTAACTGGGTATCGTAATCAAGCTTGTCGTTGTCGCGTTTGAAATCGTAATGGAATAAGTGGCCTGGGTGAGTTGAATAGTGTGCTGTTTGCTGTGAGTCTTTTGCGGCGCTATCCACGCATCCGGTATGGAGTGACGGCGATTTGCTACCAGAGAATAGCTAGAAGTCGCACAATATCAAAAGTCCAGCTTACTTGCCATTTGTTAACGTCAGATCGAGATAGAACCAGCCCTTGTCCTGCATCTGCGAGGCGGCAAGGCTGGCATTGCTCATATCGATCCCGACCATGGTGGGCATAGATGCCGAGTCGACGGCATCCTCGTGCTCGATGAGGCACATAGGAAGGCTGTCGATGGTTCCCTTAGGAACCTCCTCGCGGGGTCTCCGCGAGGTCCTTTCCTGGATTACCGGAGCAAAATCGACAGAGACGTCTTCGATTGGTGTCAAGATGGTGTAAAGGATGCTCGATCCTTCGAAGCTGTTGAGCTCCTTTGCCATCTCCTGAGCGATACGCTCGTTGCCGGGAGGAACGTCGGTGTGCCCAAAGTGGCCAACGTTTTTCAGAAGAAACTTGAATTCCAGAGTGTGATAGGGAGACTTCACATGCTGGCCCTCAAGGCCGGCGGTCCGCAGACCATCTTTTGCAATGTCCAGAGCCTCACTCCTCGGGATGGCCGAAGATATGACCAGTGCGGTGAAAGTAGTAGAAGGACGCATTCTTGCAGCAGATGCTGAAGAAGAGAACGACACTGCCAATTATGTTAGAATTATATCTGTTTTTGGTTATAGTTCTCCAGCAAATCAGGAAGTTGAGCACCTACGACAAGAACACTGATGGCGTGCTGGTGCTTAAGTAGTGTGCTGGTAAGCGAGCTTTGGGAGCAGGAAAGAGCGTCCAAATAAGCGCGGAAGGAAAACGAGCGCACGCCGAGTTCGTAACGTGAGTTCAGGTGTGAATTGAATATACACAGTCCGAGTGTGGCTTTTCTTGAGGAAGATTTGAAGCAAGAAGGAGTTGAGGCTGCACGCTTGTAGCTTGAAAGTCGAAGGGACCTGGCGAGTGAGGAGAGAAAACGAGTGAAACGAGCAAGAGAGACGGGATCGAATCATTTAAGCTCACAGAAATTTCCGGTGTTTTTTGCTTCTACATCCACACTAGCCACAAGTCCAAGTTCTGCAGCGCTCCTGCTCCCACGACACGACGATTGTGGCTTTACTGCAAGTGCGTGCGGCAAAATGCCATTAGGGAAGGTGCGGTGTTGTCGGTGGGCTTGGTCGGGTCAAAATCGAATGTCGTGTTACACGGTGTCTTCCTTAGAAATTGATCGCAACTTGCTAGCTAGACAGCTTTCAAGCTGTTTGCAAAAACCATACGGACCGTAAGAGGACGTCAAATGGTGCCGCGAGCTCCGTTCGGTAGGCTTTTGAAGCATGTCGGGCTCGCTCTTGCAACCCAGTTACGGCGGTCGTTGCTTCCTCAAATGGTCATTTACTTGAGACCAATGAGAAAAAATTACTGTTGTGAGACTGTGCTGTGGGATGTTTACTTCCTATTATGGAAGGCACGATCAATGTAACACGGGGAAAAATATATTCAGAAATAAATATGTTATTGTAGCTGTTGTCTGTGCTTTGGCAGGTGGCAGACAGGTGGCAGATAAGTAGCTTAAAGTACCCCGAAACCGCCCCACCAAATAATACGGAGTAGTTCCTCTGGTATCCTGGCCCCTGCAAGCAACGATGAAATCCACCGAAAATGACGCTAACTGCGCGGGCGCTACAGGCAAAGTGCCGTCCGCCCCTCCTTCGCGATGGTACATTAATATTGGGACCTTCCAATTGCGTTTTGCGCCGAGCTCGAAAGATTTTCGGGCCTGGCCCTTTCAAGAGGCTGCACTTATTATCTCGTCGTTATCTCGGATCAGTCAACTGGTCAATCTCCAGCAAAATTTTTGGTTTTGCGTATATTTACAGACAAGCGATCGAACCCTGGTCGAGATAATGGTGCATGATCTATCCTGAAGCATGTTGGTTCTTCACAGCGTTGACCATTGCGTTCCATGTCTCGCACAGCTGTCCGCCAAGAACGCATGCACTGTAAATACTCCGTAGATATTTAAGATGGCTTCCCTGGTTCTCTACGCTGCAGCATACAAAGCTTGTGCAAATTTCCGACTTTTGCACCCTCCACTCATTCCATAAATTTAGTGAAAATCGCGCAGATGTTTTGCAAACGATGTTCTCGTAAATCTAGCCCCTGGCGAGCTCACCCCCGCCCGATAATTGGCCTCTGGAGTTCGAATCTCGCCCACTATGATTCGCCCAATTGCCAGTGCCTTAGCGGTTGGACGCTTCTACCCGCTGCTTATTTTTGTCCTATGGGGGACTGTCAGCTTCCGCCATCCCACCCGAGTCTTATCTTGCATCGAGGGGTGCTTGCTTCTCACACGTGCGTCTTGTCTGCATCTCAGCCTGCATGCCTTCAGACTTTGCATAGGCAGATCATTTCTCAACTTTCGTGCTCATTTTGACTGTTTTTTTATTTTTCTCTTTTCCGATCCCTCTCCTCATTTCCTTATCAGATTTCCACTGCCGCAATAGCTCCGGTTTTCTTCTTTGCCAGTTGCTTTATTCTACTTCGACGCTCCTCGACGTTACAGTCCCTACCTTTTTTTCTTGCCAGTCGATTTGTCTTGACCTCCCTGCGAGAAGCAGGAAAGGCGAAAAACGAATAAGAACCTGCAACCCGGCAGACAGCTTGAACCACCTCTCCCTTCATCCGTTCTTTCCGTCCTCTACAGACCAGCCAGCTTTCAGACACGAGAATGCCCACCTCGACGCCGTGCTAGACGCCTTGTTCGGGCAGACAGGCACCCCCAAATCATACCAAGAACCAAATACATAACACCAAGATCGACAATACCCTTTTCTCTACGACGTAACACCGAAACCCCCACAACCCTGCAATGGTCCAACCCGCCGTCATCGGCGCTGGTGCCGGGTCGGCCAAAGCGCGCCCGCAACAGATCCCAGCCTCGTCCGTCGCTGGGTCCTCTGTCTTCCGCCCACATATGCTCTCCCGCAGCTCCGGGTCGTTTCACGCAGGCGACGTCTTCCCGAGCTTCACTAGACAGGCATCGGGACCTGGCACTGCAGCCATGGAAGCGCGACGCCCAGCGACAGCCGACTCGGCAGCAGCACCACTGGCGCCCACGGCCAGCCCAATGCGTCGCTCCTCTTCTACGAAATACCACACCTTCCCGTCGCCGACTGATGCAGCCCTACAAGCGAAACAAGCCAACACCCTGCAGCAGTCCAGCACACCCATCTCACGACGCCAAAACCGCCGCCGGCGTATTCAACGCCAACTGCATGGCGATAGCTCGAGCGACGACGGCCTGCCTCGCCGGTCGCGTGCAAAACGCGTCGTGGCAACGCCGTTGCCCTTCAAGCAGCTTGGCCTGCTGGCGCTGCTGTCGCTAGCCGAGCAGACAGCGCTCAACTCCATCTCGCCATATCTGCCAACCATGGTTGAGTCGTTTTCTGAGATCCCTGAGGGCGAGATGGGCCTTTACGTAGGCCTGCTGGCGTCGACATTTGCGCTGGCACAGTTGGCCACGAACTTGTTCTGGGGATACCTGTCGGACGCCATTGGCCGCAAGCCCGTCGTGCTCCTCGGCTCATTTCTACTGATGCTGTGCTTCTGCCTGTTTGGACTGTGCACCAAGTACTGGCACGTCGTCGTGATCCACGTGGCCATGGGTCTTCTCAACGGCAACGCGGCGGTCGTGCCGACTTGTCTCGGCGAGGTGACGGACCGCACAAACCAAAGCAGTGCGTTTACGTGGCTGCCTGTCATGTACTCGGTGGGCTCGATTACGGGCCCGGCTCTGGGCGGTCTGCTGGTCGGTCCGCGCTTCAACGGCTACAAGTACCCCTTCCTGGCACCTAACCTCTGCAGCGCCTTTCTGCTAGGTGTGTCTGTCGTCGTGCTGGGCTTGTGGTTCGACGAGACGCTCGAGAGCTGCGACCGGCGGGCGCTGCCGCCAAGCCTGGTATGGATCGACGACTTTTGGAAGTGGTGCTGTGGCTGCATGCCCGCGTCTGCCAGCAGCTCGACAGAGATCACGCCGACGACATCGCCCGATAGCACACCATCGGAAATAAGCCCTCTGATTGCGCCCACCGACCGCTCGGCTGACAACAGCAACGAAAGCGGCAACGACGCCGAGCACACAACCGACTCGACGAAACCCTCCCCGACCATGACGATTGTACAACAGCTGCTCAACCAAAAGACGGTCACTCTGCTGGCGACGTATCTAGTCTTCCAGCTGTCCAACATTAGTTTCAACAGCCTGTACCCCATCTTCTCGTCGGCGCCGCCACCGACGGGCCGCGACATGCCGCCAGGCCAGATTGGCTTGCTGTTGTCGTTTGCGGGATTCGCCACGATCCTGTTCCAGGTCACCATTTTCCAGCCACTCAAATCAAAGTTGGGCAACCTCGGCAGCTACCGCGGTGCGCTGTTTGGCCTGGCCCTGAGCATGATGCTGATGCCGTGGGTGGCGCACAAGTCGGAGAACCCGTGGTGGCTGTACAGCGAGGTGGCGGCGGTCCTGGTTATCAAGAACATCTGCGCGATTGGCGGTCTATCGAGCGTAATGCTCTTGATAAACAACAGCGCGCCATCGCACGAGACGCTAGGCACACTCAACGGCATTGCACAGACGCTGTCGGCCGCTGGTCGTTCGATCGGCCCGTTTATGTCGGGCGCACTTTTTTCACTTTCGACCAAAATCCACGGCAAAGGCGAGCTGCTGGCATGGTGGATATTTGGCGGTGTGGCAGCCGCAGGCTGGCTGCTGAGCTTGATCATCAACGGGCGCGGCCTCGAGAGCGCTGACTGGGGGGGCGATGGCTACGACCACGACACGTCAGACAGCGACGGCTCGGGTGACGATACTGATGCGCACGACAGTGACGAGACGGATGCCACCGCTGCATAATCTTACTGATCTCCGACCCAGATTCATCTTATCTTCTTGCTTCTTTCTGTACATACGCGTATTTTGGCATATAATGTTTTGGGTATCTTTTCCTTGGAGTTTAGCGCGATTCTTTTGACGAACTAGACGGTTGTCAATAACACAAAGGTTTAGTTTCCCAGGGTTCAATGCGCGCTGATGTTGATGACACGCACTGCGTTTTGGGATGCCCAATCTGGTCGAAATCGCGCGCGCCGCATGCCCCACGCTCACGTTTCATAGCCTTGACTTACTCCGTATACTTACAGATATATAATTATTTACAACTGCTCGGCATGCTCAGTCTCGACTGACCTTCGTTTCGGTACTCGTTATTTGCTTCCTACGACTCTTGCACGTTTTTTCTAGTGTTGTGAAGATAAACTGGTTTTTTGTATATTTTCTCCGTCAAAATGCTTCAGATTATTTACGTATAAGCTAAATAACCAGCTTCTTCCTTTTTAAAAAAGAATTTCCGGCAAATACTCTAATTAAGAAAAAGTACAAAATCCTAGGTAGTACAGCATTGTTTCTCGATATGAGTTGCGCCGAGTAAATATAAGGTTCGGGGAAATCTATGGAGGCTCCGAGCGCGTTCCAAGGCCTTGGCACCGTGTGACATCGTACATCAACCTGCATAATCCGAGGATGAACCAAAAAATTGAACAGCCACGAATTGCCCACAGACAAATACTTCACTTGAAAAGATCTGGAGAAATTCGGAGCATCCGAGAAGGGGTCCGATGACATGTCGCAGCATGCTTCAGCCTCAGAGGCTGAAAATTTGCAAGGCGTCATATCATGTGACTGCGCGATAACCGAAAAATTAAATTGAGAAAGGCAACGACATCCCCTTTCGTCGCTGTGGCTCGATAACATGTCTTATTCGTCTGCCACCTTATCTTTTGTGACCCTGTTTCTTTTGTCCAACCACGATACTTTCCACCACACCGTCACCAATGTCTGACGAAGAGGCACACAGCGATGCGCTGGCCGCGCCCCCTCGCGGGTTCGTCGCGCGTCTCCAGGACGACGTCGACCTGTCTTACGCCTACTGGCCGCTGCTCCTCTACTGCCTCGTGTCTGGTCTGTCCGACAGTGTTGCGTTCAACGCCGCCGGCGTGTTTGTCAGCATGCAGACCGGTATGTCGACTGCCCGACTTCTGCGTTGACGCGATCGCATCGCTCGACCTTGTTGTCATTTGCGCCCTGCGTGTCTTTGCTGGTTGCCGCGCACCGGCCCTGCGCGGAATGGCCTCACCACTTGGTCCTGAGCACCCGCTAACGTCCAGGCAACACCATCTTCCTTGCACTGGGTGCATCGAACCTGCCCGCCGGTCAGCCCCGCCTGTGGCTCAAGGCCATCGTCTCCATCGTCTCGTTCCAGCTCGGCGCCTTCTTCTTCTCCCAGTTTCGCCGCATCGGCTCTCAGAAGAAGATCAACCTCTTCGCCTCGTGCTTCCTGCAGGCTGCCCTCGTCCTCATTGCCGCCGCTCTCGCCCAGGCCCAGGTCGTGCCCGCGTTTGGTGACACGCGCCTTAACACTGTTGCCGAGTCCGAGGAGCGTATGCGCCAGGCCAACGACTTTATCGTCCTGTGCCCGCTTGCCCTGCTGGCCTTTGGCTTTGGCGGCCAGATCTACACCAGCCGCGTGCTCGGCTACGGCGAGGTGCCCACCAACGTTCTGACATCGCTCTACTGCGATCTCTTCTCCGACCCCAAGCTGTTTGCGCCCATCACGACAAACGCCAAGCGCAATCGCCGCATTGCAGCCGCCGTCCTGACGGTTGTCGGCGGTATCGTTGGCGGCTGGCTGCAACGCAGTGCCGGCGGCATGCCCGCGGTCCTATGGATTGCGGCGGGCCTGAAGCTGGTCATTGCCGTTGCCTGGCTCGCGTGGCCCAGCAAGCCCGTCAAGGCCAAGGTCTAGACGCCCCATCCTCAATCTCCCCTTTCTTGTTCTGCACATAAGCGTGCTTCAGCAGGCGAATGTTCACGGCGCATGCGCTTGCCTTTGGATACCATTTTGCATAGATTTGATTTACCAGTAGACTTATATTTGCATTTTCGATTGCTTTTGATTGAGTTCTATACTAAGCTTGTTGTGCTTGCCGCTGTGGCAATATTCTGCGAACTGCTCGCGCCACAACTTCCATCTCTCCATAGAGATAGAGAATCGCGCTTCTAGGCTTTGAAAACCATCGCTTGAAAATATTTGTTTGTCGCCAAGATCAATCAATGGGCTATCTTTCTTTTGATATGGTGCCTACGCCACTAAACTCATCATGCAGCTTTTTGTCCATCTGAAAGCAGTCAATATGCTACCCTTGCGCGTCTCGGGGGCGGTCTTCTTGTTTGTTACTAAACTCTGCGTTATCTACGAGTCATTTGACTAGTTCTGGACCTATAAGTCCTATCAGTGATTGTCAGTCGTTGGACTCGTCATATTTGAGATGGAAAGTTTTGAGGCCGATACACCTTGAAAAGGTTTTTCTGGAACGAGCTGGCCGAGGGAGTTTTTATATTGCCTAAATAAAGGGTACTATGGTCTTCTAATCTCCCCAAAATATATTAACGTATTCAGAAACAAAACTCCTTGGGGGCTAGACTGTAGAAATATAACTAGTAGCAAGATCTGGTGACGCCATAAGCCCAACTACTGAGAAACGACTCCGATTTACATACAGTCCACAGAAGGCCAGTGTTCTAGTAGACCAGCCGGGCCGAGCCATCGGGAACCTTGGCGTACCCTTCGCCGTCGTAGTAATTGTCGCTGCCTTCGTCGCCACCGGTGCTGTTGGTGTCGTTGGTAGCTGCGGCGTCGACCGGGACGGTCTGCTGGTTGTCAGTCGTCGTGGTGTGTATGCGGGCAATGCAGTCAGCGTCGCAGTAGATGACTGTGTGGTTCGTCGTCCACTGCGAGCCGTTGTGGAAAGACTGAAAGCCGTCCCAGATTATAGCGCCGTAGCCGGGGATGCACTTGGCCTTGCAGTCGATGTTGGTGATGTTGGTCAGGTCGCCACCATGTGGGGGGTCGGCAAAGGCATCGGAAGCGACCGTTGGGGTCGAGACGGCGGCGACGGATGTGACGTCAGGGATGTTGATGTCGCCAAGAGTGACCGGGTTGTCCGGGGGCAGAATGCTGGGACTGTCGTCGAGCGTGCCGATCCAGCTGAGAATGACAGTGTCCTGGCGGCGCTCAATAGGGTTGAGAATGGGGGACGCAGTTGGCGCAGGTGTCTGGAGAAGGTTGCCGGGGACAGAGACAGTGTAAACAGTGCCATCCTGCGAGACGGTGATCCACGACGTTGGCACCTTTGACGTCGTGGTCGGGATAGGCAAGCTGGAAATTCCATCAGTCATGGGCATCTCCGAGAGAGATGGGGCAGCGACTGAATAGACTGCCGAAGAGGTCACCGAAGCAACGACCAAAACAGCTGCCGAACCAGCTGCCGAAGAGGCTGAGGACGAGGCAAGAGCGAAAGACATCGCGATAGTTGATTGTTGGCCAGGTAATCAAGAGAGAGATAGGATGCGGGAGGTAAGAGGGCAGAAAATATACTAGTTGCGGAAAGAACCACGGAGGTCACTTCTGTCACGCTGTCTTGATTGACAGGCAGGCTAATATATGGGTTGATCTGCCAAGAGGCTCCCATTGGGCACATCACTTTATTTTGTCCATGTACTTTTGCACGCTTAAGGCTTGTAAAAAAACTCGCGTCACCCTCAAAGAACACTGTCAAAGACGCCACAATGGTGATCTTCTATGCTGGCTAGACTGCGGGTTTGAGAATGGTAGCAGACGACCGTGGACCGCGGACCGTGGTGGCCAAGAGAGTTGTAAGTCATCGGACCCCACAAGGGTTAAAAATAATATCATAAAATATGAAGTAAAAAGGCACGATCCACGATGTTGCTTGTCTGGACACGTGACGCGCATTATTGCACACAGCATGACATGGTACAGTCGGTATTTAAGTGGCCTCGCCACACTAGATACTAGACTCAAAAGTACGTACCCAAGAAACCTGATGGGATGGGTAAAAAAAGAACTCGTGTCTCCCGAGCCGAAATCGAATCGGCGACCTTTCGATTACAATAAACCATTACAGTCGAACGTGATGAACCAACTACACCATCAGGAGATGTGGAGATATAATTGTGTGACGCCACTCGGTTGAATTACTATATACTCAGGACAGAGGCCAAGGTGTGATATTAAATGGCATAGAAGGGAGGAGGTATGGTTGACCAAGGTTATTCAGGATTGCAGAGAATAGTAAGTCGAATTAACGGTATGATTTGCTACTGATGGCACAACTTACCGCTACACAGTTTCAATGTAGCGCTTCATCTCCCAGTCGGTCACGGCCTCGTCCCACTGACGGATTTCGTGCTCCCGCGTACCGCCAAAATGGTCGACAAACTCGTCGCCAAACACCTCGCGCGCAATGCTCTCTGGGCGCAGGAACCGGTCCGTTGCCTCACGCAGGCTGCGTGCCAGGCGCTCGCCCTTGTCAGACAGCCCACCAACGCTCTCGTCGCGGGTCAGTGGCGGGATCGTCAGCGGCAACTTTTTCTCGACGCCGCGCCAGCCAAGAGCCAGAATGGCCGACAGCACAAGATGCGCATTTGTATCGGCGCCGGCAACGCGGACCTCAAAGCGAGTCGCCCCGCCCTTGCTCGTCGGCGGGCCAATCAATCGGATCGATGCCTGGCGGTGCTCGTAACCCCACGACACAGTCACGGGCGCCCAAAAGTTCTCGACCAGGCGCTTGTAGCTGTTGATGGTCGGCGCAACCAGGGGCATAACGTCGGGCAGGCCCTCAAGCAAGCCAGCCAAGAAATGCCGACCCAAGTCCGAGAGGTGTGCAACGTCGGGCCACGGCGCGTCGGCATCGGGCGTCTCGCGTGCCAGCAGGTTCTTGCCATCCGCATCGACAAGCGAAACGTGCACGTGGCCACTGTTGCCCGGCAGGCCCTGCTTTGGCTTGGCCATGAAGCACGGCGTGATGCCATACGGTATGGCGACGGACTTGACGGCGAGCTTGAACAGAGCGGCACGGTCGGCCATTTCCTGGATCTGGTCAAACTGCAGCGCGGCCTCGTAGACGCCGGGCCCGCTCTCAGTGTGCCAGCCCTCAATGTCGCACCGGAACTTGCTGCATGTTTCAAACACGTCGTAGTAGTAGTCCTTGTTGGCGGCAGGCCGCGTCAGACTGTAGCCAAACATGCCCTCAGTGAGGGCCGGCAGCGCGTGTGGCGGGTTTTTTGAGAGGAAGGCCGCGGCCGACGACCTGTCGGGTGTCTGGAAGTGGAAGAATTCGTACTCGGCACCAGCCATGGCGCCGTAGCCCTTAGCGGCGAGCTTATCGACTTGCGTCTGCAGCAGGCTACGCGGGCACGCGCAGATGGGCTTTTTCGTGAGGGGGTCGAAGAAGCGCACGAGGAAGAAGGGAATGTTGTCCTCCCACGGCACGCGCCGGAACGAGTCGAGGTCAGGGATGGCCAGGATGTCGCGGTAGCCGTTCTCCTTGTTGCTGACCTGCAGCTCCTTGAAGTACGTCTGGTCGTGCATGTCCCAGCCAAAGATGACCGAGCAGAAGCCAAAGCCCGACGATACAATCGACAGGAACTTGGCCTTGGACACGACCTTGCCGCGCAGCACGCCGTCGACGTCAACGCCCGCGAGCTTGACCTTATTGTCATTGGCCAGCTCCGCCGTGATCGATTCTGCAGTGTAGGGCATCGTGTCGAGATTCGAGGTGGTATGGTCGTAGGTGCAGAGAAGGAAATCAGCGGCAGCAGACAGCAGAAAAGGCAAAAGGCGCACGATAAGCTGTCACGTCACGGTGGAGAGCCACACGATGAACGCACCTGCCTTCGCCGGCCGTCCGCGGGCCAATCACAGAGCCGCGATCGGGGGCTTGCTGATAAGTTGCAGGAGCATGGGAGCTTCACCTGCCCACGCAGCGCCACCCCATCACCGACCCCGCATGTGGTGATCACCGTTTAGATCTATCGACCGCACTATGCTTGTCGAGTATCAGCGATTGCTTAATTTACACGTGCGATGAACGGCACTCGATAATAGAATCTAGTAAGAGTCAATGCTGCAGTGTGTTCTTCTGCCCCTTCTCATCCACTATGACGAAAGCACGCGGGCCCGCACTACCCGCTCAGATTAGGCGGCACTTGGAGGCATCGAGATATGCCATGAGCGAGAAGAGCCTCTTTTGAGATCCCATCTCTGGTCTACCGAAGGAACCGATTGTTCCGTGTCCTGTAAATGCATGCATATGTGGTTACGGAGTACATTTATCGCCGTCTCACCACACGCTAGGATCATGTGCCCTGTCCGTTTAACGGCGAAAATGGGTGACACCTAACACAACTGATCAATGAACTCATCGCGGCGGACATTTCGCAACTCAGCAGTCATACTCTGAAATACATTTGTGCCGTGTTTCTTCCGTCGTGTTTGATGCGTTCGAGTGTCTGCATCATTTGCCCGTTTCGTTATCTTCGGGTTAACCTTCCCGTCTTGTTGAAAAGGTTGTCGATGAATACCCCGCCGAGGCTCCATACTAGGTCCAACGCTCCGCTCCGCTCATCGCAGTCTTATCTCCCGTTTGTTATCGTGACTATTATCCCACTTGCCGCCTTGTGTCACGAGGTTTAATACTGTGCTCTGATTACCGTTGTGTCACTGTTGTTCTCTCGCATCCCCTCAAGCTTGCTTCCAACGATACAGCAGCCTTACTTTTCCTTTCCAACGACACCACAGCAGCCTTCCCGTTCCTTACCAACGACACCCCCACACGCCGCAACATGTCTGGCCGCCTGCAGGGCAAGAACACCATCGTCACCGGCGCCGCCGGTGGCATCGGCCTCGAGACGTCGATTCTTTTTGCCAAGGAAGGCGCCAACGTACTCATGTCCGACATCTCGGCCCCGGCCCTCGAGAAGGCGCTGGCCAAGCTCAAGCAGCTGCTGCCCAACCTCACGGCACGCGTCGAGACTGTCGTCTGCGATGTGTCCAAGGAGGCGCAGGTGCAGGCGATGGTCGAGAGCCTTGACGTGTACGGCGGTCTCGACGTCATCTTCAACAACGCCGGCATCATGCACGCGCGCGACGACGACGCGGTGGCCACGCCGGAGGAGATTTGGGATCTGACGCAGAACATCAACGTCAAGGGTGTTTGGTACGGCTCCAAGCACGCCGTCATCTCGCTGCGCAAGCACAAGAAGACCAAAGGCTCCATCATCAACACCGCGTCCGTCGTTGCCCTCGTCGGTTCGGCCACGCCCCAGCTGGCCTACACTGCGTCCAAGGGCGCTGTGCTGGCCATGACGCGCGAGCTCGCTATTGTGCACGCGCGCGAGGGCTTCCGCTTCAACTCGCTGTGCCCGGCGCCGCTCAACACGCCGCTACTGCAGGACTGGCTCGGCGATGACCAGCCCAAGCGCGCACGCCGCGAGATCCACTTCCCTACTGGCCGCTTCGGCGAGGCCGTCGAGCAGGCCCAGGCCGTTCTATTCCTGGCATCAGACGAGGCCAGTTTTGTCAACGGTCACGACATGGTTGTTGATGGCGGCATGACAAAGGCGTACGTGACGCCCGAGGGCCCTGCCGCGCCAGCACCCCTTAACAACGCTCTTAAGGACTCCTTGTAGATGTTGATCTTTATTTTTGAGAAAGCGGAAGCACATGATAGCAAGCTGTTACGATGGTTTTAGCATGCAAAATATACGTGAATTTAAATGACCAGCAGGCACAACGTGCTTTGGCGACTATAGACAGATTGGCTTGTACATTGTGAAACTGTGGTGGGAGATCAACTAGACTACTCAAACTGGCCTTCGGTGTTGCCGTCACCCATGCTCTTGCTGCTTGAGCTACCGCTCTGGATGGCCCCAAGAATGCCATCGATGTAGCTCGCACCGCTCCACTTTTGGTGCGTCAGGACATCGCACTTGAGCTCCTTCTCGGGCCGCTGCACCAGGTTGACATATGCCAGCATGCCATCGTCCTTGAACTCGCGTGCGAGGCGCGTCGTCGCCGTGGCCGTCGTGTGGATGCCCGCCAGCGACACCAGCTGAAGCACAAAACCCTCCTTGGCAATGTCCCAGATAAAGCTCTTCAAGCCATCTTCGGTAAACCCGTGCGCCATCCAGTTGAACGACGGCGACAGATTGTACACAAGGCCCTTGTCAGGGTACTCGGAGCGCACGGCGCGGCCCAACTTGCGCGCGACCTCGACGTTGGGATCGCCTGTCTCAACCCACAACAGGTCGGCGTACGGCGCGAACGCGAGCGCGCGCTTTGTGGCCGCCTCCATGCCGTTTCGGAAGTGGTAGAAGCCCTCACGCGTGCGTGGGACATCCCAGTCAAAGAATACGGGCGGGGCGCCGGCAGGCAGGAGCCTCGCGGTAAGAGCTCTGCGTTCCGAAATTCCCAGGTCACGGTTGTTCGCAACGGTTGTCTTGTACTCAGAAACCGCGTTGCTCGAGACGCCCTGGGCCTCCAAGTGGGCGACGGCAGCTTCGTCGAAAGTAACGAGGGGTGTCTTGCGGACCCAGGCCGCCTCGTACTCATCAATTTCGGGGCCCGACGCACCACGCGCCTCCATCAGCTGCAGCGCCTCGGCCAGCGGCTTAGCATCGGGGTCGGTCACACCGAGGATAAACTCGTGATCGCGCACGTCCACGTTGGAGCTGATAAGCTTGCCCGACTCCGAGTCAGTGCGCGCCAGTACAAGATTCTCGGTGCCCATGACGTCCCACTGGAAACGCGCGGCCTCGAGGCGGTTGATGTGCACGCCCGTCGGCACCAGCACTTTGCCGGCGAGATGGCCACACTTTTTGCCGCCGTGCAGTTGATCCTCAAAGTGCACCGCAGCGGCGCCATTCTCGGCAAACAGTTTGGCCAGCTTCAGGACTGCAGATAGACCACCGTGGCCGGTGTCGCCGTCGGCCACAATCGGGCGCAGGTAGTCGACATACGGCGTCTTTGCGCGCTCGTCCTTGCTCATCTTGCGCCGCAAGTCCCACTGCTTGCGGTCATGCATGCTCTGCGCCTTGGCCATGCGCTGCACCTGGTTAGGTACGGTGTTGTAGGGGTAGTCGCCAAAGTCGGGCGACACCTCGTTGGTGGTGGTGAGGACAGACGAACAGGCCCAACCGCTGAGGTACAAGACCTCCTGGTGTGGCGCCTGCTGGGTCATCTGGACAGGGTCGATGGCGCCAAGCGTGTGGATGGGCTTGCCGGCAGCGAGGCGCTCCTGGACGAGGTCGAACAGCTTGCGCGCCATGACCGAGCTCGGGTACGCCTGTGTCTGCGAGCCACGCTTAGACACGACGTCGGCAGCCGAGTAAGAGCGCCGGATGCCCTTGTAGCGTGGCGATGCCCACCATTCCTCGACTTCACGCAGCTGAGAAGCGTACAGGGCATCTTCTGCGCTTCCTGCCTTTTCAGACTCTGGCAGCAGCTGAAAGGCATCGCTCGTGAGCGACGACAATTGTGGGCGGCTCGAGCTCATGGCGCGTATGGCAGCTTGTGCCAGTGGCGGTGCGCAACCGCTTGCAGATGGCGAGCTCGCCCTCAGTGTTCTGATGGCCTGTTGTGTGCTGCCAACAGGAAGCAAAGAGCGTCTGCAGGCCGCTTGCGATACAACGCGTCGAAGCATTGCGCTGTTGGCGTCGGCTGGTGTTCGAGAAAAGCAGGTAGGTGATTTGATACACTGGGTTTGCCGGTGTGGGGAGTTGTGGTTGTCGTGAAGGACTATGTCAAGGAAAGAAAACCAGGGCAAGGCTGTGTGGAAGGCGGCGAAAAACGTTGCCGTGAAGCGAAGCGGACCGTGAAGAGAAGCGACGGTTTGCAGGCTTAGTAATCGTTATCGTAAGCGACGTCGCCCCTCGTAGGTGCTTGGAAATCGCCGGTGTTCAGACCGAGACAATTGATGGGCGAATCTGGGCCGAACCGGCACGGTCTACGTCGGGCTCGTGCGGCTAAATGATGCCGAGGTAATACGTGCGCTACAATTGGGCTGTTGTTTTTATATTACCCCGTGTGGAGGATGCGAATGCAGGCGCTAGGGCTCTGGAATCCGGGGGAAGTGGGCGTTATGGGCGCTGGAGTGTGGAGGCCCAGATGACGTCCGAAGATGGCAATGGCCCTTGAGAACTACACGTCTGGCAAGACAGAACATAAATATAAGAGCAAACAACAGGTTAACCGTTTAAGCCGCTTGGGGAAGAACCACTGATATGTATATTTACGGTGTTCCGGCTCCAAGCTCCAAACAAGCCGCATGTGTCAGCCGGCTTAGCATCGGCAGTCCCCGGCTTTCAATGGAAAGGCGGGGAAGACAAAGTTGGGGTTGGCCGCTATTACACAAGTGCCTGCTGGTGGATTGAGTACGCTACGGCTGTACGGACGTGCTGGCTCTACTCCCGAGCTAGTGCTCCCAGCTATCCGCAGTTACCCCATTCCGAGGTATCTCTGGCATTTCTCGCCATGGTATCCCACCAGTCCCTTTTTTATTCGTGTCTTGATAAAACCCCAGCTATCAGCCAACTTTCGCCATCCGTCTACACCGACCAGACATCTCCCTACCTGTGTGCCACCTCGACAACATCGCAATGAGCATCCGCGTCCCTTCACGAGCAATCACCGCTCTGCGGTCACCACCAGCCCAGGTCCTGCGCCTGGTTGCACCTCGCCGCCACTACTCGGCCTCGGCCGAGCCCGATCTCAAGGCGACGCTGAAGGAGGTGATCCCCGCCAAGCGTGAGCTGCTCAAGAAAGTCAAGGCCAATGGCTCCAAGGTCATTGGCGAGCTCAAGGTCGAGCAGACAATTGGCGGCATGCGTTCGCTCAAGGCCATGCTGTGGGAGGCCAGCGTCGTCGACCCCGAAAAGGGCATCCGCTTCCACGGGCGCACCATCAAGGACTGCCAGCGTGACCTGCCCAAGGGCACGACTGGCACCGAGATGCTCCCCGAGGCCATGTTCTGGCTGCTGCTGACGGGCCGCGAGCCCAGCACAGCCCAGGTGCGCCAGTTCTCGCGCGAGCTCGCCGAACAGGCAGCACTCCCTGCCTTTGTCGAGAAGCTGCTTGACGGGCTGCCGGCCGACGTGCACCCCATGACCCAGTTTGCCATTGCCGTGTCGGCGCTCAGCCACACGAGTAAGTTTGCTGAGGGTTACGCGGCGGGCCTCAACAAAGCCGACTACTGGGAGCCGACGTTTGACGACTGTATCTCGCTGCTCGCCAAGCTGCCTACAGTGGCTGCCAAGATTTACCAGAATGCGTACCGCGGCGGCGGCGCGCTGCCCGCCGGCATTGACCTCAAGCAGGACTGGTCGTACAACTTTGCTGCCATGCTTGGGAAGGGCGGAAAGGACAATGCCGATTTCCAGGACCTGCTTCGTCTGTACCTGGCGCTACACGGTGACCACGAGGGCGGCAACGTGTCGGCACACGCCACCCACCTTGTTGGCAGTGCCCTGAGTGATCCGTTCCTCAGCTACAGTGCAGGCCTTCAGGGTCTCGCCGGCCCCCTCCACGGCCTTGCTGCTCAGGAGGTGCTGCGCTGGATTCTGCAGATGAAGGACGCCATCCCCGCCAGCTACACGGACGAGGACGTCCGCAACTACCTGTGGACGACGCTCAAGTCGGGCCGCGTCGTTCCTGGCTACGGCCACGGCGTCCTGCGCAAGCCGGATCCCCGCTTCGAGGCCCTGATGGACTACGCGTCGGCGCGTCCGGCGATTGCGGCTGATCCTGTGTTCCAGCTGGTCAAGTCCAACAGTGAGATTGCGCCTCAGGTGCTCAAGGAGCATGGCAAGACCAAGAACCCGTACCCCAACGTGGACTCGGCGTCGGGCGTCCTCTTCCACCACTACGGCTTCCACGAGACTCTGTACTACACTGCAACGTTTGGTGTCTCGCGTGGTCTCGGCCCGCTCGCGCAGCTCATCTGGGACCGTGTCCTTGGCCTGCCCATCGAGCGGCCCAAGAGCATCGACCTGAAGGGGTTGCTGGAGCTGATCGAGGCATAAGTCAGGCCTTACTCAATTTTTGAATATTCTTCCTTTGGGTAGCGGTACAACTGAAGATGAACGGTTTATAATGTGTTATGCTCACCGTGCCCTCGACTCACCGTTCGACGACGTGGATTTACAGCACTCGGCGCCAAATGCCACACCAACTATTCTTTACTTCCTGTATACGCAAGCCCCGGTCTAAAAAGAAAAGCATACAATCTCATCTCGTCATGGCACTTCGTGATCGTTGATAAAAAAGATTGGTCCCGGAGAGGCTCGAACTCTCGACTTTCGCATATGTTTCCCGGTGGAAATATTAGTACGATGCGCTAACCAACTGCACCACGGAACCTATAAATGGTTTGCTTATGTGATCAGGCTTTGATAGACTCCAAGAAGCTTGCTGAGCCCTCGAGGCTTCCATCTGAGGCTTCAAAAACACGTACGCGGCCTTCACGGAAGTCAGACAAGTCGATAACGTCTATACCAGCAAGATATGCAATAACCAAGGAAACTCAAAAAAGTAGACAACAAAAGGTATGAGGTAATACAAAAGATTCAACAAAAGACAGCCGCACGATTCCAGCGTGCGCTACAATGAATGAGACCTGAGCATATCACTGCCAGGAGTTGTTGTTGAAACCGTTGCCCTGATTAGCACCCGGCGCGCCGTAATGATTGTTCTGGCCATTGCCGTACTGGCCGTTGCCCATGTTGCCCATGTTGCCCATGTTACTGTAGCCGTTGTACGCCGGCGACGCGTGGCCAGTCTGTGGCGAGCTGTACGTCGGCGGCGGGCTCGTGTAGGCGTTCGGCGCCGGCGAGTGATAGCCGCTACCTGCGGGCGACGTCGTTATGTTGCGCAACGACTGACCCGTGAACGACCGCTGCGGCGTCGGCGCAGCAAAGGCCGGGCTCTGTGTGCCGCTGTGCGAAAACGCGTTGGCGTGGTTTTGCTGCGAGAACGAGTTGAACGACGGCGACGCCGGCGAGTTGGGGCCAGGCGACATGTTGCGCGCCTGCTGGAACTGCTGCTGCTGCTGCAGGTACTGCTGCTGCAGGTGCGGGCTGTTGGGGCTCGTCGGGCTGTTGAGAGGCACGTTGTTGTAGCCGTGCGCGCCCGACATGGCAGCGCCGCTCATCGCAATGCCACCGGCCGCACCAGCCGCTGCGGCCGCCGCGGCTGCCTTCTCCTCGGCGACGCTATCGGGCGTGCCAGGGGGGATGTTGTACGCGTTGCCACTGCTCAGTCCGTCCTTGTTCATGTTGCGTGCGTTGTATTCGGAGCCCGACGCGGTGAGGCCATCGGGGTCGATGCCGTCCTTGCGCAGCTGCTCCAGCTCCAGGCGCTCCTGGGCCAGACGCTCCTCGTACATCTGGTTCTCCTTGGCTCCAATGCGGCGCTGGCGGATGCAGTAGTACAGGCCGACGGCGACAATCAACGCACCCACACCGGCACCAGACGCGTAAATGGCTGTCTTGGCCGTCGACGACATATTGTTCCACTTGTCGGCGATGCTTTCAGATGATGACGCCTTGGCGTACAGCGCGTCGCGGATGGTTGAGTTGCCCGCTGCGATCTTGATCGATTCGTGCGAGCCCGACATGTCGCCGTACGAGTACTCCTTGCCGCTCGAGTAGTCCGTCACACGAATGCTCTTGACGTACATGTCGAAGGGACCCTTCGTGTAGTCAGTGTCGCCGCCAGCCCATTCGCGCGTGCCCTTGGGCAGCGACGGGTCACCACCAGCCCAGATACCCATGCTGATGCGCGAGGGCGTCTGCGGGTAGTTGTGGGTACTGTTGGCATCGGCGGGCAGAAGCGTGCGCACCTTGACACCGTTGACGTAAAAGTCGAGCGACGAGCTGGTCCAGTCGGTCGTGTAGTTGTGGTAGTCGTCGAGGATGCCGTTGGTGACCGGGTGGTAGACGGCATTCTGATAGTCCTGGCGGCCCTTGCCAAAGTAGTTGGTCTGGACGTACGTTGTGTTGCCGCCCATGAACTCCCAGTCGATCTCGTCAAGGTCGTCGCTCAGAAACATGACGGACGAGATGATGCCAGTGCCCGATGCAGCCTTAATCCACAGCTCGGCACGGCCAAAGAATATGTAGAACGTCGAGCGGATCGTGGGCGAGTCGCGCTGCTTGTTTATGGTGAACTTGGCACCGGCATCGGCCGAGTATTGAACCGTGCCGGCCGTCGTCTCCCAAAAGGTGGACGAGGGGGTCGAGTTGAAGGTGAATGTGTAGTCGTCACCAAAAGCCGGGTTGGCAGGGCAGTCAGTGGTGTTAAGAGGCTGGCAGTCAGTCGAAACCTGCGCTGCGGCAAGGCCAGCCAGCAGCGAGCCGGCAAGATAACGGAAAAGCATTGTTAATTTTGTCGTCGAGATGTGATAAAAGTGCCGGCCAATGTCAAAAGTTTCTACAGTTGAAAGCCGCTGGGGAAATGGGTATCGAAGGAGATAGAACAAGGGATTGTCAAAACCCGAGTGTCCAAAACAAAGCGCAAGCCAGAATGAATGTCGTCAAGAACGCGATGTGCAGAAGCAGCCCCGGCGGAGGGCGTGAGGAATGTCGCCAAATAAGTGTCAATTGGAAACTGAGGCGAGCCAAGGTCGAGGCAAGGAGTGGACGCCCGTTAAGCACGGGCAGGCAGAGTCGATCAACGATGGGTGGCTTGAGGAAAGAAAAGACAGAAGAATGAAACGAAGGAGGCGAGCACAAGAAGTCACAGATGAGACCATCTCTCACCAGACCCATAACACGCCAATCTTCCAAGGACGACGGGGTCAAGGCAGGTACTTGGCTTGTCTTAGTAATTGCAGCATATTTAAATACAGCTAGCCCGACCTGGTCGAAATGTAACGCGAGCTGGTATTCCTGGAATGCTTTCTTTGGGGATGGACATGTAGAAAAAGAGATGTTTGTCAAGTAGCTTTAAAACCCTTCCAAAGGAGACAGTATCTGGCACGTAACGAAAAGCTGGCAGGATTCTGATTGTCCGTCGCGAACGCGGCTCGCCAACTTGCAGCCTCAAGGTTGGCATAATCTTCCGTGCTTCAGTCCGCCAATTAGCGCCAGCCTTCAGCCAAGAGCAAATGCCGCTAACCTATCTTGGATACAGCGGTTTCAGGGGTAAACTAGGAAGTGGAAGTCGCCGTCTTTGATGTCTCGGGCCATAAAGATTTCAATATTGCAGCACTCCAACAAGCTGCCCCTGATCGAGCAAGCCCGAAAAAGTGTACTTAATATAAATAAATTTACTTGGCCTAGAATAATACGTCGTACGGAGTACATGTCTTATCAGGCCCTGCCGCCACCGACCAGGAATCCCTCCGGCGGCCCCTCATTGTTCCAACGTGAAGATTACGGAACTTGCAACTTGCCCGAGAAGAATTCAAAGTGAAAAAGGCGGTCCATTTCTCCCAGAGCATCTCGGCCTGCTTGGCTGGCGAGATTGCTACGAAATGGCAGGTACAGGGTGTGATTGTGTTCTTCTAATCCTGCGCAAGGTTTTTCAATCAGCCACAGCGACGCAATGTGAGCAGGATGTCTAGATCGTTGATCGTAGTCACGTGGCGCAAGGAGGAGCCGACGGAGGACAGAACTGAGGTGTACTCCGGAAAATACAGCATGGTAGGAACCGGGAGAGGGTGGCAAGGACTCGGCCAAGAACGATTCTGTATTTTGATCAAACTACGTGAATATACAGAGTATTCAGACATGTCTTAAAGGGAGCCGGTTCATACGTTCGCGTGAGGCGACGGAACACATGGCAGTGCCATGGTGGTGGCATCTTGTGGCACTTTTCATAGCTCAGCTTTTTCTAAAATGTGTCTTGTAACTAGTTTTATCAAATAGAAGCTTTTTTTAAAAAAAGGGTTTGAAAAAATCCGCAACCATGAGCTACGGAGTACATTATCTGGTTGTAAGCATACGCACAGTGTTCTAGTTTTATCGCGTTACAATACCAGGTGATACGCGTTGGAAGCCAAGACCTTGGCTGTTAGCACTCTCGTCTGTTTGGCTGGTTGTTATCAGGACAGTGTAGATTGCAAAAACATATTCTGTAGTTGCTAATGCTGTGGGTCCATCCCTGATAGACCCGCTTATACGTAGGCTCTACGAGGCGCTATATAAATAGCGTATCGCGAGCCTACAACCTCTCTCCCCTAAGCAATTAACAATTAGAATTATTAGTACAAGATATCGATAGTTAGCGTCAAGCTAACGTAACAACTAAGCAGACCTAACTAACCGTAATCTAGCCGGCTGCCTCTAAGCTCCTAATCACTAGTAGGTTCAGGTGCCTAGAAGCCACAATACCACATAATGAAAAGCGGGACCCGCCATAGCGTGCGATAAATGCGTCGTGAAGCCAGATGTTTGCACGTACCCCGCGATTGCTTTACGTCTCAAGATCGAATCGAACCAAAGACCAGAAGACCCAGGATACGGACATAAATCTGCAAAAACGATGGCGTGTGGTTCAGGCTGCTGTGGACCGCCGAAAGAGGGTTCTGGCGACACGCCGATGGAGACGAAGACAAGTGCTGTCAATGATAGCTCGAGCGAACCCGATTTGAGCGAGAAGCACGGCGACGGAGAAACGAGAACCGGCGACAAATGCAACAAGGACGTGATTGGAGGCACTACTGGGAATGAATGCGTCCCCGTCACTGTGGGCTGCTGCTCTGATGGCGCGGGCGACGGCGCGGCCCTGGTTGACGACTGCTGCGCGGGCAAGGGCGCCACCAACGCGTGCGGTGATGCTACCCAGCCCGAAAAAGAGTGTGGAAATGGTTGTGCCGAGTCATGCTGCGTTGGCAAGGCTGTGGGTGTGAAGAAGGGCGTCAGTGGCTGCAACGACGGGTGCTGTTCCGATCGTGTCGACGGTAGCAAGATGGAACAGACAGCGAAGGAAACAGCCAAATGCAAGAGCAATGACTGCTGCTCGAGCGAGAAGAGTGGCTGTGCCAAGCCTGCCCAGATTGTCATCGAGTCTACCGAGAAAGTCGCAGAGTCTTGCGCCGATGCCTGCTGCAGCACTGCGCCCAAAAAGGCCGAGACCGACGACCGGCCGGACTGCTGCGCCGGTGAGACCACACCCTGCTGCGACGACGACTGTGTCGAACTCCTTGCCCAGCGCGCATCCTCTGTCGTCCGCCAAGAGGCGCGGAGCATGTACGCTGCGCGTCTCGAGGCCCTCGGGTGCCTGTGCCGCGCCCTCGTCGCGCTCGGTGACGAGACGTGCTGTTCAGCCAAGGGCAAGGCAAAGAAGAAGCCGGCTAGAAATCCGTCTGTCAAGGCCCGTGCGAGCAAGCCCGGCAACTGCACGGATGGCTGCTGTGATGCAACGGCTGAGCCGGCTCCCAAGAAGTCGGCCGACTGCTGCCGGCCTGCTCAAGAAACTCTTATGAAGAGTGGCCGCACTGGCCAGGTGCCTTTTACTTACGATGACGAAAAGGGACCCCCTGTGCACGCCGTACTGGCAATCACGGGCATGACCTGCACCGGCTGCGAGACGAAACTATCGCGCACGCTCGCTTCCCACCCCGCGGTTTCCCGTGTCCAGACTAGCCTTGTCCTGGCGCGCGTGGAGTTTGACTGCACCGGTAGCATCGAGGACGTGGTGCGGCACATTGAGCGCACGACAGAATTTACGTGCGAGCAAGTTGACAGCGTGTCTGGTGCGTCCCTCGATATCTGCGGGGACCCCGGGCGCTTGGTGTGCCTTGTCGACAAGAAAGGCGTCCGCGAGGTCCGACCGATTGATGGAAAAAAGGAACAGAACAAGCGCATAGTCAGTGTGCAGTTTGACGCGCAAACGATCGGTGCTCGTGCCGTTCTCAAAGCTGCCCAAGACCTTGACGAGAACGCCAGCCTCGCCCCTCTGCGCACCGGCGACCCTGCCCTTGCTGCTGGTCGCCGCCATGTGCGCTACACGGCTTATACCACGCTGCTGTCGATCATTCTCACGGTTCCGGTACTTGTCCTGGCATGGGCACCGCTTGACACATCGGGCCACAAAAAGACAATCTACGAGTCGGTCTCACTGGCGCTTGCATCCGGCGTGCAGTTTGCCATTGCCGGTCCCTTTTATCCGCGCGCGCTCAAGGCCCTCCTATTTTCACGCGTCATCGAAATGGACCTGCTCGTGGTCCTCAGCACGACGGCGGCTTACATTTTCTCCATTGTCTCGTTTGCCCTCGAGATGCGTGGGCAACCCATGGAGTCGGGCAGCTTCTTTGAGACCAGCACGCTGCTTGTCACGCTCATTGTGCTTGGTCGCTGGGTAGCAGCCTTGGCGCGCCAAAAGGCCGTCGAGTCTATCTCTGTACGGTCTCTGCAGGCCACGCACACGATTGTTGTTTTGGATGGCCAAGACCAAGATATTGACACGCGCTTGCTCGAGTACGGCGACGTCTTCGTCGTGCCCCCCGATACTGCCATCCCCACCGACGGCACCGTCATAAGCGGAATGTCTGACGTCGACGAAAGTATGATATCGGGCGAGTCGCGGCCTGTGCTGAAAGAGCCCGGCTCTAAGCTCGTGGCTGGGTCGATCAACGGCCCTGGCTCGCTGCGTGCACGCGTTGTGCGTCTGCCAGCCGAAAACACAATCAGCGCAATTGCGACCATGGTCGACAACGCCAAGCTGTCTAAGCCACGCATTCAGGCCCTTGCCGACCGCATTGCCTCTGTCTTTGTGCCCGTGGTCGTTGCACTTGCCGTGTCCGTCTTCTGCATCTGGATGGCTGTCGGCGTGACAGTGCAGCACAAAACAGCAGCCAACGCCGCGTCCAAGGCCATCGTCTATGCCATGACTGTGCTGATCGTGTCGTGCCCATGCGCTGTTGGCCTCGCCGTGCCTATGGTGGTGGTTATTGCCACAGGCATTGCCGCCGAGCGCGGCGTGGTCTTCAAGAATGCCGAGGCCATGGAGGTGCTGCACCGCGCAGCACACGTCGTGCTTGATAAGACGGGAACTGTGACGGAGGGCAAGCTATCGGTCACCAATGAATGGTTCGAGAGCAGTGAGGGTTTGGTCGCGGCCACGACCAAGCAAATGCTGCTGACCCTTCTCCAAGGTATCAAGCACCCTGTAGCCAAGTCTGTTGCTGAGCACCTCGTTGCGCAAGAAACAAGCCCACTGGACCAGGCTGTCGCGCACGACATCACAGCTCTCCCAGGAAAAGGAGTCGAAGGCACCGTTGAGGGAAAGATCCTGAAGGCCGGCAACTCTCGCTGGCTGGCGCTGCAAGACCACCCCGCTGTCGAGAACATGCTCGCTGCGGGCCTGACGACCTTTTGTTTTACTGTCGACGGCCAATTGGCAGCCGTGTTTGGTCTTGCTGATGCACTGCGCCCCGATTCCGCCGAGGCTGTTGCCCGTATGCAAGCCAGTGGCATTGCAGTCCACCTTGTCTCCGGCGACGATGATGGAGCCGTGATCGGGGCAGCCAATCAGCTTGGCATCCCGCACGAACTTGTTCGGTCACGCTGCTCGCCCGCCGAGAAGCGTGACTACATCAGAACGCTTACCGGGCCCGAGGGCGGCAAGACGACGTCCAAGACTGCTGTTTTCGTGGGTGATGGAACAAACGACGCTGCGGCCCTTGCACAGGCCACGGTAGGCGTTCACATCAACAGCGATGCCGGTGCCACCGACGTCGCCCAGGCTGCTGCCGACGTCGTGCTTGTTCGCCCTTCGCTTTCCAGCCTCCTGGTTGCGCGCGCCATCTCGCAAAAGGCTGCCGGGCGTATCGTCTTCAACTTTGTCTGGAGTGCCGTGTACAACTTGTTTGCCATTCTTCTAGCAGCCGGTGCATTTGAAGCCATTGGGAACAGAAAGGTCGGCATTCCACCGGAGTATGCCGGTCTTGGCGAGCTAGTCAGCGTGCTGCCTGTTGTTGCGGCGGCCGTACTTCTTCGTTGGGCCAAGTACTAGATGCCGAGGCATGTGGTGCCCATCGACTAACTCACTCAGCAGCACAATGTGTGTGTTCGTTTGGCTGTGAGACTGGTGATTCAACATCATCGTACTTTTCATTCGTGCCTCCTCGAGGACCCTTTTAACAGTTTGTATTTGGCTAGGCTTTCGGCCTGAGCCATGCCGCGATTCCTAAACCTGGATGATATCTGATTTTCCAATAAATGCTTATCCACCACACACCACTGCTAGATTAGGGGCCAGATTTTCGCGAGACGTGCTAAGAACTAGGCAAAGTGCTCGTAGTCGCCGCGTGCTGCTGAGTGCACCCGGATTCACTTCTGGTATAAAGCGAGGTGTGCAATAAAGCATATAAAGGTACTGACAGCACCCGAGTCTCAATTCCATCATGGCCAAGGACTTGGACGTGGGAATTGGTGCCCAAGTCTAACCAGGCCGCGGCGATCGTAATGTGTGTCTTTCCGTGAAGTGATTTCAATAGAAAACAGCTTCAGACATGCCGAACAGCAATTTTGACATCAATCATGTTTGGCGTTGTCGTGGGCAGTTGCGTAGCAAGAAAGGGTGTGCCGTAGACTTAATCACACGTCGAGTCGTGGAGAGATTGCCATGCAGAGTGTTGCATAGTGTTCGTGGGAGGTAGGATGAAACACCGGCTTGACATTGACGAGTCATCACTTGAGCCGGATGGCTACCTCAAGGCAGCTAATGGTGCGCACACGCGTCGACTGGCGCATCTCTGTGGGCTCGCTTGACTCAGTGCCGTCTGCGGGCGCTGCACCGTCCACCTCCATCAAGCCCGAGCCACCAACGGACGCGCCTCCGTCGTTTTTATCGTCGTCATCCTTGGTGACGCCCTCGAAATCGAAAATGTCGTCCACTGTCGCCGCCCAGCGCGTTCGCACTGTCACGACATAGCCCTGGCCGTTTGCACCCGTCTGTCGGCGGAACCAGGCCGCAATAAGCACTAGCTTAGATATGGCATGCCCCGTGGCCAGAAGCAGCACTGAACGCTGCCGTATGCTTTTCCAATCCACGTTGCTGCCAGAGACCTGCGTAGCGAGGTCGATGCGGTCCTGCAATAGCGGCGCGACCTTGGTGGACGACCACCGAGCACCACCTGGGCCGCGGTCCAGAATCTTGATGGCACGGCTGACTACCGACATGAATGGAGCTTTGGACGATACAAACACCGCACCGAGCGGGCGTACAGACGACCGATGACTATTTCGCATTGACGCGACGGGCATGCCTGAAGCGTGGGCGCGGCCGATCACCGGGCGTCTGCGGACAATGCCTGGGGGTTAGCAAGTTGACGATATGGGTATAAACTTGTACAATAATACCATTTTGCGTAGCCATTCTGACTTTCGAGTGGTCGTCGAAGACTTGCTTTCTGAGAACCTCGTCAAGCTGCACATTTTCAGTGGGTCTTTAAATCCCAGGCTCAAGACTATCGCCAATATTTAGTTGGTCTCCACTTTGAAATCGTTCTGTGCCAAGTAATATTTACTTTGGTCCACCGACATTGCCAAATGGGCTGTGCGCCTAGCTGATGAATTACTCCGTACAAGCAGAAGAGATGATTTCCGAGATCCGATACTGAAAAGAGACATCAGTACAGAGAAGACATGCAGATTTATCTGCGTGTTAAACTGGTTGCAGCGGTGAAATTTGAGAAATGCCCTTTTATCAAATACCAAGTCAGCCAATGGTAAATGCGGCCTTATCTTATCAACCGTGCACTACTATTACTGAGCTGTCTGCGACGCTTCCCTCACCAAGCTCTCTCACCGTCATACTGTCGACGCCCATCAAACAGCCGAATTATACCACGTGATTTATCCAATATCCAGGCCATACTGCGAAGTGTCCATATCAGTTCTTGTACAATGTCCGTGGCAATCTGGCCAAGCCTGCCACCATCGGACTTGGAAGCGGCCATCAGATCTACCGAGGTGAGCTTCGTTCCGCCTACCGCCTGAAAGCCGTCACTGACATCAGAATAGGATCGCGAACTTGCGTGGCAGCTTGAAGAACTTTGCGGGACTCTTCGTAATATCCGCGCTAGCCTCTCCGACTGCTATGATCTGCTTGGCAATAGCGACTCGACCAAGAGCAGCACCCTCGTCGTCACCACCCAACGCAATGAAATCGTCAAGGGTACCGTCACCCGCCTCGGTACCCGCATCGTGCGCGGCACCATCCATCTCAAGATGCGCACTCTACCCCAGATGACGCTCACTGTTGATCCCCGGCGGCCTCTGTCTATTGCACCCCTCGGATCCCTCCATACTCTTTTGACGCGGTCCCTCGAACTTCTCGACATGACACTCGGCGTTGTCTACGGCCAAGATACACAATCGCCGCTGCCACAGCCCGTCTTTATTGCAGCCCAACTCCGTGTGCTTGCCCAAGCGTTACAAGATGCCTCGGCCATACTCGACGGCCCGGCGAACAGTGCCACCGATCCATTATGGGCGACTATGTCCTCATCTCTCAGCCACTTTACATTCACTCCACCGCCTGCATCGGCATCGGCCACTGCCACACCACTGCCGCCACTTAGTTTCTATCTTGGCCTCCAGGAAAGCCAACTTGTTCTGTGGCTGCGTGCGCTTGAGCCTGCTGGTGCACCCGTCAACCTGGGCCTCAAGTTTGCCCTTGCCATCGGTACCACACGGCGGCTTGAGCACGACGAGGCTGAAAAGACATTCAAGTATTGCTGTGAAGACGGAAAGGCTGTTGGTCTGCACGTTGGCGAGAACGGCCAACCCGTGTATTCTGAGACTGGGCCGGCAAGCGTGCATGTCCGGGAGAAGCTGCGCATCGAGAGTGCCGACCCGAGCCTGTTGAGCCTGAGCGCGAAGCTGCTGGCTCTAGCGCATACTCTGCTGATGGCGCGGCGCAACCTGGCAGCCGTCATGGGCGAAGAGTTAGAGGAGTAATAGCACGCATAGGCGATCCATGAGGGTTGGTTTCCAGGTTCATATTCAAACATAGCGGAGACGGCGCTGTGGTTTTAGTTTGGGTGAATTGATACTATCTATATCTGGACTCGACAAGTTTCGATGAAAGATAAAAAAAGGACCAGCTGCGTAAAAAGCAAGTGTTCAACACGATCGCATGAAAAAGTTGACCAGAGGCTTTGGTAGACGAAAGCCTCGGCACGAGCTTGCTCATGCGACAGGCGACCATGGGAGGGGCACCATAATGCGTGACTTCATCTCGCGGATGAGGGGGACCGTCTGGAACACCGTGTCGCTCCAGCCATCTATGCTCCAGCTCTTGTTACGACGGATCCTCCGCTCCTCAAGGTTAGCAAATTGCCACAGGTGGTGCACCGTGTCCAAGTCTCCAATCTGCACGAACCAGGCGCCAACGCCCTCCATCACCTGCCTACGCGCCTCCAGGCCTTTGCGCCAGTTCATCTCCCACTCCAGCAGCTTGCCTGGCTGGAGGTGGTACGACCGCAGTTCAAACACGCCGCCCAGCTGGCGCGGCGGCGACGTCGGCCAAAAGTCGAACTCCTGCATCAGCGATACGTGTGTCGACACCAGTGTGCCGCGTAGGTCACGCTCGAACTGCTTGTAATCGGGATCCTTGGCCACCCGGTTGAGCGACGCGTGGAAGCCCAGATAGCGCGGGTACTCCCAGATGTGCACAAACGTGTTGCAGTCGCCCACCTCTGTCCGCCAACTACCAACAAGGTGCACCGCGTTCTCGGGGTCGTTGGCAATGTTGGGGTACCACTTGCCGACAAGGTCGACATACTCTTCGAACCGATCGGGCTTTACGTCGTGAATCGTAATCTGATGCACGTACTTTCCACGCGCAACCAGGCGGCTGAAACTGGCTTCGAGGCGTGCGTCGCTCATGCGGCCCTCCTTTGTGCCGTAAATGATCCGCTGGAGGAGGCCTTCTTTTTCGTCATCGTCTTCGACCACTTCGCCTCGCTCCATTGCCGCGACCTTGGCCCGCTCCTTGTCAGTGGCGGTGCTGTAGGTGCCGAGGGGTAGGACGCCGGACTCCGTTTGGTTCGGGTCGGGCACCGAGGGCTCTAGGCCAGGCGGCGTCTTCAGGGCCTCTTGTCTCTCGCGGCGCAGCCGCAGTTGTTTTTCGCGGTATACCCGCTGCTTCTCGTTGAACTCCTCATGCGCATTAGGAAGGACATCAGAAAGACTCGAGAGTTTGCCATTCTGGCGAATGGCAGTGGTCGAAAAGGCTCTCGCAGCAGCCCGAGGCTGGAGCGCCATCCGTCGAAGGGCAAACATCCTGCGATAGATGTGACTCGGTCGGGGCGAAAGTCGCGTTCAACTTTACGTGATTGAATTATCTGCTGCCTTTTGTTAGTTTTTGCTCGCTTTTCGATAGTATGGATTATAGACCAACTCTGTTTTGTGGAATGGCGATGAGTTGAAGTGAAGATGGAACGTTGGCACGATCGGTTGTGGGCTGGCAAACAAGAGAAATATAGCGAGTGGCAAACAGGCTTGGAACAAAGTCCTCGTGGGCGCTGACTTCAGAGGAGGTGATACAACCAGAAAGAGGGGAAGGAGCTTGGAGTCGCACTGGAAAGGGTCAGTATACAGAAGCAGTATGAAGTGGGAAGGCGCGATGCGGGGAAGCTGCCCAACATGAGACCTGTAAAGCCAATGACGGCACTTGTGATTTGTATGGATATAAGGTGATTTTAAGATTCATATTCCGTTTAACTAATCTTGAGATTCATTCGTAAGGCACATCTACATACTTCACACGAAAAACAGACCAGTTATGGCTTTCATCGACGAAAAACAACTAGGTTTGCTCTTGTCGATCAAGTATTTTCTTACTCAACTCAGGTTGCATTGACAGGTGTGAGACACATCACATGATGACCGTTAAGGTAGAAACAATGAATACGGGTATATTTACACAGTATGAGGACGAGTGCGTAAGACTTTTGATGAATATCTTTCCCCCAGCTCACTTATATCGCGTCTAGGGTAACTTCACAGTATCCACCGCTGTGGACCCCTCTGTGGCCTTGAGCACGCTCTTAGGTCACATGACTATGTTTTAAAGTCACGTTATATATCATGCACGTTAAAAGCCTCAGGCAACATGGATTACCTAAGCAAGTCCTCTAATCCGCCTCCACCGGGCCAGAACGGGACGAAGGGAAAATCGATATCGCTCCCGCAAGCAAAAAACAACGCTTCTGTAACTTACATCCAACCACCGCACCTCCTTCCTTACCACCACACCTCATCACCAACAAACCGCCACAATGTCCTGGTTCGGCGTTGCCCCCTTGAAGAAGTTCCCGGGCCCTGTCCGTAAGTCAATGCCTCTCACCGTGTTCTGCCCCCGAACCTGCACTGCCAGCCCCGGCGCAAGCTCCCTCGCACGTACGCATCGGATACAGAGCTAACCTGTGCATATAGTGAAGCCCATGCTTCCCTTCTTCGCTGCCGGTATGTCTTACTGTATAGGAAGCGCCCGAAAGCGTTATTGATCCGGGCTCGTGCCACCTGCTCGATCCGATGCGACCGCCGTCCAACCTCCGGCGCTCACCCCCGAACTCCGGATCTCGAACTGGAACTTTCAACCTTTAGCCCACACCTTGCCTCGGGCCGATTGCCTTCGCGTCGCAGCATCCTTGCCTGTGCCGTTGCCGGTAGCCTCGAGGCAACACACAGCCTAGCCGACACCCTTCACCTTTCCGCTCACGACACCCATCCTGTCAAGCCATACGGAGCGTTGCCGAGTAAAGATGGATTTTAACCTTGCTAGGTGTTGTCATTGCCTACGGTGTCAACTCGGCTCAGACTGCCATGATGCAATGTACGTCTGCCCGCCCCTTTTATTCATATGAAGTCGGAACCATGAAACTAATTTGCACAGCTGACGAGTGGAAGAACGACCCGAGAAATGTGTACGCCAAGAAGAACTAAGCGCCTCTTTCCTCATGTTTTCTCATGCCCGACAATAGGGCATGTTTCTCAGCCGACGACGCACATAGCGGTTTCCGAAATGTTACAACTACCATGACCAAATAAATAACACTTGATCATATACCCGCGAGCCTGTGCCCGCGTCCTTACCGGCAAGGCGCACAATGCTATATGCGGCCAATTTTCCTCCTGGTGCATCGCATATCTTTGTTTGCCTCGGCCCTGCCATCCGCTTCCTGGATCTTCTGCTTTTTATCTAGTCGGACCTAAATATATGCGAGTGGCCCATGGGACACCGCCGTAGCCAGACTTGAATACTGACAGCAAACGTGACTGTTCAGACCCGTAAATCGCGGCACACAGATGGCTCTCTCGACAACTGTCACCAGTGCCACCTCGTGACAACAACATCCACAAAGGCTGTGGGGTCGCAACATCATGGCGCCGTCTGACATTGCCGAACATTTGTCCCCAAAGTCACCTGCTGTAAATATTTACAGCGCCTAGACAGTGCCAGCCAAGCCGGCCAATCAGCATGCTGCATTGGCTCCAAGCTTTCGCTACTACGTCGCTGCCAGCGCCGTTATCAACGCAATCGTAATGCCGAGATAGAACAGACTTGTCCATCCCACCACAAGCAATTATTCTATCGATGAGAGCCCCTCTCTCGTTCCGCGTGCCTCGTCTACGGCTTCCCGTTGCGCACCCGACCTCTTTCCTTTTCACTACCATCGCTTCGAACTGTCACACCCAGCACGTCAGCACTTTTAAAGGAAGTTCCACCACGGGACATAGTTTCAAATCATACTACACGACGGAAACGATGTCAGCCCAAACCCGGCCTCCGAAACCCCCGCCGGTGCCCAAGCGGGACGTTAAGATCCTCATGCTTCACGGGTACACCCAGTCTGGACCTCTGTTCCGCGCCAAGACACGTGCTGTTGAGAAGATGATTACAAAGTCGCTTGCGCAATTTCACATCAACCCAGTCTTAATCTATCCGACGGCACCCAACCGGCTACGCCCATCTGATATTCCAGGCTACAGACCGGAGGCTGGCAAAGACGACGAGGATACGGATGCCTGGGCTTGGTGGCGTCGTGATGATGCGACCGGTGCTTACCGGCTGCTTCCCGAAGGCATGAAAACTTTAGCCACGACGATCCGCGAGGTTGGCGGAGTTCATGGCGTGATGGGGTTCAGTCAGGGCGGCTGTGCTGCTAGTCTGCTTGCTGCTGCCCTGGAGGACCGCAAGCTGCCTGAGTCGACAGAAGGCTACGGCTGGCAATGGGTCGAGGATCTTCGCGAAGCTAACATGCAACAGCCGCTGCGGTTTGCCGTCATTTACAGCGGCTTCCATGCCACGCCGACCGAGCTGCAGTGGCTATATAAGCCTGCCATTTCTACACCAACGCTTCAGTACATTGGCGGGCTTGATACTGTTGTCGACGAATCACGGACCCAAGCATTGGTCGACCACAGCCAGGCCCCAGTCGTCCTGACGCACCCCGGTGGTCACTACGTGCCTGTCAACAAGGAGTGGGTGATGCCTCTTGTGGCTTTTGTGAAGCAACACTCCGAGGAGCAGGCTAGAATATAAGGCCAGATGAATAGACTCAGTGCTACGAACCACGTTCATGAAGTCCATAAGACTGAAATTAGACCTTGCTCTCGTTGTAGCTATGGAAAGCCAATGTAATAACCCGACGTCGTAGATATGCCATTAAAACATTGAAAACCTGGTAGGAACACATGCATGTCGTAGAAACAAAATAACCGTGACGCCGACTTAGTTGGCCTTTCCCACCTTGCCCTTCTTGTCAACGGTGCCAGGCTGGATCTGCGCCATCATCTCCTCCTTGGTGATTAGGTGGTCAATGCGCTCCAACAGGCCCAGCAGGCTCTTCATGTCGTAGCTCCAGTCGTTGAGGATGTCGTCGGCATCGCGTGGCTTGGCAAAGTTGACGATGCGTGCGGGTCGGTCAATTTTGGCGTATATGGTCTTGCTCGTCACCAGCTCGCTGATGTACTTTTCCGTTTCGTCCTCGGTAAGATCCAGTAGCTGTGTCAGGCGGCCCGTGCGGATGCGCGTGTAGTACTTGGAGACAACGCGCACGTTGTGCTCAATGACGCGCTTGCGCAGGTCCTGCCACCGCTGGTACGCCTTGCCAGCATCAGGGTCAACCTCGTCGTCATCTTCCTCCTCCTCTGGCTGCGGGTCGAAGACGTCGCTTTCACAGAGGTGAGGACCGAAGGTCTTAGACACCTCAGGCCAACGCATCAGCTCTTGCACCGTAAACAGCTTCAGAAGCTCGGCGTCCTTAGGCACGAGCTGGGCGTTGCGGGCGTCGCGCGAAATGCGCTCAAGAAGATCATTCTGCTCGTTGTCGTAGGGCGCAAGAATGACAAAGTAGATGATGCGGCGCAGCACCGGGCGCAGCTTGGCCGGGTCGTTTTCGACAGCCTCCGTGTCGAGCACCTGCCGAAAGTGCTTGCAAGCCTCAAGGTACTTGCCGTCGTGCTTGGCCAAAATGACCTGTTGCTCGTAGTAGCGCAACTTTAGGTCAGTCACGTCATCTTCCTTGACCTCCTCGACCTCTTCACCCTGGTCTCGCTTCTTCTGGCGCTCCTTCTCCTCCTTGGCCAGCTGCTCGACAGTCTTTGTGGGCTTGCGCGAGAGATACTTGGTGCTGATCTTGCGGCTGAGGATACCAGCCTGGGTCCACTCGCCGCTCTCGATGCATAAGGCAACCTGTGCCAGGATGAATTCCGTCTTCTCGCGACGGCTCATAGAGCCAAACGTCTCGACCTGCAACTCGCAGAGAATCTCTGTGGCGGCCTTGATGTCGCCTTGCTCCTTCTTGATGTCCGACAGAATGCGGGTGACGCGAGCGCGCTCAACCTCAACAAAGATCTTGCCCTCAGTGACGGTGCGGATGGCGTCAATGACAGACAGCTTAACTTCCAACGATGGCGTGGAATCGATGAAGCCCATGACAGTCTGGACCATCCGTGTGATGGCCTGCTTCAGCTGGCCGTGCTTCTTGGACAGCACTAGGACCTGGTCGTTGAGCAGGCTCCAGTTGGCAGCATCTTTGCATATTGTGACAATGGCGACGAGGATGTTCGAGGTGGATGCAAGGTCCGACGCCTGGCGGGTTTGCTTTTCCAGAAGAGCGAGTTTTTCAACAGCTCCAGCAACATCGCCAGAGGATGCGAGCTTCTCGGAGTCGGCAATCTGAGCCGTGGTCTCCTTAGAGAAGTCCTTCTCAGGCTTCAGCGCAGCTTCCGACATGACGGCGGTTGTGACGAGTTTGTTAAGTGTGCCAGTAGAATCAGAGTATCGACCGAGGGGATCGGGTCGTACGTGTCGCGGAGGAAGAAGTCGAGGTGCGTGATGGTGCCCGTCGATGTGATGTTGTGGTTGAGAGCAGATAGGTTCGTAGAGCTGCCCACGCAAGGCCCTCTGCCTGATGGCGCGAAATGCGGGTCAACCTAATGGGGACTAGCGGGGCAGCATGCTAGGAACGAGTCGCGCTAGAGCAACAGTTTTTGGCGTGTTTTGATTGCACGTGACTCTTACCGAGCTCGAAAAGCTCAAAGCTTCAAATATTTTGTCTCGCCGATTGTCATCAAAACCATTGCCTCCAACAAGGCCGTCAGATCTCTTCTCGGACGATTTGATAAACCCGACCATCCTCAGTCAATCTATACACGAAACTTATCGAATACCATCGACCAAATTTACGGAAACGAGAGTACTACGTCCCTATTGCCAAAGCCGAACATGCGGTCGCCATCCAGATCGCGGTCTCCACGGAGGGACCGTGAAGCAAGAGACGCTCGCGAAGACAGAGATGCGCGTGATCGAAGCTACAGTCGTGGCCGCAGTGACTCGCGCTCGCGCAGCCGGTCGTTTACTAGCTCGCGCAGCAGAAGCCGCAGCCACAGTGATTCGCGCTCCCGCTCGCGTACGCGAAGCGACTCGCGCAGCCGCAGCCGCAGCTACTCGAGAGACTCTAGGGATTCCCGGGACTCCCGCGACTCCCGCGACTCCCGCGACTCCCGTGGCTCTCGTGGCCGTTCGCGGTCGTCCGGCCCTGCGTCCAAGAGCACCAAGATTATCATTGAGCGTGTCTCGCGCAACATCACGGAGAACCATCTCTACGAAATTTTTGGCCACTATGGCCCTATCTTGGATCTGGATCTACCATTCAGCCATGTTTCCAATGCAAACCGTGGACAGGCATACATTCTCTACAAGCACCAGGCCGATGCGGAGGCCGCGATTGCAAACATGCATGAGGCGATCCTCGACGGCATCATGATCAGCGTATCGATCGTTCTTCCGCGCCGTACTATGGCGCCGGTCCCTCGACAAGCGCGGGGCCGTGATGGCCGAGGCCGCGACCGTCGTGACAGGCGTGGAGGCGCTAGCCACAGCGGGCAGGTTGGATCGGGAGGCCAGGGGGGCCAGGAGAAGAGACGCGAACGAGGTTCCGATCGGGCCCGGGCTCGGCGTGATCGTGAGGCAGATGTGTACCGCCCTGGCTCGTCTTCGCCTGGCCGTTCATTGTCGCCTGCCAATGGGCGTGTCAGCAACGGCGATGCTAATGGCAACAGCCGTCGCTACCGCAGTCGGTCTGCTATGTCCGGTCGGTCTCGCTCGCGCTCTTACTCCCGGTCCCGCAATGACGACGGCGCTGCTGACGACAGACCTAAACGGCGCCGGAGAGGCAGACGGAACGGGCGGGGACGTCCCTCCGGTGGCCAAGAGTACTAGTGTTGCCACCCAGTTCTTGCAATTATAGCATGCAGTCGCTATCGACCGTGTCATAATTGATACTTGGTGCGGTGCTACCTTTCATCACAATTTACGGCTACCGTATATTTTACTAGCATGGGCTTGTGGTCGAATTTTCGTTGATTTGTGTTGATGTATTTCTATTTTCTTGATTGATAACATTAAAGACGTATGGGATGATGTGATGAAATGGAAACTGGTGTACTCCGAACAACTTCAGGTTTAACAATACTGCTGCACAGTTTTTGTTCCAAGATGTGTCTTCAGCCCGAGCTCTCCTAGCACATGACAACGTGTACAAGTCAGATATAGCCTGAAGAACGAGAATCGGAAAACAGCGAACATTTCTGAATTCGGATTGAAATGTTACTGGGTGTATCGAATAACGCCTATGGGTAAGCAACCATTTCCAGGTGGGTTGAAGATTGGTCGCCGCATGGCCGTGTACCGGCCGCAAAACGGCCTTTGAGGCAGCGACGATTAGTTTTATTACTTGCAAATATTTCACAACGTCTCACACTTAAACCACTCCATCGAGGAAACGAACAAGAATGAAGCTATCGCCTGCTGGGTCTCAAACTGGGCCAACAGAGAGAAACGGATGCGTTCATAAGAAGCGATCGAGGCCCAGGCAGACTGTAATTAAACCCCTACACGTACGACTTCTTCAGATTTCACTTTGCGCCAGATGATGAAAGAAGGAACTTTTTAGGTTACATTCAGTTACTTGATGATCAGGCCGTGGGCAGCATCGCCCAGCTGCTGTACTTTTTATAATGTGTCTATCAGACTGGTGATCATACTATCTGATGAGTACTGAGGTTCCCTTATTAACGGCCCCAGGGGCTCGATCTTAGGCTTTATTCTCAATCAGTATGACCTGTCAACAACTATTAAGTAGCATAGTACACTGTTTAGTTTATGCTGTAAGACGATGCACTTAAAGTATGGCGTATTTGGTATCCAATAACCGTAAACAATGCGTGTCTTATCTGGCTAGTACTCGGCATCAACTACCGTACTACGATATCTAAACAACTAACTGCATCGTCCACGCCTATACGTCAACTTAAGGAACAGAGGTGCCTTCTATCTTCAAACTACGATGATGATGCAAAAGAACAATCTTCTCCTTGTTTTCGGAGTAGTAAGGTAGCTCTTAAAGACATGTGAGCTCTACCAATACCTACAGACATCCATCGGTTCAGAATCATGGCCAGCTCGTATATATGCTAGTCTGATTTTTAACAGCTATCTAATAGCTCAACAATATAGGCGACCGGGTGACTGACTAGGAGATACACATAATATATAAGAGACACATTACTCCGTAGGTTCTCATTGTTAAAGACACAGCTTATTGTCTTACGTTCGTCAGGAACTTTCGAGTACGTCTTCTTTCAAGCGCAAAGTCATCAGCAACGTCCAAAGTTCTACTATAATGAACATGTTCAGCCCTTTTCGCAGGCGTACTATGTCTTCTTCGCACCGACCTTTTTGGGACAACACTGCTAGGATAATCTACGGAGTGAAGCAATACCGCATGTAATGTATCGGCCCTTGAGTATTAGATACTTCTACGGATGGCCCTTCAGTCTATCAGTTATTATTTATAGGGCGTTATAGTATTACACAGAGAATCATAAACCAAAATTTTCGTAAATAGTAAATATACAGAGCGTGACTTCTAGTAGCATAGAGTAAGTATATGTTGTGGTCCATGTTGTGAGCACGTGTCTACGAAGTACACGTTCGTCACAAGCCGAAAACGAAAACTCTGTGGAAATGCAGGTGGCCGAGGACCGTACCGTGCCACTTAAGATAAATATACAGTAAATATGAGCATTGCACTTTGTGGTTCATCATGGCCAGCACCCTTCATCGAGCTGTTTGTATCACCGGCGGCCACACCATTATACGTTGCATTGGGAGCTTGAATTTAAGTGGTATCTACTCCGTAGAAGTGCGTTGATCTTCGATACGAAGGAGTATGATTTCCAAAGCTTCTGTATAATATATATGAACATAAATATACTTATAAACCGCGAAAAGCTTTTTGTTTTCATAGGCCAAGAGAAGCTGAAAGGCATGTAAAGAGCGGTGAGGTAGTCGGCACTATATATTTACATTTGAATATAGAATTAGAGATCTCCGTATATTTAATCCGTACGACGGGCTTTAAATATACGGAGGCGCACAGTTACGTGTATTTGAGGCCAAGCTATGGAGTTGCTGCCAGCTGAGCTGCGCATATGTAAATATAAATATGTACGATCCGTGACATCGCTCGATTTGTTCAGAGGAAAATGATTTATGTACTGGTGGGCCCTCGCTGACTGCATATACGAACTGCTCAGCTCTCGTATACGTAAAGAGCAGGGGGGGAACAGTCCAAGCACCGGATAGAGGCGATCGAGTTCTTTTCTACTCCGTATGCAATCAAGGTGCTTGGGACATGACGCGCGAAACTTAGGTATCTAAATCAGTAGCTTTTGCTTTCGGTATGAGATCAAAACGTAATATACACTAAATCTATAGGCTGAAGCTAGAAGAACCCCAGATTGAACAACGATAAAATAGAAAGAGCAAAGCTTTCTGTGTCTATACTGCCGCAAATAGTATGGCTGTGTCTCATAATACCGCCTGTAACATGTCGCTAGCCCTTGATCAGTTAGAGCGACAATAGTTGGTTATTAAAAGAAAGGCAAGTGAGACGTTTTACTTCGATTTTACTTCTTTCGTCTAAAAAGCCAATGTTTAGCTGATATCTGCGTTGTCTCGGGACTAACTCGTCTTGGCGTACTCTATTCTTGTTTGTTTAGAAAACGAACAGCAAACGAAGATTGTATTTTTAGACAAGTCTAGACCGTTGCTGCAAACAGTACGGGAATCGCATAATTTTAATTCGGTCTCTCGGGCCTGCAGGTAGCGTATGAGCGGACCAAACAACAACTGTGATAGCGGAAATAAAAGGAGTTGGTCTCGTGTTGGGTCACAATCAAACGCATATTTAGGAGCTGAAGTGCAGACTGCAATCGGCGCTGCACGCCGCGTTTTAGGCGGGTCTAAAGAAGAAGGCTATGAGCCCGAAGGGCACTATCGTGAGCCAACGGAATTTATCATTTATATTTATGTTTGTGGGGTGTGCCCGTATCAATCGTTCGGGGAGCGGCTGCGAAAATTTATTTATTTATGCAAACATACGGGGTAGGAAGACAGATGGACGATATTAATGAGAAAAATCGTCCCAGCTACTGCACTGTACTAACCTAAAAGGTTTATTTCAAGTACGGATAGACGAGGATGTAATATTTTAAAAGTGTTTTTTTATCTCTTATCTGTCATGTCAATTGCTTACTCCTATAAACGCAATGCCTGCAGTTGCGTACACCGATACTGACAACGCATCTGATTATTGTTATATTCCGTAAAATCGCTGCAATTATTTAAACGTCGGCCTCATGTTAATATATGTAATATAACAGTAATATACAGCGAGCGAGAGAGCGAGATAACAAAAGCTACGGGGGGGAGGTTAGATAAATCATTGCCTAGCATGCCCAAACAGTTATGTAGATGTATACAATGTTTTAGACGTGGCCCTCTCGAACGAAGTATTTATCAGCGGTATGCTAGAACCAATAAACTACAAATGGTTTCTACGGTTTTGCTGCTACTAGGAAGTACTCCGTATATGCTGGAACCCAATGCATGGCCTACTTTTGTAGTAAGAGATCAATCGATAAACTCGCAGTACCAGAAATATGTAAGATCCAACTGGCCTCCCCGCTAACAGAACAATTAGTCTGTCTATTTCTTTCTTAATTCTTTGCACTCCAAACGCTGTTTTTCCCATTTCAGTTTCAATATCTCTTTTCAACTTTCCTAAATACTCACAGCCCACAATCTATCTACTCAAAGTTTATAATTCAGTCGACTTCTAGTCCCCAACCTGTATTACTTTTGCACGATATCATTCTTATTCTACCTCAGGCGCAAGCTAACTCAGCTGTGACCACTCAACATGGATCGTGGACGCTTTACCGAAGAGGCATCATCACGCTCGTCAACTCGCAGCTCGCTGCCCGACACGCAGGGGCAAATGCCACAACTACCAGCACTACAAACCCAACCTTCACAGACTTCGCCAGCGGGCACTGACTCGTTCGGCGACGCGCCAATGGACCCGGCCTCCGGAGTCACTGGCGGCAGCACTACCCCCGACCAAAACCCATTTGCCAGCAACGTTAATTCGCGCCCTCTGTCTTCGGCTGGCATCAGCATCGATGACATATCCTCCATGGGTCACCGCTACTTTCATTCGCGCCGCATCCAGAAGGGCTCAGTTGAAAAGACGTGGATTGATAAAGGCAAAAACGATCCTAAAGAGAAATGGGTGACTATCCTTCCTCTACTTGGCATTTTTCTTGGTCTCTGCATTTCTGGTGTTCTCATCTGGGACGGTCTTCGAAGTGTTGTCACACACAAGTACTGCCTTGTCATGAGCGATGATTTCTCTCAAGGCTTCCGCTCCGACCTATGGCTCAAAGAGGTTCAAGTTGGTGGCTTTGGAAACGGCGAATTTGAGCAGACGACAGCCAGTGATGAGAACGTTTTCGTTGAAAATGGCCACCTTATGATCAAGGCTACGTTACAGGATTCTACACTCATCGACCAGGATAGCACAATTGACCTCCTTGCCGATGGTTCCTGCACGTCTACAGTCTTCTCGGACTGTGTCGCCGCGACAAACCTGACCTCTGGCAACTCTTCTATTGTACCACCCACGCGGTCAGGTCGCATCAATACCAAGAACACTGCAAGCATCAAGTACGGTCGTGTTGAGGTCACTGCCAAGATGCCCCGCGGTGACTGGCTCTGGCCAGCTATTTGGATGCTTCCCGTCAATGAGACGTACGGCGCTTGGCCTGCATCTGGGGAGATTGATCTTGTCGAATCTCGTGGAAATAACCACACATATTCCCTTGGTGGGAATAACATTATGAGCTCGGCCCTGCACTGGGGACCTTCACCTGCTACCGACGCATGGTGGCGCACCAATTCGAAGAGGTCTGCGCTCCACTCGACATATGCTGACGGTTACTACACTTTTGGCATCGAGTGGTCCGAGAAATACATGTTCACATACATCAACTCGCGCCTCATGCAAGCCATGTACATCAATTTCGATGAACCTATGTGGAAGCGGGGTAACTTCGACTCTGTTTCGGCGGATGCCAACTACACCAATGTCAACACCATCTGGGGCCAGACAGGCCGCAGCAATACGCCATTTGATCAGCCTTTCTACCTTATCCTTAACCTTGCAGTTGGGGGAACCAACGGCTGGTTTACAGATAACAAGGACAGCAAGCCATGGCTCGACGGTAGTGTCAATGCGAAGAAGGACTTCTGGAACGCACGTGGTCAGTGGTACCCGACCTGGACTCAACCGCAGCTCGAGGTCAGCAAGGTTGAAATGTGGCAGCAGTGCGACGGTGGCGAGTTGTAGTGCATTAGTTTAGGTCTTTATTATGCCTGTCATTACGTACAATTCAAACGAGATAAACTTGAGCTTTATGCATATCACGGAGCTGCTGCTTGTACATAGCCTACGTAAACTGGACATAATCCCACAAACTTCTTCGTATACTAAATTCTCTGTATAACGCGCATTTACAGTTCGCACCTGTTACTCGGTGATATTGTGTGCAAAACCGCGCAGTGGCATGAATACAGTCGTTATCAAGTAGTACATATCTACGTGCGTTTGATTTCTTCTCGTACTAGCAGAGGCGCCTTTCGGCTGAAGTACAGATTCTTAAACGAATTAATTTGACAAATGGATATCCGCTGAGGCTGAGGTAGCACCAATTATGTGCTCTGAAGCCCAAGAGCACGTATTCGCCTGTAGTATTTTTAACCACCTACACGTGTAACGCCAGTTTACTATAGCCATGAAATACAATCTGCCATCACAGGATATCCGCACAATATATTTTCTTACTTCCTACAATCGAAAACTGCTTTCTTATCTAGAAGCAACAACACAGCAATGTCTTTCAGTTCATCTTTGTCAACTGTTACAGTCTCGCGCGCATTTTGCATTTTCATTGCGAGTAAAAGTGCGAGGAATAACCGATGCCTGTAGGAATACTGTGCCGTGTAAAGCCAATATGATTTCTCTGGAATCTGATTATAGCACAGGGACGAATGACTTCCACATATCCACGTTTATGCTATCTGTTGACATTTTGAAATACCCAAGAAACAATGGTGCGAGCGGCTGGTCCCTCGAAATCGTAAATTTAGTTCCACGCCGCGACATCTTGTCTTTATCTTTGTGAATATAAGTGTCAAAATCAAGAACAAACTGGGCATCCAAGCCAACGTCAGGTTGTAGACCTACAACAGAACCTGAAAGTCCGCTACAATACGCCCGATTTGTCTTAGCTTGAGGTTAAAAGACTCGAAAGTCTAGACCTTGGCGGCTGCACTGGCCTGTCATCATGCTTGTGCTGACGTTCTGTGCATTTCCGTGGCGCTGCACTACGTCGTGATAGAACAAGATGGCTGGGGTTCGCATTATGATTCAGTGTATCTATATAATCACTTTTACATGAATTTGTTTACCTTGTAGGGATTGGCCTAAAATAGTTCAATATTATTTCCTCTTCAAGAGCAGGGGCTTGTATAAATCTTTTAATTTAACAGCTGCGGCTGAGAGGGTCCTCCGCTTTCAGCTTCAGAGCGGTCTTCCGATGAAGTATAATAAAAATTGTTTTAAATATATAGATAAATAAATATATATATCGTAGTACTCCCTACTCAGAAAATCATATTACTGTCTTATCGCGGAGCATAAATATTTACTCCAAGAGGCCCAAAAGCCGCACGGGTCGAAACTGTCTATTTCGGAATGTTCGCAATATATTCCGTACTCCGACCGAAGTTGGTGAGGGCGTGAATCATTTATTTATATTTGTGTAAAGCTTCACAAAAGCAAACAAACTTCCGTATATCTTCTCCGCATATGGAGGAAAGAAAGATGGTATGGCCGTGAAAGCTGGGTATTTCAGATTTAAATTTTCGCCCTTGCCTGTTTGCGTTCGGTGTGAGGTGTTGTATTTCAATCTATAAAGCAGCGAAAACATGCCAAGTTTATCGCATAGGAGCCTCAAAGAATATATTCATGGCCAACGGCACGGAACAAAAAGACGAGGCTATTAGCGTGTCTCGGTTGCATTGGCTATTGCGCCGCCTAGCCGCAATAGCACTGTCCTAGTACTAATATTGCTAATAGACCTCGAGGACGCCAACAAGCTGTCAATACTTATATTTACGATCCGTACTTGCAGTCCTTCATTCTAGCTCAATGCAGCTGTAAATATAAATATACTCCGTACGGACACTGTGGCCAGACAGCGAATAAGCTTTGCCACGCTACGAAAAAAACCAGAGCCAAACCGTCATATTTCCACATCGCCTAGCACACACTGAAGGACAACCTTATAAATATAATTTATATCTACGGTAGATAGCTACCACATTATCACCGAAATTATCACACGTTGCCCAAGTATCATCCCGCGTCCCTACTAATTGTGAATCTAAATATAAGTATATGTATTGAGCTCAATGTAAATATAATGAACACCGATTACTCCGTATATATTTACTTCGTACGACGGATGGCATGGACCAGGAAATCGATATTTCAAACCAAGTGGCAAGGGTTGTGTTATGGGGTATCATTAGTCGTCTATCAGCGAATTGATCGATTTTATTAGAAGCCTCCGGATCCGTAAAAATATATTTACCGTATGCACACGCCCCTTCTCAAAAGGTACTAGCCTGGACTTCATTTGATTGTTTTTTATAGCAAATACTTCCTGGTTCTTAAAATCTATTTACAAGACAGTCGCTTTATTTTTACTATCTTATTTTTACTATCCTAGCTTCCTTTACAGTTGGCATTTCCCATATCTGGGCCCCATCTCCTTCCATTTTCACATCTATAACACCAGCCCAAAGCCCAAAATAAACTCTCATGCCGCCCAACACATGTCCCATCTTTTTTTCCATTCAAGACATTGTCTCTCGCAACACTTTCTGGGACACTCCAATTGACGTCGAGGCACATAGGCGCAACCTATCGCCAGACGTTTTTCAGATTTCAAACACAAACATTCGGTACTGTCGAAACGATCACGGCAGTTTACTGCGCCGTTGAGCTGTTGTACTACCGAAACTTTCTGCCGTTTTCGTTGCCCTAGTCTGTTGCCCATTTACAGCCACCACCTCGTTTCCGGTCACTTGATTTACAACCATATTCCCATACGTGAGTTGTTCCAGACGCTCTTGCAACAGCATTCGAGCTTTGATGCAGAACTAACTAGTCATACAGTCATCATGTCGGAAAAAACGACGTTGCCGCATCAAGCAGGCGGCTTTACCTTCAACAATGACGTCGCAACAACGTCAGTGAATGAGCACAACAACGCGGAAAACAGAGAGAACCAGCTTCAAATGCAGCCCCAAAGCACTCAAAAAGGACCACCTGTTGCCATGCACATGCGCAACAATGAACCCATCGATCTGCTCCACGCCTCCAGTGCTCTAGGTCCAGGGTACATGGCTGTACACACACCTGGCTCCAGACCAATGTCTGTCGCTGGCCGATCTGTACGGTCTGCCAGATCTAATGCTGCATACTCTACGCGCACGCATGGCCCGATTATGTTTCTTGATGAGATCAGGCATGAGGCCATGGTCAATTATCTATACCAACAACAATGCTCGCGGCTCTGGGTTGCCGAAGGCACTGGTGAGGTTGAAGGAGTGCTTCTTCGCAAGGCCCGAGGGGTCTATGTGGCCTGTCCGCCCCAGCTTCTTGATTCGCCACTTGCCCACGCCGCCGCCGTCCTCAATGTTAACTGCGCAATGACTGTCAACTCGCGCGTTATAAAGACGTTTCTCCAATGGGCCCCTGACGCTGTCGATGTACCTCTCCCGAACGGCTTACGCATCCAGATCATTCCGGCTGTTGAGGATCTGAGCCGTGCCCGCAAACATCAGTTTGCTGCTTTCGTTGCATCTGAAGGCCTTCTCATTGTCTGGGATGATGAACCGATGCACATCCTGACTCGTGCCAAAGACATCGAGGCCGAGCTCATGGGACTTGTGTGGCGTTCTGGCACTGGAGATGCCGATGAGAATGAAAAAGGTCCAAGCTACAACGATTCGGAGGTTGATGAGGAGAGTGGCGAGTTAAAGCCCGAAAAGCGTCCCGTGCATCTCATCAACACATATCTCGTGTCGATCACTCTTGTTATCATCACGGTATCTCTCGGTGCAGCCTGGCGCCAGCTCGCAATCGAGGTCTCCGTTGATCACTCGTACGTGCGTCTAGCACTGGTCGCCTTGTTCCCTATCCAGATTTTTTTCACCCTTTTCTTTGCACAAGTCATTGTCGGCTGTCTAGCTCAGATTTTTGGTCCGGTACGCCAACTCACCATCAACTCGAAGTTCTACTCGGCGCAACGTCCCCAACGTCTACAGACTTCCATTCTCCCACACGTCACCGTCCAATGTCCTGTCTACAAGGAGGGCCTTTCCGCTGTTATTGAGCCAACCGTCAAGTCTATCAAGCAAGCAATCTCCACCTACGAGCTTCAAGGCGGGTCTGCCAATATGTTCATCAACGACGATGGTCTTCAGCTACTCGATGATGAGGAGCGACAGGCACGCATCGACTTCTATGCTGATCACAGCATTGGGTGGGTTGCGCGCCCTAAACACGGGGAAAATGGCTTTCTGCGTCGCGGAAAGTTTAAAAAGGCTTCGAACATGAACTTTGCTCTCATGATCTCTTGTAAGGTCGAGGAAAAACTTCAGCAATATCAGCGTGGACCTGAGTGGACGCAGCAGCACGAGGCCCACGCCTATGAACAAGCGTTAAAAGACGTTCTTCTGGAAGACGGTCGTGCCTGGGCTGATGGTAACGTCCGCATGGGTGACTACATCCTTATTATTGATTCCGACACGCGCGTCCCCCATGACTGTCTTCTCGATGCCGTATCGGAAATGGAGCAATCCCCTGATGTCGGCATCATGCAGTTTTCTTCGGGGGTCATGCAGGTCGTTAACAACTACTTCGAGAACGGGATCACTTTTTTCACGAATCTCATCTACACTGCCATTCGCTACACCGTTTCCAACGGCGATGTTGCTCCTTTTGTTGGGCATAACGCAATTCTTCGCTGGAGCGCTATACAACAAGTCTCTTACATGGACGAGGACGGCTACGAGAAGTTTTGGTCGGAAAGCCATGTGTCCGAGGACTTCGATATGTCCCTGCGTCTCCAGTGTGATGGCTACATCATCCGCCTAGCTGCATGGGCTGGCGAAGGGTTCAAAGAGGGTGTCTCACTGACCGTCTACGATGAACTCGCCCGTTGGGAGAAATACGCCTACGGCTGCAACGAGCTCCTTTTTCACCCTATCCGCAAATGGATCTACAAGGGGCCTTTTACGCCGCTCTTCCGCAAGTTTTTGTTTTCCAATATCCGCTTTACGTCGAAGATTACCGTCATCTCTTACATCGGTACTTATTACGCTATCGGTGCTGCTTGGATTATGACCACTGTCAACTACTTCATCATGGGCTGGTTTAACGGCTATCTCGACAAATATTACGTCGACTCGTGGCAAGTTTGGTTTTCCATCATCATCGTCTTCAACGGTCTCGGCAACATTGCGCTAGCCATCATGCGTTACCGCATTGGTGAGCGCAGTATTCTTTATGCTTTTTACGAGAACTTCAAGTGGACGTTCCTTTTGGCAATTTTCTTGGGTGGCCTGTCGCTTCATGTGTCACAGGCTATCCTCTCGCACATGTTTGAAATCAACATGACCTGGGGTGCTACCTCCAAGGAGGCTGAGTTTTCAAATTTCTTCATTGAAGTTCCCAAGGTTTTACGTCGCTTCAAGTTTTCTATGCTGTTTTCTATTGTGTCTATTGCTGGAATGGTCATTTTGGCAGTTGCTCCTTTTGTTCCCTACGATTGGCGCATCACAGATTTCGTCGCTATCTTGCCTATGGCCACGGTTGCTGCATCGCACCTACTCTTACCGCTGGCCCTCAATCCGGCTCTGATGACTTTTTCTTTCTAAGTTTGGTTTCTATCCATTGCCTGTCTTGTCTTGTACAATCATTGTTAATACGACTGAATTGGACTCATTTAACACCCCACCCTGACTTTGAAGGAGAACTCAACCATGTCAAGATGCTGTGATCTATTGTGAACTTTGGGCTACGGACAGGGGAAACTTGAGGCCCTGGTATTATTATGTAATCGCCCCGTTATGGCCGTAGTGAATTGTGTTTTAAGAATTAAAATGCCGTGGTTTTAAGCTTAATCATGACCTATTGCACTTTCCTGGTATTCGGCTATGAGGTAAGCATCCCGTCTCATTGGCCACGCCCCTCATTTATTATATAATCAGACACCGCCTATCAGGGAACTGATAAGGAAGGCGTGGCAGAATACCAGAGATAAGAAAAAATCTCATGGAGGGGCAAACTTTTCGAGTTCCCGCCGTACAATATAGTGTTGTCGCCCTTCTCACCTCTAATCTACTCGTCGTTTGCCTCTTCCACACTATTGTCAAGCTCATCAACACCCTCTACCACGGCCTCTGCCTCGATACTCGAGTGCACTTTTGAGCGCTTTTTACCCTTTTCGTTCGCCTCCACGCCTCGAGCGAGGATCAGGCTTGAGACATCTTTTCCATCATTGTTTGATTCACGATCAATCTCGTCGACAGCATCGCCTTACCAGAAGCCATACCCTCATAAACTCTCCACTCAACAGCCATAAAAAAGATGAACTCTAACGCCATCCCCTTCCGACCTGCCACTGAGGCCAACCTCGTTCCGTCGAAGGAAGAGGTCTCTGCCATCCTCAAGACAGTCTTTGACGCCACGACATCCAGTGCTTCGATTGATGCAGCGTACAAGCTCTGCGACATCCTCTTGGAAAGCCCTACTGCTGGCTTCCGTGGTCTCACCACCTACGGTGTTCTTGACGAGATCAAGAAAGCTGCTGCTGACAAGAAAAGCGGTCTGCGCAGAGAAGGCGCGCAAAACCTGATTGGCGCTCTGTTTGAGCGTTTCCCGGCCAAGCAGCCTGCAAGTGAGATTGCTCTTCTTCTGCAGGATGGCGGTGTGGTCGGTTTGGCACTCGAGGCTCTCGCCGATAAGGGCTCTGTTGTCCGGGATGCTGCTCAATACGGCCTTGACGCAATATTTGGCCAGCTGCGTTCGGAGGCCCTTGTCGTTGGTCTACTGCCGGCACTGGTCGCTTACCTGAGCAAATCTGCGGGCAAGTGGCAGGGCACTGTCGGTGCTCTTAAGCTTCTTCAGCGCATGGCTGATAAGGCCAAGATGGAGCTCGGCACCACCAAGGAGGAGGCCATTGAGAAGGACGTCCTACGCGATCTCATGGGCTCCAAGCTTTCGTCTCTCATCCCCATTGTCGAGGCCGCGATGAGTGACCTCAAGACTGAAGTCGAGAAGCAGGCTGTTCTCACCATGACGTCGCTCACTGCGTTGCTTTCCAATGATGATGTTCTGCCGCGCATTCCCCTACTAATCGACACTATGCAGCATCCCTCGCCCAAGACTCTGCAGAAGGCTATCCACGCTCTTGCTCACACCACATTTGTCGCTGTTGTTACGTCGCCTGTCCTCGCTCTTCTTACGCCCTTCCTCGAGCGCTCCCTCAACAACCCCAACACCGCCCAGGAGGTCCTCCGCCAGACGGTTGTGATCACAGAAAACCTCACCAAGCTGGTTCATGACCCTATTGAGGCTCGCATATTCCTGCCCAAACTCCAACCCGGCGTGAAGAGCGTGAAAGACCGTGCCTCGCTTCCAGAGGTCCGCGAGCTTGCGAACCGTGCTCTCAACGTCATGGACATCGCCATGTCCACTGATACCAACGGCTCTGGCCACGTCGCGATTGAGCGTACTTCGCCCGATGATGTTGCTGCCCACCTCTACGCAGAGATTCAGAATGCTGGCGGTCTCCAGCTTCCTGATGTCGACATTTTCAAGACCCAGCTGAGCCCTTACATCAGCGCCATGGTTTCCGAGGATGTCAACTTTCGTTACATCGCCCGCATCCAGAGCTCAATCGTCCCCTACATCAGCCAAGTTGTTAAGACCACCGACGCTGCTGAGAAGGTCGGCGCGGCTATCCACGACTTCTACCTCGCCGAGGACGAGCGCAAGTTCGGCGTTCCCGAGAAAGAAGACGATGGCGAGATCGAGATTGTCAATGCCGATTTTTCTCTTGGTTACGGCGGTATGCTCCTGCTGTCTCACACCAATATGCGGCTCCTCAAAGGCCACCGTTACGGTCTGGTTGGACGCAACGGTGCTGGCAAGTCTACCCTTATGCGGAGCATTGCTGGCGGCAAGCTCGAGGGGTTTCCCCCACAGGATGTCCTTCGTACCTGCTACGTTGAGCACAACCAGGGCGAGGATGCCGAGATCTCCATCCTAGACTTTGTTGCAAAGGACCCTACGATTGCCCAGGAAGGGCGCGAGCGCATCTCTTCCGTCTTGTCTGAGTTCGGCTTCACCGCTGGCCCTGAGGGCCGTCAGTCGCAGAAAGTCGGCTCGCTATCTGGTGGTTGGAAGATGAAGCTGGCCCTGGCTCGCGCAATGCTGCAGAAGGCCGACGTTCTTTTGTTGGACGAGCCGACAAACCACCTGGACGTTGAGAACATCGCTTGGCTTCAGAATTACCTCAAGAGCAACACGGAGATCACCAGTCTGATTGTTTCTCACGACTCGGGCTTCCTCGATGAGGTCACCACCGACATCTACCACTACGAGCCAGGAAAGAAGCTGGCTCAGTACAAGGGAAACCTCGCAACCTTTGTCAAGTCGCATCCCGAAGCCAAAAGCTACTACACGCTGTCAAGTAGTATGGTTCAGTTCAAGTTCCCACCTCCTGGCATTTTGTCGGGGATCAAGTCCCAAACACGTGCCATTGTGCGCATGAGCAACGCCACCTACACCTACCCCGGTGCTTCCAAGCCGTCTCTGTCGGATGCCTCTTGCCAGTTGACGCTTTCTTCTCGCGTTGCCGTCATTGGTCCTAACGGTGCGGGCAAGTCGACTCTCATCAAGATGCTGACGGGTGAGGTCATTCCCAACACCGGAAAAGTGGAGAAGCACCCCAACCTGCGTATAGGCTACATCAAGCAACACGCCCTCGAGCACGTTGAGATGCATCTCGAGAAAACACCCAACCAGTACTTGCAATGGCGTTACCAGTTTGGAGACGATCGCGAGGTCCACATGAAGCAAACGCGCCAACTCTCAGACGCGGACCGCGCCCAGATGAACAAGGAGATTGAGCTAGCGCCAGGCATGGGTAAGCGTCAAATTGAGGCGCTTGTTGGCCGTCAGAAGTACAAGAAGACTTTCCAGTACGAGGTCAAGTGGAAGTTCATGCTTCCGAAGTACAATACGATGGTGACTCGCGAGACACTGCTCGATCTCGGCTTTGACAAGCTGATTCAGGAGTTTGACGACCACGAGTCGTCGCGTGAGGGTCTATCGTTCCGTGAGCTGCAGCCAGCCATCATCAGCAAGCACTTTGAGGACTTGGGTCTTGACCCAGAGATTGCCAACCACAACGAGATTGGCGGCCTATCGGGCGGCCAGAAGGTCAAGGTCGTTATAGCAGGCGCCATGTGGAACAACCCTCACCTGCTAGTTCTTGACGAGCCTACTAACTTCTTGGACCGCGACTCACTTGGTGGTCTGGCTGTCGCGATTCGCGACTTCAAAGGTGGTGTCGTTATGATTTCCCACAACGAGGAGTTTGTCGGCGCTCTGGCGTCTGAGCAGTGGCACGTCGTCGACGGTCGCATGACCCACAAGGGCCACACGGCCATCTCGGCGGATCGGTTTGAGGACAGCAAGCCCAGCAGCGGTGCAACGACCCCTATCGGTGCAATGACCCCGGCGGCGCTCAGCAGCATCCAGTCAAGCGCTGTCAACAGTGGCACAGAAGATAACCAAGGCGACTTGAAGTTCAAGTCCAAGAAGAAGCGGAAGATGACGAAAAAGGACCTGAAGGAGCGCGAGAACCGCCGCCGCCAGCGTGAGATTGTCTGGCTCAACTCACCCAAGGGCACGCCCAAACCTGTTGACACAGACGACGAGGAGTAGTATATGGGTCGAATTGGGTTCTGACAAAAGTGGTTTTTGGCGCTCTGCATTTTCTATTATATTACCCTCGTTGATTCCTCCTCCCCCACGTTGCGATCACGACACGCCCTATGCTATAGATGGCTTGCTGATTATGTCTCTCCTTTGTATCTCATACTTTTATCATGTATTCGCGCCCAAAGATGTTACTTGTTTGTTGTTTTGCTCGTTGGCGCCTATAGACCAGTACACTTGTTTAGTTTATAGATGCAGCTGGGAATATATTGAAAATGTGTCACAGGAAGGAGTATAACCTGATGATTGCTAAGCGCGCAGTGTCTCAAAAAAACATGAGGCATGTATTCGAGACCACTACAGAGAGAAGGGTGCAGGCTTGAGCATCGCAGATAGGATGGTGGACCCATAGAATTAGATCTGGATTGGTGGTAGCTTTCGGACAATTACGATTGCGGTGATAGGCCTATTTATAGAAAGATCTTATCTCGAAACTTTTAAGACGATCATTCAAACAATACTTTGAGGCTCTTGATGACGTCTAGACCACATTTTAGAATCTGCAGCACCTTATGTCACGAGATTTGCTAGCGAAGAGACACTGAATAAGCTTTTGACATCTTTGGGCCCCAAACCTTGAAGAATGAAAAGTGTAAATATATTCATAGGTAGGTCCTTGTATCGAAAGCAGGCACTAGATGAAATAGGCTCTGCGACAACACGCAGTTTGTCTGCTACGTAAATATATATATTTGTTTACGGAGTACACATAGCTCTCTTTTGCACAAAATTCTGCGGCGGCAAGGTAATATAATAATTTTTTCAACACCGGAGAGGAAGCCGAAAATAAATATACATGATGTACTCCGTATTCATTCTCGTTATTCTGCTCTGACGTCTAAGAGGAAAGTATGCGCAGCAAAATTGGTCCGTGTTGAGTATTTTATACATTTACTTTGGTGATCTAAAGCAAATCTACTTCGTACGAGGTACTCGGTAGTAATTATCGTGCAATTGGAAAGTCGAACCCAACTATTGTGTCTATTGACCAATGCCAGACCCGCAAGTCATGTGCCATCGGCGATGGTATACGTACGGAGAACTCCGCCCGTCCGGGTCTTTTGGTGCCTACTCAGTAGAACGCGAGGGCTATGACTTTAAAACTGGCCAATAGTGAGGATGAGTCCATTCACATAAATTTACTTGAAACCTGTTAAACGGAAAGGATACCGAGTGAATGTAAACATTATATACGAAGTAAATATAGGTAATGGATTCGTATAAATAACAATAGGCACGGTGGGAGGCACGGTGGGCGACGCAGCAGGCGTGGGCGAGCTCGAGAGCGGCTGTGGGGGCGCCATGCTGCCAAACAGACGCACGCCAGCCCGGCTGCGCTATTTACATACTTTTTATAGAATTAAACACGATAGTGTATATCGCATATACTCTGTATATGTGCCGTGTAACAGCTACCAGGTGTGTCGATGAACACAGGCCTGGATGTTTGAACCTTTGGGCATTTGCGAATCTCCAAGGTCGAATTTGCGTATCCGTAGCCGCAAATCCCCGTCCAAAATATATATATTTATATGGCGTAGGTCGAGACCAAGGCATATCTATTATTTGCCACCGTCTAACAAAGTTACAGGCCTAAATACAAAATACTGTTATCAGGTGTTGTGGCACAGCTAGTGCCAGGAATGACGTTTAAATTATTAAACACAACCCCGAAAGAATACATTTAGTATTTATTAAAAAGGAACAAAACTGGATAGACGCATAAATATAATATTTACGGAGTGAGCACTCCGTAAATTTAAATTTTAATATACTTCGTAGGTCAATCTCAGTATCGGACCCATAATAAGAACGCGACTGGAAGAGCAGCATAGCCTCGCTTGGCTCTCGCACAAAGAAGAGCACAAACCGACGGCTAAACATTTTAAGCCGATATCCCGTATGCCGGCTAAAAATGAGATTTTGAAGTTGTCATCTCGCAATCGCTCAGTGGCATATATCTGTTTTCGCAGCTTGAGCTCGCGACCTCTGCCCTTCCATTTGTTAAGTTCGCTGTCGCTCTTCCCGCCCTCCCTTCTTGCATTGTTTTCTCAGTCACTGTCATATTTCCCCTCCTGAAATGCTATCCTTTCTCCATCCTATCTTGGCATTCCGGGCTTGACCTTCTGTTTTAGCCTTAGTACCCCGTTGTCGTTGGCCTGGCCGGCAATCTTGTGGAGGATGGACTGAAAGCTCCATAATTACTTAAAAATACTCCGTATCACGGAATATATATATACTCAATGTCTGCCGCGCGTACTCCGTACTCCGTCCCTCGTACTTCGTAGCTCTGTACTCTGTAAATATAGCGCGAATATGTGTGCACTACAAATTCTCACACATAAACCTCGAATACTGAGTTAGAACTTAACTTTCGCTACTTGGGATACTTAGTAAATCTATGGGTAAATATACATCACGAGACTCAAGAGTTTCGCTCGAGTGTCACTGGGACCATTCATTTGCCCACTGCTTTGGCCTGCTTACGGAGTACTCCGCATTGTGCTCTCCTTTCGCTGCTGCCTTGGCTGTCTTGTGTACTCCGTATATTTATGGTTCTTGACAAAATCCGTAGACCGAAGCAGGAAGTATCAGGTTTCTTCCCCTATTCCTCAAGCTCCTACCAAAAAATATCCACATAAACTTACCTCGGCCGAATAGCATGCCTTGAAATGTTCTAAACCTGGTATTTAAAAACAGTGACACTCAGTTTAAACAACGCCCCCATCGTTGTTCCCCTTCCGTGTTCTTTCTCACCGATATCTCTGTCGGCTTTCGTACGAAGTGAATATTTCCATACCCTACTCCGTACATTTGAATTAGGGACGGTAATCCAGCCCACTGTCCCTATTCCGTAGTTTCCCTGCGCAGCATCAACAGTTTCTCATTCCGTTAACGATTACTCTATGATTGCATCTGTATTTACTCCGTAAAAATATATCAAACGAGAACGACGAACTTGATACGGAGTATGAAAATACTATTGAACCTTTTCGAATTCATCGTTCTAGTTCGCATCAATGATCCTTGCTTCTTCGCTCCTCGGTTGCCAGGTGCTGCACGGAGAATAACGTACCTCGCCTCACCATTGTACCTACCTGTTCACATCCAAGACTTCGCGAAACGTGACGAGGTATGCTAGCGACGCCGTCACTGATTCTGCGTCCATTGCGCCCACGTCACTGTCTCTCAGTGGAGAATCACCGAGCCTAGCTCATGGTCGTTTTATGTTAATATCGCGTTGATGAGCGGATCGCTGTCTTGCCCCCTCTTCTCGCCTGCTAGACACGGTCTTTGGACTGGAGAAGGAAAGAAGGGAAAATAGGAGTCGAGAAAATAAAAGCGGAGAGCGTGGCGCATGGCGGGAAAGCACTTGCCAGGTACTCCGTAGAAGCAAGACCAAATGAACAAATATCTGGGCACCCCCATCTTGAATTTGCTGGAGCCTGTGCGAAGTCGAAGTTAATCTGTGCGTTGTCCAGGTGCACACTCTTTCACCGACAACATCCAACCCTCCTGAACTTCTGATATTTCGACCCAAACTTACGATAGCAAGTCTTTTGAACGACACATGCCGCTCGACCTTGCAATCGCGCGTGGATAGATTCAGAGCACGATCTCTCCCCCGGACCTACCTCTGGTTGATTGCACGCGAAGCACGACTTGTTCCAACATCCATCCCGCTTGACAGCATACCAGCCCTGACTGCATCGACAGCGACGACAGCGGTGTCGAACTATCATGATGTCGACTCGCGACAGCGTCATCAGCGCCTCGCTGATCGAGGATCGTATCGCGCAGGGCCAGACGATTGTCATATACCGTGACTACGTTCTGCGTCTTGACTCGTGGCTGGACAGACACCCCGGCGGGCGTCTTGCCATCCTGCACATGGTCGGTCGTGATGCCACAGACGAGATCGAAGTGTGAGTTTTCCGCAGATTTCTTTTGGTCATCATGCCTTGCAGCGCTGGTGTATACCCGTCACACCGGCCCTTTGTTTTTGCGTTTTGATCGTGATGGCCGTTTGGGGGGGGGTTTGTGATCCCCACGCATTCCGTTGGTGGCAGTCGACGAAGCCGTCGCAATCGCATCGCAATCATTGCGCTCTTCTCTTCTTGCTGGGACAAGCCGGTCGGATGGCGTCATTATGGCTATTCGTACCAGCCTGAAATGGCCTTTCTCCCTTGCCGATGCGTGCGTCTTGACTTCCCCTGGTGATATCGATCGGTTATTTTTGCGGTTTGTTTAGTCAGTGCCCCGTCTGCTGCGCTGTTGCGACCGTGAAGCATTTGCTGGAGGCTCCGGTGTCAAAGTCGCCCGAAAATTGTCGGGTTTCGAAGGAAAAGTTTTTGTCGAAGTCGATAAAAATGTCCCAGTATTGGAATGCGTATGTGCGGAAGATATGAAGGAGAGTTGTTTCGGGATTGCGAACGTGAGTGAGGTGGGGAGCCGCACCTTTTAAAGGCCCCCATTCAGATCGAGATCGTCGATGACATCCGAGCCTTCCGACAGTTGGTGGATTTCTCAGCATCACATAGCACCACTTACCTCTCAAATTCGCTAAACACACAGCACCCCGGACATTCTTTCATGCATCCTCAGCAGGTCCCCAGTTTCCCCAGATTTGCATTAATTATCGCTGTTCATATTTGCCGCTTTGCTGCTATTGGCCTTATCTTTCGTCACATTCAAGACTAACATATTCACCACAGGTACCACTGCGGCGCTACCCTCAAAACCATCAAGGCCTATCGAATTGGCCTCAAACCTCCCGGGCCATGGCAGGTCAACATTGCCCCCCCCATTCGAGGCGGCGTCTACCATCGCCTCGAAGATCAGAAGACTGCCGCCCTGAAGATCCCTGAGGTCACCATCGACGAGGTTGACGACCTGACTGGTGATGGCTCAGCCACCGAGCCTAGCAGCGACTCTGAGGATTCACTACCCACCGACTCAGCGTCTGTCAGTGACCTGTCATCGGAGTACAGCTCTGAGCCACTATCCAAGTGGCCGTCACTGGTTGACGAGGTGTCTTCGGTTAGCGATGAGACAAAGCCGTCCGACCCCTTCATTGGCGCTGCAGGCCTGCATGGCGTGAACCGTCGCTGGAGTCGCCCGGCTGGGATGCAACACGATATCACCAACTTTTCCAAGAAAGAACAGGCATCCGAAACCTACACAACCATCGACGACTTTGCCGATCGTAGCAACCAGCATGAGATCGATTGCGACAATTCTGTTTACCCGTCTGTTGACCCGATCCAACAGGCTGCCATTGTCATGCGCTACCGCGATCTACACCAGAAGGTGTACGATCTTGGGTACTATGACTGCCCGTACTTGGAGTATGGCAAAGAAAGCGTCCGCTACCTGACGCTGTTTGGTCTCTTCGCCTTTTTCTTGCATGCCGGTTGGTACATCCCGTCGGCCATCTGTCTCGGCCTCTTCTGGCATCAAATCATGTTCTCCGCTCATGATGCTGGCCACCGTGCCATCACCCACAACTTTATCGCCGACACACTGATTGGCATGTTCGTCGCCGACTTTTGCTGTGGTTTGTCGATTGGGTGGTGGAAGAGCAGCCACAACGTTCACCATCTGGTCACCAACCACCCCGAGCACGACCCAGACATTCAAAACACGCCCCTTTTTGCCACTAGCCCGTTGTTTTTCAAGTCTCTGCGCTCGTCTTACTACGACTTTACGTTTGTCTGGGACGCTGCTGCCGACTTTCTGGTGCCCTATCAGAAATACACCTACTATCCTATTATGGGTGTCGCGCGCTTCAACCTTTACCTCCTTTCCTGGCTCCATGTCCTTTCCAAGAAGGCATCATCGCTTGGCAAGAGCACGGCCTGGTGGATTCAGCCTGGCGAGATTCTGTGCATGTCATTCTACTGGTTCTTGTTTGGTTATTGCCTTCTCTGGCGTACCTTACCTACCTGGACCGACCGCGTGGTGTTTGTGCTTGTGTCGCACGTTGTCACGATGCCCCTTCATGTTCAGATCACACTCTCGCACTGGGGCATGTCGACGGCTGACCTCGGGGAGACCGAGAGCTTCCCGCAACGCCAGTTGCGCACCACCATGGATGTTGACTGTCCGGCCTGGCTGGACTGGATCCACGGCGGCCTGCAGTTTCAGGCAGTCCACCATCTGTTTCCCCGTGTCCCGCGCCACAACCTGCGTCACGTCCAGAAGCTTGTCCGTGGCTTTTGTGATGAGACCAACATTCCTTACTCAATCCTGAGCTTCACGGACAGTAACAGCAAAGTTCTGAGCCGTCTTGAGGAAATTGGTGAGCAGGTCAACATCATGGTGAAGTGCCAGAAGCACATGGCCGAAACCGGTGAGAGCGGCCTGCACTAGTCTTGTTTTTCATCTTTCATGCAAATTTCGTTCGTATAGACTGTTTTTTCCTGTATCTTTGCCGTCCACATGTTCAATATAGGCTGGAATTTCAAATGTTTTAGTTTTGAATTTATGTTGTTGAATAGGCCTTAACAGTATGACCTTTTCGTATGTACAAAGAAGAGTATGGGTTCCAGTTTCTGAATCATTCATACTACCAAGACTTGTATGAAATTGCATCTTCTACTATTAGATAGGTGGCCAGCATTGCTTGCAGCCAGGTTTTGACGTTACATGGCTTTCCCGGAAAGATTGGTACGAATGCCGCTGCCATCATGCCTGACCAATGTAGTACAGTACCAGTGCTTACGTTTAAGGAAGGTTCGTGTAAAAGCCTAAAAGTACATAATCGACTATGATGGCTTTGACCACATTTTAGTACTAGGACGTATATTTACATCAAGCTAACTGTTCCTGTTTGAATCTCCTGTTGATAGTCTAAATATTACGCAGATCCGGGAGGCTTAACTCTGGATCGTTTATTCCGTGCCGCCTCGAGAGAAAAAATATAGAGTGGAGAGCTTTATAGTAATTTAGATGCTGTGCATGCTTATTCTCTTGAACCACCATGCTTTCGAAAGTGGGGGATGTGCGACGAATATAACTCGTCGCTGCGAGGCAGATCTATCTATCCATGATTATTATCAAGTTCGGAGAAATGCGTTCATTGTCTTACTCCCGGTCACGAGCTGACCTTTGCGACCTGGTGTCGCAGCTGTCCGTTTTCACCCCCTACAGTTATACGTCGGATTATCGCGCCGACTTGCATCGCAATCCCACCCTTGGTACTTGTTTTACACAGAGTACGTAAATTATGCGTCGTTCGCCGCGAAGCAGCATAAGTGGGGGATAAGCATGGCCAATCAGAGGCTTTTTATTACCCGTTAAAGCTTATATTTTGCTTGTGTCCAGCTGCTGCATAACCGCCTTTGGCTGAATTCTTCATACTGAACCATTGAAAGGGAGGAGCAATGCCGACGACGGCCCAACCGAGTGGCTCTATAAGAATGATAGCCTCCCGCTTCTGATCCCACGACACCCGTGTCTTCATTACCATTCCCCGAACTGCCTCTCGCGACATGGATCTCGCATTCTACCTTATTTTAGCCGCCGTGGCGGCGCCAGCTTGGTGCATTGTTTACTGGGTCGTGCCTTACCTTACCACCTACAAACACCTTCGTCACATCCCTGGCCCTTTCATCTGCAAATTCAGCAATATTTGGCTTGCGCTTGGTGCCCGCCAGGGCCAGAAATTTGCCTGGGTCGACGCAGCTCACCGCAGATATGGCAAGGTCGTCCGCGTTGGGTTCAATCACGTCTCTATCGCGACACCCGAGGGCCTGCGCACTGTCTACGCACACGGCAACGGTTTCCTCAAGGACCACTTCTACAATGCGTTTGTATCAGGCGTCCCTGGCGTTTTCAATGTTCGTGATAGAGTTGAGCACACCCGCAAGCGGAAGATCGTTGCGCACGCATTCTCGCCTGGTGCTGTGCAAGATTTTGAGCCACACATGACGAGCAATCTTGTCCGTTGGGTGGCCCAGCTCGACAAAATCTCGGCCCACTCCAGCCAGCCGGATGGGTTCGCACGTCTTAACATGATGCCGTGGTGCACCTTTGTCGCCTTTGATATTATTGGTGACCTGGCTTTTGGTGCGCCGTTTGGAATGGTTGACCGTGGGAGGGATGAGTGTGAAGCGGTCCTCAGCAGCGCAAGTAGCAACGGGCCCGGTGCCAATAGTGGCGAAAACCCCATCGTCTACGTGCCGGGAGCCGAAACTCTCAACCGGCGCGGCGAAGTCAGCTCGACACTTGGTCTACTACCACAGATCAAGCCGTTTGCCAAGCATTTACCGGACCCTTTTTTCTCTCGCGGCCTTCAGTCCGTTGCTAACCTGCATGGCATTGCTGTCGCAGCAGTGGACCGACGTCTGGGTTCACAGGAAGCTGCCGAAAAAGGTGGCAAAATAGTTGCACAAGGTCGTCATGACATTCTGGAGATGTTGACTCGTGCCAAGGATGCCAATGGGGTGCCTATTGGCCGTTCCGAGCTTATATCTGAAGCGCTGACCCAGCTGATCGCCGGCAGTGACACTGTTTCCAACACTGCCTGTGCTGTCTTCTATTGGATCATGCACGGCGAGCGTGCGGCCCCTGGTACAATCATCTCACGTCTTCAGGCGGAGCTCGATGAGGCCATACCTTTCCTAGAGGAATCTGGTGAAGGGGCCGTCGCACGTCACTTTCAGGTCAAATCCCTTCCGTTTCTGCGCCGTTGCATCGACGAGGCTATGCGACTCCACTCGACATCAGCCCTTGGTCTCCCTCGTATTGTTACTGCACCTGGTGGAATTCACTATGCCAATGAACACTTTCCCTTCGGGACGGTGCTCTCGGTGCCAAGCTACACAATCCACCATGATGCCGATATATGGGGTCCTGATGTCGAGGAGTTTAAACCCGATAGGTGGCTTACTGCAACACCGCGGCAGCGCATGGGATTCAATCCCTTTTCTTTTGGACCGCGTGCGTGCGTTGGCCAGAATGTAGCGCACATGGAGCTTGCCTTGATTGTCGCCACTGCGTTCCGCCGGTACGAGTTCTCACTCTACCAGAAGGAGCTGTTCTCGCACGAGGGTTTTAGTAAGAAACCGGTGGATTGCTGGATGGGAATTCGCCGCAGGTCAACTTGAACGCCGGATAACCAGAAAGATTGGAGTTAGTACACGAATGACCAGTAGTATGACATGAGCTGTGAGCTTTTCTCCTAAATAAAGCTGGCATAATGTGATGTTGTTCGTGCCTGATAACCAGAAACTCTATCTAGTGAACAGACATGCCCGAAGAGAGTGCCTTGCCACCTTAAGTGCTTCTTAAATGGCAGAACTTGCAAACATCGTAGTAAGTAACGGCCTGTGTATTTATAAATACACATGACTCAACACACACTTAAGCATAGCCTGTAGTTACCACTAGTAATCACAGCATCTCTATAGTGCATTATATAAACCAATAATTAACCTATGACATAACTTTAAGAGCAGATCTAAACAGGCTCCACCTTAGCGACAATGCGTTTCTCGAGGTCGGCAGATCCGGGTATGACCTCAACCGACGACGCCTCGATGACAGAAGCGTCCTCTTCTGGGCGGACGTAATCGCGCGGCTCCTTCCAGGAGGTTTCCATTTGCGCTGGTGGCCAGAGCTTACAAGCCCCCCAGTAAACGAACGCAGAAAGGAAAAGGCCGACCCAGTACGCGACGTAATAAAAGCGCGTAATGCCGATGGGAGCCTTGACACCCATGTTGTTAAGAAAACCATAGAAGTTGGGAGCAATGCCAACAAAGTATGCCAGGAAAGCACGCAGGTTAAAGCCACGCCAATAGTGGTAAACGCCCGCCCTGTTTGATGTGTAACAGTCGGGGATGACAATGTAGCCGCGGCTGATGATGTAGTACTGCACAAGCAGAATACCAGCAATCGTCGACAAGAAGATCTGGTACGACGAAAGAAAGCGGACAAAGATTGACGCCGAGCCAAGCAGGTACCAGGGATTTATGGCAACAGTGAGAACCGCACAGATGAAAAAGCCACGGCGAACTGTCACATACTTGGGGAACAGTGCCGCAATGTCGTTACCCGCCGGAAGCGAGTTCTCGAATATAGCACTGAAGATGCACGAGTAGGCAAAGCAAAATGCAATGAAAAACGCGCCGGCACGCGTCGCAGACGAGTAGTCTTGTGTGAGCAGATCGTCAAGAAGCGTGATAGGGTTCCAAACAATGTGGCCGAAGATGAGCTGGCCGCCGGCGCAGACAATGTTGCCAAAGATGGCGACAACAAAGTTTGAAACGGGAAAGCCCACAAGGTTTCCGAGAATGACATCGGTGTTTTTGGTGGCGTAGCGCTGGAAATCAGCAGCATTAGAAGCAAATGTGGCACAGTTCGCGGCGCCCAACATGATGAAGCGAAAAAGCAACCAGTTTCGTTCGGCGCCGTGAACTTTGCTGCCCTGGTGAACGACGGGTCCGAGGCCGCCCGCCTTTGACACGACCCATGCAACCATAGCGATAGCGCAGATGAAAAATACAGCGACCTTGGCGTAAATAAGGCCACGCATCTTGGGCACCGGCACGACCAAGAAGAAGCACATAATGACCCAGAAGATAATAAAGCCAATCATGCCGCCAGTGGTGAGAGCAGAGCCCGAGCCCATGGTGTTTTTGATATTGACGATACCGGGAAAGATTGCATGTAGCATGACGTAAATGCATTGTCCGCCCTGCACAGAATTGACGCCGTTCCATACGATGGCCATTACGGCTCGGTTGAATGCAGGCCACCAAGCACCGTAAACGCCAAACGCAGTCCGGCACAAAACCGGGAAGCCGATGTGGTAGGTGGCGCCAGCCCGGCCATTGAGTGTGATGATGATGGCAATCAGGCACTGGCCGCCAAATGAGCATGCGAGTGACTCCCACATAGATAGGCCGAGAGCCTGCCCCGTGGACGCCGAATACCAGTTAGAGACGGTGGCAGTCGCTGAGAACCAGAACGTGAAGTATGTGAGTGCGTTCCATTTGCGGTCCTTCAAGGCCAAAGGGCGAATGTCGTCGTTGACGAGAAAACCCTCGCCAGTGTTTCCGCCTTTGACAACAAGGTGGTTGTCATGAAATTCTTTGAAGCCCATTGTGTCGGTGGTGAGGGGGTTGATTGCAGCAAGTGCGCACCAAGTTGCTGGCTCAGCGGTCGCGTAAAGAGGTGAGTTGGGGTGTCGTTAATCGCCGAAGCCAGTCTTGTAAGCGACGGGTTGATCACAGTAGACGGCCAGTCACCGATCACTTGTCAACTCATGAGGCAAACCCTGCGTTTATTTAAAGGATGACAACTGCACAAGGATGGTGCTGCATGTGGGCCGGGGACTAAGCCGAGTAAAGCATCTGGAAAGGCTGTAGGATGCTGTTCGTACTTTTCGTACACACAATCTCCCAATTCGAATGGCAGAGATAAGCATGGATGAAACTCTAATTGTTGATTGGCTAGCGCGTAATGCGCTATGTACGGGAAACAGAAGCGGACTTCGTCGGAGCCCGGCGGACTAATTGAACATGCTCACGGAGGAAGCCTTGTGGCATTCGCAGCCTTCTCTAAATATACACCAACCAGTAATTTTGATGCAAGATACTTTGCGGAATAGCATATATTTATTTATGCTTTATATCGTCGCATAGATAGCAACTTCTTACCTAAGATAAGAGTAGAGCGCATATTGGTGAGAGACGGGTTAACAGTTGAAGTCGCCCGGTTGGAAGGCCGAAGTGCGTCCCGTAAACATATCGGTCATCGGTGGTCCTCGACGGGTTTTACTCAATTCTGGAATCTGATCACGATCATTCGGACCGTGCCGTCTAATGCTTAGGCTGTCCGGGCAAACCTGAAAACAGAAACAGAGTAATAATACGAGACCGCTTGCTGCTCTTAATACGCAGGGGAGATAACGTCTATAGCATTACTCCGTACGGAGTACAAATCATACATACTGTAGATTGGTTCGCACATGTTTAGACTCTTATGAGCGAATACAACTAACCTATCAGTAGAAAAAAGATGTGTAATCTCGACGGCGTGTTAGTATAAATACAAGTTCTTCCGCACGAAACCCTGTGTCATGTTGCTAAGCTAGCTAGAAAAAAGAAGAGAGGAGCGGAATATTAGAGAATAAAACATATACGGGGTAGAACCTGTGCCTTCAATACTCAAAACACGACCACAAACGAAGTCGTCAAGGCAAGGTCACGATGAACTCCACCGCCGAAACATATCAACTTGAGCTGCAATCTTCCGAAGGTCCTGTTTTTCGCACAGTTTTGAAGACAGAACCACGCAATTGTGCTCCTGAAGACGTTCCGGTCATCGACTTGGTAGGTCTCGATGGCCCTCCTGTTGAACGCCGTGCCCTGGCGGACGCGTTACGTGGCGCGGCTACCAACACCGGATTTTTTTACATTAAAAACCATGGCATCACGTCAACGAAGGCTGCATTCAACCAGGCCCGAGCCTTCTTCGCACAGGATAAAGAGAAGAAATTGCTCGTGTCCAATACACAGTCGCGCTTTTTCAACGGCTACGGGGGCGTCCACTCGATTCGTGTTTCGCCGAGTGAATCGCGCGACTACAAGGAGGGGTTTACGTTCCGCTACGAGCCGCAGTACGACCCGGACCACCCCATGAGCATCGACGAGGTCCCCGAAGCTGTTCGCCCGTTCATCCGCGGTGAAGGTTTTGTGTGGGACGGGACAGTTCACCTTCCTGATTTCAAGAAGGATGTGATTAAGTATTGGCAAGACTGTTTGCGCTTGTCCCGCAAGTTGATTCGAGTCTTTGCTATGTCACTTGACCTGCCGGAGGACTATTTTGACACCATCGTGACACACCCTGGAAGGTATGTGCTTGTGCTGGGAAGTTGAGTGTTACCCACGTGGCCATTTGAGTCCCGTGTATTAGCAGCTGTTGTTTCGTTTGCTGACACATGAACTTACAGCGACATGGTATTGAACTACTACCCCAGAAATGAAAAAGAGGACCCGGCCAAGGTGGATGCAGGCATCGGTTCGCATACGGATCTACAGTGCTTCACGTTGTTGTGGCAAGACAGCGTGGGCGGTCTTCAGGTGCTGACTAAGGAGGGCCAGTGGCTGATAGTGCCGCCCATTGAGGGCACTATCGTCGTCAACATTGGTGACTTTCTCATGCGGTTATCAAACGACATGTTCAAATCCACAGTGCATCGCGTTTACAATTACGCCCCCAGAGACCGCTATTCAATGCCTTTTTTCTTTGGGTTCAATTTTAATGAAGAGTGCTCGGTGCTACCGACTTGCACGAGCGAATCGAATCCGGCCAAGTACAAGCCCATCAGTTGCGGCGAGGTCAGTTGATATTCACTTCGAGCCCTATTCCCAGAGTTGTGCTGACCCGGCAATAGTGGTGCCAGAAACGCTTCAAGATTTCTCGCGACCAGGCGAATGTTGCATAGACGGTTTAATCTCTAATCTCCTGTCTATCAGTAAACGTAAAATATTACTCCGCACGTATAGCACGAACTCGGCAACATATTAAGTGGGGCTATGCAATATCGTGATGAAAAGACTCGTCGGTGAATATGATCCACATTCGTTATCGCATGCGCCACAGCGACTACCGTGCGGGTGAAGGTACTGTGCGTGCCCTAGTAAATGGACATTCTCCGTATGACTTCAGCTTTGTTGAACCACACTTCTGTCATATGCACCTGACCTGGCACAACCGACACAAACGACGCCACAGATTCGGAACCACCAAGGACCAGTTTGCAGCCATTGCCGGTATGGAGGCAGCAGACCTTGAAAAGATACAAAGCGAGGCTTCTCCAAGTAGCCAAGTAGGCCCTGGGACCAACGCTGCGAACGGGACACAACCCGCGATCACCGAAGAACCGCGAGAACGCGCCAAGCGGCACCGGAGGCGGGTCTTTTCATGCGAGTCCTGCCAACGCCGCAAATGCAAGTGCCTGTTTGATACCGCGCTGCGATCGTGTCGGCAGTGTCACTCTTTAAGGTCAGATATATTGCTTTCGAACGAACTCGAAGGGGCCGCTGGTGCTGACGCATGCTGCAGAGTCGTTTGCTCGTTACGTGACAGCTCGCATCTTATCAGCCCAACTACAGATGGCGACCTGGACAGTTCTGCGCAGCAGCAGCTGCGTGCTATGGAGGATCGCCTCCAGAGACACGAAGAAGCCATTGCCAAGCTACAGGAGCAACTCAAACACATCCCTTCTGGTACAACTTCTGCCTCGAACTCGTACCGAACTCCCCTCCCACCTCGACCAAGACGCAGCCCTCTGTGGTCCACGCCGGAGCACCCCAACCGTTCACTTCAGTCGAACCCCGAAGAGCTCCTCTCTGCTGCCGCCGACGGCGCTGCAGGATCAGCTCCTGTCGTCGTTCTCCGTGAAATCGACAAGCATCACACTGGGCGGCTGCGCCGCAAACTAGGTGCGCGGTCAACCGATATAGTGTCCCGGGGCATTATAGATGACAGGACCAGCGACAGCCTCATCCGTTTATTCCACATGCGACACGGGCTATCCCAGTTTGTACAGGATGTTGACCAGGCCACCACAAGCCAGCAGCTTCGCGTACAGTACCCTTTCCTTCACAGTACCATATGTCTCTTGGGGATTATGCATCACAATGAGCTGGTTGGATCGCAAGCTCACTTTGGTATAAGTGAGCATGTCCGGCAGACTCTCGGCGAAGCTCTACTAGCTAGCCCCCTCACGACCGACGCAATCTATGCTATCCTACTTCTAAGTGAGGAAGCGACCGACCCTTCGAAAGACGCGACAGACTACATCGACAGCTGGCTTCTTACAGGCTACTGCGTCCAACAAGCCATGCTTTGCTTCAATTTTTCAGCTATACTCTCCCGTATACAACAGGAAACATCCACTCCAGCAGACCAGAGCTCTGTCCGGCTCTGGGCCGCTATCTGTCTTGGCCATCTTCGTTGGTCCGTCACAACAGGCAGGCAACCCGTCGTTCCTAGTGCATATCTCAACCACTGCAACATGCTGGTCAGTTTCTATGACGCGTCAAGCGATGATGGCATGCTTCTGGCTGAGGTCATGCTTTTCTGGGCTCTGTGGCAAATGCCCGTGGACGCATCCGAGCGCAGCGATATCCTGGTTGATTGGAAGAACAAGTGGGACCATCTTTTGAGTGCGCTTTCAAGCCCTTTGATTCTGTAACACGATCGCGTGCTGACCCTATAGAACAACCCTCGGCAACAAAGCTTTGGCTCAGTTACCATACGGCTTCCCTCATCTCGGCTATTCGAGTTCTGGAGAGCCTCGGGGAAAATCTACTCTCGGAAACATTTCTCACGGAGACCAAGCAGGAAGCTTCCGAAGATCTCGACACCGAAGGATCCCGAGGCCCGGGAGCTACTGCTATCAAGGCCGGGCTTCGCCAGGAGGCATACCAAGAAGCAGTGACAATAATCCAGCAATTTCTTCAGTCCGAAACACTGTTCAAATCATCGATTCGACTAAGCGAGTGGCTTTGCCTCGCCTACAGTGCATTGATTGTTGGTCACTACGGGGAGAGGGAGTTGAACCCTCGCGACTTTCATCGGCACTTACGCGACCGCAACCACGATATTCACAGCTGTCTCGAGTCCATGGTTCGGCTAAATGACATGTGTCGGGTGCCTGTGGGCTCAATGCGTGTCTTGCCTCATGCTGTTCAGATTGCACTGGGAAAGCTTCAAGCGGTTGCTACTGCAGCCGCCCGCAAAAACAGTTCTGGGGATTACATATACCAGCCGAATGCCGTGACAGGGCAGAGTGTACATGTATCCGCGACCATACCCAACCAAAACTTCGGCGAAGCGCAATCGCAGTCACGCAACGAAATTCAATTTTTCGGTGTTGACGACAACATGGATGCTCTGTCGAACATGAACAGCTTTTTTAGCGGTGGATTTTTAGACTTTTCATACAGAGACTACATGGGCCAACCCATGCAGTGAAGTTGGCGACCAGGTGTGGTCCTGCAAAGCTAAAAATAAAGCAAAAAATAACTATGAGGTATGCATAACTGGTGGCCTCTTCTGATATTTCTTTGCATTGCCGAGAACAATGTACTTCACCGCCCAATTATCTTCTTTTTTGACGTGCATTCTTTTTCCACGTGCAGATGGGAACGTACAGGACGACGGAAGATACCAGTGCTTAAATCCAGCGGATGTCTGCGCCGGATGGCGAGGGTCCGATGGCTATTGCTATCGGGTCAACCCACCACACTTGATTCATGCAAAGAAGCGACAATATCGTCACCACCAATAATGAAACCGAGGCCGCGACACCATGAGGCAAAGAACCTGGGTCTTCCCACGCAACCAAGTAATCGTCCCACGTACGCCGCCATATGCAGTACTCCAGCATCATGATAGAACAATACGGTACAAGCCAGTATGTCCAAATGGACAGAAAGTTTGTCATGATCTCCAGGCTCGTCGTATCATAATCCGAGTAGATAAGTCATCCGACACCAACTCAGTCACCGACAGCAATAGATCACAGCCCTTCTGGTGGCCTGTGTGGTGTATACAAGACAGTACGCCTTAGTACACACGTCCTGAACCATTGAGTTTTATGCGATATATTCCTATTCAACCAGTTTTGCAGAAGATTTCATACGGAGACGGTTTGTGAAAGATTAATGGATTACTTTTTCTCTTCATAGTTCTGTTCCATTTCTTCATACATATTCGGCAGGTTAAACATGGCTGATACAGCGCGTGAAGTGCTTGCAACAATCCATGCGTGTCTATCCTGTGGTGGTTTGAAGTGATGTTCTCAGTTGGAAAATGCGGAAATGGCACTGTCAAAGGCGGCATCAATGGGAGCCGTGAGAGCCTGAGCGGTGGCCTGAAGAGCCTTAGGAGTTTTTTCCAGAATTGCTTGACTCATTTCATCCGACGCATCTTTCTGTTCCTCGAGTTTGTCCAGAACAAAAGATCCCACCCACAGGTGCTCGAATTTGTCTTGCGCGTCGATAAAGGCCTTCATGGTCTCTTGGACCACACCAGCCAGGTCAGTAACGTAACTGGAAAGCGTGATCGCCTCGATAGCGTTCAGGTCGTCGCTAGCCCTCGCCACATCTCTGCCGTTCAAGATAGCATCGAGAACATCGTTGCTGTCTTCGACAATGGGGATGGCATCGAAAACATCGCCCGACCAGAACTCGACGGTGTTCTTGAGATCACTGGTCTTGCTTTGAAGATTGGTCAGGGCGTCAATGATAGCATAGCCATCGGCAGCCGTGATACCCGCGTGAAGGGCAACGGCTGGTGCGAGAATTGCGACTGAAAAACGCATTTTGTGAATGGGCGTCCGAGTAGTAAGAATGTGCTGTTGTGTTGTTGCAGAGTAAGAAAAGGGAGAACAGTTTAGAACTCACAGAAATATACAAGGATTGAGGGGTTTCGGCGAAAAGACCTCTATCCCGCCTTCGCCGTGGAATATAAATCGACCAAGCGGTATTTTCTGAATGACGACAAAAGTACCGAGATGCCAACTCCGTCAGATGCACTTTTTGGCCAATGACGCAAGCCTAGGTTATATTCCACGACCTGACACTATGCGGACTCTATTGATGGCGGTTCCTGCTAAGCAAAACCGTAGATAAAAATTGGGTGAGTACTGCGTTAGAAGTGTTGGAAAGAAATATTCCTGTGGTCGATTTCGTCGATAGCAGGCTTAATTGCTCGATCCTAGTCGACTTGAATCGAGATACTTGATTTTCTAACGTCCTGTATAGTAAATGAACAAAAGACGTATGGCAGACAAAAGAACGCTCTTACAGAATATCTTCAAGTCAGACGATGCCGCGGTGGACTTACAGGATGACTAATAGCTTTGCAAAAATCGGCGATCAAGCAGCGGCCTCTTTTCAGATATGTCCGATGCGCTCCCTTTAGCAATAAATCGCTGCGCCAAGACGCTTGATGGCGGCGTGATAGTTGTGGTTCTGATGAGTCAGCAGCACTCCGGCGAGGGGCATCAGATAGCCCCTCCATGAGCGGCCTAGTAGCGCCGCAATGACTCAGCAGCTGATGATGTCAGCTTGGCAGGGAGCACCTTCCTTTTGGCTTTTTTGACAACACATTGCGTTGCAGACATCGACGATGTCGTATCTCCATCATTTACGCCAGTACCCTCGACTGATCCGCACAAAAGCTTACAACACCTCGTCCCATCGGCAACTCTCTTGTGTCTCGTTTCCGTCGGCAATTGGACCTCGCGTGTCTATTTCCGGCTACACCCAGTTTCGCTACAACTCTTCGAGCTCCTCCTCTCTACCCAAGACACCACCCACTCCGTGGACATCCAACATGGGTTTCGAAGACGTCAGCAAATATTTGCAACAGAGCCACGACCGTGTTTTCGAGAAGAACCGCGCGTGGGCGGCGCAGCAAAAGGAACACGATGCCAGCTTCTTCGAGAAGCTTGCGGCTGGCCAGGAGCCCGAGTACTTGTGGATCGGCTGCAGCGATTCACGCATCCCTGCCGAACAGATAACTGGCCTCCAGCCTGGTGAGGCTTTTATTCACCGCAACATTGCCAACTTGGTGTGCAATATCGACGTGAATGTCATGTCGGTCATCAACTACGCGGTCGAGCACCTGCACGTCAAGCACATCGTTGTCTGCGGTCACTATGGCTGTGGCGGTGTCAAGGCAGCAATGACTGCCCAAGATCTCGGCATCCTCAACCCATGGCTGCGTAACATCCGTGACGTGTACAGGCTTCACGAGACTGAGCTGGACACGATCACGGACGACACGCAGCGCTACAACCGGCTGGTCGAGCTCAATGTGATGGAGCAATGCCGCAACGTTATCAAGACTGCGGCCGTTCAGCAAATGTATGCTAAGAATGGGTTTCCCGTTGTCCATGGCTGGGTGTTTGACTTTCACGATGGACTTCTCAAGGACCTGAAGATCGACTTTCCGGCCGTTCTTCAGGACATCCAGAAGATTTACAACCTGACGAAGTGAACTAGAGCCTGCGAGATTTTACCTCTGTACCAGAACGCATGTTTTAATGAACAAATATCAGCCCTTTATATTTATCCCTTTGACTACTTGATCCGCATACCGCTACTCATATTCAACAACTCTGACATACGCCACTCTACTCCATATGCTTCCCATGTTATGGTGAAATTTCGGTTGCGAGTTTTGTCCCTTACATCGAAAAATCTCGATACTGACAAACAACTTACCAAGCTGCCCCCCGCACGTGAAGAAATAAATCCTCTTTTTCTTCACGAGGTACGAATCAAAAACTACTCTGTACTGGCATCATTAGAAGGACATTCAACTATTGTGGGTGCTCCTGTCGATATCGAAGAATGTGATATGTTCATTGTATGGTCATCGTGGTCCTGTACAGACGAACATAGTAAAATGTACGGTACACGTACAGTTAACCGATTGGTGAAGCCTTGTCGTTTCTAACTATCGCGAGGTATAGAGATATAGGGGCAGCACGGAGCCCGCGGAGCCCACACGTGCCCTTTACTCCACACGCACGTGAAGAATATTTAGCGTTTCTGCCTTCGCAACTAACACCTACTCTCTATTTGATGTTTAGCAGCGAATATAAAGGATAATTTACTGTTCAAGTGTGATATTTTATGAAACTTCGAGCTTCAAACAAAACCAAAGAATGAGTATACATATATATCTACTAGTTGAAGACCTAAGAAGTAGAGTAAACACACAGGACATTAATTTAAAAGCGAACAGTGCCGAAACGACTTCAACGCTCAGAAACTTACAGATACAGAGTAAATATAAATGTAATAAAGGTCTGTGGCTTGCCCAAGGTGCCGCTAGCTCGGCGCTTCTCCGGCCAAAAAAATTGCAGAGATATCACAAGACCTAACGGCAAGGTAGTCAAATTGAGAGAGAGCTCTGGGGAAATCCATGTTCGGAGATGAATTTACGTTGGCACGGCTGTTGCCGATTTTTATTCGGCATATAATCTCTTGCGAGGTATTTAAATACCGCAAATACGTAACAGACCAAAGTAGCACAGCGGCCTATAGGTCGGGTTTTCTCTTCGGAGTATTTGTATATTTATGTACATTACTGTATAGTTTTGGTGTGTCGCGGAAGGTAATATTGATTAGTATGACGCGAGGACAGTATAGCAATTGTATTTCATTTCTTTGCCTTTTGTTTCAGAGCGTTGGCAAAGCTTGGTACGATGAACTATGTGTATTTAACGCTTTAGAAGTTCCAACAGTTGCGGACTTTTTCCGAGCTTGTTGGACAGCTTTTGTGGCTACTTCCCCAACTTTTCGTCACGTTGTCGACTCCGCACCATCTCCGATACATGGGGAAGCGAGCGGGGCGGGCCTGAGGGAGGATGAAAACCCCACTCCCACCTAAACAACAGCCGATTGGCTGGGCGGAGGACGCATCCTAACATTCTCAGAATTTTACTCCGAATATGGAAAGTAGAAGGGACATTGAGCTAGAAAATGAGACGAGGCAGGCATCCGACAAGCTTGATATGTCTCATTAGTATTTCAAACTATGTACGTAGACAAATCTACGAAACGCCATCACATGTGGTTTGTCGCTATATCACATAGAAAGTACTTTGAAAGTAGTCAACTACATATACATTATGATACTGGGTATATTGTGATGGTAAATATACGTACCCGGATACGTACTCAGGATGGTTATTACACTTAAGGCTATCAGGTGGTGCGACATATTGTCTGAATATATTCCCTATGTCGTAGGTACTTCCTATTTTAACGTTTGCCAAAAGTAGCCCCAGAATAATAAAACTGGTTTACGGCTAACGGGCCTAACAATTGTCAACCCCCATGACATATACTTGGAATCACGGACCCCAGAGTACGGAGTAGACCTTGAAAACCCCTGGGGATCTCAAGGATGAAGACGGCAACTTGGCATACCCCAGAACAACAAGCCTCCGCACAACCGAGGATAGAGGCCGGGACTGATAGTCTGGCCGAATGTCGACCTCGAATCGGACGATTGCCGGCAAGTGACACATTGGCATATATCCGGAAAACCAGTACGCGGTGAGCTTCAGCATGCATATATAAAGCAGATGACTCGCGCCGTTCTACTCATGATTCTTTTCTGGCAAGCCTCAGAACTCACTGCAAAGATGCCTTCCACAATTCTCGGACTCACTCTTTCCATTCTGGCCCAAACACAATGGGCAGCTGGGCAGAATTTTGGAGGCTCGAGCTCTAGCAGCGAGTCGTTTAGTTACATCCAACCTCTGAACACAACAATTCTAGGACAATATGGCCACTCGGAGCCCGTGTATCCTTCCCGTATGTTTTTTTATTCTCATTCTGCCTTCTCGACGTACTAACATTGCGAAGCGGAAACAAAGGGCAAGGGCGGCTGGGAGACGGCCTTGGCCAAGGCTAATGCGTTCCTTGCCCAGATGACACTGGAAGAGAAAGCTAATTTTACCACGGGCCAGCCCGGCCCTTGTGTTGGCAACACTTTGCCTATCGAGCGGCTTGGGTTTCCCGGTCTTTGCCTTCAAGACGGCCCGCTGTCCATCCGTGTTGCTGACTACGCCAGCGTCTTCCCAGCTGGTGTGACAATCGCTTCGTCGTGGGACCGTAAGCTTCTTTACGAACGCGGCTTTGCCATGGGAGAGGAGTTCAGAGCCAAGGGTGCACAGGTTCTTCTTGGGTATGTTCACATGCTTTGTTCAGTGGTTCGCTGGAGTAGCTAACAAATGAAGCCCCGTTTGCGGTCCTCTGGGTCGCTCTGGCTACGCCGGGCGCAACTGGGAGGGATTTGCTGCGGATCCCTACCTCACAGGTGTTGCTATGGCCGAAAGTATCACCGGCATTCAGGACGCTGGTGTGCAGGCAGTTGCGAAGCATTACATTGGCAACGAGCAAGAAACACAGCGGAACCCGTCATTTGTCAATGGCACCATCAACTTCGAGGCTGTTTCGGCTAATATTGACGACCGGACCATGCATGAGCTTTACCTCTGGCCATTTGCTGACTCAGTGCGCGCGGGCGTTTCGTCTGTCATGTGTTCTTACAACCGCCTGAATGGTTCGCAGGCCTGCCAAAACTCCAAGGCGCAGAATGGACTACTCAAGGGTGAGCTAGGCTTCCAGGGATACATCCAGTCTGACTGGGGTGGCACTCACTCGGGCGTCGCGTCTGTTGAAAGTGGCCTTGATATGGACATGCCTGGTGGCCTTGGCCCCTACGGCATGTTCAACTACGGCCACTCGTACTTCGGTCTCAACCTGACCACAGCTGTCAACAACGCCACCCTCAATGAGTCGCGTCTTGACGACATGGTTTTGCGGATTCTTACGCCATACTACTATCTTGGTCAAGATGAGGGGTTTCCCAGCGTTGATCCGTCGACTGGTGACCTTAACACATTCTCGCCGAAGTCCACGTGGCTACGTGACTGGAACCTTACTGGCGAGCACAGCCGCGATGTCCGCGCTAACCACGCCTCCCTGATCCGCAAACAGGCGGCCTCATCGATGGTTCTTCTGAAGAATGAGGACAATGCACTGCCGCTGAAGGCCCCTAAGTCGATTGCCGTCTTTGGAAACTCTGCCGGTGATGACGTCTTGGGATTCTACAATCAAGCCAACTTTGAGTATGGTACATTGTCTGTTGGTGGTGGCTCGGGTACTGGCCGTCTGTCGTACCTTGTATCGCCACTCGAGGCTATCAAGGATCGTGCGGCGAAAGACAACGCGCTTGTCCAACAGTGGATGAACAATACCCTTATAGCCTCTACGGATGTCTCAACACTTTCGGTCCCCAGCGTCCCTGACGTCTGCCTTGTATTTCTCAAGACATGGGCCGAAGAAGGAGCCGATCGCGCGTCGCTTAGTGTCGACTGGGATGGCGATGATGTCGTCGAGTCAGTCACGGCATTCTGCAACAACACTATTGTCATTACCCAGTCATCAGGTATCAATGTCCTCCCATTCGCTGACAACGAGAACGTCACCGCAATTCTTGCAGCTCACTACACCGGCCAGGAGGCCGGTAATTCAATTGTCGATGTTCTTTACGGCGACGTCGTTCCTTCGGGAAAGCTCCCGTACACTATCGCCTTGAACGCCGATGACTACAACGCCCCGCCAACCACGGCGATCAACACCACTGGCATCGAAGACTGGCAGTCATGGTTTGACGAGAAGCTTGAGATCGACTACCGCTACTTTGACGCTCAGAACATCTCGGTGCGGTACGAATTTGGTTACGGCCTATCGTACACAACGTTTGCTGTCACTGGCGAAGTGACCGTTAGTGCCGTTGACTCCATGGCCAACATCACCGCCCTACCCGAAAACCTGCCCATCGTCCCTGGCGGCAACCCCGCTCTTTGGGAGACATTGTTTGAGGTCGGGGCGGAAATCACAAACACCGGATCCGTTACTGGCGAAGCTGTGCCTCAGCTGTATCTGACTTTCCCCGAGAGCACCCCTGCCGGAACACCCCCTAAGCAACTCCGTGGTTTCGACAAGTTCGCTGTCGCCCCTGGCCAGGCCCGGACCGTCAAGTTCCCCCTGTTGAGACGTGATATCAGCTACTGGGATGTCGTTGCTCAACAGTGGCGTATCCCCTCTGGCGCCTTCCGGGTGTTGATTGGTTTTAGTAGCCGGGATATTCAGGCCACATCCACACTGACGGCACTTTAACTATGCCCCCGGAGAACACCTTACTATCTGGTTGGCTTGATTCATATTTGTCTGATCCGAGCGTTTGTTTGACGTATTTCACAAGTATGCATAAGCTTGCCCACTTCATACGCACTTTGATTGAGTTGACCATATACAAATATGATAAGTTTCGCATTAGGTGGGCCCTGGGTCCTTTGTACATCAGGCCTTTCCAGCAGCAATAGCGGCAGCGGCGGCAACAGCCCCGTTGCTCGCAGACGTGACAAGAGAAAGAAGGTTCGGCTGCCCAAGTTTGTTTTGAGGAAATCTGGAGTTGAAGCCGATGATGTCTCGTGCCGTCTCAAACGTGTTAAGCGAGATCGTCTGCTTCTGTGTAGAGACAAACCAGCTAACGCCTTCGGAGCAGGGCGGGGTAGTAAGAGAACCCGCGTAGGTCTGCAACGACGCCGCTTTAATGCTATCAGCAAGGCCAGACATCGACAGAGGTCCGATCTTCGCCTTAGTACCGGGTGTTGCAACTTCGCCTGCGGAAGCCCAGACGGTGTTGATCAGTTCGGAGCCTCCTGTGACAAGCCCAAGAGTAGCCGGCGCGCCTGAGACTCCCTCCGAGCCAGATGTATTCTCAGTTGAGCCATCCACAGCTTCGACGTTTTCGGTCGCCCCGCCAGATGTAGTGCCTGTGAGGAGCTGCAAAAGCGTATCAAGAACCGACTTGGTAGAAGTGCTAGATGCGGCCCCAGTTGCAAGATCAATCACCTGAGCCTGGCGCTTCCGCAAAGTGTCGCGACGCATAGTGTCACGAGCATGGCGGCGCTTCACAGACTCTGTCGAGTTCGATGGGGCGGTTTCCGCTCCGCCTTCCGCACCTGCGACGACATTTGGACCGTTCGCCGTATCAAGATAGTTACCAAGAACAGCAATTTTGCCGTCCGCGGATTCAAACACCATGTGCATCTCCACTATACCTGTTAGCCATTGTCGTCAAACACAACACTGAAATCTCGCGAGGTTTTTATCACTTACTCGCAAAAGAGCGGCCGTTATCCAAGTGCTCGCTGGGAAGATGGAAGTGGAACTGCTTCATGCTGAAAACAGTGCCACCCGAAGTCATAGTGGCGTTGGCGCCTTCAGGAATAACAACCTCAACAGTTGTCCCCAGATTTTCGATCTCCGTCTCCTCGATGTCAGGAATATTGAGCTGGACATCAGTGGCCGCGATCACACTGAACTGGTCCGCCGTCATGTCGATAGGGCTTTGATTTTGGCCAGTCGCACAGGCAGTGTTTGCAGCTGGGTCGAGGGAAAGCCAGTTTAAAGGGCTCTAATGCACAGTCAGTCTCAAAGCTTCGTGACGCAACGACTACCCTAACCTAAGACTTACAATAGATCCCGTGTAGCCAAAGGTGTTGACAGTCACACCTTCCTCTGCGCGGCTGTGAAGATGCGTGCCATAAGCGCAGGATGCGTAGCCCCGAGCGACGGCGAAAGCCGCGATGAGAAAATACTGAGGTGTAGTGGAAATCATGTTGTGACGAAGAAAAAAGGGCAAGTAAATAATTGTCGAAAGATGCGTCCAGCGCGAGGAGAACCGAAGTAAATAAGAGAACGAGTTAAGAAGGGAAATAGAAAAGAACCAGCCTTGTGAGTAACAGAGAACCTTCTCATAGAGTCTCCCTCGGTGAGCAGGTCATGCCGTAGATATATATACGGAGTATCAGAACCATCCATAAGAGAGACCGAGGCAGCCCACTGCACAGAATCCCTTGGACGGAGTTTATTTTTAGTTGCGTGCCTTCAACACTTCCCGGGTGGCGGAAAAAGGAGTCGTTTCTGTATATTTACATTAGGGGCATCTACTCGAGGGGTGCTTGGCAGGTTTTGGTGAAGCTGTTAGAGTTCTACCGCAGCCAAGAGACTCACGCATCTGTATCACTTACAACCGAGAGAAGCATCGTGTTGTATTCCAGAAATATCGCTCAGTTAGGATACATCAACTGCAACCTTTATGGGGCTTAGGTCTGCATCTCAAACAAGCAAAACAGCCCCAGAACGAAGATAGCTTAAATTTAGAACAAGAGACGTGGCCAAGGCGCTTACCGGCGTTACCGTTGTCCGGTTGTCATCACCGAACAACAAGAATACTCCGTGCCTGAATACTGAGTGTGTCAACAGAACTATGTCACAGTATTACTAGTGAAGAAGCGCCGTTTGAGTTTGGCATCTCTTAGCTGTCTTATTCTATTGCTTGGTTGTCTTGGCTGTCTTGGCTGTCTTGAGTGGCTTGGCTGGCTTGGCTTGGGGTCGGCATGGTCTAGAACGTTGGAAGGAGTAGTCAGACTCTTAAAAGATAGAGACGGTGAAATTCTAAGAGGAAAACTGTGAAGAACAAAGTAGAGTACTAGGGCCGTTAACCATCACAGGAATAACAACGAATAGTTTTCTTCTTTGACGAATACCAGAATATGCAAAGTTGACGAGCAAACTCCCATTTATATTTACAGTGTGGGGTCTGAAATCAACGGCAGCTGGCGGCCCGTGGGGTAGCATTAGTCTTGGGCCGTCTCAAGTTGGAGCATATGGTCTGATTTCTAAGATTTTGGCAGGATCATACGACGAAGTTGACTTATACATCGTCAGGACAAAACGTAACGATTCTAAACTGAAGTACGGGGTAGGCGTGAAAGAAGCTTTCAGGAAAGAACAGCTAAATACATTCTCGGGACAGACAATTGCTGCGATCTGAAGCTGCAAAATTACATATTCTCTTTAGATTCAAGCATTAGCTGCATCTCCAGTAGCAATAGTGAAAACAAACGCGGGCCAGATTCTATGCAACGAAGCATTATAAACTCTCCGCGAAAGCGACGACGAAAGTGACGCCGGCTAAGGAGTATCCGTGAGATACTTATAGTGATAACAAGAGCGACGTAACGCTAAATGCGCCAGCGAAGGACGCTAAAACGTATCTTAATATACTCCGTAAGGGGGTTATCTCTTCGACGCTGGCAAAGTTGATTAAGTAAATAGCATATATATACGAGCAGGGTCACGTGCGAGAAATTAAAGAGGTATGGAAGCGTGGGAAGCGTGATACCGGGGCGTACGTATACGATATGATTGGCCGTGCTCTAAACAACTTTTTATAAGATAGCATAAAGCCAACAACATCATAAACGGATAAAGAATGAGAACAAATACTGTGAGACGCCGTGCGAAACTGCGTTAACCCGTGGGAACAAAACCGGCCGGTAATCAAGAAGGAAAGAGTAGAGGTCAAAACCGTGGGACGCTGTATAAAAAAGAATATACTTCGGGGCAACCGTGGGAAGCGTGGGAAGTATAACTATGGGAAGCCGTGGTAAGTATTAGAGTATTAGATCCAGGTAGAAGGAGGAAAAGAAAAAGAGAAGAGAAACTTAGGGAAATACAAGGTAAAGAAGGGTAAGATAAAGGTGTAAAGAGTTTAATACGAACCGTTGTTAATAGATAAATAACTTTTTAAACCGGGAAAGTAAAAAGGGGAAAGGAAGGTAGAGTTAATGTATAGTATATATAGGGTTTAGGATAGAAGAATCTTAAAAAATAAAACACCGATATTATAGTATTAATAAATCCGTAATAATTTATATACTATAAATTTACTCTTTTTACTTTTTTTACTATTTTAACCGTAACGTAAAAAAATAAAAACGATAGTAAAAAAAGAATACACTACTTTTTCTATATATAAATTTTAATCGACTAATAAAAATACTCTAATATTTTATACCCTATAATTTTCTTTATAAACGAAATTTAATCGACTAATAATAACGTATTTAAGTATATAAAAGAGTATCTACGCGTAGATATAAAACGTACGGTAGAGTATCTACGCGTAGATATAGAACGTATAGTAGTATATTTATCTACGCGTAGATATAAAAACGTACGGTAAAGTATCTACGTGTAAATATAAAAACGTTCGGTAGAGTATTTACGCGTAAATATAAAACGTACGGTAAAGTATTTACGCGTAGATATAAAAACGTACGGTAGAGTATTTACGCGTAAATATAAAAACGTACGGTAGAGTATTTACGCGTAGATATAGGATTATACCCGCCTTATAATACGTATTAACCGTAAATTTATATAATAAAAAATAAGTATTTACGCGAAATACTATTAATCTATATATTAAAATTTAATCGACTAATCCTAGGATAAAATATACCCTTCTTTTATATATTAAAATTTAATCGACTAATCCTAGGATAAAATATATACTTTTCGCGTAAATATAAAAACGTACGGTAAAGTATCTACGCGTAAATATAAAACGTACGGTTAAGTATATTTATTTACGCGTAGATATAAAAACGTACGGTAAAGTATCTACGCGTAAATATAAAAACGTACGGTAGAGTATTTATACGTAGATATAAAAATATATAGTAAAGTATTTATACGTAGATATAAAAACGTACGGTAGAGTATTTACGCGTAAATATAAAAACGTACGGTAAAGTATTTACGCGTAAATATAAAAATATACGGTAAAGTATTTACGCGTAGATATAAGATTATACCCGCCTTATAATACGTATTAACCGTAAATTTATATAATAAAGAATAAGTATTTACGCGTAGTATTATTAATCTATATATTAAAATTTAATCGACTAATCCTAAAATAAAATATACTTTTTTTTTATATATTAAAATTTAATCGACTAATCTATATAGTATATATAGGGTTTAGGATAGAAGAACCTTAAAAAATAAAACACCGATATTATAGTATTAATAAATCCGTAATAATTTACTTACTAAGAATTTAATTTACTCTTTTTACTTTTTTTAGTATTTTAACCGTACCGTAAAAAAATAAAAACGAAAGTAAAGAAAAGATTATACTACTTTTTCTATATATAAATTTTAATCGACTAATAAAAATATTCTAATATTTTATACCCTATAATTATATCTATAAACGAAATTTAATCGACTAATAATAACGTATTTAAGTATATAGAAAAGTATTTACGCGTAGATATAAAAACGTACGGTAAAGTATCTACGCGTAGATATAGAAACGTACGGTAAAATATCTACGCGTAGATATAGAAACGTACGGTAGAGTATCTACGCGTAGATATAGGATTATACCCGCCTTATAATACGTATTAACCGTAAATTTATATAATAGAGAATAAGTATTTACGCGTAATACTATTAATCTATATATTAAAATTTAATTAACTAATCCTAGGATAGAATATACCCTTCTTCTATATATTAAAATTTAATCGACTAATCCTAGGGTAAAACACGCTTTTTTTCTATATATTAAAATTTAATCGACTAATCTAAGGGTAAAATACGCCCTTTTTATATATATTAAAATTTAATCGACTAATCCTAAGATAAAATATACCCTTTTTTTATATATTAAAATTTAATCGACTAATCCTAGGATAAAATATATACTTTACGCGTAGATATAGAAACGTACGGTAGAGTATCTACGCGTAAATATAAAACGTACGGTAGAGTATATTTATCTACGCGTAAATATAAAAACGTACGGTAGAGTATTTACGCGTAAATATAAAAACGTACGGTAGAGTATCTACGCGTAAATATAAAAACGTACGGTAAAGTATTTACGCGTAAATATAAGATTATACCCGCCCTATAATACGTATTAACCGTAAATTTATATAATAAAGAATAAGTATCTACGCGTAGTACTATTAATCTATATATTAAAATTTAATCGACTAATCTTAAGATAAAATATACCCTTTTTTTATATATTAAAATTTAATCGACTAATCTTAAAATAAAATATATACTCTACGCGTAAATATAGAACGTACGGTAAAGTATATTTATTTATATATAAATATAAAAACGTATAGTAAATTATCTACGTATCTACGCGTAGATATAAAAACGTACGGTAGAGTATTTACGCGTAGATATAGAAACGTACGGTAGAGTATCTACGCGTAAATATAAAAACGTACGGTAAAGTATTTACGCGTAGATATAAAAACGTACGGTAGAGTATCTACGCGTAAATATAGGATTATACCCGCTTTATAATACGTATTAACCGTAAATTTATATAATAAAAAATAAGTATCTACGCGTAGTATTATTAATTTATATATTAAAATTTAATCGATTAATCCTAGGATAGAATATACCTTTCTTTTATATATTAAAATTTAATCGACTAATCCTAAAGTAGAATACGCCCTTTTTTTATATATTAAAATTTAATCGATTAATTTAAGGGTAGAATACGCTTTTTTTATATATATTAAATTTTAATCGACTAATCTTAAAATAAAATATACTTTTTTTTTATATATTAAAATTTAATCGACTAATCTTAAGGTAAAATACGCCTTTTTTCTTTTAGTAAAATTAAATCGAGTAATCCTAAAGTAAAATACGCCTTTTTTTTATATATTAAAATTTAATCGACTAATCTTAAGGTAGAATACGCCTTTTTTCTATATATTAAAATTTAATCTACTAATCCTAGCGTAAAAAGGTAAAGTATCTCTATAACGAAATTTAATTAACTAATAAGGACGCTTAAATCTAGTCTACTTTAAAGAGGGACTTACTTACTCCGTATTATAATTATTTTCGTAAAAGAATAAGCCGAACTACGTTTTAATAGTTTTAAGTTATTAAGTCCTTATTAAAAATCTAACTTATTTATAATATTAATTCTAGAAAAGTAAAAACACGACTATATACGTAAATAATAGAGAATATAAAATATTAAGAGATTTTATAAAAGTATTAATACTTTTAATATTATTAATAGCTTACCCTCGAGGATATAAAATTTTTTAATATACTAGTAAATTATTTAATTATATATTATTTAATAGAATTACTTTATTTAATTTTCGTATATTTACGTAAGTTAATTATTATCCTTATATACCTTTATTATCTTTATATACTTTTATCGTTTTCGTATATTTTTATCGTTTTCGTATATATCTATCGTTTTCGTATACGTTTATCGTCTTTATATACGTTTATCGTCCTCGTATACTTTTATCGTTTTTCCTTACTTTTAAACGTATAATATAAAAAAATAAAACTAAAGAACTTTATTTTTTTTATAAAAAGTACTCCTACCTTTTATTATATATACGTAGTTTTTACGTTTTTTTTTATTTTATTTAATTTTTTTATTACTTTTTAGTTTTTTTATTTTATTTTATTACTTTTATTTTTACTTTTTTTACTTTTTTTTATATTTTTATCGTAGCTACGATCGTACTTACGGTATATACTTATAATATACGAAGTCGTAGTTACGATTATACCTATAGTTATATAAGTTATTTTATTATAAGCTAACGCTCGTATATTTATAGCTATAGCGTAAAACTATTAAAGCTTATAGCCGGTAGTTACTTACGTACTTTACTTATACGGAGTATATTATTTTATTAAGTAAGAGCTAAGATTTATTTAAGTCCTAGTTTTATAAAAGAAAACTAGCTTTACCCGCTCGAGTTTAATTTTAGTAACGTACCCGTAGTCCCCGATCCCGTACCCGACGATATATCTATAGTCCTTACTTTCGTACCGTTTATTTTAATAAGTATAATTAAAGGCGTAGATAGTTAGTTAAAACTAAGTAGGTTAGCTAGGTTTTTATTAACTAGCTAAGAAATAACCTTTATTAAAAGGTCGGAAAAATTAAGTAAAGATTCTTAGTTTTATATAACCTAGCGACTAGCGTCTGTATTAAAGGCTATTATACCGCCGTTTTTTAAATCGTTTTTATCTTCGCTACCGTTATCTTTATCCCCGGGTATAACGATAACGTTTATTATAGTTTTTTATACTAATAGAAAAGTAGGGATATCTTATTAACCTAGGCCGTCCTTCCGTTATATATTAAAAAAGCGGTAAATATTAAAAGCTTTTATTTAATAAAGGTCGGTTAAGAATAGCTCGATAGTAAAAGCGGTAAGATTAAAACCGACGTATAGCGTATCGGTTAAGTTTAACTTACGTAACGCTAAGTCCTTCTTTTATTAAACGCTAGCTTTTAAAGCGGATATAAAAGTAGGCGCGTTCGGAAACTTATTATAATAGCTATACTTCGAGCCTTTTCTTTTAAAAACGTAGTTACCGTAAGACCCCTTTTAAAGACTAAGGAAGGAGATATATTAAAAGTATAGCGTTATAACCCGTAAAACTCCGTTATCGTTAATCGTATAATCCCGTTAGTACTTTTTTTCGTAATAAAAATATAATACGCCGTTTAAATAACCGTATATTTAAATAAAAAACGACTATTAAAAGGTACTATCTCTATAGTAAATAGTCTAGGTAGTATAACTTAAAGGGTAACCGTTAATTACCTCGATATATACGGGCCGTACGCGTTAAATAAACTAGTTATATTTTAACTAGAATAACTTTAAGACTTTAAGAGCTAGATTAAGATTAAACTATAGATTTTTATAGTTTATTATTATACGCGGTATTTAGGCTACGTACGGGTAATAAGTAAGGAAAAGGTAAGTAGATATATTTACTTATAGTATTACTAGTTTACCGCGTATCTTAAAAATAACGTTATTATAAAGCGGGTAGTTCGGGTTTACTATAAGGATACCGTAGTTATAAACCTCCGTAAATTTAAATCTAGCTAGGTCGTTTTAAGCGACGCTAGTATTAAGGGTAACGAGAAGCTCGTTAAAGCGTTATTTAATTTAAACCGTACGCGTAGTATTATTTACTATAATAGAAGTATAGCGAGGTATAATAAATAAGCGATAAATTATATAAAGGTTATATATAAAAAAAGGTTATCGGGTATATCGCTTTAATAATCGAAGTTATTAAAAGTAAAAGGCTAACGAGTAAAGTTAACGAGTAAAAAAAAGTTAACGAGTAAAAAAAAATTAACGAGTAAAGAAAAGTTAACGAGTAAAAAAAAGGTAACGTGTAAAGTTAAAAGTAAAAAAGTAACGAGTTATATTTATTTTTATAGTATTATAATATATATTTTTATTTACGGTAAATAAACTTAAAGCTAACGGTAAATAGTTTTAAATATATTTATTATAGTAAATAAACTTAAACTAAAAAGTTAATATTTTTTTTATTATATTAATTATAGTATATACTTTTAAAACGAGATATACTTATATATAAATAAAGTTAAAGAGTATTTATATAAATAAAAATAAATATATAAATAAAGTTAAAAAATATTTATATAAATAAAAATAAATTTCTTAAAATAAAATAAAAAGATATATATATCCGTAAATAAAGTTAAAAAATATTTATATAAATAAAAATAAATTTCTTAAAATAAAATAAAAAGATATATATATCCGTAAATAAAGTTAAAGAGTATTTAAATAAATAAAAAGGAATTTCTTAAAATAAAATAAAAAAATATATATATCCGTAAATAAAGTTAATTAAAATAAGATATACTTACGTTTAATAATTATTTATATATACCGACCGTATAGTCTTAGTTATTTTTTATTTTTTTACTTTTTTTATACTTTTATTTACTTCTTTTTTTAACTTTTACTTTTTTTTATAACTTTTATTTCCCCGACCGCGTAGTCTTAGTTATTATTTACTTTTTTACTTTTTTTATACTTTTATTTACTTCCTTTTTTAACTTTTACTTATAAACTTTTACTTCCCCCCTTACTTTTTATTTTTTTCTTTTAATTCTTCGTTCTCTCGTTATATTTAATTATAATACTTATACGCGCCCCCTTTTACTTTATCGGCCGTTATACTCGTTTTATACGAGTAACTTCGTTATAGCCGCGGCTAGATAATATTAACCGACTTATTACTAGTCGCCTTTTTCTTTAGCTTAGATTTTTATTAAGTTAGTCCGCCGAAAAGAAACTTCTTTATCTAGTATATATAGTAGTTTCCGGCTATAAAAAAGTAATCGATACTATTTTTTTATTTTTCCTAGACCTTACCCCTACGGGCGGGTTCGCGGCTAACGGGAAGTAGCTCGACTAAATAGTCGAGTAACTATAGTATTATTTATATAACTTAAAAGGTACCCTACTTAATAATAAATAACTTTACGGCGATATAATCGTCGCTAAGATTATTTTTATATATTCCTAGTACGGAGACTTTATATAAACTCTTATTACGATATATTTCTTAGCCGCTTAAGGCTAGAGGAATTTACTAGGTAGAGATATTATAAAGCGGTCCTTTATAAGCCGTTTTTTTATCTTCCCGGTATATATACTAAATTATTAGGTTTTAAGTATATTTAATAAAAAAAAGATAACCTTATTTTAGTTTAATAGTTACGCGTAATACGACTCGACGCTTAGTAAAAATACTTTCGTAAAATACTTAAAACGTATATTTTAATTTAAAAATATCGTTATCTAAACCCCTTATTATATATAATAGCTTACTAGTTAAAAGTACGGTTTTATAATTTTAAAAATACTTCGTATTTTTATAAAAAAAGTAGTTACCGATAATATCGGCCGTAAACTCGATTAAGTATCCTCCTAGTAAATAAACGGTAATCTCCCTCTCGTTAACCCCCTTACTACCCCTCGCCTTAAGTTTTCGTAAGTTATTATATTTTAAGTTAGTTAAATACGTAGCGAGCTAGGCGAGCGTTTTTTCGGCTTTTTACGCTTCCCCGCGTAGCCTACGGCTAACTTTAACGATATTATAACTTAACGGCTAGTACTCCCCCCGGTTAACTCGAATAAGCGATAATACGTTTTTAACGTTTTTATTAATAGCCCGTTAATTACGGGTAACGCTTTTACTAACGCTCTTACCTAGTATAAATAGTTTACGTCGTCTTATTTTTAGGATAGTATATCGATATCTTTTACTATAACCCTTAATATAACTACGTTAGCTTTTAATATTTAAATAAAAGGAGAAGTTTCCTTTTTTTCCCCCGGCTTTATCCTTAAAAGCTAAACTATATACTTATATATACCTTACTAAATAAGTAAAAAAAAGGCGCTTTAATAGTACTAGCTAGGTATAGATTTAAGCTAGCGCGCCGACGAGAAGGAAAACGATATTATCGACTAGTTTAGCTAGCCGTAATTACTAGGCGGTATTATAATAAAAACTCCCGTATTTACGATTATACGTATAAAAGCTTTTACGGGCCCGACTACGGACGATAATAATACCGGCTTAACTTAAAAATATACCCTAGCGACGGATCCGTCGACTCGCCGGGTAGCCTAAACTATACCGATACCGGCCCCGCGCGATCTTAACTAAGCTCCGCTAAAGCGAGTAACCGATAAAAGCGATAAGCTTAAGTAGCGACTATCTACGAAACGTATTAAGATAAAAGAGGAGCGCGACGGCGTTACTTTAGTAGATTATAATATAAGTACCGACTATAAGTCGTAAGCGTAGAAAGATAAGCGATAAAAGCGTAGTCCTAGACTAAATCGTTTATTATTTAATTACGTAGGGTATAGTAACGGGTAGGCTAACGCTATAGAAATAAACGCTACGCTAAACTAGCGAGGATAACGTACGGAAACTATAATCCGTATAGACCTTAATTTAGCGGAAAACGAGATTAATTTATAGTTAATAGAAAAAACTTTAGATTTTTACTAAAGTATTATTAAAAGTAAAATCGGCCTAGGTATTTTAAGGTTTAGTAATTTTATCGAGAATTTAAACGAAAAGAAAAAAACGAAAAAAAACGAAAAGACGAAAAGAATAAAGAAAGAAAAAACTAAATATAAAGAGGACGCGACGGGCTAATATAACCTAGCTTAAAAAGGTATAATAACTTTAGGTAAATAGTTTTTAATACTTTAAGTAAGCTACTATATTATAAAGTAAAATACGCCGTACGGTAGAGTATTTATACGTAGATATAGAAACGTATAATAGAGTATTTACGCGTAGATATAAAAACGTACGGTAGAGTATATTTATTTACGCGTAGATATAAAAACGTACGGTAGAGTATCTACGCGTAAATATAGGATTATACCCGGTCTATAAAGTATACGTATTAACGCGTAAATATAAAAGCGTAAATATATATAATAAAAAATAAATATCTACGCGTAGTAATTAATTTTATACTAAATTTTAATCGATTAATCCTAGCGTAGGAGACGCCTTTACTCTATATATTAAATTTTAATCGACTAATCTCCGTATAAAAGACGCCTTTACTTTATATATTAAATTTTAATTAACTAATCCTAGTATAAGAGACGCCTTTACTCTATATATTAAATTTTAATCGACTAATCCTAGTATAAGAGACGCCTTTACTTTATAAGTTAAATTTTAATCGACTAATTATAGCGTAAAAAAGTAAAGTGTCTTTATAACGAAAAATATAATCGACTATTACTAGCGCTTAAATTTAGTCGACCCTAGAAAAGTAATTACTTATTATAATTATTATCGTAATATAATAAAACTTAATTTACGTTTTAAATAGTTTTAGATTTTTAAGTTTTTATTAAAAAACTAACTTATTAGTAAATTATTAATACTATAATAGTAGAAAATAATAATAGTAAGTATAGTATATTAAATTTTATATTTTTTACTAGACTTTATTATCCTCGTATACTTTTATCGTTCTCGTATACTTTTATTATCCTTATATACTTTTATTATTTTCGTATATTTTTATTATCCTTATATACTTTTATTATCCTTATATACGTCTATCGTCCTTTTATACTTCTACTATCTTTATATACGTTTATCGCCTTCGTATACTTTTACTATCCTTATATACTTTTATTATCCTCGTATACTTTTATTATCCTCGTATACGTCGATTTTCCTTTTAAGCTTATTATAAGTAATATTAATTTACCGTAACTTTAGTTATAAAAACGCCTTATTAAAAATATAAACCCTAGTAAATAAAAAATATAAACTAAACTACTTTTATTTTAAACGGCTCTTTTTTATCTTCTTCCCTTTTTATAGCCTCCCGTACGTAAGTAATAAATCCTTTAAAGAACTCTTAAAACTCCTCCTCTTTAAGGACCGCGAAAACTACTTCCTAACTAACGCCGCTTAGCTAGTATAATACCTTTACTTATAAACCTCCGACGTTGTAAGTCGGGTAGCTAAAGATACCGTAGTTAAACGCGCTAAGTACGACCCGTATATATCCGTATATAGCGGTAATACGGAGGATAGTTAGTATTAGTTAAAGTATTCTTTCCTTATCCGCTTTTAACGCGTATACTTCCTTACCCGTAATAGTCTAGCCCTTAATAGGGTTTATCTACGCGGCTACGGATATTACGGTAATCGGACTTAACCGCTCCTCTAGCCTAAACTCTATAAACCCGTAGAATTTATCTTACCGTAAGACCTAGACGTATAGCGAGTATAAGACCTCGCTTTCTTTTAAAGGATAGGTATAAGATTTAAGACTCGACTATAAAAAGGTCTACGATAATACGTACTCCTTTTAGGCGACGTAGCCTATAAGCTACCTTCCGCCCCGGGAACTCGGATTAGCGAAGTTTAAGATAAAGACTAACGCCGACCTTAGCCCCGTTTTAAAGCTCCGTATAGCGGTTACTATATCTTCGTAAAGGAAACGGATATTATTCTACGGAAAACCTAGGGACGGGCGCGGGAAGATTAAGCTAGTATTAAGCCCCGAAACGCGGTATAAGGTAACTAGCGACTATAAATTACCCGGTAGCTTACTTATAAACTAAGGCCCGGTTAGCTTTTTTATTTCGAGTTTAGTCGAGATAACCCTTACGATATTTTTATAGTTCGTCTAAGGAATTAGTAGCTAGGGTAATACTATCGGGATTTACTCGACGACTTTTACGAGCTTTATCTTTAATATAAAGCGAGGTCTTTTTAAACCCTTATTAGCCCCGTCTTCTATAACGTTTATATTTTTATTACCCGAGATAGCCGTACTATTACCGGATAGTATAGCGGCGTTAACGTCGGTATTAACGTTCTCGTCCTTATTTTCGTTTTTATCTTTTATAAAAACGTTTTTGGCTTCGTTCTCGTCTTTATCCTATATAAAAACGTCCTTATACTCCTCGTCCTCGCTTTTTTTATCCGCTATATTCCCGTTATTTTATACGGTAACGCTACCCTCGTTATTAGTACTATACTAAGTAAGTTTACTAATTTCCGACTTATCGTCCTCGTAATATTAAGCTACCTTTATAGCGGCGGCCTAACTTTAAGTTAAAGGTATTATAATACGTTTAATAAAAAAAATAAGAAAAAATAAAAGAAGTTAAAAATAAGGTAAAGATCGAGTTATAGAGAGACTCTAACTTTTAAGAGGAGGAGGAAGTATCCTTTATATATACCTAGAAGTCTTTACTTTAAAGTATCGCGTAGCCGTAAAGTAAATAGGAATTAAACCGAAAACGTTTTACGATAAATAAACCCGAAAACGTTCTTAAATAAATAAAATAGCCGCGTTTAGAATTTACTTTATAAATAAAACGAATAAAAAAGAATATTATTTACCCGTATTTAAAATTTACTCTATAAAATAAATAAAAACGGATAAGAAAGAATACTATTTACCCGTATTTAAAATATACTTTATAAAATAAATAAAAACGAATAAAAAAGAATACTATTTACCGTATTTAAAATTTACTTTATAGAATAAATAAAACGAATAAAAAAGAATACTATTTACCGTATTTAAAATTTATTTTATAGAATAAATAAAAAGAATAAAAAAGAATATTATTTACCTCGCTAATTTACTCGTTATTTATTTTTACGTTAAATATTAATATTCGTCTTTTAATAGTTAATATATACTACTTATACGTACGTTTATAATAAGAAAATAATAAAACTTTTTAAAAACCTCGCTTAGTTTATACTTTTCCGATATACTACGCTAATTAATACTTTCTTCTTTTTTAAGGGTAAGAAAGCCTAGCTCTAGACGTAACTAGCTAATATATAATAGCCGAAGCTATACTATACGAGTCTTTAACGATATCTCGTTTAAATACCTAAATAGCCGCGGTAGTTTCGTCCCCGTCTAGATAACGGCCTAGTCGATAGTAGCGAGTACGTTCGGGTCGTTAGCCGTAATACTATAGAAAAAAGCGCGAGCGTACTCGATAACGAGAAGGCTATACTCTTACCCGTCCGGTTATATTATTATTTTTATAGGTGCCTCGTCGATCGGGCCGTCGAAAAGGAAACCGCTTTCGCGAAAGATACGGTACGCGTAGAAACGCTTTATATTTATTACCGCGGTCGGCCTTTTAGCTATTAAAGAATTAAACTAGTAGGCTCTCTATATTTATTTATTATCGCGGCCGCCTTTATCTATAATAAAAAGGCTTTAGTAGTTATTTCTAGTAAAGTATAAAATAATAAGGAACCGTCGGCTAAGTATATCTTAGGCGTATCGCCCTTAGTCGTTTAGTATAAATTCGCTACTTAACGTTAGGGTATTAGATAAGGAAACTAGCGTAGGGATCTAGACGACGTCTAAGAGATCTTAAAGGACGAGGACGAGGCCGGCGTAGATAATATCGTCGTATAGCTAATCTTTAGCTAAAAGCGCCTTATCGAGAGAGAGTAGCCTTTATACGTATACCGATCCCGGTAGCTTAAATACGCGACTAGTCTATTAGTGTTTAAAGGCGCGGCGCGCTTAAACGCCTAGTATACCGTTTTATAAGTTCGAAGGATTAGGTATAACGCGGTTAACGTTTACCGTATTTAGTAAGTCTTAGTTTATTTACGGTAGCGTAAATACGAGCCGGAAATAATAGTACGATTTAGTAAAGGATTTCTCGCCTAAGACCCGAGCCGGCTACGGCTAAAGTTACGATAATATAAAAAGTTATAAAAAAAAATAGTTAAGAAAACGCGGGCTAAGATAGGTAAGACGTAGCCTTTTTTTATATTTAGCGGTATAATACGCTTTACCGAAAAGAGCTCCGTTTTTACACTAAAGATAATATCGACTTCGCTAAGTTTTTATTACGTTTACGTTTTTAGGCGCTCCTTAAAGGGTATAGGCTATAATTACTAGCGTGTTTTTTTTTTATTTTTATCGGCCTTTCCCCCCTATACCCTTACCTACTACCCCTTTTTTATAATATATATTAGGATATATAACGAATTCTAAAACGCTATAATAATTAATTTATTTAAAGATAAATTTTACGGAGTAAAGCGTTCCGACTTTTACGCGTAAACTTTATCTACCGTAAAGTAGCTATATCGTATAGCCTATAACGGTTACTATAAATATATAAATTTATTAGTATTTTAGCTTTATTTACCTTACCGCTAATCCTACGCTAAGGTAATAATTATTTTAATATAATAAGGATTATACGCGTATAGACGTAAACGGCTAATAAACGGCTAATAGAAGTAGTAATATAAGCTATACTATACGGGCGAAATTTAGCCCGTTATACGTTACCTAGTTAAATAAAGAGACCCTCGTTTATTTAAACCTATTTCCGGTTATAAACGGTATACGCGCTAAGTACGTGTTTTTATTTTAGCCGTTTCTATAACGGCTCGCTTAGGATAAATTAGCTTTTTTCTTTAGGATTTTCTAAATAAGAATATCTACGAGCTAACGGTAAAAAAGGTATTAGCTCGTCGATATAATTAAATTAAATTATAAGGAAACTAGATAGTAAAAATTATAAAAAAAGTAGTAAAAACGAGAGAAGAAAGATAGTAGAAGTATATCCTATTAATATATATATAATAGCTTATACCGCCCGACTTATCTTTATATTTTTTTCCCTTACTACTTATCTCTTTTTTTAACTTATCTCTCTTAACCTTACCCCGTTATATTTTTTAGCTTATTTTTCCCGTCTTTACTTTATACCTTACTTATTATATCTATTATATAGATTAGAAGGAATTTAGATAGTTATACTATCGATAACTAGAATAGTATCGATATAATCCTAGAGGAGTAGCGGGCTATATACCCGTAAATAGTCGAGGTTTATAAGAAAAGTAATATACTATTTAAAAGCGACCTTATAAACCGACCGGACGACGAAAAAAAATTATTTACCTAAAAGATTATTATTTTCGTTACTAATACCCGTAATATTTACTAGCGTATTAGGGCCGGCGCTAGGGTTACTATATTCGCTAATAATAAGTAGTTTAAGATTTTTCTTTTTACTTAAGGTTCGTTTTTTAAGAAATATAATATATAGTAGTCTAATAAATAATAGGTTAAACGATTATAGGGCGGTTTATACCGGGGATTATATCGACCGCGGTACTACCGTCGGCCGAAAATTTCTTAAAAGCGCTCGAAACTATTTACCGGGATCGAGTCCTTCTTTAGATTTTAAACCGGGACGAAAACGTATCCGACGAGACTTTTTAAACGCTTTTAAACGAAAAAAGGGTCGAAAGGTAGCTCGCGAGCTATATCTACGCCGCCTATATACTCTTTCGCTAAATAACCGTTAACGATTAGCCGTTAATATAATAGTTTAAGCGGTATACTATACCCTATACGGAGGAGTCTTTACCGTATAATAAGGACGCCCCGTAATACTTCCTCGGGTAAACGGCCGACGACTAGTTCCGAGTATTTTATATAATCGGTAGCTATATCGAGGTACGAAAGAAGGAGATTAAGACTAATATTAATTTTACCCCGTCCGAGCTATTAAAACGGCTCCGCGAGGCGACGGCCGATATCGAAGAGTATACTCGAGCGTACGAAAATAACGCTAAGGGGCGCGGTAAACTTAAGTTCTAGATTAAAACCGCTATATCGTCGTCGTATAAATACTAATACTTCTACGACTCGTTTATTACTACTTTATAACGGCGTCGCGTCTAGACTATTATAAGGTTTACCCGCTTTTATATTTTAAACTACGACTTCGGGCTAAGCCTTAACGAAACGCTTACCTTCGCCTTAAAAACTAACGAGGAACGGTACTATAAGAGTACCCCGGGCGCCGCGTATAGTTTTATACCGCTCGACTAAGATACGAGCGGCCTACTTTATAAGCTACTAGTTCTTTACGCTAATCTCTAAATAAGCGACGAGGCGGTTATTACCCGGGCCGTTATTAAGACCGACCTAGTAATTTAATTACTTAGTTAAGTTATATTTACTAACCTTTAAGTAGGTACCGCCGAGGCGTCGGTCGCGGTCCTTAATAAGGGTAACCTACCCGGCCCGGCGAATAACCTAAATATCGCGTCGTCCGCCGTAAAAGCGCGCGAGCTAAACCGGATTATTAACGAAAGCTAGGCGCCGTACTTCGGTATAAAGGATAGTATTACGGCGACGAAAACGAAGTAGTCGGACGATTAACCCGAACGCGTTAAGCTTGTTAATAATACGTAAGGGTTTAACTTTTTATTTATACCCTACTAGATCGTTAATAAAGATCCCGCCTTATATTAACCGTACTATAACTAATAAAAACGATACCGGGATAACGTTACGTATATTAAGCCCCGACTCGCTCTTAAAAAGCTATCTTTTAAAAAACAAGACTAGGATAGGTAAAATAGCGACGGCCGCCCTAATTTTATATAAGTTATTTATACGTATTAAAGAGAGAAACGATACGGCGGCGGAGGGCGAAGAGACGCTCGACTACCGGCCGTATCTTTTTTTATCGCCCGTAACTCCGCTAATCTAAACCTTCCGCGTCCTTTAAAAAGTCGCCGGTAAGTACTTCCGTATCGTCGTATATTACGGGGCTAAGTCGACTTTTAAAACGACGGACGAGATTATAGCTAATACTATTACGTCGACTTAGTTTACCGACCTACTCGCGTTTATATAAACGCCCGCCGGCCGCGCTAATAAATAGGTATATTTCTATTTATTTCGTATTTTCTCTTTATATATTAACGCCGATAAACGGGTCGTACGATTATCTTTTCGTCGTACGAAACGATTACCTCGCGGCTATTCGTTTAACCGACGCGGAAGCCGCGCGGGAGAAAGGCTAAAGCTAAGTTCGCGATAGCGATACGGGTTTAAGTCGAGGTTACGCCGGATAACGAAGGGGCTAAGGACGTAAACGTAAACGAGCTCTTTAAGATATAGCCGATATAGCGGCGCGACGCCTTCTATATCTCGTTCTACGTTATCGTCCTCGACGAGTACTAGAAAATCCGCTAGAAATAGTCTTAGGCTTAATAGGTAACGCGCCTATTAAAAAAGGAGTACGTCCTCTTTATATCGGCTATACCCTTCTTTAATACTATACTCGATATTAATAATATCTTTACGATCGTCGTATATTATACGGGCGTCGCCTTTAAGGCCGGTAACTTTACTAGGGACCTAGCTTTAATCTACTAGGTAGTAAACGCTAAGGATATACTATAGACGATACGCTAAATATTAACCGAGTTTTTTAGCTAGGATATAGTAACCTTGGCGGCCTAGACGATTAACCGGATCGTATAGGAATTTATAGCTTAGTACGGGTTAACGGACGACGAAAAAAAAAGTACGCCTTATCTATACTACTAGTACCTTAGCCCGTCGTTCCTCGGCTAAATAAATACGGTACTTAAAAATAATAGGGATACCTTTATTCGTCGGTTCCTTAGCCCGGTACTATAACTATTTTAGATTTAACGGTTTATAAATACGCTTATTTTCGTTAAGCGGCTATAAAAGTCTATCGCGCCCGGTTCCGATATTTTACCTTAATACGTAATCTATAAAACCGTTAAGCACCGCGACGGACGAGCCGCCGCGTATCTTCGAAAACTCGTCGACTAAGCCTTCCCGCCTAGTATACGGGCGATTAAGTTTTAAAAAGACGAGCCCGACGAAGGTAGAGCTAACGGTAACCCCCCCCTAACGGACGAGGGCGTAGCCCTACTAGCTTTATTAACCTTACTAGTCTTACTAGCTAACGAGGATAACGAGGACGACGAAGATAACGAAGACGACGAGGACGACGAGGACGATAAAGAAGAAAGCGATAATACGAGAAACGAAAAATATAAAGATAAAGACGACTAGCCTACCTTTAATAACGACCTTTATAATATAGCGATTAGCGATAAAGAAGACGGCGAAAAGGGCGATAAAAGGGACGGCGAAGAGGGCGATAAAAAGGACGACGACGACGATATAGATAAAAAAGACGAGGACGACTTTATAAATATAAGCGATAGCGCGACCGATAACTAGGAATACGAAAACGTTATTAAAGGGTTAACTAACTAAGGTAGTTAATACTAAACGTACGTTTTAGCGTCGGTCGACTTTAACTACGCTATAATAATATAATAATATACGGTCCTAGAAGATAACCGTATAACGATCCTTAAGGCGGCGTACGTTAACTTAACGCGCGAGATAAACGCTATCTTAGTTTTTTCGACTACTATAACGTACGACGGCCCGGGTAACGAAAGCCCGTAGACGCGCGTAGGCTACGCGGTTTATATCGCGTCGAAGTCGCCGGCTTTTACGTAGCTTAGCGTCGAGGCGCTTACGTTTTTATTAAAGAAAATCCGTTTTATCGTCGTCGTCGAGCTACCGTTTATTTAAGAGTACGTATTTCCCCGATAAGTAAGAGCCGCGCTAATAACTAAGACTAGTTATATAATACCTCGCCGAGCTTAGTATTATAGCTATAATAGCGCGCGCGACCGACTCGCCTAGTATACGTATACGCGAGGTCGACTAGTTTAACCGGGTTAGTAATAACGTTTATTACTTCGTCGTATTACTTATAGTATTATCGGCCGGCTTAAACCTTTACTAGAACTATAACTACGGTATTATTTTATAGCTCGGCTAATCTTATTTTAATATTTAATAAGCTATAAGCCGCTTTAAGCGCTTAGGTTAAACCTAAGCTAACGAATAAGCGATTATTTTTACGGCCGGTAGTTACGTAAAAAAAGTAAAGCGGAAGCTTTTAAATAAGCTCGTCGCTTACCGTATTAAAGATCTAAACCTCGACCGCTACCTCTCCGAGTATACCTTCGCCGTAGTAGCTTATAAGACTATTAAGTCTAAGTAGGGCTTACTTTTTAACCGGCTCGCTTAAAACTCGTACGAGCCGCGCTCGTACTACGACTATAAATACTTTATATACTTACGTATCGGTTATATTATTACCTCGACTATTAAGTTTATCCTTTAAAAGCCTAACTCCGATATATCGAACTAGCTCGTCGCCGCGTTTAATAACGCCTTCCCTTAGCTATAAGTTATCGCCGCTTAAGACGGCGCCCTTAACTTCCCTACGGTATAAGCCCTCCTCGGCGCTTTAATAAGCGTACGCGTAAATACTTTTAAGCGCGTTACCCGTACCGCGCTTACTAATATACGCGAGTACTTAACCTTTATTTTTAAGTACGACTCGTAGCTTAGTACGCCGGCTATAAGACGTACCCGGCCTAACGCTAATATAAGTAAAGGTTCCCGGCTTTAGCTAAAAGTTCCTAAGACGCCTAATACGCCTACGCCCGCCCCCCGGGAACCGTAAAACCCGTTACCGTTATTAACTAACCTTAACGCGCTCGCTTTTTAGCCCGCTAATCTAGCTAGCCTCGACGACCTAGCCTAATACGAAGTACTCCTTTAACGAGACCTAGAACGCCGCGGCCTCCCGACTATAGACCCCGAGTAGCCGCTAATACTTTCCTTTCCTTTAATATTTAATTCGTCGTTTTTTTAGAGTTTCTTTATTCTTATACTACTTTTAAGTTTATTAGTTATATTTATTTATAGCTTTCCCTTATTATATAGTAATATATAAGTCGTACCTTAAAGTATTAGTTATTATAAATATATCTACGCGCCGAACTACCCCGTCGCCCTACGCTTTTTATATCTACGCGTAGATCTATACGCCCCGTAAGCCTTACGCTCTCTATATCTACGCGTAAATCTATACGCCCTATAAGCCTTACGCTTTTTATATCTACGCGTAGATTTATACGCCTAGTAAGCCCTACGCTCTCTATATCTACGCGTAGATTTATACGCCTAGTAAACCCTACGCTTTTAAATTTTACGCGTATATATATCTACTAGCGCTCTCTAATTCTACGCGTAAATAGAGAGAGCGCTTTATAAATACGCCGTAGCTACGATCGCACCTACGGTATATTATTAAGAATATATATTTACGTTATATATTAAAATTTAAAGAGTAATTTTTACTACGATTAATTTAAAGGAGAGAGGGCTCGGCGGCTAGATCTACGCGTAAAAATAAAAAGGGCTCGGTAGCTAAATCTACGCGTAGAAATAAAAAGGGCTCGGCGGCTAAATCTACGCGTAAAAATAAAGAGGGCTCGGCGGCTAAATCTACGCGTAAAAATAAAAAGGGCTCGGCGATTAAATCTATACGTAAAAGGAGAGATTACTCGCCTTTTAAATCTACGCGTAAAAATAAAAAGCCCCTTATATAAAGAATTAAAGCGGCTATAAAGGCGGTAACCTATCGCGGTACTTTTAATATAGCCGAAATAAGAAAGTATAATACCGCGCTAATAGACTTATATAGTTAATTCTACTTATATAAAATCGACCGTTTTAAACGGTATAGTTAATAAAATAGAGGATAAGTAGTAATTTAATTAAGTAGAGACGACGACTAGGTTATACCGGCGAAGTAAAAGAAAAAAGTTAAAACGAAGGAAAAAAAAAAGAAAAAAAGATAAAGGAGGAAGAGGCCGTTTATATACCGCGCTTACTAGTTAAAAGGAGCCCGCCGCCCGCCTTTTTAATCGCTTTTTTCCTTTTCCTAGACTTACCGACTAGAATACTCTACTTAATAGCTAGTATACTTATTACTAATATTAACTTTACTATAACTCGCGGCCGCCTTAAAATCTACCGTACGGAAGCGGAGTAAAAGGCCTTTAAGAAAGCGGCTTAAGCTAAGTACCGACTTAACCGCCTAAACTAGTAAAAAGCACTAGTAAAAGAGAAACTACGTACCGTATAAGCTAGCGAAAAAAAAACCCGCGAGCGTATAATATTATCTATCTCTCGCTAGTCGACCCCGTCGACGTAACTCCGCCGCCTCTTAAATTAAGCTCCGGCTTTTTACTTAACTAGTAGCTCTTTTTCCCGCCGGCGTCGCCCCGTTACTAGCTAGTAAACTACGACGCCTTTACTAGTCTAGTACGCTCTAGCGGCCGACGTATTAGCCTAACCCGCCCTAACGCCCCCCGTCGCGCCCGCGGTCTAGCTTATTTTCTAGTCGTCGCCCGCCCTATCGTCGCCCGCCCTATCGTTACCGGTAAAACTTACGCTTATAAAATAACCCGTTATTTAACCGTTATTTTTAACGCCTTAAAAGCGATCGCTAGCGCCTAGCTTTATAGCCCTTTCGTCGTCTCCTTTTCTCTTAACTTAAGCTACGCCGACGCTTACCGCCCGGGTTATAGCCGGGTAAAAAACGCGTATAACTACTACTATCGCTTTAGCGGGCTCGCCGGCTAGTTAATATATAGCCCGGTTCCTCGAGGTACGTATTAGTTCTAGGTTCCCGAACGATATATAAGCCTAGTATTAACTCGATAATAACGCGGTAACTAGACGCCGTTAAGCGCTGTAGTACTCCGCCTAGTACGGCCGTATACGCTACCTACGAACGAGGCTTAAGCTACCGTCCTCGACCCGTTACCGGGTACTTAATAAATCTCCGTTAGTCTAATCGACGTAGATAAGCCGGGGTATACCGACGAACTCGCCCTACTTTACTTAACGTAGATTATATACGACTCCGGCCGTATAACTTAAGATAAGCCTATTCTCGTTAACGATAGTAGCTAGGCCGGCGCTTCGCCTACGCCCCCTACCGCTATTATCCTAAGCGACTAGGATAATATAATAAACTTTAAGATTAATAAAGATAAAGTCGTCTACTAAGTTAAAAAGGACCTAGCCCGGTACGCCGTTACTTACGACGAGGACGTTATAGTAGACTATATCGACGACTTTATAAACGACGTTAACGACGTTAACGACGTTAACGACGTTAACGACGTTAGCCGCGGTATTATAAATTATAATATAAACGTATCGAGCTAAGATAATACTCTAGCGCCGACTATAGCTAGGCTACTCGCTACGTCTTTTTAAGGTAGTATCGGCTATACTTACGAAGTTTATAAAAAGCGCGCGGCCGCGTATAAAGATACGGACGAGTACGCTTACTACTACGTCGATTTACCCGCCCTATCTCGGACGTTTAAAAACTTTCCGTTTAAGGAGGATAGTCTAACCGAGTATAAGGAGTATAGTATCCGGCTCCCCGACCTACTTAGTAAAGAAAAGTCTTTCTCGCTTAATATACGCGCTAAGCGCCTAAACTACTAGCGTACCTTTAAGGGCGTTTTTATTTATAACTTTCCGCGCGGTACCCCGCTACCCGTCCCGCCGACTTTTTATATAAACCGCTACCGCTAGATAATAGCTAACGCGCTACGCTTCGTTACCTCGTATAATATTAATAATATCGTCGGCGTCGCCCGCTCGCTCGTATTTTATAAAAAGCTTATATATATCTATATCGCGCGGAACGTTAACTATAATATCGTCGATAATATTTACTTATATATCGACGTACCCGCCTCTCTCCTCGACGACGGCGCCGGTATACGGTCCGTCTCTTTATCGTATATCCCGTATATTACTTTTACTTATATCGAGGGCTAATCTAATATATAACTTTATATCGTGTTTCCCCGTATTTATACTAGCCGCGAGGCCGCCCGTACTAACGCCGACGCTAAGGCTAGCCGTTTTCGCGCCCGCCGTTTCGGAGGAAAGCTTTTAAAAAACTATACTTTCCTCTAGACCTTTTTTAACTACGAGTAAGTAGACCGTTAGTATAACTTTACTTATATTCCCGCTATTAAGGCCGCCTATACTATCGAGACCGCCGAGGGCGGCCGCGTTTTTAATCTTAATATCGCGCTTTACTTATTTAAGTCGAGCGCTTACGGCTAAACTATAGCGTCTACGCCTTATAAGACTAAGTCGTCGGGCCCTTTTATTTATAACGACGACGATAGTACGTAGCGCGTCTACGCTAACGCCGTTACCTATTAAATCGACGGTAACCGCCTTAACGTACTTACTAGCGAGCTTTATAAACGCGTCGATAACGACTTTAGCCTTAACCTTTTCTACGGCTTCTAGATTTACTTTAGCGTTAAAAACCTTAAAACCCGTTATACTTCGTCGGTTAATACTACCGTCTAGAACGACGTCGACGTTATATTTAACCGCGTTATAAACTATTTCGAGGACTAATAATACGCCTTTTTCGATATAACCTTCCTTAACCCCGATCGCGTCTTCGTCGATATTATTAAGTAATAAACTCTTTTTACTAAAGATACCCCCCGCTCGTTTATATAGCGCTCCTATTACCTTAAGGCGTACGTTAACTAGCGCCGCGAGTAGACCGACGTTACCGTCCGCGGTTAACGTACTACGCCCGTTACTACTCTCGACCTTAACGCTATTACTAATAAAGACCGCGACCGGGTCGCCCGCGGCCGCTACGACTACGCCGCCCCGCCCGGCCGGTTTTACGTATACGCCTTAACCGTTACTTAGTACCCGTTTACGACTATACTAGACGTTAGCGGCGTTACTATTAAGCTATATTAGAAAAGCCTAGACCGCTACGCTAGCCTATTTTATACCTAGCTTTATAATAATATTAAGTCTATCTTTAACGCTTAGAAAACGTACGTTTTCTATAGCTAGAACTTAAAAAGGCTCGCCTTTAACCGCGAGTACCTCGACTTCCTCCGTTTCGTTAACCGTACCCCCGTCGCCGACGGTAGAACCGCTATTAACGACGCCCGTAATATATACCGTAGTATTAAGTACCGCGCGTACGTTTCGCTTACCGATAATATATACTCGATAAGCTACGGCGTACGCGAGGAGTACCGCGTTTTATAGACCTTTTTCTAGTAAATTCGCGCCGTTTAAATAACGGTACTTTTACCCCTAGCGCCTATAGCTTAGACCTCGGTCCCCGTCCTTATAAAGGCCTTTCTCTAGTTTACGGCCCCGTTTACTAATATCCTCGGCTTTCTCTACTAGTAGATTAACCGATACTACTACCTCGTCGAGCGGTACCGTATAGTTATCGACGACGTCGGTATTACCCTTACCGACGCCGTTATTACTATCTACGCCCTACGCTTATTTATTTACTATTACAGGTTAGGCCTTTACCTAACTAACTAGTAGCTTTTCGGCGACGTCTAGCGCGCCGGTCGCCTAGTAAAGCCTACCCTACCGCCTTTAAGCGCCGCGGCTACCGCGGACGGCGATAACCTACCGCGTACCCTAACGCCGGCCCTAATAGCCGACGCCTTCGACGATAATACTAACGTCGACGCCTATAGCTTTAACGATAAGTCGGCCGACGAGGACGATAGCGAGCCGGCCGTTTACGACGACGACGACGGTAGCGTTTTCTTACTTAACGACGCCTTAGCCGCCGCTATATCCGTTACGCCCGACGTTATAGCTTTCGACGACGCCCCGGTACCCGTATTTTACCTCGACGTCCCGGACCCGCGCGTTACGAAGTACGGCTTAAGCCTATAGACCTTTATATAGCTATACCGCTTCGGTTAGTAACGGCCTTATAAGATAAACTAGTAGTATTAGCGCCTCTTAACCGAGTTCCTTAACTTTTACTCCTTATCCTAGTTATTTACTATTAGCTAGAATATAGTCTACTACGTTAACGCCGTATAAACTAACGAAGCCTAGACTAATATCTTTCTTAATAGCGATATCGCCGTTATACTCTAACGTATCTCGCCCTCCGTCCTCGACGGCTTTATTAACGCTTAGCTCCGTTACTTTTTCGTTATCGTCTACGTCGAGTTCGATAAAAACGTCTAGACTAAGCTATACGTAAACTATAATAGCGTACCTAACTACTACTTTACGCCCGACGCCGCGAAACGTTACTTTATTACGTGCCCGCCCCCTTATACCGCTAAGGTTATAAGTAATATCTTTTTAGCCCGTACTAACGGCCGCGCTATAGGGCTTACCTTTTTTAAGGGTAACCGTACTACGTTTAAGACCGCCCGCGCCCTCGTCGAGTACCTTTTCCTTTAGGATAAAGCCGTTAACCCTTACGCTTAGCGCTTACGCTTTACCGGCGTTTATAAGCTCGCGCGTAACCCCCGCTAGAAGTTTAAGTACGCCGGCTTCCGCTTTACTATAAAGACCTTTTACAGCCTCGTTAAGGGTAGGCTAGAGCCCGCCCGCGCTAGGTAGTAAGTCGTTACCCTACTCGATTATATAATTAAGACTTATAAGATCCTACTAATACCTAGTAGTACTTACGGTTTTATTAACCGCGTCGACTACGATACTATTTAGCGTACCCCGCGCTAGTTTTTAAATCGACTCTACGACCCCGCCTACGTTAACCGCTTTACCGTCGTACTCGACTTCGTTAGCGGCCCGCCTTAAAAAGTCCGCTCCGCTTTTTAAGAGTTAGCCTTTAACCGCGTTACGCGTTACGTCGACTAGTTTATAAGGAATAAAACTAGATTAAAATATAAACTCTCGCTTTTCCCTACTAACCGTATTATACGGCCGCCTAGCTCGATAACCCTTCGTCCCGCGTTTATTAGGTCGCCTTTTCCTACGCCTATTAAGTCGCTTTTTTTTACGCTTTCTACGCTTAATTAATTACCCGTCGTAGTATATAAAACTACGCTAGTTCGCCTACGTCCTTAAACTACGGTTACTTAGGCTAGCCTTAAAGCTTACTAACTACCTTTAGCTTAAACTAGAGCTCCGCTACTAGTAGCTCGTTTATTACGTACTCTCCCTTTTAATAGACTTATACGAGCTTTAGCGACCGTATTATATCTATTAAGTCCTAATATATCGACTTTAATATTAATACGCTCGTAATCGATTACGGCGCGTATAAAGTCCCTACCGGTTATACTAGGTAATCGCTAGGCCGTATATAGATACCTACCGACGGCCCGGCCGGGTCGTCGTCCGACTACGCGTACTCCCGTACCCCGTTTACCCTTAGCTTTAGCTATACTAGCTATAACTTCTCGCCCTCGTCGCCGCGTACTACCGTTAATACCCCGTATTAATTAATATATAACGTCGAGAACGCGTTACGGGCACCGTATACCTAGAAACGCGCGTAAAACGTTAGGTCTACCTAGTACCGCGTTGTTTTCTTCCCCTAGTTTACCCGCGTCTTTTTTAAAAGACGAAACCGGTTCCCGTTAAATAGCGACGTTACGTCCTTTTACCCTTATAAGTTAAGGAGGTTAATCGGCCGCCTTAACTTTATAAAGTCCTTTACCGCTTACGCCGCCGTTACCCGTTCGCTCGCGATCGCTATCCGTCGGTTTTAGTATTACGCGTTTATATTCTTCGAGTACGCGAATATACGGAGGAATACCTTAAGGCGGCTAGGATTTACCGTTTTACCCGTAAGCTCCGTCGGTAGTATTAGCGGTACTCGTAGCGGGCTACGCGTTAAGACTTACCGTACCTTTTCTTTTAAGTATATTATAAAGTCGTATACCGCCTTAATAAAGTATAACGACGTACTAGCCGCCTTACCGTATACGGCCCTCCCTATTAGTAGCGAGAACCTTTCTAGTCGGAACTAGTAGTTATTAAGCTCGTTATCCTTTACTTTTTACGACCGCTTCTTTAAGAGCGCGGCCGCCCGCTAGCGTACCTCTTCGATCTTTACTATTTATAGCCGCTAATACGCCTAAATTACGACCGCCGTCGGGTCGCTAACGGCGTCGTTATATATATCGCCCGCGTTAAGCTACGACGCCTTACTACCGCCGTACCGTATCCTTTCGTAACGTGTAAAGTTCGTAACTAGTACGTCCCTACCGTAAGTAAAGTATTTTACCTTAAAGCGAGTTTATAAGGTAGCCTTACCCGCGTTAACTAAGTACCGTACTCGGTACTTCTCCGTATTACGCGTTAATATAACGTACTTATATACTTCGTATCGCTCTTTATTATCCTTTATCGCCTCGTTTATTATATCCGGGTATATATTCCGAATATACCGCGGTAAGTTACCGAACCGTACTACGACGCCGTAATACGGGTACGGCTTCGTCCTATTCTCCGCTAAACCTTATATATAGTCTCGTCGGTACGCTATTATAGCTACGTCGGTATTAACGAACCCGTAGTTTTTAACCCGGTATACTCTCCGACGTCGTTCGGAAGGGTTAGGCGCCGGCCTAGTCGTAAGCGTTTCGTCGACTAGTATACTATACTTTATACGGTCGGCTAGTAAAGTAGTTTATTCCTAGAAGAAATTAATATATTCGAGGAAAATAAAAGTACGAGAGGATATATCTTTATATATTTATAAATCTACCGATAACCGATAATAGTACCTTTATCTATATACGCGACGGAGACCTACCTTACTTAATAAACGCTTTTACTATTTATACGTATAGCCTACGATACTTAGCCCGAACGCCCTTATTAATTATTTACGCGTCTTACTATTTATTTACGCGTAAATACTAGCCGTAGCTAGCCCTAGTCGTCCTTAAGATATATACGTAAATATTAGCTTTAACTAGCCCTGGGCGCCCTATCCGCGTAGGTTTTAGCCGTAGCCCTTAACTTATATACGTAGACGCTAGCCTTAGTTACCTTTAATTTATATACGTAGAGCTAGCCCCGGTATCTTAATATCTACGCGTAGATATTAGCCTCGGCGTTTTAATATCTACGCGTAAACGCTAGCCCCGGTATTTTAATATCTACGCGTAAATACTAGCCCTAGCGTCTTAATATCTACGCGTAAACGCTAGCCCCGGCGTCTTAATTTTTACGCGTAGATACTAGCCCCGGTATCTTAATATTTACGCGTAAACGCTAGCCTTAAGCGTCTTAATATCTACGCGTAGACGCTAGCCCTAGGCGTATTAATACGTCTTGATTTCTACGCGTAGATACTAGCCCCGAGAATATTTTACTAAGTATAAGATACTAAGTATTACTATTTCCTATCTAATATATAGTATTATACGTATTAGCGCGTAGATAGCCTAGAAGCCCTACTTTAGCTATTCTCTATTAGATAACACGGCGCCTTTAATATCTACGTATAGATAGCTAAAAAGCCCTACTCTAGCTATTCTCTATTAGTTAGCGATTAGACTTATTATACGTATAGAGGTCCGCTTTTCTTATTTAAGATTTAAACTATTATATAATTATACTAGTTTATTATACTAATTAATTAAGTATAGGGTTATATACGTATTAGCGCGTAAAATATTACCCTAGCGCTATATTAATATCTACGCGTATATTAATACTTCGAATAAACGTATCTTTAAGAATATATTACGTTATATATTAAAATTTAAAAGGCGTTATTTACTACGATTTACTTAAATATATAAACGAATATTAAAATACCTTCGAAGGTAAGCTAAAATCGTTAAGGGTAAGCTAAAGTTATCGAGGGTAAGCTATATAACTATTAAATACCTATTTATTTTAATTAATACTTATTATTATACTACGTCGTAGCTACGATCGTACCTACGGTATATAATAAAATTTATATATAATTATACTTTATATATAGGGTTATACACGTATCGGCGCGCGGAATACTACCCTAAAGCTGTTTTAATATCTACGCGCAGATTAATACTTAGAATAAACGTATTTAAATTTATATATAATTATACTACTTTATTATATATAGGGTTATACACGTATCGGCGCGCAGAACATTACCCTAGAGCTGTTTTAATATCTACGCGCAGATTAATACTTAGAATAAACGTATTTTTTACGTTTTAGTATAATATATATTAATTTATTAGAAAATACGTACGTACGTATTTTTACGTATTATACTAAAAACACGTATTTATATATATATTACGAATTTTTAAGAATATATATTAACGTTATTAAAATTTAAAAAGTAATATTTACTACGATTTTTAAATATACGTACGAATATTAAAATAACGTCGAGGGTACGCTAGAATCGTCGAGGGTAAGCTATATAACTATTAAATATTTATTTATTTTAATTAGTAACTAATTATATAAGCTAAATATACTCTACTTTACCTTACGTTTTACGTTTTAATATAGTATATATTAATTTATTAAAACGTATCGTCGAGGGTAAGCTATATAACTATTAAATACTTATATTATTTTAATTCGTCTCTAATTACCTAAGCTATATATACCCTACCTTACCCTAACTTCTTAATAACGTATATATTAACTTATTAAAAAAATCGTACGTACGTACGTATACGTACGTACTATATTAAGTAATATACGTATATACTACGTATTATTAAAAATACGTATTTACGTTATATATTAAAATTTAAAAGGTAGTATTTATTACGATTTATATAAATATACGTACGAATATTAAAATAACGTTAAGGTTATACGAAAATCGTCGAGGGTAAGCTATATAATAATTAAATACGTACTTTATTTTAACTAGCCCTAATTACGTAATCTAACTATACCCTACCGTACCCTAACCGTACATCTATCGGCTAGGGTTCAGCGGCTAGGGGGGCGGGGTAGCCGGTGAGATAGGGATATGTTAGGGTTAGGGTTAGGGTTAGGGTTAGGGTTAGGGTTATGGGTAGGT